>JAUDYM010000005.1:0-1386463 GCA_030407015.1 Armillaria fumosa
CGACGAGTCATGTCACGGCAGAGGGCTAAGAAGCGGCGTGACTTAGGATAATTTTTCAGAGGAATGTTCCCACCGGCAACTTCCAGAGCTGAAAGTTCAAGCTGAGTCTCAACGCGGCACGGATAACGCCGGCGCACGGACCCACCAGGGTTGAATATTGAGTCCAGGCTCGAATATACCAAGTATTGAGCGAAGTAATATGGATAGTAGCAGATAGAAAGAAGACCACGCGTATCGCCACCCCAAAACGGGCCATATGACAGGTGATGTCACCCCACGTGCGCGACGATCAGCAGGGCCGCCGTACGATGAAATAGCGATGGATTCACAGAACCAGATAAGAAAGAATATACGGACAAGTAACAGGAAGCACTGTGCCAATAAGGGTAATATCCCAGCGGCAGTGACCAGGGATGGTCACGATTATAGTGTGGGGGAGATGATACGCATGGAATGTATCCACCCGTAGATTTTGCGATTTGTATATATATACTTATCCAATCTATACTGCACTTGAATATCGAGAGCTAGGATTGAGCCTCCGGATCGCTAGCTAAAGCTATCGCTTCGCACTATACAATATACTAAGTGGCATTAGGACTTAGGAAAGATATCGCTACGAGTCGGACCTACCAGCCTAATATATACGCCCTAGTAGGCGAATATACGTCATAACAGTTCTAGTTGCGAGTTAGCTATTAAACCAGGAGTAGATATACCAGATAAAACTGTGAATAGTCGTGATAGCAGGCGGAGCTAACATCCATTACGGGATAGCCAACGCTACCGGGATGGCCTTAGAGAAAGATATAACCCTGAAGAACCATGAGGTTCGCATCAATGATGAGACTATACTATCTACCGATCGATCTTCCGGGAATATTCTGACTGATCGCGTTGCATCAGATAGTTCTAGTTATAGCAAGTTTATGGCTACCCCTTAATCGTGAATTGGCCTGAAACCAGGCAACGTGCGGGTAACTAAGTTATTCCATATGGCAGGATACACAGCATTCCGACTGCGAGGCGGGTAACCAAATATATCAGCCTAGAACATCGGAGGCCGCTAGCTAGACCAGGTTGCATAGCACGGCAGTAGGATATCTCGGGCTAGCTGTGACCGGTAGTAACTTACACTATAGTATATGACTAAATAGCCAAGGTAGCACGGACCAGTAGTAGTATATAAGGACTGTACATACGAATATACGGGAGGCTTTGCCACCCCGCAGTTTGACCATATAGTGCAGAAGCTAAGGTTGAATTAAGAGGTATTAAGTCGAGTCTCGGACAAATAGCATATCGCTAAGTCCACTAAAAAATATAAAGCATATATTTGATTGTAAAAACATTGCGAGTCGCAGAGACTGCTGTATATTCAGAACGAAGCTTGAAGTGAAGGCATCGCAGCCAATATAAGCCAGTGAGCTAAAGATAGAGGCCAGTGCGCCCATATATCAGTCAGTAAACTGGAAGATCAAGGCAAAGAGCCATCTAACTTCGAGTTTTGAAGTCTATTTAGCATTCTAACAGACAAAGTTTGCTTGATTATACCACTAGACCACACACACATTTAATATCTGCTTTGTTGAAGTCAGATTTCCTTGAATATCCTCATTGTTTTCGTCTTTGAGTTGAATATTTGTGGACAAGTTTAGACTATTCAGTTTGCAGAGGTCTTCTATCGATCTTGAAACGCCCGAACTCATATATTTGGTGATTGTGAGCGCAAGGATTGCTTAGGGTTTAGTATATACGAGTTACACTCAGTATATATTTAGATTCTAGCTATCTCTGTACGATTACCGAGCACATCATCGAAGAAGTCCTGGACTCCCACACGCGTTGAGTCCGAGGCAAGAAGGGACAAAAATTGCAACTTGTAACTGACTATTTCGTCAAGTGGAAAGGCTGGATGCGAGAGCACAACTCATGGGTTTGAGAAGACGACATGGATAACGCCCAAGAAGCCATTCACGACTATGAGGACAGTATCTCCAAAACTCAAGCTGTCGTGACTGCCTAAAAAGTCATTGACCAGTCAGAAAAGGCAGTCAAGCAAATAGTCGATCGCAAGTGTTGCGAGAACCAAACCACAGACAGATGGAGCATGTTCTACCAAGTAGAACGGACTGATGGAAAGAAGTTCTGGATAGAAGAACCCGACCGGGAAATCTGGAAGAAATTTATTGACAACTACTGGGAGAGAGAGAGCGAAAAAGAAATCACAGACTGCATACTTTGTGACCAAGAAGAGGAAGATGATGAACCATGGGAAGAAGACATAGAGCAGTCAGGATGCCTGCCTTAACAAGAGGGTAATGTTACAATTTATTGACTTTTTTCATTTTTTCTAGTCTTATCTCATCTTATCAGCATAATCATGCTTATGCATTATCACCACCATATCACCACTATCAGCTTCACCAAATCTTTCATGATGGACAATGCATGATATTGCGTGCTCGTTGCCTGACCAGCATGCCTCTTGTCTTCGACAAATCTTTCATATCTATTATTAGTACCTACACTTTAGTATTTAAGTACTTACGATTTACTGTACAACCTCACCTTCGAGCTAAGGTTTAACATCACATAAATCTTACTTGTCTGCTCGCTTGCTGAGAGCCTCTCTGTAAGTGCCTCTTTCATCACCTCGAAAGTTATCCGAGGCATTGCTTAAGTGATTGTCTGAACACGAGACAGCTTAGCAGTTGTCTAACTTTGAGTCACGTGAGAGTTGGCCCTAACAATATGTGGTACTTGCCCAATATTTTTGAGCATATGAGTATGACTTCTGCAGCTTATTGGGAGCCTTGCTCACACCATGCATATCAACATTGTCGCAGCTGGAGAATCTTTAGTTGGACATCATACAGACCTGGAGCAGTGTGAACATACTCTTGCATAATGAAGCCCACAATGTAGTGGTCTATCTTGGGATGGAGCATCTGCTTCATGAATATATCTGTACCTGATGGAACAACCTTCTCCTTAGCAAGAAAGGTGTTAAATTATGCCATGACACTAGTAAAAATATATCAAGACCTGAGTGAGAAACAAAGAGTAATTGGATCCACCTATTATATGCAGCAGCTGTGCCTTCCTTGACACCCTTTGATACAGCTTGAATGTTTGCTAGAACCTCTTTGGTATCTGCAGCTGTACTGTCATCATCATCATCCAACAACTTGCCACAGATCTCCTGTTCACCCTCAATGTTGTCCATAACCTCTAGCTCAGTTGTGTCTGTGATTTGAGAGTTGTTGAGAATCAGGCAGATTCCCATTGTATTTGCGATATTGTCAGCGGTATTCATGCCCATTTTACAGTGGAGTATAACAAGTCAAGGAGACACAGAAAAAAGGAGGAGTCAATACAGAGAAAGAAAGACAGTCCACAGTATATATATGAAAAGGAATAAGGGTTAGGTTACCTCTTTTCAGATGTCAGACTTCAAATTTCACCCTCATCATCTGTACATAGCTCAAAGATCTCACTGCTTGCTGTGTGGCAAATGTTGAGGCAGTATTTGGGTGAGGTGACATATTTTTGTCACTTCCTTGAGGCTGCTTCTAGACAAGGAGCTGTAAGAACAGTACAAGAACTGTTTAAATGAACCCCACCTGCCATCTCCTCACTGCTCTCATCCGAGTCACTTAATATCTCTAAGACTGACAAAGTACAGACATGTTCTGCTTGGACTTGATGGCTAGCAGCTATACTAGTCAAACTTAATGCTATAATATCACAGTGAAGTTAGACAAGAGATATGACAGACAGAAATAATTGTCATACCAATAGAGTTTTTGCCATTTTTGATTTGTCTGAGAGACAGCTTTATAAACTTGCATCATTTGGAAGGCTTGTGTGTCTGATCCATGTTATCCAGGATGTTTGGCTGTGCATGGAGTGCCAATATCTGGGAGAGCCATGTGTGAACCTCACACATTTTCATAAACTGAGCTAGCATGTTCCTGTTCATGTCATTTTCATGTGTTGAGTCAAGGACAGAGGTGATTTTGGTTAGAATTGCATGAGGGACAACAAGAGACACAAAGATTTTAGACTCTAATCACTTGTGCTGGTTTGTACAAATAGCACAGACTTTGGAAATGACAGAGAGGGCCAATACATGTGAGTTATTATGCTGTTCTAATCCATGTTGCTCGCATAGGTCTTGGAGCAGCTCATGAATTGCTAATTCTGGAAAGACATGATAGGAGAAATTCTTAATGATGCCTATAGGATGGCCCCAAACAAAGAGCTCTTCATATAGCTTTGCAAGCTTGAGGAGATCTGGTTGACCTAGTGATAGAGTGGCAGGCAGATTTTCTAGTCCCGATGTCACTGGATGGAGATACTGGATGAGAACTGAGACTTTGGGAAAATCAGAAGGAATACAAGAAGCCAGTGAGTGGTGATGAGAGTAGAGCTGCCCAGCTTCTTTAGCATCCAACATTGTACAGAGATCCTGATGCCACATAAAAGCCACACAGGGGTAATTGTCAACCTTGGATGCTTCAAGGGCATCAAATAGTTGTTTGTCAATACCTGTTTGAGTGATTCCAGCTGCAGTCTGAATGCTGCATCTTGAAACTCCATCCTATAAAACATGAGGCCATATTTGTGAGCAGCCCTGTATGACTTACATCATAATCACCTCCAGCAAGTAATGCAATTAGTATGAGATCATTACAGGAGAACTGAGATGCTTCATGAACATCAATCAGATATTCAGAGTTGCTTTCATCTTTGTTGATAGACAGGTTAGAAACAATGCAGACCAGGCTGGACAGTTTCCACTCACATTCGAATTACACACCAAGCACCAAATACCATAGTATCAAAGTCCTCTGACATCATGGCATCAATGTGGCCAACATCTGAAAGCATTGCCAGTTCAGCCTCTGCTTCACCTGGAGCCTATTTTGCTTTTTCAGTAAAAGAGGATAAAGACTTGATGGACACAATATACCTCCCAATAAGGGAACCAATCCTACTGGTAGCCTCTTGAAATTGGCTGCCAACCAGTCTAGTGTTTTCTTCATGGCCTTTTTGCACTTATTGGCAGGATGTTCTAGACCATCAAAAACAAATATAGGAATCACTGGAAGGTGAAAAAGACATCCTATTTATTTAAAAAGTGAGGCTTATGCTGGACTTTTTGTTTGTGCATAATGATACTTTGCAGCAAACATCCACCCACTAAGAGACAGCCATCAGTAGTCTTTCAAAGATAAGAATAAATCAATAAAAGTTACCTAGCATCTACACTTATACATGAGGCCAGATTGTGGACCATGCTTGTGGAGATCTTCTGGGAGGACCAGTCAACAAAAGACGTGGAATCTACAGAGTCCAACAGCTGTCAAAAAGAAATGAGATGCAGAGTAACAACCTGCACAAAATCAAGAATGTGTTCCAACCACCTTTAATGCCCATAGTAGTAAGAGTTGTGGATTGCTATAGGGGATGTATTGCCAGTGTCTTTCTCTCCTTGAATAGTGTATACACAGTCTTGCCAGAGGTAAAGTAAAGTCTTTATGCCCAGGAACTTTCATCAATGTTGGCCAATTTCTGCCTGTCTTATATTGCACTGTGTTTCATCTCTAAGCCATACAGGTGTAAGTGATAGATGTGCTCCTTTCCATTCTCAAGTCTCAGCCAGTGAGAGTACTTTGAAGTCATCCAAGGTATGCTATGGAGAACCACAAGACTGCTGAGAATTTATCTCATAAGGATGATATCATGTTCATGAAAGGGAATAAGTGTCATATTTGGTACAAATACAAAAGAGCTTGAACATGGTGGACTGGTGCGAGATGGATGATGTCAATCCACCCATACCTTCAGCAGGTCTCTTCACCTTCTTCACTATCCTGTTCTCATTCCTGGGCATATGTACCCAATCAGCTTTATGTCAACCTGTAAATCCTGATACCAAGCTATCTCCTAGCACTTACTGCTTACTCCACCCCAATACTGAAGTATTGGATGCCACCTCAGGAGCTATTGTTCCACTTGCTACCCAGATTGCCAGTGAAATTCCCTGGAACTTCCACACTGACCCAGCTTCCTAACTTTCTCTCAAATTCTTTGATACATTGAGCATAAGCCTTGAAACAAGTCATTTACTATCCATGTACAGCATCAGCAACACATCCAATCCATATTCTAGAACAACTCACCTCAGTTTTGAACACATCAGGATTGTCCCTTTTGTTCTCTATGATATCAGTGCCTTTGCCAACTAAGGCTTTGCATGTTGAATCTTTCAATTGGGATATTCTCGTAAGACTGGCATTTGTCCACAAGAAACTGAAAGAATGCAGAATGGCCTAAGTTTGCAGCCAGGAAGTTCGATAGAGATTCCAACCTAAACTTGTTAACATGCTATACAAATCAAAGAAATAGATCCATACAATTGCAACTGCAGTAAGGGCTTTCTATCAGATGAGCATAGGCTGTACTACCAGTAATCCCCACCAGAAGGAGAATACCAATGGAAGCATATGAGCACAAAGTCTGAGTCCACAGCTTATGCTAACACACATTCATTTGATGGACAGTAGGTGTTGAAAGAGTGATTTTGATTTGGAAAGAACTGAGCCTAAGGCTATAGATAAACAGAGCCAAAGGACATATCTGCTTCACAGCTTCTGAAGTAAGCCATTTGGGTATGCCAAAGATATACTATTGAATCTAGTCTCTCTTCTAGAAAATATCTAAATTAGAACACTATTTTGCTACAGCATCTGACATCCATTATACCCAAGTTCCTCACTCTAGGCCCATGCATCTCCTCTCTTATCCGAATGTAATACTAGTGATCCATGCAAGCTCTCAAAATGCAGATTAAAATGAGTACTCTGACCAGAGGGAAATATGAGAATATCCCAAGGCTTAAGACACCATACAAACACAGCTCATCCCTCATCCACTCCTCAAACAGAATAACACAACATACCAACTTGTCAAACACATTTTGATGTCCATCTGTTGTAACACCTACATTGATGACAAAACCTGAAAACAGATATGCAGGACTGTGGTCATTGAGCAGAAGGTGGTCTACAAACACAGTAAGTTCCTTGTATATTTGTGGATCTATAATGGCTATTAGCACAGAACAGTGAGTCTCAAATAAAACACTCACATGTTCATTAACATATAACATCACATTGCAAAAAAGCTTTGCCAAGAGATCTGCCTCTCCAATATCCTGGAGAAACTCTTTTGAATGTCCAGATGCATGTTGCTGCACATGAACAGTTGTGTGCCCTTTGTGCAAACCTTCTGGTGTGTTATACTTCTGGTGTGTTATACTTCTGGTGTGTTATACTTCTGGTGTGTTATAACCTTACACTTCAAGTCAGCTCAATCCTGCAGACAAGAAAAATATCACACATATCTGTTCTGTATATCAATTATAATATGATCCATGCCAGCAATAATATTGATAGTTGGGACAGTCAGAGTAGTCCTATACAAATTGTCCAGGCCACATAGCTTGCAGCTGCAGAACAATGCTATGCTGCATATGAGGAATATTGTTGGTCATATTTGAGATCATGAATGCAACTGGCTTTGAGCTGGCATCTTTAATGAACAGTGTCTGACTGAGATTTTCTGATAAGCACTAACAACCATGGCATCTAGAGGGGATATACCCTTCACAAATGTCTGTATCAATAAGAATGTAAGAACTGAGATCATTCTTCTCACCCTTAGCATTGTAGAACCCATCCAGTTTGTCTTTCAATTCAGCAAGGCTTGACACAGAAACTGCATTGAGTGCCATCTCTCTTTCAGCTGCAGTCTATTCTGGAGCTTCTTCAGTGTTGAACAGATAGTAGTTGGTAGGAATGCAGAAGCCAGTCTTGATTGTATGCACAGGTGCTATCTTGTAGCTACTAATGGGATCAGAGATTAGAGCAGACACAAGATCTGTCCAAATCTCTGAAGGCAGTGGGAGGTAAAAAAAAGCTGTTTCCTTGTAAGAACAGTGCAAATCATCAAATATGACACTTACTTAACCTTAGCATTATCCAGGACATCTCAAATAGGCACAATATTAGAGAAGTGACACTAAGTCCAGTGATGGTTAACCTCATCCCAGAATGACAGCTTAAACCATGGTGCATTGGGGGCCAGATCAAGAAGGCTTCAAAGATGTGAAAGAATAAGATCTTTCACAAGCTTGTGAGATGGACTAGTGACTGCAATTCCAGTAAGATATGGGGATGACTCATGTACAATAACATACTCATGCTCTGAGCAGCGGAATGCTAATGCAAATCCTGAAATGTCTTCCATAGAACTGCTTTTTGGCCTGCAAATATCCATCTGCATTTGTGTTGCTACAAAAAGTAAAAGAACAAAAGGGGTTGCTGTTATTACTGTCAGCAAGCACTTGGATACACATACCCCATTACTCACCTGCCGAGGCTAAATATAAAAGGCATTGTCCTTGAGAATGCCATGACTGGAATTTAGTAGTCATGGTACCAGCTTTGCAAGCACATTCTTCATCACTTGGGCCTTTTTTACCTTGCCAAAGGGCTTCCTTGTAATGCCTGCCAACATTAGTAAGGGCAAAAGTAAACATGTAAATTGCTTACCCATCACAAGTAAGCATCGACTGCAGGTAGGAAAGCATAAGCTTGTAATTGCAAAGGTTTTCAGATTTTTCAAGTGAGCAGCAGTGTTTTTCTATGGCTCTGAGAGACATATCATCCCATTCAAGAAAATCTGAAGTATGCTTCATTAGTTGGGCAGTGGTCTCATGCATAGCTTGTATGAATCCTTAATGTGACAATACTATAGAGAGTCGAGTCAACAGAAAGTTTGTCATTGGTGGTGGCAATGTTAGAGAGTTGGTTCAATTTGGTCTTCCTTTCTTCCCTCTTTCTCACTCACTCCTGTGGCTGTGTGGTAATTTCAGGGAGTTAAACACTTTAAAGTAATGTCATCGGTGTTTAGTTTAGAAACATGCAAAGAAAAACACCTTTGTATACACAGCTTGTCATTTAGTTTGTGTTTTAGTTTGGTAATTCAATTTATATTCCAGACAAAAACACATGTGTAATTATTAGGTGTGTTTTTATATGTCATATATGGATAAACACACAAGTAAAAACACATGCAGTAATTATAACCTGTGTTTTTGACCAGTAATTTCCTTTTTAAACACAGATAAAAACACCACATGTGTTTGTGTCAGTAATTATAGTTGAATGATGTAATGGAATTACCAATTGAAACACAGATGAAAACACAAAGGGTGTTTTTATCCATGTTTAAAATTTAAACACTCAGCTACTCACTAGTGACAGTATAGGCATTATCTGGCTACTATCTAGAGACTTTCCAGCTACTAGCTGTCAACTCCCTCTCCACTAGTTGAAAAATATATTATGAGTAGCTGACTAGTGGAGAGGGAGTTGACAGCTAGTAGCTGGAAAGTCTCTAGATAGTAGCCAGATAATGCCTATACTGTCACTAGTGAGTAGCTGAGTGTTTAAATTTTAAACATGGATAAAAACACCCTTTGTGTTTTCATCTGTGTTTCAATTGGTAATTCCATTACATCATTCAACTATAATTACTGACACAAACACATGTGGTGTTTTTATCTGTGTTTAAAAAGGAAATTACTGGTCAAAAACACAGGTTATAATTACTGCATGTGTTTTTACTTGTGTGTTTATCCATATATGACATATAAAAACACACCTAATAATTACACATGTGTTTTTGTCTGGAATATAAATTGAATTACCAAACTAAAACACAAACTAAATGACAAGCTGTGTATACAAAGGTGTTTTTCTTTGCATGTTTCTAAACTAAACACCAATGAAATGACTTTAAAGTGTTTAACTCCCTGAAATTACCATACAGCCACAGGAGTGACTGTTTAGCATTCCCTACATGCTTTTGATGTGAACTCTTTGTCTGCTTCTGGTCATCCTTCCTCTTGCATCTTCCTGTGCCACCTGGGAGAACTGGGAGAGACACATGGGCCACTCTCACTTCTGGAACACCATCATAGTCCAAGCCTGAGTCTCCAGCATCTTCAGCATCTCCCCAGCCTGTATCCCCATCTTTCAAGTCTTCTACATCAATAATATCTGGTTTCTTGAGGTCCTCAGTGTTCTTAATTCCATCTTGCTCTTGTTCTATATCTTCCATGTCCTGATCTTCATTGTCCGCATCTTTGACAGCATCCATCTCCCCTTTATCTTCCACATCTTGTTCATCTTCAATCTGGCCAGTGCCTTCAACCCCCAGCAAACCTTCATCTTCCCTGTCAACACTCTCTAGTTGCAATCATTCATCCATCCTAGCTTTTTTGAATGCCAGGCCCTCCTCAGGGTCATGAACAATTCAACGAATGTGTCGACAAGGTCTTGGTGTATCTTTGCAACAAACAGGACTGCTGTGATGCACCTCAGATGGCAATTTGACAGGTGAAGAACCAGTCAAGGTTTGCTCATCATCAGAGTTAAGATGTTCTTCAAGACCATGTTCTATAACCATGATTATAATCTCACCCAAATGCTAGATTAAATATGCACCTAATGCCCTGACCAAAACATGGTAATTGCATGCATTCCCTCCTTTCCTTTCTATCTGTCATATAGCAAATGACAATGTTGGCAATAAATGACTGACCACATCATTGGGGAGAGTTATAGTGATAGTCATCTTATGCAGCACCAGGAAAAGACACATCACAAGAAAGAAACATGTCAGTGCACCACCGCTGAATCACCTTATGGTCTGTCAGAGAGCACTATTTTAGACCATATCAGGTATCAGTCCATTTGCAGCAGCAGTTAGGGCTGTATTGTTAGAATCAGAGTTGTTTCTTAAGCAGAAAGCATGGCAGCATGGCCAGACTAATAATACAGAGAAGATAAAGACATCTATTAGGGAGACAGGAAGGACAGTCAAGAATAAATCTATAAGGGTTACCTAGCATCCACACCTATGTATCCTATTGTCATATTGATGGTTCTGTTTTAGGTTACAGAAAGTGTTTAGGCTACACAAAATTTAAATGACATGGAAATGATCTTGTAAATAATAGCTGTTCTGTCTTTGCTGGCACTCATAAGATACTCCATTTGATATGCCATACCTCATCACTGTGTACATCAAAAATGGTCATGGTGACTCTCAGAAAGCCTGACTTATGGCACTGGTGATCATTGTATAATGAAAAGTCTGCTGCATTTGTGGAGCAATTATGGTACACACATCGTTGGTGTTGGTATATTGATGATTGTGAAGAAGAGCAGCAAACCAGCAATGGGGAATCATGACAGAAGAGGGGATATATCCTGTACAGAAAAGTGTTAGAATTTCTTTGGCCAAACATGCTGATGTGCTTGGTAACAGGCAGTACTTAAAGGAAGACTAACTATAGATCAGATATCTAGAGTCTAACTCTCACTCTAAACACTCACACTATCACCAATATTGTAAGTTCGAGGTTGAGTATGGTAGAAGCACTCATGTACAATCTTAGACTCTAATAATTTAATGAAATGCATTCAAAAAACAACTTCTGATTCTAGTCTAAAAGATGTTTACACGAGATACACTAGTTGAGATAACAATTTATAATGATGTGAGGTTTTAGTAAGTAGGTAGGAACTGGTCTAGTTCAGGAAACAAACATCATCCAGGTGAGCAATAGCTGATTTAGATTACTTCTTAACTTGAACAATCAAAGAACACACAGGTTCTGCAAAGAGCTTACAGGCTCTATAGTTTACTAACTCTCAACACAAGTTCACAGACTTGAGACAAAGAAGTACACAGACTTCTACAAAGGATACACAGATCCTGCATCAAGTTTACAGACTTGCAAGACTGTCCTATCCTATGTCAATGTCAAACCTATGAGTCCACATGGGGACTATCCTATCCTATGGCGATCCTAAACAAAAACTGATCAAAATGATCCTATGTCAATGATACTGATCCTATAAGTCTGCTCAGAGACTACCCAAGTGGGCAGCAATACTATGTTGAAAGTGAAGATAAATTAAACTCTTATGGTGTGAAAGTGAAGATGATATGGTCTATAAAAGAAAATGAGATGGAATGGGGTACACAGTACATGTAGTAGAGCAGCGAGTGCTTATACCAACATTATGGCAAGTGTTTGGTAAAAATATCTGGTATAAAACCATCCAGAAATTATATTGTCAAAACTAGTGGCAATATATAGTCGAGAGTGTGAAAGAACAAGAGGTGAATGAAGCTGTCAGATGGTGTGAACCAGTCTTATGCTTATAGCAACACATATAATGTGCAAAATGATTGATTGGTTGAGCATATATGGTTATAAAGAAAGAGGTTACAAGATATAGCCATTGGTGTACCAGCTATTGGTCTCTAGATCATGTAGTCTCTAGGGTACTTGTTCTATATTTTTCTACAATATTTTGTCTTGCTTTATTATTAGTTTCTACTTAGTAAAGCTGTAAGGCTGCAGCTTGGTAAGTATATGAGCATCCATATGTAAAACTGAAGCTTTTGGTAACAGCTATTCATCTGCATTGCCAAAGAGAGATAAAATTCATCGATCATGAGTGGCTGAGGTGTGGACACTGGAGTGCTATTTAACTGTGGACTGGGAGGGTATGGTCATTGTGCTGAGGCATACTAATGGGTCAAAGGTTTCTCAAGGTCTTAGCATAGTTACAGCCTTAGTAAATGAGGGCTCTAATGACCATGGTCCACAAATATCAAGGGGAAGCAAATGTCGATGCATATGACATCATATAATTGAATGATCAAACTGGAAAGTCAAGCCATAATGCATAGTTAATGTGATGTTGATGCAGCATTGATGCAGTTATCAGCACCTATTGCTGAATTGGGTGATCAACCATCAAATGTACCTTAATGTGATGGCATATTTAAATTTGAGCACATTTCAAGAAAGGAAGGATATTGAGCTTTATAGGGTACCATTGAAGTTGCATAAAAGTAATAGGCCTTTGTAGGCTGGTTGGCTGGAAGAACTGCTTTTGGAATTATATAAGTTATTATGAGGAATATTCATCTCAAAATTCATGACAGACCTACTCCAATTTCTTGATATTACCCCCAACACATCCACAGCCTTCCACTCTCAAACTGATGGACAAATGGAGCAAGCAAACCAGGAAATCAACAAGTACCTCTGAATTTTTGTCAACTACCGACAGACCAACTGGAGTGAATGGCTCACCCTCACCACTTTTGCTCACAATAATCAAGTCCACTCTGCCACAGGCCAGACTCTGTTCTTCACCAATTATAGAGCAAACCCCTGAGTATTGCCAGAGTCCATCAAAATGACCCCTTTCACCAACCCTTCCACTAAAACTTTCACTGAAATCATGCAAGAAGTATACTGCAAAGCAAAAGAGTCATTGGAGGAGGCTGCAGAAAGGATGAAGGCCCAATATGACAAAAGGAAACAAGACACAATGGACTATGCCATCAGAGACTGAGTCTGGCTAGACATTATCAACCTTCACCTGCTCCATCCAAAGAAAAAGCTAGATGACAAGTGCTGATGAACCTAGACTTCCATGGCAATGGCAAACCCAAAACTCAAGGAGTAAAGGTTAATGATGAGGCAAACTGGAGATAAAGGTACTGTGTTGTGCAAGTTGTTTGGGGCACCTCTGTGCATTTCAATTTAATTCCTCTAGATGTGAGTTTATACTGCAACTTTACAGTCTAGCAAGTAGTACTCAAGCAGTTGAGTACTAATGGATATGGCTGTAAGCTGGTGTTTATCTCGATAACAAGATAGAATGGAAGCAGGTATGATGTGAATACCCCAAGTCCATGACAAGAGTAGGAGAGATGACTAGACAATGTCTCTGGACATAGTTCAGTGGGGTGACAGTGTACAAAGCAGGAGATCCTAATAAGACTGGTTTATGGTGGCGAAGGTACAAAACTGAGTGTATGTCTGGTAAAACATGGATATAATGGGGTTACCAGTCCTATATGGGGGCAAGATATACTGAAGTTGATGTCAAAAGCTGAGTCTACTCAGAGACAATCCTATCCTATGTCAATAACAAACCTATGAGTCCATTCGAGAGACCATCCTATCCTATAATGATCCTAAAATGATGATGGGTCCAAATGATCCTATGTTGACAAAACTGATCCTATAAGTCTGCCAGAGACTGCCCCAGTGGGCTGCAATGTTGATGATGAAAGTGAAAATGAATAAAACTACTATGGTATGAAGGTGAAGGTGATCTAATCCTATAAAAACAAAAGAGGTGATGTATGAAGCGAGCATATGAGATTACATGCTATATGCATGTATCAACCAATGATGGCAGAATATGATCAAAGGTGTGACCAGCGACACCAAAGATAATTCTAGCACTGGTGAACAATAGTGTAGAGCAATGTCTCAAGAAGAACAATGGGTGGTATGAAGCTGAGACAGTATAAAACTGGTCCTCTACTTATAGTGAGCATATGGGGTGCAAACAATTGATATTGTCTGTATACTGTGCTATGCATGTAATATGGTGTTTAAACCAATGCAAATGAGTGTACAAAAGTACAGTGACAAGCATATATCCAGTTGTTAGATATGAGAGTGTGTAGAGTAATAGAGGGGTTCTCTATCAAGCGATCAACTACTGTCCATGTCTTTTTCTCGACTTTTATACTACAAGTACTAATTTATTATTAGAAAGACTTAGTAAAGCTGTAAGGCTGTGGCTTAATAACAATCCTAGTGTCCATATGTTTCTCCATAGTTGCTGGTAACAGCTACTCTTCTGTGTTCCTGAAGGGAGATAAAATTCCTATGTCATGAGTTGGTACAGTATGGTCATTGAGATGCTGTTTAACTGCAGACTGTGAGGGTATGGTCGAAGGACTGAGGTGTACAAATGGATTAAGGGTTTCTAATGGTCTTGGCACAGTGATATTGCTAACACTGGGGTCATCCATGACCAAGAATCCACAATTATTGAAGTAGGGCAATTGTCAGCATGTATGACATCATATAATGAAAAGATCAACACTGGTCTAGATCTGTTACTCTGTGATGCATATTGATGTGCTAATGATGTGAGTGATGCATAGCAGTGCTTATCTCCAATTGTTGCCTGATTGATCAATATTGGCCCTTAGCTATAATGGCATACAAGTTGAGCTGCAAAACAAGATGGGCTGGATATCAGTCATTATATCCAGCTATTGAAGTTGCAAAAAGGATGTATAGTTGTGTGTGCTGCTTGTGGTAGTGATTTATATCTGGTGCTGGTGCTGTACCAATTAAAATGGCAAAATTCATGAATTCTGTGTTAGGGCCCAACTCTCATGTGACTCAGGATTGGGTGATTGCTAAGCTGTATCGTGTTCAGACAATCACTCGGCAATGCCTTGGATGATCTCGAGGTGATGAGAGAGGCGCTTACTGGAGAAGCTCTTGGCAAGTGAGCAGACAAGTAAAGTTTATGTGTTGGTAAACCTTAGCTTGAAGCTGAGGTTGTACAGTGAAATCGTAGCTACTTAAATACTAAAGAGTAAGTACTATTAATAGATACGAAAGTTTTGTCGAAGTTGGGGGGTGTGCTAGTCAGATGATGAGCATGCAATATCATGTGTTGTCCATCATGAAAGATTTATTGAAGTTGGCAGTGGTGATATGGTGGTGATAATGCATAAGCATGATTACATCGATAAGATGAGATAAGACTAGAAAAGTGAAAAAAGTCAATAAATTGTAACATTACCCTCTCATTAAGACAGATGTCCTGACTGCCCTAGGGCTCGCTTGGTGGTTCTTTTTGTGCCTTTGTGTATTCCTTTCTCCAGTAGTTGTCGATATAGTCCCTCCAATGCTTGTCGTTGGGGCAGGGATTTTCAACCCAGAATGTCCTTCCATCTTGTCTAAGTACCTGGTATGAGATGATGTTATCGGTATAGCAATGGTCCAGTATCTCTTTCAGGGTCTTTTCTGATCTGTCGATGACCTTATGAGCGGTCACGACGGCTCTTGTTTCAGAGATGCTGTCCTTGTAGTCCTGAATGACTTCTTGTGTGTTGGCCATGTCATCCTCTCATACCCAAGAGTTATGCTCCCAGGTCCATCCCTTCCACTTGACAAAGTAGTCGGTTATGATGTGTGACTTCTGTCCCTTTTTGCCATGGACTCAGCGGGTGTGCGAGTCTAGGTCGACTTCATATTCCTCCTCATCTTTGATGAGGTCTGGTGGAGGCGGGGGGGGGGGCTGTTCCTGGTTAGGGAACACTGGTGGTACATATGAAGTGAGTAGCTTCTCATTGAAGCGTGGATGGATTTCCCAATGAGGTGGGAGCTTTAGTTTATAGGCAGAGGTGCCGGCTTTCTCCAGGATCAGGAACGGGCTGACGTGCTTGTTGTCGAGCTTCTTCTTGGGGTGGGGGAGATGGAGGTGAGTGGAGTCGAGCCACACTCGGTCTCTGATGGCGTAACCCACTGCGTTTCTTTTGTGTTTGTCATACTGGGCTTTCATCCTCCCCACCGCTTCTTCTAATGCTTCCTTGGCCTGGTGATGAACTTCCTGCATATTTTCAGTGAACGATTTCGCAGATGGGTTGGTGAAGGCATCCATCTTGACTGAGTCAGGTAGGACTTGAGGGTTGGTTCCATAGTTCATGAAGAACAGGGTTTGGCCTGTGGCCGAATGGATTCAGTTATTATGGGTGAACGCCTCTAGTGCTAGCCATTCACTCCAGTCTGTTTGTCGATGGTTAATGAAAAGGCGGAGGTATTTGTTGATCTCTTGATTTGCCCTTTCGGTCTGTCCATCAGTTTGGGGATGGAAAGCCATGGATGTGTTGGGGGTAATATCGAGTAGTTTGAGAAGTTCCATCATGAATTTGGAGATGAATTGGGGTCCCCGGTCAGAGATGACTGTCTTGGGCATTCCGTGGCAGGTGTAGACATGATCTCATAGGAGCTTCACCCATCCTTCGGATGTGAGTTCCACATTGCAGGCGATCGGGATGATTTCCTTTGAGAATCTGTCAATAATTACCAGGATAGCATCGTAGCCATTAGATTCTGGTAGTCCTGTGATCATGTTGACAGATATGTGGGTCCAAGGAGTGGAGGGGATTTCATTGGGATGGAGGGGGGGCCTTGGGTTGAGTGTTGGTCTTTGTTTGTTGGTATGCTTCACAGGCCTTGACATACTTCTCTACTGTTTGCTTGAGTTTTGGCCACCAGTACTGTTGGAATACTGAGTATATGCTCGTAGCCTCTCTGGCTATCGGGTTACAAACTCGCAAGGAGTCTGCCCGTTATTCACCTGTATATATACTATTTACTATCTAATCTAGTATCTTCTCTAACTTTTGTCCCATTTCTATACTTACTAATCATGCCGAGTGATGCCGGCTTGCCCGGATCTCAACACTCTCCCTCAAGGCGGTATCACCTCGCAAATTCCCTATGAAACTCTCCCTGAAACCTATAATGATCCCGTACATCCGTTTATAGTCAATTTGACTCTGCAGGGTTCTCACAACCCAATATAGCCATTGATTCGGCTCTGCAGGATCTCTCGTGATCCATATTACTCCATATAGCCCATATCGGCTCTGCAGGATCCATCGCGATCCAAATAATGATGTCATTCTTCAATAGCAGGTGTCGGGGAGGTCAATCACATAATTTGAGTGTGTCTGTTCCGCCGCTTCGGGTTTCCTTTCTGGGCATTCCCATGCCTTATGTCCCTCTTTGTCACATCTGTAGCACTTCACCTTTCCAGCCCTTCCTCCTCCAGAGTTGTAGCACTCATTATCTGTATGTCCTCTCCTCCCACAATTTCCACACTTCTTTTCCTTCCATGGGACATCTCCTCTGCCCCTGTTACCCCGAGCCATCATTGCCTGCTCTGTCGGGATGTCACCAGTTTCCTTCCGCCGTGCTTCTTCTTCCATCAGTGCTGCCGAAATTTCAGCAACTGTGAGAAAGTCGGCATCAGACCGAGTCATCAATGCCGTTGCGATTGTGCCATATTCGGGTGATAAGGAGTAGATTAATACATCAGTTATCTCTTGATCTTCTAATTTGAGCCCAATAGCACGGAGCTGCATAGCGAGTGAGGTAATGTCATTAATGTAGTCGGTGATTGGTTGTGTGGTGTCATGGTGGTAGGAATAAAATCTTCTCTTCAAAGAGATCCTGTTGGACGTGCTGTTCTTCTCATAAATGTCCTTCAATGCCTTCCAAGCTGATGGTCCATCAGTACAATCTCTGATATATGGCTTTTGAGACTGTTCTATGGTAAGGCCAATAGCTGAGAATCCGTCCTCTGCTGCTGCTTCCCATTCCTCCAATTCTTTCCGCTGCGAAGGTTTGGGTTTCTCCATTGCCCCAGAAACAACCTTCCATGTCCCTGCACACCGCATGATCATTGCAAGATCAAATTTCCAGTCATGGTAATTCACCCCGTTCAGTTTCGGCACGGAACCCAAAAGTGAATTGATGTTCTGGACTGCCATCCCTAGTTATGATGTAATAGAAGTAGAGGGTGCGACGTGGACGAGTGAGCAATATACTGCGAGTTTGTGTTGGAATACTGAGTATATGCTCGTAGCCTCTCTGGCTATCGGGTTACAAACTCGCAAGGAGTCTGCCTGTTATTCACCTGTATATATACTATTTACTATCTAATCTAGTATCTTCTCTAACTTTCGTCCCATTTCTATACTTACTAATCATGCCGAGTGATGCCGGCTTGCCCGGATCTCAACAAGTACTCCCTCTGGACAAGTTCTTTTGTCTTCTCTATCCCTGGATGTCCTGCTGTGATATGATCGTGATGGGCAGCAATAATCTCTCCGTGCAGCCTGTTGTCATGGGGAATGTAGATTCGCCTGTCATAGTACAGGAGTCCCTCCTTTTCAGAGATGCTGTGTTTGTGGTCAAGGGAGTTTTGAATTCCCTGATCCCACTTGTCATGACTCCTAGTTGCGTCCTTCACCTTCTGATGTGTCTCACTGGTCATGGGCATGATCATCGCCTGGAAGTGTTTGGGAAGGAGGACTACGATGTCATCGTTGTCCCTTTTTCCTTGGTCGTGATCATCCTGTTGACTAAGCAGGTCAGCTTTTTAGTTGGCAGTTCCCAGCTTATGATGGAGGGTGAAGTGATATTCAGCGAGTTCGGTGACCCATTGGGCTTGGTGACAGTTTAACTTTTGGGGTTGATGGAAGTACTGTAGATTTTGGTGATTGGTCCAGATTTCCATGTCTTCAACTGTGCCCATGAGACAGTGTCTCCATTCCTCTAATGCGAGCATGATGGCTAGGAGCTCCTTGTCATATATCTCGTAGTTCTGCTCCATCACAGTTAGCGCCTTCAAGAGGAAGGCGACTGGTCTCCATTTCCCATCCTGTTCTTGAGAAAGGACAGCGCCTATCGCCCCTTCGCTTGAATCAGCTTCTACCCTGAACTTCTCTTGGTCCATGGGGAATGCTAGTACCACGTCTTTGGCCATTTGCTTCTTGAGATGCTGGAAGGCCTCATTCTGAGCTGCTCCCCATGTCCAGGGAGCGTTGCCAGTGAGTTGTGTCATGGGATGGATGATCTTGGAGTAGTCTTTGATGAACTTCTGATAGAAGTTCATGAAGCCTAAGAAGGACTGCAATTCCTTCTTTTTGGTAGACATGGGCCACTCTGTGATTCCCTTGACTTTAATGGGGTCCATGCATATGGAACCTTCGCTAATGATGACACTGAGGTATTCAGTTTTCAGTACCTTGAATTCACACTTCTTGGCCTTGAGGAAGAGTTTGTGCTCTCGTAGTCGCTGAAGTACATGCTTGACAATTCGACGGTGTTCCTGGAGGTCTTTGGAGAAAATCAGAATGTCATCTAGGTAAATGGTTACCTTCCCCTCATGGATGAGGTCATGGAAGATATCATTCATCATCCACTGGAAGGTTGCTGGTGAATTGGTTAGCCCAAAGAACATAACTGTGGGTTCAAAAAGTCCACAATTGGTCTGGAACGCCGCTTTGGCTTCATCTCCTTGTTTGATCTGGACGTTGTTATAGCCCCAGCAGACGTCTAGCTTAGTGAAGTACTTCGTGCTGTGGAGTTTGTCTATGAGCTCGGAGATCAGGGGCAGGGGGTACTGGTTCTTGATGGTCATTTCGTTTAGCTTGCAGTAGTCTTGGACTGGCCATAAGGAACCATCCTTCTTTTTGACAAAGAAGAAGGGGGATGTGAAGGGAGACTTGGAGGGGCGAATCCAACCTGACTCTAAGTTTTTGTTGAGGAACTTATCAAGCTCCTCCTGCTCATGCCAATTGAGGGGATAGACCTTGCAATCAAGAGTTGATTTGGCATTTGGGATTAACTTGATTGCATGGTCCCATGGCTTTCATTCTGGCAGCTCATCGAAGTTCTCTTTGGAGAACAGGTCGTGGAACTCCTGATATTGAGGCAGGATTATCTCCTCGAAGGTCTTTTTGGCCTTCCCTTCGGTGGCTTTGGCAGCTAGGTCATTTGTGTGATGCACTGCATGAATTTCTAGCTCTTCCCTGAGGTCAACCATTAGGATGGTCTTGCCTTTTTCCAACTCTTCATCCCATGGATCTTCTGGGTCAGCATCTGGGAGTGGGAATGGGTTCTTTTGACATTGGCATCAGGCAAAGATGATCTTGCCAGTGGCCCAGTTGATGATGGGGTTATGTCGGAGTAGCCAGTCATGTCCCAAGAAGATATCTCCCTTGCCTAGGTTGGTGACAGCAAAGTTGACCCTCTCGTTATGGCCTCCTATCATCATTCTTACTTTGACGAACTCTGTAATTTCTCCTGCCTTATTTTGGGTACCATCAGTGTTATAGACCGAGATCAGAGCTGGTGCAGGTCAGGTGACAAGGCCATGCCTTTTGATGTAGGCCTCATTAATGGTACTCCCCGTGCACCTGCTGTCGACAAGGGCCTGAGCCTTAAGGGTTTGATGATTCTCCAACATTTCGAGTTGGACATTGAGAAATAGTTCCCGGACACTCTTGATGCTCACTCAGCATTGGTATCAGATTGGTTGGCTTAGTTCATACAGCCTTTCTCATGCCCCTTCCCCTTCAGTTCTTAGGGCATCTAGTAGGGACTTGTCAATCTCATTAACCTTCTCCTTGTGGGCCCAGAGATGGAGTGAAGTGAAGGCTTCTGAGTCTGTGCATGCTTCCCTGATGGCCCAAAGAGTCCAGTCTGTGCCAAATGGCTTGAACCAGGTGGACTTTGGGGAGGAAACACTCACTGGGCTTGACTTGAAACACCTCGCCTCAATCGGTTCTTCTTCCTTCTTCTCTTGGGCCTTGGCTTGTGACATCTTGAATGATGTGTCATCCTCTTTGTCAGGAACCTCGACGAAGGTGGTCTTCCAGACCCATGAGCATCGCGCATCCGATGCTGGAGTCCCGCTTGATCCTTTGGTGGTCGGGGGCCTTTGAGGGGTCTCTCCAGCTGGGGCATGCTCCTTCCCTGGAGATCACCCGCTGCCAGCTGCTTTGTCAGGATTCAGGGGTTTGGGGAGCGGGTCACTCTGGGAGTGATCGGAAGGCCCGTTATGGATGGAAGAAGCCATGGATGTCACATTCTTGTCACATGAACTGTACTTCCACATTACTTCCAGGTCCTTCGGCACCTGTCCCATGTCCCTATCCTTTCTTGAGTGACTGCCTTCTTCCTGGATTGGGGGCGAGAGAGGTGTTGTCTCGACTGGTGTAGCATCTCCAGGAGATAGATGGGGAATGCGATCTTTCACTTCTTCTTCCAGGTGGAGAGAGAGGGGGTCATGATTCCATGACTGTCCTCAAGCACAGGGCAAATCATTGCAGATGTAGTCGGCGGGCATCGGCCTCATGTCTCTGCCTTCGTCTTGATGTTTCTGTTCAGCGACGATGGGCTCGACCAGTTCGGGGAGCACCTCCTTCATCCCTAAGGACTGGGAGATCCCCGACATTGTTCAGATGAACTCTGGTCCCCATCGAGTCTGAAGGTCCTGGAGGGTGAGGAGTTCTGGGACAGAAAGTGTTAGCGAGGGAGGGGGATGAGGTTCCTCTCGCTTCTGGGGAATTATATATGTTTTTTCAGGTGGAGCCTGAATGGTTTGTGATTCTTTTTGGGTGGTCTCAGGGGAAGTAATCAAAATGGGTATATTTGAATGCGCCAAGACAGTTGTAGACATACGTAAAATATTATTACAATCAGATAATGTCCGTGCAGCGGGACCTGATGACTGACCACCCAGAGAGGAGGATTGGGCCGAGGAAGTGGAATCACTCACTTCTCGGCCTTGTCTTTTACCTCCTCAATCTTTGACGTTGAGGGTGTCTTCTCCTCAACCTTTTCTTTGTGACTGTGTCTGTGCTCCTCCTTATCGTGCTCCTCAGCTTCCGTTAGCATCGCGCAAAGTTGGGCCATCATATATCGCCCACTTTTCAGGTCTCTACCCTACTTCGGCTTCTTGCAATCCTTTCCCATGTGTCCCTTTTCTCCGCAGTTGAAGCACTGGCCCTCCTTCTTGAGGCAGTCTATGTCAATTGGCTCCCTGGCTCCTCCATAGGTGGTCCATCCCAAACCCGACAATCCCTTGTTGGCAGGTTTGTTGGCTGAGGAACTTGTCGTGCTGGTACTACCTTTTGAGGTATTACTGGTGGGTTTGTCCTTAGTCAACTTGTTGTAGTGGCCAATTCGATCAAAGGCCTGTTTCTGGGCTTTTTCGTCGTAGATGCTACATATGTGCTGTTTCCATTCTGCATATGTGGAGGGGATCATGACTCCTAGGTCCACGATGGAGTCGGTGTAGGAGGCAGGCACTCCTCATTGGACAGCTCAGACCAGGGCACCTCAGGGTCCCAAGTCACGAAGTTGATCAGCCTGGTGAGCCAATTCTTTCAACTTGCAGAAGTATTCAGCTGCTGTGTCAATCATTCTGAGATCATTCATTCACTTCTCCATTACTTTCTGGAGGGTGGGATCTCCATACTCAATCTGTAGGGCGGCTTTAAAGTCGTCCCATGAGCAGTACCGATATCGTCCTTCAGTGTCGCTTCGGAACTGAAGGCAATATTGGGACCACCACCCTTGGGGCCTTTTGCCAAAGAGAGAGGTGGCGAATAGAATCTTATTGGTATGGGTGGGGTAGTATGCTTGGAATATTGAGAAATATTCCTTGCAGGCCCCCGTGAATCAGTGGATGTCGTCTCCCTTTCCTTTGAAGTCAGCTGGGAGTTGGATCAGGGTTGGCTTTACCTGTAGCCAGGGAGCCTGTTCGTCTGCTTCCCCTGAGGGCCATTCTGGTGGGTCAGGGGAGTTGTCCTTGGGTGGTGGTCTTGGGATTGACCACCTATCAGTCTGGTGAGTGGGGCTCCCCCATCACTTGGGGGCCAGGGCAGTAGGTCATCCTCGGCGTCTGTTGGGATCCTCTAATTCAGGGAGAAGGGGTAGGCCATTAGCGAGAGTGAAACTCCTTGCCTCGAGCAGATTCTGGGTTAGGTCAGTGACTAAACCTGGAAAGGCCGCTTGCTTGTTGCGGTGGTCTTGCCTTCTGGCCTCCGCTTCTTCTTCATCTTTTCATTGCTGTTCTACTTCAGGGTCAATGTTGATGTCGCTCAGCCCTGCTTCCCCTGAGCCGGCAAAGAGCCTACTCGTCCCCTTCCAGGCCCAGTTCTGGCACCTCCAATCGGTTGGTGGCGAGTTGGGCATTGGCCTGGGCCACCCATACTCAGAAGAGGTCAGTGCGTTGGGCCTCATCCCTTCTCCAGGTGGCGAGTATATTCGCCAATTGCTGGTTGAGGACTCGTTCCTCCAGCTCCATTCTTGCTCGTAGGTCAGGGACATGTACCCCTGGGATGGGGCTGTAGTTAAGCTTGTACCACCATAGCTCTTTGTTGGGGAAGAGGCCATGTTGATTCCTGTGTTCCTCCTGGGTCTCATCCACTCCTCCCCTTCGTATATAGTCTGCCCTTCAGAGGGCCCAGGCCTGGGACCTGTAGGTACTGTGGGCCATTCACTGGGATAGAGAGAGGGACAGCCAGGCTCTATCTGGAGTTCCCAGGTAGAAGGGACTGCTCTCGATTTCTCGTAGAGCAAGGTGTTGCTTGCTCCTGAGATCTTGAGGAGGCTCATCTGAGTCCTCCTCTCTCTGTCATATGCTGTATGTGAGCAGGGATTCTTCTGCCTTTCTTTGTTGCTGGTAGTAAGGTTGCCCGATGTAGTGGATTCGTAGGCATCATCGCCTGAGCTCTGCATAGAACCCTGCATCATTACGGTCGAGCGAGGCTGGGGTGGATGGTGAGCTGGTTCTGGGGGAGTTGGCAAAAGGAGTCTCTCCACCTCTAGTTCTTCTTCGAAGTCTATCAGGTTTGGGGGAGTCGGGGGTAGGGGAATTGGGATCGGAGGAGGAGAGTATAATTGTCAATGTAGGTGTGTTGAATATGGTCTGGGTTCTGAAGGGGCAGTGAAGTCTAGGGTCCCCTGGTAGGTGAGCCCTCCTTCAGCTCTCCTCTGAGTCATATGATGCCCTTCCTCTTCTTCTCTCTGATGAATCCAATGAGGTGGTATCAGTGGCCTCGGTTGGTTTGTCAGGATTGACAACCCATAGGGTCACCCAGGGGAGGGTCTGACTATCTGGTTAGGACTGGCCAACCTCGGTCATAGGTATCTGTTGGAGGCTTCGCTCCAGTTCTCTCCTGGCATCCTCCAGGGGTTTGGTTCTGATTCCATGATATGCTCTAATGAGCTCCTCAATACTTCCCTCAAAAGAGGAAGTAGTTCTGGCATCCTCAGAGAAGTGCCAGGTTCCAGAAGGGCCAGCCACTGGGCTGGGTGTTCTTCCTCTTCTTCCGAGGTCAGTGAAGGGGCTCTGAAGGTCCCTGGTCAGTGACTCTGGGGGCATCTTGTAGGACTCCTGTCTGTAGATGGGGTAGTGCATGGGGTATGTCAGAACATTGTAAGGGAGAATATAAAATTGAGGGAGAGTTGAGGGTGGGTAAATCAGGCGTCCTCTTCTAAAGATGATTCCGTGGTTTTCAAACCACTCTCTGTTTCTGTAGTAGATGGTGGTGGCTGCGGTCGTTGTTCCGATTACTCCTGCTATTGTAAAGAGGACTACCGCAAGAGTGCTGGTCATTTCAGGATTAATGTCAGGGGTTTGTTGTGGGGGCATATGGAATCCTTCCTGCATCTGGCATCGTGGAAGGGTGAGGGAAGCTTCAAGCTAATTGTTAGGGCCCAACTCTCACATGACTCAGGATTAGGCGATTGCTAAGCTGTCTCACATTCAGACAATCACTTGGCAATGCTTTGGATGATCTCAAGGTGATGAGAGAGGCGCTTACTGGAGAAGCTCTCGGCAAGTGAGCAGACAAGTAAAGTTTATGTGTTGGTAAACCTTAGCTCAAAGCTGAGGTTGTACAGTGAAATCGTAGCTACTTAAATACTAAAGAGTAAGTACTATCAATAGATACAAAAGTTTTGTCGAAGTTGGGGGGCATGCTAGTTGGACAACGAGCACGCAATATCCTGTGTTGTCCATCATAAAAGATTTATCGAAGTTGGCAATGGTGATATGGCAGTGATAATGCATAAGCGTGATTATGTCGATAAGATGAGATAAGACTAGAAAAGTGAAAAAAGTCAATAAATCATAACATTCTAAGTGTACAGAGCCTAGAGGCTCATCAGCATATTTGACCATTCTTAATCCTTGAAAAGGTTGGCACTTCTGCCTACAAGCTTAAACTTCCCCCACATTGAAAAATGCACCCACATTTCAATGAGAAACTCCTAATGCCATACACACTACCTGCCTTCCCCAATCAAAACAACCCCTGCCACTGCCATCCGACCTTATAAAAATGAGGAGGAATACAAAATCGAAGAAGTTCTGGACTCCTGAACTCATCAGGTTCATGGAAAGAAAGGACAAAAGTCATGCATCATAACCGACTACCTGGTTAAGTGGAAAGGCTGGACAAGAGAGCACAACTCATGGGTATGAGAAGACAATATGAGACACACCCAAGAAACAATCACAGACTACAAAGAGAGTATTTCCAAAACCAGACCTGCCATGACTGCCTGCAGAGTCATCGACAGATCCAAAAAGACACTCAAGAAAATAATTGACCATCACTATTGTGGAGAAACAGTATTCTATTATGTTGTGTGACAAGATGGAAAGAGATTCTGGGTAGAAAATCCAAACAAAACCATGTGGAAGAAGTTGTTACGATTTATTCACATTTTTCACTTATCTTCATCATATCTTATCATAATTGCCACATGAACACCATTCATCATCTTCGATACAACAAATGTGTGTTCCTCGCACCATAAACCATAGTTGTCATGCCAATGTCTCTTGTTCTATACGTGACATTCTTGATCCAATCTTCACATCTTCTTCACATCTTTTTCATAGCTATTAATAGGCCCAACATTTTAGTGTATAAGTAGGACCATTCTCTCTGTAACACCTCAGCTTCGAGCTAAGGTTTAACCACATATAAATCTTACTTGTCTGCTCACTTGCTGAGAGCTCCTCTGTAAGCACCTCTCTTACCACCTTAAGATCTCACAGAAACCATGCTGAGTGATTGTCTGAATGTGAGACAGCTCAGCAGTTTCCTCCTCCAATGCCCTCTGAACTTGATAGACTTCAAGGAAGAATTTGAGGTGGAGGAACTCCTCACCCTGACATCAATATCCGGACTGACTCGATCTCCAACCAGTCAACACCTGAGGCCGAGGTCCCCCTATTCTACCCAGAGCTCCAATGACGATGCCTACAAATCTGCTACATTGGGAGACCTAGTTACCAGTGATGAAGGAGGCCTGGGGAGTCTCTGCTCGCATTCCACACATGCCAGCATGAGAAGGACCCAGATCAGCCCCCTCAAGATTCCTGAAGCAAACAAAGGCTGGCCAGGAGAGAACTAGAGGGCAACCTGTTCTACCTGGGCACTCCAGACCGAGCCTGGCCCTCAGTTTCCATTGATGAGACAATGGAGGAGCACTGAAAATGACTTCACCTTGTCAGAAACAAGGAGTTATGGTGGCACAAACTTAACTACAGCCCCATTCCAGGAGTATACATCTCAGGACTCCAGCCAAGGACAAGCGAGGAGGACCAGGCCCTCACCCATGGACTGGCAGATATACTTGCCACCTGGCGATGAGATGAGGACCAGCAGGCAGAGCTGGCCCAGGTACGAGTGGCTCAGGCCAATGCCCAATTCACCACCGACCGACTGGAGGCACTAGAACCACCCCTGGAAGAGAAAGAGTAGGCTTATGGCTGGAGTAGGAGAAGCTGAATCTAGCACTCAGCCCCAGTTGGAGGCTGAGCAGAGAAGGATAGAAGCAGAAGAGGCAGAGCAAAGGAGACAGGAGAAATGAGCAGCATGGCCTGACATCTCTATAGACCTAGTGGCCAAGCTTGAAGAGGCAAGGGAGTTCACACTCCTAAACAACCTGCCCCTCTCCAAGGAACTACAAGGCCCGAAACAACCCTGAGGATAACCAGCCCAACCACCCCAAGAAGATATGGCAGTCCCACTCACCAAACTGACTGATGGTCAATCCCCTGATCTCCACTGAAATATAACCCCCTGGACCTGCCCTACTGGCCCTCCAGTGATGCCGAAGAACAAGCCCCATAGCTACAAGTAAAGCCAACCCTAGTCAGGCTCCCCTCAGATTTCAAAGGAAGAAATGACGATATCCACTGTTTCACTGGAGCCTGTGAAGAATATTTCTCCATCTTCAAGGAATACTACCCAACTCATGCCAACAAAATCTTATTCACAACCTTCTTGTTTGGAAAGAAGCCCCAAGGATGGTGGTCCCAATACTGACTTCAATTCTGGAGCGGCACCGAGGAACGCTACTGATATCCATCCTGGGACAACTTCAAGGCCACCCTACAAGTCGAGTATGGAGACCCTGCCCTCCAGGAAGTAATGGAGAGGCAAATGCACAATCTCAAGATGACTGGCACCACTGCCAAATATTTCTGAAAGCTGGAAGAACTGGCCTGACAAGCTGACCAGCTCCATGACCTAGGACCCTGAAGTGCCCTGGTCTGAGCCATCTGACGAGGAGTCTCCACCTCCTACACTGACTCTATTGCCAGTCTCGGCATCATGATCCCTCAAACCTACGCTAAGTGGAAATGACAAATCTGTAACATCTACAACAAGAAGGCCTGAAACTTTCTCGGCCAAATCCTCCTCATTCAGTGGTCAGTCATTGGGTCCTGCTGCACAGACCTTACCCAATTGTAATATATTTTTATATATGTCATTATTGTCTCCTACACATTCAAATATACCAGCCATGTTTACAATCACACCTGAGACCACCCGAAAAGAATCACAACAAATTCAGGCTCTGCCTGAAAGAATCTATAAAGCCCACAAACACCCCAATGACACCCATCCCTCTTCAACTTCTCTGACACTCAGTCCCAGAAATCCTCACCCTTCAAGACCTTAAGCATCAATGGGGGCCAGAGTTCATCTGAACAATGTCAGGGATCTCCAAGTCTTTGACAAAAGAGGTTCTCCCCAAACTGGTTGAGCCCATCGCTGTGATAGAAGACCAACTCCTGATGGACCCCTCTCTTTCCAGGGACACAAGTGTGGACAAGGGACTGGGAAATGCACTGATGGATCCCAGGGTAATGGGGGAAGACGGACAGAGTCAAACAACTGAGGAAGTTATGAGCCCCCACATCCCTGGTGGCCCCTGCGAACAACCTGAGAGCAGCATCTCTCCCTTACCCTCTTGTCCTGGTGAACAAGCTGCACAAGGACTGTCTCTGGGGAAGGAGCATGCCCCAACCAGGGGAACCATTGCCCAGCCCCCAATCATCGAAGGATCAAGAAGGACTCCCCAGAAGGAAGAAGTGTTGGATGTGCAGCATCCTAGGGGAAGAAAGACCACCATAGAAGAAGTGGCCGATGAGGAAGATGACATGTCATACAAGATGCCCCAAGCAAAGGTGCAAGCAAAGAAGGAAGAAGAAATGACTGAGGCAAGGTGTTCTGAATCTAAACCAGTGAGTGTTTCCTCCCCAAAGTCCACCTGGTTCCCGCCATTTGGCATGGACTGGACCCTTCAGGCCATCAAGGAAGCACACACAGATTTGGAGGCCCTCACTGCCCTCCACCTCTGGACCTATAAAGACAAGGTCAACGAGATCAACAACCACTTGCTTGACTCTCTTCGACCAGGGGGAGAACAAGCCCAAGAAAGGCTGTATGAATTGAGCCAACCGATTTGATACCAACACTGAGTATCCACCAAAGGTGTCTGAGAACTATTTCTCGACATGCAAATTGAGACATTGGAACATCGTCAGACCCTCAAAGCACAGGCCCTACTCGACAGCAGCTGCATGGGAAGTACCATCAATGAAGCCTACGTTAAAAAGCATGGCCTCATCACCTGACCTGCCCCGGCCCTGATCTCAGTATACAATGTGGATGGTACCCGAAACAGAGCCAGAGAAATCACTGAATTTGTCAAATTAAGGATGGTAGTGGGGGGCCATAGTGAGAGGATTGACTTTGTGTTACGATTTATTGACTTTTTTCATTTTTCTAGTCTTATCTCATCTTATCAGCATAATCACGCTTATGCGCAATCATCACCGTATCACTGTATTAACTTCAACAAATCTTTCATGATGGATAATGCATGATATTGTGTGCTCGTCACCTGACTTGCACACCTTTCTATTAATAGTACTCACACTTTAGTATTTAAGTAGCTATGATTTCACAGTACAACCACAGCTTTGAGCTAAGGTTTACCTACCATATAAATCTTACTTGTCTGCTCGCTTGCCGAGAGCCTACTCTGTAAGTGCCTCTTTCACCACCTTGAGTCATCCGAGGCATTGGCCAAGTGATTGTCTGAATGTGAGACAGCTTACCAATCGCCTGACTATGAGTTACGTGGGAGTTGGCCCTAACAATTAGCTTGAAGCTTCCCTCACCCTTCCACAATGCCAGATGCAGGAAGGAACCCATATGCCACTTCAACAAACACCCGACATCACCGAAACCCTCAGAAACGCGGCCATAGGAGCCTTTGTAGGAGCAGGAGCATTAGTAGGACTAATCCTTTTTGCCGCTGCCATATATTGCAGAAATAGAAACTGGTTCGAACGACATGGGCTAGGACCTAGAAGACCATTGACATACCCTCCTCCCACCCTCCCACAATTCTACATTCCGCCCTATAATGGTCAAATTCAGCCCATTTACACGACATAGGAGCCCTACCGAAGGGACCAGTTCTACATGCCCCCCGTCTCACTGAATAGGCAGGACCGATCAGGAGCCCCCAGTCCAGAGAGCGATGCCGGGGTCTATCATGGAAGAAGAGGAAGAAGTCCAAGCCCCATTGCTGGACCCTCTGGTACTAGGCAGTCCTCTAGGACAACATCTCGCTCTCCCTCTGTCAAGGGAGACATCACAGAACTTATCCGAGCCTATGTCAGGCCCGGAACTATCAAGTATGATGAGACAGAGTTGCATCAAAGCAGTACAAATGTACTTCCAGCCGAGGGCATTGAGCCCGCTCCCGTTAGCACACCCCCTACCCATCCAAGTTACAAACCCTTCTCCGCCTTCAGCAAGCAGCTCCATCATCACAGCACGGATCGAGACCTTCTACAGCCAGACCGACTGCGTACGCCATGACCCCCTCTATGACCTTGGGTGGACCTCCCCCGGTACACCTACGATATCAATTACATGGACCACATCCTCTCCCTCCCATTTCCCAGACAGATCCTCAGAGCTCACCTGACCCAAGCAGCCACGAGAGCGAGGAAGCAGCCAGGATGCTGAGCCCCTCGATAGCATCTCGAACCACTCATCGATACGGGTCGACTCAGCTGACCTCAGAAGAGGAAGACTTCAGATCCGTGATATCGGGAGACCTTCCTACTTCTGACAAAGAAGAGCTTGGGAGACCGAGAACACATTCTGCCTACGGCGGCTGGAGGAGGACCCAGACCAGTCCCCTAGGGAACTTAGAGATGAACAAAGACTGGCAAGAAGAGAGCTCAAGAGCAACCCGTTCCACCTGGGAGCTCCAGCCCGAGCATGGACTTCCCTTTCGGTACAACAGTGGATTACTCTCAGACCCTATCGCGCCCAGGCCTGGGCCCTCAGGAGAGAGGACTACGTCAGGAGAGGAGGAATTGACAAGTCCCTGGAAGAACACCGCCGACGACTACACCTCTTCCCAACCAAGGAGCTCTACTGTCACGAGCAGGACTATGGCCCCACCCCTGGAATCTATATACGAGGATTATGACCAAGAACAGAAGAGGAGTCACGAGCATGAACGAGAGCACCTGGCCCATGTATGAATGGCCCAGGCCCATGCCCGATGAACTGCCCAGAGAATGGTGGAAGAACGGCAATCCCTGGAAAGGGAAGAGTAAGTTGTTTGCCGGGTCCAGCGAGGCAGGACCCAGCAAACCAATGGAAATGGAGGATGAGCGACGAATCCGAGAAGCAGGGGAAGCAGAGGCAAGAAGGCAGCAATTCCAGGCCAACAAAGATGCCTTCCCTGACCTTGCAGCAGGACTAGTCGCCCAACTAGAAAGGGCCTGGGTGTTTGCCCTCGCACATAACCTACCCATCCCCAAAGAACTCCAGGACCCCCCCAACCAACCCCAACCCCAACCCTGGGGATGCCCTGCCGCACCAGTGCCTAGAAGATATGGGAGCCCAACCCATTGAACAGACAGATGGTCAGTCCCCCGACCGCCCTCAAGATACAATCCCCCAGACCCCCTGCTCTGGCCCTCTGGCGATGCCAAAGAGCAGGACCCATGGCTTCAAGTAAAGCCAATGTTAATCCAGATGCCTGGAGAATTTGAAGGAAAAAGCAGTGACATCCATCGATTTACGGGGGCATGCGAAGATTACTTTGCAGTCTTCTGAGCTTATTATCCCACCCATGCAAACAAAATCCTATTCGTGGTATCCCTATTCGGTCAAAAACCACAGAACTGGTGGTCTCAATACTGCTACCAGTTCTGGAGCGAAACAGAGGGAAGATACCAATACTTCTCCTGGGACGACTTCAAAGCCACCCTTAAGGTAGAGTACAGGGATCCTGCCCTCCAAGAAGTAATGGAACGATGAATGAATGAACTCAAGATGACTGGAACGGCATCAGAGTACTTCAGATGCCTTGAGGAACTGGCCTGACAAGCAGACCAGCTCACTGACCTTGGACCTCGAAGTGCAATCGTCTGAGCCGTTTGATGAGGGGTATCCGAGTCCTACACCGACTCCATTGCGAACCTGGGCATCATGATTCCATCAACCTACCAAGAGTGAAAACGATGCATCTGCAGCATATACGACAAAAAGGCCCGCAAAACAGCCTTCAACAAGATCAGGTATATCGACCGCCCAAAGAACCAACATGCCGGAAGCTCCTCTAAAGGAACTTCCAGCGTGACAAGTTCCTTGGCCGATAAACCCATCAGCAAAGAAATATCGGGTTCGGGATGGACAACCTATGGAGGCACCGGAGAACCAATGGATATAGACTGCCTCAAGAAGGAGGGCAGGTGCTTCAATTGCAGAGGAAAGGGGCACTTAGGAAAGGATTGCAAGAAGCCAAAGTGGCCTAGAGACCCGAAGAGCGGGCGATATACGACGGCTCAACTTTGCACCATGCTGACAGAGGCAGAAGAGCACGACAAGGAGGAACACGGATACAGTCACGAGGAGAAGGTCGAGGAGAAGACGCCCTCGACATCGAAGATAGAGGAGGTAAAAGGCAAGGCCGAGAAGTGAGCGATTCCACTTCCTTGGCCCAATCCTCCTCTTGGGGTGGTCGGTCATTGGGTCCTGCTGTGCAGACTTTACCTGATTGTACATCATTTTTACATATGTCTACTTGTGTATCAGAGCATTCGAATATACCCGCCGCATTTACAGTTTCACCCGAGACCACCCCAAAAGAATCGCAAACCATTCAGACTCCGACTGAAAAAACCTATATAATCCCCCAGAAACAAAGTGAAACTCATCCCCCTCCTCCGCTTACACTTTCTGTCCTAGAATTCCTCACCCTCCAAGACCTTCAGACTCGATGGGGACCGGAGTTCATCTGAACTATGTCAGGGATCTCCCAGTCCTTAGGGACAAAGGAGGTGCTCCCTGAACCGGCCGAGCCCGTCGTCGCTGAACGGAAACCTCAAGACAAAGGCTGGGGCATGGGGTCGATGCCTATCGACCTTGCTCTCAATGATTCACCTCGTGCTCAAGGGCCGTCGAAGAAACACGACCCCCTCTCCCCCTGCCTGGAAGAAGAAACAATAGGTTGCGGCTCTCATCGTTCTCTCGGAGATGTCACGCCGATTGAGACAGTGCCCCTATCGTCCCCGACCCCAAAGGAAGAAGACGTCACAAGAAAGGATAGGGATCCAGGACAGGTGCCAAAGGACCCAATGGTAATGTGGGAGTATGGCTCATGTGACAAGAACGCGATGTACACAACTCCCTCCATTCATCCTGACGAGCCCTTCAGTCACTCCAGGAGCAACCCACTCCCCAAACCCCCAAGTCCTGATGAAAAAGCCAGAAGCGAGCGATCTCTGGGGAAGGAGCATGCCCCAACCAGGGAGACCCCTCGAAGGCCCCCGACTGCCAAAGGATCAAGCGGGACTCCAGCATTGGATGCACGATGCTCAGGGGTCCGGAATACCACCATGGTCGAGGTCCCTGACGAAGAAGATAACACGTCCTTCAAGAGGTCACAAGCCAAGGCACAAAAGGAGAAGGAAGAAGAATCATTGAGGGTGAGGCATTCCGAATCAATCCCAGTGAGTGTTTCCCCCCTGAAGCCCACCTGGTTCAAGCTGTTTGGTGTGGACTGGACCCTTTGGGCCATCAGGGAAGCATGCACAGATTTGGAAGCCTTTGCCTTGCTCCATCTCTGGGCCCATAATGTTACGATTTATTAACTTTTTTCCTTTTTTCTAGTCTTATCGCATCTTATCGGCGTAATCATGCTTATGCATAATCCCCACTGTATCACCACCAACAACTTCGATAAATCTTTCATGATGGACAACGCATGATATTGCATGCTCGTCGCCCGACTTGCATGCCTTTTGACTTCAATAAATCTTTCGTATCTAATAATAATACTTACGACTTAGTATTTAAGTAGCTACGATTTTACTGTACAACCTCAGCTTCGAGCTAAGGTTTACCACTCCCAAATCTTACTTGTTACTCACTCGCTGAGAGCATCTAATTAGTTCGTGCCTCTCTCATCACCTCGGGTCATCTGCAGCACTGAATAAGTGATTGTCCGAACGCGAGACAGCTTATCAATTGCCTGACTATGAGTCATGTGAGTGTCGGCCCTAACAATTAGCTCGAAGCTTCCCTTCACCCTTCCATGATGCTAGACGCAGGAAGGATTCCATGACCCTCCAACAAACACCCGACATCGATGAAACCCTCAGAAACATGGCCATAGGAGCCTTTGTAGGAGCAGCAGCATTAGTAGGGCTTATCCTCTTCGCCGCTGCAATTTATTGCAGAAACCGAAACTGGTTCGAACAACATGGGCTAGGACCCAGAAGACTGTTAACTTACCCCCCGCCCACTTTACCCCGATTTTATATTCCGCCCTATCCAAACCATGGTCAAATTCAGCCCGTTCTCCTGACATACAAGCCCTACAGAAGAGACCAGTTCTACATGCCCTCAGTCTCACCGAATAGGCAGGACAGATCCGGAGCCCCCAGTCTCGAGTTGGATGCCAGGGTCTATCATGGAAGAAGAGGAAGAAGCCCAAGCCCCGTCGCTGGACCTTCCAGAACTAGGCAGTCCTCTAGGACAACATCTCCCGCTCCCTCTAACGAGGGAGACATCACTGAACTTATCCGAGCCTACATTGGGCCCAGAACTATCGAGTATGATGAGACAGAGTCGTGTCGAAGCAGTACAATCGTACTTCCAGCCGAGGGCACAGAGCCCGTTCCCCCTAGCACACCCCCTACCCGTCCGACCCTCCGAGTTACAAACCCTTCTCCACCTTCAACGAGCAGCTCCATCATCGCAACACGAATCGAGGCCTTCTACCACCAGAGGGATGTTCCACAGCTACCCTGTGACCCCATCCGCGACCTCGGGTGGACCCCCCCTGGTACACCTTCGACATCAATTACACAGGCCACATCCTCTCCCTCCCATTCCCCAGACCCTTTCACACGACTCCCCCGTCCAGAGCGACCACGGGAGCAATGAAGCAGCTCTGATAATGAGCCCTGGGACAACAACGAGTCGCCAATATGCGCCAATGCTGACGACCTCAGGAGAGGAAGACTTCAGATCCGCAACATCGGGAGACCTTCCTACTTCCAACAAAGAAGAGCTTGGGAGACAGAGAACACATTCCACCTACGGCGAATGGAGGAGGACCCCAATCAGCCCCCTAGAGAGCTCAGAGACAAGCGAAGAATGGCAAGAAGAGAGCTCAAGAGCAATCCATTCTACCTGGGAGCTCCAGCCCGAGCCTGGACCTCCCTTTCAGTACAGCAGCAAATTATCCTCGGACCCTACTGCGCCATGGCCTGGGTACTCAGAAGAGAAGACTACGTCAGGAGAGGCGGGATTGATGAATCCCTGGATGAACATCGCCGATGACTCCACCTATTCCCAACAGAGGAGCTCCGCCGACATGAGCAGGACTACGGTCCCACCCCTGGAATCTATATACGAGGACTACAACCAAGAACAGAGGAGGAGACCCGAACCCTCCAGGGGAACCTGGAGGATGTACTCCGACTCTGGAGAAGCGACGAGCATGAGCGGGAGCACCTGGCCTTTGTACGAATGGCCCAGGCCAATGCCAGATGAACCGCCAAGAGAATGGTGGAAGAACAGCAATCCATGGAAAGGCAAAAGTAGGATGATCGCTGGAGCCAGTGAAGAAGGGCCCAACGAGCCCATGGAAATGGAGGAAGAAAAACAAATCCGTGAAGCACAAGAAGCAGAGGCATGAAGGCAGCAGTTCCAAGCGGACCTGGATGCCTTCCCCGACCTCACTACCGGACTCATAGCCCAAGTAGAAAGGGCCAGCGCATTCGCCCTCACACATAACCTACCTATTCCAAAAGGATTACAGGACATACCCAACCAGCCTCAACTGCAGGGTTGCTCTGCTGCGCCAGCTCCCCGAAGATATGGGAGCCCAACCCATCGAACTGACAGGTGGTCAGTCCCACGACCGCCTCCAAGGTATAATCCCCCAGACCCCCCATACTGGCCCTCAGGCGACGCCCAGGAACAAGACCCCTGGCTCCAAGTAAAACCGACATTAATCAGAATGCCTGGGGACTTCCAAGGCAAAAGCAGCGACATCAACCACTTCACTGGAGCTTGTGAAGACTACTTCACCATCTTCAAAGCTTACTATCCCACACACGCCAACAAAATCCTGTTCGCCGTCTCCCTCTTTGGAGAAAAACCCCAAGGATGGTGGTCCCAATATCGATACCAGTTCTGGAGCGAAACCGAACAATGATATCACTACTTTTCCTGGGACAGCTTCAAAGCTGCCCTCAAGGTTGAGTACGGAGACCCCGCACTCCAGGAAGTAATGGAGAAGCGGATGAACGAACTCAAGATGACAGGAACCACGTCCGAGTACTTCTGACGCCTCGAAGAGCTGGCTCGACAAGCTGATCAGCTCACTGACCTCGGACCTCATAGCGCAATCGTCCGAGCAGTCCACCGAGGGGTACCCGAATCCTACACTGAATCCATTGCAAACCTAGGCATCATGATCCCCACTGACTACCCCAAGTGGAAACGATGAATCTGCAACATATACGATGAAAGGGCCCACAAGGTGGCCTTCGACAAAATAGGGTATACCGACTGACCCAAGAACCAACACGCTGGAAGTTCTAAAGGAACTCCCGGCATGACAAGTTTCTCGGCCGATAAACCCACCAACAAAGGATCGTCGGGATCAACATAGACCACTTATGAAGGAGCCAGGGAACCCATGGACATAGATCGCCTCCGAAAGGAGGGCAGGTGCTTTAACTGTGGAGGGAAAGGACATATGGGGAAGGACTGCAAGAAACCAAAGCGGCCTCGAGACCCAAAAACTGGGAGATACTTGTCCACCCAACTTTGCACTATGCTGACAGAAGCCGAGGACTTGGAACGGGAGCATGAGAAGGAGGCACATGGACATAGCCATGAGGAAAGGGTCAAGGAGAAGACGCCCTCGATGATGAAGATTGAGGAGGTAAAAGGCAAGGCCGAGAAGTGAGTGATTCCACTTCCTCGGCCCAATCCTCCTCTATGGGTGGTTGGTCATCGGGTCCTGCTGAGCGGACATCGCCCGATTGTAATAGTTTTTTACGTACATCATTGTCATCCACACATTCGAATATACCTGCCGTGTTTTCACAGTTCCCCGAAACCACCCCAAAAGAATCACAACACATTCAGACTCCGCCTAAAAAGGCATATATAATCCCCCAGAAGCGAAACGAGACTCATCCCCCTCCTTCGCTTACACTCTCTGTCCCGGAATTCCTCACCCTCCAGGACCTTCAGACTCGATGGGGACTGGAGTTCATCTGAACTATGTCAGGGATCTCCCAGTCCTTAGAGACAAAGGAGGTGCTCCCTGAACTGGCCAAGCCCATCGTCGCTGAAAAGGAACCTCAAGACGGAGGCGAGAGTACGAGGTCGATGCCTGTCAACCACATCCCCAATGATTCACCTCATGCTCAGGGACCATCACGGATACACAACCCCCTCTCCTCTCGCCTGGCAGAAGAAATGAAAGGTTGCGGCCCTTGTCACTCTCTCATTGGAGATGTCACACTGATCGAGACGGCGCCCCTTTCATCCCCGACCTGAAAGGAAGAAGATGCTGCAAGAAAGGATAGGGATCCGGGACAGGTGCCAAAGGACCCAGGAGATCCGTGGGAGCACGGTTTATGCGACAAGAACATGACGCTCATGCCTCCCCTCATCCACCTGGATGAACCTTCTGGTCACTCCAGGAGCAGCCCGCTCCCCAAACCCCCGAATCCTGGTGAAGCAGCCGACAGCAGGCGACCTCTGGGAAAGGAGCATGCCCCAACCAGGGGAGACCCTCCTAGGCCCCTGATCAACGAAGGATCAAGGGGGGTCCCAACATCAGATGCGCGATGTTCAAGGGCCTGGAAGACCACTCTCGTAGAAATCCCTGATGAGGAGGACGACACCGCCTTCAAAATGGTGCAAGATCAAGAACAAGCCAAGCGGGAAAAGGAAACAACCAAGGGGCTTCTCCCCTCGTACACCAAGGAGCAAGAGAAGCAGGAAGAAGAACCGTTGCGGGCGAGGTGTTCTGAGTCAAACCCAGTGAGTGTTTCCTCCCTGAAGTCCACCTGGTTCAAGCTGTTTGGCGTGGACTGGACCCTTCAGGCTGTCAGGGAAGCACGCACGGACTCAGAAGCTTTTGCCTCACTCCATCTTTGGGCCCATAAGGAGAAGGTCAATGAGATTGATGACCAACTCTTGAGTTCGTTATGGAAGGGCAGAGAATGAGCACGGGAAGAGCTCTATGAGTTGGCAGAACCAATTCGATATCAACATCGAGTGAGCACAAAGGGCATCCGAGAACTATTCCTCGACGTCCAACTCGAAACGTTAGAAAATTGCCAGACCCTCAAGGCCCAGGCATTGGTTGACAGCGGATGTACAGGGAGCACAATAAATGAGGCCTACGTCAAGAAGCATGGCCTCGCCATCAGACCCGTGCCCGCTCCTATTTCAGTATATAATGCCAACGGCACCCACAATAAGGTGGGAGAAATTACAGAATTCGTAGAAGTAAGGATGACGGTAGGGGGCCACAGCAAAAGGATTGACTTTGCTGTCACCAACATAGGCAAGGGCGATATCTTTCTCGGACATGACTGGCTCCTCCGCCACAACCCCGTCATTAACTGGACTACTGGGAAGGTCATTTTTGCCTGATGCCAGTGCCAAAAAAACCCATTTCCCCTACCAGATGCGGATCCTGAAGACCCCTGGGATGAAGAGTTAGAGGAGGGCAAAACCATTCTCATGATCGACCTCCGAGAAGAACTGGAAATCCGTGCTGTGCACCATGCAAATGACTTAGCAGCCGAGGCTAACAAGGGGAAAGCAAAGAAAACCTTCGAAGAAATGGTCCCACCCCAATATCGCGAGTTCGAAGACTTGTTTTTGAAAGAAAACTTCGACGAACTGCCAGAGCGGAAGCTGTGGGACCGTGTGATCGAGCTGATCCCCAATGCCAAGTCCACACTCGACTGTAAGGTCTACCTGCTCAATCGCCACGAACAAGAAGAACTCGACAAGTTCTTGGACGAAAACCTGGAATCAGGCCGCATTTGACCATCCAAATCCCCCTTCGCCTCTCCCTTCTTCTTCATCAAGAAAAAAGATGGCTCTCTCTGACCTGTTCAGGACTATTGAAAACTGAATGAAATGATGATAAAGAACCGATATCCTCTCCTGCTTATCTCGGAACTTATGGATAAGCTACGTGGCGCCAAATATTTCACCAAGTTAGACATCCGGTGGGGATATAACAATGTCCAGATCAAACAAGGGGATGAGGCCAAGGCAGCCTTCTGAACGAATCGCGGACTCTTTGAACTGACCGTCATGTTCTTCGGCCTTACCAACTCGCCCGCAACCTTCCAATGGATGATGAACGACATTTTCCATGACCTCATCCACGAAGGGAAGGTGACCATCTACCTAGACGACATCCTGATCTTTTCAAAAGATCTCCAAGAACACCGGCGAATCGTAAAACAGGTACTCCAATGACTTAGGGAACACAAGCTATTCCTCAAGGCAGAGAAGTGTGAATTCGAGGTACTCGAGACCGAATACCTTGGCGTCATCATCAGCGAGGGCTCAGTACGAATGGACCCGGTTAAAGTCAAAGGGATAACGGAGTGGCCCACACCCACCAAGAAGAAGGAATTACAATCCTTCCTAGGGTTTACGAACTTCTATCGGAAGTTCATAAAAGACTACTCCAAGATCATCCGCCCAATGACTCAATTGACCGGGAACGCCCCCTGGACCTGGGGAGCAGCCCAGAATGAGGCTTTCCAACGCTTGAAGAAGCAGATGGCAGAGGATGTAGTCCTAGCACTACCGAAAGAAAAAGGGAAATTCTGAGTAGAGGCTGACTCCAGTGAAGGAGCGATTGGTGCAGTCCTTAGTCAAGAACAGGATGGGAAATGGAGGCCAGTGGCCTTCCTCTCCAAGGCACTGACTGTCACTGAACGAAACTATGAAATCTACGACAAGGAGCTCCTTGCGATCATGCTAGCCCTTGAAGAGTGGAGGCATTACCTCATGGGAGCGGCTGAAGATTTCGAGATCTGGACGGACCACCAGAACCTCCAATACTTCCAGCAACCACAGAAACTCAATCGCCGACAAGCCCGATGGGTCACCGAGCTCGCCGAATACCACTTCACCCTGCACCATAAGCCGGGTGCCTCCAACCGAAAGGCCAACCTACTCTCTCGCCAAGACGACCACGACCAAGGCAAGACGGACAATGACGATGTGGTGGTCCTACAACCAGAACATTTCCAGGCCATGATCATGCCCACTACCAGTGAGATGCACCAGCACGTAAAGGATGTTACCCGCAACCATGACAAGTGGGACCAAGGAATCCAAAACTCTCTTGACCACGAACGAGGAATCTCCGAAAAGGAGGGACTGCTGTACTACGACAGACGGATATACATTCCTCATGATGACAAACTACGAGGGGAAATCATAGCTGCCCATCACGATCATATCACAGCAGGGCATCCCGGAATAGAAAAGACCAAAGAGCTCGTCCAGAGAGAGTTTTGGTGGCCAAAACTCAAACAAATGGTGGAGAAATATGTCAAAGCATGCGAAGCATGCCAACGAACAAAGACGGACACCCACCCAAAGGCCGCCCCCCTCCATCCCAACGAAGTCCCCTCAGGACCATGGACTCATATCTCTGTCAACATGATCACTGGACTCCCGGAATCCAACGGCTACGATGCCATTTTAGTGATCGTCGACAGATTCTCTAAAGAAATGATTCCAATCACTTGTAATGTCAAGCTCACCTCCGAAGGATGGGCCAAGCTTCTACATGATCACGTATACGCTCGCCACGGTATGCCTAAGACAGTCATCTCAGACCGAGGACCCCAATTCGTCTCGAAATTCATGATGGAACTCCTCAAACTCCTTGACATCACACCCAACGCATCCACCGCTTTCCACCCCCAGACCGACGGCCAGATGGAACGAGCCAACCAGGAGATCAACAAATATCTCCGCCTCTTTATCAATCACTGACAAACAGACTGGAGCGAGTGGCTCACGATGGCGGCATTTGCTCTCACAACAATCGAGTCCACTCAGCGACGGGCCAAACGCCCTTCTTCACCAATTACGGAATGAACCCTCGCATATTGCCCGACTCCATCAAAACAACAGCCTTCACCAATCCGTCAGCCAAGTCCTTCACAGAAAATATGCAGGAAGTACATCGCCAAGCCAAGGAGGCGCTGGAGGAGGCCGTGGGCAAAATGAAGGCCCAATATGACAAAAAGAAAAGAGAGGCTGTTGATTATGCCATCGGAGATCACGTATGGCTCGATGCCACTAACCTCTATCTACCACGGCCCAAGAAGAAGCTCGACGATAAACGCATCGGCCCATTCCTAATATTGGAAAAAACCGGCGCGTCCGCCTACAAGCTGAAACTCCCACCCCATTGGAAAATCCACCCACGCTTCAACGAGAAGTTGCTCACCCCATATGTACCACCGGCCTTTCCCAATCAGGAACAACCCCCTCCACCACCGGACCTAATCGAAGATGAGGAGGAATACGAAGTTGAAGAAGTCCTGGACTCTCGCACACAACAAGTCCGAGGCAAAAAGGGACAGAAATCACGACTCATAACTGATTACTACGTCAAGTGGAAGGGATGGACCCGAGAGCATAACTCATGGGTCAGGGAAGATGACATGGCTAACGCCCAAGAAGCAATCAAGGACTATGAAGACAGTATCTCAGAGACACAAGCCATCGTGACCGCACGAAAGGTCATCAACAGATCTGAAAAGACTGTCAAATGAATAGTGGACCGCAGCTATCGGGAAAACCAAGCCACCGGCAGATGGAGCATGTTCTACCAAGTAGAACGCATTGACAGGAAGAAATTCTGGATAGAGGAGCTGGATCGTGAGGTTTGGAAAACCTTCATTGACAATTATTGGCACAGGGAAAGCAAGAAGGAAGTCACAAACTGCATCCAATGTGACAAACAGGACAAACCCTAGGGCAGTCGGGACGACTGCCTTAACGAGAGGGTAATGTTACGATTTATTAACTTTTTTCCTTTTTTCTAGTCTTATCGCATCTTATCGGCATAATTATGCTTACACATAATCCCCACCATATCACCACCAACAACTTCGATAAATCTTTCATGATGGACAACGCATGATATTGCATGCTCGTCGCCCGACTTGCATGCCTTTTGACTTCAATAAATCTTTTGTATCTAATAATAGTACTTATGACTTAGTATTTAAGTAGCTACGATTTTACTGTACAACCTCAGCTTCGAGCTAAGGTTTACCACTCCCAAATCTTACTTGTTACTCACTCGCTGAGAGCATCTAATTAGTTTGTGCCTCTCTCATCACCTCGGGTCATCTGCAGCACTGAATAAGTGATTGTCTGAACGCGAGACAGCTTATCAATTGCCTGACTATGAGTCATGTGAGTGTCGGCCCTAACACATAAAGAGAAGGTCAATGAGATCGATGATGAGCTCCTCATCTCCCTTAGGAAAGGAGGAGAACGAGCATGAGAAGAACTCTATGAATTAAGCCAACCCATTCGCTATCAATGCCAAGTATCCACTAAAGGCATCCGAGAACTGTTCCTCGACGTACAACTCAAGACACTAGAGAACTGCCAGACCCTCAAGGCCCAGGCCTTAGTAGACAGCAGATGCACTGGGAGTGCCATAAGTGAAAACTATGTCAAGAAGTATGGACTCATCACCCAGCCTGCACCAGCCCCAATCTCTGTATACAATGCCGATGGAACATGCAACAAGGTGGGGGAAATCACGGAGTTTGCAGAAATGAGGATGACGATAGGAGGCCATAGCAAAAGAATCGACTTTGCCATTACCAACATAGGCAAAGGCGATATCTTTCTTGGACATGACTGGCTCCACCACAATCCTGTCATCAATTGGGCCACTGGCAAAATCATCTTCGCCCGGTGCCAATGCCAAAAGAACCCATTCCCTTTACCGGATGCGGATCCCAATGATCCCTGGGATGAAGAACTGGAGGAAGGCAAAACTATTCTCATGATCGACCTTTGGGAAGAGTTGGAAATCTGCGCAGTGCATCATGCCAACGACCTGGCAGCCAAAGCCAGTGAAGGAAAAGCCAAGAAAACCTTCGAAGAGATGGTGCTGCCCCAATATCGCAAATTCGAAGACCTCTTTTCTAAGGAGAACTTCGACGAGTTACCGGCAAGAAAACCTTGGGATCATGCAATCAAACTGATTCCCAACACCAAATCCATGCTTGACTGCAAGGTATATCCGCTCAATTGACATGAACAAGAAGAGCTGGATAAATTCCTTGACGAAAACTTGGAGTTGGGACAAATCCACCCATCCAAGTCTCCTTTCGCATCCCCCTTCTTCTTCATCAAGAAGAAGGATGGTTCCCTTCGACCTGTTCAAGATTACTGGAAGCTGAACAAAATGATGATAAAGAACCGATATCCCCTTCCACTTATCTCAGAGCTCATGGATAAGCTCCGCAGCGCCAAATACTTCATGAAACTGGATGTCCGCTGGGGATATAATAACATTCATATCAAGCAAGGAGACGAGGCCAAGGCCGCCTTCCAGACCAACCGAGGACTGTTTGAACCCACCGTCATGTTCTTCAGATTAACCAACTCACCCGCAACCTTCCAGTGGATGATGAACGACATCTTCCACGATCTCATCATGGAAGGCAAGGTGACGATCTACCTGGACGACATCCTTATTTTCTCTAAGGATCTCCAGGAACACCAACGAATCGTCAAGAGGGTATTACAATGCTTGAGGGAACACAAACTCTTCCTCAAGGCCAAAAAATGCGAGTTCGAGGTACTAGAAACTGAATACCTCAGCGTGATCATCAGCGAAGGATCTGTTCAAATGGACCCTATCAAGGTCAAAGGGATATCAGAGTGGCCCACACCCACTAAGAAAAAGGAATTACAATCCTTTTTGGGCTTTACGAACTTCTACCGGAAGTTCATTAAAGACTACTCCAAGATTGTATGCCCAATGACCCAGCTTACCAGCAATGCACCCTGGACATGGGGCACCGCCCAAAACGAGGCCTTCCAATGCCTGAAAAAACAGATGGCCAAGGATGTAGTACTTGCACTCCCCAGGGAAAATGGGAGGTTCCGAGTAGAGGCAGACTCCAGTGAGGGAGCAATCAGAGCTGTCCTCAGCCAAGAACAGGATGGAAAATGGAGACCAGTTGCATTCCTCTCCAAGGTGCTCACCGTCACTGAGTGAAACTATGAAATATACGACAAGGAGCTCCTGGCAATTATGCTTGCCTTGGAAGAGTGGAGGCACTACCTCATGGGTGTGGCAGAGGACTTCGAGATCTGGACCAATCATCAAAACCTCCAATATTTCTGACAACCCCAGAAATTGAACTGTCGACAAGCCCGATGGATCACCGAGCTCGCTGAATACCATTTCACACTCCATCATAAGCCCGGAGCCTCCAACCGAAAGGCTGATCTACTCAGCCGACGGGACGATCATGACCAAGGTAAGAAGGACAACGATGATGTCGTCGTCCTTCAACCTGAACACTTTCGGGCAATGATCATGCCCACTACAAGTGAGACTCACCAACGAGTCAAGGACGTGACTCGGAATCATGACAAGTGGGACCAAGGAATCCAGAACTCCCTCGATCATGAACGAGGGATATCTGAAAAGGAGGGACTCCTTTACTATGATGGACGAGTTTACGTGCCCTGAGATGACAAGCTCAGAGGTGAAATCATTGCCTCCCACCATGATCACATCACAGCTGGACATCCCAGGATTGAAAAAACTAAGGAACTCGTTCAACGAGAGTTCTGGTGGCCAAAGCTCAAGCAGACAGTGGAGAAGTACATCAAAGCATGCGAAGCATGCCAGCAGACGAAGACGGATACTCACCCCAGGGCCGCCCCCCTCCATCCCAATGAAGTCCCCTCTGAGCCATGGACTCATATCTCTGTTGACATGATCACCGGGCTCCCAGAATCCAATGGCTATGATGCCATCCTAGTAATCGTCGACCAATTCTCAAAGGAAATGATCCTGATCGCCTGTAACGTTGAACTCACTTCTGAAGGATGGGCCAAACTTCTACGTGACCACATATATGCCTGCCATGGTATGCCCAAGACAGTCATTTCGGACCGAGGACCCCAGTTCATCTCGAAGTTCATGACCGAGCTTCTTCGCCTACTTGATATAACTCTGAACACATCCACGGTGTTCCACCCCCAGACGGATGGACAGACGGAATGAGCAAATCAGGAGATCAATAAGTATCTCCGCATCTTCATTAACCACTGACAGACTGATTGGAGTGAATGGCTCGCGCTAGCAGCATTCACCCATAACAACTGCGTCCACTTGGCCACGGGCCAGACACCGTTCTTCACCAATCATGGAATGAACCCCCACATTGTTAGGGCCGACTCCCATGTGACTCGTAGTCAGGCAATTGGTAAGCTGTCTCATGTTCGGACAATCACTTAGCCAACACCTCGGATGACTCGAGGTGATGAAAGAGGCGCTTACAGAGTAGACTCTCGGCAAGTGAGCAGACAAGTAAGATTTATGTGGTAGGTAAACCTTAGCTCGAAGCTGAGGTTTGTACAGTAAATCGTAGCTACTTAAATACTAAAGCGTAAGTGCTAATAATAGGTACAAAAGATTTATCAAAGTTGAAAGGCATGCTGGTCAGGTGATGAGCATGCAATATCATGCATTGTCCATCATGAAAGTTTTGTTGAAGTTGATATCGGTGATGCGGTGGCATTATGCATAAGCATGATGATGCTGATAAGGTATGATAAGGCTGAGATAAGGAAAAAAGTTAATAAATCGTAACATTACCCTCTCGTTAAGGCAGTCGTCCCGACTGCCCTAGGGCTCGTCTTGTTCGTCGCATTGTACACAGTCTGTGACTTCCTTCTCGCTTTCTCTGTGCCAGTAATCGTTGATGAAGGGTTTCCAAACTTCCCAGTCAGGTTCTTCGATCCAGAATTTCTTCCTGTTGACTCGTTCTACTTGATAGAACATGCTCCATCCTCCTGTGACTGGGTTTTCTCGATAGGAACGATCGACTATCCTTTTGACTGTCTTCTCCGATCTGTTGATAACCTTTCATGCAGTTACGACAGCTTGAGTTTCGGAGATGCTGTCCTTGTAGTCTTGGATGGCTTCTTGTGCATTTGCCATGTCATCTTCTCATACCCAAGAGTTGTGTTCTCGGGTCCAGCCTTTCCACTTGATGAAGTAGTCAGTGACTAGTCATGACTTCTGTCCTTTCTTGCCACGGACTCATTGTGTGCGTGAGTCCAGGACTTCTTCAACTTCATATTCTTCTTCGTCCTCTATAAGGTCTGGTGGGGGTGGGGGTGGTTGTTCCTGGTTAGGGAATGCCAGTGGTACGTAAGGGGTGAGCAACTTCTCGTTGAACCATGGGTGGATCTTCCAGTGGGGTGGGAGTTTGAGTTTGTACGCAGAGGCGCCGGCCTTTTCTATGATAAGGAAGGGGCCAACGTGTTTGTTGTCGAGTTTTTTCTTGGGGCGTGGTAGATGGAGGTTGGTGGAGTCTAGCCATACACAGTCTCCAATGGCATAGTCCACTGCATCTCTCTTCTTTTTGTCGTATTGGGCTTTCATCTTGCCCGCTGCTTCCTCTAGAGCCTCCTTGGCTTGGCGATGCACCTCTTGCATGTTTTCCGTGAACGATTTAGCCGATGGATTGGTGAAGGCGGTCATTTTGATGGAGTCAGGTAGGACTCGGGGATTGGTTCTGTAGTTGGTGAAGAATGGGGTTTGGCCCATGGCCGAATGGACTCGGTTGTTATGAGCGAATGCTGCTAGTGCGAGCCATTCACTCCAGTCTGTTTGTCGGTGATTGATGAAGAGGCGAAGATATTTATTGATCTCCTGGTTGGCCTGTTCGGTTTGGCCATCGGTTTGGGGATGGAAAGCTGTGGATGCATTGGGTGTGATGTCGAGGAGTTTAAGAAGTTCTAGCATGAACTTGGAAACAAACTGGGGTCCTCGGTCAGAGATCATGGTCTTGGGCATTCCGTGTCGAGCATAGACATGGTCTCAGAGTAGCTTGGCCCATCCTTCGGAGGTGAGTTCTACGTTGCAAGCAATCAGGATTATTTCTTTCGAGAATCAGTCGACAACTACTAAGATGGCATCGTAGCCATTGGATTCGGGAAGTCCAGTGATCATGTCGACTGAAATGTGAGTCCATGGTTTGGAGGGAACTTCGTTGGGGTGGAGAGGGGCAGCCCTGGGGTGGGTGTCCGTCTTTGTTCGCTGACATGCTTCACATGCCTTGACGTACTTCTCTACAGTTTGTTTTAGTTTTGGCCACCAGAATTCTCTTTGAACGAGTTCTTTGGTCTTCTTGATCCCGGGATGTCCCGCAGTGATATGGTCGTGATGGGAGGCAATGATCTCCTCCCTGAGCTTGTCATCCCATGGAACGTAGATCCATCCATCATAGTAGAGGAGTCCCTCCTTTTCTGAAATACCACGTTCGTGATCAAGGGAGTTCCGTATTCCCTGGTCCCACTTGTCATGATTTCTGGTAATGTCTTTGACTCATTGGTGTGTTTCCGAGGTGGTGGGCATGATCATGGCTCTGAAATGCTCGGGTTGAAGGACGATAACATCGTCATTGTCCCCCTTCCCTTGGTCATGATCATCCCTCCGACTGAGTAGGTCTGCTTTTCGGTTTGAGGTGCCTGGTTTGTGATGCAGGGTGAAATGATATTCTGCAAGTTCGGTAACCCACTGGGCTTGACGGCGGTTCAACTTTTGAGGCTGGCAGAAGTATTGTAAGTTTTGGTGATCTGTCCAGATCTCCACGTCTTCAACTGCACCCATGAGGTAATGCCTCCACTCTTCTAACGTGAGCATGATTGCGAGAAATTCCTTGTCGTATATCTCATAGTTTCGCTCTGTTACGGTCAGTGCTTTTGAGAGGAAAGCGACTGGTCTCCATTTTCCATCCTGTTCTTGACTAAGGACGGCCCCTATTGCTCCTTCGCTTGAATCGGCTTCCACCCTAAACTTTCCTTGATCTGTGGGGAATGCGAGTACTACATCTTTGGCCATTTGCTTTTTGAGTCGTTGGAAGGCCTTGTTTTGAGCTGTTCCCCAAGTCCACGGTGCATTCCCAGTCAGTTGGGTCATCGGATGCACGATCTTGGAGTAGTCCTTGATAAACTTCCAATAGAAGTTTGTGAAACCTAGGAAGGACTGTAACTCCTTCTTTTTGGTGGGCATGGGCCACTCCATAATCCCCTTGACTTTTACAGGGTCCATCTGTACCGATCCTTCACTGATGATGACGCTGAGATACTCTGTTTCTAGTACCTCGAACTCGCACTTTTCGGCCTTTAGGAAGAGTTTGTGCTCCCTTAGGTGTTGAAGTACTTGTTTTACAATCCGTCTGTGCTCATGAAGGTCCTTGGAGAAGATTAGGATGTTGTCGAGATAGATGGTGACCTTCCCTTCCATAATGAGGTCATGGAAGATGTCATTCATCATCCACTGGAAGGTAGCTGGGGAGTTCGTAAGTCCAAAGAACATAACCGTCGGTTCAAATAATCCTCGATTGGTGTGGAAGGCTGCCTTGGCCTCATCTCCTTGCTTGATTCTGATGTTGTTATATCCCCAGCGGACGTCCAATTTTGTGAAGTACTTGGCACCGCGAAGCTTATCCATAAGCTCAGATATAAGTGGGAGGGGATATCGGTTCTTGATCGTCATTTCGTTCAGTTTCCTATAGTCCTGAACGGGTCGGAGAGAGCCGTCCTTCTTCTTGACGAAGAAGAAGGGTGAGGCGAACAGGGATTTGGAGGGTCGGATCTGCCCTGACTCTAGGTTTTCATCGAGGAATTTGTCGAGTTCCTCTTGTTCATGTTGGTTAAGGGGATAGACCTTGCAGTCAAGGGTTGACTTAGCATTGGGGATCAGTTCGATGGCATGGTCCCAAGGTTTATGCTCAGGTAACTCGTCGAAGTTCTCCTTGGAAAATAGGTCCTTGAACTTGCGATATTGAGGGGGGACCATTTCTTCGAATGTTTTCTTGGCCTTCCCTTTGGCAGCCTTGGCAGCTAGGTCATTGGCGTGGTGTACCATGCGAATCTCCAATTCCTCCCTCAAGTCGACCATGAGGATGGTTTCTCCTTCCTCTAACTCTTCGTCCCAAGGATCGTCGGGGTCTGCATCGGGTAGGGGATACGGGTTCTTCTGGCATTGACACCAGGCAAAAATGATCTTGCCGGTGGCCCAGTTAATGATGGGGTTATGGCGGAGGAGCCAATCGTGTCCGAGAAAGATGTCGCCCTTGCCTATGTTGGTAATGGCAAAGTCAATTCTTTCGCTATGGCCTCCTATCGTCATCCTTACTTCTGCGAATTCGGTTATTTCCCCAGCCTTATTGCGGGTTCCATCAGTGTTGTATACGGAGATTGGGGCTGGTGTGGGTCAGGTGACTAGTCCATCCTTCTTGACATAGTTCTCACTGATGGTACTTCCGGTGCACCCGCTGTCGACTAGAGCTTGAGCCTTGAGAGTTTGATGATTTTCCAACATCTCAAGTTGTACGTCAAGGAAAAGCTCTCTCACGCCCTTGGTGGACACCCGTCTTTGATATCGAATTGGCTGGCTTAACTTGTAGAGTTCTTCCCGTGTGCATTCCCCTCCCTTTCTTAAGGAGACGAGGAGCTCGTCGTCGATCTCGTTGAGCTTCTCCTTGTGGGCCCAGAGATGGAGGGAAGCAAGGGCTTCTAAATCTGTGCGTGCTTTCATGACGGCCCGAAGGGTCCAGTCCATACCAAATGGCTTGAACCAGGTGGACTTCAGGGTGGAAACACTCACTGGCTTTGATTCGGAATGCCTTGCCCTCAATGGTTCTTCTTCCTTCTTCTCTTGCTCCTTGGCAAAGGAGAGGAGAAGCCCCTTGGTCCCTTTCTTTTCCTGCTTGACTCGTTCTCAATCCTGTGCCATTTGGAAGGCGGTGTTGTCCTCCTCATCGGGGATTTCTACGAGGGTGGTCTTCCAGGCCCTTGAACATCGTGCATCCGATGCTGGAGCCCCCTTTGATCCGTCAGTGGTCGGGGGCCTAAAAGGGTCTCCCCTGGTTGGGGCATGCTCCTTCCCCAGAGGTCGCCCACTGTCGGCTATTTCACCGGTGCTCGGGGGTTTGGGGAGCGGGTTGCTCCTGGAGTGACCGGAAGGTTCGCCTGAGTGAGCGAGGGGAGGCATGAGCATCGCGTTCTTGTTGCATAAACCGTGCTCCCATATAACTCCTGGGTCCTTCGGCACCTGTCCCGGATCCCTACACCTTCTTGCGGCGTCTTCTTCCATTCGGGTCAGGGACGTAAGGGGCGCTTTCTCAATCAGTGTGACGTCTCTGAGAGAACGATGAGAGCTGCAACCTTCTGCTTCTTCTTCCAGACAGGGGGAGAGGGGGCCATGTATCTGCGATGGCCCTTGAGCATGAGGCGAATCATTGAGGGCAAGGTTGACAGGCATCGACCTCATACTCCTGTCTTCGTCTTGAAGCTTCTGTTCAGCAACGACAGGCTCGACCCATTCAAGGAGCACCTCCTTCGTCCCTAAGGACTGGGAGATCCCTGACATAGTTCGGATGAACTCGGGCCCCCATCGAGTCTGAAGGTCCTGGAGGGTGAGGAATTCTGGGATGGAGAGTGTGAGTGAAGGAGGGGGATGAGCCTCACTTCGTTTCTGGGGGATTATATAGGTTTTTTCAGGTGGAGTCTGAATTCATTGTGATTCTTTTGGGGTGGTCTCGGGGGACTGTGAAAACACGGCAGATGGTATATTCGAATGCTTTGAAACAACTGATGTACGTAAAAATGTAATACAATCAGGCGAAGTCCACACAGCAGGACCCGATGACTGACCACCCGGAGAGGAAGACTGGGCTGAGAAAGTGGAATCACTCACTTCTTGGCCTTGCCTTTTACTTCCTTGATCTTCGTTGTTGAGGGTGTCTTCTCCTCGACTTTCTCCTCATGACCGTGTCCGTGTACCTCTTTATCATGTAACTCCTGCAACTCGGCCTCGGTGAGCATTGTCCCAAGTTGGGCTGAGGTGTATCGCCCACTTTTTGGGTCCCTTGGTCGCTTCGGCTTCTTACAATCCTTCCCTAAGTGTCCCTTGCCTCCGCAATTGAAGCACCTGCCCTCTTTTCAGAGGCGGTCTATGTCCATTGGTTTCCCGGCTCCGCCATAAGTAGTCCATGTCGATCCTGACAATCCCTTGCTGGCGGGTTTGTCAGCTGCAGAACTTGTTGTGCTGGAAGCTCCTTTATTGGAACTCCTGGCAGATTAGTTCTTTGGGCGGTCGACGTACCTGATTTTATCAAAGGCCGTTTTGCACGCTCGTTCGTCGAATATGCTGCAAATGCACTGTTTCCACTGTGGGTAGGTGGAGGGGATCATGATGCCAAGGTTTGCAATTGACTCGGTGTATGATTCCGGTACTCCCCGGCAGACTGCCCTGACAATTGCACTTCACGGCCCGAGGTCAGTGAGCTGGTCAGCCTGTCGGGCCAACTCTTCGAGGCGTCTGAAGTACTCGGACGTGGTTCCTGTCATTTTGAGTTCGTTCATGCAACGTTCCATAACCTCTTGAAGTGTGGGGTCTCTGTATTCGACTTTGAGGGCGGCTTTAAACTCATCCCAGGAGAAGTATTGATACCATTCTTCATCGTTACTCCAGAACTGGTATCGGTACTGTGACCACCAACCTTATGGTTTTTCGCCGAAGAGTGAGACCGCAAACAAGATTTTGTTTGCATGAGTGGGGTAGTAGGCCTTGAAGACGGCAAAGTAGTCTTCACAGGCCCTGGTGAAGCGATTAATGTCACTGCTTTTCCCTTGGAAGTCGGCAGGTAATCGTATTAATGTTGGTTTTACCTGAAGCCATGGGTCTTGTTCGGCGGCATTGCCAGAGGGCCAGTATGGAGGGTCTGGGGGGTCGTATCTGGGGGGTGGTTGAGGAACTGACCATCTGTCGGTCCGGTGGGTCAGGCTCCCATATCTCCTAGGAGCTGGTGCGGCGGGACGTCCTCGGGGTTGGGGTTGGGGTTGATCGGGTACGTCCTGGAGTTCTTTCAGGATGGGTAGATTGTGGGCGAGCACGAATGCTCTAGCCCTTTCTAGCTAGGCTACTAGTCCTGCTGTTACGTCGGGGAAGGCATCTTTTTCAGCCTGAAACTGCTGTCTTCTTGATTCTGCTTCCTGGGCTTCTCAGACCCGCCTTTCATCTTCTGTCTCCATTGGCTCGCTGGGTCCTTCTTCCCTGGCTCCAGCGAGCAGTCTACTCTTGCCTTTCCAGGGATTGCCGTTCTTCTGCCAATCTCTGGGCGGTTTGTTGGGCATTGGCTTGGGCCATTCGTACAAAGGCCAGATGTTCTCACTCATGCTCGTTGGCTCTCCAGGTGCGGAGTATATCCTCCAATCTTCCCTGGAGGGTTTGTTCCTCCTCCTCTGTTCTTGGTCGTAGACCTTGTATATAGACCCCAGGTGTGGGGCCGTAGTCCTGCTCGTGGCAGTGGAGCTCCTCTGTTGGAAAGAGGTGTAGTCGCTGCCGATGTTCATCAAGGGACTTGTCAATTCCTCCTTGTCGGATGTAGTCCTCCCTTCTAAGGGCCCATGCCTGGGTGCAGTAGGGTCCGAGGGCGATTCGCTGCTGTACGGTAAGGGATGTCCAAGCTCGGGCTGGAGCTCCCAAGTAGAACGGATTGCTTTCGAGTTCTCTTCTTGCCAGTCTCCTCTCATCTCCGAGGTCTCTGGGCTGCTGTTCTGGGTCCTCCTCCAATCGTCGAAGGCAAAAGGCATTCTCGGTTTCCCAAGCTCTTCTTCATCGGAAGTAGGAAGGTCTCCCGATCTCGCAGATCTGAAGTCTTCCTCTCCTGAGGTCGTCTGCGTTGGCACGTACTGGCGACCCACTTGAGATGCTGTTGTCGTGGGGCTCATTGTCTGGGCTGCTTCTTCGCTCCCGTGGCTGCTCGGGGCAGGGGAGTCCTGTAGAAAAGTCTGGGGAATGGGAGGGAGAGGACGTGGTCCGTGCAATTGACATTGTAGGTGTACCAGGAGGGGTCCACCTGAGGTCGTGGATGGGGTCATGGTGTAGCTGCGGGACATCCCTCTGGTGGTAGAAGGCCTCGATTCGTGCCGTGATGATGGAGCTGCTTGCTGAAGGCGGAGAAGGGTTTGTAACTTGGAGGGTCAGACGGGGAGGGGGTGTGCTAGCGGGAGTGGGCTCAGTGCCCTCGGCTGGAAGTACGTTTGTACTGCTTCGACACGACTCTGTCTCGTCATACTCGATAGTGCCGGGCCCGACGTAGGCTCAGATAAGTTCTGTGATGTCTCCCTCGACAGAGGGAGAGCGAGATGCTGTCCTAGAGGACTGCCTAGTTCCGGAAGGTCCAGCAATGGGGCTTGGACTTCTTCTTCCTCTTCCATGATAGACCCCGGCATCCGACTCTGGGCTCGGGGCTCCTGATCTGTCCTGCCTATATGGCGAGACAGGGGGCATGTAGTACTGGTCCCTTCTGTAGGGCTCATATGTCATGTGAATGGGCTGAACTTGACCATCGTATTGATAGGGTGGAATGTAAAATCGGGGGAGGGTAGGCGGGGGGTAGGTGAATGGTCTTCTAGGTCCTAGCCCATGTCGTTCGAACCAGTCTTGGTTTCTGCAATAGACTGCGGCAGTGAAGAGGCTTAACGTGACTAATGCTGCTGCTCCTACAAAGGCTCCTATGGCCGCGTTTCTGGTTGTTTCGTCGATGTCGTTAGTTGGTTGTAGGGGCATGGATTCCTTCCTGCATCTGGCATCATGGAAGGGTGAAGGGAAGCTTCGAGCTAATTGTTAGGGCCAACTCCCATGTGACTCATAGTCAGGCAATTGGTAAGCTGTCTCGTGTTCAGACAATCACTTAGCCAACACCTCGGATGACTTGAGGTGATGAAAGAGGCACTTACAGAGTAGACTCTCGGCAAGCAAGCAGACAAGTAAGATTTATGTGGTAGGTAAACCTTAGCTCAAAGCTGAGGTTTGTACAGTAAATCATAGCTACTTAAATACTAAAGCGTAAGTGCTAATAATAGGTACAAAAGATTTATCGAAGTTGAAAGGTGTGCTGGTCGGGTGACAAGCACGCAATATCATGTGTTGTCCATCATGAAAGTTTTGTTGAAGTTGATATCGGTGATGCGGTGGCATTATGCATAAGCATGATGATGCCGATAAGGTACGATAAGGCTGAGATAAGGAAAAAAGTTAATAAATCGTAACACGCATCCTACCAGACTCTGTCAGGATGACAGCCTTCACTAATCCTTCAGCCAAATCATTTGCCGAAAGCATGCAGGAGGTGCACCGCCAAGCCAAAGAGGTGTTAGAGGAAGCGGCTGGAAGGATGAAAACCCAATATGACAAGAAGAAGAGAGACGCCATGGACTACACCATCGGGGACCAAGTGTGGCTCAACTCCACTAATCTTCACCTCCCTTGACCAAAAAAGAAACTCGACGACAAGCATGTCGGCCCATTTCTCATCCTGGAAAAAACCAGCGCTTCCGCCTACAAGCTCAAACTCCCACCCCACTGGAAGATTCACCCACGATTCAACGAAAAACTTCTAATGCTGTATGTACCACCGGTGTTCCCCAACCAAGAACAACCCCCTGCACCACCACCAGACCTCATCGAAGACGAGGAGGAGTATGAAGTTGAGGAAGTCGTAGACTTGTGTGCATGCCAAGTCCAGGGGAAGAAGGGACAGAAATCGCGACTGGTCACAGACTACTTCGTCAAGTGGAAAGGTTGGACCTGAGAACATAACTTGTGGGTCCGGGAAGAAGACATGGCTAATGCCCAAGAAGCCATCCAAGACTATGAAGACAGTATTTCTGAAACAAGGGCCATCGTGACTGCACGCAAAGTCATCGACAGATCAGAAAAGACAGTCAAACGAATAGTAGACCGTTCCTACCGTGAAAACTGTACAATGGGCGGATGGAGTATGTTCTATCAAGTAGAACGAGTTGACAGAAAACAATTCTGGATCGAAGAACCTGACCACAAAGTTTGGAAAACCTTCATCGATGATTACTGGGAGAGAGAAAGCGAAAAGGAAGTCACAAACTGCATCTTATGCGACCAAGAGGAAGAAGACGATCAACCTGGGGAGGAAGTCATAGGGCAGTCAGGACAACTGCCTTAACAAGAGGGTAATGTTATGATTTATTGACTTTTTTCATTTTTCTAGTCTTATCTCATCTTATCGGTGTAATCACGCTTATGCACAATCACCACCATATCACCATATTAACTTCGACAAATCTTTCATGATGGACAATGCATGATATTGCATGCTCATCACCCGACTTGCACACCTTTCAACTTCAATAAAACTTTTGTATCTATTAATAGTACTCACACTTTAGTATTTAAGTAGCTACAATTTCACAGTACAACCTCAGCTTCGAGCTAAGGTTTACCTACCATATAAATCTTACTTGTCTGCTCACTTGCTGAGAGCCTACTCTGTAAGTGCCTCTTTCACCACGAGTCATCCAAGGCATTGGCCAAGTGATTGTCCAAACGCAAGACAGCTTATCAATCGCCCAACTACGAGTCATGTGGGAGTCGGCCCTAACACTTTGCCATCACCAACATTGGCAAGGGAGACATCTTCCTGGGACATAACTGGCTTCTATGCCACAACCCTGTCATCAACTGGGCCACTGGCAAGATCATCTTTACCCACTGCCAGTGTCAAAGGAACCCCTTCCTCTTACCGGATGTGGACCCCGATGACCAGTGGGATGAGGAGTTAGAGGAAGGCAAGACCATTCTTATGGTCAACCTCCAGGAAGAGCTAGAAATTCATGCCATACATCACGTGAATGACCTGGCCACTAAAGCTAATGAGGGAAAGGCCAAAAAATCCTTCAAAGAAATGGTGCCCCCTCAGTATCGCAAGTTTCAAGACCTGTTTTCTAAAGAAAACTTTGACGAACTACCCGAGTGCAAACCCTGGGACCATGCAATTGAGCTGATACCCAATGCCCAATCGACCCTTGACTGCAAGGTCTATCTGCTCAATCGTCATGAACAGGAAGAACTTGACAAGTTCCTTGACAAAAACCTGGATTCTGGACAAATTAGACCCTCGAAGACCCTCTTTGCTTCACCCTTCTTCTTTGTCAAGAAGAAGGACAGTTCCCTCTGACTGGTACAAGACTACCGAAAGCTCAACAAAATGACCATCAAGAACTGCTATCCACTACCCTTGATCTCTGAGCTCATGGACAAACTCCACAGCACCAAGTACTTCACCAAGCTGGACATTCGCTGGGTTATAACAATGTCAGGATTAAACAGGGAGACAAATACAAAGTCGTGTTCCAGACCAATTGTGGACTTTTCAAGCCGACGGTCATGTTTTTTGGATTAACCAACTTCCCCACAACCTTCCAGTGGATGATGAACAATATTTTTCATGACCTCATCCACAAAGAGAAGGTGACCATCTACCTTGATGACATCCTCATCTTTTCAAAGGATCTCCAGGAACACTGATGGATTGTAAAGTGAGTACTCCGATGCCTTTGAGAACACAAGCTATTCCTCAAGACAGAGAAGTACAAATTTGAAGTCCTCGAAACTGAGTACTTTGGAGTGATCATCAGCAAAGGATCAGTACAGATGGATCCCGTTAAAGTAAAAGAAATCACCGAGTGGCCTATGCCCACCAAGAAGAAGGAATTACAGTCCTTCTTGGGTTTCATGAACTTCTATCAGAAGTTCATAAAGGACTACTCTAAGATCATATGACCCATGACCCAACTCACTGGTAATGCTCCCTGGAACTGGGGGGCCACTCAGAACGAGGCCTTCCAACACCTAAAAAAGCAAATGGCAGAAGATGTAATCCTCACTCTCCCCAAGGAAACCAGGAAGTTCCAAGTAGAAGCCAACTTGAGTGAGGGAGCCATAGGTGCCATTCTCAGTCAAGAACAGGATGGAAGGTGGAGGCCAGTGGCCTTCCTCTCAAAGGTGTTGACTACCATGGAACACAACTATGAGATCTATGACAAAGAGCTTCTGGCAATCATGCTCGCTCTGGAAGAATGGATGCATTACCTGATGGGAGCAGCAGAGGACTTTGAGATCTGGATGGACCACCAGAACCTCCAGTACTTCCGACAACCCCAGAAGCTCAATTGACATCAAGCCTGATGGGTCACTGAGCTTGCAGAATATCATTTTGCCCTGCATCACAAACTGGACACTGCTAATCGCAAGGCCAACCTACTTAGCTGATGGGATGATCATGACCAAGGCAAGGAGGACAATGGTGATGTCATAGTCCTTCAACCCAAACATTTCCAGGCCATGATCATGCCCACTGCTAATGAAACCCATCAATGAATCAAGGACATCACCTGAGACCATGACAAGTGGGATCAGGGGATTGCCAATTTGCTCAATCATGAATGCGGCATCTCTGAAAAAGAGAGACTCTTATACTACAATGGCCGAATCTACATTCCACATGATGACAAACTCCAGGGAGAGATCATTGCAGTCCACCACGATCATATTATGGCTGGACACCCAGGGATCAAGAAAACCAAAGAACTCATCCAAAGAGAGTTCTGGTAGCCAAAGCTCAAACAAACAGTTGAAAAGTATGTCAAGGCATGCAAAGCATGCCAATGCATGAAAATAGACACCCACTCCAAGGCTGCCCCCCTCCATCCCAATGAAATCCCTTCTGCTCCCTGGACACACATATCCATTGACATGATCACCAGCCTACTGGACTCCAATGGCTACGATGCCATACTGGTTGTGGTTGACCGGTTCTCCAAGGAAGTACTTCCCATAGCCTGCAACATAAAACTGACCTCTGAAGGATGGGCAAAATTACTATGTGACCATGTGTATGCCTGCCACAAAATGCCAAGAACTGTTATCTCAGACTGCAGACCGCAATTCGTCTCAAAGTTTATGACCGAACTCCTCCACCTTCTCGATATTACACCCAATGCATCCATGGCCTTTCACCCTCAAACCGATGGACAGACAGAATGCACAAACCAAGAAATCAACAAGTACTTGCACCTATTTGTCAACTACCGACAAATTGATTGGAGCGAATGGCTCACCCTTGCAGCGTTTGCCCACAACAATCGAATTCACTCTGCCACTGATCAGACCCCATTCTTCATGAATTATGGAGCCCACCCATGCATATTACCTGACTTGATCAAAACCACACCCTTTACCAACCCCTCTGCCAAAATGTTTGCTGAAAGCATGCAGGAGGTACACTGCCAAGTGAAGGAATCACTGGAAAAGGCAGCAGGAAGAATGAAGGCTCAATACAATAAGAAGAAAAGAAATGCTGTGGACTATGCCATCGGAGACTGGGTATGGCTAGATTCCACTAACCTTCATCTGCCATGCCCCAAGAAGAAGCTCGATGACAAGCACATCGGCCCATTCCTGATCCTGGAAAAGGCTGGTGCATCTACATATAAACTCAAACTTCCCCCACATTGTAAGATCCACCCATGCTTCAATGAGAAGCTATTAGCACCATACACACCCCCCATATTCCCCAATCAAGAACAACCCCCACCCCCACCACCAGACCTCATCAAAGACAAGGAAGAATACAAAGTCAAAGAAGTCCTAGACTCGTGCACACGATGAGTCCATGCAAAGAAAGGGCAAAAATCATGTCTTGTCACTGACTACCTCATCAAGTGGAAAGGCTGGACCCAGGAACACAACTCCTGGGTATGAGAAAATGACATGGCCCATGCACAAGAAGCCATCAAGGACTACGAGGATAGCATCTCCCAAACAAGAATTGTCATAACTGCCCACAAGGTCATCAACAGGTCAGAAAAAATGCTGAAGGAGATAATAGACCACCTCTATACCGATGAAGTCATCTCATACTGAGTACTCAGGAAGGATGGAAGGATGTTCTGGGTTGAAAACCTCTGTCCAAACAACAAGCACTGGAGGGATTACATTGATGACTATTGGAGGAAAGAATATGCCAAATCCCAAGAAGAGCCACCAGACGAGCCTTAGGGCAGTCAGGACAACTGCCTTAACAAGAGGGTAATGTTACAATTTATTCACATTTTTCACTTATCTTCATCATATCTTATCATAATCACCACATGAACACCGTTCATCATCTTTGATATGACAAATGCATGTTCCTTGCACCATGAACTGTGGTTGTCACACCAATGTCTCTTCTATGCGTGACATTCTTGATCCAATCTTCACATCTTTTTCATAGCTATTAATAGGCCTGACATTTTAGTATATAAGTAGGGCCATTCTCTCTGTAACACCTCAGCTTCAAGCTAAGGTTTAACCACACATAAATCTTACTTGTCTGCTCGCTTGCCGAGAGCTCCTCTGTAAGTGCCTCTCTTACCACCTTGGGATCTCCACAGAAACCATACTGAGTGATTGTCCAAATGTGAGACAGCTCAGCAGTTATCTTATCTTGAGTCACGTAAGAGTCAGGCCCTAACAGAAGTACCTCGATGCATATTGGGAGAAGGAACTTGACAAGTCAATGGAGGAACCACCTGATGACCCCTAAGGGCAGTTGGGATGACTGCTTTAATGTTACGATTTATTGACTTTTTTGCATTTTTCTAGTCTTATCTCATCTTATCAGCATAATCATGCTTACACATAATCTCCACCGTATCACCACCAACAGCTTCGATAAATCTTTCATGATGGACAACGCATGATATTGCGTGCTCGTCGCCCGACTTGCACACCTTTCGACTTTGACAAATCTTTCGTATCTAATAATAGTACTTACGCTTTAGTATTTAAGTAGCTACGATTTCACTGTACAACCTCAGCTTCGAGCTAAGGTTTACCACTCCCAAATATTACTTGTTACTCACTCGCTGAGAGCATCTAATTAGTTCACGCCTCTTTCACCACCTCAGGTCATCCGTGGCATTGAATAAGTGATTGTCCGAACACGAGACAGCTTATCAATTGCCCGACTATGAGTCACGTGAACATCGGCCCTAACAATTAGCTCGAAGCTTCCCTTCACCCTTCCACGATGCCAGATGCAGGAAGGAATCCATGCCATTACAACCAACCACTGACATCGACAAGATCACCAGAAACACGGCCATAGGCACCTTTGTAGGAGCAGCAGCATTAGTCACGCTAAGCCTCTTTGCTGCCGCAGTATATTGCAGAAATAGAGATTGGTTCGAAAGACATGGACTAGGACCCAGAAGACCACTAACCTACCCCCTCACTCTTCCCCAATTCTACATTCCACCTTATCAGTACAATGGTCAAATTCAGCCCGTTTTCCCAACAACCTACGAACCCTACCGAAGGGACCAGTTCTACACGCCCCCAGTCTCGCCGTGTAGGCAGGACAGATCAGGAGCCCCCAGTCCAGAGTCGGATGCCGGAGTCTATCATGGAAGAAGAAGAAGAAGTCCCAGCCCTGTCACTGGACCTTCCGGAACTAGGCAGTCCTCTAGGACAACATCTCGCTCTCCCTCTGTCGAGGGAGACATCACAGAACTTATCCGAGCCTATGTCGGGCCTGGCACTATCGAGTATGATGAGACAGAGTCGCGTTGAAGCAGTACAAACTTACTTCCAACCAAGGGCGCTGAGCCCACTCCCATTAGCACATCCCCTCCCTGTCCGACCCTCAGAGTTACAAACCCTTCTCCGCCTTCAGCAAGCAGCTCTGTCATCGCGGCACGAATCAAGGCCTTCTACCACCAGAGGGATGCCCCGCAGCTACACCACGATCCCATCCACGACCTCGGGTGGACCCCCCCCGGTACACCTACGATGTCAATTGTACAGGCCACGTCCTCTCCCGCCAATTCCTCAGACTCTGTTACAAGACTCCCCCGCCCTGAGCAGCCATGGGAGCGAAGAAGCAGCTCAGATAATGAGCCCCACGATGACAGCGAGTCGCCGATACGCGCTGACCCAGACAACCTCCGGAGAGGAAGACTTCAGATCCGCGAGATCGGGAGACCTTCCTACTTCCGACGAAGAAGAGCTTGGGAAACCGAGAATGCCTTTTGACTTCGACGGATGGAGGAGGACCCAGAGCAACAACCCAGAGACCTCAGGGATGAGAGGAGGCTGGCCAGAAGAGAACTCAAGAGTAACCCGTTCTACTTGGGAGCTCCAGCCCGAGCTTGGACCTCCCTTACCATACAGCAGCAAATCACCCTGGGACCCTACCGTGCCCAGGCCTGGGCCCTCAGACGAGAGGACTACATCAACAGAGGAGGAATTGACGAGTCCCTTGATGAACATCGACGGCGATTACACCTCTTTCCAACAGAGGAGCTCCACCACCACGAGCAGGACTACGGCCCCACCCCTGGGGTCTATATACAAGGTCTACAACCAAGAACCAATGAGGAGGAACGAACCCTCCAGGAGAGACTGGAGGATATACTCTGAACATGGAGAGCTGACGAACATGAACGAGAGCACCTGGCCTTCGTACGAATGGCCCAGGCCAATGCCCGACAAACCGCCCAGAGAATGGCGGAGGAATGGCAATCCATGGAAAGGCAAGAGTAGACTGCTCGCTGGATCCAATCCAGCAGGACCCAGTGAGCCAATGGAAACAGAAGATGAGCGACGAGTACGCGAAGCACAGGAGGCAGAAGCAAGGAGGCAGCAGTTCCAAGCTGACAAAGACGCCTTCCCCGACCTGACCGCAGGACTGGTAGCCCAGTTGAAAAGGGCCAGAGCATTCGCATTAGCCCACAACCTACCAATCCCCAAGGAACTCCAAGACGTCCCCGACCAACCTCAGCCCCGAGGAAGACCCGCTGCGCCGCCTCCCAGGAGATATGGGAGCCCCACTCATCGAACGGACCAATGGTCAGTCCCTCACCCACCCCCCTGATATGACCCCCCAGAACCCCCGTACTGGCCCTCTGGTGTGGCCCAAGAACAGGACCCATGGCTCCAGGTAAAACCCATGCTAATTCACATGCCCGGAGACTTTCAAGGAAAAAGCAGCGATATTAATCGCTTCACCGGTGCCTGTGAAGATTACTTCGCCATTTTCAAGGCGTATTACCCCACTCACACCAATAAAATCCTCTTCGCCGTCTCCCTCTTCGGGGAGAAGCCTCAAGGGTGGTGGTCTCAGTATCGATACCAATTCTGGAGCGATACTGAGCAGCGCTACTGGTACTTCTCTTGGAACAACTTCAAAGCCGCCTTAAAGGTTGAATACAGAGACCCCGCTCTCCAAGAAGTAATGGAGAAGCGGATGAATGAACTCAGGATGATGGGAACCGCATCCGAGTACTTCCAGCAACTCGAGGAACTGGCCCACCAAGCCGACCAGCTCACTGACCTCGGACCTCGAAGCGCCATCGTTCGGGCAGTCCACCGAGGGGTACTGGAATCCTACACTGAGTCGATTGCGAACCTAGGCGTCATGATCCCGACTGACTACCCAGAGTGGAAGCGACGTATCTGTAACATTTACGATGAAAGGGCCCGCAAGATGGCCTTCGACAAGATCGGATACACCAACCGCCCCAAAAACCAATCCGCCGGAGGCTCCAATAAAGGAGCTTCTGGCACGACAAGTTCCGGGGCTGACAAACCCACTAGCAAGGGGACATCGGGAGGTTTGTGGACCACTTATGGAGGAGCTGGGGAGCCAATGGACATAGATCGTCTCCGAAAAGAAGGACGATGCTTCAATTGCGGAGGAAAGGGTCACATGGGAAAAGATTGTAAAAAGCCGAAGCGATCACGAGACCCGAAGACCGGGAGATACTCATCAGCGCAGCTTCGCTCCATGCTGACCGAGGCCGAAGATTTGGAACGAGCACACGAGAAGGAGGCACATGGACATAGTCACGAGGAGAAAGTCGAGGAGAAGACACCCTCGACTACAAAGATTGAGGAGGTAAAAGACAAGGCCGGGAAGTGAGTGATTCCACTCTCTCGGCCCAATCCTCCATGGGTGGTCGGTCATCGGGTCTCGCTGCGCAGACATTACCCGGTTGTATTAATTCATTATGTATGTCTATCACTGTCATGAAGCATTCGAATATACCCGCATTTATTGCTTCCCCCGAGACCACCCCAAAAGAATCACAACAAATTCAGACTCCATCTGAAAAAATCTATAAAATCCCCCAGAAACGAAGCGAGACTCATCCCCCTCCTTCGCTAACACTATCTGTCCCAGAGTTCCTCACCCTCCAGGACCTTCAGACTCGATGGGGACCAGAGTTCATCCGAACTATGTCAGGGATCTCCCAGTCCTTAGGGATGAAGGAGGTGCTCCCTGAACTGGCCGAGCCCATCGTCGCTGAAGAAGGACCTCAAGACGGAGGTGGGAGTACGAGGTCGATGCCTGTCGACCATATCCCCAATGATTCGCCTCGCACTCAGGGATCGTCGCAGATACATGACCCCCTCTCCTCTCGCCTGGCAGAAGACATGAAAGGTTGTGGCCCTCATCATTCTCTCGGAGATGTTACACCGATTGAGATGGCGCCCCTTTCGTCCCCAACCCGAATGGAAGAAGTTGTTGCAAGAAAGGATAGGGATCCGGGACAGGCACCAAAGGACCCAATGCTAGGAAGGAAGCATGGTTCATGCGACAAGAACGTGACGTGCATGACTCCCTTGATTCGTCTCGATGAGTCCTTCAGTCACTCCCAGGGCGACCTGTTCCCCAAACCCCTGAGTCCTGACGAAGACGCTGGCAGCAGGCAATCTCTGGGGAAGGAGCATGCCCCAACCAGGGAGACCCCTCCAAGGCCCCCGACTGTCGAAGGATCAAGCGGGACTCCAGCCTTGGATGCACGAGGTTCACGGGTCTGGAATACCACCCTCGTTGAAATCCCTGACGAGGAGGACGATACCACCTTCAAGATGGCGCAAGACCGAGAACGAGTCAAGCGGGAAAAGAAAAAGGCCGAGGGGCTTCTCCCCTCGTCTCACCAGGAGCAAGAGAAGAAGGAAGAAGAAGCGCTGAGGGCGAGGCGATCCGAATCATCCCCAGTGAGTGTTTCCTCCCTGAAGTCCACCTGGTTCAAGCCATTTGGCGTGGACTGGACCCTTTGGGCCATCAGGGAAGCACAAACAGATTTGGAGGCCTTTGCCTCACTCCATCTCTGGGCCCACAAGGAAAAGGCCAACGAAATTGACGATGAACTCTTTGCCTCGTTAAGAAAGGGGGGAGAACAAGCAAGGGAAGAGCTCTACGAGCTAAGTCAACCAATTCGGTACCAGCGACGAGTGAGCACGAAGGGCGTCCAGGAATTATTCCTCGACGTCCAACTCGAAACACTAGAGAACTGTCAGACCCTCAAGGCTCAGGCGCTAGTAGACAGCGGATGCACAGGGAGCACGATAAGCGAAAACTACGTCAAGAAGTATGGGCTCATCACTCGGCCCACACCAGCCCCAATCTCTGTGTATAACGCCGATGGAACCCGCAACAAGGCCGGAGTAATTACTGAGTTCGTAGAAGTCCGAATGACGATAGGAGGCCACAGCGAAAGAATCGACTTCGCCGTTACCAACATAGGCAAAGGCAACATCTTTCTCGGACACGACTGGCTCCTGCACCATAACCCCATCATTAACTGGGCCACCGGCAAAATCATATTCGCATGGTGCCAGTGCCAGAAAAACCCATTCCCCCTGCCGGATGCAGACCCTGAGGACCCCTGGGATGAGGAGTTGGAAGAAGGCGAAACCATTCTAATGGTCGACCTCAGGGAGGAACTAGAAATTCATGCCGTACATCATGCGAATGATCTAGCCACCAAGGCCGCCGAAGGAAAAACCAAGGAAACCTTCGAAGAAATGGTTCCACCCCAATACCGTGAATTCCACGACCTGTTCTCAAAAGAAAATTTTGATGAATTACCGGAACGAAAGCCGTGGGACCACGCAATCAAACTAATCCCTAATGCTAAGTCCACGCTCGACTGTAAGGTGTACCCCCTTAATAGACACGAACAGGAGGAGCTGGACAAATTCCTTGATGAGAACCTGGAGTCCGGCCACATTCGACCCTCCAAGTCCCCCTTCGCATCACCTTTCTTCTTCGTAAAAAAGAAGGATGGTTCCCTCCAACCCATTCAGGATTACCGAAAGCTGAACGAAATGACAATCAAAAACTGGTATCCCCTTCCACTTATCTCAGAACTCATGGATAAGCTTCGCGGCGCTAAATACTTTACAAAATTGGACGTCCGATGGGGATATAATAATGTCAGGATCAAACAAGGAGATGAAGCGAAGGCTGCCTTCTGGACCAATCAAGGACTCTTCGAACCAACCGTGATGTTCTTCGGACTTACGAACTTCCCAGCAACCTTCCAGTGGATGATGAACGACATTTTCCACGACCTTATCATGGAGGGAAAAGTCACAATCTACCTAGACGACATCCTAATCTTCTCAAAGGACTTACAAGAACACCAACGAATCGTCAAAAGAGTCCTACAATGCTTACAGGAGCACAAGTTATTCCTCAAAGCAGAGAAGTGCGAATTCGAAGTCCTGGAGACCGAATACCTCGGCGTCATCATCAGCGAAGGCTCGGTACAAATGGACCCCGTCAAGGTCAAGGGGATATCGGAGTGGCCCACGCCCACCAAAAAGAAGGAGTTGCAGTCTTTCCTAGGCTTTACAAATTTCTACCAAAAATTCATCAAAGACTACTCTAAAATTGTACGCCCAATGACCCAGTTGACCAGCAACTCTCCCTGGACCTGGGGAGCAGCTCAGAACGAGGCCTTCCAGCGCTTGAAGAAGCAGATGGCTGAGGATGTAGTCCTAGCGCTACCCAAGGAGAAAGGGAAATTCCAAGTAGAGGCAGATTCTAGCGAAGGGGCGATCGGTGCTGTCCTTAGCCAAGAGCAGGATGGGAAGTGGAGGCCGGTCGTGTTTCTCTCTAAAGTGCTCACCATCACCGAGTGGAATTATGAGATATATGACAAGGAACTCCTGGCGATCATGCTCGCCCTAGAAGAATGGAGGCATTACCTCATGGGCACGGCCAAGGATTTCGAGATCTGGACAGATCATCAAAATCTGCAATACTTCTGCCAACCCCAAAAGTTGAACCGCCACCAAGCACGATGGGTGACAGAACTAGCTGAGTACCACTTCACCCTACATCACAAGCCAGGCGCTTCCAACTGCAAGGCCGACTTGTTGAGCCGGAGAGACGATCACGACCAAGGAAAGAAGGACAACGATGACATTGTCGTCCTTCAACCCGAACACTTCCAGGCAATGATCATGCCTACCACGAGTGAAACTCACCAACGGGTCAAGGAAGTAACTTGCAACCACGACAAATGGGACCAAGGAATCCAAGGCTCCCTTGATCATGAACGAGGAATCTCCGAAAAAGAAGGGCTGCTGTATTACGATGGATGGATATATGTTCCTCGCGATGACAAGCTATGTGGAGAGATTATTGCCGCCCATCACGACCACATTATGGCCAGACATCCGGGAATTGAGAAAACCAAGGAACTAGTTCAAAGGGAGTTCTGGTGGCCCAAACTCAAACAGACCGTAGAAAAGTACGTTAAGGCATGTGAAGCATGCCAACGAACGAAAACGGACACTCACCCCAGAGCCGCCCCCCTACACCCCAACGAAGTCCCCTCTGAACCGTGGACTCATATCTCCGTCGACATGATCACTGGACTGCCTGAATCGAATGGCTACGACGCCATTTTAGTGGTCGTCGATAGGTTCTCCAAGGAAATGATCCCAATTGCCTGCAACGTAGAACTCACATCTGAAGGATGGGCCAAACTGCTGCGTGACCATGTATACGCCTGACACGGAATGCCGAAGACCGTAATCTCAGACAGAGGACCGCAATTCGTCTCTAAATTCATGATGGAGCTCCTCAAACTCCTCGATATCACACCGAATGCATCCACCGCTTTTCACCCCCAGACCGATGGCCAAACTGAGCGGGCCAACCAAGAGATCAACAAATATCTCCGTCTCTTCATCAATCACCAACAGACGGACTGGAGTGAATGGCTCACCCTGGCGGCATTCGCTCATAATAATCGAGTCCACTTGGCCACAGGCCAAACACCCTTCTTCACTAACTACAGGATGAATCCTCGAATCTTACCCGACTCCATCAAAACGACTGCCTTCACTAATCCATCGGCAAAGTCGTTCGCAGAAAACATGCAGGAAGTACACCGTCAGGCCAAAGAGGCATTGGAGGAAGCCGCGGGCAAGATGAAATCACAATATGACAAGAAAAAGAGAGATGCCGTTGATTATACCATCGGAGACCGAGTATGGCTTGACGCCACCAACCTTCACTTGCCTCGCCCTAAGAAGAAGCTCGACAACAAGCGGGTCGGACCTTTCCTTATTCTTGAAAAGACAGGCACTTCAGCCTATAAACTCAAACTCCCACCGCATTGGAAAATCCACCCACGCTTCAACGAGAAGCTCCTGACACCCTATGTTCCACCGGCATTCCCCAACCAAGAACAACCCCTCCCACCACCACTGGACCTCATCGAAGACGAGGAAGAGTACGAAGTTGAAGAAGTCCTGGACTCGTGTACACGTCGAGTCCGTGGAAAGAAGGGACAAAAGTCTCAACTCGTAACTGACTACTTCGTCAAGTGGAAGGGATGGACCCGAGAGCATAACTCATGGGTCAGGGAAGACGACATGGCTAACGCCCAAGAAGCAATCAAAGACTATGAAGACAGCATCTCGGAGACCCAAGCTGTCATGACTGCATGCAAGGTCATCGACAGGTCAGAGAAGGCCGTCAGATGAATAGTTGACCGCAAATATAGGGAAAACCAAGCCACAGGTGGATGGAGCATGTTCTACCAAGTCGAACGCACTGACAGGAAGAAGTTCTGGATCAAAGAACCCGACTGGGAGATCTGGAAGAAATTCATTGACGACTACTGGGAAAGAGAGAGCGAAAAGGAGGTCAAACCAGGCGAATGCATTCTCTGTGATCAAGAAGAAGAAGACGAAGAACCATGGGAAGAGGACATAGGGCAGTCAGGACGACTGCCTTAACGAGAGGGTAATGTTACGATTTATTGACTTTTTTGCATTTTTCTAGTCTTATCGCATCTTATCGGTGTAATCATGCTTACACATAATCTCCACCGTATCACCACCAACAGCTTCAATAAATCTTTCATGATGGACAATGCATGATATTGCGTGCTCATCGCCTGACTTGCACACCTTTCGACTTTGACAAATCTTTTGTATCTAATAATAGTACTTACGCTTTAGTATTTAAGTAGCTACGATTTCACTGTACAACCTCAGCTTCGAGCTAAGGTTTACCACTCCCAAATATTACTTGTTACTCACTCGCTGAGAGCATCTAATTAGTTCACGCCTCTTTCACCACCTCAGGTCATCCGTGGCATTGAATAAGTGATTGTCCAAACACGAGACAGCTTATCAATTGCCCGACTATGAGTCACGTGAATGTCGGCCCTAACATTTAATGAGAGGGTAATGTTATCATTTATTCACTTTCTTTCCTTTTTTCTAGTCTTATCTTCATCTCATCACACCTCTATCGCTGCATGGACAGTTCATATCAATCAGCCTGCTGGACAATGCATGACTATCACCAAAGGGTGCATGTTCATCACATTGCTGTGCATGCTCACCTCATGGTTCCTTTATTCTGTACTATTATTAGACCCAACCTTTTAGTATACAAGTAGCACCATTTCACTGTAATACCTCAGCTTCAAGCTAAAGTTTAATCACACCAAACTTACTCATCTGCTTGCTTGCTGAGAGTCTAAAACACTAGTCCTTCTCTCACTCATCTCGAATGTTACAAGGACTTATTGGGTGATTGTCTGAACATGAGACAGCCCTCTGCTTACCTCAGTTTGAGTCATGTGAGGTTTGGGTCTAACAGAATTACACACAATGTGCCCTCAAAACCCCAGCTTTAGACCCAAATAAGGGGGTCAACTTTTTTTTCATGACATCCAGCTGGACCTACCTACCTACCTGGTGTGCCAGGCTGTCATTCCCAGACCCCCTTGGGCAGTACACTACCATATGTTATGCCCATACAAAGTATATGATTCCCACACTGGTCAGTCAGTGGACACAATGTACCACCCATAACATTCAAATAGTGCCATATTTTATAAGAACTCCCTAGATCAAGGGCTTTAAAAAATTGAGTGGATGTAGTAAAAAAAAAACTCAGACTGCCTTAATTAATGAGTCTTTCAAGGCAATATTTGGCTGGAGAATGCAGATAACAGATCCAAGGCCCACTAGCAATGTCAAGGGATGTAAATGAGATTGATTGGGACAATATCTAATGAGTTCCATATTTTTTAACCACTCTTCCGTTAATAACTTGTTAAAAAGTCAAATTTTCACATATTATTCACATTATTTCACAAAATATCTATTAACAGTTAATAACCTAGTGAATAAATACCCTCTCGCAACCCAATGTTAAATAATATGTTATTAACAAGGCCAGGAATTATTAAACCTACCTTAATAAAGATCTGTCAATGATGGTATCATGATGAGAGTACTAGCAAATAGACTTAAATGATATACCGTCCTCTAGATTTAGTAATCCTGCCTGTGAATCAAACATACACCGCATAGGATCCAATGACTGGCCTATGATCACTCCTCCCTTCCAATCTCCTCATGCCCCGGTCATCTAATGTATCATAACTCAAACAAATAACATCGCCCTTCCTCCGAACCTCAGTTCTAGCGTTCTCCCGGTCTGCTTCAAGAGGATTGGGTATTGAGCTATTATTATGTGATAAAAATGGGAAGAAACGCCACCGTGATGATGTGGATATCCGCTGAGTGTGGTCCCGAATCGCCCTGTCCAGAGGAGCAAATGGGTTTTGATTTCCTTCCAAATTGGTGGTATGGCTGGTCGATGCACGTCGCGGTGGTGTCGGGTCAGTAGTTAAGCTGGCGGAATGAGGCCGCCGAATGTCTATATCGTTAGAATTGCTCCGTGGTAGTGATGGTGGTGTTTCTGTAATAGGGAATTGAGTAGTCGATGTGGTATAAGGTACGGTAGTATGCTCCGGTAGTTGGGTATTAGGGTGTTGTACTGGGTGCGTAAAACGGGAAAATGGTGACGTGTTGTATAAAATATCACGAGAAGCTCGCGGGGAATCGGAGGGGGGAGTAGATATCATACCCGACGTGACAGAGCCAGAAGATTGCCTTCGCCTCGCAGAGAGCGGCCTGAAAGCATTAACAAAGAATTGTCCCATTCTTGTTCGTGCCCTGGATTGTAATTCTGGCGACTCCAGTTCAGGTTCAGGAACGACCGTAGACTTCCACAGTATGCGATCGCACCTAAAGGCAAATCAACTTTACATATAACGCGATATGCAGAACATGAACGCACCAGCTCGGGACACGTTTCTTGTGAGATGAGTCATAGACACCCTTGTCCACATCGCCTTTACCATCCTCGTCATCGCTCGGTGCACTCGGCTTCGTTGAACTCACTCTGCCAAGAGGCGGAGGTTTTAAGAGTTGTGATTCGGCACCGTCCAGTGAAATAGCCCTCTCCTCGCGTAAAGACGTCTTGATCTCGCCGATGATATCGACCGAGCTATGAGGTTTGTGATTTTTCATGACTTCAACGTCGGGACTGTGCCTCATCTTGAGCCATTTCGCAGGAGTTGCTGGAATGCTTGGCGACAGTATGGAAAGCCATTTTATCTTCGCTTTGTGCGCAGCTAGTGATAACGACACTTTGCTCCCGGGTGTGGTGCCCTGTGACATAAGCGGCGAATCCAACTCCTCCTCGTCGCCCTCCGTGAAAGGTTTCGAGTGCATGGATGTCCACGCGGACGAAGACAGTGAAGCATTCTCTCCCTCACCTTCTTCGTCTGCATCGTCATCCTCTCCATATTCTAATTCTTTCTCTTTTTCTTCCACTTCATTGAGCGGTTGTGACCTGTCGCCACGCCAACGATCCGGTCGAGAACTATGTTTCGGTCGTTTCAATGTGCGCAGCACGTCATACTTGAATGTTGGCGGAAAATCTATGGGAGCCTCTTGGAAACCGACAAACGCTTGTTCTTTCTCCATGATGTCTCGGAGCTGGTCAAAGGCGAGTGCTTGCGCGTATTCTATTTCAGAGCGTCAGGAATAATTGGATAGTATAGAGGATTCGACATACCTTGCCGTGATATCAACCAATCTGCATGTAACCGCGAGATATTCAACCGAAAATTAAGATCACCAAATATAAACGTGAAGTCAAATTTGTCCGTGAGATCTGAAGAAAACGTCAGCTGCATGCCAACATCACCGGTCAAATTCAAACCTTCTGCCATGATGCGCTCGTCGGTATGGGATAGAAAGTCATCCACCGAAAGTTCGGACTAGACAGAAACGTCAAGTCCGGTTTATGACGCGCGAAGGCCGGCGCACCTTGATTTTAGCCAGATTAGCCAAGCGATGATTTACTTTGCCTTCATGCGCCGTCAAATGGCAGTTTAGAAAGAGAAAAGACATTCCGTCTATTTTCAAGCTGATGCCGACGGCGCCCTTGTTCCCGACTCTCCCTCCGATGAGCCCAGCCGTAACTGCAGATTTCGATGTTCCTACGCAAGCATTGAAATGACAGCTATTGTGACGTGATGGAACTCACCATCAACATGGCTTTTCAAATCACGATGAATATAGACAGCTAGATATATGCCCATCATACGTTCCTTGATGAGTAGCTGGTAAGGGCCTTTCCGGGGCTCCTTAGACGTGATACGCGGGGAGAGAGCTTTGGGCATGCTGATGTCATTGGTTGTAGGGGAGGACACGCGCGTGCCGCAGGATCCACCGTGGCATAGCCAATCTTCTACCATTGACGTCCAACCTGTGGGAGCTTCGTGTGGTGGGTCTTCCACGTTCTTCTTCGACCTGACGGTATCATCCTTGACGGAGTGCTTCGAAGAGCGCTCCTTGTCCTTGTCCTTGTCGTCCTTTTCAATCAGCTTGAAACCAGCGCCGAGACCCATGGGCATGCCTAGCTACTAATTAGACATGGAAGCCGTAGGACAGCGTCGCGACTTGCCAGACATGGAAGGACACTCCTGACCAGCACTGCAAGACCAGTAAGTGAAAGCCGTGGAAGATGAGCGTGTAACGTACACTACGACAAGGTGATAAGGATGGGTATCGTCCTCAGGCAGGACAGGAAAGGAGTCGGTCGACGAAGGTGTGTTCGGCGCGTATGAAGGAACCTTTCCCAGTAACTCCTCAAGATCTCCCTGCGAAGTTCGCCATTGGTTGTCAACGACAACAGCAGCAGCAATACGCACCTTGGGGACTGAATCGTGCATATTCCACGTGAGTATCCTAATCTTGAGGAACTTGGGCGACGACGCCGTTGATTTCGCGGTAGGCGGCATCTGGGGTATGTCTCGGTCATGGAGAGTCGAGTCTGACGATGGTGGTGCAGAATGGGGGAAAAGACCGTGTAGACGGGCAAGAACAGTATGCTGACCTGGTGCACATTAAGCACGGCGGTTGGCTGAGGATTGAATGTGTCTCTCTCACCTTGCCTCGATGGTACTGCAGCAGTAACGGGCATGGTAGTTACATCTACAAGGAATGAAATAAACGGACACTAGGACGTCATGGTGGTAGTGATCAAGACTGAGCCATACATGAACAAACAGTGCAAGGCTACAATATATTGCATCCAGAAAACAAATAGATCTGTCTAAGGAGAGATGGTGACCTCGACCTCAACACCCGGCTCCAAGCTGATAGATGTCTGCAGCCGGGAAATGAGAAATAGTAGCTTAACGATGGAAAAAAGGCGTACAATTTGCTTGACAATCTCGCTGGAAGAGTGGAGGTCAATAAGGCGTTTGTGAACCTTGAGCTCGTAGCGGTCCCAAGTCTTGGATCCTTCACCACAAGGCTGCATCACAACATAAACAAAAAGGACTGGAGGAGAAGGCAAGACAACAACGCACAGTCTTACGGGTGGTGATCTTGAGGACCTTGGTGGGCAGACGGACGGGTCCCTTGACACGGAGCTGCTTGTCCTTGGCACGGTTGATGAGGTCGTTCGAGACTACACGGGAGATGAGAATAAGCACAAAACCCACAAACGAGCACTAACACTTTTCCAAATTCTTGACATTGCTGCTCGTCAACGTGATACGGATTTTGTGGATTTTAGCGGCGGGCACGGGGGCACCGGTAGCATCGTATTCTTTTTCTCCTTTAGCGACGTAGCTCATGATTGCAGATGAACCAGAAGGTGACTGTAAAAATATCAGAAAAAGACAGAAAGGAAACTCGGATCTTCTCACCTAAGAGGATCTGTGTATGCCCAAAAAATTAAAGTTTACTGGCCTTATATGGCTCGGCAATTCCCGAACCTTCTTTGGTCACGACTATCATGCAAGGTTAACCCGTCCAATTAATGTCTTCTAATTCCAGTACTGACATTAGGTAGGATTCAATAAATACTACCCTCCCGACTACGATGGCGAGAAACACGGTAGTCTCAACTCATACAGAGGTAAGCATTCTAGCCATCAATCCAAGTTCACCGCTTCACACACGGTATAGGGAAGCACGCCCTCGGAGACAGAGCACGAAAAATCGGCCAGGGTATCCTGATTACCCGCTTCGAGCTCCCCTTCAACATCTGGTGGTACGTTCACCTCTTCACCGTCGCCAACCCAATAACCCACAGTCACACCCAGCGGGACATGTAACAACCACATCGGAATGGGCGTCCGGTACAACGCAGAGAAGAAGAAAATCGGCAACTACTACTCTACCCCCATCTTCTCCTTTCGGTGCAAATGCCACCTCTGTGACGGCTGGTTCGAGATCCAGACGGACCCCAAGGTAAAAATACCGCTTCTCTGCTTATTCATTCCCCGGGTTACCCAACACCTGATTTAGAATACTCGATACGTCGTCGTTTCAGGCGCCCGGCAAAAGGACGAAGATTGGGATCCGGAGGAAAATGGCGGTTTTGCTGTTCACGGCAAGTCCGAGGTCTCTGTATCCCCGAATAACTCCTGAACTCTTCCCTTCCATCTAGATACCGAGGGTGGTGCGGCTCCTGTTGATCCACTTGCTGCTCTTGAGAAGACAACCGATGCACAAAATCACCTGACAAACGTACAGGTACCCAGGCTAGAGTCCCTTCAGACAGCCTCGGAGCATTACAACGCAGATCCGTATGCCCTTTCGTCCAAAGTCCGCAAAGTGTTTCGCCACGAAAAGAAAATCGAAACCGCTAAGCGCAAAGCAGACGATGAGATCAAGGGTCGTTATGCCCTTCCCGCAGAGATGAAACTCCTCGAAGATGACGAACAGTCTCATACTGATGCCAAAGAAGAATGGCAAAGGCGCCGCTCCGAATTTGAGGCGAGGGAGAGAAAGCGGAGAAAGTTCCCGGTGGCGTCTTCCCTCGCTTTACCCACTTCAAACTCCAAATCCCAAACAGTCAATTCCCTCCGCGCTCGCATTTTAGGCAATACTGCAAAGAATTCCAGTAAAGATCCACGTCTATTAATGCACAAGTGATTGTACACGCTTTTACTTTTATTCTCTAACTGTAGCCATAGTCCATTACTTTACATGTGTAGCCATTCCCAACCAATATATATATTTAATCACAAGCATGGGTCCAGTCGACAAGAAATCGATAGCGAGTAAAACAACACGTAGCAATACACAGAGCAGGATGGGAGGAGATATTCAAGAGGAAGACTAGGACTGACAACAAATCGTTGAAAAAAATAGAAATGAAATAACTCCAAAGAATGATAGGACCATAAGATAATGTAAACGGGTAAGAAAGTAAATTAAAACACGTACGAGAAATCCAAAGATATAAAAAACGTTAAACAATCGACTGCGCCCATGCTATGATGACGAGGTGAAGATAGCCCATGGCTGGTCCAGTGTAGTCATAGGACCATCCCATTTCCAGTCTGTCGACTGGTAGTAGGCTGACTCTCCTCCGTCTACCTCCTTAAATGTGCCTAACCGAAGTGGATCCGACGGTTCCTCCGTTTTAAAATCAGAAAATGTAAGCGCATGGTGCGCCAGGTCCGCTTCCGAGCCAGATTCCGGACTGGGATTCGTTGAGGATGACGATACAAGGTCTGGTGTAGGCGCCTTAGACCCTTCGTCATCGTCCAGTGCCTCCGTTTCGAACAACGAAAAGTCGAAAAATTCGACAAACTCATCCGCACCAGGTATGGATGGTGTCGGCGCGCGCCCACCGGTACTGCTCCCTTCGCCGAGAGACGATATCGACGCGCCCTCGCCTCCATCAGGAGCACTATATCCCTTCAAGATCATGTCCAAGGTCTCTGATATATCAGACGACAACGTCGACTCCTGCCCCTCGCCTGCCATCTTAATTAGCTCGGTCATCTGCTCCAGGAATTGGCTAGCATCTTCCTCCGTTTTAATGTTCTCAACAGCTTCTTCCCGCTTCTTCAATGCATCATTATGAGGACCCTCCCACTCTGTCTTCACCTTCTTCGGCGGTGACGGTTCGTTCGCTGCAGACATGGATGGTCCTGACGGCGGCGTAGCGACTACACCAGGTCCACTTGCTCCAACAGAAGTTGCTGGGGCAGGCGTCTCTTCTTCTCGCGGTCGCTTAACTCCATTCGTCGACGTGGGATTAGGAGGCAGCGCGGGTTCGATGGTAGGAGTAGAAGACGCCTTCGATATCCTGCGCTTGGTAGGCTGCTTGACAGGTTTACTGGGTGCCTTGACTTTCGGGGACTTGGGGGATGACACAATGTTCATAGCGTGGGCAGCTGAAGGAGTTGAGGCGTTCGGAGTAGGCGTAGAGGCAGCAGGGGCGGGCGGTGGGGTGGGAGAGGCGGCCATCGCTCCAGCAGGACTAGATGATATGGGTTGTATCGGTTTCTTCTTCATGGCCATAGACGGAGTGGGTGGCGCGGCCGTTGGTGGCCGATTAATGGTCGGCGGGACATTGGGATGATGCTGTGACGGAGGTTGATGGACTTGTTGATTGGGGTGTATCACGTTCGGCTGTTGTGGGACCATAGGACGGGACGGCATGCCCATGTTAGGAGTAGACGGGTTGTTGACGACGCCTCCACCTGGTGGTGGAGGGGGTGGTTGCTGCTGCTGATGTGGCTGATGCTGTTGCTGTTGTTGCTGCTGGTATTGCTGCGCAATAATGGTCTGAACCATGGCATTGAACCTTTCATGCCCTTTCTGGACCTCGCTCAGCATGAGACGAAGGTTATCCAGATTTACAATGAATCGTGGATTGGCGGAAGCCAAAAAACTGCGTTGCTGTTGCACAGTCACGACCTACGAACGTCGTTAGATTTTGAAGTGTACTCGACCGAGGAGCTACGTACTATTACAGCCAGCCGCTTGACCCAGACATCATTCTTACCATTTGCAAATAGATACAGCATAGGGAGTTTATTCTCCAAATCTGCAGTTGTTCGATGCAGTTGCTCAACCACATTGTTATAGGCTATCCGCTCTTCCGGAAGGACTCTGACCGAACCAAGCGTAGCCATGCCTGGGGAGTCATGATGAGCCGTGGAGGGCACCATAAGACGAAAGCACTCACGATTAGCAAGAAACTCTTGCTTCACTTGCGATAACATGTTTGAAATTCTCGTTAACTGTTCCTGATTTCCTCGCATAAACTGGGGAATAATGGCATTTGGAGGGAGATGGGGCCGATGCTCCATCATACCTCCATCCGTAGCACCGTTCTGCATAGCCTGGTTCGGTATAAACTGCGGAGGAGAAGTTGCTGCATGCCCGAGAGAATTAGATGGACCAGCGGGGTTCTGTGTCGGCGTAACAGTGAACTGTCTATTGTTCGCCGCACCCCCCATTCCTTCTGACGGCGGCTGCACAGATTGATTTGCTGGTGCACCCCGCAGGTTACCACGGAACATGCTTTGCTCCGCAGCTGTGCGTTGTATCTGTGCGCGATGGTTCTCGATAAACTGAATAACATGCTCCTGAAGGCCTTTCGCTCGCAATTCTGCTGGAGAAAGGTCGGCATAGGCCATCACTATCTGCATCTGTGGGCCATTCATCGCTTTCACGGGGTTGGCAAGCTGCTGCGCCGCCATACTAAGTTGTTGCTTGCGCCTCGAGTCCAGGACGGTAGTGACGTAGACTGTATCAAAGTGGGCAAGATGGTCCTTGTATATTTGCTCTAATTGATGAGCAGTAGCTGGCCCCGACCTCGCAGGCTCCGTTTCGCTTCCGGGAAATTGAACGTAGCCCAAACGGGCAGCAATAGCGGCCCATAGATCTTTCTGAGCGACCTGTAAAAGATGGGAACATAAGCAGAGATTTATTTGACCACGAGCAAAGGCGAACCTTGGCTGCGCCACCCTCCTGCATAACATGTGTGTGAAGGGTATGGATATCGACTGGTCTATTTTCAATCGTCGCAACAGCCCTAAGATCGCGATTCAAACCCTTGGAATTCAGATAATTCATGTAAGCGGCCTCGAATCTAGTCTTCTCCAATGGCGGCGGATGGGCAGGGCCAAACGAGTTCGGCATTCCATTAGGGATGCCGGGCTGACCGCCTCCTGCAGCATTATTCGTGCCAAAAGTAAACTGACCACCACCCATAGGAGTTTGCGATGGGGGTTGTTGTGAGGTAGACACTGAACGGCTAGGAGGTATGATCATGGTATGGTTTGGAGCAGCTGGCTGAGAGTGGTGCTGAGAAGGGCTAGGTTGGAGATTGGACTGTTGAGGTTGGTGAGAAGGTTGCCCGTTCCCGAATGAGGAGGGCTGGTTTGCCGGGGTCAACCACGGTTGCGCCGGGTTGTGTCCTCCATTCGCTAGAGCTATTTGTTGCCTGCACAAGGATGAATCCTCTGTATAGAGTCATATGACACAACAAACGCACATATTGTTATTTGCAATCTGAAGAACTCTTGCGAGCGTCTCTTTAGCCTTAGCAATGTCACTCTGTTGCTGTTTGACCTGAGCGATGAAAGTCGTATCAGGCATTCCCGCACGATTATTGTTCAGTGAACGAAGGGCGTTCTCGCTATTGCTGATCATGGTCCGCAGTGCCACAATACGGCTTTGAGCATCTTGAGATAGGGCAGGCCGTATACCATTGGCACCCATGGTGAACTGGTGGGGCCGCGCGCCCATCTGAGAGGGAGGATTGGCAGGAGACGCTCGTCGCATAGCATCGTTGGCCATCGCAGGAGCGAATATGTCGTTCTGCCCAGGCTGGTTGACCGCCTGATGCTGCTGCTGATGATGAGGTTGTTGCTGAGCATTTAAACGGGAGCCAAAGGACATGCTATTCTGGTTCTGCTGGTTAGCAGCCATACCAATGAGCTCGAGTTGCCTGTTATGGTTCTGGTTGTTCGTAATGGCCTGCATCATGGCGTTTCTAGCCTGCATGGAATTCTGGGATAGTGGCGCTTGCAGGCCAGTACCACCCACTAGATTAGGAAAACCGATGGACTGCCGCTGGGCAGACGGATCATGGAAGGACGGCTGCTGCGATGCGCCGCCACTCGGACCCGCGCCCATTTGAACTCCTAGCGGAAAAGACTGCTGCTGTTGACCATGCGCTCGAGCAGCCATATTCTGACTTCGAAGTAAATCAGCCATCTAGAAGGAGAGCAGTGGTCAGCACAACGATACGTAATGATAGCTTGAGAAGAAAGTGTGGTGGGTGGACAAGAGCAAGTCGTATCATGGTTAGATAAGCAGCATGGACAAGAAATGGAGTCGGTCAGGCTACAAAGGCCACTATTGAATCTCGGAGAGGTATAGAGATGGGTACTACTACGGGTCCGGGGTGTACCCCTCCACAGAGTAGACGGACAACGGTGGACAGCAGGTCGAAAAATATCCAGAGTAACGAGACTTGCCTGCTGATTAATTTGTGGACTGTTCACATCCGCCCCGTTATTCGGTCGGAACTGGCTCTGGAGATGCTGCATCTGGTTCCAGAGATGAGACTGCTCTGAGAACGGCGGCATTGCCTGGTGGTTGTCCTGGTACGGCTGCTGAGAATTCTGCTGCTGCATCTGATGTGGCTGCAGCATTGACTGGTTGAAATTGGGCATCATCGAGTACTGCGAGAGACGGTCTGCCATGATTCCGAAGATCAGAGGTCTGCCAGCGAGGAGGCGTCAGGCGAAGGGCGTTGCAGACCGCCGTGGACGGCGAGTAGAGCGTCGACGACGGAAGGGAGGAGAAGGGGGTAATGGGAGCGTAGAAGGAAAGGGCGTGGCCTCTCGTCAGTGGGAAACAGGAAGGGTGTCAGGACAGTACTAGGGCTGTGGCTGAGTAGGTTTGATCTTGTTTGGTAATTATGGCGAAAATGTCCATGTTTGGGAACATTCTGGCGAAACCACAGACCGCATTCTACGGAATTTCCTGCAAGTGTCCTAAATAGGCATCAGCTCCTTCAAAAAATCATTTACTTGTTGCCAGCCGCGGTTCTCCCTTATCTCCTCGACGCGAGCATAATGTCCGCCGACGAAGATCACCGTCCTCGGTGCCTTGTTAATCTACAGTGATTTCTATCCAGCAGTTGTATGTTCCATTACTAGTTACTATGTAGTCATCAAAAATGTACAAGAGGCGTCGTTAAAGTATGCAGTCTAGTGATACTAAAGGTGAAGCACATTAGGGCGCTTGCACCTACAAGAATGAATGAACTATGCAGTGTGCGCTACATGGTGAAAGATAATACAGAGAAATAGACACGTAGCGCCTATAGACTGGACACGGTGTGGGAATCAGTGTTGCCATCCTTTGGTGTTAGGATGGCTGGTCCGGCTTCCAGGATAATGTCGTCATCGTCGTCATCGTCGTCGAACGCATCGTACTCGTCGTCATGTACCAACAGGCGTGCAGATACATCCTTGGCTTTACTTGGGGCGTTTGGACCAACCGCCAATATTCTATCCTCATCTTCATCCTCTGTAGTCTGTGACTGCGTTTCCTCAGCGACGGCTTCCGCCTCTTGCCTAAACCAGTAGCGAAGACCCACAGGGATCATCACGCCGACAACGACTGCGGAAAGACCGAAGAAGTTCTTCCAACTGATCAAATGAAAGTCATCGGCACTGGTCATTTCATCTAAACCACCGCCGATAGTTGTGTGTATCACGCTGACGCCTAGGATACCGAGGGCGGTGCTGATCCAAAAGGGAGCAAGCCCGATGCCAACGTGCGGACACACGACGTTGACAACCCAATGGGGCGGTAGTGGGGCGATGCGAAGAACGATCAGGAAGGAAATGATGTTAGATTTGTTCGCGGCTATTGTAACCGACCATTTTGTCAAGAGGGCATGAAACTTGGGGATGGTGAGGAGGGCAGGACCGAGCGCTGCTGAGATGAGGTAGCATAGGGTAGCACCGGACGCAACACAGACGCAAGCAAGAGGTAGGGCAAAGGGAACTCCCCAAACGGCACCGCCAAGGATGGAAAGGTACATAGAACCTGGCAATGAAAATGCCTGTAGGCTAAAACCGAAAAAGTTAGTTCGAACACTCAAACGTGGGTTAGGGGACGAACAAGAGATATGTTGTCACATAACAAACGAAAATGCGGTATGGGTAGATGTCGCGGTATTTCTTAAGGAGAGTGTTGAGTGCTTGCAGTTGAGCAAAAGACTTTGGAATTCGGAGAGATTCTCGATCCTCTCTACAGCCAAGTAAGGACGGGATTCAGGGCACTAGAACAAAACATACTCTTCAACGGTAGGCAATGCAAGCCACAGGGTACCACCCAGAAATATTGTGCTGACGACGAAAATGGCCGCCATCTTCAGTGTTGCATTGAAGATCACTCTACGTGACGATGTCCGCGAGGGAGAATGGGGTAAAGCGCCGTATGACGGTGCTGCAGCACTGCGCAAAGGCGTGAGGTCGTCGTCCTCATAGTCGCTTTGGTGGACGGTGTCGAGAGTATATACCGACGCATTCGAGGCAGACAACGGAGGAGGAGGCGGCATCGAGGCAACAAAGATGGTGGTGAGATTCTTGAATGGCTGCAGCGGCAGCCCTATTTGGGTGATGAATCAGCTCGCATGACGGACATTGTTTGGCGACATCTCCGGCGGAGAATGAAATATCCTGGTAAACTAAAACCTTATTTTGCTTGTCAACACAACTCCCTCCACCTCGACTCGAAAAAATTATGGTGAATATTAGTCTCGTTCTGCTGCAATTCTCCTGTACTAACAATGTCATTCAGGACTCCTCAAAGGCCCCCGTCAAACTGGCAAAAGTTATCAAAGTGTGTACAGGATCCGTTGACTGGTCCTTTCTCTAATAAAGCCTGTAGGTCCTAGGCAGGACTGGCTCCCGGGGAGGTGTTACCCAAGTCCGAGTAGAATTCATGGACGACACATCACGGTCCATTATACGGAATGTCAAGGGTCCTGTGAGGGAGCAGGACATTCTTGCTTTACTCGAGAGTGAACGTGAAGCTCGGTATGTCTCTTTTTTTGCTAAATACTTAGTCACTTATTCTCGTGCAGTCGTCTGCGTTGATTGTACCCACTTACTTTGTCTCTTATGATGCAATCTATGAGAGTTACTGCGTCCTCTGTTATTTTAATGAGTGCCTTTCCTGAATATTCCCGTTCTCGACATTGTGGGTTTTACCCTTGCTTTCCCCATGTGGCCTCATCCTCAGTACCTTATTGGACTCCCCCATATAACTCTTGGCGTCGATATAGATGTTTAAATCTATTTTGTGTGATTCTCCTCCGTCATCATCACCACCACCCCACGGATGTTCTTGATCCATTGCGTTGGCTGTCCTTGACCATTTTGGCACGCAATTATTTATTTTGCGCACTTGCAATCAGGAATGCCCCATCCTTGAAGGTACTGGAGATGGAACATTTATATGGCGGGCACTATTTAATAACCTGCTCCCGTGACACCGTCAAAGGCTCAAATTTGACCAGTATCGCGTGTTCCACCGACAGCGCCATCATAGGGTTACGTTCCCGTGCCTTGGCGGTTCAAATAAAAGGAACGGCGTTAAATGTATAATCTTCGACCTTTCCTCTCAGAATTAGACAGTCCATGGCGGCAGGCTCCTACCGTTCTGAAAAAGAAACCGTCAATGTCATCAGGTACTCAATCTTTCTCTTCGCATCATCGCTTCAAATAAATTGTTTCTCGTAGAAATTTCATCCCAGCGTGGTTCGCTGTCATCATGGGTACCGGAGCAGTTGATATCCTATTCCACGTCTTTCCGTATGGCAAGGGCTCCCAAGGAATGAAAATCATTACCCTCATCTTCTTCTTCCTCAATTTATCCCTCTTCATCGTTTTCGCCTTCATCTCTCTCGTCCGTTACGTCATGTTCCCCGACACCTGGGGCGTAATGATCCGTCACCCCGTGCAAAGTCTCTACACAGGTACCTTCCCCATGGGGTCCATCACTATTCTCACCATCGCCGTTGGCCTTATCCATGACGACTACAATTTTGGCGGTAAGCCATTTATGTATGTCCTCTGGTCTTTTTGGTGGATAGACGTCCTATGTTCCTTCCTCTGCTGTTTCGGTGTCCTCCACTACATGTGAGTATACTGGGTTACTCCGTCCACTCATCTTGTATTAAGCGCTTCCCCAGGAAAACCTCCCATACTCACACACTGGAGACCATGACTCCCGCCTGGGTGCTTCCTGTCATAACCCTGATCGTTACATCCTCTGGTGGCGGCGTCGTCGCCTCCTCGCTCTACAAATATTCCCTGAACCACGCGCTGATCACCGCTTTCCTCGCGATCTTCATGGTATCCATTGGTCTATCCGTAGCCTTGATGATTTTGACTATATATCTACTTCGCTTGATCCTTCACGGACTACCACCCGGCGGGACGATAACCTCTGCATTTCTACCCCTGGGTCCCACAGGCCAGGCGGGATTCGCTATTCTACTCATTGGACAGTTCTTCGAGACAGTCCTACCTTTACCCTACGGGTCTTCCAAGTTTCTCGTTGCCGCGTCTACCGGTGCGTCCATCAACGTTGTCTGCACCGTCATATCTGTGGTGCTATGGTCACTGGCGTCGGGATGGTTATTTTTTGCCCTGCTCGGTGTACAAAATATCATGCGCCAAACGCGCATTCCCTTCAAGGTGGAGACATGGGGGCTCATTTTTCCAAATGTAAGCATATTGTTCTCCCCTTTCTCTCGTTTCCTCACAAATGCACAGGGAGTGTATGCAAATTTGACTTTGAGTCTCGCAAGCACTCTTGACTCTACATTCTTCCGTGTGTGGGGATCTATATATGCGATCGCAACTTTGATCCTGTGGTGTTTTGCGTCTGTACGGACGTTAGTCTTGATACGCAATAAGCGTATATTCGAACTTCCGACGTGATTAGATAGTATGCCTCTCTACACCTCTGCAAAATACCTTCTTCCAAAGGATGTTGACTAAAGGATATGGCATTCTCTACCGCGGGCCACGCAGAAGACATATATTGTACTTTACGCCTCCAATAGAAACGAACATAATATTTCTATATGATCTTTGAAGACCATGGGTGCACATAAACTCATCATGAGTTTTTAATTTCTACGGATCATGTTGACACTCGTTCTCCCATCTATTCTCTAACTTCTCACGACCGATATCGATAATGAATGCCGGCATAGAAAGGCGATGCTTAGCTGGACGCCTATTTGGCGGCCTCAGTTGAACAAAGATAATTCTCTGCCCGATGAATCCTTGGCATGTTGCAAGAAATGATAAACTCCCCACAAGATTATGAGCTGCATGATTGAAATGATATTTCGTACCTGTTGCAGATTTCCGGCTCTGTAGTTTCGATCGGTATACAGTAACCCTTTACCAAAAGCAACGAACTGTGTGGCATATCTTGATTCTTTCAGTCTTCGAAAATATGATAACCGAACCAAAGAACCGCAGCTGGCAATGGGTTGACGAGCTGTTGCACCCAGCTTCCTCCGTAGAATGATATCCACTCTAGGTCTCCTTCAAGTACTCCCGGAGCACGCCGTATGGCACTGATGCCTCGGTTGCCGAGATCTCCGACGGTCTGTCATCAGAGAATGCCCTGTTGACCGCAGCCGTGGACAGAGCGAACATTCGAAAGGTATCAGGAAACATCCTTGTGCTTGATGTCTCCTTTAGTGAAAGACAACTATAGTCGAACAATGCGAATTTCCATAGGGTTGGTATTGTCCTCCGAGACAGAGGTGGCTAAAGGAAGAACACGTTGGTAGCTTTTAGTTTTCGACGACTTTGACGAAGGATGCAAGAATCACAGAGTTACGTCTAGATTCCAGAGTCGAGAGGAGCAGTTCCAGGGCGATGCACTATTTTCTCAAGTCTAGGCAAGTATCTTACGGCCAGGGCTAGCGGAGATGATCTCGGAGGATTGGTGACCTTGTCTTCCTTTACTTCGTCAGACTCTGGCCTTGCTTCGATAAGTTATCACCGCATCAAACTTGAAGCTTAAAAACGTCCGACCTGGGCTAAGGCTCATTTGTGCTATTTCTCTTTTGTCGTGTGTGGCTGATTTCTGAAGTTTTCGAGTTCTAGGTCATTTTTGACTGCGGATTGTGGTACCAGGTTGATGTCCTTGAGGCAAAAACTCTTGGCTCAATCCGTCATTTTTCCGTCGGCTGCGAATAATCAACTGGTGCGAGGGTCAGCGGTGAAACACAAAGGGTATTTTACGGCTACGGCACCATCAAAATGCCCTGTTCGGCAGCCCACCGTCACGTCAAGTTGTGAAGTCTCCTGAGCTGGTCTTGAAGAAAGGAAGTTCCCATGTGCATCTCACGTGGCACGCGCGACGGTAATCATCCCAAAATAAGCGTTCGTCGGTTGACGTTGAGGCCCTACCGACATCGTCGGCTTTGTTTTGTTTATATTGAAGTCGACGAAGTATATCCGTTGCCGCGTCTCATGGCACTGTATCTTTTGATTACCAACTGGTACACCTTGCGGCCCTTTCCTGGTGATCTTCTTGGCACGAGATCATATCCTTCTCTGCAGAGCTTCGCTGGATCCTCCCTCCTCAAACGCTGTATAAGAATTTTCCGTGTTTTTGCTCCCATGAGAGTCTATGTTTGATTACCCTGGTCAAAGTAAATCCCCGGTAGATGGACAAACGGTATAAAAAGGGTTGGGGAACACTTGTCCACTCCTCAGTGAAATCAAATCACTTGTTTGTATCTCCATTCAAGCATGCTCTCTCGCACATTTGTTCCGTCGGCACTTTGCACTTTGGTGCTATCCACGCCGTGAGCTCGTCGTCTTGTCTCGTTTTTGGGGCTTTCCTTCATGCTATCCCAGAGCTGCGCCTGTGCAGCGTCGCACTGCAACCAACGAGTTCCCTGACCCGCCGGCGTCTGTCTCTCTTTCTAGTGCTAAGACCATTGCAGCAGGGGAGACCTTTGAACCCGACGAACCTTACACCCGTTACGATCGTGGTTCTGGTGCTTGCAATGGGCAAACAGAAGGAGGCGATTCCGATGCTGTCTTCCTTTTGGAGGAAGGAGCGACTTTAAGTCGCGTTGTTATCGGAGCCAACCAAGCGGAAGGAGTTCATTGTCTCGGTAGAGTTTTCCTTCCATTGGCATTTATTAAGCCTGACAGCGGGACACGGGATCGTGCACATTGTCGCATGTCTGGTTTGAGGTTAGTGACAACCCTGTGGAATTTCTTTTAGAGTAATCCCTCTGTTTAGGACGTGTGTGAAGATGCCATTACCATCAAGCAGACTAGCGGAACATCCCGAATAAACTACGGTGGCGTGCGTTCCCGTCTTGCTCTACCTTTTGACTAGATCGCCTCTAACTGCTTTCCTTCTAGGCTAAGGTATATTCGCACCCCGCATTTCATATTATATTGACTTGCCAATTCTGTCCTATAGTCTGCTGATGATAAAGGTATCTGATTAACCATATGCGATCTTCAACCGCTAACAGCTTCTGTTAAGTTGTCCAACATAATGGTAGGATCATTTCTGTCTGTTGCATTGATGCCGAATGAATGGGTTTCCATGCATCATAGGTGGAGGCACGGTATGTACATTCTACACTGGGATACTCTTCTCGACTGAAACTAAACCCAGGTTATTATCAACTCTGTGAGTCGACCACCGTATAAATACCAGTCGCAGCTCCAAACACGTTTTTCTAGTTCTACGTCGAAGATTTTGGAAAACTCTACCGCAGCGTGAGCAGTCTCCCTCTTTATGATGACTCGCCCATTACTGATTTACCCATATGTTAGTGCGGTAACTGGTAAACGTCATTGTTCTTCTTCTTGGATATTTCTTATATGTGTGTACGTCTAGCGACACCCAATACGAAAGGCACGTCGAGATTAATGATGTGTGGGCTGTCGACGGTAAGCTGTTGCTTTTCGGTAAACAAAGCTTTTGGTTATCTGATATATATGATCAGGATCCGTCCTTGTGGGCATCAACTCGTATGCCCTCATCCCTTCTCACTACTTCCCTTGATAATAAACGATATCCAGGAACTACGGAGAGTATGTATTCGTAGGGGCGTCTCAGACTAGTCCACTGACGACATTCATAGCACTGCGACTATCAGCACCACCAAAGTTGATAATGTCGACACGATTTGCGAGAGGTGACGGCGCCGTTGCTTACCTTCCAGCAGCAACTCTAATCTTATATTGCAGGTACAAGGGCAACGACGATGGCGATGAGCCTACAGAACTTGGTTCTGGTCCTGATAGTAAAGTAAGTGACTGCCGGCACTGGTCGTTATTACCACTGAGTGTACCGGGCTTCTAGTATTGCCTATACACGGATGATGATATCACGGAGCTCTAAGTCCTTCATCCTGTTACTCCATGGTCGATGTCCTTCGCATGTGATTACAATGAAATATAACTTTTGTCCATAACAATTGCTTGTTCGGCGTAGCGACGTAGCTCGTTTTACACTGTGAAGATTTGAGAGAGGGATGAAGCTGTGCGGCAGGGAGCGTGTCCAGGATATTCTCTACCGACCCCGTTAAAACCTAAGCTAAACTGATCATTGATTGGCCACTCGGAGAGTACTCCTTCGGTCCGACGCCCCGGACACCTAACAACTTGTTTCAGTACACCGATGCGCTTGAGCGCCCTTGTCCCTTCAATCTCCTTAGAAATCGTCACCGTACTCAAGGATATCGGAATTGTAACTGACAGAGACCTCTTATTCCACGAATCTGCTCTAGACATCTATGAAAAGTTACCCCGCGATGCGCTGACACTGCCGCAACTTCGTGCATTCATCGCACGCGTTGCAGAGCTGCTATCTGCGCCCGGAATATGCTCTGCTGATCTACCAAATGCTCCCCATTCAAAACTACTCATTGGTGTTGCTGAATTGGACATTCTCACGAACGGCTTTGCGGGCTCTCAAATAATTGAAATTTCTGGGGACAGAGGATCAGGAAAGACTGTAGGTTTGTTGTCAAGAAATAAAGCATTTAACACTAATAAATGCAAAAGGCGTTTGCCTTGAATTTGGCTATCCGTTATCTGCAGACGCAGTCGGACTTCATTGCGCTATGGATTGACACGCGTGGCGAGTTCTCGTCTGAACGAGCCTACCGTACCCAGGCTTCGATGGACGCACAAGTGAGACCACTCTCTTTCCTGCCGGTACATGTGGGCTCAACGTAATAGGCCTCAGACGTCTTGAACCGGCTGCAGATTTCTGTGGCATTCGAAATAGAGGCCGTCTATGAGGTTCTGTGGGCGCTTCCAACATCTCAGCAACGCGTCGGCTGCATTTTCGTCGATTACATTACCCCTCTGTTAGGATCTAATCTGAGTGCCGTTTCGTCCCAAGGGCATGCCATCATGAGTGGCTTCATGCAACAGTTACGCGCATTATCTCAGACACTCTCCCTGACAGTTTTCGTGAGTGTATTAGTTGTTTCAGTACGCATCCAACCTGAATTTCTGACAAGGTCATTAACAACGCTACTGCCCTCCGAGGAGATGATTCCTTATCCTTCTTTGAATGGACCACAAAAAAGCCTGCTCTCGGTCCCTCCTTTTCGTTCATGAGCGATTCAACCTTATGGCTTTCAAAGTGTCTAGATCAAGATGACGTAGAAATCTATGTCGCTGAAATGCTTCGATCCCGGTCCACGGTGAGTTGGTTCAATTTTCATTGACATGGACTTACGCATTAATAGCATTCAAACACCTGGACGCGTTTTCGGATCTGCCATGACGTTTTGAAATCTGCTTAATTTTTCCTTCCAGTTCGACATTATAGCGCCTTCTCCAAAGCTATCACCTCCTCTATTGCACTATAATGTTTGTTCACCGTCAAAGCATCCCAAGCAACTCGCTTCAGCGGCGCCCTCACCACCGTCTCACCATAATCAAAGTTCCTCGAAACGATACTCTTTACACCTCCGATTCCTCCGATCTTCTGCACTGCCCAATCGGCATGCCCCATCTTGGCTTGCAACGCCGTGGCCTCATCTATCTTTCCCTCCTGGTAAAGCTGTAGCAGTTTTCCGTGAAGCTTGGGCACGATGTTTACGGACGCGCCGATCAACCCAGCACTCCCCGAAATCAGACTATGAAGGAAAAAGTCCGTTCTTCCCGCAAAAACAGCAAACTCAGACGGCGAGAATCGTGAAGTGAGCCGCTGGAGCTTCCCAATGTTCCCACAAGAAAGCTTAGTACCAACGATATTTGGGTGTGCAGCAAGAATTGCGATGGTGTCCGAGTCAAGATCCAGACCGGCCGTAACGACAGGGAAATTGTAGATCATTGTAGGGATGGGGGAGGCATCGGCAACCTGGCGTGCATGTTCGTCACATGAATCACTCAGAGATCGGAAGACATACCTCAGTGTGGAACTTGATCACGTTGTCCACAGTCATCTGTGGGGGCCAAGTAGATGGTGTAAGGACGAGAGCATGGGATGCACCAGCTTCCTTCGCGTCGACATTAAACTGCTTCGTCTCCCGTGTCGACTGGGCACCCGTTCCAGCGATAACTACAGTATTCTGGAACCCATTCTCGTCCAGAGTCTTCCGAGTGAGCTTAATCGCTTCTATACGCTCTTCACGCGAGAGGAGTTGAGCTTCACCATTACTGCCTTGCACCAGGATTCCAGTCACTCCACCCTAGTCAATGTTAGTCGTCTTTACATCGTCTAGTGAGCGTCGAGCACCTTGGCTAGTCTCAGGACATGTGCTTTGATCGCTGGGACGTCGAAATCCTCGCTCTCGGTCATAAAGAGTACCGCAGGGACATAATAGCCGGGTGGTGGAGGGATTGACATTCTGATGGATCACAGGTAACGAAATTCGAAGGAAACGCGATACCGATGTCTGGCGATTTTGCAGAGAGGTATTGGGGAGATGACCGCTTCAAGTACAGTTATCACAACTCAAATTCCGCCAGAATTCCGGTCCGCATTGCGCAATTACGACTACCACGTGTTTCATTTCTCATCGATCTTCCAAACCTGACACATGCTCTTCATAACAAACCGTCCTTTTATACCCTCATCGAACTCGGATTTTTCAGATTAGGTGCTTTCGCCTTGTATCTATTTGTCACGTAAGAAGGATGACGTTAAATCTTATCTTTGAATCTTATCAATCGGCGGGCATTATCATGTGAAACCGGCTTGGTGACCCCACTAAGCTGGATTGCTACGTCTTGATCCCCAACTACCACTACTTTCTTCGCCACCACCATGTCCGATCTCAAAATCGACGGCTTCAAGGCGCGTTGCCTTCGTTATTAACGTCAATTACATACTGACGCGTGACATTTACCAGTCCTCTGCCTTTATCTCCGCCCTGGGCTCGTCCTTTGCTGGGTACTCCGACGCCGAGAAGAAGAACCAGATCAAAAAGGTGCCAGAGTTCGTTACGTTCTGTTATGTCCTCTCTTAATGTGTCATAGACCAATGGTGTGTTTGAGCTCCAAGTGACGAACAGCGAGGGCAAGAAAGCAGTCTGGACCATCGACCTGAAGAAGAAGGGCGAGGTTACAACAGGACCCCCTCCAACAAAAGCCGACGTCATCATTACTGTCTCGGACGATACTCTGACGGATCTGGCGTCTGGAAAGGTTGTTTCTATCCATCCTTGGCAGTGCCTTAAAAGCTGACGCAATTCCAAGCTCAATGGCCAAAAAGCATTCATGACTGGCAAACTCAAGACAAAGGGAAACATTATGCTTGCGACCAAACTCGACGCTGTGTTGAAGGTAAATTCTTTCCAAATGAAAGCTGAAAACGTGTTCATATTGTGCATAGGGGGCCAAAGCTAAGCTATAGTGTACGCTATACCGCATTTCTATCATCGCTGTTACACATATGGTTAATACGTCAATGTGCAAGGATTAAATGTATTGCTCGTGAATTAGTGAGTGGGGAACATGAAAACCGAACAAAAACCAAGTATAAGGAAATAAAATAACTACGTTAGAGTTGTCAGAACATGTTTCCAAACAAGCCACGCTGTCGACGTGGTGCGGGTTGAGGATCCGCTCGAAGGGTCGACAAGCTATTCAGCTGCTTCATGACCTTTTGAAAAAGTGAGCATAAGGTCGTCAAATCACGCGGGCCACTTACCTCTTCTAATTTATCCTTCCGCTGTTGCAAATCTAGGTGCGCTCTCACAGCAGGGTTTTCACGCGCAAACTCGATGATCTCTTGGCGGTCAAGGTCGTACAGTAGCCGGGAATCAATTTCACGAGGGAACTGCAAAGGGGGTGAGATTGCTCCCTGTCACGGGGGAACTGACGCACCTGATAGAAGAACTGGTCTAGCAATTCGATGTTGATGAACATCGCGGACGTGTACGCCAGCTTGTCAGCTACAACATTGAGGAAAGCCTCAGGACAAAGAACATCATTATCAGGCCCTGCCTTGCACCGCTTCGAACGCAAAGCTGCCAGCCGCAGTTTCAGGATGTTTAGGCGGTCATTGTACAAGATTGCATGACGGGCTAGAGACGTCGTCAGCTTCCAGCTCGACACAACAAACAGTCAACTCACCATCTAGTATCTGAGCAGGGGGGTACTTGTATGATTCTGGAATCGATTCGGGCTCTTCCGAGTCCGACTCCCACTTCCTGGCCTTCCTCTTCCTTTCTTCCTCCTCCAAATTCCTAACGTACCCAATCAACCCACCCAGCCGTCGGCTACCACCAACCTTCTTCCTCAACTCTTTCAACTTCGTCTCGCACATGCCCAGCTCCTTCTCGAACAAATCGATCGCTTTCTGCCTTCCTTGCTCCCATTCGCGGTCCTCAACTTCGACCTCATACTTAAACGGCTTGATGCAGTTCTCGACCTGGTCTGAGGTGACACCGATTCGATCTCTTAAAATCATATGTGAAAACTGGATGAGCCTCTCCGCAGCCCGTGGATGGTAGTTGAAGGGATCTGCCGATGCTATCGAGTCAATTAAAGCCCTCAATCCATCCGCGACCAGTAGCGTCGAATCTCGGCCGACACCCGACTTAGTCAAAAGGGACGATGCTGCCTCCAGCTTGTGTCGCCAAAAACTGTCTACATTCTCAGGCTTTACGCGAGCATCTGCGGCTAGTTCGCCAAGCTCTGGTGCGCGCTTGTCGAGCCAGTAGAGTTGCTCAAGCACGTCCATGACTTTGTCGTCCAGCATGCTCTTTAGCTTCTCCCGAATGATAGGTCGACGAAATTTCTGCATGGCTTCTTTGAACCGCAACTTTAGCTTATCCATTGTCTCGGCGACATACGACTCTGCTGTGATGCGTCTATCATTGTACTGCACCTTGAACTGATATGTCGCTTCTTCGAGTTCAAGTTGTACAGCATTTGTGATGCCGTGTAAAGATGACGCCATGGACGACTCCAAGACGTCCATCAACCGGCGTCTCAGCGTGTCCGTTCCAACCATCAGGGAAGACGAGCTACCGAAGACGTCTCGGTGCGAAGTAAAGTAATCGCTCTCGGCCTTGCGTATCAGTGCCGTCGAGGTTTGCGTCCGTCCTTTGCTATCTGGAGATTTGGACACTACGCCTACATATCCCAAGTGAAGGGGATATCGATTACCAGACAAGATAGATGCGCCCTGCTCTGCTTCCACCAGATCCATCTTTGTTATTACGCCGATGGTACGAAGGCCCAGAGGATCAACCTTCCGGCTGGCCCTCAGAGCAGGAGAGTTGGCAAGGTCAACATCGGCTGCACAGACAGCAAGAATGATATTAGGTTCCTTGATATATTTTTCACAGAGGGCGGCAATCTTCTCCTTAAGCGTTTCTGGTTGGTCCATGGAAGAAATTTGAACATATCCGGGAAGGTCGATGAGGGTAAGGTCGGGCACGTTGGGGGAATATATTCGGAGGTCGATAGGCTCATTGGAAACGGCATCGGAAGTGGGTACCGCGAGGTTTAGCTCAGTGAGGGTACGTTGAATGATGTTGAAATCCTTTATTTTACCGAGACCCATTCCGGGGAACTCGCCGTATTCAACGGTCTTTCCATCGGCAGCAGGTGTGTGGACCAAGGTTAATTCGATTGGTCGACGCGTTACCATGTTGTTACCTCTGTGCATGCATGAATAAGGGCAAATATATGACAGAAAAGAAGACGTACTTGGGTAGAAACTCGTGTCCAACAATCGCCTCCAGCACTGAACTCTTCCCAGAGCTCTGACTTCCAATGACCACGATACTCGGTAGCTTGAGCGCGTCACTCTGGTCGATGCTAAGCAGCATGCTACGAATTTCGATGAGTTTTCTTGTCAGGTGCATAAGACCATTCTGTCGAACATCGAGGGTAGAAGGAGATTCGTCGTTGGGCGAAGACATGGTCGCAGCCACAAGGGCGGCGACTGCTGCTTCATCCGTTGGTGGCTTCCTGTTGGACTGCCTCTCGCCTTCGCTGCCCTCGCCTTCACTGCCGCCTTCGTTACGTCTCCGCTTGCCAAAGAAGTCCTTAATAAACTTGGCAGCGCCAGTCTCCGGTATGTCTGGGAGCTTGACTTCTGAGACGCGAGACCGAACGGCTTTCAAGCCATCGGTTGCCGAGTCGAACATGTCAGTCGCGGTATCTTGAACAGTACTGATCCAGGCCTGTGAACGACTTCGCAGCTCTAGGAAATAGCTGTAAGCACTGGCGCACACGAACGGGACACTGTAGCGTACCTTCGAACTTGTAATTCGCATATCCAAAGCCTCCGGCACCTATCGTCGCCCCCGCTATAGGCACCCGGAACGCCCTGGCTACAAACCTCGGTATTGAGGAGTACGAAATAGCACGAATGTGCATACGGCGGAGATTCTGGACAGGCGACGCATATCGATGTCGCAGTGACCCCGACGCGAAAAAGGTAGTGAACTGACGGTGCACTGGGCGTGGCAGCTCTGCATGTCGTCGCGAGGTGCTCAGTCCATATGTGACCGCCTTCTGGGCCTTGAGTACTGACGACAGTGGTCGTCGTGTGGCATGCATACCGGCAACCACATGCGACGCTCGATGCCGCTTTGACTTGACCTTATGTAAGTACTACCGACGGTTTGCTGCCGCTATGCTTGCGATTATTTGGCAAGTCCCTGATCCAATCTCCCTCCCACATTACTCAAACTGAAAGCGGAACGCAATAGAAAGGTAAAAGTAACACTGACGACATAACAATAACCCCTTTGCTAAACTGCCGTCTCGTCTCGAAATACCTGTTCTGGCTGAGTACTTATCAAAACTGTATACGACTATTCATGTGCTGAGGACGACCTGTCTTTTTTATCGACAATCTCAGATTTTCCGCCTGTTAGTGCTTTTTTGTCGGACTGCCGCTCCCCTTCGCTCCCCTCGCTTTTACCCTTGCCTTCCTTATGCTGCTTCCCAAGCAAGTTGTTAATGAACTTGCCCGCATTCGTCTCCGAAATTTTACCTGCCAAATTCTCTTTTTGGATGCGAGACCCAATGTCGTTTGCCGATTTCAGTATGTTGTTCGCGGTACCTTCCACGGCCTTAAGCCACGCCGGTGGCCTCTTATCTTCAGGGGTGGTGACCACTGTTTCATCCGTCGATGGTTTGCTGTCAGACTGCCTCTCGCCTTCACTGCCCTCACTTTTCCCGTCACCTTCCTTGTGCTGCTGCCCGCCAAACAAGTCCTTGATGAACTTGCCAGCCCCAGTCTCCGAAATATCCGGCAACTTGATTTCTCGGATGCGAGACCCAACGTCATTCGTTACCGATTTCAATATCTTGTCCGCAGTAACTTGCACATCATTAAGCCACGTCTGTAATGGACTCATCAGCTCTAAGAAATATTGTTGAGTGTTTGTATTGACCCACCTTTGGTATCTCTGGGAGCTTGACGACGGAGACGCAGAGACGGCCTAGTGCCCATCTCTTCAGCTCTAAAGACATAGCCATGAGGGTTCGAATAGCGCGACGCGATACAGTAGCGCACCTTCAAATCTGTAACATACATACCAATATACCCCAGCACCTATCAACACCACCGTTATAGGTACCCGAAACGCCTTTACGATAGATATCGGTATCGATGAGTACGAAATGGTGCGCACACGAACACGACTGAGTTTCTGGACAGGCGACGCATACCGATTTTGGAGGGACCCAGATGCGAAAGTGGTGAATTGATGGTGGACTGGCACCGACAGCTTTACATGTCCTGAGGTGCTCAGTCCGTATGTAACCGTTTTCTGGGCCTTGAACATTGATGACAGCGGTCGCCATATAGCCTGCATACTATTGCCTTTACTCCTAACCCTAGACAGGCTTATGCAGCGCAGACGACCAGCTGTGGAAACTCCAGAAGAGAAGAGGTAAGGACGAAGCCAAGTTCGTCAGCATTTGATTTGATGTACTTTCTGGCGCTAAGCGCCCTGCTGTGGTGGGAAAATTATGTAACTTTGCAACAATTGAATAGAAATCCCTCCTCCCTCGCCGAGGCTCCGAGGGTTAAACAGTCTCGAACTCTGTAGACGTTAAACATTTATCGTGCTCTCTCCCATACAGTTACTAATGTCCATTATTTTAGCAATACATCGATCATATTCTCTGGCTACTTTTCAATAACGCTGCAATAGCTATGAGCATAAGAATGGCTGTATCAGATGAAAACTCCGTGGGAGAGAACGCGAGGAGGCTTAAATGACTCCAATGACTTTGTCATTTGGTGCCCGAGACTAAGGAGGGGTTTCTCCTGTCTATCCAACATGTCCTTTACTTGCCTTCCCACCACGCCAGGCTGCTCCAGTACGCGTGTTGAAAAAAGTAAACCCTTGCAGACTTACCAATCCTAAACTCATACACCTCCTCCCGTGCGTTCATGAAAAGCTGACTCACTTCCTTGTCAAGCTACGATCCAATCGAATCAGCGACATGTTCGTGTTTGTCTGTTTCGCTTTTCAGAGCAAATGGGGACTGGTATAAATAACAACACGAGAAGCTCGGTCATATTGACGTTTGTTGACGTTTTAATAGCGCTCATATATAGTCGACGACGACGTAAGGGCATAGCCCAGTGTACGGTTGATTAGATCCGAGGCAAGACGGACTACCGTGGTCGAGTCAATGGCAAAAATATTTGAGGGGTCCTCAAGATTTTGGGTGACGCGATGTAGAATGATATGATAACCTAGAAGACGAACCTGAGATATTACTTTGTGGACAAGGTAAGCTTCTGTAAGAGAACAACAGATTCTGCACTACATTCCCTGAGTAGTAGAACTGCGTGCTCAAGGAGCTCCTTCTCTGGGGAGGAAGAGACGAAATCGACGAATCCCAGAGCGTCTGAGCACACGTATGTCAAGCGCAATGCCTAGTACATGCGGATCAAACATTGTGTGGACCTCCGTGCACGGTTTATGGAGACGACGATATGAAAGACGAAAAGAGTGAAGACCGTGTAGTCCGTAAATGGGTAGCTTGCGGCGTGTTTGGCATCGTAAGAGCTTGAAGGAAAGACCAGGAGTCGTAGCACAAGGTTGGTCCTCGGCGGACAGGTACTGCTCCTCGATAGAATCGATGCAAGTGCCATGTAAATTACAGGCGACATCATGATAAACTGGGAGCATCAGGTATACTATATGCCAACGGGAGGTAGTTCCACAAGATGGGTTCAAGCCCACCCCCCAAAAGGTTAGAACGTTTGTGGCGTAGCGACGCTGAGATAAAGATAAGAGAACATTTCCATAGCAAGCAAAGCTGCAGGGGAGATAGGAAGGACCGTCTAGTGTAGATGTTGTCAAGCAAAATTGACGGAACAAGTGCAGGAGGCCCAAGTCCACCACCTGGGATAGATCCATAACTTCCGGAACTTCAGTCTGCCAGTGAGTAACTAGCTTTTACGATCAAAGATGGTAGTCTGGCCACAAAGTTAGTCCTTGTCCTCATAAACATGCTTACCGCTTGCGAGATATTAGTATCACAAGGACTTGCTGGACGTTGAAAAGCTCAAAGGATGGATTTGCCCCTAACCCTAGAAAGCCTTATGTAACGCTGATGGTGTCCAGAATAGGCAGTGCGCTCTTCTACTTACGACCTCCACCACAAGCATGGGTTTGCTTTTCTCCTTGCCTATTTTTGGAGGGCTCAGCACAATCGCATCGTCATGCCTCGCTGGGCTCGCCTTTTTCTGCACCTCGACAGCCGGTACGCAGGATCATCCATTCGTCGGCCAGTGCTAACACGGCAACAGCATCCATGTTCTTCAAGTCTTGTAACTGCAATTCCTCAATAGCAACCCGTGTTGGATTTGCAGTATGAACTACCCGCTGTTTCTCGGTCGATTCTCACTGCCTTTCTAGATAATATTCTGCTTGAATTCAATACTTGCCTGGGTAATGAAGACAGACATCGCTATAAAGCAAATAGAGAAATGGAGCTACGACTACATCAAGATGGATTGCGCAGGCGACAAATGCTATGGCGTTCTTGTGGTATGTCTTTCCATTGGATTTCCGGTACTGTGCTGACTGCGGAACTAGGTGCACCGAATCTGCTTTGCTCTGGCTCTCGTCCATACAATCCTCAGTCTTTTGCTCATCGGTGTCCGGGACACTCGTGATAAACGTGCTGCAATTCAAAATGGGTATGCTTTCTACCGTCAATAATTGCTGGTCTCTTACATTTCTCAGATGGTGGGGCCCCAAGGTTCTCCTCTGGCTGGTCTTGGTGGTTGTTTCCTTCTTCATACCGAACCCGTTCTTCATGTTCTGGGGAAATTACGTGTCAATGATTGGGGCCACTCTCTTCATTCTCCTGGGCCTCGTTCTCCTCGTCGATTTTGCCCATTCGTGGTCGGAAACATGTCTAGACAATTGGGAGAACTCCGCTACAGGTTCGAATTTCTGGCAGTGGATTCTCATCGGGTCTACTGCGGCGATGTACATCTTCACAATAACCATGACCGGCCTCCTGTACGGATTCTTCGCTGGCTCAGGTTGCACGCTTAACCGGTTCTTCATTTCGTTCAATCTGGCACTCTCTATTGTGGTCACGATCATGTGTGTTCACCCAGTTGTCCAGGAATACAACCCCAGGTCCGGATTGGCGCAATCAGGGATGGTTACCGCTTATTGCACATACCTCATCGTCTCTGCTGTGAGCAATCACACGGACGACAACCAGTCCTGCAATCCACTGAGAAGCGGGAGCGGAACACGTAAAGCAGCAATCGTTCTTGGGGGTGTTTTTACGTTTTTGGCCATTGCATATTCAACGACACGCGCGGCCACACAAAGTCGAGCTTTGGTTGGCAACAAGAGCAAGAAGACGGGGCCGGTCTATTTACCGGGAAATGACAGTCATGCTGAGATGGGCGTAGTGAACACGCAACCTAGTCGGACGGAGTCACCACGATACCAAGCATTGCTGGCTGCAGTTGAAGCTGGGTGAGCCATGTCGTACTACTCAGAATTATTGTAACCGATGTTCCATAGAGCGATTCCAGCTTCGGCTCTTGACGAAGAAGATTCGGACGACGAAGATGAAGCTGTCGGTGAAACGCGTGATGATGAACGTTCAGGAACTCGTTACAATGTAAGTTGTTGTTTTCAGTGGATCGCCTCTCCAACTGAACATCTTATCCAGTATTCTTGGTTCCATGTTATCTTTGTAATGGCAACGATGTATGTAGCCATGCTGCTGACGGACTGGTGAGTGATGTTTTCATAATAAGTAACAGAGGCCTCAACAAACTCTAGGAATGTCGTGTCGAACAAACCGATATCGACACCTGTGGATCCAAACTCAGATGTTTACATAGGACGGTCTGAAGTGGCGATGTGGATGCGGGTTGTGTCCAGTTGGGTGTGCATGCTGCTCTACATGTGGAGTCTTCTTGCGCCTGCAATCATGCCTGACAGGTTTGCAGATGATTATTAGGGACTGTAATATATATTTCTGGATACATTTTATGATACACTTGAACATTAATAGCATTGACGAACCATTGACTTACTATTGGACGAGGCATCGGCCGAAAATCCGAAAGAGTCATGGCTTATTTCGTTGGCGAGACGCGACGTCGACAAAAATCAACTGTTGGGCAATGCCACCCCTCTGCTCCCGTGTCCAACCTTGGGTGCGATGGCTGCAGTCCAGGACATTCGCCACGGCGGCGAGCACGCCTTCGAGGACACTGCAGACGGTCATCGAGAAGGTGGTGCAGCGATATGCAGTCGGATTCCCTGAAGGAAAGGCAGTCAAGGCAGGAGACTACGTGATGATACGCCCAGAGCATGTCATGACCCACGACAATACCGGTCCCGTTATCACAAAGTATTTCTTTTCTTTTCTTTCCTTCCACCACGGTCCTTACCGCAGAGTAGATTCAATTCTATCGGAGCAACCAGGATACACAATACCTCCCAGCCCGTCTTCACTCTCGACCATGACGTGCAGAACAGGTCCCAGAAAAACCTCGCAAAGTACGCTGGCATCGAGGCCTTTGCCCGGAAGCATGGCATCGACTTTTATCCGTCTGGACGGGGAATAGGACACCAAGTCCTGGTCGAGGAGGGATACGCTTTCCCTCACACCCTCACCGTCGCCAGCGACAGCCACAGCAACATGTACGGCGGCGTCGGATGTGTCGGCACGCCTATCGTTCGGACGGATGCTGCAGCGCTGTGGGCAACAGGGAAGACATGGTGGCAGGTCCCGCGAATGGTCAAGGTCGAGCTACGTGGTCGCCTCGCTCCTGGTGTAACAGGCAAGGACGTTATCGTTGCTTTGTGTGGGTCCTTCAACCATGACGAGGTCCTCAACGCTGCTATCGAGTTCACCGGAGACGGCATCCCAGCGCTGAGCATCGACGACCGCCTCACCATCGCTAATATGACTACGGAATGGGGCGCCTTGGCTGGTGTATTCCCTGTCGACCAAGTCACGCTGCAGTGGTATGAAGACGCGGTTTCGAGAATGGAGGCACGAACATTTACCTCTACCTCGGATCTTTCATTGATTCCTCCGCCTCCGGACCATCCTCGTCTGAACCGTCACCGTCTGGAATCCTTGCGTGTCGCAAATATCGCTTCAGATCCCGACGCGGAATATTCTTCGCATCTCATCCTTGACTTGTCTACTCTCGTACCCCATGTATCGGGTCCCAATAGCGTCAAAGTATCGACTCCCCTTCCGGTCCTTCAAAATGCACAGATAAATATCCAGAAGGCTTATCTCGTTAGCTGCACCAACTCCCGAGTATCCGACCTTGCCGCGGCTGCAGCCGTGATGAAGGGACACAAAGTCGCTCCAGGTGTAGAATTTTACGTTGCGGCTGCCAGTTCCGTGGTTCAGCAGGAATCCGAAAGGCTGGGTGACTGGGAAACACTCGTTCTGTCAGGTGCAAAGGTTCTTCCCGCAGGATGCGGTCCTTGTATCGGGCTTGGAACCGGGTTATTGGAAGAAGGGCAAACGGGTATCAGCGCAACTAACAGGAATTACAAGGGACGGATGGGGCATCCCAAGGCTCAGGCATACCTTGCTTCGCCCGCTGTTGTTGCGGCCAGCGCTATCAAAGGGTATATATGCAGTCCAGACTCTTTAGACCCCAGCGCCCTCCCCAAAACGAATACGCCTACATTTTCTATTTCTGATGTCCCACCGGCAACCACGACAGCTTCTTCCGCTGCTGAGAACCCTGTCCTCCCAGGGTTCCCGTCCAAATTTACGGGACCCCTTCTCTTTGCACCGCAGGATAACCTCAACACCGACGGCATATATCCCGGAAAGTACACCTACCAAGATGATATCACCCTGGAGCGGCAAGCTGAAGTCGTGATGGAGAACTATGACCCATCCTTCGCCTCCACTGTGTCTTCCATTCTCAAGAGCCAAAAAGACTCTACATCAGATCCAACCGAGAAGAAAGGCGTCATTCTCGTGTCGGGGTACAACTTCGGCACGGGTTCCTCTCGGGAGCAGGCTGCAACGGCACTCAAAGCTGCAGGTGTTCCCGTTGTTATTGCGGGTTCCTTTGGTGACATTTTCAAGCGGAACGCGATCAATAATGGGTTGGTGTGCCTAGAGAGTCCGGAGCTCGTCAAAGACCTCACCGAGCAGTATGCCAAGGGCGGTCAACGAGGTGCGGGCGGAAATGATGGTGAGCTGACTGTCAACAAAGATCTGTCTATCGACATCGGTATGATAGATGGCAAGGTGGTTGTGACTTGGCTGTCAGAGGGTCAGAGTAAGACTTATCACGTCAGGCCCATAGGCGCCAGTGTGCAGGAGCTGTGGATCTGTGGAGGCCTAGAGGGATACATCCTCAAGGAAATACAGGCCCAAGCACAATGAAAAGTATCTACTTGTTTATATATCCTTCTTTAATTTCGATGAATCATTCATGTTGTATCCATAGAATTCAGTGATGTGGCAAAAGTACAGATGTGTTGGTAGATGAGTTAAATTTGGCATACATAAGTCCAGTTTTTGGAATCGGAGGTATCACAGAAAGGGATTCCATACACTACGAGCCGAATCTTGGGAAGTAGGAGCAACGTCTGGCCGTGTATCGGGGCAAAATTTGTCTTTCAAGACAGCGAATTTGGAGTTGTACTCGTCGATACCTATGTACGCACCGCACATGCGTCGTTTTCCGTCAAAAGCTGAACGCCCATGAAGGACGCGGTGATTATTGACTACAACAGCTGTCCCAGGCGTCAGCTGAACCCAGTACTCCGAGTCTGGGCTTGTCAAGTTTTGGTTCCATTTCCTGATGGCATCATACCACTGATCAACGAGGAGTGGATCGAGGTGGTTCATGACGCTCCGATCGTCGTTGTTCCAGCGTACCTGGGCAAGTTCACCTGTGACAGGATCGTGGCTCAGGACGGGCCGTGAGGCGCGGTATAGATTTTCAGCCTCTCCCGCAGCGTGCGCTGGAACAGGAACACGGGCGAGGAGGGAGTAAGCTTCGGGATGGAGCTCTTTCAGGATTGAAGCGACGTAGAACCCGTCCACAAGTAGAGTCGCACCGCCGGTGCCGTCAGTGTGTGAAAGGAGATGGAATAATTGTAAACCGCAGGGATCAGTCTACGTGGTCCGTCAGCAGCATACAATAGAAGGACAAAGGAACATACAAAGTAGGTGTTATCGGTGTGGGCGCCGAGAGCCAATGTCGTGTATGCTGTATCGCCTCTTGCACGGTCGGAAGTAAAGTCCCAGAATTTTCCATCTTCGAGCGGTCAGCTTGAAATGTGAAAGAGCACCAAAAAAAGGAACTTACACTGAGTCTCGCGGATAAAACCGATGCGCTCAGAGAGCTTTTCTGTCGCCTCTGTAGTATGCGGAACATCCGATACAAATGAAAAACCAAACTTGTCAATGTTGGATAGCCATCGAAACAGGCCAAGCTCGTCGTTTGCCATGACTTCCTCGTAGGTGACTGTCGGTGGCGACTGTTGTATTTTCGCACCCCACAATATTTTTCTATGTAGGATGAGGAAACTGGTAAGCAATGAGATTGAAAACGACTCACCCAGATAAGGGTTCTGTCTTACGAAGCGGGGGATCATACGAATTTTCTTGTAACCACGACCATGGGTATAGAGAAACATGCGCCGGCCAAGTCACCTGCAATCCATCCGGCTTGGATTCAACAGACAACGGCCTAATATCGGCGGGTATATCAAAAGTGTTTACGAGGCGTTGTTTCGTGGCCGCATGGAAACATCGTTCGCATCGACAATGATCACGGAGCCATATATGATGACTAGCGCACTGCGGTGAACCTAGGAAGCAGGTGCAGGGCGAAGGCTACGTACAATCGTGACCATGTTCTCGTATCCCATCCTATCGCGACTTTGCGGTCGTCCATGCTGGTGATAGGCAGATCATCCGTCGATACATTCGGCAGAGGCTGGATTTCCTCGACGAAAGCTGGGGGCTTGGATCGCAGTGCTGCAGCAGATGCAGCAGTCCGCAACGGCGTCCAACGACGCGCAGGTAGTTTTTTGGAATACTATGATATCCATGAGAATCGTACTCGATATCCTCCATCTAAGATTATCCTACCGAAAGGCACCGAGCCAACGACCGACTTTCGAGACGCAGTGGCTGCCTTGCTAGGTTATTAATTCGAGCAGACCACATAATTGGCGAGAACGTCGACAGACGATGGGGGAACGATGGTGATGGTCGACGTCCAAGCAAGACCTAGGCTTTGCCGAGGCAAATCGGTGGTGTCAGCACAATTTGAAGACTCTTTATCTTATCGATGCCGCTTCACTGCCGCAGGCCCGCTGGGCCCGCCCGTCCCGCTCACCACCCAAAAGTTGCAAAAAGATAATATAAATATCATACAAAGGAGCCTCATAACGACAACATATAAAGATCAAAACTCCAGGAAAAATATAGTACAAGTCGCGTTATAGCAAAAAAAAAACAGCCCTTGGTCCGTGTATCATACATACCCCAAGAAAAAACACCTACTCCACCCTCTGTTTCTTCCTATCGCCATCCTTCACATCTTCATCCTCGCGTGGCCTCTTCTGGCCAGCATGAGCACCACCCTTAAGCGCCTCAATTTCCGCCTCGATCCTCTGTCGATTCGCTCGTTCTTCTTCCCACATCTTTCGCATGTCCTCAAGCTGGGCCTGCAAGTCCCCCATCGCTTGATCCATCAAGAGCTTCTCCAGCGTCCACTTTTCAATGTTTCTAGCCTCGTTCTCCTTGAGGTGGTGAATGTATTGCACTGCGCGCGACAGGATCGCGCCTTTGGCTTTTTCACCAGAGCCGTTGGGAACGATGCGACCAAGCTCATTAATGCCTTCGTTGATATTACCCCGGCGGCGGCGTTCGACTTCTTTCTGTACTGATCGTCAGAGAAACACCGCCAAGCTGAATTATGACCTCACATGGTTGTCTTTGCGTTGCCTCGTCCATTCGTCACTCCCCATCGTGGCACCGCTCTTTGATCGCCTCCCACCAAGATTAGGATTGGGACCCTGATTAATAGGTGGACCGTTCTCGGGCGGGGGAGGAGGCTGAGCGGCGGGTTCACCCTCGTCGCTTCCTTCCTCTGTCTCTTTCTGCTGTCCTAGGTTGGGGGGGCCTCGAGGATGCGAAGACGGGCCTGGGTCGCTGACCGCTGGTCCCGGAAAGCCGGGGACGACACCGACGAAGGCCTGGTGTTGGGCCAAGTTGGATAAAATCTGAGCAGCATCCGCCTTGGGACCTTGGTCGCTGACCTGTGCTGAGAGTCAGAACGAAGAAGGGTCTAATAGTGTCACATGAGGAACGGTGTGCTCGTCGGGGGCGTGATGACCACGATCACGTGTGGAATACAAGGCGCAACGAGGACTGTGTCGATGTCCTCAGCGTTAAATGATAGACAGAAGAGTCCTAGACCGAAGAAATGGCAAGAAAGGTAGGCGCTTACCTTGAACACAGGCAGATTACTTAACAAGGAGAGAATCTGCTCTCTCCCAAGGCCCAAAGCACTCAAATCCGGAGTATTAGCAGGAACGGCGCTTGACGGGGCCGCTGGCTGACCAGCCAATGCTGGGTCGTGTTGCGCTGCTGCCTGAGGCATCGTTGTTGATGACTAACAGTAGTGAACTATTGCGTTACTGCAGCGGTTCGGTCACTGCAGTTCAAAAATTGTCCGTAATGAATCCTCAAAACACTATGGTAGAGAATAATTAACGTCTGTATAAAAAGGCGGCCGACGAAGAGAAGTGACCTGAGACTTGGGTTTGATAACAACCGCCGTCGAGCTGAATAGAAAAATTCGGCTCAATAAGCAGAAACGGTAGGCGGCCACTGCAACGGCCACAAATGGAATGTATTGTAGTATGCCTGCTCGCCGTTGTCGACGATGAGCAGAATATACTGGTCGCGTCGAGGTAAAGTGGGGGGGTGATGACTTTGGGAGGTCGTCACATGGGAATCACACCTTTTGTGAGAGACCACGGGAAGGACCCCGGATACCAGAAATATTTTCCCACGTGCGTCATCCCCTTCTCCTGGCACTTTGCCTTTGGATATCTTTACTTGATGGTAAGATAGATTTATATTCAACTTGCGTGAGACATCTGTTCTGATAATAATAATCCGCGAGGACGGGGTAACAGTGTACTCTGTCGTTCGAAGAGGTATTCTGGGTCCGTATCCGGGAAATGAATTCGATGACGGCAATACCGGGACAGATCTCCGTATGGGCTTCTCTATCCCACTCAAAGTGCAGATAGAGTTCGCCGTGGTAGGGATGGATCAAAGTCTGCGCAGGCAGAAAATATGCATATCATTGCAAGTAACTAGCAAGCTGCAATGTTTATTATCAGCGTAAAGTGTAAAAGCCTGGATATAGAAGTGAGCTATTTCGGCTCGAATTGAATGGGCAGGCGCAGAATGTGGCAGATGCAATGATCCAGCTTCTGACCAGAATTGGAATTCCCTTTAATGATACAGGCGATAGTCAAAAGTCTAGGTCAGATTACATCTCTATCCTAACTGTTTTCCTTGAATTTTGAGTTAGTCAGGAGCACTACTGCAGCGAATGATTTGTTGGCTTTTAGGAAGGATTGGCGTTTCGGTCATAAGTGAACCGAATCAAATAGCATGTCGGCCGAAGGCCATGACTCGAAAATATTTTTCAGTTCAGAGCTAGAACTCTTGAACCCAACCACCATGGCCTCCCTCGCTACCCGTTCCGCCTCCCAGGCTCTCCGTGCTGCCTCTCGTCGTGCTCCTCGTGCAGCTGCCGCAAAAAATGTGCTCAAGGCCTCCCAGACGGCTTCCTACTCTCTGCTCGCCAAGGCAGCGACCAAGCCTGTCCAAAAGACAACCGTCCAGGTATTTCAGCTTCGTTTCTAAGCTTCGTATGATCCTAAACGGCTTGTCTTACAGGGTGCTCGTGGTATCAAGACCCTCGACTTTGCTGGTACAAAAGAGGTTGTGTACGAGCGTAGTGACTGGCCCTTGGCAAAGCTCCAAGACTACTTCAAAAATGACACTCTTGCTCTCATTGGATACGGCTCTCAAGGCCACGGACAAGGCTTGAATGCCCGTGACAATGGTCTCAATGTCATCGTCGGTGTCCGAAAAGACGGCGAGAGCTGGAAACAGGCTATGGCTGATGGCTGGGTACACGGTTTCTCAATTCCTGCGTTGCGCACTTTGTTGACACCGTCCTTCAGGTTCCAGGCGAGACGTTGTTCCCTATCGAAGAAGCCATTAACAAGGGTACCATCATCATGAACCTTCTCTCCGATGCCGCACAGTCGCAGACATGGCCCACCATCGCGCCTTTGATCACCAAGGGCAAGACCCTCTATTTCTCTCACGGTTTCTCCGTCGTGTACAAGGAGGATACCAAGGTCATCCCTCCCTCTGACGTTGATGTCATCCTCGTTGCTCCAAAAGGCTCCGGCCGTACTGTCCGAACCCTATTCAAGGAGGGTCGTGGTATCAACTCCAGCGTCGCCGTCTTCCAAGATGTCACTGGCAAGGCCAAGGAGAAGGCTATTGCCCTCGGTGTCGGCATTGGATCTGGATACATGTACGACACCACCTTTGAGAAGGAGGTCTACTCCGATCTCTACGGTGAGCGTGGCGTGGTCAGTTGGCTTTTTTTCGGTAGACGCGACGCGACTAATGTTTTAATTGATCACAGTTGATGGGAGCCATCCGTACGTCTTGTCTACGCTTCCCCTCATTCGATGTGCTGACGTATTGTCACAGAGGGTCTTTTCCTTGCCCAATACCAGGTTCTCCGCAAAAACGGACACACGCCATCGGAAGCTTTCAACGAGACTGTCGAAGAAGCCACACAATCCCTGTACCCTCTGATCGGACAGAAGGGGTAAGATGTTTTTCCCAGCGCGTCCGGTTGCCCTGCTGATGCAACAACTGGCTTCTAGTATGGACTACATGTACAACGCATGCTCCACAACGGCCCGTCGTGGCGCTCTCGACTGGGCCCCCGTCTTCGAAAAGGCTAACGTCCCTATCTTCGAGCAACTGTACGAGAGCGTAAGGAATGGTACCGAGACCAGGAAATCCCTCGAGTTTAACGGTCGCTCCACCTACCGTGAAGACCTCGCCAAGGAGCTTGCCGTCATCAACGACCAAGAAATCTGGAGAGCCGGTCCGTCTTTTCCGCCTTTTGTCTATTTTGATCTTGTTCTCACGACCGCTTATCTGCAGGGAAGACCGTTCGATCACTGCGCCCGGACTACAAGCCGGAATCGGAATAGACGCTTCGCGCTGTCTATCGCAAAAGCACTGCTGGCGTCGTGTTTACTCCCTCGCGGTGCAGATATCTTATGTCCAGTTCGAGTCTTGTATGAAGTACACTGTCGATTTATCCACCGGAAATGCAGTTCAGGCCTTTTGTTGGAATGAAGCCTTAGCCGAGTGTGTCGCCACAGGGACTGCAAGTTTAATGTTCAGGTAGATCGGTCCGGTGCTAGGTGTGGTGTATAAAAGACAGGCCATCTCTTGATTATGTTCCATCATCTGCTATGGCTGGACTCGCATCTCTCGTTCAACTTCTTTCTCCACGATGGTGGACAACAAGTCCCGCTGCACCTATCCACCAAGAGGAGGCTTCTCCCTCTTGGGTTTGGGTCGAGGAGCTAATCAGTCAGCGTGATTGCACCTCAGATACTAATTGCCAACAGCAAGATCACCGCCAGCTTACATCACACAACCAGCAACAGATTCCTCCCGATGTCCACGAAAAGGCCGAATGCAATGGACAACTCAGACAGATGCTCGAGGAGGCGAAGAAGGCCAATACATTGATTCAACAGGATATCTCCATCCTTGAAGCCACACTGCGAGAGCTCTCTGAGTCTGTGTTGGCTCCTCCTGAGTATGAACCTCAATATCCGACGGTCCTTCCGACCTACAGAAGTATCTGGACTCTAATGCCCGACGAGGTCCTCTGCGGAAATGGCTTGATATCGCCGTTCATTCCGCCGTTGGTGCGCCGTGAAACCCGACATGCCCCGCCACCGTCTTTACCTGGATGGTCACGATTGAACACTCCTCCGTACGGTCAAAGTCCTGCCCAAATCCATGTCTCTTCGCCTCAGTCGGGATCACAAGTGAGAGCTGAATCTGTAGATATGCTCTATGGTCAAACCCAGCCACCACCTCCTGCCACGAGTGTAACATCCCAGGAAAACGCGGGCATGCGCTCACCTCAAGTTCAAGATCTCTCTGATCAAACACTCACCACAAGAACGCCACCTCCTGCCACGATCTCTACAGAGAATGTGGGCCTACTCTCACTTCAACGCTACGAAGCTCAAGATCTCCCCACCCCAAGAACAGTAAAGTACACTATTCCTCCCCTCAGACAAGGTCACCAAGTGAAATCCGCCGAGCGGTCTGCTAGTGAGTGCATTGGTGATAAATATCTTGCGATACAGTGTCTTATCCTCTGTAGAACCTTCACCTCCCTCTCGGAACGAAAGGCCGCGAGAGCGTCGGCCTGACACATCATACAAGCGTATGACCAGCTGTTACCCTCTGTTACTTGGTACTGATTTGACGTAGGACAAATATCAAGTACGCCTCTGGCGCAAACTACGGAGACTCGAATGACGATCACTCTGCTTCTTGAGCGACCAGAGATGCAAAACAAGATTTCTAAGGACTGGCGTGGCTCAGAAAACCCTCGATTGGGCGATCCGGCTTCATTGTGGTGCCGATACTACACTTTCTATATCAGACAGATCCCTCTTCCCCGGGGAATTCGACGGACATCCCGTGGGTTACCTGTATACAACGACGTGGTAGGATGGCGGGCCATCGTCTGCCTCCGACCGCCGAGAGGAATACACCTCGAAGACTCGGCCGCTCAGCCATACGTTGTGTTTACAGAGGTTCTTATGACTCTGTTTTCAAGGGACGGTGTATATGGCACTATCTCCAGACGGCTCCGCTTGAAGTGCAATAAAAATGGAGTATTGTCCGGCTATATGGGTCCGTTTATTTTCGATAATCATCAAAAAATGGTTGAAGAAGTGGCTAAACATCTCAACAATTGTGGTGTTACCTTCCAGTTCGCTAAGCGGTATATATTACCATTCATGATGAAGATGAAGAGTCAGCGGGAACAAGGGTAGCTTCTGGTTTTAGTGGTACTTTTCTTCGAAAATAATTACGTGCAAATGCTTGAATGTTATTTCCGCCGGTTTTGTACATACCCGGCGCCGACTCTCACTTTTAACCCATGCTGATGCAATATCACTTTTCCTCTCAACGGCCATGGCAAAGGGCACCGCCTACGACCAAGTCCGACAAGGCGACAAGAAAGACTTTACAAAAATCGCCAATGCTCGACTCGACAGCATACGCTCACAGTTCGCCCAGACGCCCAGAGCAGGGAAACTGAAGAATAAAGTATGCATCGTCACCGGCGTCGGGTCACTGAAGGGTATTGGGTGCGTATCGTCGTCCTACACGCTCTTGCGCTACTTTCATCTCCGTACGACATAGACGTGCCTCGGCGCTATTGTTTGCGCACGAAGGTTAGAATTACCGTCCAAGCATCCAAGTACTCTCGTCAACGTGGTTACAGGCGCCAAGCATCTCTACCTCGTCGACTTTGATCCTACCAACCTTCGTAACCTCAAGGAGACCATTGAGAGCAAGTACCCAGACGTCAAGGCAACGACATTCCAAGCGGATGCCTCGGACGAAGTGGCGATCGAAGGCATATGCAATCAAGCATTGGAAGAGGAAGGCCGTCTGGACGTGTTTTTCGCAAATGTAGGCTCTCAGCTTCTCGTTTCATGTCATGAATCTCATATTCACGTAGGCAGGCATCGCGTCCATGAAATATCTCTCTCAAATAACCGCCGAGAGCTTTATGAATACCGTCAAGATCAACTCACTCTCGTCCGTTCAACCGTCTTTCTCAGCGAAACTCTGGTATTTATCTTTGCACTAGATGCTTTTTGGCCGTCAAGCATGGTTCCGCTGCTATGAAGAAGACGAGTCCATCCAAGGACGTGAGCTCAGGAAGTATCATTCTCACAGCATCCGGTAAGTACGTGACAGAATCTAACAAGGCATACCTGACCCCGTGTGCAGTTGCTGGTCTGAGCTCCGGAGCTGGTCCCGTGGATTGTAAGTCTTCTTCGTCATCTTCTTATTCGACGACAATTGTAATACTTCTCCACTAGACAGCGCGAGCAAAGCAGCGTAAGCTTACGCTACACGCGGGAATTCCGTGGTTGATTATTCCTTTCACAGCGTCAACTCTATCGCCAAGACTTCGTCGTACCAACTCCAAAAAACTGACGTCCGAGTAAACTCCATATGTCCCGGTCTAATTGAGACTGCCATGACCTCTGCGACTTTCGATTTTGCAAGGGGCAAAGGCACCGATAGTAAGCTGGGACAACTCAGTGCCCTTGGGCGTTATGCCATTCCAGAAGGTATAGGTTCACCGTCTCGATTGGTTACTGGGGCTAAGTTAGATCTAATAGAAATTGCACCATTGGCTTTATATCTCGCTTCAGGTATATTATTCTTTGTGTAACTCTGATTAGATTTTGACAAGGATAATCCAGACGATTCCAGCTATGTCAATGGACAAAATATAGCCATCGACGGGGGGCTTTCGGCGTCCGTTCCCGTTGTCCCAGGGCGATGGGCATAAGCAACCTGACATTCGGTATTTCTGACTTCATACATAGAATATTGTCTAGTGTGCGACCTTGATCGATACCACACTGGACTGGTCATCACGGCACTGAAACTTCGCGCAGAACGCAGGAATAATTTATAATTTTTGTCATCATGAGTGTCGCTGTAGCGTTTTCCAGATTCTATCTTCAAGAGAACGCAGAACAGGCGAAGAGGTATTCAAGCTCGTCATGAAGTAAGCCACGTTCCCCAGCGTGCGGAAATGCACACCAAACGGTGCTCCTCCGGGCGCTACAGAAAACTCGTTCCCTCCCTCGTCATATTGATCAATTGGACGAAACACAGTTTCCGCTGAGTGCGAAGTGTATCCTGAGGAAGAGTCAGCAACCCTACGAAAAGGATTTGAAGAGGAAGAAATTACCTGCGTCGTCATCTCGGATCTTAATCGCAAGCACCGTCCCTAGAGTCATCACCTCGGCCACATTATCCGTCCTAGAAATCGCCTCTATAAACACGGGATCCCAAAAACTCCAAACCGAGTCGCCCTCGCTCTTCCACTGCGCTCGAGCCTCCTTCCATGCGTCGCTCCTTGAAAGGCCATCAATCATCCTCAACGATTCATTCGCCACCTCGCACCCCATAGCGTGGGCTGTGTAGGAGTGACCATGAAGAAGCGCGTCGGCCTTCTTGTCGCTGAGGAACGCCTCGTAGATCGAATTTGAAGCCAGTGTCACAGCGAGAGGTAGCAACCCGCCTGTGAGGACCTTGGCATTGACAGAAATGTCGGGTTTGATACCAAGGACGGACGTGGTGCTCTCCATACCGATGCGGTATAATCCGACGAAAACCTCGTCGAATATGACTGGGAGACCTGACCATGAAGGTGAAGATGATGATGGCCCGCGAACAACGTCAACGAGGATGCGCTGGAACAGGGGATCTACGAATAGCATCCCCCCTGCTCCCATGACTAGAGGCTCCAACACGAGGGCACCGAGCGTCTGTCCCTTACGTCTGAGGGTATCCAGCGTTTTCTCGACATACTCCTTGTAAACGCGGGCAAGAGGAGTATTCAACCTTGCAGGGACATCGTAGACCCAGGCCAATGAAGCACCCTGAACGTCTGACGTTTCCGAGGCAAACGCGGACGGAACAGATATCACAACCTTTCCTTGACGCATGGAGACCGTAGGCGGGTCGAGCCAATATCCTTTCGCGTGGTGCCATTCACACGTATACACACCCTCCTCGCAAGCATTCATCGCCCCGATAGTATCCCCGTGATAGCTTCCCTTCAACCCGAGGATGCCCAACGACTTCTTTTGTGTGTCGTCGAATTCCTTCCCTTCCCTGACCGTAAACGCACGCAAAGCCATTTTGAGAGCAATCTCCATCCCAGTGGAGCCGTCATCCGAGAAATAAGCCTTCGACGCCCATCCTTTGCCTGGACCGTCCTTTACAAGGCGCTCGGCAAGCTGCAAGGCAGGGAGATGCGTGGCCCTGGGGAACATGACATGCCCATATCGCCCACTCGCCCTTGCAGCGGCCAGAGTAAGAGCAGGCTGCGTGTGGCCGAAAGCTTGTGTCCACCAGGACGCGGATCCATCGAACTGGGGCTGCAAAACGGAAGAGGACGTCGATGAAGATGGGCGGACGACGGTGAAGAAATCTGAATATGCACTATCGATGACATTGACATCTTGCTCCGTTTGATAATGTGCATGCTGGACAAATGGCCACCAGATCGAATCGAGGGTGCGACGGGGCATTGATTCCAGTTCTTCAAGCCTATTTTTGTGACAAGCATCAAGGTGTTCAATGCTCGACAAGATACCGTTGTCGTCGCCCTCGGTAAGCAGAGACTGATAATATTCTTCCGTAGACGCGTGATTCTGGGATGTATCAGGAAGTAAGGGAGGAGGGGCGTTCACGGTAGAAACATGGACTCCACGATCCGCAAAGTAAGGCTTCAAGTATTCCCAGTTGCGATAATACTCATCGCGGAAGAGCAGGATAGCATCAACCAGGAAACCGCGTAGGACAAGTGATTCGTATGCAGAGATAGTGGATGAGATGCCGCCAAGCTTGGAATCACCAACCAGAATGGTGGGAAGAAAAAGTGGTCGGTAGCAATCCAACTGCGTCGTGCCGGAAAGAGTAGGACTATGTACGCCTAATGTATATTAAGCATCAGTACGAGGCAAAGAGAGGCGAAGTCAAGAAAAGCAGGAAATCATGCGTCGACACTCACTATCCAAAGGCTAACTCTCACCTCCTGCAGTTTCCACATACATGTGGGAGGGATCTGACGACGCTGCAGCGCACTGTCTAATATGATGGGCAATAGAGTTCACGACTGTCTGGTCTGCGGGAATCTATAGGGAAGTTAATCCACGGGTAGCCGGAACTCGAGAGTAATACGTACCCGAGTTTCATCGTTGCTGTTGGCGAGCCTGGCTGCGAGGTGAGGGCTCACAGGCTCTTGGTACTGGTACAGACAATCTGCCTGGATCCGGTCCTTAAAGAAGCCACAATATTGTTTTATATGCCTATATAGAATGCATTTAGAAAGGACAGCAAGGGGGAGGGGGCAAGCTGCTTACTCTACATCGGCGCTGTTGGCGTCCCCGGTGCTCACCGGCTTCAAATAAAAGACAGATTTTCCAGCTGCAGCCGATGCTCGAACCAGCGCCGACGTCAAGATGGTCTTTCCAACATCGGTATTCGCGCCAAATACTTGGTGGACGCGTAAATGCTTGAAAAGAAGCGACATGGACCGTCTGTCGTCGTCGTCGTCGTCGTCGTCGACAAAGGTAGATAAGATCAGACTGTCAAAGATTAGATTCAATTTTTGATCGCGAATCGTGATTATCCGTGACTCGTTCTTGCTTTCATTCCCTCCACCACCATGCCCATCCTTGGCCTCCCGGAATCATTCAAATCAACGGGCCCGGCCCATTTCGACATTGAAAAGGCCATCCGACCGAATATTCTGTCCTTACACCCGTATCGGTGTGCTCGGGATGACTACAAGGAAGGGATACTGCTCGACGCGAACGAAAACGCCCTGGGGCACTCCATATCGCCTCCGGCTAACGCATCAGAGATCAATGCTACCCTCGAGCTCGATCTTCACCGCTATCCCGACCCATCTCACGACCCTATCAAGGAACGAATTGCAGCTTTGCGCTCAATCACTGGTGTTGACCATGTCTTCCTTGGCGTGGGCTCAGACGAGGTCATCGACCTCCTCATGCGTGTCTGTGTTGCGCCCGAGCGAGAGAAGATTTTGATTACCCCACCGACGTATGGAATGTACGCTGTCTGTGCCCAGGTGAATGATATCGGCATCGTCAAGGTCCCTCTCGAGCTGAGTGGTGCAAAAGGAGAAGGCGGCACCGCTGGACGCTTCAGCGTCAGGCTTAACGAGGTGTGAGCATTTCTTTGAGCATTATCTGTACAGCTGATCTGACTATTGAATAGATTAAAAAAGCGGTAGATGCGGATCCTTCTATCAAATTGATTTTCTTGTGCTCCCCCGGGAATCCTACGGGAACTCTCATTCCTCTATCATCTATACGGGAAATACTCGACTATCCAGGTTTTAAGGGCATCGTAATAGTAGACGAAGCCTATATCGATTTTGCCGGCGCGGGTGCAAGTGCAGTATCTCTCGTTAGAGAATATGCCAACTTGTGCGTAATGCAGACCGTCAGTAAAAGCTTCGGTCTTGCAGCCATTCGGTATATCTTTCCACAGATGCACACTTCAAACGAAACTCACCTGCTGGACAGATTAGGTATAGCCATCGCCCAACCACCACTAATACAAATCCTCTCGAATACCAAAGCACCCTACAACATCTCTACACCAACCGCTCACCTTGCATTATCCGCGCTTTCTCCCTCAGCTGTAGACGCGATGCAATCCAAAATAAACACCCTCATCGCTTCGCGGACTAAATTGCTCCAATCGTTGTCTGCACTCGCCGACCTCGGGCTGGGACCTTCCGTAGGCGGTAATGACGCCAACTTCATCGTGGTTCCGATCTTATCCAAAGACGGTACCAAACCTGACAATCTCAGGTCACAGAAGGTTTATAAATCGTTGGCGGAGGAGAATGGTGTTGTAGTTCGATTTAGAGGCAACGAGCCAGGATGCGAAGGCTGTCTTAGAATTACGGTCGGGAGTGAAGAGGAGAATGAAATAGTCGTTAGAAAGCTTACAGAAGTACTTCGGCAGTTATAAGAATAGAAAGAATTAGACAAAGGGTTCTGATTTTGAAAGAAGGCTTGAAACTTGAAACTTGAAAGGAGATGTCCAACATTCCAGGAAAGCTTCTGGACTAGCGGTGAGTCATGTACATTGAAAGACGAACAATTAGACATTTGTAGTTTCTACGAATTAACCAAGAATACAATGATGCAGCGATCAGCTCCTCCAATACTGAGCCAAATCATGAATCCGATCTAACACCACCGTAATGTACGACGTCTCATTCAACAACGTCTCGAAATGCTTAATCGCCTCCTCCTCCGTAAGGTCTAACCGAAACTTCTCCTGCAACTGCTCGTGCACGTCCCGGTGCTTAATATCCGGTATATTAGCATCCACCATCAACGACACCAAGTTCAGTATCAGGTTCGCGTTCTTCCGCAGGATCGAGAATGCCGTGAAGCAAAAGTTCTTGAAACGCGCATAATGGGGTGATTGTGCGCCTCCCATCCCGTCGACCATTTCTTTGCAGACTTTGACTGCGGGTGGGAAAGGCTTGGGATCTCGTCCTAGGATGTATCCAAAGTCGACTGTAATTCGTCAGATAAGATGTGAATCACTACATTGATATACATCGCTTACCATGGAAAAAGTGCCCTGGAAGTTCAGGATTAGATGTTAGAAAATAGTGTAACAGGAGCGTACGCACCATCGGGAGCGACCAAAAGGTTATCTAAATGGCGATCTCCCACACCGAGCAGGTAGGTGACTACACAATAGCCAGCTAACCAATGAACTCAGAACTGCATCAAAAAACTAACTCAAAAAACGCACCGCAGCTCCGCACAAAAGTATCGACCACGCCTGGTTCTACCCCCGAAGTCCCAACACTTCCCTCGTCCGGATAATTTGCGCGAAGATAATTGAGAAGGTTCCCATGCTCGCTAACAATAGCAGCAATAGTCTTACTAGGGATGTACTGCACCATTCCCTGTAACGGACCAGTGGCTAGGACATCATACGGGCTCAACTTCAAATCCAGATTCTCCTTCCTCAACAACCGATCCATCAGCGTAAATAGTTGTATGACAAGCTGATCCTGCCGCATGTCATCACCATCCTTGAAGATCACAGGATATTCCAAGCCGTTGGAGCTCTGGAAATACAGCAACATTGGGTACAGATTCGATTTGAACACCGACGACTTTTCAGCGATGATACCGGTGATTTCGATGCGAGCATTGACAGGAAGGGGTAGCGGGGGTATAGAGTTCAGGCCGTTCTTTGAGTCATTGATGATCGAACGAAGCTTTTCAATTTTCTTCGGTCGAGTATCCTTGGATGTACGAAGCTCTTTGGCACGCTTGGCCAATGTTTCAACAAGCTGACCTTGCCGCCGCATTAGTTCGCGACGGTTGGAACCATCAGGTGACTAGCAACACGAATCGCTTAACAAAGAATAGACAGATAGCCTGATGACAGACTCACTTCTAGGATCTTGTTCATGAACTTGAATACAACGCGTCCATACATCTTCGAGATCACCTTGTCTTCAAGGGCCACCTCCACCATGAGATACCAGTATAACCGGTTGCCGAGAATAAGATTTTGTACTCCGCGGGATATGAGGAAGTCTGTGAGGCCGCTATCATCGTACGATATTGCACTAGAGACAGATCTCGACGACCGCGTATCACTGGCGGCACTTTCAAACTTCAGGGCCTGCACCAGTTGCAATAGATATAAGAGTAATTCCTGCATGTGTGGAAATTAGAATATGATAAAGCCAAAATTTTGTACACTTACATCGTCATCTGCCCTATTCAGTTGCTTGACAGCGAATGCTCTCACACGAGAATCCACCGTTCCAGGACCAAGCAGTTCCAGCGCGTCGTCTGTGTCGATTTCTGTCCACTGAGGCAACAGCTCTTCTACTGCTTGCTTCACCTCCGAGGGATCACGCCACGTCACGGAATTGAGGAACTTGGTAAGCCCCCGCTTGTCGCGTGCAAGGTAAAAGCGGAATTTCCATATGAGATCCTTCTCTTCGGAATTGAGAGGCTGACTGGGAGCATAATTGAGGATTTCACCGATGCTATCACGGATTTTAGCATTCGGTTTAAGTTCTCGGTCATATGGGCCGCTTCGGTGGCTCCGAACGAGTCGTCGGTGTTTGTCCTCCACGGGGTTCTCTCGAGCGATGTCGGGATCGATGACGCTCCAGAGATGATGAGAGTCATGGGTGGCTGATGAAGATACACCGGCTACAGGAGTTGGTGGTGGAGGTGCTGACGAAGTGGATGCAGCTGGTTGGGGAGGAGGTTCTGGTTCATTGAATATTACGGGAAAGTCGAATCTAGGTAGGTCAATGTAGAGGTACAGGTTATCAGACTTCTGGGTCTCTGCAGCATGGACTTCCTCCATCTTTCGAAAAGTGATCTTGTCGAGCCAGTCTGACTTTGGAAGGTCGCCACGCTCGTATTTCTTCACGAGCTGAAGCGGGATGAGAACACATTGCAGGAAGAGACTGTTATACGCACCTTTTCCAACCTACCCATCTCGTCCCTCGCCCCGTACTTGCTTGGAGTACTTGTTTCTGCAGAACCGTCGGCTTCTACGCCTTGCCAGAGCAGTAAACGGTGCTTCCCCCGTCGCAAAGTCCTAGTTCGTGTAAGGCGCGCTGTGATAACAGAAACTAAAGCCACACCATTTCTTGCCAAAGAGACGAAAGGTTGATCCTCCAACAGGTACTGCTGTTCGTGGTCCAGCAATATCCCACACGGTAAAGGTTATCTGAGAATTGAGTGGCAGGTCACAGTATCGAATGGGGAGGGTTATCCACTCGTTCCACCTACGGCGTCGTCAGCAGGCCGGCGAAGCTGGTCAAGAGAGAAACGAACGTGTACGAGTTTTTGAATGCCTTGAATGCAGTTCGAAAGGGAATGGTAAGGGGCTTGTTGTCGGCGACGAGCTGACAGGTTACGTAGAGATCTGACAACGTGCTTAAGCCTAGGATGTAGTGAATTGGGACAACGGTATCCGACACTACTCACGCAGACTGAACACCGTGAAAACGCAGCTCTGGTTTATTCAACAGTTCGGTAAAGGACCTAGGATGTCGAATGCCCTCAAGCTGGTTTCTGTCACCAGGCTGAGTTACTTGTATACGAGACAGGACGGCTCTTACATTCGAAAGGTGACGGGCATCTTGAGATTCGAAAGGGTAGCAAAGGTAAAATCATCGCGGTTGTCTTTGTCCATGGTGGCGGGAAGAGACAGAGAAGGCCCCGATTAGGGATGCTGTTGCACGCGTCTTAACCCATTTATGGCAAGGTCGCGACACACTAGTTATACCTTGCAGAGGAAAATATTACAGCAGTCCAATCCTCAGTGTATTGCAATAACGAGGCATTGTGTTATCAACGTCATCGTTACAAAAGAACTGCAATACAAGGAGGCATAAAATGTACAATCGATGAATACATATTTGGTTCCCGCCTTCAAAGCTTACTACTTCTACGTTTGCGAAGGGCTGAAGATGTCATTCGTTCCCTGAATCTTTTCGTGGTCGGCCAGATTAGCCTGCGCCTCATAAACAGTAATTACGGGATTGGATTTGCGCTACGCATTGAGAGAATGAGTATAGAAACAGGCCGCAGCAAAGGGTATCATACCTCAGTCCATTGGCCAAGAAATCCGACATAGTAAATTCTAGTGGTCTCCGCACCTTGGGATGCAGGAAAGAAGAGAGTGATAGAAGAAACATTGGAAAATTTGGCTGCTCTATAGAACGTTTAATTCATTGGCAGTTTCCCCGAGATCCACTTACTTGACGGCGTATTCCCCCACGTCTCTGCTCTGAACGACATCAAACTCCTGAATAGGCATCTTATCATTAACGTCTTCAAAGTCCATGGCGTCCTCGTTCGCGAACTGAAGCAAGAGTCAAGGTAAAGAATACAGGACGCGTTAGGAAGACGAGGCCTTACAACAGCCACTTTCGCTGGTGTCTGGTCAGCGGGTCCAGTTTTCAGCAGCAGGGAGCGAAGCTTGACAGAGCCGGTGAATGGAATCCGAAGAATCCTAGATGCTACGTGAGATGAGATATCACGGGTGGTCGTTCGAACGCATACAGCTGGTCGTCTGCATCAGATTCCAAAGACTGATTCGATCCTAGTTACAAAGAGAAAGGTAATTCGAGGGATCGGTATCACCTTTTCCTCGCTGGTCCGTTCATGCCAAGGCTTGATGACCTCTGGGCCTTCACCAGTAGCATTCAGCGCGACGACATTGGCGCGATCAATATGCATGAAAAGATTATCATTGGGACCAGCGTCTGAGGTGTCATGTTCGTGGTCGCCGTGATCGTGATCATGGCTTTCATGGCCGCAGCCGGCGTCGTGATGGTGAGCCATGGTCAACGCTGGAGTGGAAGGAGGGACATGGAATTTGAAGCTGATTGCTCCCGTACATACAAGCAATGACGTCATAAGTAGTCAGGTGACTCGTAGTACCCCAAAATATAATCCGCTCGCTCTATGTTAGCACGTTCCTCGCAATACGAAGTTTGGTGTAAAGCGCAAAGACAAATACCACTTTTGTAGATCCGACCGCGATAGTCTAGTTTCTTTCTTATCCCGGTGGGCTCTCAGGTATTACAAGGCGTTCCACCTTCCGAGTGGGTTCTTCCTTGTAAGTCCAGGGGGTATACACGAAAGAGATGTCATCCCACGGCTCGTTCGCCATGAGAAACCAATCGCGAGCTCCATGGTGAAGGTCATGACTGAAATAGGAAGGTGGATATCTCTTATCCTCCCCACCACCATGTCCGGCATTTACAAACAGGCATTTGCCATCGGTGGACTCGAGGTCAAGGTCCTGTCAAGGCATGAAGAAACAGACTCGAAGCCTGCCTTTGTCCTTTTTGTTCTTCACGGCCGATATGGTCATTGTGAAGACCAAAATGTCACATCGATAGTCCGAGGCTTATTGCAGGAGAAAGGCAGCAATACTCGGCGTAAATTATACATCGTAACCTTTGTACGCGGCAGTTACTCGAAATTTTGCTATAGTCTTCTCAAATCCCGTTCACAGGACCACAGAAATCATGGCCATCGGATGGTGGATCCCAAGGCCAATGACGGCTGGAGCGAGGTCGCAACCAAAAACAACGATCAACATGCGTACGAGTCTCTCTCTTCATATTTTTATCTGTATCTCACTTCTCAATTGTCTCAGCATAGACATGTATAGCTTACAAAGTACGACTTTCTCTTAGTGTATTGAGTCTCGGCTCAGCCTTGAAAGCTGGAACGGCCAAGGACGTGTCGTTCCTCATCGACTTCCTACCGGCCTACATGTTCCCTGAACAGGAACGCACAATAGCCGACTGGGGGGTTACCGGCGTCAGCCTTGGCGGCCATTCTACCTGGATCTCTTTGAGCCAAGGTAAACTTCCAACTCTGCAGCATGTCAATTACCTCCAAACACCTACAGAACCTCGTTTGACAATTGGAATACCCATCATTGGATGCCCCGACTACCTGACTCTTATCTCAGCTCGCGCTGACAAATTTGGGATATCTTTAGAGAAATCCTCATACCTACCAGATAGTCTCCTGGCGCTGATACAGCGCTCGGACCCTGCTTCCACCGAATATACCTCGGGTAATTCCTCGAATCCCTTCTTGGGCAAGAAGATCTTGGTCTTGTCAGGAGCTGATGATCTTCTTGTTCCGTGGTCAGCCAGTGAGCCGTTCGTGAACGGACTGGTCGTAGGGGAGAACGGTGTCAAACGCGTCTTTGTACAAGAAGGCGTTGGCCACAAGTGTACGCCCGAGATGGTCCAGCAATTGGTCGAGTTCGTTCACACACACTCTAATTAGATTGTGAAATAAATAAATGAAAATCGAATAAATAAATACGGTGTATGACTAATCGCGGGTCATGTTTGGGTAGATGTAGTGGCGGCTTGGGTAGCTGTGCCATCGTTCTGTTCTACGTCGTCGACATCGTTCCATCCAGCGACCACGGCCTTTTATCTATTTATCTCACGGATTGCTGACCGGCGAGGTCGACATACTCGTACCTCAGCGCGTGCTCGACAATTTTCCGGGTTCAGTTTGGGGTCTAGTGACGAAGCCGGCCAGGCCTGATTCGCTATTCATATAAAAGGACACCGTCGCTCCGCCAAGATGCCCCGCCGCCCTTCCACCCGTACCACCACCACTCACGTCGAGCAGCCAACACATCAGCCCTCTGCTGCCCCTTCTACAGCTCCAGCCTTACCCTCCGAGCTCGTAGTGCTCCGGACGAACTGGAAATGGGCCGCGTTAAGTCAGTTTTTCTTCACCTTTTCCCAGTTGATGGCCATGGACGACCTATCGTTGAATGTGAGCTCATGTTCCAGCTGTCCTAGTATCATCTTACCGGGTGTGCTTTTTTCCAGGACATCGAAGAAGATCTAGTACAGGGAAACAATATATATCTGCCTCGCGTCATGCAGAGGCTGTTGTATACGCTCTCATACGATCGCAAAGTGACGTGAGCATCGCCGCCGCCTTTTTTACCGCCAAAGTCGCGTACTGATCGCGTTTTAGGTCAAACAACTGGCAGACGGCCCTACGAAAACAGTATTACAAGCGCGACCCAGCCGCGAACCCAATAGGGCCTGAACCGTTCCCTAGCGCGTCAAAGCTCAACACTCGGACAACGTCACTCGTCACACCCGATCCCCAATCTCGCGCAAAGACTGAAGACTCTGAAATGGTCGACCAAGTCAAGAACGAGACACCAGCTACATCTGTTCCGCCCGAAGAAATCAAATCTGATGCTGGCCAAAACGAGGAGATCCTCAAATCTGAGACCCCTGCCCTGGAAGAGCCCGCACAAGAAGAAGAACAGGAAGAAGAAGAGTCTAGAGACTGGCTCGAGCTGTCCATGCTCGAAAAACTTGATTCTATGCATCTCTTGATGGAATGGCAGTTCCAAAATGCAACGCGACTCCGTACTCTGATGAAATCGGATGACGACTTGGCAACCTGGGTGAATAATCGTTACTTTTTCACACCCGCGTTTCGTTAATGAATTTGACAGCGGATCGAACCCATTGGCTATGACGCCAAGAGGAATGCCTATTGGCTAGTGGGTGCCGACCGGTTGTGGATACAGAGAGAGCCTCCCAGACCCCCGCGGTCCTCGAAGAGCCTTAAACGCAAGAGACCAGAGCCCAAGACCAAGAACAAGAAGGGCAAAACTGCCGCCACGAAACGCGCACACATAGAGCCGCCCCCCAAAAGAGGCAAGGGAAAAGGTAAAGCCAAGGAACCGTCGCCTCCCGTCGGCCGTCGTGGTCGCGCTGCCAAAGCGCAGGCGAACATTAAGCTTGACGCCCAAGCTAGGGAGTTGGCAGAACTCAACCGACAGGCTGCTGCTCGTGACCGGAGTGATAGCGGTTTGAGAACGTCAAGTAGACGACAGCCTGCACCCGCACCTAAATCGACACCACGGGGTACGCGAAACAGCGCACGGTTAAGAGGTGTGCAGAATGACGATGAATGGCAGGCAGTTCCGGAGGAGTGGTTGAATGAAACAATTAATGGTAGCAGGAGCACGAGAAGCAAAAGTTCGAAGAAGACGGGTTTAGAGAGCGAAGGGAGTTCTATCAGTGATTTGACGGACCTTAGCGAGGAAGAGAGTGAGGAGAAGCCGGAAGACGAGGGAGAAGAGGACGAGGTGGAAGACGAGGCAGATCAGGAAGCGGCAGACCAAGAAGAAGGGGAAGACGAGGAAGACGAGCCTCCGGAACCGGTAGTTGAGCAACCGGAGGAACAGTACCAGGTGCCTGCAGACTTTATTGAATGGGAGACGGTAAGCCAGCTTTGTTTTGATTGAGTTTGTCTTATTATTCGTCAGATATGCGTCACTCTAAACGAATGGGAACATGTAGCGGAGCGCTGGCAGAATGCTACCCATTACGCAGAGAAAGCATTGTACAAAGTGCTGACAATGTCTATCGTTCCAGTCATTACCGAGGAGCTTCGAGTACGTGTTCGCTGAAGTGACCGTGAGCTGTGTTTAACATGAATTATAGGAAATTGTTCGCAAGAAAAAGGTTGAGGAAGCTGTTGTGCATCGCAAACGTTCATCTCGGATAGCCATCAAAGAATCTGTACGAGAGGAAGCTCGACAGGCGATTGCGAAAAAAGCGGAGGAAGAAGAAAAGATGAGTCGGGCGCGGCGTGCAGAGGCTAGGCAGCAGAAGGAGGAAGAGGCTCGTCAGAAACGGGAGAATGCTCGCGAGCAACGAAGAAAGGAACGAGAAGCGCAGGAAGCCAAAGAGGAAGGCGAGAGGTAAGTAGTGTGCATTCTCTGTGGACATGTGTTGACAATCTGCTTCAGCGCTGGTATAGCGGTCGACGTGGTTGGCAATGGGACTGCCGTCGAGCGACAAGCCAACGGGCTTCATACCTCGAACGGTGTTGCGAGCGGATCTCGTACCCCAGCTGGGGAAGACTGGGAGTTGGATTGCGAGATATGCCTTCGTCGTGGTATCAATCTGGTAGGGATTTGTTTATGATTTCGCTGGCGTCGTGCTAACATTGATGTAGGATGATGGAGTTCCTATGATGTGTTGTGGATCATGTTCGAAATGGCAGCACATATCTTGTCATGATCAAGCGGACGTTCGATCGGGGCGTCCAAGAAGGAACTGGGAGCAAGTTGAGTTTATCTGCCGAAACTGTGCACAGACAAAACGGCCATCGCATTATTTGAGTGGGCATCCGCCTCCTGCGGCCGGGCATGATCAATATCTTGCCTTGCGTGCTCCTGGGTCGACAAGCAACTCGTATGGCAGTTACAATGCCGCGGGGTATCCGGCGTACAATCCGTACTCGCAGACTAGCAAAAGCCAGAACCACGCGCAGATGTCGGATGTACGATCGAACGCTGCGCCGTCGTATGCACCTCAAACGAAGGCGATATCGTTCACTCATTACCAACCGCAGCAGCGGGGATTCTCTCAGACACATTCTTCCTATAACGCGGCTCCGTATGTGCAGCCATATGGAGCGCCTACTACGCAATACGGACAATACACGGAGAATGGAACGAATGGATACGGATACCGATCTGCACCGAGTGCTAGATGGAGTGTGACGACTCCAGTACAACAACCTCCGGGATATGCGTATCCGGCTACAGAAAGGACGGCAGCTGGTGGGCGTCAGTATCCGGATACGCAGCAATGGGCTACACAAAAGATGACGGACGCATACAGCACTGGGTATCACGCGAACTCTTAAATTGATTTATTGTTTAGATGGCACGTTGCATGTTTATTTTTATAGTGCGTGTCTGGATAGATAGTTGTGATTTTTTTTTGTTTATTCTGTATGTGTGTACATGTCGAGGAGATGTACTTAATAGTGATACAACTAGTAATACAAGGGCTGTGATAATGGCTTATCGAATTGTTTCGTACATTTTGTATGCTGGGGTTTTGAAAGTGAAGACGTCTTGGTCGAGGGGGTCCTGTTCCCTGTGGATGTGTCAGACGGGTGGGACTTGCTGTTGGGAAAGCATACTCAATAGGACCCAAGACGCGTAGACCGCGGACATGAGTATCTTTTCCGCTCTGGTGGTTGGTCATGACGATGATCTGGAGCACGTAGGCGTAAATGGGTTTCCTGAAAAAGGGATCAAGAAAAATCAATGGTTTCAGCGTGAACGCACAGTCCATCACCGTCGTCGTTGGGCTCCGATGAGATATCGAACGTCAGCCATCCGTCTGGTTTGTCGAGCGTTATTATGCGCACGTCCTGCAGATCCGTCGAGCCTGTCCCGGCGCGAATGGCGAGGGTGGCTGGAGTATACGAGTCGTCGAGGGGGTGACTAAGGTATATGCTCAGTTTCTGGACAGGCATCTTGCGCGGAAACTCGATGGTGATGAAATGAGGCTGGGGGCCATCCGAACTGGGAGACTTAGCGTCTTGAAGCACGACGCGTCGAAAACTCACTGCCAAAACGTCTCAGGATCGCCATCGCGCAAACACTCGACGCCAAACCCGAATTTGGCAGAGGACACGGACCATTTGGCGCGTGAGGAAATGTCGGGCCAGGGCAGGCTTGGTGGTCGTTTCGTGCCTGCAATTATTGTAATTAGGGATATATGAGTAGAACAGGGCTTGCCTGAGAGGAGAAACGGCGCGTTGAGGCTGGATTCGGGCGTCAGTGCCATTGTGGTAAGAGCGATCTTGCCTCTGCCTTCCATGCAGCTCGACGATTACCGCCGGTACGGACGGCAGATGATCCTCGATGGTTTCGGTCTCCCAGGTAGTTTCTTCCTTGCCACCACCACCGCTTTCTCATCCAAGCCAAGGTCAGCTCAGGCTGCAGAACTCGTCCGTCGTCGTCGTAGGCGCTGGTGGACTCGGATGTCCCGCCCTTCAGTACCTCGCTGCAGCAGGATTTGGTGGGTCATCCATTGAGTCCAGTTTTTCCTAACATCTTCCAGGCAGAATAGGCATCATCGACCACGATGTCGTCGAACTATCCAACCTACAACGCCAGATTCTACACAACGAAAGCACCATTGGCCTCCCCAAGGCTGAATCTGCAGCACAGTCGCTTCGACGGTGAGTGCCACCCACCAACCGCCACTCAAGCTCATCAGCCGCAGACTCAACTCCCGCCTGAACCTGGACGTGATAACCGAAGCCCTGACTCCACAAAATGCACTTTCCCTGCTGCGACCATACGACATCATCCTTGACTGCACCGACAACGCCCCCACGCGTTATCTCCTCTCTGACACTGCAGTCGCGCTCGGTAGACCCCTCGTCAGCGGCGCTGCCCAGAAATTCGAGGGTCAGCTCTGTTGCTACAACCTTGGCCCCGACGGTCCCTGCTACCGGTGTCTCTTCCCGACGCCCCCTGCACCAGAAACCGTGGGGACGTGTGCAGAGACAGGAATCCTCGGCGCAGTCACTGGCGTCATCGGCAACATGCAAGCACTAGAGGCTATCAAAATCGCCACTGGTTTACACGGTCCGTACTCTCTTGGACGTCGAACTTTTCTGATACCCGCTGCTAGATCAGAACCCATCTCTCCTCGTCTTCTCCACGTTGGGTGTACCCCCATTCCGTAGCATCACACTTAGGTCGCGCAAGGCCAGCTGTCCTGCGTGTGGGACTGAAGGAGAGAAGGTCGGTGAAATCAGAAATATTGACTATGTCCAGTTCTGTGGAGGTGCTGCTCCGGACTGGGAGAGCCGTGGAATGGTTCAAGGGCAGTCTGATCGGCGAATACGCGTTCGAGTAGGTTTATTATCCCTCTACTTGTACTAATTTTCACTCTTTCTTAGGACTTTTATGACACGCTAGCACAAAACAAGGTCAAGATCATTGATGTTCGACCTCCAACAGAATTTGGAATCTGTCGATTACCTGGATCAACAAGTGCGTCTTCCATCCTCAATGAACGAGCCTAACACATTTGTGTAGATGTTCCTCTTAATGAACTTGTTGCCAACCCTGCTGAGCATCTTTCAAGCGATGATGAAACGGAGATATATCTCGTCTGTCGTCTCGGTAATGATTCACAGATAGGCGCCGATGCCCTACGAAGCGTTCGAAACAATAGCATTACCATTAAGGACGTTATTGGAGGTCTCCGTGCTTGGTCAAGAGACATTGACACGACATTTCCAGTGTACTGATCTATCCCTACAAGTTGTACATTTACAATCTAATTGACCTATTTCTCTGCAAGGAGTATCAGCATCAGATGATTACCACCAAAAGCGACGTACTTCCGAGCTTCAACCACTTGGGCACCTTTTTCTCACCAGACGAGGAGGAAGCTGGTATCTTGGACGTGGATTCTTTCGACGGGACCGTATCCGGCACTTCTGGAGGCCGAGGCAAGTCAACGGCCTGCGAAAGAACTTTTGCGATCAAAGGTGCGGGTACGTGCGACCCTTCCATCCCAATCAGCAACAAAGAAAGGCATTGTTGACTTGCATTTACCGTTAAGCGAGTCGTCTTCAAACCGAATGAGAAGTACAGATGATGGTGCCAGCTGCAACTGCGCCAGCGTCAAGTCGCGAACTTTGAGATCAGAAACTTTGAGATCCCGCTTTGGGGGCTGGTCTGTGTGACGATGAGTATGCATGCATGGGCGGTACCGAGGTCGTACGCACAAAGAATGAACTTTATGGGCTTCACATCTTCTCGCAGCAGGCCTCTCACAAAAGCGTACACAGACCGGATCTTATCTGCCGAAGAAAAGACCTTCTCCAGCTGTGTCCTGTCCGTGAAGCGTATACGTATCGTCGTCTGCTCTGATAAGCACCACTGCAGGACGAGTCATCAAACGAGAACGCACATTTGGCCATCGATCCCGCTTTGCCTTCTCCTCGGCGTCTCTATCTGCTCTCAGCCGCAGTGGCGCATTCGTAAGCGCCTGTGTACGCGCGGCCAACTGCGACTGGGCGGCTTTCAGGTCTGCGGCGGTGGGCGTGAAGTATTCATCTGGCAGTGCTGCTACGCAGGACTCGTCAACGCCTGACTGCGAATCTAGATGTTCACGTACAAGGAGCGACTGCTGCCACATCAGAAGGTTTATAGACTTTGAACTCTGGCGCAGAGTCTGTTGAAAGGCCAGCAGCCTGCTGTGGTTTGGACATAGTGGTATGTGTTCACGAAAAAGGGTATTACAAACTGGGATGCAGTGATCCTGATGACAATATATTGTTTCAACAACGGATTACAATCAAAACGCGATCACGAACACAAAGGTAATTCAGATAAATTCACTGTGGGAATACATCAGCGACTGACGGATGGCGAGAAGGAAGAAAAAATCAGGTAAGAAAAAAAGTTGTCTCATACTGTCAGTCCCAGGATGCACTGGCGGGTGATCCCTTTGGTGTGAGAGCGACAGCAATCGAACGCAAATTACATGAGTAGCATCATAAAGGGAGGAAAAAAGAGGAGGGGAACGCGACTCACCAGCTGTAGATGGGGGAAAGGAAAAAGAAATGCATTGCCTTTATAACTACGCAATGTTTGGCTATGCTTGGCACTGACCGGATGGCGATAAATTTGAGATTATTGGGCGCTGTTACTGCCTTCACACGCGCTGGTGTATCGACGCATCGGCCCTCGAGCGACGACCCAAATACGATGGGCTTGCATATAGAAATCCTTCGACGCTGGGCAGGCTTGACAAGGATGTAGCCTCTAAAGCAGCGCAAAAATGAGCTTCCACTCCGAGTCCCATCTCAGGTGCACAACCATCAGTAAAGACCTCGAAACCCCGAAAAACGACAATTGTCAATCTATACTGACATTGGACGCTACTGTCCGTAATCATTTTGCATAATGTCTGCTCGCCTTGAACGACCTGCCCATATATAGTGGTCAATAATCCTTGGCTATCCGGTGGAACAAGTCTTAGCTTCCAATTTACTCCCTGGTATAAATCTGTTCCTCTATGATTCGTCCTACGCAACTTGAATGAAATATATGGCACAAAATTTGAGAACTTGGAGATCGGCTCAGTAAGCGCACTTTCTCAGTACCGTTTCCAGTTGACCTGCTAGGAAACATCGCCGCCATCTACTTGCCGTCATTTTCTAATCTGTTCACAGCAGTCCGGAATCGCAAAGGTTCTAGCAGCACTAGTATCGTCTCAGGCTATGTTCATAATTTTTGGATCACACGTTGGTCGGCGCGAGAAAGGGATTCACATCGAGGTCTATTCCAGTAACGGTCCTAGCGAGAACATGTTCTGCCACTCTCCCGAGAGTTGGAGATCGTCGTGGGATGACAATATATTCCCCATGTGAACGCGGATGTGCAGGCAGCACATATCGATATTGCAGGTCCTCCTCATTTGATGCATAATGATTTTGTAAATAGGCCGCCATGATAGGACTACTGTACTATCTCGACCGACAAGTCAGATTTCAAGAAGACTACCTGTGAAAATACGTGAGCGACTCGGAATGACGACGATGACAAAACAAAAATCAGGTATAAAAAAGCTATCTCATACTGTTAATCTCAGGATGCACTGGTGGGTGATCCCTTTGGTGTGAGAGCGACAGCAATCGAATAAAAGGAGCACACGAATAGCATCATAAAGAGAGAGAGAAAGAGGAAGGGAACGCGACTCACCAGTAGTAGATGGGGAACCACCATCATCAATTCGAATCCGTAAAATCATAGCCTCTTCGTTTCTCTCATCCGACAGAAACCATTTCCCACACCAATATATCCTCCCTGGGTAATCGGCGGTAACCTAGGCCTGGCACTTTCCGCCGGTAGGCTATAGCGCCCCCACGGCTCACAGATCTTTCGGCATACTTATGCTTTTTCGAACTACAAATTCCAATCTCTGGGAGCTATACGTCACTCAGGACCAGCAACGCATCCCTGGATCATTAACCCGGGCTATGGCCATTTCGACTCCGTGAATATGCTTTCGAGTGGTCTCCGTCTCTTTCAAGTTTCCACGCCCGTATCTCCTTAGATGATTTCTGTTCCACAAGCCTGGCATAGGCCAGACTCCTTCCCACTTTCCTTCGTGGAGGGTAAAAGCTGCTTCGCAGCTGTGGGTGGTCGGGTGGCACCCCACAAAACCTGACATTGACTTTGTTCCGTCACGGAAATAATGTCATCTCTCCACTAGTGCATTGCAGGTGACAAAGCAGACATATTCGAGGTCACAAATATACAGGTTCATCCTGACCATTTATGGGACGAAGGATTGTAGAAAGACATCGGCTATTTCCAGACAAGCAGATCCTCCAGCGTCTGTTTGAAAGTGGAGCTGCTCAAGTGCCGACAGCTTACCAGAAAGCCGGACGTTTACAAGAAATTCTGGGTCGAAGGTCGTCCTATGAGAGCCATCGACCGACCCACCGGCTGCACGACTACTTTCTGGTGAAGATTGCGATCAAAAATAAGCAAGATCCACCATGCTATGGTAGGACATTTGATGCTGTTGACTCCCCTCACCAAGATATCTTCATGCCATTCCCTACACTTTTCACAGTTCCTCCCTTCCATAATTTCGATGACTATACAAAGAACTAGTAGCATAGCTCGGACTCCATGCAATGCCTACTCGATCAAATAAGAATATATCGATGCCTTTTAATAATACACATATCTTTTAACCTGCACTGTTCTTCATAAGAGATTTCCAGTGTCGACACTTTCTCAAACTTTCCACCTGGCAGGCTTCGCCCAACAACCCAACCACAGCCTCGTAAACTCTCAGAATCACAGGTATGAATCATTGTGTAAGTATCTTCAGGTATCGGATACGCATGGATGGCGGTGATCTTGAATTGTTTTATCCCACCACTGTCAGCTTCAACGATTAACTCTCCATGTCGATGGCCCCCTTCCACGACAGCCAAACCTCGCACTAAGCCTTCAAAGCACCACGCATGATCATACAAGTCTTCGTCTCCTGTCTCATCCCGATCAATATCCACCTCGGGGTAGGGTTCATTTGCGAACAGAGGCCTCGTCATAACCTGCTCCCACGATGGCCGCCATTTCTTGCCCGCATTTCCCGGTTCAGGATACATGCAGAACAATTCCCCCCGGCGCCACTTAAGCATCGAATTCACGAGTGCTGTCCATGCATCCTCAGGAGAGTCACTCTCGCGGTATGTTGGTATCGACCGGGACCGCATCAGAAATGTCAGTCCCGCAATCTTGTCCACTGGGTTCGTCGAGACCCGATGCTGCATCTTCTCCGGTGCCTCGAATACTTCATACCACACTTCATGCAGAGACTGCAGCTGCTTATGAAACTTGGTGAGCAGCTCAGTCTCATACTTCCCGTCCTTACATTCGGCGTGCAGTGGTCCGTCAGGTGTGTCCCCGGCAATCACCCTGTCCCCACCAACCTCCTGTAGCGTCCAAGCACGTCTGAACCAGCACTGTTCACTCTCCAGGTCACCCTTCTTCAAAGTCAAAGGCCGACCCAGCCCACTCAAGTAAATCACCACATTTTCGTTGTAATACACGGCTCCGATGGTGGGAACGTCAAGCTTCCACTCCTCTGCACGCAAGTCTTCTCTCCGTCCGCCCGCCTGTCTGAGGCAGAGAACGTCCAACCACGCGTACTCCAGTCCGAGATTAAGCATCTCGATGCGAATCAGGTTGAGGTCAGTGTCCTTTGGGATGGGAACGGGCCATTCGTAACCGTTGATGGGAGTTGGCACAACGGTGCGATCTGGTTCGTCCATCCATGCGTGCGATATTGGTCGAGGCCACCAGCCATCGAAAGGAACGTCCATGAGCCAGTATGGCATCACCCGGTTGCTACACAGATCCCAAACACGTCGAGGTGGTAGTTGTGGCTGGACGATCCGGTCACCAATGATTGCTTTTTGGCGCCTCTCCCGGTCCTTTTCTTCCCGTCTGCAGAGTACGTCTCGTACGGTGCTCCAGTCGTAGGTGTACCATATTCGGCGAAGGCGGCCATATGCCATGCCAACGTCGTACTCGTTTGTGATACAGTCTTCAAGAAGGGAGGCGAGGAATAGGTTGTCCAGGCTGTATGACGTTCTGAGTGTGGTGTTGAGTTGATCCAAGAGGCCTTCAACGCCGAGGGTAGTGCAGGGAGTGTCAGCAATGCGAGATGTTATCGCAGGCTTTCTACCGGTGTATGCTCGCTGCTTTGGAACGATGATCGATGATTCCTCTCGGCCCGTCTCAGCGAAGGCAGAGATGGTGACTTCTGGAAGAATGAGGTACTGGACACACGTCAACAATTTCCTACCTGCTTGCAGACTTACTCACCTCCACACGTTCAAAACCGCCGATGGCCATGCCGCCGTAAAGTGATTGGTATACGACCTTAAATGGCGTTCGTGTTATCGTAATGAGTTCGAAATGAAAGGAGTGGATATAATATATTCTGGACGGCGAAGGGAGCACGCCCACCACTCCACAACAGTTGTCAGGTGCTGTGGGCGCTGATCTGGTCTCATTTAAATCAATGCCGTTTTTAGCAGGGTCGCAGGGTCGCAGAAGTCAGCTCGTGTTATCCCGCCATAGCCAACAAAAAAAATTGCCGTGATTGAAGACGTTGTTCCACTGGTAAATCGAGTCCGTCTACACAGAACGTACTTGAGATATGGGACTAATCTGCAATGGCAAGTCAGCACAAACCTATTATGACCTGGAGACAGAAAGAAAATGCATCAGTACCACCACCCAGAAGAGTATTCCAAACAGTCCTCGACCATCTGAGGGTTCCACTCACGAGTCAGTATGACTCGGTCGAGAACGTTTGGTGTCTTATCTGGGATGGGAGCGTCATCCCCGAGTAGCTAGCAAGATCCAGTTGAATCAAGGCGATAGACCACCATCAGCTCTAGCGCGCGGCAATAGGACTTGAACGTTTGAACACCGAAGCTCCGTACAGAGCATGTCTTGTCTCCTCGTAGTCGTCCGACTCGTAGCCCAAGCAGGGCTGCACAAAGCCGTCCCGAGCATCACGGCCTTCCAGTAGGAGCATCGACCATGGTGTTATAAGTTCATCAGAGAGGAATTGGTAATTCCATTGGAAGTGTCTGAGCGTTGTGAACTGAGCAAAGCAAGACGTTTAGGCCACGTGCAATGTCTACATCATTTGAACGACTTTTCTTCATACGGATCGTAGAATCCGGTTTACGAGACTAATGCCCGCACACCTGATTAGCGATAATTCTCTCTCAGATTTTTCATCCCGTCGCAAAGACCATAGTATCAGGTATGTGTACCCTATGTTCTCCCAAGAAACAAGGTCTTAGTACTGGTCGTATCGTTCGGGTCGAAGGGATAAGGAAAACGTGTTGGCATAAATGAAAACGTGAACGTAAACGAAGCAAGGGTATGTTGCGTCTCGCTCTCGTCAGAACCAGAGCCCATCGTAAAGAGCTACCACGAAGGAAAGGAAAAGAAATGGACTGCCTTTATCATTGCGCAATATTTGGCTATGCTTGGCAGTGGATCTCTTCTACTTACTCCAACATGGAATTGCCTCCCGAGCTTGTAGACATTATCATCACACAATTCTGGTACTCGGAGCTGCCTTCAAAGGACCGAATCACCTTCATGACTGCATGTCCCCTCATCAACACCATCTGGAGGGATGTCTTCGCCCGAATCACCTCTCGCGACATCCACGTCCCGACGGTTGCGTACCTGCTGTATCTCCCCTTTCTCGTCAGCTGGAAGCCCTGGAGCACCTCTGCAGTCTACGGCGACTTCTCTCCCGATTCCGTGCGCACCATAACCTGCCATGTCGATCTCACAGACTCCAAGGACGACGCTGCCAAGGATCCGTATTCAGCGCTCTGCAACATGCCCAACTACCTCGGCTTTCGTAGATGTTTTCCCAACCTTGAGCACATCAACCTTGAGATCAAGTTTCGCGCTGTGTGGTATTGGAATGGGTCGTTTAGCCACCAACTCTTCCGAACTCGACTCTCTATAAAGCTCGGACAGGCGACGTCAGAACTGAGTCTGCTGCCCGCCGAGTGGAGCATCGCCGTCCATTGTCCACCGGACGTCGCCAGAACCCCCCCTATCATTGCTCACATCCTCGAAGGAATCACCACGGACATGGTCCAGCTTCGTCATACCCTACCCATATCCGCTGCGATAAAAGAGTCAACCTATCATCATGGCGCGCGCCATTTTCAGAATGAATTTTGCATCACAGAGAAAAGAGGCGACGTGCGGTTTATCAATTATTACCTTGGGGCGGCCGCCTGTCGACCTTGGCGCTGGAGTGAGTTGCCGCTTTTGTGGTCGCAAGTCTGTTGTTCAAATCAATGCTATCTATCAGATCTCAAATACTTCCTCTCCGAAACGTATAGGGATATGAAATTTAGTTACGACGTTTCTAGTTGTATCGCTCTTCAACTTCGTTCTTGGGATCATGTCTTGGTGTGATCAGGCCGAGGTCATAGGCATCCTTTAATTATGTGCGTTGATGCGCTTGCGGTGTGCCATCTGTTAGCTAACTAATAGTCAAGGTTTTTACAAGTTTTGTAAGGCGTGTACTTTATGAAGGCAATTTGTACGATCACCATTCCGGGAAAGTATTATTCTTTCGAGTAAATACTAAAAAGGTAGAATGAGAACGAATAGTGGAATAGCATTTGGTCCCTTCTCGGGTGAGTTGTGTTTTTCAGCGAATATAAATAAGTTGATACAACCCTTGCATACACTCACTAGAACCTGAGCCCTACTGTAGTCATGTAAGTAGCGTCTGCCTACGAGAGACTATGTTTTCGGTGCGTCGACGCATCGGCCGCTTGAAAGATACATATGCATATATCTTTGCCAAGTCCTCCCAACTACAAAAAGGGCATCACTCGAAAGATTCCTATCCACAATCTCATCAAACAGCAGCACAAAAATAATAAATCCATTCCCATCTCAGATGCGAACCCCCCGAAAACCCAAACCTACCGAAAAACAAATATAATATCAGTCCCTAACTTACCATCTTGGTCACCCCTCAAAAGACATTTCTCAGAGGCACCTCGGCACGATAATTGTCTTTTCGTGTAACTTGGATGCGAGGATTGGAGAGAAAGATTCTAAATAACCAGATGATACCGTTTTCCGATGCGAAGACATGCCGGGTTCTTAAAAAATCCTTCCTTCACCTCTCTTAGGCAATTCGCTCAGATTAAGCTTTCAAACACTGGAGATTTGCCTTCCGAACACATCCTCGACTCCTACTGGCTGGTATTTATGTCTCCCTCTATTGCGACGACCGGTCCTCTATTTTTATCGACTGTGAGCTCGCTTATAAACTCTTGCCTGACTTGTTTTTTTCTCACTCTCACTATCCTCCATAATGAGTTCCCAGTCATTCGTTGTTACTCGCCAACTAGATCCTACGCTCTACGAACTGGCTGACGACGAAACTGCGTTCTTCAAAGCTCAAACCGGGATACAAGACGATGCTGCGCTCAAGCATCATATCTTGACTACCCAAGAGGAGGCGTACAAGGTGAATGGACTCATCATCATCGTTGAGTCACCGCGCCCTAATACGGGACGGTTCAGGTGCAACCTTACCCGTGCATTCGCCGCTTCGCGTTCGTCAAGTAAGCAGTCCTCGAATCCACCGTGCTGGTGTTGCTTGACTTTCACCCCTAGTTTAAAGATCTCGAAGCAGCCATGCTACCAACAATTCTTGAATCTCGCCAAAGAGCGCAAGGGCGCAATCTATGCTGACATTGGATGTTGCTGTTCGTAAATCATTCTATGTAACTTCTGCCCCACTTTGAATATCTAGCGTCTGTATAGTCGGCAATGATCCTAGAAAGGCGGTTGCCGACGGCTATCCGGTGGAACAAGTCGTGGCTTCCGATTTACTTCCCAGTATGAACTCTTCCCTCAATCAGTCGTTCCCACACAAATTAAACATACATCACAGAATTTTGGGAACTCGGACACAGGCTCTTCAAGAGCACAGCTGAGACTTTTCCAGCTCGCTTTATCCCTGCAGACATCTTTCAGTTGAAAGATCTAAAGAAGGAAGACGTCCCCCGAACCGTCCCCGAACTTACCAAAGTACAGTCTCTCGCTGACCTCCGAGGAAACATCTCCGCTATCCACATCTCGTCATTTTTCCATCTCTTTGATGAAGCACGGCAGTTCGAAATCGCAAAGATTCTAGCAGCACTAGTGTCATCCGATGCTGGGTCCATGATCTTTGGATCACACATTGGTCGGCATGAGAAAGGATTTCGTATCGAAATTGATTCCAATAGCAGTCATAGAAGGAACATGTTCTGCCACTCTCCAGAGAGTTGGCGATCGCTGTGGGATGGGGAGATATTCCCCAAGGGCACTGTTCGCGTTGATGCTTTCTTGCGTGAACGCGGATGTGCAGATATTGTCGAACCTGGTGCAATAACGTGGGTCCTCACTTGGTGCATAACGGTTTTGTAAACAGGATTATTGAGTTTGTATGTATTGAGCGTACTTGTATATGAAAGAAGTTCGTCTGTCTTTTCAATCCTCCTTATCTACATCGCAGGTCCTCCGTGACGCGCAATGTACTCTTGCCGCCAGCAATCAAAGGTCAGCAGCCTTTGGCGCCGCTTTGCCATCGATACTCTGGGCAATATGACTCTGGTCCTTCGCCTTGTCCTCGTACAGAAAAACGGCGGATGCACCCTCTACCGTCTCAAAAGCCATGCCAGTGGGGCGCCGACGCTATCGCAGGTTCAACTTTATGGCGAGGATAAATGCGGCAATGAAGAAGGAGGTGCTTGACAAGATTAGACAGACACTAGCCCATCGTATTTCCGTTCTACGAATCCTTTGTGATAATACTTCCGAGTCTATATTCCGTCGTGGAGCGAATAGACGGGGGAATAGATGCTGCAGCGGGAGGCACAGGGCGAGCGAACCGACCACCCACAAGAGGGGACAAACTTGAGAAAAAATGAAGGACGGACGTTCAGTCAGGCGGGGGTGGCGACGTACGAAATCCAAAAAGACAAAGATATTTCACAGGCGGAGGTCCTACACATGGCGATGTGTACATTGGAGGTGGCTGCCATATCCTCTCGTACGGCGGAGGCGCGCAGCCTTCTTCGCATGATATTGAGTAAGCCTAATAAAGAAACGAGCGAATCAATATCACTGTGCAAAGGAAAAATAAGAAAGACTTTTTAAACGTACATTTCTTCCCTGATCTTCGACTCCAGCCGGTTCAGTGCATTGGACAGACATTCTCCCCCTTGCCAGCTGGGCGATATTAAGTCTAAGTACTTGTCGACGCAAGTTCACGGGCGCTTGGTGACATTGCGCATGTGGTTGAAGGTTCAATGTTCATTCAACGGCATAAAATGACCGCAACTTAAACACAGATTATTATACATGTCGCTCTGAAAACACCGTCAGTGGGATTTTGTCTGAATAAGCATACAGACATAGGGAAGGGCCTTAATGAGCCGTTAATTTACCGGGAGGCGGTGCGTACCAAGGAAGGTCAGAACAACGATTATTGCAAAGCTTGGCAAGCTCATTGAAACGGATTTTGACGATAAAGACTAGGTAGGCTGTGGCACGCTGTGCGAATCAAATATGAATCGTTGACGGGTTACTTGCTGTCGTGAGGAGAGTTCTACATACACCGACAGACAGATCTAGTGAAGGAGCACAGATCCGCGATAGAACAGCGCGGAGCTGAGTAGAAGCATGCCAGGGTTGTTAGGCAGTCATATTAGCCTGTCATATTAGCCTATTAGTCGTATCCGGCCGTGGATTTTCTCCGAGCGCTGAATATTGTCTGAATACAGATTGATGTCCAGCCTCACCAAGATCGTCTCGTTGATGCGGGTGGAATACGCCGAAATCAAAGTAAGGACCTTCTGAACTAATCAGTAGAAAAAACGACCCTCTTCAATTGGTAGGTGCTGCTTTTAGAAGTACTTCCTAAAGAATCGCAGTGAGAGGTGACAATGATTCCGAACTGAAACTTCGCAGGGTAGATACGTCATGATAGAGGCCACAAAGTGCATGAAGATAGAACAATTACAGAGTGGAGCATGTAATCCCGCTTGAACCATGAAGCATCTGGGTATCGAAATTGCTCCACGCAGTATCCCGACGAGGCATTCACGGGAGGGTGGATTCTGTCAAGGCGTATAATTTGATTGTCGAGCTGTGAAAATGGCAATATTTATCGCGAAACAGTACCATGGAATGAGGGTGCGAGCAAGCATTTACAGTCGATGCTTCGAACAGCCTGTGCACATTTTAGAGACGGGAACACAAGAAAAGAGAATCTCGTACATCTCAGGCGATATTACCAGCGTCGTAGTACCGCAGAAATTCACCATTCAACTCCGGCTCGAAGATGTCGGCCACACGGTCCCACTCTTCTTCAGTCACAAACGATTTGAAGTTGCTGTAAAGCGCGAAGACAAATGCCACCCTGGTAGATTCGACATTTCGATAGTACAGCTACGTTCCAATCCTAGCGAGGATTTGGAGATATTCCAAGGTGTTCAACATTGTATGGTATACGGCGCGGGTACCACGCTCTGGGAGTAGATTTCTTCGCGTGGCATATTATACGATACTGGAGAGCCTGAATCAAGCGATGTCTTGGGTCTCGAGGGAATGTGCACATAGACGAGAGAGATCATCCCATGGCTCATTGTTGTTGATTTAGTTGAACGGGTATAATTCTTCAATCTCACCCCTAGTGTAATGTAGATCTGAAAGAAAACCATAGAATATCCTCAAGGAATCAGACATAATAGCAGACTCACCCCGGTTTTATCCTCGTCTTGCCCACATTTGTTGAGTGTTAGTGAAGGAACCATTCGTCCCATTGATAAGACGAAGTTTTTAAGTTGAATTGTTGGGCTCCAGCTGAGATAATCATCTTCTGAGCTTGTACGAACAGACGGACATTCGTCCCCCAAAAATGCACTCGAATCTATCGAGATCTTCATTAATCATCATATACTATCATTTGAACCATTTGCTGCCCAACAAAAATGTCCGCAACCAGCCGCGCACGGATGGCCAATGAAATTGCTCATCTTGCCCATCAAGGTATTTGTATTTTCAGAGGCTTGGGCATCAACCGTGCTCACGGCGCTGATGGTGGAACTGCTATCATCATCTACAACCGTCCCTGTGGAACTGCGAGCAATTGATCGCCCCCGACGGTCTTCAGTGGCAACCGCAGCCGGTATAAACGACTTTGGAAGATGCACCATTGGTCGCTGCATGTAATATCGCTGATAACAGACATGATGGCCGCCGTGAGAACATATCGAGCACTGGAAAAGAAGCCCGCGGACAGGAAGTCGACTGCCATATTTCATTAATCGCTGAAACGAGAAAAATGAAACAGAAAATATGCCGTACGTACCATATGTTGCATATTGCCGGCGGCGCTTTGCACGTCGAACAGAGCCAATACCCTGCGCTGCGGTCAGTTGTACCGAGAGGCAGTGCCAATGCTTTGCGGCATCGACCACATGAAGTATAGATAGTAGTTTCAAGCTGTACATTTAGAAATGAGCGCTATTACACTAGGTCAAAATGCATGCTCACCTGACTGGCCTCTCGAATCTCCTCAGCCTCACAGACTTTCCGCAAATACGCAGCACAAGTGTGCAATCGCAACCTAGTAAGTACGTCTAGATATGACCGAACGCATCATCATCAATATCCAACCACGGGATCTTAGAGGGCAAGAAATACCAATGTAGGAGTCAAGGAAAGCAACGATTCTCCGTTTGTCTATGCGGAGTTCTTTGGGTGCTATAACAGATAACATGGCACACATTTGCGTGTCACCCTTGATTGTGTCAAGCTCAAGATATTTCGAAACATAAAGTTCACACACCTCGTCAGCAAAGTCATCAAGAGCATCGCGCAAGGCTTCCCACGCTAGGTCTCGACACCTTTTCTCCTCCAAGCGAACAAGATCTTCGCGCCTATCCGTGACATCGACAGGGACGGAGGTTGAACCACCATCGCCTTCACCCAAATCTAACAAGACCTCGGAAATCGTCATGCTCCTCTCTTTCTGATGAGATAAGTCACGGACGGTCTCCTCGGCTTTGATGCCATTCGCATTTTCAGACTGGACACCTTCTCCCACAGTGACAGTTTTAACACTACTCGGTGAAGCCCTGCGCGCTAGCGGTTTCATAGAACCCGGTGCCGGCAGAGAAGCGAGAGTCGAACTACGGCTGCGAGATTTCTTCAGAAGAGAACTTCGTTTCGTTGATCTCTTCGACGAGCTGGATCTCGAAGGCAAACGTGGCGGTGAAGGTCTAGGAGACTCGTGATTGTCGTCGTATTCTGAATCAGTGGAACGAGGTGATGGCGACGCGTCATCCTCGTCGTCCTCTTCATTGTCGTCTTCGTCATCGGACCAGTGGTGAGGCCCAACAACATGAGAGAGTGGACTGGGGAGCACCGAGGATGACCTCCTGGCGGGATGATTGGGCGAGAAAGGTATTTGGACTCCTTCATCGTCACTTGTATGACCGTCACCTGCTGTGGTTGCATCATTTTCATTCCCGCTTGGAGATGAATCAGAGTCATCCAAAGCACCCTCTCCAATGTGCCGAAGACTACTAGTACTTCTATCTCCAGGGCTTGAACTGTGTATCGACACGGACGGCCTACGGTATACAGAAGGACGTCGCAGCATTAGGGACTCCCCCGAACCTCTTCTTCCCAGCAGTGATGGCGTACCCGGAGGGAGAGGGGAAACACCTTGCCTTGGTGAAGAATTCTTGGATGATGATGGAGTTATTCGACTAGAACTGGAAACACTACGTTGCGTAGATCCAAGATCAACATTATACCCGGACGCCCGACCAGGGCTGACTTTCTTTGTCAGAGTAGCCGACGAGTCTGTTCTCTCGAGAGGAATATGCCTCCCGGGAGATGGAGACGATGGAGCTTCATCACGCGCCGAAGATGGTTTCACTGGGCTCGAATGGAGTCCAGGTCTTTTGTCTTCATCGTCAAGGTCCGGGGCTAAGCTAGCCAGCGAGGCTCCAACAAGCAACCATACTTGTCCTGCGCGATTTTTTCCGGTTCGGAAGGCCAGCTGATTGAGATCAGTATATATCCATGACCAATTTTCAATCAAACCTCACCTGTGCATTGAAAGCACACACTTGCTTCCGATCTTGACCTTGGACTCGGTAGCCTTTCGCTAACCTAGTGAAAGTCGCCACTTCATGTTCTGCTCCGGGCGGATTGTAAGTGCCCGAGGCCTGGCATTCCGGGAAGTATGGACTGTCTCCCAGAGCTTTAAGCTTTGATTTCCTATTTGGAGGCAGCCGTTCACGTTGCTCCGGAGATCTTTCATCGTTCCGTCAACCACCTAAAACTATGAATTCACAAAAGAACTTACACGTCATCATAAGGTGCTTCCCAAAGTTTCTTGTCGTCAGATACAAATGCTAGTGAACCAGACGCCTCCCAACTTGTGGAGACCTTCATAATCGCATCAAGAGGCTTGGTAGCATCTCTGAGATCAATCTGAGAGAACATTCCGGAAGAATGCTGCGCCCAAATGGCATGTGAGTCTCTGAATGTCATGTCTGCATATGAGAAGGTCAAGCAAGAATTTACGAATGAAATGGACAACCAACTCGTGACACCACCTTCTATCGCAGAGCCTGTGACAGACCATTTTGCTATCCAACCTCTTCGCACATCCCAGATCTCGATGGCATCACCCACGCCAACCACAACATTGGATGCCTTGGGTGTCTTGTATCCAGATGCCAATCCGGAACCGTTGTCTTTGTTTACCCCGTTTTGAGATGCGTCACGAACACCTAGATCATGCCCAAGTCCACGGTTAACTCTTTCAACAGTCCCCGCAAGAGCAGGCGGTTGGGACATGTCTGGATTAGAACCTGTTCCGAGCTCGGCATTCGACACTATGGCAATCTCACATTCGTACGAAGGGCGCCATTGAACCTGACGAACCGGAAACGAAGGATGCAGGGTGTACGTGGGCTTATGTGGTATATGGACCGAAACGGCGGGCCAAGTCAGGTCCCAGACCTGTATTAACATTCAAACAGAGAAAAGGCGTATGCGCAAATAAGCTGACCTTGACACAACGATCCAGCCCACCGGAAACTATCCATCCTAGACCACCGTTCATGATATCACCACCTGGGGCCATAGTTGGAGCGCCTGACATCGCATTAGAAGGGGTATGGCACCAATCGAGGGCCGTTACAGGTGCTGTGTGCGCGACAGGTATGCGATCCAATTGTCCACGTTGACCCATTTGTAGATCCCAACTGCATGACGGAATCAGTACACGTCTGGTTCAAATAGCTTTATTAACGAACCGGTACAGGCTACCATTATCCAGACCGACCACAACTTGAAGTGGGTGGGAGTTTACAGGAGAGAACACTGCGCTCCGCACTGTTGTAGGGTGACGGATCCGATTGATAGACTTGCTAAGATCCCTGATATCCTTCCAAATATTCGTGTTAGGGCAAACGGAAAGCTTGTCAAGAGACTGACCCATATGCGCAAATCGCCATCAGACGAGCCAGTAACGCAGTAATGGTGGACAATAGAAGACACTGAAAGTTTGTGTATGGAGCGCGTATGGTCCTTCGTCCGTCGTTCTGTATATGCAACATGTCAAATGGAATGAAAGGACCGTCGATGCTACACTACAGACCATACTTGGATTTAACCAAGTCCCACATGATAATTTCTCCGTTTCGGGCGCTGGTCAGTATCTTGTTGCTGAACTCTGTCGCCTATGAGTATGAAAGAAAACGGAAAATAAACGCGAGACACACGGCCGTAACCCCAGGCGACATCAGTGCTGGCACTGTCTATCTTGAGCCCGCTGCCTTCCCAGAGATTGCGAGATGCCTCTACTCGATGTCCGCCGCGTCCAACGGCACCTTTATGCTCGGAAGTTCTGGCTTGTATTGGGTTCAAGATGGTCAGTACGCGAAGAGCTGGACGACATTCATTAGCTCTTCCTGTCGACAACGACGCGAATACCAACATTCTTTGCCTACCACTGCACAACGAGAACCGTCTTCGCTCTTGCATATAGCACTTCCACCGTTGGCGCAGGCTCTGTGTAGGCGCACGTTTCGGCTGGGCCCAGAGTATCCATGGGTGCGAGAGTCGGAGTAAAGGTCATTGAGGGACAACGTTGTTTGGATGCTGAGCTGGGGTGCAGCCATAAGGTCGACGCGTCGACTCGTTGACAGCGATGCCGGCAAGCTGGACCGGACGATGATGGCAAGAAGCAAGCCGCACCTCGTGACAATTACATAGCTCATTGGTCGACTTGGTCGATGCTACGGGTATATTACAAGGGCATGCAATATGATATAATAAAGTCCTTCGAGCACGTAATGATCAAAGAAAAAAGCAAGATGCTACGCAACATGTATGCAATCGACAACGTATTTGACCTCTACTCTCAGAGAATTATTGTCCAAACACCGCCCAGCAAGCAGATCACCGTCGTCACAACCAATCCCGTCAACGCCTTCTGCGATACTAGGACCACTGCCCCCGAATTTGCACTCGAGGCGCTTACAGTTCCGTATATTGACTCGTACTGGCTAAAGTCCATTATCGACCCAGTAGCAGGGGCCGTTGAAGGTGTAGTGGCGGCAAATGTTGGCGTGAATGTGTCCTCTATCAACGTTGTGACTCCGTCGATAGCGGTGGTGTATGTGTAAGGTGTCGGTCCGTGAGGATCCCCATCAGTTGTGGGCGCTGGAGCGCCTACGACGCCGCCGCCTTGAACGAGTGTGGTGGTAGCCGTTGTCGCAGTTGTCGCAGTTGTAGCGGTCGTTGTAGCTCTGGTACGAGTATTGGTGCTGGTGCTGGTGCTGGTGCTGGTGCCCGTCGAGGTCCCGGTCAACGTTTCACTAAAAACGACGTTAATGAATAGTATATGCTTGTTCGAGAGTGCTCACAGTGTCTGTGTAGTAACGACTCCCAACAGTGTATTTGTAGAAACGACGATGACCACCGACTCGGCGTCCCTGGACGCATCCTGTATGTCAGCAGTGCGAGCTCTCTCGTGCGCAGCAGACTTACGCATCAACAATTGTCTCCGTGAGCTGTGCCTCGGCAAAGGCAGCGAAAAGAGCAACGACAGCGAGAAAGAACGGGCGCATTTTGGGCGTGAAGGTCGTGAGCTGGAGCACCAGAAAATTGATGGCGATGGGTGGAGCAACAAGCACTGCAAGTCGTTACAGAAATGCGTGGGAACATCTTTCCGATTGTTTGGCCAAGTTACTTTCTAAGGTTCTCCTCCTACCATGTTCGAACCAATTCGAGGCGGCACTCGCGGTGGACAGGCTGAATTCAAGTGGTCGGACGTCTCTGCAGACAAGGACAGAGAGGTATCTATTTTCTAGTTCAACCATTTCCACATCTAACAGATTGGTGACAGAATTATCTAGGTCACAGCATCAATGCTCCAACAGGACGTTGGCAGAAAAACAAGGATGTCCACTGGTACAACAGAGAGCTCGCAAATTCCGAGGCAGAGAGACTGGAAGAAATAAGAAAAATAAAGGAAGCTGAGGCCGAGGCCCTCTCTGTCGCTCTGTGCGTCGTGCTCGCTTTCATGGGCATGGCCTTAGCTGACATTCAGTTCTAGCGGTTTCGCTCCAAACACCAAAGGCGCGGTTGCGAAAGATGAATCTTCTCCTTCTACATCGAAGCCTACTGAGAGTGCTATCTCTCCTGATCAACACGCATTGGAAAAGGAAGAACGACGGCGCAGAAAGGCCGAACGGAAGGAGGAGAAGCGAGCAAAGAAGGAACAGCGTCGTCTGGAGCGACAGGAGAGGCACACAAGCATTGACACCCGAAGGCGAAGAGACTACTCCAGCTCTCGTTCAAGATCGCCTCGCCCTCGTTCTCGGGAACGAAGGGATTATGATGACCGGTACTCTCGACGTCGAAGCAGATCCCCCCCGACACCGCCTTATCGTGACCAGCGCCAAATACCACCAGGGACGTATGATGATACGTCCCGGGAAAAGGAAAGGGAGCGGGACCGTCGTCGATGGGATGCCAACTCGAGAAGAAATGAGCCGGGTGCTAGATGGGGACGAGAGTGACCTTGTATGTCTTTCTGTCTATGGTTGACTTTGAATATAATGTCTGGTTATGTTCTATAAACCTATCAGATGATCTCAAGGATTTTTGCCTGTCATTCGAATTCAGAGCAACCAAACGTATCAAGCTCAACAATTAGACGCGACAGGTAAGCGCGTTTCTTCAATCATAACACATGTTATAAAACAGACAGGGAAGTATACATGAAGATCGACAGATTGGTGATGTTACATCGAAGCATTTGATATCTACCACCGGCGACTAGGATCGACAGTGTCGCCTGCATAATTAATGCTATTCGAAATGGCCTTTGCCTCACGAAACGGGCACTCTATCGTTGTTTTGACGAATTCTAGCAATCCCTGCCACGGATTATACGATACCAAAAACTTGATGATCTCAATACGATGTTCTTTGGGCATTTACAAGGAAATAATAAGTCCCGAAATACATCAATGTACATCATTTTACAGGCCGTTTACATAAATTAGAACATTCATATACACCATCCGTTGGTTCCAGAGAGACCTGGGCCAAAAAATCAGAGAGACCGTAATTTATCCAATAAGATTGCCCATTCCATGACAGTCAGCCCCTTCTTTAACGCTTCGTCTCTCACTTCCCTATCCCTGACCTCCTCCGTAAGTCGCCCAACGGCGCGCAGATGATCCACGCTCCTTATCCCTAGACTCACGAGCGCTGGTGCCACATGAAGCAAGGACGGTTCACAAGATGATAAAACGTCCTGGAACGTCGTCGTGCCTATTGATCTTATGCTACTTATCGTCGATCCTGAACGAGTGGGTATAAAGGGTATATTCGACCGGAGACTTTTGTTTGGGGTGGAAGTACGCAGTGGGGGCGTCCGTGAACTGGTGGTCCCCTCGACGTAGGTCGTCGTTCGCGTCTGCGGAGTTGGGCCTCGTGGACTAGGTGAGGCTCCGGAGCGAAATTCCTTGGATGAGGAACGGTCACGAGGAGGCGCTCGAGATTTAGATGCCGGTGAAAAAGACCGTTGCCCGTCGGAAGCAACAACATATTGAACGGGTGAGGCGCGACTGTGTATGCCGTTGACGTTCTAAGAAAGTATTGGTAAGTATAGGCTTCTTAATAGTACACCATGACAGTCCTGGCTCACCTCATGCGATAACCAATGGCTCACAGGAGGCTCCTGGCTTTTTCTGCCATTCGCGCTCTGTCCTCTGGACGATGGACCCTCCGCTGTCTCTTGCACCTCGTAGTCGCCCTGCGTCATATAATAGACGCTCATGTCCTCGTATTTCGCCTCCTTTGCAACCCTCTCGCGCCATGTCGAGATTGTCACAGTTCTCTCGGGCCCATCTTCAAGAATCTGGTCATGTACGACGTCAAACTCTTGCCCGGCCTTAGGTCCAGCCCTTGGTGCTTTCCTGCCCGTGCTTCCGTTCATCCTCCTCGCCTTTCCATGCTCCAACGCGGACTCGCTGACTCTCCTCAGCCTCATCGAGCTTCCGTTGAGCCTCTCTAGCGCCAGCCTACCAACGCCGGAATCCAGGACTTTCTTGGACCCGAGTGACCTAGGCATGTCGCGTCTGGGCTGCTTGTACTCGTGGTCGCGGTCACGGTCTTCCATCCCGAACTCGTCATACCCTCGCGTCGGTCGTTGGCTGGTACTCGCGATACTGCGGTCGCGACGGCGGAGTTTGCGCTCAGAGACACTAAGGGCGGTCTCTGTCCGAGGCTTCTCTTCATAGTAGTCCGTCTCCACGTCAGCCTGTGGCGCGCCAGTAACTACAGTATATGTCACTGCATCAAAGTCGTCGTCGAGAGGAGGGGAGGTGGGTGCCCAAGAACCTCTGGCTCTCGTGCCCCACTCGGTCTCTGGACCTCGAGTAGTGCACTCCTGTGTAATAGCGTCAAAATCTTCGTCAAGTGGCGGTGAAGTCGGTGGAGGTCGAGGTCGACGAACAAGTCTTTTCCCTCGATGATCGTTGACAAGATAGAGAACCCCAGATTCTGCGCGGAGTCCAAGGTCAATTATACTTGTTATGGTGGTTTGAAAACGGGCGCTCACCACTGGCCTCGGCCCAGTTGTGCATTTGCGATGTCGCAGTTCTTTATTTCAAGTAGCTGTCGGCGTGAGTCTGGACACAGTGAGGGCGCGATGGAAGGAAGGTGTATGGGTTCCATATGTACGGGAAGTTTGTATGTCGTTCCAGCTTCCACGGGGCTTTGGCATGCAGTTCCGAGATGTCTTGATACACGTGTTGGCCACACCTCAATCGATATCATCATCCTGATGATCTTGCAAGAATGTCACGCTTCCTCGGACAAAGCAATAGAAGACAGTGATTCATGATTTCATTCAGCCTTATTCACCCACGCAATGGCCCGTAATGGCCACGCACACTCCCATATCCATGCTCATGTATGCATGAAAAGACTCTTCTCCGAGTCTCGGACCAGATAATTCAAAGCTTGCTTTTCATCCGCTTATGAATCCGTTTCTCATACTTATCAACCAGAATACGGCGCAGAGTCTTTCCGGTGGGTGATTTCGGAATCTATGATGTATTAATGAATTCATGACCTAGTGGGGAGAAAAACCATTGACCCACCTCCTTCACAATCTCGATGCCCCCCCGGAGCCACTTATATTTGCTTAAGTTCTCCTGATGCCACGACTCAAGTGCCTTGATAACTTCTGTAGTCCCCTTCTTCTTACCAGCTGGGCTCAACACTACCCAGGCCCGAGGGACTTTCTCGTCTGACGTCCGTCCCCCGCTTACCCCGGCTACGGTAGCATCCGATATCAGCCCCTCCGGATGTGCCAAAAGGACATTCTCTATTTCGACGGGTGCGACCTGGGATCCTGAAACTTTGAGAGTGTCCTAATGGCAACAGTGAGGAGATTGCCTTAGACGAACGAAGATGAAAAGCTCTACCTTCGCTCTATCCGCGAAGCTGTCGTTGGCAAAGTCAACTCCAAGTCGCTGGAAGACAGAAGACAACTTACAAGAAATATCCATCTCTGTCGACGGTGAACTTGTCGCCAGTCCTTAGCCAGCCATTGTCAAAGGCCTCCCATGTCGCCTTCTCGTTATTCCAGTAACCCGGAGAAACGTTATGGCTCTTAATATATAACTCTCCAGCTTCGTCAAAGTCCGCCTCGGTGCCATCATCGCGCAAAATCCGGGCTTCGACACCAGGTAGCAGAACGCCTGAACATCCCTTGATTCGTTTCAGGCGACCCCCCAAAGAGCGTGAATTGGGCAATGTGAGTGCGGCAATCGTAGCTTCAGACATGCCATAACCTAGTTGGATGGTGAGAGCGGTTTTATCAACGAGAACCAAATGCACCTTCGGTGAGCTCAGCGTCGAGTGGAAGAGCAGTTAGTAGTTTGTCTGCTAACTCTTTGGGCAGATAAGCGGCTCCACAGCCAACATGTTTCACGCTCTTCAAAGCTTGCCTATTGAGTTTGGGATGATTCGCTATTTGATGCACGACCGAAGGAACCAGTGTGAGGTTCGTAATATGATATCTGTAGACTTGCATGAAGATTAATTATGCGAAGTAGTAATCTTGCGTACTTGGGTATAGCTTTCATAGCGGCCGCTAGGTTCCATTTGGGAAGTACGATATATGTGTGGGGGACTATAAAGGATCGGAAGCAGTATACGTGCAGACCATAACTATGGTGCATAGGAAGGAATGCAAGGGTTATAGGTATGCCTTCCGGTGTGTCAATGGGCTAGAAAAAGTTCATTATAAATTCGAGAAGGAAACAAGAGACCTACAGCAGAGACGCCAACCTCCTCCTTGCCCATCACAAAGACCTGATAAATGGAATAAACTAAGTTTCCATGGGTGATCATGACAGCTGCAAACCGTTGATGAGTCTACAGAAGAACGTAAAACGTAACGGACCCCATTACCCTTAGGTAGTCCACTGGTGCCACTAGAGAAAACAAGATACGCCAGTGTATCCTTGTGTGCAGGGCGAACCTTGTTCTCATAAACAGGTATATTGACCTTGACATGAGATATCATATCGGAAAACGACTTGCGCCCCCTGACACGCCCTCCCAGAATAAATATTTTTTTCCTTGGCAAACCAGCCTCCTTTGCTTGAGACAAGACCAAAGGAAACAGACGCGCCTGAACAAAAACGGTTGTCACTTTGGCCAACTTCAATGCGTGCGCAAGCTCGAAAGGAGTGGAATACGACGCTATCAGTGCAAAAGGAATCGCCAGGTACAACAGTGATTGCACTAGTACAACATAATCCTAGATTGGGTGAATTCAGGATTGGTTTTAATGCGCCAGTAATGAAGAACTTGCCGAAGAATTCTCACTGATAATTCCCACCATTTCATCATGTTCAGCACTGAGACCTAAACAACCTTCGGAGACCGGCCCGCCGAGAGCAACAGCTGCATCTTGCACTCTTTCTCGAAACTCAAAAAACGAGCGCTTTCTACCAGTTACAGCGTCAATGTGAAGAGTGTAGTCCTTCCACTCGCGCTGATCAGGTCGATTCAGCAAGACATTGTAAGCGTTGGCATCAGTGAGCGATGGCGGCTCCGGGAATGGTGACTGGACAAGCATAGCTAACCAAGAGAGAGACGACGGAAGACACGAAAGGACTCATCTTCCCCACATCATCACTTTTAAGAATAGAGAAGCAAGCTGAAAAGTTTCGGCTCTGCTATAGCCGGTACCAACCGGATTGCCGGAGCTTTGCGGAATATTCAGCGGAATCATCGCTCGCCCAAGCGTAGGTGTCAAGCTCTGCGTCAAGGCTAAAAGAAGAGACCCAAGAAATAGATTCTTGGCAATAAAAAAGTGCCTTGGGACTAAATTCCAACTCGCATTTGACTCGAAGCTACTCGAATTGGTTAGCCCGTGTTTAAATTAGTGCTGAATACGGACCGGTATTTCACAAGTAATTGAATCTGTTGACCACCATCCGACGGGTCAAACTGAGAACCCAACGGTTCTTGCCCGCGCACAGATAGCCGTCAGTGCTTATTACCGTAATGAATGAGCTAGTACCGATACTGATTATTCTGGACGACATTTTCTTACTAAAAGGGACGGAACATTCAAATTCCAGCGGCCCGGGCTAGTGACCTGTCCGGGAACTGGATTTTACGATAAGCACACTGGACTGGAAGGTCTGATAAGATTAAAAGACTTACGATTCAGGTTACACCTCATGACTTCGCATCATACTGGACCTTATCGTCCGCTAGTCAAAGAGCCTGTAGGAACCGCCGTGCTGCACTGTAACCGATGTAACATCTGAGAGACTGTCATGGGAACAGCTTTCCAGTCATCAAGCTACACCTAGTATCCCAATTGAACGTGCAGCTGTACACCTTCAGCTCGACACCTAATCCCCATACGGACTTCTAGAAGCGGAATCCTGCATAGTGCTCCTGCTGAGGCTTTAACTACTCCACAGAATTTTCACAAAGGACGCGACATGCGTCAGGAAACCAGATCATGCGTTAGTTCAAGTAACAAGCTATTTTCCACACGAGAGCATGGTCAACACGCAGTCGAACTCGAGGCAAACAACGTGACTCGACACGATGCAAAGAAAGTAAAAATGGGCACGAATGCTATCCCCAGACGATGACAATGTTGTAAATGAATCCCGCGTCGGCATTCAAGGGGCCGCATGGAATGATGAGGCCTACGAACATCTGGCACACTAGCTTGATCCTCGGAAAATTACATACCTGAAGAAATTACATGTTGGTGGGACACGCTGCTGAAATGTAGGGCCTTATACTGAGTATACTTAGTACTTACAGCTTAGGTTCACAAGACGTCGGGACCAGTTAGACACGGCATAGTTGAGCTGCTTATCTGATTCAAATGCAATCTAAAGAAATTTGTTCAACGATCTAGCAAAGTCATTGTGCATCATGAACCATACCGTCATTTTCTCAAACCGTATGAATAGATTCGCCGTCAACGAGTTAAACTGAACGGACTGAAATCGACTAACTTGTCATTGATCAGTTTCACGGGAGCTATATACTCTGTCCTGAGTCGTGTGGAGCCCTCAAGCCAGGACGTTTATTAGTGCCTTGACATGAAAGATAACGAGATCTGTTTATGTAGATGAAAAAGTGTCTGAGGAAGCGAGGTCGAAGAAGCAGTGAGCGAAAATATTGGAAAACGAAAAAGGAAATCAACAGGGCTACCCGGCTTATCTCCTTCTCATCGCCCACTAAAGATGCGTTCCACAAAGAATAGAAATGGGTAAAGAGCACAAGCTCTATTGGTCTTCGGCCCCTGTGACACTATGCTTGATCAACTCGACGACGCCAGCATTTCGCGGCCTAATGTGACAGGGAAACGGTTTTGGACGGCTGGCGAGACCGGACGTATACTCCCTAGGTGGAATCACTGCATTTCCATCTGGCCCAATGACGGGAAGAATGTTGAAGCATTGTAGCGTTGTCGCAACGTGCAGCCAAAGGGAATTTTCGGCCAAGAAGCGTCCTGGACAAATGCGGCGACCCTTTTAAGCCCTCCGTGAGATAGGCAGGTGAACAGGGACAAGATTCAATAACTTACCCAACCAAATGCAATTGTATTGGGCTCGCGGGGCCCTCCGTCTTTAGCGTCGGGTGCATGCATGAACCGTTCAGGCTGGAAAGCCATTGAATCTGGATACATTGTCTCGTCATGCGACTATAGAAATGGCGTCAGCTGATAATCAGGTGCCTCAGTGCAGATAATATACTCACGATACCCCATTGATCTAATAATGCAAATTGTTCCAGCTGCTGCAGGAGATCAAAACGGAAACCACGCACTGACTATCATAGTTGTACCTAGAAGGATGTATTCAGTCATACTTCATGATCAAGCAACCTGGAAGGCACAAGTAGACTTACCCTCAGGGATAAAATAACCCTGATAGACCTGATACCCAAGTCAAAGATACAAGATTCACGGAAGTGAGTAAACTCACATCGTCTTTCATTAACCGGTGAGGTACGCCGAGGGGAATGACTAGAATGATGGAGTCAGTCGGACGACTACCTGAAAAGCCGTATAGATGCATACCTTGCTCCCAACGATAAGTTTCTTTGACAATACAGTTGATGTATGGTAGCGAGTCCCGGTCAGAGAACGTCGGGAGGCGATCATTCCCGATGACACGAGCTAGTTCCTCTTGTGCCACTTTTTGAACGTGAGGGGCATGAAGCATCGCCAGGAAAAATGTGAGCACCGATGCCAAAATGGTGTCGGCACCAGCTAGAAACGATGGGTCAACACTATACTCATCACTTTCCGGCGGAAAGTACGTACTCGCATACATAACAGCTGAAGCCTTCTTAATCATTTTAGCCTCTTCGACAGGATCGTCTGAAGATAGCCCCTTCGCGTCCATTAATGCTGTGAAAAAGCTCGGACGCGCTCTGCCCTCCTCAAATTCCTTCTTGGCCCAAGCATAAGGTTTATTTTGAAGATCTTGCGCAAGTTCCCATCCCTCTCTGGCTACACGCTTGAACCCTGCTCCTGGAAACCTAAGTGGGAAATTTTCAGATGTCAACAATCAACAGGTATAAGTCCGAGTTGCCCACCATTCCGGGACATATTTGAGGAATGGTAAGAAGTCCACAAGATAAGCCCCTGGGCGAGCAGCCGATACCATAGCCAATTGAGCATCTTCTGCGATGCGCACAAACTCGTCGTTCTCAACTGTTTGATATCCAAAGGCTGGTCAGGGTTAAAATAAGCATCTGTTAAGCGCAAAATGTCGTCCCTGATGGTAGATCAACGCACCGATCATCATGATGATTGCCCCCGTCGTCCTACCGTTAGCTAGTCAACGACTATTGAATCATGAGCAATAAAGTATGGACAACGCACGTCCGAAGATGGTTGTCAAATTGCTCTGGGCTTTGAAGAAGTTTTGCAAGCAGCATAGTGATCTCCCTCTTAATCAGTGAGAGGCCAATTTGTTAGACTGAGGGTATTCGAGTAATAATTATATACATACCATCTGTATAGGTTGATATTCATCTGAGGCGCGAGGATTGAAGCCATGATGAAAAAGCTTCCGGCTCTTCTTATACTCGGAGCCATAACTTTGGAAACCCATGTTGAAGTTCCAGCCCATCCTGTATAAGACTCAGCGATCCCTTATAATATACCGTTCCTCAGAACGCACAGTTCTTTCACCATCACCATAGGAGGCCTATCCGAGTAAATCGATGACCGCGTATCAAGTAAATCCGTGGCAACTTGTGCGTTGTTGATGATGCATATTTTCTGACCCATGATTTCGAGCATCATGAGCGGCCCTGCATGCACGAATGAGCATTTCTATCAAGAAAGTCGACAAGCTCCTGCCAGCAGCCATACCGTATTGCTTTCCCCATTCTGTGAACTGGAACCACTCTATCCGGCAGTGATCAGTAATCGGCTGGAAGCATGCAGATCTCCTTACCGTCTTTAGTTGGCATATCAGGGATGTTCCCGACGAAAGGAATGATGCTCGGCTGCGGACCTGGGGGAAAGGGAAGTCTGAGAGGGTTTCTTGAATGCCTGTTGTATAGCTTGGTGGCAACAACGAGAGCGACAAGACAGACAGTGATGTCGACCAGCAGAATGGCTGAGCTAGTAGCACCCGCCCATGCCATCATGTTGTCTAAGATGCAATTGAAGGTTCCCATCGAGTTCACTCAGAGTACTGGAGAAAAGAGGGGAGATAATCCTCAGTGTGCTAGCGGTTGCTGAGTTTTCACTGGCATGCCCTGGATTTGACATAAGGACATCATGCCAGAATTGGATATAGACAGGAAACCATCATATATTGATGCCCGCTACGTTAGTCGATAGAGTGAACCGGACGGAGTCTAAGAAAGGTCTCCGTTTGAATACTTCGGCGGGGATGAATGTTGATGGTGAACCACGAGGGACAAAAGGGGATATCGAGTTTCCATATTAGTCACGATGACTCGACTCTAGGCTTGTCTGTTGCATCCGTGCTTAAAAGTTGTAGTGCCTGAGGGATGCGGGCAGCAAGACCATCACGAAAAGTACTCGAACGCATATGAAGGCTCCCCGCAACTACTTATTTGGTCATGTCGGAGCTGTCGTGGCTCACAGAACTCGAGCCTGCTTATTGCAGAATATGCTAGCCGAAACTCATCACTGAGCAGTCCAATGATAGGTCGTTAAGGATAGATGCCCTCACGACTGGGGGTTTCTGACAAGAATTAACATGCCTTCAATGCGGAGGAAGTAACTCAGATCGAACTTGGGATCTTTGAATCTTGAAGCATCGCTGCGTCGCTTGGGTACCGAGACGAGACCACACGAATAATTCCGATTACCCCAAAGCTACCCCGACACTTCCCTGAGCGCAATGGAGCAAAGATGCTGTAAGACCGCAACGGGTTTACAGCATTCTCTCGGTTCCTCGGATTCTCCCCTCATGGTATATAAGGCCACAACGTCAGCCTTCATGGCACTCTTGGCCGGTACACCATACCATGTCTTCCAGCACCCCATCGCAGAGTGTCATCAATGTGACTTTCGGACCTTTAGTGACTGGGGTCTGGATGCAGCAGCTGGTGAGTTCTACAGTTGTATGCCCACTGTTGTTAACCTTCTGCGCGTTCCCTCCCCTAGCTCATGGGTTTTATACTCGCTCAAATGGCTGATTATTATCGGGACCATTTCACCCATGACACATTGTTCAATAAGACGATAGTGAGCCTTCTGCTGTTTTTTAATCTATTCATAGGCGGATTGGACTTGTGGGTGCTGTTGTATGTCAACATTTCTCAGGCATTCTCAAGTAATATCTATTCAGTCATGTCCTCTACCGAACGTCTGTTCTGGGTTACGGAAATTATGAGGCCTTCGACTTGCAGCAATGGACGATGTGGACGGAACCCGGCTTTACCGCTATAGTCGGATTCGTAGCTCAGGTCTTTTTTCTTGTCCGGTGAGGGCCCTTAAGCGGTCTTTCCATGCAACCGAATTTAGAAGTCTATCTCTTAGGTGCTGGAGGATAACTAAGTCCACAATAACTGTTGTCCTTTTGACACTCCGTAAGTGGTCACGACCATAGTCTGGTGCTAAACCTTCAAATTCTACACTTAGTCGTTCTCTTCTCATTCGGCTCTGGACTAGCGTACGTCGAGTATTTTTCGACCGACAGCCTCCAACTGAACGAACGTGCTTCAGCGTATCTGGCTCCTTCATCGAAAATAAGAGATTCAGTCTTCTAGGAAAATTCTCTACACCCATCATCTTGTGGCTAGTATCCGTGAGTTACTACGCAATGCATTACGTGGATCTTCTCAACTTATTTCGATCGTAGACGAGCGTCGCTGATGTTGGCATTGCTGGGGTTCTGGTCTTCTATCTCCTCAAATCCAGGACTTCGTTTAAGAAGACGGATAGAGGTGACCATATTGCCGCTGTACATACGTTGCGAACTCTCACAATACATTCAGTCATTTATCGCCTCATTCAAAATTCCATGGAGACCAGCGCTTTCACCGCCATTATAGCATCTCTAAATTTGATTCTGGTACGTAGTCTACAATTGAATGAATTTTGACTGTGCTGAACGGGCGTTTTGAAGTTCTTGCCACTACAGAATACTGCATACCAGTAAGTGCTTCTTAGTAACGTCTCGCCGTGGACAATATCTCATGATGCATCTCAGCCTTTTACCTCAGTTCTCAATGTCGCGTGTATACACACTCACCGTCATGGTGACGCTTCTATCTAGGACATCCCTTCGTGCTATTCTAGACAGTGCTGGACACGCTTCTTTTGCTACAGCTCTACGCGATGCGACTCGTAATCCGACGCATGGGGGTATTATGGTAAGTAGATTGCGTCGCAGATTCATTCCGTTAAGCTCGTTTTGCACAGGTTGGGGTTAGCACAACTGTTATGAACGACTGTTCGGATCTCGAAACTGAAAATTCAAAAAACGCTCATGATATTGAGCTCTCATCCGTGGTCGTAGAACGCAGTGATCGACCACAGTGGGAAGCGAAGGAAAATCTTCGTTTGTAGAACACTGTTTAGATGAGAATGGTCAGCCGCTAACATACTGCGAGCTTTCTTGCATCTTTCAATGCGTATATATAGATTAAATACACCTAAGATTCACGAAACTTTATTATCAATGCAGTAATGCGACCGATTGTGGCTAGCCGAGACCCGGCACTATTCCAAAGGTCTTCAAACCAAGTGTCATTCGTCTTGACGACACGACAAAGGCGAATAAGTTGTGTTTACCCCTTGTCCATGAGTCGGCGGACATAAACCTTGCAGAATCAAATCCTGCTGTTGGTGCCTTGAATTCGAAAGGTTCCGGATCGTATCAGGAAAGATTAGAAGTGGAGAACGTCAATCCAATACGAACTGCGAGCCTCGTGTGTGGTTTATTTAATTTAGATCGACTTGCCGTTGCAAATTTTGGAGCTGTCGCATTTTTTAATTCGGTTAATTGCTTTGTGGTCACGTCAGCGACGGTACCATCCGCGTTGCACTGAATTCGACGTAAAGACAAAGTCGAGAACTACGTTCTTTGGCGCCGCAAAATCAGCTGGTGAAAGGTTTCAAACGACAACGACTGGTGAGACTAAACGCTCGGGGGCTACCTTCAATTGATCAATGACCTTGTCTGCGGGGTTGTCCGAGCGAGGTGTCAAAAAGGGTTGCTTTTTCCCTTTTGAAATCATGGCAGCGATCTTGACATAAATGTATACGGCATTAAATAGCACTGAAACCACGCTTGTATCGGCGATATGGTAGGTGACCCTAGCACTGTAGTGCACCGATATGCACGACCGATATGATCGCCGCTAGAGAGTCTAGGCATCTTTGGTATCCCACGAATTGAGCCTCATGCTTCAGGTGAAGGATGACATATGGCTCAGAGAAGTGAGCTAGCGGATTCAACACCCGTTCCGTAATTGTATTCTTTAGGGACGACCGTCGCTGGTGTGGGCTGTTGGTCTGGGACAAAGAATATGGTCATCAGCCACCCGCAGATAGTCAAGATTCGACCGACCGTCGCTGACGATTCTGTGGCCAAAAACAGCGGGTTCCGACGGAGGCTGAAAGCGTTCGCTGTTGAGAAAGGAGCTGATTAAACTAAGAGGCACGAATGGGATTGCGGACCCCCTAGTCCAGGGATCGTTAAACCACGATTTTAATTCGCTTGGAACAATATTCAGAGACTAGAGGCTTGAGTCTAGGTCAAAAGCTTGCTCACCAGCGCTGTCGACGGTTTGGCCCATTGTAATTTGACCCTGTCGGTTTTCGGGCAATGCAGCATCTCCTTGGCAAAGCGGTCACTTTAAGCAGCGGAAAAACTTGGTAAATTGACGAAGGGCAAGTCGACCGTGGGAAAATAGTACTTCAACTTGAAGCTTCTGCCAGTGTGGCCAAAGTCATCGAAATCAACGGGTTCCTGAAATAACTTACCTCTGGGAAAATCGCGGTGCAATATTATCACCGTTGTACTACAGACGCGAGTGATTGAGTGGTTGAAACCAATCCGAGGCGGAAGAAGCATCCTAGGCTACCTCCCTTAACACGTTTGTTCAACATATGCCTTGTTGTCTGTCTGCAAAGGCGTCCGGTGCGCACAACTGAACGGCGTATACGGCAAAGATTGGCCAGAAATTATAGATATGCTTGGCCGCCCCTAGATAAATGGGGAGAAGGGTGAAACCATCACCACAGCAGTTGGCCCTGGCTGAGCAGTGAGCAGGAACTGACAAGTCTTAAGACGTTCCTCCATTGTGTGGCCTCTAAGAGCCGGCGCCACTAAGGGCAGTGGTCCACCGAATTCACCGACGTTTCTTGGCTGCAGCACAAAAGCCAGGCTTCCAGAATATATAAGAATGCACCCGGCGCATAGGGTCGGTGAATGGTAATGCTGGCCAGCAGACACTCATAGTCGGGAACAGCTGCTCGATGTCTGAATGAAAATGGCTTCAGCAATACGAAGACAGCCCTCAATTGACAGTTTCTGTGCAGGATCGAAGCGTTGAGTTGGCTGTTAGCATTGCCCCCCAGTCTGGCCCATCAATCATGCATCCAGCCGATAGTTTCCTCGTTAACATGGGCGCTCAGGCTTATGGATAGTATTGAGTATTGAGGGCACTCACCACAAGGTCCTTTGCAAAAGGAACTTCTTGCATTCACTCTTTATAACAAACTTGTAAATGGATTAGCAGGCCACCCTCCATTCCTGGGTTCCTTACTGAGAGTTCATGACAAGGGAACTAGGATTCCTCATAATCGACAACGCATTCCAAAGAAAGCTAGCTCATTTCGCTAGCCTGTTCGAAAATGTGACCAACGCGTCGGAAACGTCCGCAATTATATCCTTCTTAACCAGACTTTTGTACCACTTCGCTACCTTGGCGTTCCAGAAGGTATCGGAGGCAACATTCATGTCAGTTCCGTACCAACATCCTGCCAGACCACCATAAACAGCCCCGACGGTATCGGCATCGCTACCCATGTTCACGGCAACGATTGCACCTTGCTCGAAAGTACTGGTAGAAAGGAAAGAATACAGAGCCGCAACCAGAGTGTCAACGACGTAACCAGAAGATGGGAGTGTCTCGGGCTGGGGCAAATACAACGGAAGCTTTGAGTCCTTGACCTCGGATTCACATTCTGTTATAAGCTTCATAAGGGGATGATATCGCCGGTAGTAGCTCTCCAATTCTTTGGCTGCTGACGGAGGCGAAGGTGCGGAAGAAGGAAGAGCAAGCAGCTCACGTAGCTTTGGATGGGAATAAGAAAACGAGGCGAAATATGACAGCAGGTCAAGCTTCGTTATATCGGGACCTTCTGAGGCCGTCATAGACGCCATGATCTTACAAATTGCGCCCGTCCAAACTTCACAAGCTTCCTTGCAAAGTTCGTTGGGATGCGTGGTAGTGCTGCTTCTTCGCGCGTAATCCCTTGCCTGGATCTCGTCGCGCCAGTAAGCTAGCCCTACGGGGACGATGCGCATGAGACTCCCATTTCCGGAGGAGAATTCTCCGCTAAGCTGATTCTGTATGCGTCTGAGTGGTCCCTTTGTCGGATTAGAGGAGTAGATAATGAGAGCTTTGCAAATGGTGTTGCCGATGTCGAAGCATTTACCGGTGGCAGAAAGTACCCCTCGCTTCCACCACTCCGTATATGCCTCCAACTGATGGCATTCATCGAATCCTCCAGGCGGCATTGAGTCATCAAGACGGTACGTGGCGAGTGACTGTGCTAGACAGAGGGTCATGGATGTGTCGTCTGTCCAGACACCCGGAGGAAGAGAGAAATTGGCATTGGGAATCATGGAGTCGACGACATCGAAAGAGAAACGGGCGTGAAATTCAGCTGGGCCTCCCAGGGCATCGACGAGCGCTGTAGCAAGGATTGAAGCTCGTATCTTTGTCGCCGGTGCTGCCTTGGTCGCATTCTGAAGATGTAGAGGCGCATTCATTATGGTTCTGTACAAGGATTCCTGTGCTTCTCGCCGTCAAGGACCCAAAGAAGACTGTCAAGGGCAATAGACCCTCGATATTTACCACCATGATCCTGACCGTGATTGTTGAGGCAATTGCCCATCGCCGCGGTCGCTCTAGACTGTGACAGCACTAGAAGAAGGAAAGCCAGCAAAGCACATGGTTGATGTAAAGCAGTAATACTGATATTGCGTCGTTTTACTTCTCGCCGTCATGGCGTCGACCCAGTACAGGGTGTCCGAGGCTACTTTCTCTTCGGTGCGTCCGTGGTATGTCCTGCTTTATTATTCCCTTGTCTTGGATTGACTAGTATCAGGTATTAGCGGTCAACACCGTCCCACCGTTACGTAGACGTTTTCTGCTTTACGGATCTCGAACAGTTGCCCAACAGAACGTACAGGTGTCACCTAAGGGCTCCCTTTCTGCATTCCTAGACTACCTAGCGACACTCCAGGTCCCTCGTCGATACTTCACTCATTTTTACATCGTCTCTGTCACCTCATCTGCATTGTGGGCCCAGGAGATTCTTCGTAATGGGCGCCTGTTCTCAGCCATTGCAGCTCTGGCATCCAAGATCGACCCTTCAAAGGCGATGTCGAAAGAGCAGATACTGTTGACGTGGGCTCTGATGTCTACTCAGGGATACCGCCGTCTCTATGAATCTATACGTCTTGCGAAGCCTTCCAGCGCAAAGATGTGGTTCGTGCATTGGCTTTTGGGCTGGGCCTTTTACGCAGGCATGGGATTGGCCGTGTGGATAGAGGGCATCCGTGAGTGCACATATAACCTACTATCTTCGTGATCCTGACATCCAGAAACCCTTCGTTCCACACCGTTGAAACTAGCCTTATCTTCCCCCAGCCTACGTACGGCAAATTTTCTGCCCCTGTTCTTGTTCGCTTCATGGATGCAGAACAGATGTCACCGACATCTGGCTTCCTTGAAGGAGTACTCTTTGCCTACACACCCCTTCTTCCGCTACATCACTTGTCCACACTACACCGCTGAGTGCTTGATCTATCTTTCACTCGCAGGAATTGCAGCTCCACCTGGGCAAGTGTTCAACAAGACCATCTTGGCCTCCCTCGTATTCGTCGTAGCCAATCTTGGTGTGACGGCTGAAACAACCCGACAGTGGTATGTTGAAAAGTTTGGCGAGGATAAGGTCACTACCCTGTGGAGGATGATACCTTTCGTATACTAAAGTCTCCATCTTAATGTCACGTAATAGATAAACTATGTAGGGCAATTATCAATATTAGTTGTCCGCTCCGAAATTCTTTTCTCTCTCCCTCTCGAACTATTGGGGTCGGGGTTATATCACGCTTAGTCCGACCAACCAAAGACAGAATCGAATGTATTGCCTTGTCTGAAGACCACTACAGATGGCCCTGACGACGCGTCGCAGTATCGAGAGTCCGCTCAGATAAATGAACAATTACAGCAAGTCGTATGGAAGGATTAATTTGTAACGTTGCATAGGTAGTTTGAGGTGTGTACACCATATTATCCACCCTTTTAAACAAGAAAGCTTTATTGTACGTAAAACTTTACCTACAAAACTTTTTTTTGGCAATGATCCACCGCTTATAGATATGACGGCAGACGCCTTTCAGTCAGTTGAGATACCTGCGTATTCATCGTAACCGAGGGCAATGTTCAGGTTCTACAAAGGAAGTTAGAAAAGAATGTCTATGCTCTCGTTCGACGGAGGTACAAACCTGCAAGCATTGTGTTGCTGCACCCTTGAGAAGGTTATCCAAACCGCCCTAAGGAAGTGTTATAACGACGAAGAAGAAAAATATCACGGCTTACGACTACGACGGCTCTGTCTCCTTCACTGTGAACCTGGAATCCTCCAACAGTCCAGGAGTGCTTCCCTTCGATATCAGAGAGAGTGGGGACTTGAGATTGAATGTTCACAAGCCTCTCTCCGTCATACCTCTCCCGATATAAATCTGCAACCTCCTTAGCCGTGACGATTTCCTTGAGGGGAATCGAAAGTGTTGAGATAATTCCGCTGAACCACGGCGCCACAGTAGGAATGAATGCCACTTTGATGGGGGACGACGCCAAATCGGACAAATGTCGTCCAGCTTCACGTTCATGAATATGATCCGTCAAAGAGTACGGACGTACGCCGCCACCGAGAGAGGAGGGATCGACTTTGGGTATACTGATTGGCCTCCCGTCGGGATCCGTTGTAGCAACCGTCCCTGCCCCGCTATACCCAGAAATACCGAACACAGTCGGCCACACACCAGGTTCAATGTAGCTGACTAAGGGCGCAACGAGCATCTGCACAGATGTAGCATAACATCCGGGGTTCGAGATCCGCTTGGAAGATCGGATCGCGTCACGACCGTATAGTTCTAAAGCCACGATCCAAAAGAAAAAAGAGAAAAAGAAAAATTTTCATTATTCACTCCGGATGATTATACACTGGTAGAAGAACCCTTACCAGGAAGTCCATAAACCCAACCATCCTCAAACCTGTAATCGGCACTCAAATCCACGATAACGCTTTCTGGACCAGATTTCCTCTCCTTGGATCCACGGTCGACAGCATCTACGAATGGCTTGCAGATACCGTTTGGCAACGCCATGACCCAAGCGTCCACCTCACCATCCTTTTCCATTCTCTCCACGTCATCGGCAGACAGATTGGTATAGGTAACGGGAGCCTTGGTATAGTTGTCCAAGGGATATCCAGCCAACTGACGCGAAGAGACATGAGTGAGGTTCAGATAAGGATGTTGCGACAGCAGATTGGTCAGTGCTTGTCCAGTAAATCCGCGAGCACCGATCAGCCCTAGACGCTTGATCTCCGTTGTTACTGGAGCAGAAGGGGCAGCACTTGCATATCCACGAACTGATCCTGGAACAACCATGCGTCTAGCGGAGGTAGAAAATGAACGAGTGCCGGAGGGAGATGCACCTGTGTTGACCCGAGGAGCCTGAGAGGGACCAACAGGGAGGTAGGACCTCTGGATCCGACCCTTCGCCTCAAAATCCTTCACAATCTTTTCCACCTCATGGACGTCCTGAACGCCATACCAGAAAAGACTCTTGCCAGCTCGCGTGAAACTTCCATCTGCACGTTCGAAATGCCATGCACGATTTTCATCGTCAGCTTGGGCGGTCCAGAAAAGTCTTCGGTGATCTTTCTTAATGGCACTGAAAACGTTGTCTACGACGTTATTCAGTATTCCATTTCGAGAAGCAAGAAGCTTGGTCATGACGGGGGTTTCGCCTTCAGGATGGGAGACAACTGCGACAACGTCAAGAGGTTCATCGCCATAGATTGTGTGTGGTGTTTCTTTCAGCTCGCTGAGAACTCCTGTGACGCTTTGATCACCTGATAGGACCTCTGGGTCGCGATCATGAATCACTTGACGGAACCTGTCAGCCCCAATGCCATCGATGGAAGAATGTTTGAAGAGTTTGTAACCACGACGGATCAGAGTTCCTGCACCGTCATCGGTGAAGAGTTCCCTTTGAAGAGAGGAAGCTGAGATGACAGCCACAGAGGTGGAGCGTGGGAGATGATCAAGGAGCTCCTTGAATTCACGAAGCTTGAGCTTGATTCCATACTTGACCCAAGGCTCCTTCATCAGCGTCTCGTATTCCTGATTAAAGGTAAATTACATGTTTGGAGAAAGGTGGAAAACTACGAACCTCATCCAAATTAATTACTGAAAGCTTTTCTCCTGTGACACCGTGGAACAAACCACCTTTATCGTTCAAGAAGACAATTTTCATGGGTTCAACCTCCTTCGCCAGTTCACCGGCGGCTATGTCCGCGTTGACGTTGAGAATCTGGCCATCCGGCGACTCAGCCAGACTCGTAAGGATGGGCAGCGCACCCGCCCTAATAGAAGCCTCTATCGGCCTTTTATCGACTTTTGTGATCTTTCCCACGAGCCCATATTTCTCCTTGTCAAGGAAGTCGGCCGTGAAGACACCTGAGGTGATAGGGCGTGCACGAGTGCCTAGAGCTTCAAGAGCCGAGACCAGTTTGAGATTCTCCTCTAAGAAAACACGGCGAGCAACTTGGAGTACTTTGGCATCTAAGCAAAGCGTTAGATATGATAAGTGGTCAAAGCTGAGACCTACCTGTGACCCGGATTCCATCAATGTATTCAGGCGTGACTCCAGAACGTTCGATGATTTCGTTTAGCTGAGGTCCTCCTCCGTGAATAACGACGGGATATAATCCAACACGATACAAAAAGCTCAAGCTCAGAGCCAACTCATCCAGCTGATCAAGCACAGCACCTCCAACCTTGATGACAGCAAACTTGGCAGGCTGTGAGGGGTGCGACGAAGATGAAAAGATGCGCAGATGGCGTTCAACCTCTCGCTTGCTGCCAAGAGAGTAGAGGAGGCGAGTTATGGTTTCCTGCGCAAGCGTTAGATGGATTTTGAGAATGTAGTACTTGTCGCACCCTATCTGTCTGAGCAACTGATTGTATGCCGCGAGCAGGCACCCTGCGCACGGCCTGAATAGCACCTTGACGCTGTCCCCCTACAATAAGAGCACGACGCGCTACTCTAGAAGACAATTTCAGTGTCGACGCTGTCGCCAACATTGTCGAATGGGTACGGTATGTGAATGAGAAAGCAGAAAACTTGACACCTATCAATCAGATAAGTACCCACCTTGTGCTGTACATGAACGGATAAATACCTGCTTGAGCTGTTTTCGCTGTGGAATGCTATGTATAGGCTGTAAAATACTTCGACAGGTTGTGGTAGGAGTCAGAGAAACAGCTGAGCCAGTCTGAGTTGTTTTTTCATCTTATCTGATAAGTGCTGATAAGCCCGATTTGGACAGCCGTCCCGGACAGAGCTTCTGGTGACTGCCGGCGAGACTCCAAAATTTCGCCATTCAGATTCATGAAAAACTACATATCCTTCTGTCAGAACAATGGGGGTATATGAGTCCATTAACTTTTCCTGTACGCCCTCTGTGCAACTAATGTAAGAGGCGTTACCGACACTTCTGCCGAGTAGCTTCGAGTAACTAGATCCGAGTCCTACTGAGGCTGAGGGTTGACAATGATATATCCTGTACTTTACGACTCACACTGGAGGATCAGTACGTATCAACACGGCTCACCTGGCGCGTAACCTATATATACCAACATCGTGGACGATGAACTCTTGGAACTCTTCGACATATGTAAACTCTTAGTTGATGTGCAATGGCTGTAGAGCAACACGGGCTTTCGATGCACCATAAACGAGGCATAATAGGACATAATAATCGAGCATCGGTTAAATATGACGTCGAAGAGTTGTGTGTTTGCTTGCACCTTCTGCTGTATGAGACCAGGATAAAGATGAATTGCTACCGCTAGCGCTCAATTGTCATTGCTGTGGAATACTTGGATAGATCCTTCTGGATGCTGTAGACATACAAGAGATACAGTCGACGACCCTGATTGAAGACAAAAGATCATTAGACTGTGTCAGAGAACAATGTGGCGCTCGGACAACCTTAACCTTAAAGGTTAAACGAGAGGAGGACAACTTCTGTTTCGGCGATATCCAATCCTGATACGACCTGAATGGTCTCAATTTCCAGCTCTCCTTGTGCTCGCGCATCGCTTGTCTCATATGTTTGACCGCCCCAGGTTAGCCCTGAATCGTCGTCGGCATGACTAAGATCACTGATCAGAAAAAGCTCTAGCCTGAGGCTGGTACTAAAAACTCACCCAATGGCTAATCTCTTGACCTGGATAGCTGTCGGAGGCTGACCGTTCCCTGAGAAACCAAGATCGAGATGAATAGTCGAACGGGGGGTAGTTTGCGCTTTCAGGTATGCTTGAGAATTTATGAGGACAGCGCGAACAAGAAGGCCCCCCTCGTAAAAAGCGTAACCTGAGATACGGGAGTTGTCTATTGACAATTCCACTGCTTGAGTCTGGCCGGAGTCACCCAGGGCCTCTCCGACTATGATTGCAGCATAATACTGAGGCTGAACGTGAGGAGCTACAGGTTCTCCAAGTGTAGATCCATTGAGGATGGATCTAGTTAATTCGGCAGGTTGGATCTAGTGAGATGTAAGTGACTATTTATCAATCAATAATGGAGTCATTGCTACCAAGTTGTATTTATATCCTACGCCTTCATGGAAAAAGACGTGGGAGATTCCCAATTGCGACCTGCAGATAAGATCAATGATTCAGATAACTTAGATCGACAGGAAAGGAATGTACTGACGCGTATAACGTATAATCCAACGTCCATAACGCAGCTCCAGCGGCGTTGCTAACGCCCGGTGCGCCCTTCGATACCACGTAAGATTGATATGTAGACAGGTGGAACGATAACAACGTACATGACAAGCATAACTGTTGGTTTCACCGAGTACATAATCCAGGCCTCGTGTGTGCGTTTCTGCTATGTCTGGGGTAAAGATCGAAAGATTTCCACGGATAGTGCTCTTCGTCATCAGGTCCTGTAGAAGACCGCCGCTCCCTTCGCAGAAGGAACCTGAATACCGATGCTCCGAAAAGCTTGATGTTACGTGTAGCACACTTATTGGATTCGGAGGAACAAAATCCTACCTCGTAATGAAGGCGCCCGGGGCAGAGTTGAGTATTCCGGCAGCATAAATAGCTTGGGGTGAGAAGCCGGTCGTTGAGTGAGATGAACCAGCGAAGCCACCGACGAGGAATTTCGTGTGGGATGTCGATGAAATTCCTACGGTCGTTGAGACATTGTTGGCGAACACAATCCACCTATAGTATGTAATGGTTAGTGAATCTACAGCAAGAAAGCGAGCTATGTGACACGCTTACTCTTGTGTATAATTAACGGGAGTCCAGTTGGAGGGACGTGCACCGTTGTTGACGTACAAGTCAGCTTCATTACCAATCTCCACAAAGTCAAGAACGATCCCAGCGTCTTTCATGGCAGAAGACGAAAAAGCTTTTGCAATTGAACGTGCCTCGAGGAATGCTGCAGTAAGGTTCTTCTGTCCAAAATTGACGCCCCACGTTACATGCGTTCCTACAAATTATAGAGTAAACCAGAGTCTAGCGTATGGGCAAGACAGAAGTCGTACCAGAGGGGAGAAATTGGGCCGTTTGATAGAAACCGTCACCAACGGTTATGTTCTTGGCTTCAGGGTAAGGAACCGTGGTAGAAATGTCAGGGAATATCGTTTCTGAAAACTACGGGTCTTAATATATAAGCATAAGTTCACAAAATGCTGATATCTTTACCTTGACGCTAGGATTGAAATTAGTATGATCCTCGCTGTCGGCACCAATTCTGATGTTAGGTGGCGCTCCGGTAAGAGTTTTTAGATTATCCAAGGCATTGTAAAGAAATTGATTTCTTGAAGTCGTGCCAGACCAGTCTGTCCATCGATCCTGTTCGATGGAGAGTGACAGAAGATTAGGAGAGACTTTCGGTGCGCTTGATGATGCTGAGAGTGATAATGACACTTCAACGCCTGCTGACACAGTAGAGACCAGCAGAGAAGAAAAGCAGAGAAACCAAGGCTGATGAAAGAAATGAGGCATGTTTTGGCAGCAATAATATCGCCTCCCATAGAGGATATATACGAGAATACATAGTCCTGTGATCCAACAGAGACAGCCATAACGGTATAGCTTTGGTAAAGAAGAGCGCATATTCGGGATATTGAGAAGATCACGTCAGTCGGAATGCAAGAATGGAAGAAATTGGCGCAAGGAGCGGCGGCGAGCTTCCCAAAAGTATGAGATTCGTTTGCAGTGCGGTCAAGAGCAATGTTCGCATGGGAGTAGAAGTCAGCTGAGCGCGGTGTTGAATGCACGTGGCAGACCCGAATTTTGCCCGGGGTTGCTACAATGCCTGCTCCCGTGAAACGTATCATCGAGTTCTCATTATCAAGGTACAGATGCTTGGCGCTGAGGACGAACTGTCTTTTTATGTTATCCATTAAAATCAGGATTCTCCGCTTTTTGACTGCAGTGTACCTTTCTAACTCCCCCGCAGTCCTCGATTTCAATGCCCGCGATATAACATTTGCGGTTGACGATGAATTGACACAGCACCTAGCACCTTTTAATTGGCTTCTGAGGGCATCATTGACCCCGAACCTGACCGCTGGTTACGAGAAGCTGCTCATTTAATTCAGCACAGCACACTTAACCTGGAATGAATACTTTTTCTTTTGGCCGATGCCTTGTTGGTATACATATGTAAGTTAACCCGAGGGAAAATGGGGAACGGAACGAGGATGTTGTCACCTTTTCTTCTGAGAATATCATAATGAAGTCAAACTTGGTATTATGGCGAACACTAAACGGTGGTTCTCGCAAGAATCTATGGCTAGCAGCACGCGTCTCCTCTAGCTAACCAATACCTTACACTCAACACAATACCTAGCCGATTCATCCTCTACGATATTTTGCAGCAGGGATGGCTAAGCGATCTCGTTCGAAGTCAGCTGCTTTCTGTTCAAACGGCCAAGGATGAGGTACTGGTACGAAACTGTAATTCAGTCCGTTCCCTTCTCGGTAGTCTCTCTTAAAAAGGAAACGAGAGCCGGCCTAGATTTCTGCCAAATTGGGACACACTCATCTCTGCCAGTACCATGGCAGACGTTCGGGCCCTGTTGAAGGCCAAGCGTCAGGAAGCGCGTATCTCTCATCCTCTAGCGTCGTATTCTTCTTCTGGACAGCTTAGATGCTCTGCGTGTGGCACTATCGTCAAGCATTCTAGCGCTTGGGAAGGTCATCTGGGTAGCAAATCGCACCGAACAACTGTAGCTCGGCTGAAGGAGGAGGAGAGGAAGAAGGAAGAGCAGAGATTGAAGGAAGAGGAGGAAAAGAACAGGATTTCTTTAGGCAAGCGCAAGTTGGCTGATGATGAAGACATGGATGTGGCAGACGAGCCAGCCGCCAAGAAGGCCAAGTCCAGTAATGCACCCCCAGGATTCCCTGCTGATTTCTTTTCGGATCCCTCTCTTGCGCCTGCACCAACAGCGTACGAAGACGGTTCTGATGACGAGGATCTGCCAGCGAAACCGCCGGCTGCAGTGCCCCAGAACCGTCCGTCAGGTATCGACGAGGAATGGGAGAGGTTCCAGCGCGATGTCATCAATGCGCCGGAGTACCAGGATACATACGAGAACGCTACTGTATTCGCGGAACCAGTCATGGTGTCGGAGACGCCCGAGGGCTTCCCGACACAGGAAATAGAGGCAGTGGCGGCTGATCCCACACCTTTGGATGAGGAAGAGCGCCGCAAACAGAAGGAGCTGGACGAACGCGAATTAATCATGGATAGACTGCTGGACGAAGAACAGGCGCAGGAAGAAGCTGACATGAAGGTGACCGTGATGAAGAGTAGGCTCGACGCTCTCAAAAAACAACGGGCAGCAAAAGCATCCAAAGTCAAGGCGAAGTCATGACTGCTGTACGTCTCATCAAATAATAATATAGTACGTTGTTCATGACCTTGCATTGACAGCGTTCACGGACAATTTTGTATCTACCGTCTCCTTGTTTTTCTCGCGCACACCTATCCACTGCAACCAATCTACACCTTGCTTGTGTACCATCATGAGACCCAGTATCAGCGGTAAGTACCACAGACTGTGTCGGAAAACAACCCTTGCCTGCTTCTCTCCACCCTGTTGCCACCATTTCCAGGCAGCTTGTACGCACACAAGGTTTGGTGGTAGCGAGGTAAACGCAAAGGCCCATGTTGTGAGCCCGGAGAGAGGAACAAGGATGGAACATATAGAGGTTAGAAGTATGGCGTGGCGCAACGCAACAAGGGCATTCTTTCGAGGGTCGAGTACAGATAGCATTCGGTAGCCTGCCTGTGCGTAAGAACCTCGGACAAAGTATGACAACGAGTTGAAATGCGGAAATTGCCAGCTGAAGAGGAGCATTGGAAGAACGAAGGGAGCTAGGGGACTGTCGAGAACTGATATGTCCACTGGACTAGATGCTATAAATTCGGGAAGAAAGAGGGGGAAGGAGGATATTGAAGGGAACAGTTGGCCACCACACGCCGTCCAGCCCATGGCAGGCGGTATTGCTCCAACGATGGCACCGACCCACGTATTCCATATGCTCTTCCGTTTCATCCAGGTGTAGATGCCGGCGTAGAGCACGATATTGCTCAAACCCAGGATGGCCGTCGTGGGGTTCACCATCGTCCACAGCAGTGCCGGACCAGCTACTCCTGTGGCTACTGCAAATATGGTCGCGTGAAGAGGACTAATTGCCTTTCGCACCAGGGGGCGTGACCGCGTGCGCGCCATCTGCGCGTCAAAAGGAACTTCTTGCAGCATATTGAGCGCATTGGCCGACGAGGCGCACAATGCAGTTCCAATCGCCGTCGACAGCAGCGTCGGGACCGTCGTAGGAAGTGGAGAGAGCGCGACGCCGCCCATCGCGGTCAGACATACGAGGATGCTGAGATGCGGTTTGGATAGCTGCGCGTATATTCCGAGTAACTGAGACGGTGAGGATATTTCGACCTTTTTGAACGCCGCGGTCGGCACTCGCGGCGACGCGGGCTGATTGAGCCTCAGTAGCTGCGGCCGGCTATGCACCGTGGATTTGGATGCAAGCCATTGGCCATTGTGGAAGAAATACGAAGAAAAGGAGGCATTTGCGACAGTGGAGGTGTATCTTCTACCGGTACAAGCTGCAAGCCACATTGTGGGAAATTCCGGAATTTTCCTGCCTAAAACAGAATATTACCTAATATTTTAGGGCGGAGACCGAAATAGCCAGGGTTCGCACTCATCGTCGACGTTGCCGGCTTGCTACCCACCAAAATGCCTGGTACGCATCTGCTTCCACCAAATCTGTTAAAGTTATTTGCTCCTCGACCGCCGCTACCGTATGCAAGGCCTCTCGATAAGGACATTAACCGTGTCAAGAGCAAGAATGTTTCTGGTGTCGCTGCAATCCTAGAAAAGATCAAGGAGTCAAACACGGAGAAGCTGTTAGCCGGAAATAAGGATGGGGAGGCCATGGAAGAAGGAGAGGAACCTGTTTTTACCTACGCAGAAGAAATTAAGCGTCAAATAAGACGTGAAGAGCGGAGAAACAAGAAAACGGAGGAGTTCAAAATCGCTAAGGAAGTTTGTAAGTATTATGTGCTTCCTCCCATTGACAATACTCACTTGATGCATTTTCTACGCAGATAAACCTTCTGACGACCCGGAAGCTGTTGGTGACCCATATAAAACATTATTTATATCCCGTCTAGTGAGTTACTAATGCCAGTCCACTTCGAAATAGTGACTGATCTTTTTTTTCAGCACAAGAGTGCCAATGAAAACGACCTGCGGAGGGAGTTCGAAGGTTACGGTACCATTGAGAGAGTGCGTATTGTCCGCGACAAAAAGGGCCGGAGTCGAGGCTATGCCTTCGTCGTCTATGAACGAGAACGGGACATGAAGGGTATGCAATCATCACCACAAAGCTACCGGTTGCTGATCGTTGTTTCTAGCTGCCTATAAAGAGTCCGACGGTCTCCACATCATGGGCAAGCGAATTCTTGTTGATGTGGAACGTGGTCGAACAGTTCGTGGATGGAAACCCCGTCGGTTGGGAGGTGGTCTCGGTGGCCGTCCTAAACGTGTGGAAGCACCGGCTGCTCCCCCCCCTTCCCGCGGTGGTTTCCGCGGAGGGTTTGGCGGTGGGGGTCGAGGTTTCAGCGATCGCGGTGGAGGTTTCCGTGGTCGTGGTGGCTTCGGTGGTGGACGTGGAGGGGGCTTTGGTGGCGACCGTGGAGGAGGCTATGGTGATCGCGGTGGCGGTTTTGGCGGCGACCGTGGCTTTGGCGGTGATCGTGGAGGCGGAGGCTTTCGTGGAGGCGATGGAGGGTTCCGAGGTGGCGGGGATCGAGGTCGGGATTTCGGCGGCGGCGGAGGCGGATTCAGGTAAATTTATATATATATTGTTCTATGTTTTGACGCTCAACTTTTCTAGGGGCGGTCGAGGGGCTGGTATTGGCTACCAAGGTGGTGGCGGCTTCAACGATCAGTCGAATGGGTATGGACCTCCTTCCGGCGGTGGGTATGGCGGCCCTCCCGGCGGCGGCTATGGACCCCCTGGCGGTGGATATGGGGGTAGTGGTGGGTATCGCAACGACCTCAAGCGTGGCGATGGGCCGGGTGGTTACGACGATAGAGATTCCAAAAGACCACGGTACTAATCTATGGTCATCTGTCGAGGTATATCTGGCTATCTTGTTCGGCATATTTTCTGTCAAGGTAACCGTCTACCCCTGGGTAGGATTTTGCGGTTGGTGTTGTTCATTTTTATCACCTTTCCCTATTGTTCTGCGTAAGTATTTACACGTCCCGGCGGGCATGTACATGAGTGTCAGGCAAGTATACATATGGTAACGAATTTGATTGTACACGTCCCTTTTGTGCTCAAAGTCTGACGACTCTAACCAAGTTTCAAGCACAAGACGTCGTCGCGACATTGACAATGGCATAGCCGCGCTCGGGCTTTGGCGAGGATGACGCTCATTGGCAACTAGACCGGACATTGCCGAACCTCTTTAATGACTGTGAATATTTAGCTTCGCGGGAGGCGATTTCAAAATCTGGACCTGGCTACTTAGGGCTACTTACATCTCGACAGTCTTTGATTTACAACTCGACGTCAGGCTTTGTCCTTGTCGGAGCCGATGCGACTTGATGCGACATGTCTACGGACGCCCGATTCTCCTGGGACTTCAGGAGACTGTCGGGTGATTTGAATTTCGGCCGTCTGCGCGTTTATCAATGTACTTTAGGTGAAGACGGACTCGGCCTTACCTACCTTGGGCAATACTTTCTTTGTGTGTTACATTCGAGAAAAAAAATGGGGGACCATTGCCTTGATGTTGTTATCGGTGCCGCCTTCATCAATGCGTCCCCCCATGTGACTGCGCGAGAATCGTACATTCGGCGTACGTCTTGGTCACCGTTCCCCACGGAGATTCATAAAAGTTTTTGCGGTAGATCTGCTGGTTCAGAAAATCTTATTTTTCGGTCGGTCTTCTTGCCTGCCCTTTCCCGGGTTCGCACGCAGGTTACGGTGATCCATCTGATTTGTTTTCACGTGGCCCATGTGTAGACGCCTGCGTACATCGCCTTTTGCCGCCATCAGGGTGAGTACGCAACTGTGCAGAATGGACAGGCTCGGTAGCATTTCGTGACGGATTTTATTTTGAGTAGATCGAGCAAACCACTCAGAGACCTACTGGTAAATATTCCAATCAGAGCTATCTCATAACAAATTGCGAACATGCACTTGTGCTTGACTCAGATGTGTCAGCGAAAGGAAGAAGCAAGGACGAGCATTGGGGACTAAACAAGACAAAAAAAATCTCGTTACCTAGTCGATCAAGATTGGAAGTCCCCAAACAAGTAACTTGCTACATTCAGGGATGATTCTGATGCGATTTTCTTAGCAACGTCCGTTCATCCGCCCGCCCAAGGCCGCCTCGACCCGTTGGGAGCCCCTGCAAACCGACATTCAATCGACCTTTCGGCGTCCTAGCTAACGTCCGTGTTCATAGTGTCTCCGAAATTCCTACGAAGTATACACCCACACATTCCAGCTGTGACCTGAGAACAAACGTACACAAGATTCAAGTTCGTGTTCCTGAAGTTCAGCTTCAAGTCAGGTGCAGACTGAGATAAGCACCGCATCTAGATCCATCGGTCCACCCTGCACACACTGAAGACGTGCCGCGTGCGATGGTCCACGGATCAGATCCCGCTTGCCTCTTGGACATGGCCATCTTTTAGCATGTCGGTTAGCTCATATGGTCTCTTTTTGTCCATTTCATGGCAAAAAATAATAATGCGGCAAGTCCAGACGAAATTTACGGAGACTCGCACACCGCCACCAAACCGACGGCTTATACCCTGCGCAAACTAGGCTCCTTCCCCCCCAACCTTTTTGATCCCTATGCCACCAAGTTCCTAGATCTGATCGAACTTCTCCTCCACGGACTTCAAGTAGACTGTTTTTTTGTGTATACATAATCTCCTGATATCCTATCCTTCCTTCACCTGTCAACTCCCCAGGTCACTTCCACTCTGACTTGCACCGGCAAAACATAGTGCTAGCAGTCTGGAATCCACGAGGACTGTCGAACATACCTGCTCGGCGGTGCCGTTACATTCCTTTCATCGTCGACACAAACGTGCTGTTTGACCGCGTCGCGTAGACCAGAAACCACGTTATTCCTGAGGTGTGGAGTTATCATTCCGCTAAAGTTCTTGGACGTCATTAACGTCATGTTGATAGCAGCCGGCGACATGGCAAGTACACGAACACCTCTGACTCGGTCGACACGTTCGTCTCTCCGAATCGACCTCCCCTCATGCCATGAGTCCGATGCATCTGGCTCGCCTTCCCCGGGCGTGGTGGCTACCTCTCAGTCTCCGGACACGCCATTAAATTCGAACCGACCTTCCCCTAGCGGTTCAGATTCGATTGACGAGGAGGGTGGCAAAGAGCCGGCGTCCGGTCCCAAAAGGTCTAATTCTTCGACTTCAATAAACAGCAAGGGCGAAAAGGAACGGCGAAAACGCTCACGGGTGACCGCAGAGCAACTCGTTCACCTCGAGCAGTTCTTCGCCGTTGAACGAAGTCCGACTGCTGCGCGTCGTAGGGAAATCAGCGAATTGCTTGGCATGGAGGAGCGCCAGACACAAGTTTGGTTCCAAAATCGGTTAGCTCACTAAATACTTGAATGTCACGGTTACTGAAGTTATTCCCGCTAGTCGCGCGAAGGCGAAGATGTTGCAGACCAAGAACAAAGACACTCTCCAAGCGGTCTCTCACCCGGTACCGCAGCGACAAGCAGATATAATTGTGCCTGAGTCCCCACCTAAGCTACTCACCGGCGTTCAGGCCGACTTGCAGCGGCTCATTCACGAGACTGAACGTACGTGGACAGTAAGACCTCAAGCACTCAACTTACGACATTCGTCTACAGCCATAACGATCATTCCATGTACAAACCTTTCCATCGGCACATGGCGACGCATCGCCTCGGGAGTAAGCAAGCACGATCTAGTCGCCTATGTTTGTGAAAACAAACAGACCTTGGTCTGGTTCATTTCGTCCAATGGTTGCGGCTTCAAAATGGAGATTCATTTCGATACAATCGTCGAAAGTGAATTTACCAATGCAGGACCCGTGTCGGGTCTTGCCTCTTTCACACTGTCACGCCCTCCGACATTTTTTCTGGAACGCACAGTATCCGCCTTTAATGAGGAGCCGCTTCGTCGTACCTGGTCTCAAAGTGCCGACTGGACAGAGGCTTACCAGGCTACGAATGTGCTGCGCCACGAGATTATTGGCTCTGCGATGCAACTCTCCCATCTCGTTCAAGCCCTTCAAACCAGGACACAGACTTCTGTAATATACCTTCATACTCCTGCGTATAAGGGGACTTCTCCAGTCGAGATACCCCGTCCTCCTATGGGGAGTTTGACGGACTCTCAACCTCCGTATTCGTATGCGGCTAGTGAACAGCAAAACGCTGATTACCAGGCTCCTGTGTTCACCGGTCCTCCTACCATGCCTGCCACCTCCATAGGCTATGCGCCGAAGCCCGTTAACACCGTCGTACCCGCTGCAGGCTTCACACCATCGACATTCTCCACCCTGACCACCGCATGTGGTGTCCCCGAGTCTTCTAGTTTCGGATCATCATATACTGAGTATCAGTACACTTCCGGACATCAGAGCACTGGTAATTATGGTCAAAACATGACCCAGGGCGCTCCGTCAACTCCCGCCGGTCCATATCTGGCTCAGCCCGTTCCCCGTGCATTTTATCGGGAGCATACCCAATTCGAGCCAAGTTACCAGGCTGCAGGGACTGTCTCTGAGTATCAGAGCACACCGGTGGAACAATATGTCCCGACCTCCCCCCCTCTTTTGACAACTCCATTCTATCCGCCGACAAGCATCACTCAAACCTATTCTGATAGCCAAGGTGTCGTAACGCCTGGCGTACCCGCCATCAAGTACGAAGTTGATGACGGCTCCCTTTTTCACTAGACTTAATGCCGTTTGGCCCTCAACACCCCAGTCATTCATTATAATGCTGCATTTTCACACTGTAACTATAACATACTTTCCTCTCCTGGTCTTTCATTCGTCACTCGTCGTTCGCTGCTTTCGTCGTCACCGCCGCCCCCGGGGTCTCTCGTTATGGACTGAGTATCAATCCTTTATAATTTCGTTACTGATTCATATTTTCACTTTGTAGCCCACATATATCGCATACCTGATTCACCTGCTTTGTTATTACGTGCAGATATGTACCTTATACTCGTTTCGTTCTTGCAAGTTGTGCAAATGTTGTTGATGTTATTAATAAAGTCTCTACGAGTACTTTCCAGTTGACTTTGAACATTCCTACGGAGTTTTCTCAAAGTCCGATGTGATCGAATCCAGCCTCTCCCTGCTGAGCCTAGCGGTATAAGATCGGCTAACAATGTTGACTGTGAGATTTGAATTTGTCAGATTTCTCAACGGCAGATCAATAGTGGACATCCATACAAGTGTCCATGAAACGCTCCATGCATCTTGTCAGGCATGTCTGCTTCGGAGTCAATTGCCTATTACAAAACGAAAAAAAATCTCCTCACTTCTTCAGAGCTACTGAGGGAAGCCCCAGGCCTGGTGACACATGCCTTGAAACAACGTTCGTTCATGTTCTAATCCGAATTATTTAGTCATTATTAGGGGGAAACAATCGGGTACTCGCGTTCATGAGTAGTTGAGCATTTGCCTGCGCAATTTCCGTGCGTACGGCATTCATAATTTGTTCCTTCTTCTCGTTCTCTAGCAAATCTGTAAGCATTGTTCTGGCCAAGCTGCCGCGTGTCGCACCACTAGGAGAAGACGAAGAAGACGAAGACTTGGATCCAAATGGCGACTTGAAGAAGTCTGACATGGTTTTTCAGAAATTCCGGCGTCTAACGGTGGTGGTCGTGGTAGAGTCGCAGGGTACGAAAATATTTGATCGAATCTAAAATAGGCAACTACTCTTCGTCATTGACATCGACGACGGCGGTCCCTTCCGTCTTTCTCTTCTCCTCCACCAGCATATACCATGGGCGCCGGAGAGTCGACTGCACGCAATGATCAAGGCGATGAAGTCGTGGACTACTATAACCTGCTAGAGGTCGATGAGAATGCTACCGCCGACGAACTGAAGGTACGCCGGTCAGGATCTTTTTGCATGTTCCCCGATTCTTACGGTCTCGAAGCGGTCATTCAGAAGACTTGCTCTGGTTCACCATCCAGACAAGAATCCCAATGACGTTGAGGGTGCTACAAAGCGATTTGCGGCCATGCAACAGGCATACGAGGTCAGATCCCTAGGGAATCTTTTCGAAATATACTCATCGATCCTCAGGTTCTTAGTGATGAACAGGTGAGCCGCAGAAAATCACCGGCTCTTGGCAAATAACCGAGCTACACCAAGTAGGAACGCGCGTGGTACGATTCGCACAAGGCATCATTAGAACCTGAGCCCGATGCAGAAACGGTGTTTGAGGATATCCGCAAGGGTGCCCCACCACCTCGTGCACGAGATAGAGGCCTCACTGTAAGGCACCTTGCCCGTTTTTTTGATGCAACCATCTGGTCTGGATTTACCGATGACGACAACGTAGGTTTTATCGACAGTCATATACTAGCCATTTACTCATTTTCACCCTAACTCAGGGATTTTTCACGGTATATCGAAACTTGTTCAACCGACTCATGGCCGAGGAGGCTCTGATTTCCGATATTGTTTTACCTTCTTTTGGATACTCCACTTGGACTTGGACACCCACTCAGAAGGGCGAGGACTTGCCCGCAGCACGGATATTCTACAACGTGTGGATAAACTTTGTTACCAACAAAGATTTCAGTTGGTGCGATCAATGGAATCTTGCTGAAGCGCCTGATCGGCGCGTCCGAAGGTATCTGTATTTTTACGTGTATGCTTTTAGAGTTCTAAGTAAACACATTATTTTCTAGACTGATGGAAAAAGACAACAAGAAGGCTCGGGATGATGCCCGGCGAGACTACAACGACACGGTACGGGTGAGCAAGACTTTACTTTCTGGTTGTATCTATGTAACATTATATCATGCAGTCTCTAGCCAAATTCCTGCGTAAACGCGATCCACGGTACAAGGCCCATCTTGCGCAGCAATCCGAAGAAAACCAAAGTCGTGTTGCATCAGGAACTTCAACGCCTCATACTGGTTCCTCCAGGAGACCTACTCAACCGACTGTAGATTCTTACGTAGAACAGGACTGGCAGAAGATCGACACACGAGGAGCACATGATGATGATCTGGAGTGGGCCATCGGTGAGGGCGAAGATCCTGAAGAATGGGAATGCGTCGTATGTGGAAAATCATTTCGAAGCGAAGCAGCGTGGGACAGCCACGAAAGAAGCAAAAAGCACCTCAAGGAAGTTGAGCGCTTACGCAGGGAGATGCAGGAGGAAGATGTTGAGCTCGGCCTCGATGCTCCAGAACCAGATTCATCTCCGGAGCCCCCGCGGTCGCAAAGTTTAACACCTGACATACCAACGATGGACGAAGACCCTACCACTGTTGCTAGCGCCTCTGATGGCGAGTTCGAGGAGCAGCAGCTCAATATCGGCAAACGCAAGAAGCAGAAAAACAAGACCAAGAGGCCGCCCTCAGAACCGTTGACGCAAACTGAAAAAATAGGGCGGAGAATTATTGACTGGTCCATTCCAGAGTTGCAAGAACAACCTAGAGACCAGGCGCAGACCGTTTCTTTGGACGAGACACGACCTTCGGGCGAGGCAGTAGAAATGACGAAAAGGGAAAAAAGACGTGCCAGGCAATCGAAAAAAGCTGAAGCTCAGAAGAACGCCGAATCTCAGGTATGATTAGATTTTCTGCCGTGATTTGATACGTTAACGTCCATCTTGTGAACGTGTCTCATGTTAGTTCAAATGCAATGCTTGCCCGAACGTTTTCACGAGCAAGACCCAACTATTTAACCATATCAGGGACATGCCAGACCATGCTCGTGCTGACGACACTCCGAATCGGGGGAACAAGGGGAGGTCAGGGAAGCGGTGAAGCTTCCGGCGGCACTACGAATTGTTGTAGATGGCAAGACTTTGTTTTAAAAACAAGTAATGTAGATCACTCCTAATACAGCGAGATGCAGCGGTACCGATGAAACAGTCTAGACGAACTCAAAAACAAATGCGCCTCCGACATTGCTTGACCGTAGCGGGCAAGTCCCGGAAAGATCAGAGAAAATCTCCACCCACTTGAAATTCCTGGGCATAACACATTCTCCCATGATATCACGCCGTTATCATCCCTGAAAAAGGGTGTGTAAAGCTTCCGAGATGAACACCGAACAGGAAGACCGAAACAATCCTTCGTAATGGTGCACCATCCGGAGTGCCGCAGGAACACTCTAGGCCGGAGGATATCGACCCATTTCGGATGGATACAGAGACGGAGATATATTACATTTGTGTTTCAATAACGCGTTGTCGCGACGACGAGCACATCCCGCAAAATGAAGCAAATGACAATCATTCCATTCACAGGTATATAGTAAACTTTATGTAAACGGAACGGCCGCGGGAAAACTATCCCATCAACTGAGATACGTCCTCCGGCGGATATTTGGTCTGCGAGAACGTGAGGAGTCTAGAGGGCCAGGGATTCAGTTAGCCTGAAACATCGGGGAGGGGACCACTTACCGTTTCAGACTCTGAATATATTTGCGACTGACTTCATCGTTCAGCACATGCGCGACTTGATCTGATGAGATCTTCTCTCGGGCAGAACGTTCGTGTATACTTAATAGGAACCGGGAGTGAGCAAGATTTCGGAGCATGTGGAGGAGGGAACGGGACGTACCCAACCATGGTCACTCCGATAGGCCAGGGTGCGTTACCGATTGAGAGGCGCAGATAGGCGTCGTTTGCGCGTTGATATTGCCGCTTTTGCATATGGTGAACGATTTCAGCCATACGGGCTAGGACGTCAGAGGGTAGAGACTACAGGGACACGTTCAGAATGGAGTAATCTTGAAATTAGGTGGATTTTCGTACCCTAGAGCGTAGCTGCTTGAAAAGCGGCTTGAGATACTCTGCAGACTGGACTTGGGTTGCAGCAGCCAGTTTTCCTTGGTGTGTTCTCTTGATATGGTCTGTCGGGCGAGTCAATAAGCTGAAGTAAAGATAAACCTGACGTGTAACATACCCGGTCGTTCGTCCATTGCTTCTCCCCACTCTTTCAGCACCCGCTTCAGAGCATAATAAATGATAGGATACAGTTTATCTGGCTCCGTTTTGACAAGGTCGAGGTCGAGCACAGTGTTAGATGCAAGTTCAGATTCTTCCTTTTTCTTTCCTTTGTTGGGGGTTCCCTTGCTCTTCATCTCTCTCTCCACATTCTCGACATCCTCGAGGGCCTTCTTGAAGTCATTCTGGCCGCCTTGTCGGTCATGGCCCTTCTCCTCGATCAACTCTAGCGCTCGTAACCGGAGCCGTCGGTCTTTGTCTGTCTCAGCAAATAGCCGTATGGGTTGACCCTTGGCTCGTAGTCGACGGGTAGTTTCTTCCGCGGATATATTGAATGATGATTCAGGTTTGGGTGAGTCGGTGTCGGGGGTTAGTGAACTAGGATGAGGCGACTTGGACGACCTGGCACTAGCCTGTTCTCCATCAAAAAATCAGGACCCAAGCCTTGCAGAACACACGCAAAGTTACTCACTTTCACTGCCTGTGCTGCGGCCGCCTTTGCTTCTGCCTCTTCCCTGGCAGCTCGCTCCTTTGCCTCTGCTTCTTCTTGATCTTTGCGTTCCTGTTCCTCTTTCAACCGTTCAATTTCACCGCGGCGCATATACTTTGTCGGTCGCTCGGATGAATCATCCTGCAGTGCTTTTCGTTTTGAGGCAATTTCAGCCTTGAGTGCGTCCATGGCGGTGGATTTGGGAGTCGGTGGTCTAGACAAGAAACCTTACGTAATATATTTCTCTTTCCGCTACCACCCGGTGTTCGTCGACCACCAACTTGCACCATCATGTCTGAGGCCTCTGAATTGTCCAGGTATTTCTTTTCTTTTGTCTCTAATTTTTCTGGTATTTATCGCGTGTAAAGCAAATACGTTCTTCAGACCGTTGGGTTCGACGGTGAGCCTGTTCGTTGGCAGTGATAGAGGTGACTGATAGAGGAATCTTCCAGCCCGGTTCCCTAACCAGAACCAGACCCGCAACTGGTACGATCGTTTCTACTGTGCATATCTGGCCTTGCCTTATGTTTCCTCTGTCCAGTTTCCAGAACTATGTCGATTACTTCAAGTGCATCAATGCCAAGGGCGAGGACTATGCTCCTTGCTCGCAGTTCAAGAGGGTCTATCGCACTCTCTGTCCCAGTGCGTAGTTGCATTTCTTTTCCTGGTATTTTGCTAACAATATTCCAGATGAATGGGTATGCATCATTCCTGACGCCCGCATGATCTCTTCCCTGACATAATATCTCTAGGTCGCCAAGTGGGATGACCAGCGCGAGAACGGCAACTTCCCCGCTTCCCTGGAGCCTTAAGGCGTGTTAATGCATGGCCAGAAAGCAGAGACCGAGGGAGGCTTTGTACCTTAGACAAGTTCAGTATATTGTTCCCAGAAATACCCTCCAGGTCACGTGGAATTTAACAAGTTCTATCTCTTCCTTTACTCCCTCTTGCGTGCCATTAGCCAGATTTCTTTCCCCGCTCTGGATCTTTTAGTGGATGCGGGGTTCCGGCTTCTTCCACCATCACCTCCATTTTCTATTGATAAGAGACAGCCGGTTAATCACCTCCTTTCAAACCACCATGGACTATAGCAACGAACCAGAACATTCCGAATTACTCGTTGTGCAAGCACAAGAACCATTCAACGCAGAACCGCTGTCTGCTGCCCTCGTCGAGTTCCAGCTGACTCCTGAAGAGCTTGTGTATTGCAGAAACCATGGGCCAGTCCGAGAGTTCTCAGAGGACGACTATACGCTCACCATCAAAGGAATGGTGAGCAAAGAAGTCACCCTTTCCATGAGGGATATCAAAACGATGTTTCTACAAACGCGAGTGGTTGCAGCACTCCAAGTGAGATTATATCCCGCAAACCATGAACTCTACTGACAGCAACGTGTCACTGTTTGCAGTGCGCTGGAAATCGACGCAATGAGATGGGTGCTATCAAACGTGTACACGGCGTGGGATGGGACGACGGTGTTATTGCCAACTGTAGCTGGGGTGGGGTAAAACTCTGTGATGTTTTAAAATATGCCGGGATCCAGGATGACAGTGCACATGTATGCTTCACGTCGTATGCCACACTGTGCCAGGACGACACCTACTACGGCTCTTCGATCCCCGCTGAGAGGGCGATGAATGCAGAAGACGACGTTCTTTTAGCTTTTGAGGTGTGTTGTTGATCTGCTTCTCATCATGTCCAGGCTAATGCGCAGATAGATGAACCACGAAGCGTTGCGAGCAGAACATGGCGGACCTCTGCGCCTCGTTGTCCCAGGCGTGCTAGGTGCCAGATGGGTGAAATGGCTGGATACAATCATCGTTTCTCCAAATGAGTCGCCTAACTTCTATCAGCAGCGGGATTACAAGGTCCTGCCGCCGTCCGTAAGCTGGTTTCTTCGTATCCATTCGTATCTAAATCCGTTCATAGATCGAAACCAAAGCTGACGCCAACGATGTATGGGCCAAATACCCTGCCATAGAATCCCTCCCGCTGAACTCGGTCGTCGCTCTGGCTATTCACAATCCTTCGTCGTCTTCTCTTTTCGTGAAAGGGTATGCTGTTCCAGGGTCATCGGAAAACGTTGCATCTGTCCAAGTGTCAATCAACGAGGGCGAGAGTTGGGTACCGGCAAAGATAACGTATCAGAAGGGCCGATGGAGTTGGACGCTGTGGGAAGTCGAAGTGACAGATGTACCCCAAAGTGGTACTGTGTTCTCTCGTGCTATCGATGAGCTTGGAAGGGTGCAAAGTAAGGAATGTATGTGGAATATGCGAGGCGTAGCGTATAATGCTTGGGGATACAAGAGTTGGTAATAAACTGGGTGGTATTTGTCTTGGTTAATCTACGTAATTACCGCTGAGATGTGTTGGGAGTACATATACCGTTCGGGGTATCCAGTCTACGTTTATTCAGGGGCCATCGTGCCTTTTTAGGATGTATGTGTCGTGCCGAGGCAATTCGTCTGTAAACGATCGACGTCGACGAGCAGCCGTATTACGGCTTTCTCTGTAACTCCCAGTAACCAGCAGTGCTCATTCTCCGTGCACTCTCCAAAGTAAATCATCTGTTGCGTACACTATGGCGTTGGGAAGAATAGTACACTATGCGGTCGACGCTGTCTTGCTGTCGACAGTGTTAGCAGGCGTGCGGCGGTCCAGTGGTTTTACGTGCGTGGTATTTCGTTCAGTACCGACTGCTGCTGGCTGATTGTATCAGCCCCAATACCTCAGCGATTACCGAGCCAACGCTGCGTTCAGTGGCTGATACGTTCCTCAGCACGGGCGAGACAGTGTTTGACCTCATCCAGATGAAGTCGATGAATACCGAGTACTTCAAGAAAGACTCGAGGACTGGGTCGAGGAGTGGATAGCGGTGGCATGGGTAGGCCCGGGGTGTATGCGTCATGTCGAACCCTTCGACTCTGTACTACAACGAACGGAACCAATATTGATTATATGCGCGAATAATGCAAGGATAAAATATTCTTTATCTATGCAATCAAGATATGTTTAGACCTATTTTTGAGCTTGCTCCGACATGCTGTGGGAATTTGTCATTTAGGCAAGGTTGTCTTCTTACCACCATGGCCCACGACGTCACTCCACCAGAGAACACCATTGCCGTCGCCTTCGTCGTCGATGCGTCCCTCTCGCTCGCTGCCCAATGGCACCTCGTCATCGGCCAATACGTCGCCCCAATGCTCAAGCGCCTCAGCGAGTCCAATCCCGGTTTCAGAGTAGGAGAAAATAGCCCATGCTTGCAGCGCCCGCCACCTAATTATTAACGACCTAGTTTCGCATGGCCTTTATTTCCTACGGTACCGCCGATACCCGACCTACACCCTTACTGTGCAAACGGTTCTTTGCCGACTTTCAGCCCGTGACCAAGCTCATCAAGGAGGAGCCCGCGAAGCTTGGTGTTGGCTTGTCTTCTTCAGGGACCCACGGAATGTCGGCCCTAGAGGGCTTCGTTGCGGCGGTAGAGGTTAGCAATTGAATTACTTTCGCTTACACGCTACACGCCTTAACGTAAGGTCTAGATGTTTGATACCCTGCAGAGTTGCTATATCCCACCTGATCCAAATCGCCCTCCGCTCTACCACATATTCCACATTGCATCTTCTCCACCGGACGACCTTGAATTTCCTCAGTACAACCAGCTGCCCGAGCTCGATCGCATTACTTGGGATACTCTGCCATCGGAGCTCCAGAAGGTCTTCATCTCGTTGAAACGCGTCAGAACTGCGTTGCTAACAGGTTTTCAGAGAAATATCAACCTCAGTATTATCAATCTGGACTCCTCACTTCCCAAGTTCTCAGAGCTGCAGTCTTCGGTAGCATTTCCGTTTCCTTTGACAGCATGCACTTACATAGCTTCTAGGCTGCTTCTGGTCAGAAGGTGATGCCTTGGTTTCCGGTGCGTCCCCAGCATGCACTCTGCCTTTCTGGGTTCCCCATGCAACAGGCCGCGCCACCTAAAGGTAACGAGCTCTTTTGTTTCCGTTGTTCCTTGTCTCAATACTTCATATCAGCGACCCCTCAAAAGCGCCCTCATGAAGTTATCTCCGTTGATGACAAGAGTCCGGATACAAAACGCGTGCGACTTTCCCAACCCAACGAAAAGCTGGCGCCCACTCCTCCTGTTGCACCAACTCGCCCACCGCCCCCGTCCCAACCTGTTGCGAATAACCCCATTCAGCCACCACCTCAAAATATACCTCCTCAAATACCGGTGCCTGGTCCACAGCAATTACTTGATCGCTTCCGACTGGAAGACGCTAAAATGCGCGAGCTAAATAAAGCGATGGTAGAAGCTCGTAACCGGGGTGAAAATCTACGCGCAGAGGCTATCCATCAGGAGATGACCAAGAGACTCCCTCAGCATACGAAACTTCGTCAGGTTGTTTTCACCATGCTGAAAAGTCCCCAGATGGCCGCGATGAGACAGCAGTTAATGCAAGGACAGCAGCTAGCCAATCAGGGGAACCCGGGCAATGCGACCGCAAATCTACCAACCCCGTCCCTGAAAGTTCCACAAGGTTCATCACCCGCGCAAGGTTCCACAGCCGCGTTTCCCCCCAACGACGGAGCAAATCTTCCGGCAAACAATTTCGTGCCGCCACAAGGCATGCATATGCGATCTTTGTCGAATCCCGGTGAGGTCGGTCAGGGCTTTAATGCAGCTAGGATGCAAATGTCACCTAGCGCGGCTGCGCAGATGCAGAAGGTCATTGAACAGCAAAACCGGACAGGACAGCCTCCACCTCAACATCTAGGAGCAGGTCCATCAAAGAGTTCTCCCAATATGATGGCAAACATGCCCCCTGGTTCAATTACGTCGACGCCACCGATGAACGTGATGACCGCAGGAGACCATCCACCAAATAATGCTGCACAACCACCCCAGCCGCAAACTCAACAACCTGTCAAAACACCAGTGTGGCAAGGGACGCTTCGCTGGAGTGGTGTTGATGCAACTGGGAAGCGTGAGATGCAGGTACATGTTGTCGCATTCGCTCAGAATCCCGCTGAATGGTGATTATTTCTGTCTCCACTTTCTTCTTTCGCTTAACTGAGGCCGATTTTAGTCATGCCAATACTTGGCCGTCATCATTTATGCTTACGCCTACCGCACAAGCTGCTGTATCGACGCAGGATCTGCAGGTGTGGGTTAAGAAAACACAGCCTACGTTGTGTACCTTTGCAGCTCAGTCCCGTATCGCCGATCCCAAGTCGAACGAGCTTCATTACAGGTCTCTTATTACACTTCTTCTAAACAAGAAAGTTGTACGTGGCATTCCTGACTTCTTTTTGCATGTAAACTCATTTTGCTGCAGTATGCTATCACTGGGTGGCCGCGACCGGGAGGCGGCCAAGATAGCAATATACTGTTGTTCCCTATAAATGCCCAAGGACTTGTGGGCGCTTTCTTCCTCAATGGTATACCTGAGCTTCCCAAGACTACGAATCCCAGTTCCAATCCCAACTCGGCGCCCCCCATGGCTAACATGATGGCTTCTCTGGCCAAGTTGCCTCCGGAGCAGCGGAATGCGCTTATGGCCCAATTTGCTATGGCTCAGCAGCGGGCCCGCCAAGCCCAGGTTCAACAGCAAGCGGCAGCTCTCAACAACACTGCTTCTTCGTCAGGACTATCTGGTTTCACACCTCAGCAGCCTCCACAGTCGATTCAACAGCAGTTTCAGCAGCATCAACAACAACTACAGCAGCAACAGCAACAGCAACAGCAACAGCAACAGCAGCAGCAGCAATCGCAGCAACAGTCGTTCGGCTCCGGACAGTCGTATTCTGGGATGATGCCCCAGGCAAACAACATGATGAACTTTAATGCGCAGCAGACCCAAATGTCTGCGTCGCTCCCGAGAGCTGTGCAGCCCAACGTCCAGGGTGGGTTCAGCCATGAGATTTTACAGTCATTTATGCAGCGTAGTGCGGAGGGTGGGGGAGGTTCGTAGTTGGTAGAATTTTGGGAGTGCATATATCTTGGTTGTATCGCTATTACTATTCGCATAACATGTAGACTGTATTTTTATTTTGTACCAATATAATACATGGGCCACCGGGCCGCGAGCGTCCTTCCTATTTTGCATGCCACCAGGACCAGCGTACAACTGGCTCTGCGTTCTTTCGTCTGCTGCTGACATTCTTGGCCATGCGGCACGTATAAGGGCTTCCCAGATTGCTGGGCAGCGTTCAGTGCTTGTTGCGCGGACGAAAAATCGCGACGCGCCAGTACCAGCGCCAGAAGAAGATAAAATCAGAATTGAGGAGAATGTACGGCCGCTTCAAGGACAGTGGGTGAGTCTGGCGACTCTTTAAGTTTTTTGTTCACTGAAACAGTAAAAGGTTGAACCGGTCGCGTTGACCAGAGACTCTACTCTTCCTTGGGAAATCGCAGCAGCTCCAGACGTGGAAGAGGTACGTCCCGAATGAATAATCAACTCTTGGTCCTTGCTTGATATTTACCAGACACCGCCTACAAATGAAACAATACCAAATCACGAGGAGCCTGTAGTAGAGTCCATTTCAACCTACGAGACCGTGCAACCAGAAGAAATCCAGGCGCCTCCAACGCGTAACCTATCTTCCTCCAAAGTCCCGTCTTCGCGTATTGGCAGGCTCTTCCACTATGGGGGTGCGTCTCTCCTCCGCTCGCTCCCCTTCTCGTCTGACACGATTCTGCAGGGCTCGCTGCCTCTCTCAGCTACGGTGCTGCTTCAGAATTGCTCCGTCGAACCGACAACTCTGGAGGCTCTGTCATGATGACTGAGGCTAATATAAAGCGGCTCGTATCCAAGCTCTCGCAGATGCGAGGGGCAGCACTCAAGCTGGGCCAGTTTCTTAGTATACAAGGTTCTGCTTTGTCCTTTGTCGTAAGATGCTTTTTGTTTCTGACGAGCCTCTCGTAGACACACACCTCCTTCCTCCTGAGGTAGATAAAATATTCCGGAGGGTGCAGGATAGCGCGCATTATATGCCAGATTGGCAAATGGAAGTGCGCGTTGAACCACCTTTGCTGAGCTGTGTTTGCATTCTAATCACGACGACAGAAAGTGCTGCAAAATTCTCTCGGGGCAGACTGGGCCTCGCACTTTGACTCCTTCGACCGCATCCCCTTTGCAGCAGCCTCCATAGGTCAAGTACACAGCGCCGTTCTTACCGCGTCTGCTTCGCCTACTGGCAAACCATACCAAGTAGCAGTCAAAGTCCAGTTCCCCAATATCGCCAACTCGATAGACAGTGACCTGGGATATATCAAGCTCTTGTTGACCGCGGGCAAATTTTTGCCAAAGGGCCTCTTTCTTGACAAGACCGTTTCTGTAAGTATTTTCGTTCCCTTTGCAATCCAACACTGACTTAGGTTACGCGAAGGTAATGAAGCAGGAACTGGCAGATGAATGCGATTACACCCGGGAGGCCTCATTTCTGCGTACTTTTGGGTCACCAGAGTACCTTGGAAATGATTCACGTTTCAAGATTCCTTGGGTTTGGGAAGGAAGCACTGACCGTGTGCTCGTCATGGAACGCATCGACGGGATCAGCGTTGGGGAGGCGAACATCAAGGCCTTGTCCCAGCCAGATCGTGACACCGTGCGTCCTATCATCGACATGCTTTTCCATATTTACTCTCCAAGTAGATCGCGGCTTGTGTGATTGAGCTCTGTCTGAAAGAGCTCTTCGAGTTCCGGATGATGCAGACGGATCCCAACTGGACAAATTTCTTGTGGGATGCGCGTACGAGACGGATGGGGCTGGTGGATTTCGGCGCTACGCGATCGTATTCTAAGGAATTCATGGACGGGTGGTTGAGGCTGCTCCAGGCAGCTGCTTCTGATGACTGGGATGCTTGTGTTGAATGGAGTTTGAAGGTGGGCTACCTCACAGGCCAGGAGAACCAGGTTCGTTACCTCGCACTGCTGTAATGTTGCTTTGGCTGATACATGTTGTAGATCATGCTGGATGCACACGTGAAATCCATGACACTCCTTGCCGCGCCGTTCAAACCGTCGACTCCTCAGCCGTATACATTCGGCCGCAATTCGGGTTGGGCAGATATCACAGCTCAGATACGGGATAATATTCCAGTGATGTTAGAACACAGGCTTACACCTCCACCGCAGGAGACATATAGCTTGAATAGAAAGCTCAGTGGTGCATTTCTCCTCGCGTCGAGGCTTGAGGCGACTGTCAATACGAAGGATATCTGGGATCATCTAGTAGGTAAATATACGTTTGGCTAGGTAGATAAAGAAGTAGACGAAATACAGCCCTGAACTTAAAATTTTACGCGACCGATCTCTCTGTTGACCTTCACCTTCACCTTCACTCAACATGGACACCTTTCACTCACTAGTCGACATCTCCAAGCCCTCGTTGTTCCTTTCCCTGGCAGCAATAACCTTCAACCCAACTGCCTGGAACATCGTCGCGAGAAACGGTGCGCCCCAATTTTTCGCCCCGTCATCGGTCTCACCTTCCCTCCAGAGTACAGAAACAAGACCATCACGCGCATTTTCGGCAGCCCAAAAGCAGGATGCTACTTTCTCGCTGTGATGATTTTTCTGTTCGGGATGCTACGGGATTATCTGTGCGTGGAGCTTCACGCCCCCCGCTCGGTGACGCTTACACGCGCAGGTTTCATGTTGCGCTGGCAGAACAGCCAAAGGTGGCACAACTACCAGAGCCATATAATTTGGTGCTACCGTTGGCGTTGATGTGCACAGGGCAACTGCTGGTGGTGTCGTCGACGTGGGCGCTGGGTATCACTGGCACGTTTTTGGGAGACTACTTTGGTATTCTTATGGATCACAGGGTCGAAGGGTGCGCTGTTTTTCCGTTTCTGTTCCTCATCATTCATTAACGTATGCTAGATTCCCGTTCAACGTCCTGAATGACCCCATGTACGTTGGAAGCACGATGTGTTTCCTTGGTGGAGCGCTGTGGTCAGTCTTGCTCTTCATTGTCCTTCCTGCTGTCACTGATCCTGGATGCAGGGAATCTTCCCCCGCAGGGCTGTTAATCACACTCTACGTATACATTGTCTACATTATCGCTCTACGATTCGAAGGGTACGTCGTCCAGCCTTGCCGGAAATTCAGCTACTCATTCTTCCATTCCAGGCCCTTCACCGACATGATATACTCAAAACGCGCTGAGGAGCAAGCTAAAGCGTCCAAGAAAGATTAAAGAATTTATGACGCAACATACTGACTCTCATCAGTCATATTCTAGATTTTCGGGACGCAGGCTGGTTTCAACTCCAGTGTGCATGAATGCATTCCCTAATATCACTCTCTTGGGTTCCGTACATACATCACAGAAGTATAATATCTATCTTTCTCCTGTGTGAGCTCACCACTTGTGAATTATTGAGGATCCTGCTTCAACGTCAATGAAAACATCATCTTCACAACAGTATATGATACACCATACATACATGTCCAAACTAATATACAGAAAATAAAGACATCCCCTCAAACAAACTCAACTTACGTCCATATACGTGTCAACGTCACCCTCAGCATCGACGTCAGCGTCAGCATCGGCATCGGCGTCAGCATCGGCGTCGGCATCAGCATCGTAGTGAGCATCTTCCGAAACAGAGCGCTCCTGGCCCACATCCTTGCTCGTGCTAGCCACAGGCTCTGGATTGACAACTTCCATTTCTTTCTTCTTCTCACCTTCCGTTTCGCTTTCCATCTCCTCGAACGCGATCCTACATGCGTTTGAATAATAATAAACCTTCAAGAGAAAATCAAGACGCACCGATACGCTGCTTGGCACTCCCGCAACAGCTTAGTACGATTCTTCCAGTTCTGTCGCCGCGACGTCGGAGATATCATATCTTCGTCCAGTTCTGCAATACACGTGAACACAAACACTAACAGCCCTGAAGAAAGCAGCGCACCTTTATGGTCACCCAGCATTTTCAGATGTTCCACGGTCACAAATTGCCATGACTTTTCCTTGTCGAAAAAATTGACCGTGTAAAAGTGAACATTATCTTTGCTCCGCTTCGCTTTTTTGTTCTTTGCCACAAACTCCTTTTTCCTGCTGAGAATTTTCTCCGGTAGCTCTGGGTGGTCTTCGTCATATATAACCGCTGGCCACCACGGGTAAGTTCCTACCAAGGAGAGATATTAGAGCTGATATGGTGTCAGAAATGAAGACATCGCCGTACCAGCCTTTGCCCAGACTAGAAGAAAAGTAATAATGTGAATCTACTCGGGCTTAAATTACGGAAGAAGCTTACCCAAGGTGCCACTTTCCAATTTCTCGCCAGGTTTGAGATTAATGTTCCCGAGGGTACGATCGAACAGCGGAGGTCCCTCATTCAACGACTTCCGCTGCTTGTTCTTCGCACGACGACTAGTGGGTGTAACAATTTCCTCAACGATGAAGCCACCTCTGTCTTGATCTTCGATGACATTATAATTGGGCATCATCTTGAGATCTTCGACAGTACGGCCATGCCGGTCCCTAACTTGACGGGCCTCTTCAATTCGTCTCCGAATCAACTCTTGCTCGTCCTCCGAACTTTCATCATCATTCTTTGCTGTGTCCTCCTGCTTGACATCGGTCGTTGCTTCGGTGACAGGAGCATCTTCGTGTACAATAGTTGCCTCTGCCTGAACATTCTCCTCTGTCCTAGTGTCGCTATACGCCCAAGTCTCAATCCTGTCGGACACGTCCACCTCTGGAGCAGGGGCCTCTGCTGAAGTAGCATCTTCCATCTCAACGTCTGGTTGGTCTCCAGTTGGTTCAACGCGCTTCTGAACCGCTTCTTCCTGGCGAGGCATGATACCATCGTCTGTTGGTGTAGATTCTGGCGCAACATTGACAGCTTCGAATTGCGACTCCACCACAGCTTCAGGCGGGTGAATATAGTCAGTCGAAGCGTCAACGTCAGCCATCGGTGTATCATCGTCACCTAGCTGGGTAGATGGAGCAGTTTGGAGAGAAGAAGTTTGGACTGTGATTTCCGCCTCTGGTGACCTTTGCAACTCCATGTTTACTTCTGGTTCCACGCTGATATTGATGTCGACCTCGTCGCGCAAAGCAGCAGCCGGTATATCATGAGATGAAGGTTGCACCTCCATGCGGGCTTCCGATTCTATGGGGGCATCAATGACGGCTTGGTCACCCAAAGGCGATATATCGCGAGCGTCAACCTCTGCATGTATTTGGCCGTCATGATCGACATGATCTTGTATAAATTCGGAATGAACTTCCTCGTCGTCTGGAAGGGTCTGGGTTTCGACGTGAACTTGCGTAGCGACCTCCTGAGGCTCCGTGTCGACTTCAGGAGCATGTGCGTCCACATGCGGAAGCTGCGCATGGACTTCGTCGACTTCAACATCACCAACCCTGCGTATTTCAACTTCAAGGACCTCTTCAATGTCTGGTTCAGGAGCCTCGTGACCCTCAGGTTCAGGGACTTCGTCGATCTGAGGTTCATGAACCTTGTCGATCTCATGAGCCTCGTCGACCTGGGTATCAGCTTCTGCTTCATGAATCTCAGGATTGGCATGAAGTTCGGTATTGATCTCTGCGTTAGGTTGAGAATTGATACTGATATCACGTCCGATGTCATTCTCGATTTCGGTTCCAGGGGTGTTTGTTCTATGATCTGTTAGAACGTACGCAACCTGCTCTAATTTGATGCCAATCGTACGATCCGGCGTGGCAGTAGGTCGGGTATCCAGCACCATAGGTTCGTCCCTCACCGCTGAGACAGGTAAATCGATAACTGTGGGGGTCTGTACATCTTCTGGCAACGGGGAGTAATCTCTTGTTCTTATTGGTGAGGAAGGCGTATGTGAAGAATCGCGATGTGGCGATAGCACCATCGGTGTGAGTGGTGGTTCTGTCGTAACGTCAAGAGGCCCTTGTGATGGCTCTTCCTCGTGATCTTCACCAAAGATCATGTCCGACTCGTCTTGTGGAGACCCTGCTATAGATACTTGATCTGCGGGCCTTTCCTTCACATCGTCATCTGACAGGTTTTCTGCCAGTACTTCCTCATCGACGTGATCTGTAGGAGTGGCCGGTAGATCTTGAGGAGGGACATTGCTCTCCACGCTCAGCGTTAGGTTCTCGGATTCGCCTGTACTGAAAACACCTAACGACGACTTTGCGCGACCTAGAGAGGATAAACACATGGTAAGAAATTTTAGGTGAGTGAGCTAGTCAGAATGACACGCACTCTTCCTCCTTTGCTGAGCTGAGATGAGAGACATACAATCAGCTAAAGGTCCGCGATATACATGAGATGCAGAACATACACTTCTTCGGTGGCACTGGGGCTGGCTGTGGTGCAGTCAGCGTCGACGATCTTCCGCCACGCTTCTGGCCTTCAGGTAAGATCCATCCAGCCTCGAACATCAGGAACGAGTCTCGGTGTCCAACAGAATCGACCAAAAGAGGCGTGCTCATTTGCCCGCTTGGCAAGTATTGTAGAACCGACGTAGATGAAGTCGTTTTTGGCTGCTCATCTGAACTCTCCTGACCTTGAACTTGCTCATCCAGCTCGTTGTCTGTTGTATTCGATGTAGCGCGGCGAATTCTCTTTGGTGCGCGTGACCCGGCGTTGGCAGCTGCTTGTTCGACACGCTTGGCCTCCCTCCGAGTATTGTCTGCCTTGCGATCACGCTTCCTTTTCATGGTAGCAGGTATCATTTCTTCGGGTGGAGGTTTTATCTGACCAAGTTCATAATTGAAGAGGGAAGAAAGGGGATCCTCGTTGATGATATACTTCACGTCGTCCTGTATGGCCTCTTTAGATAGGAGGAGCTCCAGTATGGGGAGGGGTGTTTCAAGATCCCCAACTTCAGGTTTTGTGGGTATGACGTCCACCTCCATAGTATTCATGTCCGCTGTGGGATCGTGACTCTGTCCAGATTCCAATTCGATATTGTCTACGTGCATCCCATTTTCTGCCGGAGCGGGTGCGGAGGGCATCGAGTGTGTCGGTGGAACGTCGACCTCCATGGCACCCTCTGCTTGAGTGTATTCCGATGGCTGTGATATACACTGTTCAATAAGTTCCATGAAGATTGGCTCCGCAGCGTTAAGAATCCGTTTGGCCGTGTTGGAATAAGGCGATCCGGCCTTGTTATAAGCTATAGCATTGTTGCAGACGAGAAGAATATCATCCTAGATTCAAATGTCAGTTAAACTCAAAAAACTAGATAAAGATAGTACTTTGAAGGCTTGGAAGTCCCAATATTCATGTCGATCTAATTTTCCTTCCATTATACTCCAGCACATGGGACGCTTGATGATGTCGAAATAATCGGGGACCTTGAGCTTTGATACAGGGTTTTGAAAATACCCATTCTTATCGACACTGTACGCGATTTTTGGAGTTCATGCACACCTTCCCACTACAACGACTTACCTTGTGATACGTTCGAAAGCTGAGCGTATTCGTGGCTCATTAGGGAATATGAATTTTGACAAAACATCTTGAATGAGATGTAATTGATCAAGTTTGCGCATCTCTCGTTTATAGCTCTTGACTGACAGCCGCTTGACATAGTCAAGATCCTTGCGTAGACGTTTCAGCATCTACCAATAAGTTTAGATATGAAAAATAAAGAGTAATGTTGGGCTTTACGGTCTTCTTCTGGATTTTTTCGGCGGTAGTCTGGGACTGATTTCTTGTGCTAGAAGGCCAAGCCTCCAAATGTAGTCGCTTCAAAAGGGGCGCACCTCTCCTCGCCTCCCTCTTAAGACTCCAATATTTGCACACGAGAATAATGAATTCGACCTTTTTGCGCACGTTAATCCTCCCGATGTATTGAGCAATCCTGTCTACGATGATCCACGGTACGAGAGGCGCTCCTGTCTGAAAAGCCTTGGCATGAGCACGAGCAGTGTTGGAGATCTTCTCAACGCTTTGTTCATCTTCAGTTTTTGCTGTCTCTCGCGCAGCTTTTTGCGCGGGCTGAGTACGGAGTTGAGTAGTTAGAGTGATAACCACAGCAGATCACGTACGGTAAGGTGTTTATCACAGTAGCATTTGAGTGTTCCCACAGGTTCGGAGCCTTGGAGATTTTTCATGGGGAGCAGAAATTTCTCTTTCCGGCCGCAAGTCACATGGAAAGGCGTATAGCAACTTTTAATCGCACATTGTATGCATGCTCCCGTTCGAATCTTGCATACGCTGCATTTCTGCAATGGACCGTGTTAGCACTCATGAAATCAGATGAGAGTCGTGTCGATAGTACCAATCTCTTCATCCTTTCCATGAGCTTGTCCTCAAACGCAATTGTTGGATCCATGTAAACCTCATTTTGGACGGTCATCTCTGGAATCCACATGGCACATAGAAGGTGGACCCATTGCCCGTGGTCAGTCATCTTGAACGCGCCACCCTCATTGGGACATAGAAAGCATTCCTGGGAGTAGATGTCAGGAAGAAGGGCTGAGAGTGTTATGTATGGAACTGACGACAGGCGTTTCTGGGGACGTGCTACACTTGCGACATAGCCAAATTCCTTCTGGAATGTAGGGTACACCATAGCATTCTAGACGTGTAGCAATTTTAGGAGGTATTCAGGTGACAAACTAGGCACTGGCGTACCCTGATGAACAGCCAAATTGCATCCATCACAAAACACGATGGCGTTGCTATTCTCTCCCTCTGCATCGTCGCATATCGCGCAGGTAGAATCTTCCGAGGGCATATCGAAATGGGGTTTAGGAATGTTTTTGGTCTGATTAATCAAGGTCAATATCCGCAGCAACAAGCGGTATTGCAACGCGTACCAGATTGTACCACTCCTTCTCTAATCTGTCCATGATAATCTCAAACGTCTCGTAAGAAACCGTGTCGACTTGCATCTTTTTCCTATCCGCGTTCACGGCAATCAGCCATTCCTCATCTACCAGGTCAATAGGTATGTGTTCTTCCAATACGAACACTATGTACCTTGTTCATCCATATCATACTCGACCTGTGTGGCGAGGTCCAACTCCAACGGTTCTTGGGGCGATGTTCAGCATGGAGTAGATAGTCTTTGCCGGCGAAAACGAACCAATATGACGAACGTAGTGATCAGGTCTTTGATAGTTTGACAGATCATTGACTGAAAACTAGAATTTTCAGCAATGGTCAATAGGAAAAGGCGCGTGGATTAGGCGTACATCCATAAGCCTTCATTTGGTTGTCGTGAACGCCATTATTGACCTTTGAAGACTCTTCGACTTTTTCGAACTCTGCGACAGGTAGGGCCAGTGGTGGTTGTTGCATGGGTGCCACAGACTCAGAGGCTCGATTACCACGCGCCATTGTGGGACGCCCAAGTGGCCCGTGTCAGAGGCGTTTGTGGTTAGACAAAGCGATCGGATATTGGTAACGAGCAGTGGTGTGTGTTGTTGTTTTTAGTATTAACCCCTAATGCATTGCACTTGTTGGCTGGATAGCTTAGTTGGTTACAGCGTCGTGTTACAGTCATTCACCGGTCAGTTAGATCCCAAAACACTGATTGATGGCTGGAATATTTTTTTCGCATAATGGCTAAAACTTTTTGTACTCAATGTATACTACTACAATCTATTGAGTTTGAAAAAAATTGCCAAAGCTATATGTAGAGAAATGGTTGCTACAGAGGATGGGTTTGGTGAGTGTCCAAAAAAGGCAATCCCGGTCATCTTAGACCCCAGTCCAAAATCTGGCCACATCATCTCTCTTCATAGGTATCATCATTATTCAAGCTGACATGATTATGAGACTGCTCTGGAGACTCACTGGAGGGTTTATTGGGTGTTGAAATATGTTTTTTATGGATGGATATTGTTACCTTGATTACATCATGTGACATATCCTAATCGGGAATGATTGATTGATTGAAGCGAGAACACCTCAAAACGTGTACATAAAACAAAGACCAAGCATCAAGAAAGTATTTATATATTATACATTATTTTTAAGAATTTTTTGGAGCTAAGAAAATGAGTGGAAGATGAGTTTTGGGCCAAGGTCTAACATGACTAGGGGGGTCTAAGTGACCGGTGAATGACTGTAATACTTGTGTACAAGTTCTATCCCCACGTTTGTCGGTAATAGTTTTCCCTAGCTTCCTAACACCTTTTTATATCGTCTTGAAAATTTGTTGTTTAATCCTAATTTCCTAAACTTAATCAGCCAATAGAGTTGTAGGCGACACCCTAGGTTTTGATATATTAGGGTTTCGGACCGGTAACTTACCTCTCACCTTCTCCCGCTGGAGGGGTTTTCATTGAGGTAACTTGTCATGTAATGAAGTAGGAGCAGCATGCTTACCAAAGAAATATCGGGATATTACTAGTGTTTCGAGAACTGTGACCATATGCATTGGATGCACTTAGTACTGGTAATCAGCTCGCTCTTCCACGACTATCCTCCCAACCAGCTTAACCTCTTTCTTCACCGCTTCCTCGATGTCCTCTACACTTCCACAACATGACTGTACCTTCCCCAATATTCGTATTTCTCTAACAGCGTCAAAAGCACCACCAAGCCAGGCTGCCAAGACTCCAACACCAACCTTCACTTCCACCAGCTCCACTTCCACCACTTTCACAAGTCTCAGCGTCATACGTACGCCAGCCGACGGTCTAGTTTCGACTCTTGATAGCCATCCCTTATCGACCCGGATCCGTATGATCACCACAGGCCTAATTTCCTGCTCTCTGAGACACTCTCTTATCTCCCTCAACACTGCGCCTGTCCCTTCCCAATCTAGCCCTCTTCTTGGAGTGCGTCTGGGGAACGTCCGTACCTCCTTCAAACTCGGCAGAGGCCCTTGCACAATGTGTAAAAGAATCCTCCACGGAGCCTCGACATGCACCAGCTCTGTCAATTTCGGGACAGGCGCAGATGGTCCAGGTATGTACTGCTCCTCGTCAGATAATATGAGTATCTTTAAGTTGGGTAACTGAGCGAGAAACGCGACGAGGTCATCGATGGTGATATCTGGACACGCAGCGATACGCAGCTCTTCGATACCCGACGCGTATTGAGCGACTGTGGGGAGCAGTGCCGTCCACATATGTCCAGCAAGACTGATATGGGATATGGTCAAAGAAGTAATGACAGTCAGAACGGACAACGTCCAGTGGGAGAGTGGAGGAAGCAGGAGCATCGACGATTGGATATCCAAAGAGTGCAACTCATTGGGAATGGTGGCTTCGTCGACGAGGATAGTCGACGTACCCATCTTGACGCGCCGAAATGTCCAATCTGGCCCTCGGATCGCTGTGCGCTTGCTGATGGTCAAGACATTCGACGGGTAGCGTCGTCCCGCACGAGAAAATTGATAGGCATAAGTCATGACTTTACCGTCCACTATGCACAGATATGTACATGATTTATCCAGTGCCAGATTGAGGAGATCGCCAATGGCAGATGACCATGAAGCCAACAATACATCCGTAACGTTGACGCTACCATTATTCCAGTCTCTGCCACGAAACCTCAACGTCATCCTGTTGACGGATTTGAGCTTCAAAAGAAGGTTATGCAGTCGTTGGACAGTTGCAACGATAGTGGCAGGAGGAGGTGCTTCACTTTCCGGAAGCGCGTCGTCGAACGTGCATACCAGATGCCTGATTGACGGGACAAACAGAGCAACCCGGAGACCAGATATCGCATCTGGATGGGGCTCAGCGACATTTCGAAGGGTAAAGCTGCAGGTCTCTGCAGGATGGCTGATACCAAAGCGAGAAAGATAATGTGTAAGACAAATGTCGTGCAGGCGTTTGCACGTAAGAGAAATAGTGAACAACTCTGGGACTTGGTCCTCATCGAAGTGTTCTCCGAAGATCTTGTATAGAAGCTCGTTGGGTAGCTCGAGCAGGGGGAAAGGCATGGTTGTCCTTATCTCGAGTACTTGGCATGGGCAAAACTGTTTAAGCAGCTCGCGTGATCAGATCATCTCCGTCCACGAAGCCTCGTGTTCGAATGTTACTACGTTTGGGTAGGACTCACTGTCTCGAGCTAGTAAGCCTCAACCCCTTATAGCGACCATTTTGATACGTGTTTTTACATTATTAAGGAGGTGAACTTCGTACTGACATTACAATTGATCTACTTATAAGCGATACAGCGTTAAATTACAAGCCAAGCTCCTTACCACCCCATTGGTAGTTGACTTTCAACGGATCCTCTGCCAAGGAAGCTTCGTTCTCAATATCATCTATGGCGTCATGCACTTCGTCGGACAAAAATCCCATGTGCTCCGCATGACGAGGTCTCCGCATCAGGATTCCCAGATGTCGTCGCAGAAGCGAAAGGACATGCTCGGGATTGATGATCATATTATTCCCACCGGATCCACTTGGCTCAACAATCACGGCTGCATATGTCTGAGAAAGGACGGAGGCTTCCTCGAATATAGCCATCGACGTGAAGCTGGTGGGCATGAATTCGATTACGAGTGTCCCTCTGGCAGCCCAACGATGATGGTACATCGCACCTCCATGGGGACCGACGACCGCCATAACGTTGTTGTTGAACCATTCAAAAAGGTCAGAGGCGGTTGCGAAGTCTTTCTCGTCAAATATTACAAGTTCTTCGCCCTTAGCCCTCTCTTCAAGTAATGCCCTGATTGCATTCAGAAGGTCTGCTTCATTAAGAACCTTGCGACCACCGTTTTTAGCACGTCCGTTGGATCGCGACATATACACGATCTAGGTAAACCGTTATGGTATGGAAGACTCATAGGATTAATGTCACATACTTTATTTCGTGTTGAAGACTCCTTCATGTAATCAATTGAGAATGCCTCGAGTGTCCTTAGCGACAACCAAGGATGCACCAATACCGCACGGCACGAAAAAATCAACTTTTCGGCATATGTATCTTCTCTCTGACTATGCAGCACACGTTCCGGGCCGTATCCTAGGCGTTGCCATAGTTGATCTACGAAGGCAGTTCCGCGTTTGCCTGTAATTACGTGCGGGTGTTCTCCAAAGGTGAGATACGAGCCCTGCATTAAGATATGCGTGACACGGTCAAGGTGGTGCTGAAAAGAGTTGGAGTCCGGGGAAAGTACAACTATGGCGCTTTTCCGGATTGCAGTATGACCAGGGACAGCGAGGACCTGTGCTGGATCGAACGACCGGATGTCTTCTGACGATACGAGGCTTCCCATACAAGCCTCCGGGGACCAACTATCATATCGGTTTGGATGCGTGTAAGAGACATTTCCAAACACCTATAAGTGATCTGTACGTGCCAGTTATAAATTATTAGAGAACACTCACGAAGTTCTGGCCCGACTGACCTCTATATACGAGCCACCCACTGTCTTGCAGCGTTCCGCGCTCTTTCACTCTCAAAGCGGCGCTTCGCCAGCGATCTTTGTGCTCATCGACCGCAAAATGGGGCTGTCGGATTTCAAATGCCGGATATAACAGTTCCTCTGCGTATAAGACTGTTTTTGATAGTTTTTGTGCTACACATGGCGCGTAGTAGGCGGGCATGCCAAAGATACACTCGCTTAGGCTGAGCGGACACCATGCAGCACTTGGTAGCAACTGAGTCCCGTCTTTCGTCAACATGCGCCTGTACTCTTTGATACGCTGAGAAGTATACTCATATGTTGATCCGCGAGTTGACCGATCATGAAAGTTGTAGCCTGTCCCAGACAGTAAAATGAAGATGGTTATGCAGGCAAGTATGCTGAAGGACCGCCGTATTGAAAGAATGACCATGCTGGAGAGAAGAGTGGAAAAGTAATGAAGTGACGAAGGAAATAAATAATATGAAATACTTGCGGCGCAGCAATTTTGTAAAGCTGCGGACCATTTTTACCCTTGACCCGCCGAATAAGCCAAGTCAAAGCATCCGCGTTTCGGGTGTGGTCGATACATAACCGCCGCATATTCGACAAGGATACTCTTATGCTCGGGTCCCACCACAAAGCTAGCTGAGATGTAGCACTTGCCAGCGTGCACCACTGGACAGAAAGAGGCAGCGCATTCCAGTTTGTCGCCAACTGTCAATCACTTTGAAAACCGCCAAAGAGTTTCATGCGTTCTAGAAACTAGAAAGCAGACTCCAGACTGAGAATGGATAATGACGATGGCACGCACTCCGACGTTCACGGACGACTTTATCATCAAGGTTAAATGGCATTCAAAAGCAAGAAAGCCATTTTTCTACAAGTCCGAAAAACAGTAAGGATGTTCGAAGTCGTGGCTTAAAAGCGAGTGTCGGATAGCGGCCCGCTTGACGGGTGCCGACCAAATAAGCGGAGATGTACTGCCGAAAGACTCGATCACACCACACTATGAAGCATATTCTACATTCACTGCGTAGCCACATAATTGACGGTAGCTTAAGAGAGAACACAATGCTTCAGTGACCTGGGTTACTTGATTTTCTAATGCCTCGTGATAATCTAAAGGTGCCCTTAAGCAATATGTTAGAAAGTAGAGAAAAAGCTTACATCACGAGACATGCCACGACAACGACTCTGCGAAGCTTTGCTTAATGTGCCGAAGCCGGGATCTCCTCGACCATGGTCGGGCACCCAAAACCATGCTTTCCACGAAATAAGCTTTGCTGTAAGTGATAAAAAGGGTGCTGGTACGCATGTCGTAGGAGTGGCGAGCCAACAACGCCTACGAGGCGATCGAAGGCTGTGATATGAGGTTTTTCTATGTCGCAGCCGCAACTAAACTGAGGAATCGATGTATTCAGCACGAGTAACAGAAGAAGAATATCATTGTACCTCACATTCTGGTGTGCATCAACGAGATTGTTGATGACTTTCAGGGCCGACTATATCGGCAGTGCTTTCTCAGTGGTGCAGTTGATCTCACAGCGAGCTACCAGTATCCCAAGCATAAGAGCCTGTCTGGAACTGATGGAATCGTTTGGCACGTACATCAAATACTTCAGATATTCTCAATTCCTGCAGCCATAAAGTAAGGCCAGGAAGATGAATGTCGTACTGAATAGGAAGACACACGTAAGATGGGCTATTATAGGCGAGAAGTAACGCACGTTCTTGCTTTCAGCGCGTGTCCGCATGCAGTGGATCAGAGGAATTTTCCTCAATGATTCATAGAGCACCTGACAACCCTACGCCGTGAGCTCGAAATCTGAGCAAGAACATCTATGCGCACCGATAGGCAAATTAAGGCCTCAAGCTAGGCGAAAATCGAGTTAAAGAAATTCGCACTGTTTTGGGATAAAATGATAAACTCGATGCAATGATTAGTGGACGATGCACTTACAAAAGCAGGCATATACAAGTGCCAGCGGATCCTAGCTAAAGGATAATCAGACCTGATATCGCAGCATAGAGAAAGGAAAACAGGAAAAATACTTTGATCCACAATTGCCTATGGTGGGCATGTTTGGGCCCGAAAGATGTGTATGCATACCTACAATGCCTTTAATGACCTTAATTAAGCGGGTAACAGAGGGTGCTCACATCTAGAGCTACACGTAGAGCTCCATTTGAGCCGTGTACAACGAACGACGCGAGTCAGATCGAGGGGGGAATGGATGTTCGCCAAAGAGAGACGGCATTCCGTTCAGCGATCATCAATGATTGAAAGACTTGAGGGCCGGCAATGTCTCCTTTACGTAATATGCACCCCTCAGGTTTAATTAACACTCAAGGGGGCTCCGGAAAATCAACTACACACATGACCTACATTAATTTGTTTAAGGCCGGCTGGACCCCCCCCTCCCTCCCTCACCTTCCTTTTACAGTAATGAATTCCCACGATTTACCGTCCCTGTCATTCATTTTAAGATATATATTCCCACGGGGTCGGACAAAAGAGCAACCCTGGAACGGATTTTTGATGCCATGCTCCGATAGTGAGAGATTTGAGCATGACAGTTAAGTTTAAGTTTAAGCCTTGAAAAAGCATGTAATTTGAACAAGTTTTCTGAGAACTGTGTTCTTGGAATGTTCATAACTATCTAAGTGATTGGACCACCAACAAAGCAATTTGTATGTCATGTCAACACTTGAGTGAGACAGATTTATGGTAACATCAATTCATTAAGTGACATGAGAAGGCATACAACACACTTACCGGTTATTTTCCCACCTGCTGAGCAAATACAAGCTTTACGAAATTGCTCAATTTGGTAGTTCCTCAATCATTTGGCCCAATTCTGGCTAGAAAATGGCATGGAATGTAATGATTCCACTCAATATATCACCCATTGTGGTCAAAATGTTTCATTTCCATCAATATATACTACTAAATTTTGGTATGTCACTTACGTGTTTAAGGTCTACCCCCCTCCCCCCCTCCCCCCCTCCCCCCCCTACCCCCCTACCTCATGTTCCGGTTTGCTCCGACGCAATCCCCTTGTTAACACTCATGCTCTTCATCTTATTCAATATTTCCCGAATCAATACTCCGCAGGCGAATAATCAATATCACCCATTCTTTTCAGTCTCTACATCCCCTGAAGAACCTAAACCGTAGTAAAGCATTACACTGTACGACTCGTAACAATATTATCCAAGAAGTAGCAATGTTATTGTTTGTTACTTTATATCCAAATTCTGGATAAATATAATGCAACTTACATTACTTTTGTACTCATTTCTCTGCAACTTGCTGTCGTTCCTGGGGCAAAAATCCAGGGTATTCGAGGAGTGTGCTTGGAATACTGCCAGTAGAGTCTGTACTTCATAAACACTTCGTAGGTCTTTAAATTGGCGATGTTTCAATATGAAATTCCTCTAGCACATCTATTGGTCGATACAACCATTTACGCCACAATTTCTTGTAGCCGAAAAGATACAAAAGGGCTGCGCAATCGCCCCAAATCATCCTCGTCCACCTACTCCAGCACATTCGTTTACTTGCGTTTCTCAAGTACCACGCTGTTTATGCCCTCTTGACCAGTTCCGTCCAAGCTAGGGGCTATTCGTGTAGCAGTGTCGATCACAACTGGCTACAGTGACGGCGGCAGCTGGAACTACAGTTGTGGTTGGCTGGAGAATGATTAATGAGATCCTACACGGGGGTAGTAAATCTGACTGTGATTGCTTCACTGCCTACCTCTTCACTGTCCTGAGCGTTTACCACCACCACGATGACTGAAATATCGAGCCCTGCTCAGTGGAGAACATGGTCTCGGGGGGTAATGCTATAGATATGGACTTCATCATCCGCCGCGTCGCTGTTCTGAGTATCTCGCTGCACTTGCTTACACACACCACAACGACCACCTCTTTTGCGTCCTCGAGTCTTAGTGAACAATTCAAGCACATGTGAAGTAGACCTGGAAGTAACTTTGTCGTAGTCTCTCCTAGACAGACGGACGATACGCACTTTGTCGTACTCACTCTTACGCGAGCATAGCCGGAGTGCTAGGCAGGATTGAAGTCCGATTAAAAGGGTGCTATTTCGCTTCTGCTGTACACACTGCCTACCGCCGCCCATCCTACGTGTAAACAGTGGTTGCCCAAGCATAGCCTATCACGATCATTGCGATGGATACAAAAAGAACCGCAATGATGGTCTGCCTCGGCCCCTTGTCGAAGGTTGTCGTCCCGCTCGGTGGACTTGGGGGATAAACTTCGTCGCATCTGAGGTACGCTGTGGTCACAGCTCGTTCTGCAACAGTATCACCCTACACCAATAATAATGGCGTAACGGCCGATGCTGCTGCTTTGCAGTGGGGTTCGATTCGCTATATCTATATAAAGTCTGAGCGTTTGTTTTACTTGCTATTAGGTATATATCCTAGTAAATTTGTTCTTCTTTCCAGAAAGAGTACAACGGCTTTTTGAAGAGCTTGTGGTCATGATAGACGTGCTTTGAAGAAAATTTCATGCCCAGAGTCTGATGCAGGCAGCTGCCTCATCGCCACCGTCTTCGTCGAAACGAAGTAGTAGACCAAGGATTTCGCCGGGGTCAGGCAATTTCTCTGAGACGGGGATTCCCTTCGAGGAGATAGAAGAAAGTCGGTAGCCATTGAAAAGAGGTAAATGGATACACAAACGATAAACAGAAATCGGCGCGTTTTGAAGCCCGTTGGACCACGTTGCGTTCAAGCCTATTGCAGTAGAACCAGAAGAAAACGGTGGCGGAGATATCAGCTTTTGATGACTCTGTATCTACACAATCAGCGCTCATGCTCTTGCATCTAGTCGATATTGTATTAGTACTTCTCCGGGTCAATACTCCGCAGGCGGATAATCAATGTACCCTTTCTTCTCAGTCTCCATGTCCCTCTCAAGGCCATACAAAGTAGTAAAATTCAAATGACCATCCAAAGGCTTCCCATACTGCAGCCGCTTTGTAAAATCTGGATGGGTAATCCACGGTATGCCAAAAAACACACCCGCAAGCTTTCCCTCGGATACATACCGCGCAGCTTTTTCCCCCGTAAAAGCAGCATTCCCGAATACTAGCGCATTTTTCAACAAAGGTGCGTACGTGGATATGACATCGTGTTTGATGGCGCGATGGCTCCCGTCGATGATAGGGTCGAGGAATTCTGCGTATCGTACCAGAGTGACATATGCGATTCTGAGTTTATCGACTTCGGAGATGAAGTAATTGAAAGTATGTAGGGTTTCTTCCAAAGGCATCCTATCGAAGATAGGTGAGAAAGAGAGCCTTGAGTTGTTGGAATCGGAGGCATACCCGACGTCGTTATATCCCCCGGTGGGATAGAGCTTAATACCTACCCAATCTGCATCCCATACGTCGATGACTGTCTGGAGGACCTCGAGACCAAATCGGGAACGATTCTCGACGCTACCACCCCACTCATCCGTACGATGATTTGAGGTACTGTCGAAGAACTAATAACCCACATTATTTCAACATCACATAAATTCGAAGATAACAAGTAAAAGCACCTGACGTATCAAATAATTGTTGGCAGCGTGAATTTCTACGCCATCGAAGTCAGCATTCTTGGCATTGATAGCTGCCTGTTTGAACACCGAAATAATATCCCGTGGGTTTTCGATGGCGGCAGGTGTTACATAGCCAGTAGAAACCTAAACTTTCCTCCTCTTGCAGAAATCGCCGAAGGAGACGGGCTAAATCGCACAGATGAAGTGTCACGAAGAATCATTTTAGGTGCCAGAACGCACCAATCCAGAGGCAATTTGTTCGGGGGCATCAGGATGGCTTACTCGTCCAACTAGAAATAAGAAGTCTGTGACACATTTACGAGAGGACAGGTAGAAAACTGACGATGCCAGAGCTGATAAAGTGTTAATTAAAGTGACGTCTACAAGCCGAATCTAGTGCATACCTGAGCATATATAACACACCCCTCGGCATGAACGGCGTTTGTAATCTTCTTCCACCCCATAGTCTGTTCCTTGGACCATATTCCCGGCGCGTTTTGCCACTCAGTTCTGAATTCATAGGAAAGTTTAGCACCACTATGAAAACACATACCCTTGTCGAGAAATGAGAATCCCTTTAGCAATGATGAAACCGGCACCACCACCAGCGCGCTGCCTGTAATACTCGACCATAATATCGTTAGGAACATTGGTAGAAATCGGGCAGTTACGCGTCATGGACGACATGAACACCCTGTTCTTGAGTGTAATGGACCCAAGCTGAAGAGGTTGGAAGAGTGTATGAAGTGGGAGGTCCGACATTGTGAAGTAAGGTAAGAAATTCAAACATTGAGCTGCAGCCATCTTTTATACCCACGGAAATACGGTTGGGTAGACAATGAGCATACTTCTGAAATCGGTCAGAACAAGATATATCCTAAACATGGATGAGAAAGGGGGTTCCGGGAGAAGGGGGCCTGGGTGAATCCGAGGTGGATGAGTATAGGAGGAGTACGCAGTCTTGACATTCGAAAAGGACAAATACTAAAATGCAGGAGACAGCGACTAGGCGTGCGCAGAGCTGAAGAATAGTAATCCATGCATCCTCCAGGAAGATAATCAAAGAAATCTCTATCGTCAGTGAACCACCTTGCTCGGAATTAGAAGCAAGAAACGCGCCGCAGGATCTTTGTATATCCAATTATCGACAGCCAGTGTGAAAGTGACATGGCAAGCATTGCCTCGCGAGTCGGAGGAAAACCACAGCGCCGGGATAGATTGTTGGCGGAAAAGAACAAGTCGGTCCCGCCAGATCACGTTCCATCGGAGAGGTGCGATCTTCAGTACCTAGGCTCCGGCCCTGCAGTTGATAATCAATATATCACAATAAGTTATTAGGTGTACACCTCGTAGAAAATTGGAACAAGACAAAAAAGAAAGAGCAAGTAAAATAGTAAAATAGAGCTAAGACTATTATCAGTCCGTCAAGGTATTAGTATGTGTACATACTTCCATCCGGGTGCAGCAGTATCTACCGGTAGCCTCCGCCACTATAAGCATCATAATTAGGTGGCGTTGATCCCCCATATTGGGAGACGGGTTGTTGACCTTGGCCAAGCGTCGCCTTCACCTTGGCATATGGGTCGGCGTACTGCATCGTTCGGCTGACTTGAGGACCTAAGTCAGGCTCAGGCAACACCGGAACGAACGAACCAGGCGTTGCGGTACTAGTGTACGGTGACGCGCTATACCCAGCAGAGTATCCACTTGGTGCGGGATCAGAGAACGCTCCGTATTGATCCATACTCGGCCGGCCTGAATATGCCGTTGATGCTGGTCGTTGGGCACTGGCCCCACTGTATCGGTTGGTGTCCGAAAACGGATCCTGAGGCGCGACGCCACCGGTTGGTTGTGCATGAGAAACGATGTTAGAAGTGTCGTCGTCATCCTCATCATACTGAGTGACAGACTCATGGTCCAGTGGAGGAGCGAATGGCTCATCTTGAGGTTTCCTTCCTCTCAAAGGCCGTCCGCCGGCTTTTCTCCACTCCCAAATCAAAAGTCCCAGAGAAGCAGTCCAAAAGACTGCGCATTGAGAGATCAGTAAAAAGCGGAAACAAACATCATAGGGAGAAAACACGTACCAAACGCAAGCCACAGGAAGATGGCGCCGGCCTTCTTGGTACTACACCAACCCGGGAGGCCATTCTTGAAGTCATCTCCCTTGTCAGCATTAGGGTCATTGTCAGCGTTTTTGCACCCGGCTTCGGTCCAAGCTGAGATGGTAACAATAAATCTAAACCAGCGTCAATTGGGGAGATAACGGAGTTTTGGATGGATACATACGCAATCAATAAACTGAGAGATGTTTCTGCCCCCGTCAGTATGAAGCTCACTCTCGGGACCTTCATCGCGCGGGCCAAGGTTGCCAGTTTATCGTATTTTTCGTAAATCACTGGCACTGCCAGCATGAATGACGCGACAAGCATGCCAAGAACAGTAAGGAAAAGCGTGAAGGACGACAGACCAGCTGCGGGGAAGAGCATTAGTCACATACGGTCCCACGACGCGTCAGCACCGTCAACTCACAGGGTCCTACATCGTACTTTGCCTGGAAAGAGGCAACGCTAGCAAAGCACGCCATCGCTAGAAAATTGAAGAATATTTGGGACGCATGGAATACGATGGCTGGTTTAGAGATGATCATCTACGCGTCTGGTCAGTACATGGCACAGCTAAAGGGTTAGAACAGAAGAAAACGATGCGAACATAGAGCCAGAGGACCCATACGAGGGGAACGAAGAGTAGGAATACGAGTGCGCTGGTGCCCTCGCCCATGCAGCTTACTGCAGGTGGAGAGGAAGGAACATGAACGCTTATGTAATCATATGGTTGTGTTCCTTGGTTCATGTTACGTTTTGGCAGGCATTATGTCCGCGCAGCGATGGGTGAAAGGGAACTGGGGGGGTGAAATGGCGGTCAACACTCACGTCGTCCTCGAATCTCGCATGCCCTATCCCTCCGTTGCCCAAGCTCGATATCCCTGTAGACGATAGTGATGGTATCGAATGCTTTCCGCCACCACCTGAGGGCAAGATCCTGTCGAATCCGTCTTTAATCTTGTCGAGAACGGGCATGATAATGCGGCTTTATGGTCGTTAATGTCGTATGTTGAAAAACGATGTTGGAAATGTTTGTCGGTCTCTCTAGCTCGGTAGAGGACGTAGATGGTGGTGGTCGATGAACAAGAATGCGATGAACGTGACTGGGGCAGAGCAGAGCGCAGCAGAATGAGGCTGCGTTTGTTGGGGATAAGTGGTTGGTGGTGGTCACTGTAAGGGATAGCACCGCCACGTGCCGCCCGCTGTCGTCATAGCTTACACACTCCGAAGCCAATCAGAAAGCGAATCTGAATGAAATACCGTATCCGCCGACATTCATTCAGAAAGTCTTACAGGTCCCTGAGTCAGATATTCTCCGTCAACTTCTGCCTTGGCAGCGGAGAGTCGTAAGCAGCAGAGCGTAAGATAGCCACATTACGTAGCTCTCTGTGGCAGGGGGGTTGTTAGCGGTATTTAACTAGTACTACATTCTATCGAGGAGCCACGATTAAGAAACCACATTTTTGAAGGTGCTAATTCACAGCGATCGAAGGCACATTTCTTATCGATTTAGACCCATCATCCTGCTATTGATGAAAGGACGTCATATCGTTTCCCATACACAACTTATCAGGGAGACAACAACAATAAAACTGAGATCGCCAGACGCGACGCCTCCAACTTCTCAGAGGATATTTGTTCCTACTATCATGCTCAGTCTTTATTCCTTCTAAACCACATGTAAGCAAGAAGCAGAAGAAAACAATAACCGTCGCTATCACCGTGTGAATGATGTTTATTATTTCCATGCGCCCGTGCCAGGACCAGTGAACCACCATCAATTCATCAATCAAGAAGCTAGAGCTAGCTCATTAAACATGTCTAGTGGAATATATATAAGCACGGGAAGAAGCATAAAGTTCGCCTTTCCCCCGTATCCCTTTCAAATACCCTTTTCCGACTTCGTTTGCAATGTTCCATCCCAACCATAAATGTCTGTACCATCGGAGACTTCAAGCTCGCGCTGATACTGAGTGCACACCATCCACAGTCACACAGCGAGACAAGGAGGCTGGAGAAAATGTGTCTTCCTCAGCCACCATCAGGTCTTCACAGCATGGCACAAGCATCGTGAACGAGATGATACTTTCGTCCTCACCAGCACCTGGGAAACGTAAAGGTCGCCCGCACGGCACATTCCCGCATATACTTCCCAAAGCAGTACATTGCAGACGGAAGATTCCTCCGACGCGCTGTTGGAGATTGAAGCAGAGGCTTTGAAAAAGATGCTTGACACTATCCACAGGAAGAACGCTGCTCTGGGCAAATAACGCCACCGACTTCAAGTACAGCTCGAGAACCTTAAAAGATTTCTTCTCCTGACCGTGAGGTATAAGAAAGGGTGGGGGGCCATGAGTGATCCATAGTCATTTGCGATAATTCTAGAGTTGATGGCAACCAAGATGCAGCAAGTGCAGAGTAACCGAAGTCGTTCGAATCTCCTTTGATTGCATCTTTGTTCCTCGTCATCGCATGCGTTCTGCACGGTCGCTTTTTCTATCAACTCAACCAGACCTGTTTCGTCTTGCCACGTTTGAAGTGCATCAAAGGCACCTAGATGCTTGACTGTTCTCCATATGTGCTAGGACAACGTTTCAGTTGCAATTGAACCAGAACAACATGAAAACTTTCACACTAGGTCTAGTACAAAAAAATTATTTGTTTCTAAGAACATAATATATGCACCTCTATGCAGACTTCGCGTTTGACGGCATTTGTTCTCGAACAATAGCGATTATTTCTCGAAATCCGTGGGGCTGTCCAGGGGCATAGCGTTCGTACGTCGGCTGTTTATCAAAAGCTAGTTGGGCGACAGAAATCTGGGATAATATGAAGCGATGAAAATCTATCACTAAAGAGGAACATACTAAAATGTCTGAGGTGAGACCCTTAACGGGTGACGCGGTGCTTCGGAATCGGTGCATACGATACGGCGAGTTCCCCAGGAGTGGGACTAACGAGTCAGTCGTATTCTGGTCAATATGTCAAAAAGGTATCGACTTTTTACAGAAAGATTATCACTTGCATGGAGTTCGTTTTCATAAAACCAGTCTTCGGAGCCGAACGTGGCTAAGGCGTCATTTTTCACAATCATCGGATCAAGGAGGGCTTCGAGCGGATGACTAAATATACGAGATACTTCGCCTTCAGAAGCGGTGAGTCCTTCCAAGATGCTGTTGTCAGTTAGCAGGGCAACAACTGGAGTGACAAGCAGTCTGTGAAGCGACAAGAATGGTTCGAAGGTACAGAGCGTTTCGATGTGAGGACAATCAAACGGAAGACCAACTTCCTCCTGCGCTTCTCTATACTTGTAATCCGTACGTGAATACTCAATAATTTAGTGAAGTGGAAAAAAAAGCTTACGGCTGTATGGGTGAGATCTTTGTCAGTATCCTCCACCCTACCACCTGGCAGGGCGGTCTGCCCAGCATGAGTCCTCAACAGCTTAGATCGAGTCGTCAACAGTACGCGTAATTGACCGGCATCCTCATAGAGAAGCACAAGAACGGCGGCAAGTGATGACGAAGGGAAAGTTGAACTGGTAAATGTATTGATACTTTCTGCAACAGAGACAACATAAGGTAAGTGACGGACAGATCTATGTTCTGGATTCCATGGCTCTTGAGACGAGCAACGGCAGCCTGGTTCCAATCTGTCCAATCCGAAAGTAACATGGTGGTTGAAGGTCAAGATGCTGGATCAGGTGATTTGTCAGCGATAAGTTTATTCAATGTTTTTGTGTGTTTACCAAGGCCGTCGACACTTTACCACCATCATCGCCAATGGGCGAGCGAAACCCTCCTTCATCAGGACTTCTATCTGGCGTTTTCCACTACATATCAAACGAAGTCGACGCTTTTATTACCAATGCCACCGGAGGGACAGTCACGCTGGTGCGCTGCAGCGCTATCTTCTCCTCGATGCCATTAATTAACTTGACGTTCGTTTTTATTCTCGGTAGCATCAAGACCGGCCTGCCGAATCACGCGTCGACGGGGCGCCCAGGGCCCGTAAAACATCTCGCAGGACCAACATTGCTCAAGAGGACGAATGTATCTCGGACGACAACGATAGCCCCAGTGGTGGGCGTAAACATGAACGTCAACAACGGCGCGAGCTAGCCCGTGCAAAATCTATACCAAACACCAAGAAACGCGTCAGACAAAAGGCCAAATATACAGACTACGTAGATGAAGGTACGCCTGGCGTTACGGCAATATTGTTGGGCTCACGTCAAATTGACAGTACTTTCGGCATCTGAGCACTCCACTTCACCATCACCATCGCCTCCTCCTCTTCCCGCTGCTCTCCGTCGTAGGCCGTCGATTACCATGCCAGGCTCCCTGTTTCCTCGTTCACCGTCGCTTGTTCCGGAAAGCCTAAATGAACGACATGTCCGGTTCATACCTAATATTGCCAGCCCAACTCCTGCCCGGCCAGTCGACGAGCCTGGTCCTTCTCAGTTTCGCCCGCCAATGGCGCCTTATGTTAAGGCAGCAGTTGATCGGTTTCGTGTTGAGCGGGATCACGCGGACCCCTCCATCCTCCTCCCGAAAACTTCACCCCAACGCTCGACCGGCCAGTCTTTTGCGCAGCCACTTGTTTATCGAAATACATCCATAGATGGAGGGTCTTTACGTGTATCTGATGACAGTGATGACGATGACGATGAGTTCCCCCCGCGCATAAGCGCCAGTGCCAAAGGCAAAGGACGCGCCGTTGATGTCTTTATGGATGGAGACACCTCGGGACATATTCGGGTTCGAGGTAAAGAACGGGAGCTTGTAGCTGCACGGGAGGAACAGCGTAGAAATGAAAAGCGTAGGGCGACTGAAGTAGATGTTGGGGATGTAGAGAAAGAAAAGAACAGTGACAAGGAACGAATACGAATGCTAGAAGAAGAGATCATGAGATTAAAAGATGAGGTATTTACTTCAGTTTCTTTCATGTTGAATGTTAATAAAGTTATTGTACCCAGCTCTCACGGCGACCCACGAATTCAATATCGTTCCTCTCCTTCCCTCCGCCGCCGCCGCCACCACCACCACCACCGCCTCCGCCTCCAGGCTCTTTCAGCACACGAGCGCCAACAGCAATTGGTACACCACTTTTTACTTCAGCGAGGGCATCATTAAAACCCGCGCCAATACCTACTGAGGCACCTATAAATCCTTCATATGCTCCACGAAGACAAGGCATGCCAACTGTCGGCGTCACACCAGATAACATGGCTGCGTTCTTGAACGAAATGAAAACCGTCCGCCTCAGGAAAGTGTCTAATGGTCCTTCGCCTGTTTCTCGTCGGGAAAGTAGCGAGTCCCTTAGAGATAGAAGCTTTTCTACTAGCAATAGGTTATCGCAGCGGATAGACAGTCTATACTCGTCTACGTCTTCGAACACTTTGCTGCCGCCTACTCTCTTGTCTTCTTTTAGGAATCGCAGTGACGATGATGCTATTCCAACAGGTGCAAAGAGGAAGCGGAATAACAGCGAAAATCCCCTGCAGGACGAATCAGGTGAGTAACTACTTCCCATGTACATTAGCGCACTTTCTCAATGATCCCTAGATACAGCTGTCAAAAAGCGATCTATTGCATCTTCGTCTGATTCTAGCTTTGCTTCGTTGTCTAATTCAACTTCTCACATACCTACAACTGAGATCACAGCGGTCATTCCTTCGTTTTCGTCGAAAGCACAACCTTGCCCACCACCGTCACGCATTCCACGGCCAATACATCGCCATGTTGGCGAAACACCTTCTCTCTGTTCAGATAATGACGGTATAAGTCTAGAAGACGCTCCGCCGTCTACTCCGCCCGAGGAAAATAGACAGAGCTTCCGCGACTTTGAAGTCCCGATTCGCGGTGAATCGGTCAATCGTGACTTCGATATGGATGACGAAAGAGAAGAATCGCTTTCTGCTTCTCGACCAGCCACACCTTACAAGCCTAAACCTTCCGTGGATGTGTTCGCTAAGCGTCCACCTGTGTCCCCACTACCAGCGCCATCTCCTCGCAAACCGCGGCCACCGTATAGGTCATCTCGGCCCCCGCCTGCGCCCCCATCCCCTGAAGAGACGAGCGAAGATCCGCTGGCACTGCGACCCTCTCGGTCTGAAAATCATTCTGTCCGTCGTCCAGCATCCAGGCAGACTGGGAAGGACAGCTTTCTCGCACAAGTTGCTCAAGCGAAGAAGTTACAGGAGCATTCTCGTCGTAGCAGCGTGGCGTCTACCTCTGTTGCATCGCAGTCACGGACCTCTTCTGTCTCAAGGACTTCTCAAAGGAGACTGACTCTGGACGAAGAGTTATGGGGGGCGGATAAGCGGTCATCGCTCGCCCAGGCCGATGGCGACGAGGAAGATGATCTTGAGAGCGGAATCCTCGTGGGTGTCGGAACGCGAAGTAGGACACAAGGCTTCTTGGCTCATGGTGGTGCCGGTGGACCTCCGGTCTTTATGGGTGTTGGTTACGTAGAAGGTGCGGAAGAAGAGGACAGTGATCACCTCAGGAACGAAGACAGGCGAAACGCTGATGGTATATCCGACGAACCATCTCCGTCACGTCGAAAGAAAAAACCAACCAAGAAAAGAAAGGGGAAGCGTTGAATTGTATTGTAATCTATTCTGTGAATATGTGTGTATGTGCTATCTCTTTTCTTGGGTTATTCTCACTGAGGACTTACTTGTTTGTTGGTGTCTAGTCATATATATCTTATCATGTTTGTTTAAGTAGCATATTGTATTAGTCTCTACTTAGAATATCTTGGACTCAATGAGAGTGAGTGGGTAAGAGCATGTGTATTGATTGGTATATGAAGCGAAGGGATTCGGGATAAATCAGGTATATGTAAAAAGCGCATCAGACTCCTGACGAGAAGCGGACTCTCTTCATGCGAGGGCTGCCCGTAGGAGTTGCCGTAGCTTCAACAGAAGCTGCGGTGCTAGTTTCAGGTGCTACCGTGTTGATAGTTCGGGCTTTGTCTACGACGTGTCGCGAGTCGGTCAAGGTAGCAGCGGGGGTGGCACTAGCAGCCGCGGCGGTGAAAGCGACTTTGAGGGACGAGCAAGCACCTTTGGAAACCCAGACACCAGCGGGACCTAAAATGTATATGAGCGACTGAATTGTTCCCATTCCTTGAAGTTGACAGTACATACCTCCAGGTGTATCTGAATGGATTTTAAGACCGGTCAGTACGCTCACACGGGACGAAGAAACGCGACCAACCATTATAGGTCCACCAAGACGCAGTCCATAATTGGCCATTATAAATGACTTGGTTTCCGCCCACGTACTATGAGGTGTGAGATGTTGCTTACAAGAGGGGAAAAGCATTGGACTTACCGTAGTCGTGCTACTCCATGCAGCAACTCCGTTGCAGCCTGTGCTTCCTCCACTAGATGTCGTGGTAGTCGTAGCTGAGGTTGTCGTAGTAGTGGACGTCGTAGGAGGTGTGGTCGTGGAAGTTGTGGTTGTAGTCTTGGTAGTGGATGTCTTAGTAGTCGTGGAAGTCGTCGTTACAGTACCTCCTGTAAGGGCGCTCTTGATGGCAGCATCAATGCGGTCGTTGGCTGGCGAAATATAAGAAGGCAGAATCAGCATACAAAAAGAGGAGACGAACCATAAGCTTGCGAAGCATCCCAGAACATGACACCACCGAAAGAAGAATACTGGCTACGGGTCTGAGTTGCGATGTTGGCTAAGGTTGCAGCATCGACATAACCACTCCCTGCAGCTGTTGAGGAAGCAGGAGCACCGATGTAAACCTTCACGTTGGGGTTGGGCGAAGTATTCTTAGCCCAGTTGTCCCTGTTGTTGTCACGTTGAGCGTATTCAGTGCAAGATTAGAAAGTAATCCAAGCCTACCAGGTGGCGAAATTCCAGGCCTAAAATATGAGATCAGCAACCAGACCCTGGTGAAGGGTAGGGAACAGCTTACGTTGGCGTTGTCATAGTTCTGAAGACCACACCAGTTATTGTAGAACTGAAAATGATCTGTACGTTAGAAAAACTCTGCGTACTGCGCAGATCCAAGTCAATCATACCTGAACGTATATGGCGTCAAACTCAGCTGAATTCAAGACCGATCCCAAGTAAGCGTCTGGGAAAACACATTGCGGCGCTGCAGTAACATAGTACCTGCAGGAGTTCAATATAATATACGGGAACGGGAGGGAAATCACTACTCACTTCTTGCTTGCTCCACTGGCTAATGACCGAATCTTGTTTACGAAAGCCACAAAACCAGTACTTCCTCCACCCTCAATGTCCAGATCAATTCTAGTGACGCATGGTTGTCAAGTCGGAATAACTTGCAGGATGAGCGACATACCCGTCCAAGACCGCATCTCCAAATGGCCGTGTACTACTCGAGCCCCCTAAAAAGAGGTCCCATATGGTCTGCGCAAATTCCTCGGCCTGGGAGTCACTGGAAAATGTAGCAGCACCGGTAGCGCCTCCCAGACTCAACGTGATTATCTTTCCGGCAGCTTGGCATGTCTTTATGTCCGATGCCATGAACTGGCAGTTCGCCAGACTCGTACCGCTAAACACACTATTGTCGACGGAGTTACAGGTCTGAAGGTGCATCGTTACACGTATTCGGATAACATAAATTGGCCGAGTGACTCACGTTAGCCAAGTTGATCTCAGGAAGGTTGTCGGTTCCAAAGAAAACGGTCAAAAAGGCCAGTGGGAAAGTATCTATCGTGTCATCCTGCACCGCTATCAGACAACAGATTATCGAGAACCAAAGATTTGTATCTTACTTGACAGTAGAAGGCCAAGTTTTGCTGCCATAGGGATTGGACCGAGCTTGTTGCGCCGTAGGAGTTCTGGCCATAATATCTGCAAGAAACAAGATCAGCGATAGTTGGGCTGCAGCAAACAGCAGAGGCAAGTACACTGCAATCTGTACAATACGAACGTCAGGGTTGTCTTCCGTGAAAGTTAAAGGACGACTTACATTATCTGTGAGAGACATATCAAAGGCTGCCGCCATGAAGAAGTTTCTAGCAGCGGCGAGAGCCACAGCGAGTTGGGCTAGGGACTTGAGAAGCGTCATTCTAGTAGTATACTGGTCCAGAGAACGAGGAGGTGGAGCCTGGGGGACAAATCCCCATGAAATACGCTCCCTTTATACACCCACGGGAAGCCTTGTCGTAAGAGGATTCCAAAAGTCCTTTGGAAATCAACGAAAAGAGAGTCGTCGTCATCCGTTCATGCGCAGCCAGGGAGCTCTTCCTCATGGAATGAATCCCGAAGTGAGATCTAGCGTGTTGGAAACCAGGAGAGACATCCTTTTTAATGTTTCGTCGTTATCATCTGGGTAGCAGTCTGTGATAAAGCAAGGTCGAGAATAACGTGTACTAGTTTCACGGAGAGGTGTCCATATGGCTACTGCAAACGAGATACCCGTAGGTCGTGTGCTGCTCGCGGGTAGCTAGCCCAGTGGAAGAAAGCAACCAAGTCGTCAGAGGAGAGCGCTCCGCAGTGGCGGCGTCGACGCAGTAGCTACTAGCTGCCACTGAGTAATAAAACTTGTTCGAGTAGGCTCTATTCCTTGTCAACAGCGACGGTCCAATACTGCGAAGCTCGACGACATTAAACCGAGGATCCCACGCAGATAGCCAAAGAGCTTCCGCCCAAAACGTGCATGTGTTGGATGGTGCTACCAACCTTAAGTTAATGGTACCTTTCGGAGGTATCGACGTACACTTGCTGCGAAGTTAAAACCCGAGCATGGAATGTGAAAGCACAATGCACATGGTACTGCATTGTTCTGCATTACTGCCGTTGATCCGCAGTAGTAATTGGGTTCCATATGATGATAGAGTCCCCTCGGGACCGACCCACGTCATTAGAGATACAAAGGATAGAATAAATAAGCGAAGCGGTGGCAAAATATCTTTGCAACTCGGGATTATCAGAGTGTCATACAATAAGCGTGTCTAGGTACAAGTCTACATCTATCCTGGGTCGTAACAGCGGCTCAGACACAGTCCGGTAGTCTCAACAAATAACGACGGCACAAGCACAGAGCACGACACAGTCGCATCGCTTACCAGCGATCTTTCCGTCCGCCGTATCCACTGTCACCACCGCCATAGCCACCACCTCCACCGCCAAATCGTCCGCCACCGCCTCCGCGTCCACGACCACCTCCGCCATAACGGCCTATCAGGATATGATCAGTACTCGCCTATCATGTACAGGATACGGGAAACGTACTTCGGCCACCTCCGCCGCCATACATGGTCATCTCTTCAAGTTGAGGAGGTACAACTGCTTTGGCTTCCTTCAAAATGCTCACAAGTTCTCGGGCAGATTTTGCGTTATCAGTGGTGAAGTAGGTGAATGATGTTCCCTTCATGCCAGCACGCTAGGGGAAAACGTCAGACATCATGTCCAATGGGAATAAAAAAGGTGCATACCCCAGTTCGTCCAATTCTGTGAATGTAATCTTCGCAGTTGTTAGGGAAATCATAGTTCTGTACAACATGTCAGCAAACATAAGCAATCATAAGCAATAGCTAAAGATAGACTCACGATGACATAGCCTACATCCTTGACATCTGAAGAAGAAAGCCAGAGCCAGGATACAAGCAATGCGAGCCAATACACACAGATACATGGATCGACATGAAATGGTAGAGAACATGAAAACAAGAGGACAAGACAGTCAATAACATGCACGGAACGCAACAGGAATAACAAGCGCTTCGAGTAAGAACTCAAAACAAAAGGAAATCAGGGAAACACCTCGGAACCACTACCAGAATGCACAGAAAGTCCAAGGGACAACCCCAGCCCTTGAGAGAAGGACTGGAGGCCGACGAGTCCGGAACATAGACAGGCAAAGATCTTCTACGCGCGAGAACCGAGAGGATGTTAGTCGTAACGAGTCCATAACTGGAGCTCCAAACGATCCGTAACCGTTTACCATACCAAGAACTACTGCGAATGTTCGTTGGACTGAGCCTACACATGCGCGTCGAAGCGCACCGAAGGACCAGGCTGGAAAGGTCAGAGGGATTCCTCTCGACGTACACGTGTCGAATCTATAACACCTGTCCAATGTCGGAAACGCGTCCCACGATCTAAAAGTCAAAACTGTAGGCGGCGTCGAGTTATTGCGTTGGTCACGGCAATAGTTACCGTTGAAGGGTAGGCAACACGAAAAAGGCCTAAACCTTCCACGGCTACCTCCCCAGGGTCTCCCGATAGCGCTTGTAAAAATGAAATACGTACCAAGCCCACGAGATGCGACATCCGTGGCTATCAGAATCGGTGAACGACCAGCTTTGAACTCTCCCAGAACCCAGTCACGCTCGCGTCTGAAAAGAGGAATCTTTTAGCTGGTGATATTTGCAAAAAGAAAGATGAGACTAACTGTTCCTTGTCTCCATGAATGGCCAGCGCCGGCCATCCTTCCTCCCGAAGATACTTGGTGATGTCATCTGCGACACGCTTGGTGCCAACGAAGATAAGAACCTTAGCATTTTCGGAGCTGATCTTATCGAGATGACGCTCCAGTTTGCCTCGCTTCTCAAAGTCGCTGCAGACTTCGACAATTTGCTGGATGTTATGATTTGCCGTTAGCTCCATAGATCCGATATTGACCTGGATCATGTCCCGAAGAAAATCCTAAATAGGCGAGGTCAGGTCAAAGAGGCAGCCGATAATGGGGCACTTACGTTAGCGAGTTTCTGGACGTCCTTCGGCCACGTAGCGCTAAACATAAGAGTTTGTCGGTCGGGCCTGATCTGTCCAACAATCTTACGAATTTGAGGTTCGAAACCCATGTCAAGCATGCGATCTGCTTCGTCCATCACCAAGTAAGTGACTCGACGCAAGTTGGTTTTGTTAGTTTCAAGCATGTCAATGAGACGTCCAGGTGTAGCAATGACGATCTCCACGCCACGTTGCAGGTCACGAATTTGAGGCCCTTTGGGAGCACCACCATAAATGGCTGTGTTTCGAATTCGGGAGTTGGATCTGCGCACAATCAAAAATTAGTCACGAAATGGATAAATTTTGTAACGATCATACCCAAATTTGGTGCACTCTTGCTGGATCTGAACAGCTAACTCACGAGTAGGCGCCAGAACAAGGGCAATCGGGCCATCTCCTGGAGACAGAAGTGGTTGACTATGAATAAATGGTAAGCTCGTCATTACAAAAGGTGAGAGACGATAGGTCTTACGCATTGATATGCAGCATGGCCGGAAGAGCGAAAGAAATCGTCTTTCCACTTCCAGTCTGCGCGATGGCAACGACGTCACGACCGCTAAGGGCCATTGGCCAGGCCTGACATTGGATGGGCGTAGGAGAAGAGAAACCTTGTGCTCGGATAGATGTCATAAGGTAGTCCGGGAAGCCGACTTCTTCAAATGATGTAACAGGCCTTGGCACCCCACGACCTTGCACCTGTTGGCAACCATGCGTCAGCCTCATTCTCAAAAGTGAAATAAATGCGAGCTGACCCTGATTTCTTTGGTTTTTCTGAAATCCTCGATCTCTCGCTCGCTCCGTTGTGAGACCTTCTTGTCTTCAACATAGAAGTTTTTCTCGAAAACCTCGAGTTTGGTGCTAGTCCAGTCGACAGTGCGAAGACCACCGCCGAGATTTGACATTTTGTCATCATGTCCACCTCCCCAACCACCTCCTCCACCATAGCCTCCACCACCGCCGTAGCTTCCGCCGTACCCACCACCGCCGTAACCGTTATAACTCTGAGAAAAGGTTAATTATGAAGAATGCAGAAATGGGGATCAGTCAAACCATGGTAATGTGTAATAAAATGAAGGATGAGGGGGAAGATGATGGAAGAAAACAAGGAGAGCGACGGCGTAAATTTTCGCTAAACCGGGGAATTTTATCACATGATGAGCCAAACAATGTGCACAGCCATCCGGAACACGGGATTCGATTACCTCCGCCTATGAATCCTCGTGAATCACTCGTTATCGGCCCACGGACGTCTAGTATAAAGCAAGGATACGGTAGAAAGAGTATGTGCCTACGCTAGTCCCTTGAAAATATATAACGGTATATTTGTTCGCATAGCATGAAGGGTATGTGCAGATGTAGCAAGTATAAAAGTAGCAGCAGAGAGAGGAGATTACATGACGATGCAGCTGTCCTTGCCTCTCTTTGGTCTCTTCTTCGGGGTTTCGTGCGGATACTTCTTTCGCATCTGTCGCAACAGATCCTCGAATACATCAGACACATGCCAGTTCCGTTTGGCAGACGTTTCATAGAATGGATGTTCCCAGCGATTGGCAAGGTCCTGTATATAACCTTTCTGCACTTCGCGCTCGTTGACGAGATCAAGTTTGGTGCCGACGACGACAATAGGAATGTCCTGTTGGCAGAGGTGAGCACAGGGGCGTTCTAGGCGCAAAGAAGGTAATCTGACAGTATCTCCGCCTTTGATTCCGTATATCTGCTGCCGCAAGTGATCGACCTCCTTTAAACTGGCCTCTTGAGTCAAGCTGCGGACGAGTAAGACCATGTCGAAGATGACAATGCGTTGACTCGCCTGAAGACAAGGACAAAACCGAGTCCTGCCTGCGCAGTGGTCAGCAAGCTGTATGGATGACGGGCGATAACACGAACCTGGATATACACCTCGTTGAGACTCGTGAACTGTTCCGCGCCTGCAGTGTCCAATATTTCTAGCTAAAGAAACGGAACATGAGTGAGCATTCGATGCGGAGGAGGAGGGTAGCACAGCGTTCTACGATATAAGATTGAAGATGATGGGCGCTGAACGATGACAGACACGTACCGTAGATAGTTGTCCGTCAAGGTGCACATCCCGTCGATACGCCTCTGACCGCCAATGATCAAGCTCCTGTACAACGGGACACTGCAAGGCGACCGACCTTCAATTGTAGGATCATAGTAATCAATGAACACATCTCGTATGTATCGCACTGCATACAACGAGGTCAGACGCAGCCAGCAGCCAGCACGAGACCGACCTGTAAGTGCAGACTTCCCCACACCTCCAGCTGTACAAGAACAGACGTCAGCTAGGCATCGATAGGCCTGCAGGAAAACGATACGGACCCCCAAGGACGACGACGTTGAACTTGCGCATTCAGACGGCCCTCGACGCCCTGTGCGTCGCTATTGACGTCGACAGCGAATCAAAGTCGAGTTGGGTGAAATAGACAGGTAAGACAAAGAGACATGGCCGTGAGAGCCGTATAAAAATACCGCCAAGCAGCCCCAAGCGCGTCCGTGCAGGGCCGTGGCTCCTTCCTCTTCGATTGCCAGTTGCCACCCACACGACACACCATGTCCCGACCAAGGGTATTCATGGACCTTGCTGTCGACGGCCACCCATTGGGCAGGTAGTCTGTCATCATTTCCCTGCTCTGGTCCATGCTGACGCCGCGCATACAGGGTTATCTTTGAGCTTTTTAGCGATACTGCACCCAAGACAAGCGAAAAGTGGGCTCAATGTTCACCCACACGGACCCTATTCTCACAAATAAATCAGCTTCAGAGCCCTATGTACTGGAGAGAAGGGCGTCTCGTCGTCCGGCGTGCCGCTCTACTACAAAAACAGCATTTTGCACCGGTGCATCAAGGATTTCATGATCCAAGGAGGAGGCATGTAATATCTCTGCACCGGAACTTGACATATCTGACCATCCAACAGACTTCACCAAGCGCAACGGCACCGGCGGCGAATCGATATACGGAGGCATGTTCCCTGACGAAGACCTCACCCGGCCGCTGGACTCGGAAGCCTTGCTCTGCATGGCGAATAGAGGTCCTAACACCAATGGTTCTCAGTTCTTCATTACCCTGAGGGAATGTCCCCACCTGAACGGCGCGTCATATTTCCCTTTTTCGCTCAAGCATACACTCACCTGCGCCACAGGCAAACACGTCGTCTTCGGCAAAGTCATTCGTGGTTACGACGACGTTGTCAAAAAAATCGTGGACGTCCCTGTAGATGCGAAGGATCGTCCCACAACCCCGGTAACAATCACTAGTTGTGGCGAACTTGAGCTTCGCAAAAAGCAACGTATGTTTTCTTTTTTGACTGGCACTCCATCAACCTCACGTCGTGTCAAGCCTCAAAGCGTGATCGTTCCATTTCGGAAGAACAGGAGAACGATGACCACAGGAAGCACTCCCATCGGCGTTCTCCTAGCACAGATTCAGACCCTTCGCGTCGTCGCCGCAAGTCATCCAAGCGAAAGAAGCATACTAGCGAAGACGCGAAGAAGAATGAAACGACGCCATTGCAAGAAACCGAAGAAGAGTACGACGCAAGACTCGAGAGGGAAGAGAATGAACGAATAGCAGAGCAAAGAAGGAAGGAATTGGAAAGAATCAAGCGCCAGCGAGAAGCCGAACTTGAGTCTAAAGATGGCGTACGGTTCAAAGGTGTGCTCTTTACGCTCCATTCTTCATTTCGACTAATGACCCATGTTCCAGGGCGAGGAAGAATGAAGTTTATTGATCCCGAGTCTACCTATAGGTAGTTACACGGCAGTGTCGTCGATCCCAGGCATAACGTACGAAAATGTATACCATCCATGACATACAGAGCTTAATCCGTTCAACTGTTTCAAGCACTCTTACGCACTGGACCCACATGTTGCCCGTTCAGTCTTTATATTTATTTTATCGATTCATCGATGCTCCGTTCACTGTGACATAGCATCTACTTCAACTGTACAACGAGAACATAGAGTTATCATCTACCGAGGTGCCGGGCGTAGAATTGGTACACTCCCTTCATCCACTTGTATGACGATACCTTGCGCTTGACTTGGATATATGCTGACCTCGGATTGCAGTACATAAAGTAACTATGGTCACGGTGCTGCTTCCCCCCGTCATTTTAGTTGTTCAATGGCATGGAACGGTTAATAATCCTTCGCAAATACTTGCCTACTGAGAATGAGAGAGATGACCTTCGCTAACAAATTGCTGATTTATTGGAAGCGATCATATCTTCGACGTTCAAAGCGTTAAGTGTATTACGGAGAGTAATCCTGCAGTATGTTTTCAAATTCAAGCAGCGTCCAGACGATCTGCTCGAACGTTCTTGGATTCTGATGACGATTATACATAACTATCAAGCATAGTTGAGTCATACAGCAATAATAACAAGTGCATAAGTATCCGTGCAATAAGACTACATAGACGCATGCTTCAAACTTCTACCTGCGCAACTTGCGCCGTGACTGTCTCGACCTCAGTGTCCTCTTTTGGTGGGTCAGACTCTTGAGCTTTTGCCTCCTTTTTGGCCGCTGCATGGGCGAAACTGATGGAGGGACGTACGTTTGACGCTGTTTTGGGTATCGCATGAGACGGTTGGGGAGATGAAGGAGTCGACGAGATGGGTGGGGTACTAGTCCTGCTCATGGGTGGACGTTCGGAGGCAGTCCGTGAGTTGGTGCGCGACATTGTCAGTCGCTCTCGGTTGAGTTCACGATCCTTTTCGAGCCGTTCAATGACTTCTTGTTCACGCCCAGAGACATCGACAGGTCTATGAAAAGAAACATTTATCAATTGACATTGCAGTAGTGAAATGTGGATACGTACTTGGCTGCCCCGAAGGGGTTAGAGCGGGATGACACCGATACAGAGGATGTGGGGCCAATCTTCGGTGAAGATAAGGGGCTGGGAGTGCCAGAAACGCTGCCAGAACGCGGCAAAAGCTCTAATTTGCGACGCATTTGTGGTGTAGGTGGGGTCGAGTTGGTGGCTGTCACGAAAATCAATCAAAACATGGTGAATCCAATATGATTGAACGTACGAGAGGTGCTGTTCCTGCTTAGGGACTTAGGTTTTCGCCAGTCAAAATCATCGCCAGCTGGCTCTCGAGGTGGACCCATGTCCCCACGACCTCTCGCACTACCGAACCGACTTCCAGTGTCCTCCGACGCCTTGAATCTGCTTCCCATTGTCCACGAATCCTCCCGATCGGCGGCACCACTTGATCCCTCAAATCCGGGATCTTTTCTGCGTCTAGCAGGTCCGTCATCCTGAGAATGGGCGGGGCGCGAGGGCATGTTCGAGCGCCAGTCACTTGGGCTCTCAGATACGCTCGGTAACCTATCGTCGCTACGGGGTCCGTCGAACCGACGGCGTGAAGAGTCTCGCGAAGGCAAGTCGGGTAGTGGACCATCACGTCTCCACGGGTTGTCAAATTTACCATCGTCTCCTCCGCCAAAGCCAGAACGTTCCTTGGCTGCAAGAATACAGTTAGAACTTACATGCCTATCAATATTTAAAAGGGCACCAACGTGGTTCGGCAACACTAACACGAATCGTTCTTCCTGAGAAATTCTGTCACATGCAACGTCAGCGAACGGATATACGGCACGATGATACCTGGCATAACGTACAGAACCGCTGCGCGCGAGAGCATCCTTCAGACCATCCAAATCCTCAAACTCAACATATCCGAAACCTTTTGGTTTGTCATCTCTGTCTTTGATAATTTTGACAGACTTCGGCTACGGCATTTGATGAGCCAGACTCAATTGCACGAAGCACGGAAGGACAAACCTTGTTCGTAGCGAAGAAATCCTCTAATTCGGATTCGACCAAATCAAACGCCAGATTCCCGATGAAAGCCGTATATGGGGGTGCAGTGGGGAGTGGAAGGTCTTCGCGTGGAGGTCCAGAGACACGATCCGCTGTAATGATCCGTGTCAGCCAATGTATAGAGTAGAAATGGAAACAGCGCACGCCGCGACGATAGGAAATCATCACGTCGACCGTGTCTGTCTCCTGGTCGACCGTAGTCGTCGTCGTTCCTTGCAGCGGCTGCTCAGACATAATGATAAGCCCATCTTGGCAGATGGCACGTATAGCTTACGAGCAGACGGTAGCGATTCCATCTCGTCCGCCCATGATCCCAGGGCTGTGTGAGGCGCTCAGTCAGCAGCCAAAGTCGCGCCGGGTATTTACTCACCGCTGTCGCCTAGAAATTCATTCAGCGAAATTTTCTTTCCTTTCTTCGGAGCTGCAGAAGAAAACGGACAGTAAGAGAATGGAAGATGTGAAGGGGCAATGTGACATACCCATGATGTTGCTTGTCGGAGGAAAGCGTACAGTCCAGAAATTTTGCTGTGGACTTTGCCTCTATTTGCTGACATACACATTCGGATGCGGTTTCCGCTAAATTCCGGCCGGGCCTTAGATTTCACAGATAATTACCCCAGGTTTCGGGGCACAAACAGGGTTCACGTCAAAAGAGTAGAGTAAGGGCCCCATACGCAAACATAGGGTATATGATATTAAGTGAGAGTACAAATATCCACTGAGCAATGTAATATAAGTTAAGCCTTTCCAGCAAATATTTTTTTGATGGCTTCCGTCGAATATGACTTGGGACGCTCGAGAGCTGAAAGTCTTCAGTTAGTACAGTCGTCAAATTCGTCAAAAAGACACATACGGGCGCCAAGAGCACGATCCCAGATAAGCTGGGCCGCAACACCGAAAGCACGGGAGACACCGAACAGAACGGTGTAGAACTGCATTTCTGTCAAGCCGTAGTGGGTCAGGAGAGCACCAGAGTGGGCATCGACATTAGGCCACGGGTTCTTGGCTTTTCCGGCCTACATAGAATCCGTCAGTCATCAACCGGTGATATGATGTAAAAGAAAAGGCGCCTGACCTCGAGAAGAATGTTGGGAACGATCTCATAAATTTGGCCCACAAGCTTGAACAGAGGGTCGTCAGGGAGATGCTTAAGTGCAAACTCACGCTGGGCAGTGTATCGGGGGTCTGTCTTCCTGAGCACTGCGTGACCATATCCTGGGACAACCTTGCCACCATTGAGCGTCGTCCAGACATACTCCTTGACTGCTTCGTCCGAAGCGTTCTTGCCGATGGTTTCCTGCATCTTGGTCAACCACAGAAGTACTTCCTGATTCGCCAAGCCGTGGAGGGGACCAGCCAGACCATTCAAAGAAGCGGCAAAGGCAAGGAAGGGATCTGAGAGAGCAGAGCCGACTAGTTTGCCGGTGTGAGCAGAAACGTTACCACCCTCGTGATCACTGAAAGGTACACTCTAATCAGGAAGGCTGCCAAGTCATGTGGGAGTTGCATACCTGTGGATGGTGATGTATAGGCGAAGAAGCTCGACAAATGCATCATTTTCCCCAAAGCCAAGAAGGGTTGCCAAATTGGCAGAATAATCCTTGGCAGGATCAATCGCGGGTAGCTTGCCTTTACCGAAGACATTCCGGTAAATTCGACCGGCAATATTAGGAAGTTTGGCGATCCTGAAGACGCAGTCAGTGACGTCAAGAAGATTGTCATAGGCACTGTCACTTGCAGGTCCATGGAATCCTCGAAGGTAGGCCCCCAGTATTCCTTCTTGGAAATACCGTTTTGATAGGCCTGTGCGAAGGCGGAGTTGTGATTGAGCTGATGTTTTCCACAATCAGTCCATCACGGGTCTAAAAGCGAAGCAGGCACACGACACATACAGCGGTAACAGCCAAACTGAATTGACTCATGGGATGGAGGGTAGGAGGGCACCTGTCCAAGATCTCTTCGACAAATTCGGGGATGGCGGCGCGCGCCGCCCAGTCTTTTGATAGATCCGTGACCTGTTCCTGAGTGGGGATTTCTCCAGTGAGGAGAAGCCAGAACAAAGCCTCTGGAAGGGGCTCCGAGCCGCCAGGAGCTTTGGGGAGGAGCGCTTGACACTCGGGAATGGTCTTTCCACGGAAGCGGATGCCCTCATCTGATAGGGGGGTAGTGAGTAGCGGTTCAGCGAGGAGAATACGGAAAGGCGCGCACCAGCGTCGAGCACCGACCCCTCCCAGATGAGCGCTGGGAGACCACGCATGCCTCTGATGAACCAGTGAGAAAATGCAGCAGAATGTTTTTAAAGAAACGCACCCGTAGAGCTGATCGACGACCACCGGTCCAAACGACTTTTTACCGTGTTCAAGTCGAGCTTGTTTCACCTGTAATGGTGACTGTCAGCGAATAGCTATATAGCAGTCAGCAATACGTGCATTTTCTTGTTCTTGAGGAATGAGTTGTGCCAAACGCTCTTTGAGGGCACTCGATGACGGAGCCGTTGTCGAAAATCGGGCCGAGACACCTGCTGTCCGACCCACAGAGGAACGGGACTATTGCGGGGGTGGGGTAAGGTCCAGAACAGTTGGAAATAAAGGAAACAGGACTTGCCAGCTGCAATATTGAGCGAGACTGGAAAGCCATGGTAGTAGTAAGAGAGAAAGCCGTGACGAGGTGAATGGAGAGGAAGGTGGGGATCCCCAATGCGTTGCCGGGCCTTTTTAAATTCTCAAAAATTATTTCCTAATATCTCCGATGCCCCTGGCCACGTGATCGCAGCCAATCCGTGCCGTTGTTAGCATGATCAGATCGGCAGAGGCCGCAGGGGTCACATTCCAAATTCCAAGTCAATTCTCTGTTTCCAATCTGCTGTATTCTGCTGCAATACAATGGGTAAGAGGAAACGAACAAGTACTAGAGAAAACCCCCCTGCAGGTACTAGTACATCACTTTTACCCCAAGTAGGTCTTCCCATGTTCAAGTAATCCGATGGCCCGTAATTAATTTTTTTTCCAGAAAAGATACTACAGGCAGCGCGCTCACGCGAATCCATTCTCTGACCATGCTCTGGAGTACCCGACCTCTCCCCAGGGTGTCGACTGGGATAGCCATTACCCTTCATTTGCCCGCTCAGGCAAGGTGCCAGAGTTCGCCGACGTCGGTTGTGGATTCGGCGGCTTGCTGATCTCTCTGGCTCCTCTATTTCCCGATACCCTAATGTTAGGTCCGTCATTCCATATTTCCATCGGCATCGCCATCTGATTGTCGTGATATCCTTCTGCAGGCTTGGAAATACGTGTGCAGGTCTCCCAGTACGTTGAAGATCGCATCAAAGCGTTGAGGGTAGCTGCCGAGCCGTCGTCGCCGTCGGCACACTACCAAAATGTCTCCATCGTCCGTGCAAATGCGATGAAGTTCCTACCAAACTACTTTACGAAGCATTCGCTCTCTGCACTGTTTTTCCTGTTTCCTGATCCCCACTTTAAATCACGGAAACACAAAGCGCGCATCATCTCACCCACTCTCCTTGCCGAGTACGCTTACGTGCTTCGTCCGGGCGGAATTGTGTACACTATCACCGACGTAAAGGATCTCCACGAGTGGATGAAAGCTCACCTTGAAGCATTTCCGTTGTTCGAGCCGGTTGATGAAGAGACACTCCGTGCCGAGGGCAAGGGCCCCATTGTGGATGCCGTTTATACCAGCACGGAGGAAGGCAAGAAGGTCGAACGGAACAAGGGCGACAAGTGGCTTGCGTGTTTCAGGCGTAAAGAGGTCGCGCGACAGTGATTTCTCGAACTATCCACATCATCGGCCGATTCTTACGATGCGGCGCTCACGCATAATTCCCGCCGAGGTACCTTGGGTGCCTGCTCTATTATGTTTCTTCCGTGCGGCCCGATTTACGGTTTACTGCGATCAAGTCGCTATGTACTAAGAGTAGCTTGGTAGCATCCCATGATGGAATGGCGCGACATTCGAATTCGTAGCGTTACAAAATTATTTGCAGGATCCGGCTCGAAATAGGTCACGTTCCGTGTTGATGAAATAAATAATGGACTCTAGAATAAAAAATCAGGGGAAGAATTTGAATCTACGTGCCATCCATCGGGAGGTCTCGCGGGGTAGAATGCGGGGTAATAAACTCTGACAATGGTCGCCGAGCTCAGAACTCATATGTTGAACAGATGATTAACTGTCCAGAAAACACGGGTCGTCCAAGATTTGAATAGCGAGTTAGTGTGAAGGGAGAAATGTCATAGGAAGTGTATTGAACTGACAAATATCAACGGCCTTTTTATCAGAATACAAGCTTTCAATACTCATACATCTGCTCATCTTCCTTCTCCCCTGCGTTTTGTGCGACTGACTGCATCGCCGAGATCAGCATACCGGTTCGTGACCGTATGGCAGCTCGCATCTCTCCATGAATAACCTTTCCGGCTTCGCACCCCAACTTAAAAATTTCTTCGAAGCGATCAACATGGAGCCGTGTCTCCATCGTGGTGAGTGTCACTTTGCCTGTTCGCGGTATGACTGCAACAGTGACGTGGGGGATATCGTTTTCTTCAAGCGTCGTGAGATCAAGCATAGGTGACGTCGAATGCACACCGCCTGTCACGGCACAGACGAAATCGAGCAGCGCGATGCCAGCGCTGGCTAGAGCAAGTGTCGTGGCATTGATGCAGGCCTGTAGCAGACCCCCATCCTGCTGAAGAACCTGCACAAAAATATCGATCTGCGAGCGTGGATAGAGGTTCGTCTGTACAACAGGCTCGAACGTCGACTTGATGGTCGCCGCCATCTCCAAAATTCGTCTGTAGAAAAGCGGAAAAAAGGATCGATAAATATTAGGTGCTCACCAGGACTCCTCCCTACTCACTTGTCACCGCGAGAGCGTTTCCTGCGTTCTCCTGTACTGAAGGAGGCAATGCTGACTTCGACGTTGATGTTGGCTCGGTCATACAGGGTTTGCGACCGCATCTTGGCCTCTCGTGGGCCAAATACTGACACGAGAACCTGAGTCAGGCCATGAGTGATAACAGCAGACCCATCTGCTGTGCCCTGCTGGGACAGATCTATTGTGATATCACGCAGCTCGTACTGTCGCCTCCCGTCGGAGCGAAATCCACCTTCGTTGAGTATTTCGACACGCGAGCTCTGCATAAAGTAAGAGATAAGAATAACAAGAGACTACTGGAAACGGGACACGGACCATGCCTGTTTCTTTAATTTTTGATTTGGCTCAGGTGACAGCGCGGAACAGACACGGATCTGTGACAAGGCGCGTCCAGTTCCAACGTAAGGCTAAGCAACCCCAAAATAGCCCCTAATAAGATTGTCTGACCCGCAGTATTCATCTTCCTTCCTTATTACTTGCCATCATCCAGATATCTACTGCCATGGCGCCTGCTGATATCGCAGTGCCAACGTCCATTCTTGACACGGATCTCTACAAAGTTCGTGTCGTCACAGCCTTCAGCAGAGGCTGGGTTGAACTCACCGGACCTATAGCTCACTATGCAAGCTGCCGTATTGCACCATTTTCCGACGGTGCCAGCTGTATACAAGTTTACTCTGCGCGATAAAGAAATATCCTTTACGCCTCACTTTGTCGACATTCTCAATGGCGTCGTATCTCGTGGGTACCCAATCGCGGCAATACATCGACGACTCCATTCACATGCCAGCTAGATTTCGCCGACATTACGCTACAGCCGGCCGAGCGTGAATGGCTTCAATCTGCCTGTCCTTACTTCACACCTGAATATCTAGACTATCTTTCGGCGTATCGCTTCAAGCCTGAGCAAGTACAAATCACCTTTGTCCCCTTCACAGACAACAGTGAGCGTGGTACTATTGACATTGTCATGTCTGGCCTGTGGATTGAAACCATTCTTTGGGAGGTTCCTATCCTAGCTTGCGTAAGCGAAACGTATTACAACACGATAGACGAGGACTGGAATTATGATGGACAAGAAGGTGCGCCCAGGTGCTACTCCCTGATAAGACCCTGTGCTTAGAGTTATGGATATCAGATATCGCGTACGGCAAGGCCAAGGCTCTTCAGGAAGGCGGCTGCGCATATATGGAGTTCGGCACCAGACGCAGGCGAACTTTTCATGCCCAGGATATTATGGTAGGTGCAATGGTGCGCGCTTCTACCGAGATGCAGAGCAAAGGAAGGTTGATGGGAACCAGTAACGTACGCTTATTAGAACCAGTTGGGTTGGTAGCGGTGGTTGACCATATACATACTGCAGGTTCATTTGGCGCACAAATACAATGTGGCGCCAATGGGAACAATTGCTCAGTATGCCTGTTCTTGGTTCGTTGTTCCCTTCTCAGTTGACTCTATCCTGTAGCGAATGGTTTATGGGGGTTGGTCATTGCCTTGTCCTGTGGAACACAACTAAAATTGATGCTACAGGTTGCTGCCCTGAAAGGATATGAAACAGCGAATTCCCTTGCCCTGGAACTCTGGGAACAGACTTTCCCCGACTCCAGAGCGCTCATCGCGTTGACTGATACGTTCTCAACTGGTGCCTTTTTCAATGTGAGTCATTCTAGTTCTGCTAGTATTGATAACTCATCCAAGGATCTCAGAACTTTGTTCAAGACCCGGACCTTGCTCGTCGATGGACGGGTCTTCGACAAGACTCCGGCGACCCCTTTACGTTCTCACCGCGTGCTAAAGCGGTGTACGAGAAATTGGGTATCGACTATCGCACCAAGACAATTACCTTTTCGGACGGGCTTAATGTCGAGAAGGCGCTCAAACTGCAAAAGCAGTCGGAGGACATCGGATTTAAAGGTAATTTTACTGTCTTATACAATAGGTCCCGCCTTCATAAATGCCTGGATGCAGCCTCATTTGGAATAGGAACATTTCTAAGTAACGATTTCTACAAGGCTTCGAGCGGGGGAAAGGAGAAGAGTAAGGCGATGAATATGGTCATCAAACTCGCTTCTGTTGACGGCAAGCCTTGCGTGAAGATTAGCGACGATTTGAGCAAGGTCTGTATACTTATCTTACGCCAGTTACCATGTGTTAACGACATGGCTCACAGAACACTGGAGACGAAGCGGAGGTACGAAAGGTGAAGCAAATTTTTGGATTACCTGTTTAATGTTTGGGAGAGTTGGACTTTTTTGATTCAACGCAAGTAGACATAAATTGCATGAAGAACGTACATAGCAGAATTGTATTCACAATTAGTGATAGAGTTTGTGCTTTGGGGAGGCTGTGCAAATGGGTGACGTCATTGGTTGCGCATTATCGGCCCGATATCCGAACCTACCGAGGGTCGCAGCCGAAACAGAACCAAACTCATCCTGACATATGCACTCGCATGTCTCCCTCCATTTGTCGTGTTGTCGAGGATGCAAAGTACCAAACCAGGGAGAAACGGGCAGCAAGGCAGGCCAGGAAACAGCCATGGATTGTCCTCAAGCTCATGGTCTTCGTCACGGCCGCTATCATGATATATGCTGCATATGTTTACATTGGGAGATTTTGCGTTCCGGGTATACGACGGGAGCACGCGTTCGTCAGTAGAGGGGCCTCCAGTACGTTATATTATATCCATTATTTGCTTATTCTCACTATCTGCAGTCGCGATGCTGGTGGTATTCTGCCCCTTGTACCTCTGGATGTTGTGGGCATACGTTATGGTACGTCAAAGATGCCGGATTTTATTGTATTTGACCACATAGGAGGAATTTAGGTTGTTATTGTATCGCCAGGATATGCTCGTGACGTTAGTGCATCTTACTACTAGGTTTCTTTGCAACTAACAGCATTGTAGCATGTTCCAAGGTCGCCGCAGCCACCACCCTTGCCACAGACACCCTTTGTACCACCCATGCGTTCGTTCACTGGATCTAATGTTGATGTCGAATCTGGCGCCATGGGTAATCCAGCCAGAACAACGAACGATAGTATTGGAGGCCCGGCTTATGAAGAGATGCGAATACCCGATCCAAGACCTGTTCATGACAACAACGAAACTCACGACGGCATAACGTATAATTACCATGTTACCCACCCACCACCTGTCCAGGCGCCTATATCGCCACCTCCTCGAAGTGATGGTAACTTGGCGGAAGACAAAGACTTTGATTTCCGGATACGAATGTCCATGATGCATGTTGAACGACGACCGCCTATGAATCCAGTCCTCCAGCCCGCATATCGCTATTGCACTAAGGACGGACTTGTCAAGCCACACCGGGCGCACCACTGCAGCACTTGCGGCACTGTACGTTCGTATTGATTACCTACTTGCCGCTAATTCTTACCCAAGCTGAGCAGTGTGTGCTTAAGTACGATCATCATTGCCCTTGTTCGTATTTTCTTCATACTTCTCTGAACAACATGCTCACCTAGTCTGTAGGGATCGGTCAATGTGTCGGCGCACGAAATCACAAATTCTTCATCAACTTTAATCAAGCTACTGCCATATTCACCGCATATTCTTTTGCCACTCTATTGACGTATAACATACGAGTCGGTACCGCTACGGGTGGCGACCTGGACGTACAACAAGTAGTTATCATTGCGCTGTAAGTTTCGCATTTACTTCCGCGTGCATATCTTCACATTGTTACATAGAAGCGGTCTTTTCTTCATTTTTACTACAACCTTATTTATTTCCCACATCCGGCTTCTATATCTTTCCCAGACTACGGTCGAAGCCATGTACGATCGGAGTATGAAGGAACGTGAAGGGCATGTCCTCAATGATGCCTTTGGTCTCTGCGGGTTCATGTAAGGTCTACACACCTTCCGCACGTGTGGCCCTCTGATATATTACTTTCACAGTCAAAAAATACGCCTGCAACGTTCGTGGGATGAAGAGTGGGGACGGATAGGAAGAGAAGGCAACTTATGGTGGTTAGGCTCTGGGAGAAAAGGCTGGGAAGATGTGATGGGAGATTGGTGGGTGGGATGGATATTCCCCGTTGGAAGAGGACTGTCGGATGGGCTGAACTACACTGCTAACCCCCGGTTTGATGAGGCCGGAAGATGGCGGAGGCGGAAGGAATGGCCTGTGGAGTTACAATGACACTGACTCGGTTATCTTATTCCCTAAACATGGAACATTATTTAAAAGCACTTGTTGTATGTGTACATAGATCTAGCATTTCAGGTATAGTAGGCGCCTGTGACGGTATTTAACCCGCAAGGCACTACAACGGCAGCCGAAGCTGACTATCACGCTAAGTGCAAAACCGCAGCCTCGAGCTCTAGAAGGATTGCCTAGGGCTTGGCAGTTGGGAATGCATCCATCATGGAAGGTCGGAGTGGCTGCTATGTCAATAAACAATACCAACAACGACCTAAGCTAGACCCATCAACGCTTGCTCATGTAGGGGGTACCAGTGACAGGTCTAGGCTCAAGCCCCATCATGATGAATCTTCACATAGCTCGGCAAGAGGCTAAACAAAATACCTTCTGCGCTAGAGGCACACAAAATCTTAGACGCAAATATACCTTCCACCATTACCCCATCGGATCATCTGACTGATTTATGCTTTCCTTGGTATTCTTACGAACGTAGAAGCGGTTGGTGAGGGGAGCCGAAGGAAGACTTCACTCAGGGCCTCACGCAGTGCGAAAACCAATCATCGGTCCATTGCTCATACCGATGAGAAGTCTCCTCATAGAAACATGTTCCTTGCAATTTTGGGGGGTACGACAGGTGTAGAATCGTTGATGTACGCTTGTCGGGACGCATTGGAAGGGGCGCTCTCGTAGCTTACTTCATCGACTTGTTTCCGTCCGCGGGGTAGATATGTTGTCAACGCCATGTATCTTGTGCAACAGATAAAAGTGCTTGGAGTTACAAAATGCAATGTGTATAGTTAGTCTTGAATAAGAGAATGTCAGACAGGGTTCCAACTATGCCGCGACGCACTTACTGTAAGAGACTAGTCCGCTTGAGGCTATCTATACCCAAACGTTACAATTGATTAATGTGGAGGAATGAAAGTTGTGATAGAGAAAGGATGATACGACAAACTCCTGAGGACCGCCAGATTTGTGTGAACGTCCATACCAAAGATGTGAAAGATAAATTGTGTTTAAAAGATAGAGTTGATGATCCCACTTCCGACAGCAGACCCTGAAAGGGATCAGTATCAAGAAAAAAGGCTGTAAAGATGACAACAGACCTGCTCCAAATCCAACTCCTCCGACAGCAGAGTGAGCCAACTAGACATGCGTTCAGTGCTACTAGATCGATGGGCTGATATATATGACTGACAGTATTCTTCAGGCCTCCTCCGCCAAACTTAGACTTCTTGGGCTCCTCGACGGTGACTTGGGTGGTCACCTGAGTCGGCGCTGGCTGGGGCGGTGGAGGCTGATAAGCAGGGTATGGAGAGTTGTATTGCGAAGGAGGGGGGCCGTATCCCGTGGGTGGTCCCATAGGAGGCTGGTACATTGGGTAAGGTACAGTCGGAGGAGGATTATAAGTCGCCGCTTTCTCAACGACTGCAGTGTCGGGCGGTAAACGCTCAACATAATTCGAGGGGAACAAGCCCTCGACACCATTGTGCCGACCTGTCCACCAGTCAGCATTAGCTTCTGCGACGATCTCAATAATGTCGCCGGCTCGGAATGAAAGATCGTGAGGGTCCTGTCGAGAATGAATAAATGAAACCATGAAAGAGAATGAACACAACTTGTCTGTTCTCGTTGTATCCCCAGATTGCCTTGGCCTTGGAGACAGTGACGGGCGGCGCATTGTATGGCTGGGGAATTGGAGGTGGCGGCGGTGACCGTACAAGCAGGTTTTGCGTAGACCTAGTAATGTCACCTACAGCGGGGTCCTGAGGCAACTTGGCAATGATATCCCTGGCATCGTTAGGTGAAATCTTATTCTGTGAAGCAAGAAATTCAATGTTCTGCTTTGTCTGGGAAAGAATATGGGCAAGCAAGACAGAGGAGTCCATGGTGGAGGTAGTGGGAAGAGCAAAGGTGGTCGACTCGGCCCGCCGGCCGTATATATTAATAGCATAATCGATGCTGCGTAATGCAGTGAATTCAGGTAAAATCATAACATATTCTAGTGTAAATAATCTCCGACCACAGCAGGAATTTTTTCATCTACTCCAGAGAGAATGTCGATAAGTTCTTCCTAAAAGAAAGTATTTAATTCAAATTCAAATTCACAAAATGAGAAAATCTGCTTACCCACATCCTATCTGCGACTCGTCCTTCCTCGCTGAGTACATAGTCACTGGTCTCCACCACCTTTGAGAGTGTCGTGTAATAAATTCTTATCCTGGCCAAGGGCGCCGTACACCAGCTGTCGACTGCCCTCCTCAGCTGTGTACATGATCAGCTTCTGTAGGACAGGCTCCGTGCACTTGCGGATTCCCGTGAACTCTCGCCGAAGATCCGAGATGCACACGGCCGGATGTATGGCGGAAATGACAGGTGAGCTTGTAGGAAGCCGAGTAGCGAGAGAGCGGACGAAGAACATATTCAAGACTAGCACGAGAGCGATCAGGTACACTTGGAGAAGCGGTAAATCAAAGTCAACATACGTTTGGTAAGGAGGTATGTTTCTACAGAGACGACGTGTAAGGACAAGTACCTCCTGGACTGTGAAGAGATTTACTCAGGTGTACAGTACTCTTTACTGGACAAATTCTTCCATATTTCAGGCTGTGCCACAATCTTCTCTTCAACCTTGGCGAAATAATGAACGTCACTGGTAACAATGACCAACCTTGGTTCCAAGCTCGTATCGATCCTCAGTGGGAGCAGGCGGAGGGACAACACGAAAGTTCCTAAATTGTTGATTTGCAAACTAACAAAGATTCGCACATCAATTTACCTTTCCTTGACTATACACCAAAACACGAACCTGGACTCCCACCCATCAGCAATAGCATGATACTCCTTCCCCGGCCACGCTGCTGCATTCATTACTAGAATAACCTTCCAACTTTCAACTCGAAGTTATCAGCAAATGTGCTCACGGATACAAACGAGCTGAGGTCAGCCAGCCTCAGCTCAGCTGTTCCAACATCAATCTCGCCTTGAAGCTCTGATAAACCCAGTCAATTAAGCGCCACGATTGGAAATTGCAGTGTAGACCGACTTCTCAACGCAGCCTCCCCGCACTCTCTACCACAAATCGATCTGGATTCATGAGGGCAAAATGCCTCGCTGCCTCGTAGCCGATACCGCCATTGGTGCCGACAACAACAACAGTTTTACCGGTGAGGTTGCCTTGGATGACTGGGAAAGCCTTGACCATCTCGTTACGCATGATGGAAAGGATAGTTTTCTTGACCATTTTGTAATATCAAGATCGGAAGTAAATGAGAATGAAAGTACTGGTCCCAGAGCGCTTCATGGCCGTTTTATAGTAAACTGAGAAGGTCCTGCGAGCGTTCACTTGGTCGCCCGGCATACTCTGACGATTGATGGCGCGCGGTAAAATGCATGTGCGCATTTCGGTTAAATTCGAAGTGACGCACCGTCACAGCTATCAAGGTGCGCCATGATTATCTTGGGGGAAAATAGTCAAATCGAGATGACATACACCTTTTAGGGGGGCCTGTGTATGTGCCGGCCAGCCGAACACTGTAAGGGTGCAAGAACTTCCTCGCCTATAATTTATTCAACATTAGTTGATTCATGCTGCGAAACTTCCGTCCTGAGAAAATGAGGGCTAAACGGGAGTAAAGCATCAAAACGCAAGACCTTAAAGCTGTACATACATTATTCCTACATACGCATAAATCAGTTACGCGTCGGGACACTCATTACAATAAGCATGGTAAATACATGTCATGACAATGTCAGATTTACACTTCCCTCTTAACGCGCTTCCATTGATCCGACTGTCCAGTCAAACTTGCAGCTACGAGAACAAAAATGTCAGGAAGCAAAAATACACGACCATAGAACATACCAGAGACATCATCCAACTCTCTTTTGATTCTGACCCGTGGGTCAGTAGCTGTCCCTGATCATGCTATTCAGTAAACTGATTTTGGGGAAAACACAAATGCTGACCGTGGGCTCGTCGGGGGTCTCTCGTTCTGCCGTTACTGGGCGGCAAGTCCACAGGCTCGCGCTTGATCATTGGTCTGCGTTCATCATGCCGCCTGTCCTCGTCATATCGTAGATCACCCTCTCTGCGTCGTTCGTCACTTCTCCTTTGAGTATGACCTTCAACACAGCGATTCTGTTGGTGTTCCTGTCCGTCTCTGCTCCGTTCCTGGTCTCCCCATCTCGTTTTATCGTCTTTGATGTGCCGTGACTGCCCTCCCTCCTCCCTCCTCCCTCCTGGTAGACACGAATTCAGGAAATCGTCAACTTGCGAAGCCGGGTTACCTAGCGTCATGCTTCGCCGGCTGTCGTCGGACTCTCGCTTGACATGCACTGGTGATGAACTTGAGGGAAGAGTCTGACTTCGCTGTCTTTCACGCTTATATTCTTGTTCTGGTAACTTGTTGTGCATGGCTGCATACGCATATAAGTTAATACCTCTAATAGCAGCAACATTGGAAACATACGTTCGAGCTTAACTCGCCGCAAAGCCTGGCTTGACTGGGCTTCACGCTGGCCCCTTTCTTCCCCTCGGATCCTTAGGAGATCAGCAAGGACCCTCCGACCATCTTCTTCATTGTATAGGGCTGTGGAATCTATATTGTAAGAGTTGAAATGATTAAAAGAATGAGACGACATACGCCGAGATTGCTCTTCCTGCTTTATGTCCCTTCTGCTGGTGATTTTGTCTTCCCTCTGGATCCTCAAAAGATCAGCTAGGACCCTCCGACCATCCTCCTCATTGTACAGCGCTATATAATCGAGATTGTACGTGTAGCAATACCTAGAAGACGAGAGGACATACGTCGAGATTGCTCTTCCTGCTTTATGCTCCCTCTGCTGGCGCTATCATGATGAAATGCTACAAAGGTCTGCATGAGCCAATGACAGATGAGATTTGAAGAACAAGCTCACGATGCGGGTCTTCACCTTCTTGTTTGACACGTATGGGCTCCTCATCGCATTGGCGCATTCCAGGTAACAAAGGTGTCTCATAAGGCTGCCATCGTTCTGCATGTTGTCGCTCTTCTGAATCGCGACCACGTTCCAAATCGCGTAGCCCATATATCTGCTCATCCTCCTCTTGGTATGGGTCCCTTTTGATTTTTATCCACGGGACACTGTCCTCCTCTTTGCCCTCGGGTCGATCCTCGAACTTGACGGGGGCATCTTCCATCTCAATTTTGACTTGTTGCATCAACTCATCCTCCTCTTCGTATGGATCGCGTTTGATGTTGGTTTCCGGCGCAGGCGACGGCGAGGCGACCCGGGAAGATGGAGGAAGAGGTGGAGGTGTGGGTGCGTCGATCGGAGGTGTGTTCATCGGTGCAGGTATAGTCCACGCATCAGCAGACGGAAGCTTCAGCATCCACTTGATCATCCTCGGCGGCGGCGCATCTGGGAGAGGGTAATTATCGCCGCGCCGACATATAAATTCGTCTGTCAGCGCTGGAGCATCCTGGATAAAATGGTCGAACTCTGCCAAAAGATTTGTCAAGAGAAGATACGGAAGACAGGGTTAAAGATGCACTTTGATCCAGATCACCCTGCATCTTCCAGTCGTATTCGTATACGAAAACGATATGGCCTTGCCAAGCGTTAATGGCCTTCGGACACCAAAAGAAACGCGAAGCATGGTGGGCACCCAGCAAGCGACGGCCAAGCTCAGTCAATGATTTGTCGTTTGTTCCAGAGATGGTGGTGGTGAGCGCATTGCCGCCGAATGGCATTTCCACGAAGACCTGCTCCCGCCCTCCCTCTGACGTTCTCCACATCCCAATGGGCTGGATCCCACATGCACATTCGATCCAGCTGGCAAGGTTGTTATAGAAGCCCCGCCATTGTTGGGCAGTACACTGGGTAAAGCCTCCCGGAGGAACACCCCAGGGATTGATGATGACGAGGGCGTGTCGATCCGTAGGCACAGGGTATTCCTTGAGTTTCTTGAGACCTTTCTTGGCCATGCTTGGAAGTCTAATTCATGAAGAGAAGGGTATCGAAGGAAGGGTATCGAAATATAAGGGTATCAAGATGGTGGTAAAATGCAATTCATTTGCACTGCCACCTTCCGGTCTCTCAAGTATTCCATATGACATATGTAGATCTTAATTCCGGGGCCGGAATTCACAAATAAAATGGGAAATAGCAGCCTCGCCAAAGAATTGATGGAGATGTTTCCAGAGGACTTGTATGAACCGTTCCACTTCAATCTGATTTCGTCGACGGTCAAAATGGGCTTACTACTCGTCATTGTGAAGAAGACAATAGTTAACATTAAACACCAAACCAACATGGGAAAAGAATAGAGAGTGCATGAGAGGAATTATATGAGTAGGATCTAGTAATCTAAACGGAGCGCATAATGAGTCACTATCTACCAGTAGAAGTGAGAGTATAAATATATCATTAATTCATTAGTAGTATCCCTTTAGGCCTTCGTCTTTCGAGCCCGATCCTTCCTGACAATCTTGCGAGCCGGGGCCTTGTTCGCCAGGACCTGTCCCATCGGTCCGTTCCGGCATGGATTATTTGGATTTCGTACATGCCGGAGCATACCATCCTTCCTCGTGAACCAAGTTTCGCACGTGTCACACATGAAACGCCGCTCCTGATGGCCTTTGGTCAGGAAATGCCGCCTCATATTTGCCGCATTCGTGGCTATGAGGGGGCAATCAGAGAACATACACCGCACCGGATTCTGGTGGTGGTGGTACTCGTCAAAGTGATCGACGGCCTCATTGAGCGACGCCAAAACGACGTCGCAGGTCCGCTCCATGCAGCGGATTTGGACGGGCAGATCCTGGAACTCATACCGTTCCGAAGAGTCCTTGAAGTTAGCCTTCTTGCCGCGCTTCGTTTGGGGGAATTCAGAGGTGGACTCCTCATCGGTCTGCAAAGTGCGTGCGCGCTTTCGGGATCCAGCGGCAGGCTCGCCGTAGTCCGACCCATCGTCCTCTGAGCAGCAGGTATCCGACGAGCTTTCGGCAAAGGGATTGGGAGTGTCGTCTTCGAAGTCAACAACGGTGCAGGAGTCGGAACTGGAGCTGGACGGACTCCAGTCGCGGTACTCTGTCGAAGGAGAGGATGCTTGCGTGGCGTTCGACGCGTTTACAAACCCGGAATCGCACTCCGTACAGTCCGCATTTACTTCACTGTCGTATTCTGGGTCAAGGTCGAATTCCGCGTCTTCGTCCGTACCCTCAACGTGCGGGAGGCTGCAGCTTTCGGAGTACGGCACAAATGCGTCGACGGGCTCTGAAACGGAATCGAACGAGGGAGAGTACAGATTCAAGAATGAAAATTCATTGGTGAGGTCTGGGGAGAAGTCGCTCTGGAACATGGGGTCGCCGAAAACGAATACGTTGTCCACGATAGATGGTGGCGAAAACGAGATCTCGCCAGTCGGGCTGAAGTACTGATCGACGTCGATGAATGGAGACGAAGAGGTCGACTCGGTGTGCACGCTGGATCCTGCAGAGTTGAAGAGCATGTCGTCGACGCCGTGAGGGAAGATCGGACTGTCGGTGAAGAATGCCATGGCTGTTCAGGATGTGGGTTTGGAAGGCTGGAGGTGGCAGGATAAGGTAGAGTACTGTGCGATGCAGGCCGTGACTTAAATATCCGGCGAGGTTTGTCTTTGCATGGTTGAAGCATCAATGACTTGCTCATTGACTTGGGCCACTGTGAACTGGACCCTGATTTTCATTGATCGATCACGGACAATGAGAATTGGTAACGATGAAAGGATACCCTTTCAAGTCAACAACACGGCTCCGTTGGCATCAAATTTCAAACGTAAATGCAGAGAACTTACCATATAGAGTTTAGACGTATCTTCCAATATTCGGGATCTTGCGGCAGACGACTTCTGTTAGTACTAAAGTAGATGTTAAAGCACATCAGATCGAGATATTTTCAATGGGACAAAGGCAGCAGCATTACCATGAACACTGTCAGCATCGAATGTTGTGATGGCGGTCAATGTTCAGTAGACCCTGGAACATGGACGTGCTCAAGCCAATTTGGCCCTGAGGGTCCCGGACAAAAGACCTCAATTGCACCGCCATGTTCCGATTCGGGTTCCTCTCTCAAAATAAATCATCTAGTTGGATCTTGAGACGAGAAATTACTACATGCTCCGTTGATAATTGCGGCGAACTCACAGGTGAGTATCGATCTAATAGGCAATAGCAAACTCGAGATGAACAATTATCAAAGTACAGAGCTAAATATATGTCCCAGTCAGAAAACTAGGCACCAACGGCCTCAACGTTGGAGGCAGTAGAGGCGGGGACTGTAGCTGCAGCAGGAGCTTTTGCAGTCGTGTCAATTGCCGGCGCATCGTGTGTCAACTTGGCATTCTTTTTCTACTTCAATAGTGCTATTCCCCACAGTAAGATAGCAGTAAAACATGCATGTATGGAGCTACTTACTGGCCGAGAGCTAGATATGTATACCAGACAGAAAACTAGGCGCCAACGGCTTCAACGTTGGATGTAGTAGATGTAGGATCCGTAGCCGTGGGAGCTGCTTTCACCGCCTTGTCAGTTGCCGACGTATCGTGTGTCAACTTGGCCTTCTTTTTCTTCTTCAATAGCGCTAGTCACCACAGTCAGATAACAACAAATCATGAATGTGAAGAGATATTTACCAGCCGACACAGCATGCTTCACACCATCCACCAGCTCCTTGCTCTGCTCCAAGTATTCTGTATCTTCAAACCGATGCTTCTTGCCCGCGACAGGTGCAGGCGATGACTGCCCAGGAGTGCTTGTCCCGCTGCTTGATCCATTCTGAGGCTCAATCCCCAATTTACGTTCAAGAGCTTCTAGCTTTGCTTTCTGAGCTTCCGCCCTTGCAGCCGTCCGCTCCGGTTCTGCTTCAAGGTACTCGGCTAACCTAGAGAGAGATTTGTTAGGGAATAATTATAAGCAGAAGCAAGTATACCCACTTCTTCGCCTCTTTGATAGTACTTAATCGCCTCCCGCTCAAGTCTCGACATGAATCATTGTTACTTGTCTTCTGGCTGCTCATACGTCCACCAGCGGCCCTTAGCTGAGACCCGAAACCTCCCTTTCCACCGAGAAGGCGAGGTGCGAGACGGAGCGTGAAGAAATCGGAGTCATTGAGCAGTGTTGAAACAGGCGCATCGTCTACGAGAGCAGCCCCAGAATGAGTGGAGAGGCGAAGGGAGTCCACTGGAAGAAGAGGATACCTCTCTTCCAGTAAGGGCAAAATCGATGAAACGGGCGTCAACGACGGGACTGATAGCGATAACGAGGGGAAGGGAGCAAATGCAGAGACGAGGATATTGGCGGTCATGATGGCGGTTGATGAGAGAAGAGTGCTACCAAATTGGGTAAAGAAGATCGGCACAGCCACGTGTTTTGTTCAAGTAAGACTTGAATAATTACAAAGGAACAGAACGTAAGGAAAAATCACTGCTGCTTGGCCTTGCCTGTATCGGACCCCCACAACGCCCGTTCAATCTCTTTCTTCTTTTCCCCTCCCCTCAACCTGTAATACAGAGACATCTCCATCGTCTTAATGAAACCAAACATTGCGACTCTTTTTTGATAGAATGCATACGAAGGATACTTTGACTTTGTGATTTGTTCCGTGTATCGGGTAGACGCAAGGAAAAGCAGACTCAAGCTGATGGCTGGAAGTATAGGCCAAAATGGCAGTACCGCCCTGAGAATATCTGCTACGGGTGTCGTAGTAGCGTACCGATAAATGTAGGAGATGTTCTCAATGCATCGGGTAAAGGAACAATGAGGAATGTCTGGAGGGAACGGCGCGACTACAGGAAAGAGCGCGTTCATCCACTAAAACACGTCAATATGGGGACAGTGCAGAGCACAATGGGGAACTTCACCCAAAAGAGCTGCTCGCATGTAAAGTTCGGATGCCTAGAGTATGCCCACAATCCACGAGTCACAAAGCCTCTCTTTGCGTCCGCTGGAATCCAGTTAAGACGAGCTCCCGCCCACTGCTTCTTTTCATCGTAGTCGTCAGTACCTTTGAGGTACGAATGTTTGTACGCATGAAAAGCATACTGTTGATTATCGGCTGTGAATTCAATACCAAGGATGACGAGACTAGACAGCGCAAGGACGATGTCAGAGAGGACGAGATTGTTGTGCGGTTGCTGTACCACCGCAATGTATGTCGGAATACCAAGCGACAGAAGGAGGACGTTCTGAATTCCGGAGATAAAAAAGAAGTTCGTGATTTGGAAAAGCCATGCAGGAAGCTGAGTACGGAGCACTGCCCATCGATAATCTTCATCCTTCAAGTTGAACAACCCGCGACGGTAAGTATTATAGCTGAGCCTATGAAACGTCAGGACATAGCTAGAACTGCGCTGGCAATACGTACCTGTACATCCAGATTAATTCGAGCGCGACCATCAATAAGGCACGCGGGCTGTAGTCACGGGCAAAGGCCACGAGCTCATCGGGAACATATGGACACAAAGAAAATGGCTGAATAGATTTTGGCCACAAGGGCAGCAAGGCGAAGTATGCAGAATAGATGACCGGAAGGAACGTCCAGAGACGGTCAACCTAGACACATACACTCAGCAATTGACCCAACCAGGAGAGTGAAACCTACCTGAGATACATTTGTCGTTACGATGGATGCGACGTACGTTGCCGCCGTCACGAATGCGCAAAATTGCAGAGGCCAGGCGGATTCGGCCCATGATGGTGGTGGTAGGAAAGTCATGATATGTCAGCGGTCCTTTTACCGGCTATCGGGTCTCTGAACATGCTGATTTCAAAGATGTGATGCCGAAAGTCTGATCACGCTGATGGTGAACTATATTTATCCCGGATGATTTGGGGAGGACATTTTCCATAATAGGTGATTTATGGTGCCAATCTCCGGCGGCATCGTATTTATAACCTCAAACCTTCGTCTACAAGTTGAACTCAACCCTGGTCCCTGACCGTAAGGTGGTCAAGCGTTCGGAACTTCGCTTTGTCTTTTACCCTCAACACCCTGTAATTTTTTTGTACCACCAGCCATGGCGACCTCTACTCTTGTTGTAAACTCCGATGGGTATCACGGCCCAGTAACGGCCACGCTCGACTGGTGCGAAGTACGTCGTATACTCGTCCTTGTCGCCTTTTTCTCAGTCGTCTCTAGGCCAACTATCAGTTCTCTTATTATATCGCGGAAATGGCCAACACGATATCCAATCTGTTCTTCATCCTACTCGCTGCCTACGGAGCACACAACGCGCGACGTGAACTTATGCCAACCAGGTACATTGTCGGTTTCGGTGTAAGCCATCTGGTTCTGCCACATCATCGCCGTTCCTGATGTCGGTCGCAGGGATTCGCTCTCATTGGCTTTGGCAGCCTTGCATTTCACGCAACGCTTTTGTACCACTACCAACTCTTGGATGAACTCCCCATGATCTATGTCACTGCCGGAAGTTGCTGGTTCCTGTACGACGACAGCCCTGGTTTTGACATAACTTCGCGTCAAAGCATGATCTCTCTTGTACTGAGCATCACCTTCGACGTGTTGTTCACCTGGAGCTAGTGAGCACGGCTGAAAGTCATCTTCCTTTCGTTTTTTGCTAATTGTTTATGCAGCATCGTCTATCGTAATCCAGTCTATCATCAGGTCGCGTTCGGAACGCTTGCGATTAGCACGGCCTTCATGATCAGACACCTCTTGAAGTGGTCGGAAGTACGCTTTCGAATACCGGACGAGAAGAAGACACAAATCGGAAACATCTTTGGCTATGGCGCGGGCCTATTTTTATTCGGATTTTTTGTCTGGAACCTAGACAATATTTTCTGCGACGACTTGACCAGATTTAAGGTTTTCATTGGATGGCCACTGGCATTTTTGTTCGAAGGACACGCTTGGTGGCACATCTTAACCGTATGAACTCCTAAAGGTGTTTCCATTTCGCCTCGATTCACGAACGTATGTAGGGCCTGGGCACTTATTACATGTTCACTGGTACCCATCGTGAGTGCACATCACACGTCTTTGACCACAACTCATATTTTAGTAGTCATGTAAGTTTCTTGGCACTACACCCGAGCTCTTTCACTAATGAGACGCCCAAGTTCGCTCTGTATGAAAGATGATGCCAACAAGTTTGCCATCCGTTATCACTTCGGGCTTCCTTCAATCAAACGCGTGGACAAGAAAACTCGGTAGCCGTCCAGTATCCTCGACACCATGGGTCCGGAGCTCGTAACTATCCAAACATGCTATTAAATGTCGTTTAAAGATCGAGTAGATCGTTTATCCAGCTATACTACGATAATACTTAGAATAAGAGCGCTATCTGAAAACACAGACACCGACGGTAGCTCATTGCAACACATAAGGTGAATTATGCATGGGAGAGTCTCTTGATAAAAAGAGTTATTTCCCAGGCTAACACTAGTCGGACTCAGCAACGTAGTATGTAGCCCCAGTGTTGTACGGATTCGCGGCATCCCAAAGTGTAGAATAAAATCCTGATTGCTTTGAAGCTTAAGTTGTGGAAGCGAAGAACATAATGAAAGAGAATGAACTGCGTGGATGTCCAATTTGAAATCGATCTCCATCGACGACGACGACGACGACAATAACGCCTGTGAGGCAGGGCAGGGTTTGGACGGGCAGGGATCACCTTGCTCATCAAGTGCCAGGACAAGGCGGCCCTTGATACTTTCAATGATGACGTATAGGTCAGCTCAGCTCAGCTCGAAATTCACATGGTCCTGTACGCTGTTCCCGTTCCTGCAGGACCTTCGTGTCTTCTCCTTCAGCGCTATGGACCGCGATGGAGACCTTCGCGCGGCTGAGAGCAGCGAGGCGACGACACCGTACTCGACTCCGCACGGCAGCCCGCCGCCTCTCCATCTCTTGCTACCTACAATGAACAGAACCTCGACAGATTCGACTCCCCCCACGCCGTCAAGCGCCATTTTTGCGACGAGGAAGGCCATGGCGTCGTTCGAGAATCTCGTCGCGTTGGCGAATCACCAGGAGAGGCTGCGGGAGGCGGGGAAGATGGTATGGCGCGTTAGGGGAGAACCGGTGGTGGAATTGCATGATTTGAGCGGGTGTCTGAGGCATGCGGTTACTGGTGGAATACGTGCGTATCACTTTTGTCATGGAGAATAGCAACCTGAAATTGGTGACAGGCTCCGGTGCTCTTGCTTTCAATATCCGGGCTGCGTTCAACCTGATTTTGGTTTTCATCAGACTTCGCTCAATTCCCAAGTAAGTTCCCGCCCTGATTGGAACAATCAGCAGGAAATGATCTGTTCTCGAAGAAAACAACGACTTCCTATCATTGGTCGCGCCATTTTTGGAACAGATACATGGCGGTTCGCTGCCATGCTTGGGACCTTTACTTCTGTCTACAAGTTCCTTATCAATGCCCTGCCTCTTCTCATGCCCACACTCAAATTCCCATCCAATCCATTCTTTGAGGACGATGAAGAAGCAGCGTGGCATACCGTTCAAGTTCCTATTCCTTCTCCCCGCCACCGCCGACGTTCTCAGCGACTGTCGTTGAGCACCGAAGCTCAACAGGTCTCAGTGCGTAAGAAGACAAGGAGATGGCATGCAGCACTGGCTGGTTTTACAGCCGGCGGTCTAGCTGTGTTGTTTGAGACTCGTGGAAGGAGGATTACAATTGCCCAGCAGATGTTCGTCCGTGGATTGCAAGGCTCTTTTAATGCATATACAACCGCCAGGAATATAACAATACCCTTTGGAGATGTAATACTATTTTCACTAATGTACGTATTCCCAGGTCTCCTTCCTACCATGCGCTGACATTTCTTCAGTAATGCGCAGGTCTTATATGCCGCGTTTATGCGACCAGATACACTACCCAGATCCTACCGTACTTGGTACGTGTTCAAATTATAACTCTACTGCCGTATATCCTAAGAAAATCGTAGGATTGTCAGAGCATCACAAGTTCCCAAAGAAGGCGTCGACATAAACTACGATCTAATGAGGTCGCGTACCTTCAATTCAAACGATTTAGACAAGATTCTGTATAGTAACGTTTGTGGTGTTGCTCCAGCTCTTGTTCGTGTCCTAAGCTTTCCTGTAGAAATGGAAGGTGACGCCTGAGAATGCTGCCTCTCTGCTGGCCAAGAAAGAGGCATTTTTCCTCGGTGCTCCCGGCTCCATAGCTTCATCTGAGGCAGGTTGTCATTGCCCTTGCGAAGGTCTTCATCCTGGCCAGACCTCATGCTGGGATGTGCCTGCTGCTCGTTTCTTCGCAGTGGCCAGGTTTATGCTACCTGTTTATGGCGCCTTGCATTTTCTGCCTCCAATTTTATTTCGAACCAAAGCCTTCATGCGAGATCCTCTGAAGATCCTCGCGAAAGCAGGTTTTGGAACTGCCCGAAGCTGTACATTCTTGGGGGTATATGTTGTTATATACCAAGGTACAATATCTCCCTTGCGCCGACCTAGACTGACTGATGAAAACCATTGCAGGTCTTGTATGTGCGCGGGGGGTCATCCACGAATTTCTCACTTCTATGTCACCCAAATCCTTATTCAAGATACCGCAGTGGCTTGTGGACTTCTTGTTTATGTCGAGGGCGGCGTATTGGTGGCCTGGTCTCCCGACTGGACTCAGCTTGCTCATTGAGGAGAAGAAGAGACGCGCGGAGTTGTCGATGTACGTGTTGCCGAAAGCTCTGGAGAGCTTCTGGAACGTCACAACAGGCAAAGTTCCTGGTGGGTTTAAAGGAGGTAAAGCCGGGGAAGCTTTGGTATGTTTAATTAACCTCATTCACATGAAGTCTGTTGCTGACTGGATGTAGCTATCGGCGCTAGGAATGGCTATGGTCATGGTGCGTCATGTCTTGTTTGGTGCTTGGAAGTGTATCAATATCTTTGCAGAGTACGTACCAGATGGAGCCTCACCATCTATCGGGGCTCGTAAGACGGATATTATATCAGTTCATAGGGCCCAATTGAAGCGGGGGTTTTTCGGATATGTGATTTCGGTCTACGCTAGTCTTAACTTTGAAACTAGAATGTGCCGACAATGCTAGCATCGACCGGATTTGTGCCTTGCAAGAACCTGAATGCATGGAGGCAAAATTGAGATTCACTGATATTTCCTGACCGCGAGCGTTACCGAGCACACATTGACTATACGTAGGGATCGGCGAAATTTATTTGGAAAGGGCGAACAAACACACGCCGGACAGATTCCCGCCTTAGTAAAATCATCTGCTTTGCTTTCTTCTTCAATTATTTATGGAATCATTAGGGCGAGGTTCAGATGGAGAAATGGTATACCTATTGCTGTGCTGCGCCTCGATGGACGTCGGCAAGTTTATCACTATTGGCTGCTCTTCAGTTTCTGCTCCCGTGTTACGATCGTCAAGGCTAGAGCTTAACCATAAGCGAGTCCAGCGTCATTTAATTCCTCTTCATTATGTGGAATTTCCGAATTTAGTTACTTAAACCTTGATCGGTACAAGGGGGCATACCCCCAAAACGGACTCCGCTGCTAATCATTACCAAACTATATCCAACGTTCGGCCCACGATCTCCCCATCCGGCACGAACCTTTCTCTCGACCATGGGGTCCGTGCAGGACCTCTCGCTATTGCCGGCATTGTCGCTACTTCCTCCAGGACACCCTGCGGCGATATACGACGTGGAAACTGCGCTTGAGGACAACGTGGTGCCCTTACCGGTCTGGACGAATAAAGCGTTTGATGCATTTGCCTCCGACGGAATCCTTAAGCTGTCTCCCGAAGGGGAACAGGAGCTGACGCGCTCCATTCTGCGTTTCTCGCGTACTTCCAAGGCGCATGGGACCCCTCTGTCTCTATCTTTTTCCGACGGGAGCATCCTCTACGCATCTCTGCAGCTGCAATCATTACGATGGGTAATCCTTATAGGAGTTATTGTTGCACCAGCGATTGGCGTCAAACCTAGCGTACGTGAGATTCACTTCGTTTCAATTTGTATCAAACGCCGAGTTGTTCGTCTAGATTTCCCCGTCGGCACTGCCGATGCTTGACTTTGCTCCTGGCGTTCGTTCGACAGAGGTGGGACGGCTTGTTCTTGATTATGACTGGGCATCGACGCCGCTCGGGCCCATGCACGCTTGGCCTCAGTCACTCAAGTCCGTTGTGTCCATCATGCTTTCAAATCCGTCACAGTCGTGCGTGATCATAGATCTTCCACTAATGTGAAGTTCGTTTATGAGTTGATAGATGTGTTTTCTGGGGACCAGATCGTATACTCATCTACAATGAAGCTTGGGCCAAGGGAACTGCGTCAAAACACACTTCAATGCTAGGGAAGCCCGGAAGGATCGCTTTCAGCGAGATATGGGATACCTTTTCAAAGCACTGCGACGCAGTTGATCGAGGACAAACAGTCAGCCGAACGGACGACTTACTTTTCTTCGACTCCAATCCCGGACAGGAACTTTTGCGCAGCGGTTCCGTACCGAACGCCATTGAAACATATTACACCTGGTCCTATATCCCCGTTGAGATTGAAGATGGAACCGTAGGAGGCATAGTGAATAGGTATAGTGCTTTCACAGGTGTGGTTTTCGATTTGGTCGTTGACTGCAATGATTAGCTGTATGGAAACTACGAGAAAGGTGCTCTCAGAACGCCATATGAAGGTCGTCCGTGCTCTGGCGGAACGCTGCGCACCGGCCAGAACCTCCCATCATGTTTGGGAATGCGTCTTGGATGTGTTGGAAGGGGATGCTGTTGACTTTCCTTATGTCCTATGCTACACCGGTCAGACGACATCCACTGACCGCCCTCAAAGTTCCTCAGGTGTAAACAGATCCTCAGAACGGACAAACAATGACTTTATACGCACGCCTGGTACTACTTACCTCAAACTCGTTGGGTCGATTGGCATTGAGCCTGGGCATCCAATAGCTTCGCCTCAACAAATGGAACTTTCTTCGGGTAAATCTGAGCAAGGTCGCTGGCCCTTTGCCGAGGCATGTGCCAGCCTCGAATCCATCAGGGCACAAAATCCTTGTCCAGAACTATTCGAACCGAGAGGATGGAAGGATCCTACGGGCGATGCCATTTTAATACCGCTGTGTACGTCGTATGATTGTGTGGGTTTGATGGTTTTCGGTTTGAACACACGACGTCCGGTTAGTATTGTTTTTTTTTGAAGTAGCGGCTTCTGATATTTTACAGTACGACGATGACTACTCTGGATTTCACCACACAATCGTCAGAAATTTAAGCGCAGCCCTATCAGCAACGCAAAGTTTTGAGCAAGCAGTTCAGCGAGCTGATGAGTTGCGTGCTCTCGATCGAGCGAAAACAACATTCTTCCAAAATGTTTCTCATGAATTGCGAACGTGCGTTGGTTTGTACCTAGGTGTCATTTACCGCTAATTGTTCATGTCATAGTCCCCTCACTCTCATTCGTGGGCCTTGTGACGATGCTCTGAAGACCGACTGTGGATCGCTCGATCCTGTCAATAGAACACGATTCAAACTAATATATCGTGCTAGCGGACGATTACTTCGACTAGTCAATTCGCTGATGTTATTTTCTAGCGCCGAGGCGAGAAGACTGCAAGTAAGCCTCTTACATACGTTGTGAAATGGAATCATTGAAATTTCTTTCTAGGCGTGCTTTTGCCCTGTCAGATTAGGTCCCGCAACAGCTGATATGGCCTCTCTGTTTCGGTCGTCGATTGAAAAAGCCGGAATCGGTGTGTCGGTTAGGTCCTCTGGAATGATTTAGCTGAACTCTCACTCTAGATTATAACGTTACGTGCGGCGACAGTGCTGATGAGCGTATTGCATACGTAGACCTTGGGATGTGGGAAAAAATTGTTTTCAATCTTTTGTCAAATGCAGTGAAATACACGAAATCGGGGTAAGTGCCAGACTTAGTTCAAAGCTATCGTAGAGTCACGACATGATCTTAGACATATCGGCCTCGACCTTACGTACACGTCTTCCGAAGTTGTTTTGAGTGTCCATGACACAGGTTGTGGTATCCCTGAAGATCAGCTGGATAAAATCCTTTTGCGATTCCATCGTGTAGAGGCTTCGGACGGGAGGAGTATCGAAGGTGAATGTGCACTTTCAATAGGTTTTATTCAAAAACATCTCATACTCTACGATCAGGAACTGGAATCGGTCTTGCCCTGACTAATGAGCTGATCAAAATGCATCAGGGCACGATCCACGTCCGAAGCACAATGGGTAGCGGTAGCGTTTTCACTGTAAGAATACCGCTCGGATACGAACATCTACGGGAGAAAGATGTTGACCACGATTTTAATCCTTCCTCTCAAATCTCGCTGCCAGGAACTGGTTCCTATGCAGCCGGCATTGTCGAAGAAGTGACAGGTTGGCTGGCAGAGGACTCAGATACATCGTCACAGATGAGTTATGCCTCTTCAACCGATCTTATTATGACGCCCCAGCGGTTTACCGTTCTGTTGGCGGAAGACAATGCGGTAGGATTCGGATTATATTTCCATTGGCTTGGTTGAACTTGAGGCTTTTGTAGGATGCTCGCTCTTACATAAAATCGATTCTCTTGAACGCTGTGCAAGAAGTCGTTGATGTCTCTGACGGCCAGGCGGCGCTTGATCATGTTCATTCACGGAAACTGCCAGATCTCATAGTTACGGACGTTATGAGTACGTTTATTTCGTCTGGGGCCCCATTACCATCATTCTCATTGCCCGACCAGTGCCGCGGATGACCGGAACTGAATTGCTTCAGAAATTAGCAGACGACCCGGATCCCAGTATTCAGGCTATCCCTGTCATAGTTCTCAGCGCTCGTACAGGGTCAGAAGACCGACCGGATAATGTATTCAGAGGCACTGTGGATTTCCTACTGAAGGTCAGTGGGAACTCCTTTGCACATCCCAGATACTGAAGCGTGGCCTTATGTAGCCTTTCAGCTCGTCTGAGTTGCTTAACCGTGTTAGAACTCGACTCCATACACTGAAACAAAGGCAAGAACTCGAGAAACAAGTCCGAGAACGGACGTTTGAGCTCAAGTTAACGCAACAACGCTATCAGCGCATGAGTGAACTATCGCCTGTAGCTATCTTCGAAACAGACGATGTGGATCACGGTTTGATTACTTATGCTGTATGGACGGGACCTCGCGCAAACTCGATCATCATGCTCATTTCTCTTGGCAGAACGAACGGTTCTTCACACTTACTGCTTTGCCTCGGACTCTTCCTTTGGCATTCAAATCCATCATAGACAGGTTTGTTACTGATTTAATCAAGTCATTGGATCTATCTGATAGAACCATGCTAGATTAACGCCAGAGAATCAGACAGCGGCTACCAGTGTTTCTCTCAATGTTCCCATCTTTAATGGCGAACCGGTCCAGTTTGATGCTGTGTAATTCTCCCATATTTTTCCATCAGGTTCTTCAATACTCAAATTTTTTTTAAATTTGAAAATGGGAAGAACGCGTTTGTTGAGGTCATTGCGCTCAGCGATGGACGACTACGTACGTATGTCGTCTTATGGACTATCCTCTGGCTAACTGGATTCAGTCGGTACATTGACCGACCAGACGGAGCAGAGGCGAATGGCTGCTGAGCAACTGAGTGAAGAACGTGCGAAAGCGGACAAGGCGGTTCATCAACGACGACTGCAGGCGTGTCCCCTTTTCAAAGCTATCTGCCATCTGACTCGTTGATTCTTTTGTAGGAAGCACTCATTGATATCGTGTCGCACGAGCTGCGAAATCCATTGAGTGCCATCGTACAGAGCGCGGAGCTTCTTTCGTGCGTATATTATTTTTCGGCCGTCTTGTAAGTTAAAGTTCATGTAAGTGCGTCTGTTGTTCGACTGCAAGAGATTATAGAGACACTACACACGATGAACAGCAATCACGGTGCTGAGAAATTGGTTCGCATTTCATCTTATAGCTGGTTGGGTTTCATGACAGTGTCTGCAGTTCGAGGAGAGCGATATTGAACTCAAAGACGCCAATCACGCGGTCTCTTCTATTACGCTTTGCGCGCGCCATCAAACGATTATAGCCGCGTATGTCATGTCTTCTAGAGCTGATCCGTTCAGCTTAACATCACTTATGCTGCAGCGATATCCTTGCTGTTTCTCGACTGGATAGCAACCTTTTAAGCGTGAATCCTGTCCCGTTTCACCTGCTGGAGGAACTTCAGGTGTGCAAGTTCCCTACGCTTTCTTCACGAGCGTCCTCAACGATCTCACTAGGCTACGTTGGACATGTACTCCGTGCAAGCTGCAGCGCAGTGCATTGATTTTACATTGGCTATCAGCGGCGATATCGACAAAGAAACCTGTGTCATAGCAGATCCTACTAGGTAAGCCCTGATTTTACTGTGCATAAGACAGCTCTAATTAGATCACTTAAAGGTTCTGCCAAATACTGGTCAACTTGATGTACGTTTCTAGCCTGATGAAATGACTCTCAACTGATCCAGATTTGGTAGTTCTAATTCTTGCCGAATATTAGAGTGCGTCTCATCCTTAAGACTCATACAAACTATTTTACAAGAAATTTGTAGATCATGGGAGGGGGAACGCAACGTTAACCTCTACGTAACAATATCCCCCAAACGTCCTTTTGGCACAGCCAAATTACCTGCAATGGAACACGACGGAACCTGCGTCTATCTCTATTGCAAGCTCTCTGATTCTGGTCCCGGAATCCCTTTGGACGACCAAGCACGCTTGTTTACACGCTTCAATGATGTGCATTCTGGCAACGGAGTAAGGAGGTCCGGTAGTATTGGCGGTACCGGTCTAGGTAGGTGCGCTTTATATTTCTAAGACGCTTGGTGTTGAATGAACATTCAGGATTGTATCTATGCAAGAAGCTTGCCGAGCTTCAGGGAGGACAGATACAGCATTCGAGTGCTCCCGGCAAAGGCGCAGCATTTCACTTCTTCATTGAGGCCAGGAAAGCTCCCGATGCTCCCTGTACTGGTGCTATGGGTCCTAGGCGGATCGTCGCAAAGGCACTGTCAAAAACCACGGATAATGTTGCACCTAACGGGATTGCGGGCCTCAAAAATGGGTCACAGCTTTCATTGCGAACACCTTCGCCTTCCGGAGCTCTGCCATTACCGCCGCTTTCCAGAGCGGAGGTAACGATCCTTATCGTTGAGGATAATGTAGGACGACTGTCTTAGTTGTACTGCCTGACAAGTGTTGACGGGAAATTCTGAAGCTGATTAACCAAATGCTACTGAGACGACAGCTGGAGAAGGCCGGTGAGTCTGAACAATCTTGTGAATCTGTATATCAACGACTTATGATGGGCATCGAAGGTTTTTATACTGCCACAGCCAATAACGGGTTGGAGGGTGAGCATCGATGCTAGCTTTTCTTATTGTATCTCACAATGTTCTATAGCGCTTGAGTACCTTGAGTCATGTGTCGCCGATACAAGTAAGCGATACCCTTCTGTCGTTCTTATGGATCTGGAGATGCCCATATTGTAAGTTCCAATCGTTTTCCTGCGCTTCCTTTTCACACTTCCGTGTTTCGTAGGGATGGACTGGATGCGACGGGATGTATCAGGGACTGGGAAAAGACGGGCAGGTTGCCAGGACCGCGACTCTGTGTATTCGCGATTACAGGAAATGCGCGGCAGGGCCAGGTGGATGCTGCACTAGGAGCCGGGATGAATAGGGTGTTTATTAAACCCTACAAGTTGACAGAGATTATTGAGGGGATCGAAGCAGAGGATATGCTACACTGAATCATCCTTTTGTTCATCGGGTTTACTTTTTTTCCTGGGTTTTTGGGAGCTTGCATTTACATAATGGACTTATTATTCGTCCTTGGTCATACACGTTCCTTTGGTTTCTGGAATTTATATAAACGTTTACTATTCAAATTTAAAGTCGTTGTGAACTGAATTTTCAAACCCATCAGCAAAGCAAGCAAAATGCATCTGAATTGACAATGACTAAGTGCTGCTCATACACGGCCTGGGGTAATTGATTTTTTTTTATCACACAACACGCGTCCAAAATTCTAAAATCCAGTCAGCCACGTTCCTACAGAGGATATAACACGAAACCTTCGGAAGCATGTTACACCGTTCGCCTTCCAGTCCTGGACAACGACAGATCCTGCCCACGGAAGCGATCTCGCTCTGTGTTACTGCTTAGCGAAACGAATAGAAGAAATGTGCATCCATACGCCTAGGGACGGCAATGACACTTTTGGCCATCGCCGTGTGCTGAACGAACTATCAAACAATTAGAGACGGGGCACAGGTCACGGAGTGTAGTCAGATACTTACCGTTTCGTAAAACGTTAGCTCGCGGGATACAACAATCAAGCATGACCTTAATCTGGAGGAAGTTCAGCTATTGCCATGCAGATTGCATCAAGAAGAGCACACCGAGGGAGTACCACTTTGTGGTTGCTGGGGAGGAAGAAAAGGGTCCGCGGTAGTATATCGATGTCAACTTGGGGGCAGGCTGATAAGGACAATCGGCCCGACCACCAGCCATTATGGATATCTCGTACCTCCTTATTATCTTCAACACTTGAATTCAAAGTTGGTGCAAACTTGATTCTCAAACTCATCAGAAACTCAAGCGAGCAAAATGCATTCAATTGACAATGACTAATGCTGCTTATACATGTCCTGGGGTAATTAATTTTTTATCACACAACGCATAGCAAACCCGAGCGGGCCCTAGAATCCGGTCAGTTATGTCCCTACAGAAGAGATAAGACGAAACATACAGCTATGAGTTGAAGCAATCGTTTTCCATTCATGGCTAACGATCGATACCACCCACGGAAGCAATGCTCTGTGTTACTGCTTAGCGAAATGAATAGACAAAATGAGCATGCATACACCTAGGGACGGCTATGGCACTTCTGTCCATAGTCGCGTGCTGAACGAACTATCAAACGATTAGAGACGGGGCACAAGTCACGGAGTGGAGTCAGCTACTTGCCGTTTCGTAAAACGTCAGCTCGCAGGATACAACGATCAAGCGTCAACCTAATCTTGAGGAGGTTTTCAGTAGCTGCCAAGCGGATTGGAACGAGGGGAGCGCACCGAGGGAGCCCCACTTTGTGGTTGCTGGAGAGGAAAAAAAAGGCTCCGCGGTAGTATATCTATGTCACCTTGAGGGCAGGCTATCAGGGAGCGTCGGCCCGGCCCCAGATACCTCAAGGCCTCATGCAGAGCGAACCTTTGTTCCATTTTTATTTCATGTTGTATTTTCAGACATAGAACAATTAAGTAGTCTCACGGTTTACCTTGGTAGTTACTGTACTTTCACTTTCAGAATTTAATTTGACTCAAAGCAGCATTCATTGACAAACTACTCTAAATCTTCGGCCTGGGGTAATTGATTTTCAAAGATCCACCCGCGCTTCGTAATTATCAGCTCCCACACACACAAGTCCACAGAATGGTTGGACATACATTTCGCGGGCGCGGTTCGACGCAAAAATCGCGTCATAGTTTCGTATCTGTAAAGTGAGGTACATCGTCAGATGTAAAAGTGTGATTGAGGGAGCTAGAGTACTGACATAAAAATACGGAACCCTGCAGGCGTCCAGCGATATCTGATATCTGATAGTGCTCTCAGATTTGAGCATCAACAACAAGTAAAGGAAAGCCCACAGCTGGTGCCTAGTGTCATCCGATGGACGACATCTCGACCAAGACTACGATCTGTCATTAAGACGATTGATACGAGCGATAAGGATGTACTACTTACATTCTTGGCCATATACAACAATCCGCTCGGATCTGAAGTATGCTCGTTACTCCGTAGGCGCGGTAGTTTGCTAGGGAATATGCACGTACCGAGGGGACATACGGTTCACACTGTGAACGTTGTAAGTCGAAGAAGCATATTGCGTGGGAGGATATAGGTATATGGGGACCTTGAGGGCAAGCCTTTTTCCAAGACCTTCTGAACCCATATGGTAATTTGTTAATAGCATAATGAAAGAGTTGAAAATACTAGTACAGCTCAGATGTAACAGTAATAGACCTGGCGAGCAGTCCTAGACAAAATGTTTTTACGTAGCATGATAGAGGTGGTGAAAGTTTGAGTTAATAGGACTCGAAAGACTGGGATGCTCGTAGAAAGCGTTCTAGCCGAGAAGTTGGAGGCTGAATACCGAAGATCATAGTAATACTATGCAAGTCCAATCATAATGACAGATTGACAAATTCTAAAGTGTCAGCTAAATTTCGGTACCGACACCTTCCTCACAACACTACTATGCCCAGCCCATCACTAGAAACTAGCGCACTGTACGTAACCCTATAGCCTTGCCCGAGCCACCACCAACGACTACCACTGGGCTTTCTACCATCATTCCTCCGAAAAAAACCCGGAACAAAGTTTTACATCCAAAACCTCGGAGAAAGCTGGATTGAAGGCCACGTAGTCACCAGTGGTATAGTTTCTTCTCATGGGTTTTCTCAATATCATCACGTCTGTGCCGTATAACACCGGCTCTACTTGTCGAACGTGGGTTTTGGACGCATTGCGGAATTGTATTGATACTAGATTAGTGAGGTGCATATCCCTTGATGAATTTGGGAGCGAAGCAAAGGCCTTTATATACTCGCAATTCGATGATACGGCTGCCGATGTCCAACCAAGGCCTTGATATAGCGGAGGTCGACAAGTAATACGGTCGGTGGCGGCGAAATAGGATAAACAACAGAAGCGGCCAGACCTGATTCGCAATCAAGTATTGCTACCTACCTACTTCAAGTATTATTGTAGAGTGCTAGTACAAGTAGACGGAGCAACGCATCTTCGAATGTACGTACAATGGTGAATTGAACCAAGTATATTTTTAACAAATTCGCCTTCAACTTGCCATCGAGAAGCTAGCGGCAGACGAAGAATTCCATGACGTATAAAGAGGGCAGTTAGGATTTACATCCCACATGTATGTTTATCGCATGTCGGAAGTGCGCCCGAAGTCTCATCACACCAACAAACGAAGCATAATTTACATTTCCCGTGAGTAGCTACAAAATTGACGATAACTTCAAATAGGAAACGTGGCTTCAATGACCTGGGTTACTTGATTTTCAAATACTCAGACGCGACATTCCAAGATCTTAAAAAGAAGTATGAGCATGGTAAGCCGGGTTTAAAAGAATGGAAACCTACTTGATCCACCGGGACAGTCACAGAGTGGCTGGGCCCGCCGAGATCTCTTATGTCGATCGGCGCGCGCACCGACCATGCTTCCACCAAGTATCAGCATCATTGTTGGTCATGAAGTAAGGACGTACACGTAAATGATACACCTTACAACAGCGCAGTGGAAGTTGAAAAGCAATCATACTAGGATGATATCGCGAATGATAGCGGAACTGAAGAATGGATGAACTTTGGATTCAGTGGTGGGGCCTGATTAGAATCTCACATCCGCCACAACTTATAGCACGGTCAGAGCCGTAGCATGCCAAAGTTGACAAGGTCCCTGAAAGAGCTTGGAGCTACAAAGCGACCTGATTGCACTAGGATAAGTACAATACGAAGCAACGGAACGGAAGAATGCAGCGTACTTCAAGAACAAGATATGAACTCAATCCTGCCAACTAGAAAGGAGTAAGGTCATTCATAGCTAGGATAGGTATCGCAGACTATGCGATACACTGTACAGCATTGCATTAGAAGATGGGCATGTATGTATGTGCGAGGATGAACGTACGATCCTAACTTCAGAATCGACGACGGTAAGGTCGGCGATGTGTGTACAACGATCAAGGTATCAAGATCTGGAAACAACAAGCCATTAGCTGACCGGAAGAAGATGGGAAGAGCCTTTCACACCGAGGGGCAAATTAAAAGCCATGGTGGTCTGGGGTAATTGATTTATTGAAAGGGCCGCTTCTATTAACGCGATGTTCTGGAAGAATCTTGGTCAATTTGATTACTTTGATCAGTAACTGCAAATACATACAAGAGCAGGCCTATGCGAGGGCCCTGCGATCCTGCAGCGGTCACAGTAAGATTGAGATGTAAAGGGCTAAAGGATAAAGCGGGGTACCTGCATGGTTCGTAGGGCCCATTACGACGACGCCGGCGATACCAGTGAAGTCGTTGTATCCCGAATGATGCGTATATCCTGATGCGGTTAGTCAGCAGGGCTATGTCTCTCTGTGGAGAAGGCACTCACATTGGGTTGCAATTGCACACAACTCTTGTCTGAGTCGAGCACATTTCACCACCGAGAATACCGTACCCGTCTAAAAGAAATGATTCAGATTTGGGCGAGAGAAAAAGGCACATTTTCGCACATTCTGGCATGTCGTCGATGCTTGTACAGCACGACAACAGCAGCAGGGACCACGTTTGGTCCTGCATACAACGACCTAGCCGATCTGGTACCATGAGCTGTTAGCCAACAATATTGACAGGTATTGCACTGGCTTACCGAGGGGGTGGTATCCAGACAATCCGTCATGGATGTTCGCCAAAGAGAGCAAAAGGCGTGACGCAATTACTAGTAGGGCCACTTGAGGGCTGGTCATGATAAAATTAGACTCAACCAACCACCATCATGACCGTCAATATCCTCGTCTCTGCATTTGCCCCCTTCCCCTCGCTATCGCTATCAGTCCCGTCGTTGACACCCGTTTCGTCGATTTTGCCCTTACTGGAAGAGAGGTATCCTCTTCTTCCAGTGGACTCCCTTCGCCTCTCCACTCATTCTGGGGCTGCTCTCGTAGACGATGCGCCTGTTTCAACACTGCTCAATGACTCCGATTTCTTCACGCTCCGTCTCGCACCTCGCCTTCTCGGTGGAAAGGGAGGTTTCGGGTCTCAGCTAAGGGCCGCTGGTGGACGTATGAGCAGCCAGAAGACAAGTAACAATGATTCATGTCGAGACTTGAGCGGGAGGCGATTAAGTACTATCAAAGAGGCGAAGAAGTGGGTATACTTGCTTCTGCTTATAATTATTCCCTAACAAATCTCTCTCTAGGTTAGCCGAGTACCTTGAAGCAGAACCGGAGCGGACGGCTGCAAGGGCGGAAGCTCAGAAAGCAAAGCTAGAAGCTCTTGAACGTAAGTTGGGGATTGAGCCTCGGAAAGGGTCAAGCAGCGGGACAAGCACTCCTGGGCAGTCATCGCCTGCACCTGTCGCGGGCAAGAAGCATCGGTTTGAAGATACGGAATACTTGGAGCAGAGCAAGGAGCTGGTGGATGGTGTGAAGAATGCTGTGTCGGCCGGTAAGTAGTTCTATACATTCATGATTAGCTGTTATCTTACTATGGTGACTAGCACTATTGAAGAAGAAAAAGAAGGCCAAGTTGACACACGATACGTCGACAACTGACAAGAATGCAAAAGCTCCTGCTGCAGCTACAATCCCCGCCTCTACTGGCTCCAACGTTGAGGCCGTTGGTGCCTAGTTTTCTGGCTGGGACATATATTTAGCTCTGTACTTTGATAATTGTTCATCTCGAGTTTGCTATTGCCTATTAGATCGATACTCACCTGTGAGTTCGCCGCAATTATCAACGGAGCATGTAGTAATTTCTCGTCTCAAGATCCAACTAGATGATTTATTTTGAGAGAGGAACCCGAATCGGAACATGGCGGTGCAATTGAGGTCTTTTGTCCGGGACCCTCAGGGCTAAATTGGCTTGAGCACGTCCATGTTCCAGGGTCTACTGAACATTGACCGCCGTCACAATATTCGATGCTGACAGTGTTCATGGTAATGCTGCTGCCTTTGTCCCATTGAAAATATCTCGATCTGATGTGCTTTAGCATCTACTTTGGTACTAACAGAAGTCGTCTGCCGCAAGATCCCGAATATTGGAAGATACGTCTAAACTCTATATGGTAAGTTCTCTGCATTTACGTTTGAAATTTGATGCCAACGGAGCCGTGTTGTTGACTTGAAAGGGTATCCTTTCATCGTTACCAATTCTCATTGTCCGTGATCGATCAATGAAAATCAGGGTCCAGTTCACAGTGGCCCAAGTCAATGAGCAAGTCATTGATGCTTCAACCATGCAAAGACAAACCTCGCCGGGTATTTAAGTCACGACCTGGATTGCACAATACTCTACCTCATCCTGCCACCTCCAGCCTTCCAAATCCACATCCTGAACAGCCATGGCATTCGTCACCGACAGTTCGATCTTCCCTCACGGCGTCGACGACATGCTCTTCAACTCTGCAGGATCCAGCGTGCACACCGAGTCGACCTCTTCGTCTCCATTCATCGACGTCGATCAGTACTTCAGCCCGACTGGCGAGATCTCGTTTTCGCCACCATCTATCGTGGACAACGTATTCGTTTTCGGCGACCCCATGTTCCAGAGCGACTTCTCCCCAGACCTCACCAATGAATTTTCATTCTTGAATCTGTATTCTCCCTCGTTCGATTCCGTTTCAGAGCCCGTCGACGCATTTGTGCCGTACTCCGAGAGCTGCAGCCTCCCGCACGTTGAGGGTACGGACGAAGACGCGGAATTCGACCTTGACCCAGAATACGACAGTGAAGTAAATGCGGACTGTACGGAGTGCGATTCCGGGTCTGTAAACGCGTCGAACGCCACCCAAGCATCCTTCCCTTCGTCAGAGTACCGCGACTGGAGTCCGTCCAGCTCCAGTTCCGACTCCTGCACCGTTGTTGACTTCGAAGACGACACTCCCAATCCCTTTGCCGAAAGCTCGTCGGATACCTGCTGCTCAGAGGACGATGGGTCGGACTACGGCGAGCCTGCCGCTGGATCCCGAAAGCGCGCACGCACTTTGCAGACCGATGAGGACTCCACTTCTGAATCCCCTCAAACGAAGCGTGGCAAGAAGGCTAACTTCAAGGAGTCTTCGGAACGGTATGAGTTCCATGATCTGACGGTCGAAGTCCGTTGCATTGAGAAGACATGCGATGTCATGTTATGGTCGATTAACAGTGCTATCGATCACTTTAACGAGACACACGCTTTTAACGTTTCGGTACGGTGTGCGTACCCTAAGTGCAACGAGACAGCCGGAAGTGTGGGAGACATGAGGAGGCATTTCTTGACCCTGAAGCACCAGCCGCATCGTTTCATGTGCCACACATGCCCCACGATGTTCACCAGGCGGGATGCCATGCTCAGGCATGTACGGAAAACGAAAGGCAGGTGCAAGAATAGACCGGTGAGAAAGGTCACGGCGAAAAGGGCCCCAGTTCGCAAGGCTGTGAAGAAGGGCAGGACCTCAAAAGCGAAGGCTTAAAGGGACAGTACTAATGAATTGATGACATGTATAATTATGCTCTCGTTTCTACTGGTAGATAGTGTCTCGTTATATGCGCTCTATTTAGAATATTAGATCCTCCTCATATAATAATTCTTCTCATGTACTATATATTTTTCTCTATGTCGGTTTGGTGTTTGATGTTAACCATGGTCTTCTTTACAATGACAAAGTAAAATATATTTTCATGGTCGACGAGTTCGGAATCAGATTGGAATAAGTCATCTGAGGACATCTCCGTCAACTCCTTGGCGAGGCCTGATGTTGATCACGGTGACAGTGTCATCGCCGCATCACCTGGGACCAACTGGCGTATCGAGGATGTTGTCGGCAAGCGTGAAACTCTGATGTTTCCCCCCATCAGGGTTTCTCGCTTGTCGACAACATCTCTCGTAGACAAACACGTTCCAGTCTAATCGTCTTAACCTCTGTGACCTAAAAGTTGAAGCTCGAAATTGGCATTAAGAACGACGGAGGTAAGTTTAGTCGGATTATAACGGTATCCGGGTCTTTAACACAAATAGTAACTCTAAGATGGAAAAGGGGCGCAAGAAGGCCGTACTGTATTTCATCACCTGTCTGAGGAGTCAAAGAGAGGTTGTTTGAACAAGTTCGAGTATATGGACTCTTGGAAAATGTTGTTCATTTTCGCGGTGATGTTACGCGTCGCTCGGAGGTGGTATGGGGATATCGATGAGCAAGTGGGAGTAATGGTGGCTTGATTGTCGAAGGAAGGGAATATTTTCTAGACACGGAAGACTTTTTTCGATAGGCTTGATTTTTATTGAGTACTGACTTGACGGGTTGGCGTCTGGTTGATGGAGTGACACCAGGCCCTTGACTTGATATGAGAGGCGATCCAATCGAATTGCTATCCCAGTTCGAATGACAGTCCGAATCTTCTTTCTGAGAGAGATCGTCGTAGTCATAATCCAGGTCCATGCCGGTTCCAAATGCAGAAACATAGGTAGGGAGCGGCAGGAAGGCCGCTGTGGCGTCAGAAGTGGGGCAGAGGACGCGTGCTTCCACTGTCGCACCTTCGTTAATAGCACGATGTAGTCCTGAGAGATGGGATCCTGAGTATTCCCAACTGAGGCCAGTGGACATATATGTATCGACGGGTTGCAAACAAACAGATGGAGGAGGAGGAGAACAACTCCGCGGACAGTAGTCTTGTGATTTCTGGCACTTCAGATATTCAACGTATTGCTGTTGAAAAGTTGTCAAGATCACGCGTATAAATTTAGTTACGATATCCGTACCTCTTCAGACAACAAGGCGCGTATGCCGTCGCGTTCCACTGATTCAAAATCGAAAAGGTGGCTTGTAGAGATCAATCGGCATGGAACATACGCCGTCCCTTCGAACATCCCGGCGGGGTAGGTGAAATAGACGAAATGGTTGCTGTTGTCAGTGGCGGCAGGGTGAGGGCCGTGATGTTGGATGAAGCTTTCTCCAACCGGATGGTCCCAATCAAAACTTAGGTGCTTGGGAAACTGGGTATCGAATGTCGTGAAGCTCGTCCCAAAGTCCACCGCTGTGGTGTGTTGCTCCAGATAGCGTGAAAGAAAGCTATCACTGGAGAAGTTCCCGAATTCTGATGTTGAGGCTCCGCAAGATTTCCCAAAAGAAGGTGCTTCGAGTGCCTTGAATTTGTCGTCCATGTCTTCAGCGATGAGATTCAGGTCGTCCTTAGCGAAGATGGTGGTATTTGCAGACATGATGTTAAGGTCGGGACGGCGGGAATAGGCTCAACCAGGAATGTTTATAGGCAGACAGGTTTCTGGTATTCAGGCCTCGGGAAATATAAGGAGCGTCCTGACAATGCTCAGTCGGTCTGAGTGAGCGCAAGTTTCCATCGAAAATAGTGGCAGAAGGTGTAGCCGACAATAGTTTGGGTCGTATCGTTACGATTGTTGTTCTATTAATCGTGAAACAAGTCAATAGGTTTAATTCTTCCATTTGTGAAGCGTGGCATAAGACAAAGATAAGAAAGGGCCGGCCGGCCTAAAACCGAGAAAAACGAAAACCTTTGTCACGATCACGTGAACGGCACAACTTAGTCTAGCGCGTTTAGTTTCTCTCCATAGTAGTCGCGCTGTACAAAAAAGCACTCGGACGAATATATAGGCTAGTAGGATTGCTTAAATACAAGCAGTTTTAAAGGAGAAATGCCTGGCCGCTGTAGCTTCGGGGAGGGACGCCATCTTATAACCTTACTCGAGGAAACAAGACGTCAGGACTCGGCGCCAAGCTGATTTACACAACTGGGGTATGACCGGATGGATTTTTATTACCATTAGTAAACTCGCAGCACTTGGTGGCAATTCGTATGGTTCCATGTTTAAAGCATATAGTTGGCGCCCCGGCTCAACAGCTGTCTGATTCTAGATTTTCCATCTGGTATGGAAGGGCATGACCGGAGATGGACTCTATGGGGTAAAATGTAACACTGTGGGCGAATCTCGGACTACCTTAAAAGTTCATGAGGAAAATAGTGCTGCTAGTGTTGGTTAAATGGCGGCCGGTACAGTCTAGAGTAATCGTCCGCGAACCTTTGATTCGGATATCATGGTAAAAGCTGCCAGCGCAAAGGTTAAAGACGACGACCAACACAGTATTTCGATTTTCCACGCGTCCAAGTCAAGCAAGCTGTTAGAGTCTTTGACAGTCATATTGACTTGAAAGAAGATGTAAGTCATCGATATGACAACGCATATGGGGGAAATTCGTGGCCAATGTGCTCGAAGCCCAGCGAAGTCGGAAGCACTGGTTGAAAAAATGAATATCTAAGCGGAGTTCTAATCTCGCAGCTACGAGAAGCAGTCGGCAATACTAGCACCTTGACCAGCAAGAAACTTTGAGGACCTAAATTGTCAGAAGAACCTTGGTGACACGACAAAAGCCCGAGGATATCTTCAAAAAGAAATCCCTGCGCCCGGTATCATTGACTGCAGTCTGCATGTGGTTCACGATGTAACTTCAAGTTGAGAGTAATGTATTCATAAATGAGTGATGATCAGAAAGATACCCTAATATGTACAATTGAAAGAACGAATGATAAGGGGGAATGGTATATATATATCCTTCACGATTCATCGGCGTTCAAAGCTCAACAAGTACCGACCGTCTTCCAGACACCAGCTGAACCCCCGGGGGTATCACCTTGTGTCCACCAAGAAGCAGTCCAAAGTTGTCCACCTGTGGAACTGGGTCAACAACCACCGAATAATCGCCAACATGAAGAGGAAAGCCCACCATAAGTTGCCTGGTTGCCGCCGACATAGACAGCTGTCGAGTCCCACGCTGAAACGCCAGCGCAGTTTCCGCTTCCACCCGTAGGTGTCGGACTAGCACTAGTAGTTGTGGAGCTCGTAGGTGTGGATCCGCTCTGTCCCATGTTGCTCCTGATGTTGTCCCACTTGCTGTTCGGGTAGCTGATATGATTCTGTGTCGTGTCGAGGGTACCGAGTACGCCAGCTGCGGTGCCAACGAGGGACTCCGAACCCACTTTATCCGTCGACAGCTGAAATGGAATATCAGCTTGAAAACTCCAAGTAACTACCGAGGAGATGATAGCACGAACCTCCCAAAACATAGATCCTGCCATGCCATTGTCATTGATGTACTTGGTTTTCAAGGATACGATGTTTGGGGTATCGTATGAGACCAGTTCCTTCTTAGAAGAATCGTACGAATAGCTGGTAACATCGGTGACGTTTTCGTAGACCTGAGCGCCAGACACTGTTACATCCGGTCAGCCAAAATCGACGTTTTCAAGCCAAAACATACGAGGGAGCGTGTCATACGAGTAGATACCAGCCTCGATAGTCCCAGGACCAATCTGGTTAGAGGGCTTGGTGAGGTAATGAAACACGGAGAGCCTATAGATCACTTACGCCGTTGTAAGACTGGCCGATACCATTTGTGTTCTCGAATGCTCGTCCATACAATGGCATACCCATTGCGATCTTACTGATAGACGCACCCGCGGAAACGAAGTACTTCACTGCAGCGTCGGTGCTAACCCCAGTCCGAGTACCACCATAGAGATTGGCCTGGTTATCTGCGTAGGTCAACCAGGATCCGGCATAATCGTATGCCATCAGGTTCCAATGTGTCAGAGCTTTGTCCATCTGAGGAATGACAAGGTTGGCGTAGTTGTTTGGACCTGCAGATACAGCTGCTGAAAGTTGGTATGGAGTGGTATCACCCTTGGATGTAGCGAGATTATCGAAGGCAGTGCGCAGCTCGGTCAGGAGATCGGCAAAGCCTTGGCCTTCTGCAGCATTGGAGGGATATTCAAAGTCGATGTCACTAGTGCAAAATCTTAGCACCATCAATTCAACAGAGGCATGGAAAGAATACTGACATGCCATCAAAACCGTAGTCCTCGATTAGAGTTACAGCGTTGGAAACGAAAGTCGAACGGCTTGACGCGGAGGTAACGAAGGAGAAGTGACCAGACTGTGAATAAGTCCAACCACCAATAGAGAGCAGGACTTTAAGGTTCCGGTTGGCGAGCTTGATGAGATACATCTGCTTCAAGCATCCATAAAGGTTGTTTCCACTGTCACTCCAGCTATCCCCATCATAGTGTTTCTAGTGTACTTGAGTAAACAATGCACAATGAGGAAATCGGTATCAATTCACCTGTTCATCGGCCCAGGAGTCTGTAAGCTTAACGGCTCCTGTAGACGGATCAACATCCGCAAACGCATAAAGAATGTCTGATTTGAAAAGCCGCCCATCAGCAAGTCATTCAGAGCAGGACGTATAAGCGAGCATACGAGTCAAAGTATTTGTAACAATATTTTGCGGCTCTGGAGAACCATGTCAGAAAAAATTTCCATGCCAAAAGCAATACTAGGACACTAACGGAAATTTGCTGCATAGATACCCCAGTTGGTGAAGTACGCCATCGAAGCCTTGCCAGTGTCGCGCTTCTGGATAGTGTTCACCGTAGGGTTTTCCTCGATCGCACACGTAGCCGGGGGATCCTTGTAAGTAGCGGGGCGGTGCATGACCTGGGTCGCATTGACGACACCTACAGCAAGGTAGGCCAGAAAGAGAAGAGAGCGCTTGAATGTAGCCATGGTATAAGGAATGTGAAGTGATGGGGTATTCAGCTCGAGGAAAGCAGTGCTTCTCCATGCTTCTCGAGATGACTCTTATATAGAGCCTGTAACACCCCATTCCGAGATGTGATTAAGCTGCAAGGTAGTGACAAGGCACAGTCTAATTCAACTCAAACTGAGACCCTCATGCTCGGAGTGGTAGAACATATGGAGCGAACGAGTCTGTGATACATTCAAAACCCCGAAAGGCCCGTTGAGGGATCTGGTCGACGACGCATGGGAACAGTTTCACCGAGAAAGAGATGGTAATGCAAGAGTGGACGATAAACCTTTACTCGAGAGGCACGCGACAGAGAAGGCAGAAGACGACCAGGATGGAAATAGGCGCTCCGATTATTACCCAGAAGCTCAGGTGAGCCTTCCGCCGATAGGCCGGTCACTGATACAGACTGGGAAGAGAACGAGAGCTCACAGAATCGCATCCGTCAATGCGCATGGAAGACAGAACAACAAGTCATCAATTAACAAAAGCTCTGATTGCGGCACGCGGTTGTTAAGCGGAGTAAGACCGATTGGTCCAGGTCATAGAGAAGACCTAAACTGGAACGTCGTGACATAATGAGGACCAGAATCGGAAGCGATATATGGCCCATTGCGTCCAAGCTAGCGACGGCCAAGTGAGGTACCCATGTGGACACTAGTAATATTCACAGACTGGGGACACTGACTAGGATCCGAAGTCAAGGACGAGACTGTCAAACCCGAAGCGATTGATTAAAATGCGACGTAGCGGGATGGCGTAGAGTGCAGAGACAAGTATTATGCCATCGATGCAGGTAACAGACCCGACTACTGCGCTTTCGTCCAAGTCAACGGCCGAGAAAGATGACGTCACTTTGGCGGAACAACTTATATACCAGCCTTGAGTCATTGTTAGTCCAACTGAGGCAACAACTCGAATGCGCTTTTTCTCACAACTCTGACGATCTTGTGGACTCGAAACGCTCTGATACCTTGTGATATCGATGGCCCTGACCCAAAGGTCCAAGGTCCAATGCTTGACGGTTTAGGTGAGGTGCTTGTGTCGTTATCGCTCTATCTTGGGACAGTAGGAGAACCGACAGATCCGGTCTACTTGATAACTTCTCAGAATTCCCAGCGATTCTGCCAAGAGCTTGCGTATCTCGTTCATGCTGGGATTCGCAGTTTTCGATGGCCCATCTGGCTTGCTTGCATTGTGGTATGGGATCTACGCTAGGACGTTGCTATCTTTACTACTTCAGGTACTTAGCTATCTACAGGTAACGCTCACGCGCATGCATTGCGTCTTGAGAAGCCATGTTATCTGCACCCTGGAGTGTCGACATCGTAGGGTTCCACGCGGAAAGCATACTCATTCTGTTACTAGATGGAAGTTTTCATTAGTTGCGGAGCCAACTGGGAAAATTCGCACCACCGCTTTCCTGGAACGGCGTTCATAAGGGTGTGTTATTTCTGAAGCTGAGCTCGCGTGATACGTCTCAGCTGAATTAGAATCCCACATGAGAGTTCTTTAATTGATTCGCCTTTTCCTTGCTAACAGTATGAATTACCAGGATACCGATCTGTTTCATGAAGAACGGCATTCTGTGCATGAATAGATCGTCGAGGAAAGGAAACACAAAGGATCGTCCTTTACGAGTAGGATTTTCACTATAAATACACTACACACGGCATTAGTTAGAGACAGAATGTAAGATCGAGGCACTAACTTTCAGAGAACGATGCGATGCGACGCGTTTATCGGAGGATCTTCAAGTCCTTCCACCAGACATACGCCGCGACGATAGCCAAGTTCAGTAGAGCTGGTCCAAGCTCAAGCTGAACGATTGCGTAGATCCAAAGCGTACCCAGCGGTGGTACCTAACAAGAACTGTCAATGGCAAGCAACAACAAAAACGCGATTTCCCACCTGCCTGATGTTGACGTATAGAGTACCACGACTAAGCAGATATACCATTCTACAGCCGATACCTATGGATATCAAGAAGAGTCCGATTTGCAGCCTGCGATGTTCCTTGTATCTCATCGCTGTAACCGTTGGCATTCTGCCCAAGAGAGAAATCGTAGAACGCACTGAAGAAGATGAGTAGGGCCAGTACTATGAATGTAAGTGTACAAATCTACGATAAAATGTAGAGAAAACATACTAGGGACATTCGATACCATTCTTTCCACCAGCACATTCAACCCGGGATGTTTCCCATACTGGTATCGGATGAGTCTCATCCATCAGCTTGTCAGAGCAAGCAGTATTGACATCGAAGCGTGAATACCCACATCTCCATCATTAGTAGCAAGAACGAGAATGGAACAATCATCGTAATAGCCGTGAATATTTCTTCGGCAAGGGGAGAGTCTTGTTCCTCGATTTCATCGACGCCTGGACCATCTGAAGTTCGGAGGTCCTCAGATTCTTGCATGAGACGCCATTTCTCTTCCTTAGTTACTGTGGGATCTCGCAAAGCAGATGTAGAAGGGTCTGTCTCGTCCATGGGTGAGGAGACGAAGGATATAAGTGGCTGTGCAGACTGCGATGGTTTCCTGTTTGGGGCATCGCGGTGCGCTCGGATCCGATCGTGCGAACTCTCGGAGGTAAGGTAGGCGACATGTAAAACCCGCATAGGTCAGGTGACGTGACTCTTTGTGTGACACCCATGCCCAAATTGAGCGAACCAGATGCTTGAGGAGACGTAGGGCTTGCTACAGGCTAGATTTATCAGATATCGAAAATAGAAGTTGTTTAGAACAAGTATAAGTAGTTGCAAATGAAAGCGATTTCCGAGAGGTTCTGTATTGGTTGAGTAATTAACGATTTATTACAAAAATAGCACAGTTATATGATATTCTCCTTCTCTAGTTCCTCGAGAACGCTTTCTGGGAGCACCCGATGTCCTCTGTAGCATTGTGCTGCCCAAGCAGCCTGCTTACTATTTAATCCGCATGCATAGGCATCCGTAAACCGAAGAGAATGGTTGACAAAGCTAGGAGCAGGAATTTCAACTATAACTCCCTGCCATTACAAGCAAATTTAAAGAGCCTGCTGATGCATACTAAAATAAGAGTTTCTTCTAAGGCTTCTATCATTATAATAACATTATAAGCCAAACTATCATGTAATGAGTGGTGAATATATGCACATTTTCCTTGCTATTAAAATTTCTTTTCATTTTGTGGGGAGACAAACACTCTATTGTCCACTTCATTCCATTTTTAAGGGCTTCTACAGCTTTTCATATGTTTTATGGTCTTTGTTTGAGGTGGTTTGGCTTTCGAGCCATGATAAGGAAGCTTTGCGACATGTCAAGACGCGTATATTAACATGATGATGCTCTAAATCCATAATTACTCCTTCGGTATACTCTTTCTGACAAAACTGTTATTATGATCAAATGAAATACACTTCAATGCACAATTCCTATTTTCTACTTTCGACATATCTACATGAGGAAGCGGAATAGTTAACTTTTTCTCTGGGAGTCGCTCAATTTGGACATGTCACACAAGATCATGTGACCTACGCGGGTTTTACATGTCGCCTACCTTATCATTGCAATGGATGGTAAATCTCGAGCAGTTCACTCGTATTTCAGTAGCGAATACTCACAAACTGGCGGGGGACCATCCCTGCTCACCTTCCTATCTATCCACATGCCTGTAAACAAATAAAAGCGGTGTTATTCTTGTGCTATTCAGTACTTAACCAGCAGTCGTCGGTTGACGACATCGATACCTTGCTCCACGGTTTCCTTTCTATTCGTGTTGCTTGCGAGCTGACTCCATGCAGAGAGGTTAGGGTGAGATTTCATTGGCCGTGGTCGATTGATGTATGGAAATTTTGTCATATGTGGGACACCATTTCACAGCTATAGCCTCAAGGATCCTTGGACATCGGATGGCCGTCTAGACTCGGAAGACATGCCACCCAAAGAAATTTCTCTCGTATGACCTGGCGAGGATGTTTTATATATTGAATACCTAGTGCTATACGAATGTCAGGAATTCCGAATGACTTGCTCTTGTCTTGGGTGAATGGTTGTTCCACTCCATGGAATCGCCATGTCGCATCGTTTCGGGTTGCATTTGTTGAACGATATTGCAGTTTCCAATGAAGTAGTTTAAATATTCACGTTTCTTGACTATCGAGGGGCCCACATGATTCTACCGATATACGTCAATTCTCAACCTCATGATCCTTTAACAACATTACGATATCATTTATCTCAACTCCGTCAAGTATAAAGACAACCTGTACGCCCTCATGAAAAGACATGTTCCCACTATGCGATGGTTTCAAAGAGAGTTCCGAGTCTTCAAGTTACCGTCAGTCGCAAAGGTCACAGTCCCTTCTCTCACGAGAAAAATCAGGACATATTGACCCTACTAGGATGTGTAGCTAAACTGGCGTTTTGTCAAGGTACGAAATATCGTGATCGTCATGCTAAATAAAAAGATGTTGATGGGTGGACTATCACGAAAAGGAGTCTTGTCAGATCGTTGCATGAAGAGAACCGCGATCACGCAGTGGGAAGAATCACGGGACTCTACTGGCTTGTGGAATCCTCAAGGAATCCCCAAAGTCGACCCTGAGAGACCTTGGCAAGCAAGATAATATAGAAACCCGAAGAAGAGAACAAAACCTTGCGTAACCTTGACAACCGAAGATCATGACAACATTAACGCTTGACTGCTATGTAGTGCGCGACACACGATATCCCAACAGGTGCAAGGTCCGACTATCACTTCAGACCCATACGTTTATAGATAGCTTACCAGTACGACTGTCATTACTTGTTATTCCTGCCATTTACCTGAGTTATGTCGGCAGCGATGGTGATTATTTCGATCCAGTCTCCCAGTCTTACCCTACGACTCATGAAAAAAAGTGAAGTGATATCTTAAACGATACAAATTATAAATGGAGCTCGTGTTCTTCATATCCGCAACTGCGATATCTATGTGTACTACTCATTGTCGACACCATAGAAAATTAGTGAGCGAATTTATTGAACTTCATGAGAGTATACGTGAAGTATAATGTAAAGAATGAGAAAAATGATAATAATGACCCGATGTAAACGTTGTATGCATGCTTTCGTTAATAAAATTAATCATGATGTCCTGATCAAGCCAGCGTCATCGACTTCAACGTGACCAGTACCTGAGATGAGAGTGTGAGTACTGATCAGCGTCAGAGATAGATATCGCATACCACTAACGAAACCTTCCTGGTCCTCATTTGACAGTTCTTCAAGTGTTTTGTTTTTAGTCTCAGGGAGGAGCAGTGTAGAGAAGATACCCGTCAACATGAATAGGGCGAAGATTTCAAGACTGGGATTTATTGTCAGCTGCATAAGCTGCTTCAAGATGTAGCAACTCACATATGCTTGACAAACTTGTTAGTGCCGCCGATGTCCTTTAAGCGGGCGAATCCGACTTGTGCAACGATGGCGCCTAGCTTGCCACTTGCGGCGGAGATACCATGCGCGGTTGAGCGATAACGAGTTGGGAATACTTCTCCAGGAATGACGAAAGTCGTTGTGTTGGGTCCAAAGTTCTGGAAGAAGTTGGCCAGACAGTACAAGAAGACGAAGGCGTTAGAAGCCGACTTGGTTTTGGTGAGAGCATCATAACCGAAGCCTAAAACAAGTGTAAGGTAAGATAAACTGAGAGACGGGATTCGACATACCCATGATAACGAAGATGATGGTGAGCATAATGAAGCCCATCAGTTGGATAGGCTTGCGACCCCATGAATCAATGAACAGGAAGCAGACCCAGTAACCAGGGATGAGACCGGCTGCTGAGAGAATCAAGTTTCCGATAGAGATATTCTTCAAGTTATCGTAAACCTTTTGTGAACCGCTGGTCAAAGGAGTACCGAATCCAATGGCTTGTAGGATGATACTGGAGTTAAGACCGAGGCCGTAGAAAGCGATCTGGAAACTGTAAGAATTCGACTTTCACATTGGACGGGTGAAACTCACATCAAGGGCAAACCACGAATAAGCGGTGCCAATAAGAATCTTGCCGTTCTCCCATTTACCGAAGTGTTCCCTGAAGTCAGCCCAAGTAGCCCGGGGTGCTTCAGCATGTTGGACAACGGCATCTGGGTTCTCATATGATCTGCCCGTGGTCAGGACATTTGAGATATCGGCGCTAGCTTGTTGGATGTTGCGTTCGACATCCATGGTGAAACGCGGCGTCTCGGGAATGGTCAAACGGAAATAGAGGGCAATTACACCAGGAACGCAACCAATTCCGATGAGAAGACGCCACATATAATCCACAGTATCGTAGTTGGGAGGAATATCATTGAGAAGAGCGCTCTTGAAGGCAGCAGTGATGATCAAAGCCACCAATGACGCAGCTGAGATTTGAAGGTCAGTCGTCGGCTAGGAAGTGTTCAGGAAGGGAACGTACTGAAGTTACCCCACCCTTGCGAAGCGAAGACTGCGTTCATCATGCGGCCACGAATTCTCGTGGAGGCGAACTCTGAGGAGATGATAGCGCTGAGAGGGTAGTCACCACCGATACCAATGCCCATCTACCTTTAGAGGTGAGGACAACAAAGGAAAACCATAAAAATGACGGACCAGGAATCGCCAGACGATGAGGACACCGAGAATATTTACTGCATGACCGCTTCCTGACACTGTTTGTCCAAAGGTGGCAATGATCATGAGAATAAGTTCCACTCCGTCTAGAAAGAGGACATGATAAGTGAACGATTCGTACAGAGAAATTGTTTGACTTACACATTCGCTTGCGTCCTAAATGGTCGGCCAACCATCCAAAGAGGAGCTGACCGCAAAGTGTACCAACAGGAGTGGCGACCTTGAGACCAAGATCCTGATTGGTATTGAGTTTTCCACCTGTAATAAAAGTTAAAGGGCTAATGAAGGAGAAAGGGTCAGATGAAGCATACCCGCCCCGTAGACGTATCCAATCATAGTGGCGCCGATGTTGATAGCGAAGATATCATAGCTGGTGTTGATGGAAAAAATTAGATAACGGTACGCGTAATAAAGATTTGATTGACGTACGCATCTGTGAAAAACCCAACTCCTGCAACAAGGCAGACCTTGACGTGGAACCAGCTGAAAAAATTAAAGATAGGGAGCGCCAAGTAATGGAGAAAGGCACATACGAGAACTTGGCATTGTCAACCTCTGCGAGGGCAGCACGACGGCGCTCGTCAAGGACATAGCCGGACTTGACGACGGCGGGAAGAGAGCCAGCAGTAGAGCCCTTTTCTGAAGCCATTGGGAGAGATGGTAAAGGAAGCGCTCGATTACGGCCTTATATTCAAAGTCGAACCTAGATAGGACCCCAGCCAGGAGCCGAGACAGTTTCCCACCCACAGACACTGCACGTTCGTCGTTTTCAGCCAATCAACAATGGCGCACACGACACTGGCCCGATCAAATCCATCACCGAAGATCAGTTCCGATGCAATCACAGATCCATCATCAGTGTTCTTGGTCTGTCCTTGGCAGCACAACTTGAAAGAGTCCGAAGGCCTCAAAGATTGGCAGTAGAGACGACAACCAAGAGCCTGAGCGCAATTATTTTCCACTTTTTCGCTAGGTAGTCTGTTTTCAGACTACAGCGCTTTTCTCGCACGTGCACCTCCGCGACGCTCGTTTGTTGTGCACAATGTGGTCGCAGCGGCGGGACCGACCAAAAGGAGGAAATCAACCCCTGGGGGCGTACCTATATATGGCTAGCTCCACGTGGATTCGCTGGTTAACGGACACCCGGCGTTCAACGTTCGACCTCGTTCAAGTTAGTACCTTCATTGCCATATGATATGTCAAACCGTCTACGTGTTCTCGCGCTGTACAAGGAACTGCAGAGGCTAGGAAAAGACTGTCCAGATCTCTCGTGGGTCGCTCCCTCGACTGTATTGGACGCGAGTTGAAGTCATGTCTAGATACGATTTCAAAGCTACAGTTCGGCGGATGTTCGAGAGTACGTTATTCAGTTTTCCGACATGCCCTTGGCTGTCTTGGCGTTCGGACACTGAGCACCGTATTACGCACAGAAAACCGAAACCTAACCGATGATGCAGAGATCGAGAAGGCCATTAAGTTCGGCGAATACATCAAGGAAGGTGGGTCATCGATCTACTCCATTCCAGACAACAAGTGCAGAGAGAAATATGTAATCGACAGAAACTCTCGCTTTATACTCCCTCAGAAAGTACAGGCATCTCAAGCGAATGTACCCAGACTCGATACCCGGTGGCAATTGCAAGGAGCCCCCTATGACCTGATTATGAAGATGTACTAGTTGTATACTACATGACTTGCTATGGAAGACGTACTTGTACCTTATAACGTATCGCGGTACCTCAGAAGACGGATATGACTGTACAGCCACCCGGCTTAAACGATTTTATAAATGGTCAGGTACAAAACAACTTTCGCTTCTTCCCCCCCCATACAATATAACTAAGGTAGTCGGAACTTCTCAGTTCACTTTACCATGGTCACCTCCTTTGCCGGGTCTCGAGCATCGCTGGAATCAGTCTCGGAGTAGATCTACAGAGCCAGGCTGCGCGCGACAAACGTTTGTAATGATCTGATGTCAATGTTTGCTCTAGATTCTTCCGCCCGCGGCCGTAGCAGACCACTCTTAGTTTAATATCTTTCATGCATATGGCTCTCTGACTTTAATCTGCTGTCGAAACCGCCCCACAAGTAGTCGCCATCGACTGACGCTTGAAGCTTGACGTTTCATTGATGGATGGGGCTGGTGAACTTGTCTATCAGCTGATACTTTTGACATTATCTTTCTATGCCTGGATGTTCTATGTCTGAATGTTCTATGTCCTTGAATAATACCCTGGTATTGCATCTATTAGATGACATTGTCAACAAGTATTCAACGATATGCCTCCGAGTCCATAAAACTCAGCGATCATGGATCGCGTCGTTCAATGAAACGTCGGGGTATGTGGCGCTGTATTTCAAGCTATACGATGCACCCGACAGTGACCTATTTCAGTTCATTCAGCTAGACGTACTAGTCTACATTAGTTAACTCAGTAACGATTTCCGCGGGCCCTTGGGGACCGAAGTGAATTAGAATTTTTTCTTTAAGAAGCAGGCGGCCACCTGCATCTCGACACCATCATGTAACACAACTTTGTAGGTATGGGGACCTCGGCACAGCCCTCTAGAAACAGTGTAAAGAGTTTGGCGAGATCGGGCGGTGATTACCATTCTTGGACTTTGGATCACGTGCCGATGCACGGATCCTCTCCATCTTCTTAGACCGGTTCTCTTCGTCGGACGTCCTGTCTCTTCGCACTTTCCTTGATTATACAATTACCGCAACTGTGGCCGCTGCGTCCCGACTGAGGAACTTCGTTTTCTTGTATATATCAACCGAAGTCTAGCTGCATATCTAGCGACTTGGGTGGCGCAACACCAGCACAGTATATAGAGCGCAGACTTCCCGCATCTTTCTGTCGCTATGTCTTCCAATGACACCCAAACATCCATGGATAACATCCGAGCTACCAAGGTAACGCGTCCATCGTACCACCATTTCTTTTTCTGAACATGTATTGCAGCGGAAACTTGACGACGCGTTCCAACACCTGGACGATACTGTACAGCCTGCACTCAAGAAATCCAACACGACTCGGTCTATATACTCTGCCCTTGAAAAGTACGGCATAAAATCGAAAGGGAGCGTGAACGAAGTGGCGTACGCTCTAATTCTGTTATTCCTCACTCCAAGCTAACATTGTACTAGGCAGGAGACATACAAAAATGCCCCCAGACTCTCAGCTATTCTCACGCGTGCTGCCACACGGACGAAAAAATCCTTTCCCTTCAAGTTTTCCGAACCTCGTCCACCATCAACTATATCCTCCAAAGAAGAGTATCGACCTTCATCGATATCCTCTTTTCTAACTCGATTATCGACCTTTAAACTCGCTACCTATTCAAACAAACCGCCTGCCATAGATGCGGTGGCAGCGTCCAAGTGTGGGTGGGTGAACGACGGGAAAGACCGATTGGTATGCGGAGTATGCAGTTCTTCGTGGGTATTGGCGAGCAAAGAGGGCATGTCGCGAGACGCAGGTGTGTTATGATCTGTTCTTTGGTGTTTCGGCCGGCTGACTTTCGCAGCCAACGCCCTCATTGAGAAGCAGAAAACTCAGCTCGTTGATGCGCATAAATCAGGGTGCCCGTGGCGGATGAAGCAATGTGACGGTAAGCTGAACATTCGGCTTTGCCACTCTGTATTAACCCCCAGCCCAGCATCTATCTACCGTATACCTCTCCAATCACCGTCTGTTCTGTTACGAGATATAAAGGCGAATGCCACTTCCCTTGACTCTCTTCTCGATGATGTTGAAATTAAGCATCCCCTAGTCAGTGCAATATTCTTCCCGTTTGGCATCTCTCACTCACAGCGGAGCAGACATCCAACCAGCTTACATCCCTCCGATCCACAATCAAACTATATACCCTATCATTGCCTGCATCTGTATCACCGACTCAAACAGAAGCTTCCCCGTCTTCTCCGCTGTCTGCGACATCTGAGGAACCTTCGGAAAAGACCATTTTAGTCTCTCTCTTCGGATGGAGCATAGCTCCTGCAGCTGAGCGACCCGCATTGACACGGGCCAGCTCTTTGGCTCCCCAAACACCGCCGCCACGTTCCCGGGAGGCCTCCGTCGTCCCCAGACAATCCCCTAACCGGCTAAGCGTCGGATCCTCGACCACCCTGGCCCTTCCAAAACGTGATTCTGACACACTCCTCCAATGCAGCCTCTGCCAACGACGCATAGGGCTTTGGACGTTCGGACTCCGGCCTGAGTCTTCAACGTCTAGTCGGGCACCGACAAAACGACCCTTTGATCTACTGAAGGAGCATCGGTCTTATTGTCCATATGTCGTGCGATCGACGGTGATACCCATGCTTGGTCCTCAAACGCAGTTGATAAGTCAGACGAGTTTGGTGGGGGGAGGAGCGGAGGGTGCTTTGGAGGGGTGGCGTGCTGTTGTGACGGTTGTGTTGAGGTATGGGATGGCGCAACGATCGCATTTGACCAGTGGGAGAAGACCTTCGGAGACTCAGGAGGTGGGAGAAAATGAAAGAGAAGTTGATGGAGGTATCGAAGCTATGGTGAAGGGTGTTAAGGCTCGGGGAGTGAGTGACATCTCATCCTTGTCAAATAGTGAACTAATCTTGTTTTAGGGAAAGGATTTACTCAAATATGTTCGTGGTCTTCTAGGTTAATATTTGTAGAATTTTACAGTCATATCTTTGATTCCGCTCTCGTCAGTCACTGAATGTCCTTCAGATCCCCGTCATCCATTTTAGTACACCTTGGCTGAAGGTGAAAGGTAAAGGCATTGCCTACATTCAACGGAGTGCCAAATATACGTTAGTGCATTTCTACAGCGCACTGAATTGGGCCTCTGGCAGATCAAATCATTCACGTCAAGTCAGGCGACGTCGCCAATGTGAATGGTGAAGTCGTAAACCTGTAGCAAATACCAAAGTCGCGGTTGACCAGGAAACCTCGGGCCCACAAATCGTCAGGATCTTCGTCGGTATTTCTGTCCAACAGCTTGACGCTTTGTGGGTAGCGTTCTCAACACCGGAACATGGAGTAAGAAGCCATCAAACCTGATGAGGACGGAGGAACTTAATCATAATCTACGTTCAACGTGCTCCATCTTCTAAATGAATTTCTTCGGACGAATGAATCGCTAGCTCACAACTAACTTCTTGGAAGGGAAGCTTCTCTGTTTCTCTTGCCTCGGGCAAGTAGTGATACGATTGAGCCATTTTATAGTCGGTCAACATATATAACAGGCCGAAACTATTGTAGCAGTCGTACCCAACAGTTCAAGAGAGAATTATACCAATTTTCTAATTGTCGCTCTACGCAGAGTGTGCAAGTGACATGCTATCAAAGTAGGTGTTGGGAATACTTCAATATACAAATGGTATCATCCTCCACAGAGCAGTAACTTTATCTTCGCCAAACTTTTCAACATACCACTGTCGGGTCGTCTCAGCTGTCACACCAAGATTGACTGCGACGAATACGAGAGCAGCCAAGATAGTCTTGTTGAACACTTGTCCAGGTGGAGCCGCAATTCCTGCGAGTGAAAGATAAATCAAGCACTCAGCAGTATAGTGCGGACAAGTGATGTAGCGGAAGAAGGGGTGTGTAGGCAAGGAGTATTTCTTCAAGGAAGCCAGATGTCGGTGACATTTGTTCTGCATCCAAGATGCGAAGAGAAACATCGGCAGAAAAGTTGCCGCACGTAGGCTGGGGGAGGATAAAGCTAGTTTCAACGTTGTGGAACGGAGGGTTTCTAAAGAGGATATCAGGATCACGAAACATCGATAGCTTATATGTGTACTGACGGATACCCTCCACCCACACGGCCAATCCCATGCCTGCGTAAAAGGCCCAACCCAAAAACCAATGCACGAACCACATCTTTGCGTTGGAAGGCTTCGCAAGACATATAGATTCATAGAGACGGCGGCATCCCTGAGCAGACATCAGAGCCCACGTCAACAGTATCTGCTCTTGCGACATCGCTTTCGAAGGGTCGACCTTGGGTGCCAAAGCTGCAATGACTGAGAACAGCCGCCCATTGCGGAGAATCTCCTGTGCCCACAATGCAGATGAGGTGACAGAAACGATATAGAAATGAGTGAAGTATCGATGAGGGACCTGGAGTGTCGCTAGGTAGTCCAGGAAGGCAGAAAGAAAGCCTTTAGGTGACAGCTGTATGTTCTGCTGGGCGACTGTTCGAGATCCGTAAGGCAGGAAACGTCGGCGTAACGGTGGGACGGCGTTGACTGCTAATACCTGATACCAGTCGGTCAAAGACAAGGAACGAATATAGCAGGACATACCACGGACGCGCCGAAGAGAAAGCATCCTCGGACGCCCTGTACTGGGTCGACCGCCATGACTACGAGAAGCAGGACGCTGTGGGCCTGCCATATAAGTATTGTTGCCTTACATCAAGCATGTGCTTTCGTCTTCTAGTGCCGTCACGGTCCGTGGTGGCGACGGCAATGGACAATGGCCTGGACAATCACAGGCAGCATCGTGGTGGTGCAGTATTAAGTGTCGACTACCCTTGGCACTCCTCTTTGGGTCCTTGACGGCGAAGAGCCTGCATAGAACCACGATGAATGGATAGATAGTTTGGTGTCCTTTACTTCTTGTTTAAAGGTTTTTTGCCAGCTTACGTAGACTCGAAGCAATCCCTCCCGACACTGATGACAGTGGACAAGTGTGCGATGCGGAAGGCACTTTGATCGACTGTCATCGAGTTTCAAAGGGACTGGTTCGAGTCTACCTCCGGACTTACATATTGCATGCTTATAACATGGTGGTCATATGCCGTCAGCGATCACGAAGAACATGATAGTTTATGGGACCGTCCGTACCCCAGCCCATGGAAGGTAGTAGCAGGACACGTAACCTTAGATGTACAGATGTTATATCATACAGACGGCAGAGGTTCCACCCACATACTGCGTCACCTTTTGAAAGCCATCCAAGGGCCAATCTATACCTCTAGGATCTCCTTCACGCTGATGTATCTCTGTGGTTTGACAGCAGTGGTGGTCGCCATCAAGTGTCATCCAATGGGCAGACTCTGGATGCAGGAACCATGGGAAGCGCTCCTCAATGACTTTGATTTTGCCCATGTTATCTGTACCTCTGCCCAGGTTAAGGGATGTATGTACCGCAAAGGGTTCGAATCTGACATGGAAATGCCTACGTCCATTTGTGTCATCCTACGGCAGTATGCACCCTCGTCAATAGACTCGAACGGGAATGGGAATATTACAGAGTTGCGGAATAAGTGGATTTCGCCCAGTACTGATCCAGCCGAATTCCGAGGAAACATATGGAGCGAGCGGAAACAGAGCTTTAGAGCCAGCGTCGTTGGGTAATTTGATGAGAATGTCATACAGTTTTTCCACCACTGTTTCCTGTGCTTCTCCGAGGTCGATGAGGCAGGTACATAATGGTATAGGAAAGCCGGGGGATGAAATTATGGTAGATGATGGATCTCCGGCACCCTATGTTGCATAAGTATAGAACCCTACAAGCGATGGGGTATAGGCAGCTTTCCATTCGGTTAACAAGGGAGTAAGCGGTCATGAAGGATGTTCATATTGAGGAATGCCAGGCCTTGGATATGATGGCCTCTGCAAGCTCTAAAAGACATGTAGTCACAGTGAAAGGACAACGGGAGACTCAGATGTCTTTATTTATGAAAATTCAGAGGAAAGGCTGCTAGTTGCACTCCGACAGGATCAGTGTCACTGCCCAAGTTCAAGTTCGCAGCAACGGCATGACCTTGCTCGAATGTATGGAAAGTACACAAGAGAGAGCCGCAATCGGAGTATTGACGACGTAACCAGGAGGTGGGAGTTGGCAAATACAGAGAACGCGTCGAATTTGTGGCGCCTTGCCGCAGATTCACATTCTGTTATGAGTTTAGGATATGAGTAGTGCGAATAGTATCTCTCCAATTTTTGAACTGTCAGTAAAGGTGCAAACGCAGAGCGAGCAGAGCAGGTCACATAGTTTTGGATGGAGTCGAGAAATGGAACGAAATGAGTGAACGCAGTACAAAGTGACAAAGAAATGTGAATCACCTGCTTGTGTCCTCTCATTTATTGTTCTGAGCTGCTGATGGGGTAGGCTCTGTCAGCGGATTCTCTTCTCGAGCTTGGTCAAGTAGCCGATCTAGTCCCTTTTCCTTCAACGCTTTCTGTGGCAAATAAGTAAATGGAGAGGTGTAAAGTTAGCACTAGACGCATACCTGTGTACACCCCTTGTACTCGGCCCATACTTTCCCGCATTTTGCCTGGAATTCCTCCGCTTTTTTGCGGGAATATGCCTCCCGTTGTTGTTGGGAAGCTGATGCTGCTACGGCAGGTTCGAGGTATCCTTCAAACCAAGAGTTGAAGCATGAATCGTATTCACGCTTCAGAGGAGTGCACTGAGGTGCCAAGCTGTCCGCCATCTCACCTTCAGAGAAACGCAGAGACCGTTTGCCACCGCGGCAAAACGCGTCGCGGTTTGTCGGCCGGCAACTCCCGTGTCATGCCGGTGAACTGCCACTTTTGGTTGTCACCTTGCGGCCCAGGTCCCTGACTCGCCTTTCTTCCTTGCAGTCGTCGAAGAATCTCTTCCTTGTCCACGATGGACGGAGGTAATTTGACCTCCATTTCGCGCCCAACGACTGTCTCCGTTAAGGTAGACCCAACACTCAAGGAATGCGAGTCCGATGGATTTGGAGTGGGTTCTTCAAATATGTCAAATTTAATGGATCTGACATTTTCTGTTTCCAGTTCCCGAATTTCCGTCTGCTCAGAAAGTTGGATCGTGTCGTTCTGTGCACAGAAAATCTCAATGTCGGATCACCGTTTGCGTATCGTCTTTTTGTAATTGCAAACACAAGAGGTTGGTTTGTTGCGGCTACAAATACGGGTGCGTGTCGACGCGACAGTTGGGCATTGAAACTATTTTCACACCACTTATATAGGTCTCATCCTATCACCATTGAGCGAACTGCAAAAAGCTCTTGAATCCGATGATGCTCAGCCGGTTTTCAAGCCTCAGAAGACAATAGCACTTTCAGCGCAGCCTATAACCCTTGCCTTTGCCTGCAACGAAACACGATTTCTCGTTGGTCTGGCACGGGGAGAGGTCCTTCTCTACGACGTCGATAAACTTTTCTCTCCCGGATCTGATGACGCCCCATTACATGCACTTCGTACCTCCAATAGCCCTGCACGTCAAATCGTTCCTAATCCCAGCAATGATCCTGCCTTGGCTGATTGCATAGCCATCGTGCGTTTTGATGGAAACGTGGAAGTTGTCAATACGCAGTTTCAGTCTCAAGGCGGGTGGACAGCGAGAGAAAACGATGCTCTGCCAGTGGCAGGTATGTCAGGCTTGTATACTGTTTTCATTCTAACAAATTTTCAGCATCTTGGTCTCCAAAGGGCAAACAGCTTGCAATCGGCTTGCGGCTCGGTGACATCTTAACCTACACCCTGAACGAAAAGGCAACGCCTCAGAAGCATATTCCACCTACCGCTCAGAAATCTACTTTGGTTTCGCTGGACTGGCTATCGGGCGGATTCACATTTCGCACAAGTTATGCTCCGTCTAATCCAGAAGCAGATGTCTCTACGCAACATGTTGTACATTTGGATACACGCCAGGGTACAGTGACGACTACGGATCTCATGCATCCTTACCGCTTATCCGACCGGCTGAACCAAGTTGCTCATGTCGTCGTGCTTCCTAGATGGGACGATGAAAACGTCAATGCTGAGAGCACAAAGGGCCTTTTGGTTGTCGGAGACATGTCCTCAACTGATTCCGAGATTTTCGGGCACAACAGTAACACCTGGTATTGTTATTACCAGGAAAATACTCTCTCCATTCCTCTTAACGAAAAACAGGAGGATACTGTCTTGTTGTCCCTTGCCGTCGACTTGGTCAATGGAACGGGGAATCCTATCATGTATGCCTATCTCAACGATGGAACCATACAAGGTTGGTATATGGAACATTCGAAGCCTTATGCTGGGATGGTTACGGGAATAGCTGCCATCCCACAGTCATCCAGTCAACCAGTATCCGTATCCCCTCAGCAGAGTTCGGCGTTTGGTACCCAAACACAACAACAGTCGGCTTTTGGACAATCTCCGTTTGGGCAGGCCTCTTCATCACCCTCTTCAGCATTCGGCCAGGCAACCTCAGCCTTTGCGCAGCCTTCATCTACCTCCACGTTTGGCCAGTCGCCGTTCGGACAATCATCATCTTTTGGCTCCTCCTCTGCTTTCGGTGGTACCTCCACTTCTGCTTTCGGCCAGACATCATCCCCCGGATTTGGGGCATCAGGCTCTGGAGCGTTTGGCTCCGGCACAGGCTTTGGGTTATCGACTACCACTGCCGTTAACCCATCCAGCCAAGAGATCTCCATGGCGGATGACGCACCGTCATTCGGTGGCCTATCATTGGGGAGTAGTAATGATCCAAAACCTCAATCTACACCTGGGGGAGGGATGTTCGGCTCCCCAGCACCGCTGCCTCTACCACCAAATCACCCTGTCAACAATCCCTTACCGCAACCTTCTACTATCTCAGACTCTTCTGGTTCTGCAATACGACCGGCTACAGGGTTCGGCGCTTTCGGAGGGGGTTCGTTTGGTGAAGATTCTCCGTTTGCCAAGGCAAATTCAACCCCATCCACGTCTGCATTTGCGACCGCACTCAGCAAGCCTGCCGAGCCTCCCAAATCAGCTTTCGGACAGACAAACTTTGCAAAACCGGCTGGAAGTGACGCCCCGAAATCTGCGTTCGGACAGCCAGCATTTGGGCAGCCTGCATTTGGACAACCAGCATTTGGACAGCCTGCGTTTGGACAGACTGGCTTCCAGAGGCCTGTGGCACCTACAGTGTCTGCCACATCAGTCAAAAGCAGTGGTGGATTCAGTGCCTTTGCATCGGCACCATCTGCATTTGGTGTTGTGTCGGGGACGCCGACAGCAAGTGCGTCCTCGACCAAGACTGCGGGAGGCTTTGGTGGGTTTGCCTCGGGTGGGCCCTCTGCCTTTGGTAATACATCATCGCTAGGAAGCACAGCTACAGAGCCTCCGAAGAGCGTGTCAGATACCCCCGAGGCGCCTAAAACATCTGCATTCGGAGGTGGAGGATCTTCAATTGGAACCACCGGTCCGTCTGTTTTCGACTCCGGTGGCGATGCGCCTTCCAGCTCGTCGCCTTTCGGAACACCGAGCAAGCCTTCACCGTTCGGTGAAAGTCCATTCGCATCGGGGAGTTCTCCCTTTGGCCCTCAGCGCACGGGAATCTCACCGGAAACAAAATCTCCAGCACCGATAGCGTCTCCACCGAACAGTCCACCTACTACGCCATCTTCACCATCGCCTTTTGCTTCCACCTCTCAGCCAGCGCCAACCACTGGGGCATTCGCGAACATGAAATCATCCGCGTTCCAGCCAGCCGCAGGATTTGGCGCTTTCGGTGCGTCTAGCCCGGACACTTCCTCTCCATTTTTCAAAGCAGCTGCAAACCAGGTACCATCCGTGTCGGCGTTTTCAAATCTTCAGACTACTCCCACTAAGCCACCTACAGCTAGCTCTACTCCCAGTTTTGGTTCCCCTTCAGCTTTAGGTGCGCAGAAATCTGCGTTTGCGCCGTTGTCAGGTACAAGCACGCCCACTTTTGGCTCCCCTTCTACACTTGGGGCAAAGCAGTCAGCCTTCCCGCCTTTATCTTCGTCACCCTCAATATCCCCTGCTCCTGCTAAGCCCAGCATCGGTGGTTTTGGGGCCTATACAAATTCGATGTCGCCGTTTGGCAGAATTCCAGCCTCTCAATCTTCATTCTCTGATATGTTGAAGGGTAAAGATGCTACATCTGTAGAATCGGTTAAGGCGTCTCCATCACCTTCTACACCAGTTAAGGAGGAGGCTTCTTCATCGAAGCCCTCGACTCCCGTCGCAGCCTCGTCACCTTCAACAGCCGAGTCGGGGACGAAGAAGGAGCCTGAAGTTCCCGAAATGCCCACACCTGCGGCATCCGCTCCTACTACTCCACCTTCCACTGTAGATGACACGCTCAAAGATAAAGGGAAAGGACCCTCTCAGGAGACTACACAAGTCGAGTCTACTGCCGCTTCTTCTGAAACCGAAGGGTTGTCAAAGGATGCTTCATTGTCTTCAGTTGCTAGTTCATACGTTGATGTGTCGCAGGAAGAGACCCTTGGGGATGGAAATGTTTCCGATGATGCTTACCGAGATGACGCAGAGGACGACGATGACTCAGGGTCGTTCCTCTCAGAAAGCATCAGTTCTACTGCTGGAGAGGACGATGAAGATTACGAGCCCTCAGACTCAGAGGTTGAAGAGGAACGTTCGCCTACACCATCCCAAGTACCTCTACCGCAGTCGCGCTCTCAGTCAAGCACCCCACAGCCTGAATCAGGAGCGCCCCCCCCAGTAGCATCACTGTCAACGGTGCCTATTCTCCTGCCTATCAAGGAGGAGAGTACCATTCCACCAGACTCTCCTGAAAAGCAGCCGTCCGCCGCACCCCCGCCCACTCCTGCAACATCATTAGGTTTGAGAAGGCCGAATACTCGACCTGTGCGCAGCTCTCCGCTCGCTAACGCTGTTGTGGGAGGTGATGAAGAGCAGGAGGAAGAAGAGAAGGAAATTCCTGTAGCGCCGAAGCCTCGTCCTGCTTCACCCAAAGCTCCTTTCGGTACACTTCCTTTGAAGCCATCCGTAGAGGAAACTGTGGCACCTAGCAAGGATATGCGACCGAGGACCCCACCGTTACTGTCAACGATCGGGGGTGTTAGTGGAAGCTTGTTCGGTAGCAAGCCTGCAACGCCTATACCGAAACCGTCGCCTTTGGCAACAACATCAGCTTCACCGTCTACATTCGTATCGACTTTTGCTCCTTCCTCTGGTGCGACGGCGAAACCGTCTATGCCGCCACCCCCGCTTCCCGGTGGAAATATCTTCAGTAAACCACTTGCACCTGGACCAACTTCTACTCTTCCAGCAACACCTTTCACACCTCCTCCTGCAACTATGTTTGCTAAGCCACTCGCACAACCTGCACAACCTGCACAGCCCGTCACTCCTACCCCTCCGCCCAAACCCACCCAACCTGTCCAATCTTTCCAGGAAGGTATGCAGCAAGAGTGTGCACTTCTATGTGTGACTATGGCCAAGGAACTAGAACATGTCTGTCATTTCTTTGCATCGTCTTAAACTGTAACTGACTGCTTCATATAAGCTCCAACAACTCGCGAAAAAAGCAACACACGAAAGCGAAGTACTGAACAGGAAGACCGGTGGATCCCGTTTGAAAGCAGACCTGGGTATTCCGGCTCGTTGGTACCCAGCGGATGCATTGAAGTTCCGCGAGACGCTTCTTGGTTTTGCGGATGACTTGGATTTCCTAAAGGAAGGTCGAGATGAGGCTAAGAAGGTTCTGAAAGAGTTAGGAAGCGGGGTCGTCAAGGGTTCGTTTATCGTTACTTTTGATTCACTCCGGTATGCTTACCACTCACGTGCAGCAAACACAAGGAAAGAGGAGATCGGGCGATTCAATCGTGCAAAGGAAGATGACAATTTCGCGAAAATGCTGAGAAGCCGCACCCTGGGTCCAGAGCATCTTGAGACCCGGGCACGTCTGAGAGGGGAACTAATGAGAAGAAAGGCAGAAGTGTCCAAGTTGGAAAATGTATTGAAGGAATACAAGAAGAAAGTATCCTCTATGAAGAGTTGTAAGGGTGTCTTCAGGTGACTTCACTTCTCAACGATCTTCGCGTCCCAACTGAGCATCCTCTTACTCGCAGGGCCCCGTCACTGGACACGGTCAATAGGACGTACCGAAACATCGATATTGCAATCCAGCAAGAAAGAGATGCTATTGATCGTCTGGGACAGAAGTTATCGAGTATTGATTTGAACGCCCCGCGCTCGCTTACATCAAAGAGAGACCCGCGCCTCCCTGAACCCCCTTCACGACCTCGTGCCATACTGCCGCATGCAGCGGTGACAACTGCTGCTGCTCTGAATGCCGAACGCTCGGCTCAGAAGCTGAAGCGAGCACTTCTTGGCTTGCGCAAAGAGCCATTGTTAAATCTGCCTAAAGCTAATGCTCCCACTCCTCCGGTTCAATTTTTGTCGGCGTCTCAGGCTAGTGGGTCGACAAAAGAGGGCGTGGTTTTCAACACTCCTATCAAGATTGAAGGACCCTTATTCGGGAAGGGTGGTGCCGATGACAGCTCATTTGGAACAGGTTTTGAATTCCCTGATGACGACGACAGTTTCCACCTGAGTACGCCTGTGCCTACGGGCCGACGTGGAGCCGGAGGAGGGAAGAAACATGGAGGCGGGTTTTTCAAAAAGAGTCCCAGCGCCGCGGTGACACCCCCGAAAGCACCAAGCTTTGATTGGGGACCGTTGCCTGCGTTTGACTATGGGAAACCTGGTAACAGCGGATCACCTTTGGTTATGGGAATTAGTGGGGGTCTTCGAAAGTAGCTACTTAGCACCGATATATTGACAGTCTGTATTGCTATCGCTTTGAATTTTGCATGTACATCTGTATCACCGTCAACCTACCAACAGCAACGTTCCACCTTTGACATACATTGAAAGTCAACCGTAAAGACGGAGGTATCAAGTTGGATTGTCATCATGATGCAGAGACTTACCAACCTTTGAGAAATACATAACCCGAACAGCTAAGTTCGTTGAAACAGCCGGCATGCGAAGGTTTTTTCGATTATTTGCAGGCCATAATGACACAGATTAATCGGATGGATGAACAGCACATCTCGAAAGTAGCTGTAAAACCGTAGCTCTCCAAACTGCCACAAAGGATATATATATATGCAAATGCAGCTAGCATTAGATTACGCTGCCGTCTAATTGGCTGGTAGCCAAGTCCCCGCGGCACAAAGGCGCCGATATAAATGAATGATAGGTGAAAAGGTATGCAATAACCCAAGTGTCACCAATTTGCCATGGAGAAAGGAACACTCTCCACTTCCTGCTCATATTCGACTTCCACACGTGGACCCTCTACAAAGGCAATTAGTATATCCTCGTTGAAAACCGTGTGAACACGTACTTTTCGTCTTTTTCTCCGGCCGCTTGCGCGTAGGTCTCGACGACGTCGGAGGCGGTGCTTTCCGTTTACCGAGAGAGTTCTTGGGTACGACATTTTCTCTTGACTCGCTAGCGGAACCATCTGCATCTTCATCGTCGTCTTGTCCTTCGTCTTCAGAATCCTCGTCCTGTATCGCGTTAAATTGAACCGAGTTACAGCTATGTAAATGAATACTCACAGCAGCTTCTTCCAGATCACTCAAGCCATCCTCATCTTCGTCCCCGCTGATATCACTTACAAACTCTCGGTCGCCCCAATCATCCATTTCTTCTTCAAGTTCTTCCTCATCTTCCTCGTCCGTTTCATCCGCCATCATCTCCAATGCGTTTTCGGCATCCTTCGAGCTCTCGCCATTCTTTTCCCGGTCAAGGATGGCCTGCCAAACCGTCTCGTTGACGTTGAGTGGTGCATCACCGTATGCTTTTGATTTCAGACGTTCGATAAGTTCTTTTTCAATTGAACGTTCCAGGTGAGCAGCAGAAAGCGCCTTTCTTTCCCTAACAGCTTCCCGGCGATCTAGTTTTTTCTTTACACCAATGAGCTTAGGCCTGGAGAATGTGAGTTGAGAAACTCTATTGTGGTGGTTAGGTTAACATACTGTTGGCGTAGTTGTAGTCGGCGCATTTTTATGAGGTACTGCGTGATCTTCGTTACACGCTGCTTGCATTTGTGAATGACGAAATTTGGCCAATATATCAGCTCACTGTCGATCTAAAAACAATGAGAGAACGCGAAGAAAAGAACTCGGCATTCCTCACCTGTTCAAGAGCCTTCGTGTAATTATTTGACAGTTTCACTCTCTCCCACATATGTGCCGGCGAATGTGCACGTTCGATAGTCTTCATGTACAGATACAGAACACCTAGATGTAAATTGTAAGACGAGCGGAAATAAAGAATTGTCGATGGCACACCTTCTTTCTCCCTGATTGTTGCATATTGAGAATTCGCCAAAGGACAAGACTGCCGATTGCAGAACCCGGTTACATTGTATTCGTTTCGACAAAAATTTTGTGTTGCAGTTCTAGCGAAAGATGAGCACTTTGGAAAAGTTTGCAAACGAGAGCAACGTGCTTGACTTTGTAGGAGCAAAACTGCTTGTTTATGACAGACCATATCACGTCGTCGCTTTGCATGGTGGTGAAAGAGCAGTATGAGTAGAAGAACCAAAAAGATTTCGGCGATGCTTTGGTATGTTTATTTCTAAGGTAGTCGGGATACGGACCGGTCCTATTAGAGATGATGTGTTCTTTGGAAGCTTACTGCGAATCCATTGCGCTCCAATTACCTCTCGGCTATCGTCCTTTAAGATTTGGTTCCTCCTGTGAAAACCCTCAGCGTCGTCTCGAACATACCTCTGCGCCTCCCTCTTGCTGCTGATAGCCTTCCTACGACAAAAACTGGCGGAGTTCAGGCGAGAAATCAGGGTCGTCCTGTCACGGGGGTCCCCACTCCAACCACGACGACGGCTCCTTAAAGACGTCTGGAAGTCGGGACATGCCTTTGGACCGACGATGGCCAGTAAAGAAAAGCTCCTGTAACCGTGGTACCGCTTGGTCTCTGCGGCGTATCCTCACTATTCCACATGTGGATGCGTCCCTATTGTACCATATAGTTGTAATCAAATGACCGGGGAATGTCTAAAGATCAGACTGTCCGGACTCATATTACCGATCGACTACCACCAAGATACCGCTATTGTGTTCGAAGGCTGGTCTGTTCCCCAACATCCTGGAAGTGTATAGACCCGTCCCACCCAACTCCCGGATCGATACATGCATTGCGGGGCAATGTGGGGGTACCGCACACTCATTTATAAGAAGAAAATGCGTAGAAAAATGCCCGCCTTCCCATGGGTCCTACTGAGAAACTCGTCGTGAATACCGTCCGCACCCTTGCTGCCGATCTGACGCAGCAATTTAAAGGTGGTCACCCCGGTACTGCCGTGGGAGCTGCACTTATCGGTGTAGCTCTCTGGCGCTATGCTATGCGCTTTAACCCCAAGAACCCCGACTGGTTCAATCGCGACAAGTTCGTGCTATCGGCGGGTCATGCTTGCTTGTGGCAGTACATCCACCTCCGTTTGTCTGGCTACGACGCATGGACTCTTGATGCTCTGAAAAAGTATCACAATCCCGATTTTGGGATTGCTGCTGGGCATCCAGAGATCGAGTTCCCAGGCGTCGAGCTAACCACAGGATTGCTTGGACAAGGTATTGCGAATGCAGAAGGATTAACTATCGCATCCAAGCACCTAGTTGCTACGTATAATGAGCCCGAATTTCCAGTGGTTGGTGTGTATCAGTTTTCGACTGTCGTGTGCTGTCTAATAGTATGATCTCAGACAGCAGAATTTACTGTTTTATGGGAGACGGCTGCTTCCAAAAAGGTGTCGGACAAGAAGCCCTCTTTCTTGCTGCACATTTGAAGCTCGACAATCTCACCGTGATTTATGACGACAATTCGGTGACGGTCGACGGATCGATTGACCTTTGCTTCACTAACGATACCTCCATGAAGATGAAAGCAAACGGATTCCACGTTGTCGAGGTGCTGGACGGCGACAACGATGTAAGTCTAGTGTTCGAATGCTTCGGTTAGATCACTAAGCCTCAACACAGCTTCACGGCATAATCTCTGCTCTTGAAACCGCCAAAACGACCAGAGACAAGTCAACCCTTATCCATATTCGCACGACCATCGGGTACGGCTCGCGGAAAGCCAACACCGGCTCCGCCCATGGTGCAGCTCTCGGAGACACAGAGGTCACCTACGTCAAGGAGCAATTCGGCTTCGACGCCAACAAGAAGTTCACCGTTCCCCAAGAAGTTTATGGCAAGTTTCTTGCTCATACCGCATTCTTCTGGCCTAATATACTACTCAAACTATTTCGCCCCTCTTACTGCGGATGGCGCCCGGTACGACTTGGAATTAACTGTTCCATACGGGTTACGCCAGAGAATACCCTAAAGAGTATGCTGAGCTATACTCACGTGCGTATGCAAAGGAAGCGCCTACTTTGGTGCTTCTCTACTTCCACCGAAGAACGAACTTCACAAGCCTCCCCAAGCCACGCGAAAGTTGTCTCATATTGTCGTGAGTGCATTCGCACCCCGATATAGATCCCTCATTCTCGGCTCTGCGGATCTGATGGAAAGTACTTTCGTTCACTGGCAAAAGAAATACGACGAGGAAGGGCTGGAGGCGACGGTTGAGTTCCAACATGTATGCCTTTCTCTTCTTTCTTTAAGCGTCATCTCATCTGCTTTGGGATCCTTCTAGCCTTCGACCTCCCTAGGCACGTAGGCTGTCCGGCAGATCCGGTATGGGATACGTGAGTTTGCTGTGATTGGCGCCGCGAATGGGCTCAACGTTTATCAGAACGGAATGCTTATTCCGATATGCTTGTCGTACTTCCAGTTCTGGCTCTACGCTGCTTCAGCAGTACGCATGTCGGCGTTGCAAGGTCTGAGGTTTATAGGGATCGGGACACACGACTCTATCGGCGTGGGCGAAGATGGACCAACCCACCAGAGCCGCGTAAGATCCTTGTGCCATTCATCCGAGAGGGCGTGCTCTAACACTATTGTTCAGTCTAGGAACCTTCTTCCGGGCGCTCCCTAATTGTAACCTCCTCAGACCGGCGGACGCCAGGGAAGTTCTTGGTTGCTGGCTCCTTGCTCTGAGCCCGTCCTCGAGCCACACCCCGACGATCATGTATCTGACCTGACAAGCAGTGCCTCATCTCAATGGGACTGATCGTTCTAAAGTTGCGAAGGGCGTCTATGTCGTTTGGGAGTCCCACGAGGATACGGTGCCCGAGATCACACTCATAGGTACCGGCTCTGAGGTGGCGCTGTGTCTTAAAGTTGGCGAGCTTCTCGTGCCGAGACGCGTGTGGGTCGTGTCGATGCCTTCACGGCAGACGAAGGCATATAAGGAGGATCTACTGGGTGTTGGGAAGGCGCTTGTGGTAGCTGTCGAAGCATGGGGAAGCTATGGATGGGCGAGGTGGGCCCATGCGAGCGTGTCCATGCATACCTTTGGGCTATCTGCCCCACAGGAAACGTTGTACGAGATATTTGGGTTCGAGCCGCAGACAGTGGCGGATAAAATTTGGGACCTGGTCAGCAGAAGGTCGAGGCAATATGGTGTGATTAAGCTGCCTGGGGTAGGAGAGTTTGAAGAACTCCTCGTCGGGTATGCGAAGATGCATGCTGGACCGCATAATATTTAAGTTATTCTACTTGGTCTCGTACGTGACCGTTTTAATGACAGGTTTTGATGCATTCGCGCCTCGCTCTACTTATCAGTGACTCTAACAAGTGAACATTCGTTTGTACAAATGACGCGATGGTGTCTTCGAGTGAATCGTATACGATATAGTCAGCTCCATCGACAGCGTAGTTACAATTTGGCCAATAAACATGAGCTGTAGAATATGAGAATAATTGTGCATAGAAGCCCTCACTGAAAATGCACACATATATGAACACTACAATACCAACTATAATTCATGCTAGAGCAAGGGAATCATCGGGAGACTTCTACGGTCCATGTCTGGCGACGATCCACAGCCACTGTACCGATAGCCTCGACCTGGAAGCCAGGTACATTTCGTACTTTGCGGCGCATTGTTAAAATGAATAGTGTACATCAGTATTCACTTCGAAGTTCCTCTTCGAATGAACTCTTGTGGAAAGGGCAAGGGCCGCAATTCATAGCTTCTATTCTTTGGGGTAGTATCTGAAATTCAAACTGTCCTGCCCGTGTCTTTCGCAAGTTTTCAATGGCCCGCGCGTTCTTCTATCATTGTGGGTGGAGACCGCTCAGAGGTCGACTCCCCTTCTTCCCCCAACACATCTGAAACTACTAAAAGTGTGTAAATCAACGTCCGCCCACCGGAGAAGTGGAGATGACAGAAAATTGATCGTGGAAACCGCACTTTTCTTGTAAAGTGCTCTCTAGTTCACGGGGAGAGATAAGGGGCTGGTAGAGTTAGTGGAGAGGTAGAAAAATATCTATCTCCGGAAATTGAAAAACGGCATATAGCTTGGAGAGTTAACAACAAAACAATGGTGACAAATGGAAGGGGTAAATATAGCGGGTACATACTACTTCAAATACGCTAGTGTGATCTCATTAGTTCTAGAATTCAGACTGTGATACACATTTTTGAGAAAGACATCCCCGACCTGTATATCAATGGTCACTAAAGGACTCCAGATGAAGGAGTCGAACTTACAAGCCAATGAGTGGGCCCTTCAAGGAGCTCTCTTCCGTTACTAATACCAGATATACAATCTACGGTATTATTCTCGTCCACATAAGAAAAGCGCAGGTCACGAGAGTCAATGGGAAATTCTCTGCCGCCAATAACGAAAGAGACAACAGTACTAGTTTGGCATGGGATGATCCACGAGCCTTGGTCAGATCGCGCATCGGGAATCCGTTGGTGTATCGAAGCTACGTCCTGAAAACAGAATAGATTGTCAGCTAAGTCAGAATCATTGTATACCGTTATATTCACCTTGGATTGCGCGAGAATGAGGGTCTACGTGACAACAATTGCTTGAACATGTGGCCCTCGTTATAACGAACGACTTACCGATCCGGTATCAAGCACTGCAAACCTGTCCAACAGTCCCAAGCTTTCTCCATTTACCCTTATATCGTCCAGAGGAACCTCCCAAAAGCCTCGCTTATTCTTGTTCTTCACCGTGACAGTGGTATCCGATTGAAATTTAGACGGATTCATGCCGCCCAGCATCACTTCTCCATCATTCTTCCCATCGGCAGCGCGTGGAATTTTGAACGACACTATTGCGTCTTCTATCTGACGTGTTTCATAGAGTGCTTCGATTACCGTTCGCGTTTTTTGACGGGAGGCCGCCTGATGAACCATCAGTGAAGGTCCTCAGGATACTCATTACTTACTATCTGCGCCAAACCAAGGAGTCCATCGAATGGTATACTATCTCTGAATATGAAACATGAGCGAAAGGGAGAAATTGAATAAAACCCAAGTTCGTACACCGTAAAATCTGCGCTTTCGTTTTGCGCAACGCCAAACTTATGTGCTTCAAGAGTCAAGCCCATGATTGACACGACATCATGAACTAGAATACCAGAGACCGCGCCTGTACCGTACCAAATCATCCAGTTCTCATTCGTGCCAACGAATGACTTGCTTGAGTGCGGACCAAGAAACGGATGATTGCCCTGCTAGTTATCAGAGAACAGACGGGCTATGAAAGAAAGGCACGTACGCAAGTGCCACCATCGTCACATCGACAACCCTCGGTGCCAACCCACAAGTCCGCGGATCCAGTATCCATCAACAGCTTGAAGGAAATTGGCGGAGTTCCCAATTCCACTGGGCCGTAGTCTGTTCACAACACTGAGTTATACTTTTGCTCATGTCATACATTATTGAACGACTGACATCCTATATCATTAGCCCTATTCCTCAGAGTCAGTTGGAGGTACACGGAGACGGTCCAAACCTGCTTACTGAGCTGTGAGCTTTTCTGCATAGTTCTTTCTATCTTGGCCTTGGAATGATTCTGGAATATGTGCCATAATGCTGTCTCTAAGAAGCGACTGAAGTAGGGGATGTTGTCCTTGCATGAACGCCAGACGTTGGTCACAATGGTTCACATGCTGTTGGTATTTCTGCATGAAAAGAAAAATGTATGTTAACATTTAAGTGATAAGATATGTACACTTACAATAATAGCGGGAAGAAACTCGCCATCTGGTGGCGAACTACGTACTTTCTGGATTGGTATCGAAATGGACCGTGGACGCGATATAGGCTCGCCCGCGACGACGAAAAGGCAGAAGATAAGAAAAAACAGCATTTCAACGGGGCATGGATGTGCAGCAAGTAAAGAAGCGAAGGGCGGGCAAAAGGTAAGCGGAGAAGTAGCCAAATTGATGCTCGTTTTGATTCGGATTCGCGATCAAAGAAGCCGATCTCATTTAGCCCAGACGCCACAGTACAACCAGTTCCATCAAACCCGGTTGGATTTCGCTACGCCAGCGCTGTAAATTCAATCACCAAGGCCTTGTCAGATTTTATATCCGAGGGGGAACAGCCATTAACTAGGGTATTTCCAGCGACACCAGGTCAAACGAAGATCATGTCAAAATCTAGAAGCAAGTCCGTCAGCCCAACGTAAGTAAGCAGTGTCAGGGTCGTACATTGTATGTTTATTGTAAACCATGCTGTAGTTGTGGTGATACACATTGAAGGGACCTTGCACCGAGAAAACTACGAAAATAAAGGAAAGTAAAACCAACATACAACAGTGCGATGTAGTAACCGGCACTGTAGAATGGAAAGGTGTTGTTATGTGTCACTATTGGTACTACGTACGTTGAAGGTATACTATGCGGGGAGAAAAAAATGCAAAATGCCGTCATAAAATAAGTGTAAAATGAGATATGCAATGAGAGCTATCGCCACTCGCGGTTTCTAGTTATCCAAACTTCGCGTGAGCTTCCAGGATCCATCCATGCCTCGAAGTCTGACACGAGCGACGTCACCTGCTGGCTAGAACTGTCGCGTAGATTCCGAATGTATGTCGGAGGGTAGCCAGTCGGTAGTACACGTAGATGTAGAATGGAGACGTCCAAAGAGAGTTGGGTTGAGTTTGGTAATTAACAACGTGTACTATATCTCATGAACGGGGATGTTCAATGAGAAGTATGGATGGTTCAGTGCTTCTCGAACTGTGATGCGCTGCGCGGGATCGAATGCTAATAGCCTCTGCACCAAATTCAAAAACTGGCGATTGATAATGTCAGTCTGGGGTATGACCTCCTAATTTGCCCTTAACGTCAGCAACGCTCAGATATATGAAAGGAGAATCGTACTGACCGAGAGTGGTCTTGTCGCACGAACGTCCTTCTTACTCTGTCTTGAAGCTTTAGGCTTAGGCCAGTCTAATTTCGAACCTTCCTTAAAGAATTCTGGCTTTGTCCGAGCACCCTGACGGGAAAAGCGCTCCGGCATCTTGCCCATGACCATCTCCATCATTGCAAGATGTTCCAGATTATCATGAGTCTGGAAAAGAGCTATTCCCGTGAAGAACTCGACGAGAATACATCCAAGCGAGTACGCATCACAGGGATAGGACCAGCCCAATCCTTTGGTCGTGATTAATGCTCAGTCTTGACTAGATTAACAATCACGGACCTAGGATAATCTCGGGCGCTCGGTAATGACGAGTTGAAACAACTGTCGAATGATATTCGGACTCGAACGTGGCGGAACCGAAATCTATGAGACGAATGTCTGTGGATTGCAATATACGTTTCGCCTTGGGAGGGGCATTGCGCTGAGAGGGATCGTAAGCAAGGTGTCAGGCACAAAACGAAATAAGGCCTACCTTTCCTGATACAGGAACATGCACCACCTTATAGTCATTGTGTACTAGTAGTATGTTTTCGGGTTTCAGGTCAGTGTGAACAAGCTTGAGATCGTGCAAGACTATTGGTCCGAATTAGTACACGGCGGGACCAAAAATACAAGGTTACTTACAGGCAACGCTTCCCAGTAATTGCCGAGCGAATGATTGAATGTGGTGCCGAGGAAAAGGTGCAAAGTCGTTTTCCTTAAGAAAATCATACACACACATTCCCAGGAGTTCCGAGACCAGACAGATGTGATTCCGATGGTCGAACCATTGAATTAGATGAATACATTTGCTGCAAAAGGATCATGAACGTCAGCAAAGGTGAAAATCGCAGCACTTACTTGCGGTTCAAAGGGTCGCGCTCCTTAAGCCTCTGTAAAACACGGACCTCAATCTTGCTGGCATCGCGATACTTCTGTATGGCTCGAATAATCTTGATAGCCACCCTTGCATTGGTCTCGGTATCGATGGCCTCGACAACCTTGCCAAAGGTACCCTGCCCAAGCAGTTTCACAGTGCGATCTACAACGGCTACATCAGGTGCCGCCCTGAACGAGTGTGAAATCAACACTTACAACGTCGATGGATCATATCATTGGGTACGATAATGTAATGACCCTCTTTGTCATCACAGGAGACAGATCCCTTCGAGGTCTACATCGAGGGAAAGCCCGTGAACACGTCATTCAAAAGTATGGCTTGAGCGCGACAACTCACCTCATCTGTTGCAGCCGCGCTTCTGGTATCCCAAGATTTAGTCTGGGTAAGAGCCTGGGAGTGGTGGCCGCTTGCTACGACCTTCTTGGCAGGTAGCGCACGGACCTCCTCAAGATGGTCTCGTTTCCGTTTCTTCGGTGGGGGGGCAATGATTGCGGAAGATGAACTCGCCGATAAAGCCTGAGCCTCTGCAGCAGCTCGAGCACGAGTCCTTATGGGCGCCGAGTACAGAGGAGGCTGGTATGAGGCGGAAAAAGCGCCAGTATGGGTGGTCGCAGGTGACATAGTAGGCGGGGGTGGTGTATCCTCAATAACAATGACGTCCCGCAGCTTCCCGTCATTGTCCAGCTCCTGTACTTCACTGTAGCTGACGGTGTACTGGTGAGCACGTTTTCGTTTTCTAGTAACCACTGGCGGCGTAGGGATGACACTGGCGGTGTTGGGATTGACGCCATTGAGTGACTGGAGCGAATACTGGGAAAGCATTTGGGGCGGCAGCGAGTGGACCGCAGCCTGCATCGTCTGGGTTGCTGTGAACGACGTGATGGGCAGAGAGAAAAAGCGTCAGCAGCTTCGGCGGGACAGAGCCAGTTGTAAGTAATCTCTCCGTCTGTCTTGTTTGGTCCTTGTTTACATAAGCCACTCCAACAGGCAATTCACTCGCGGCAATTCCACTTTCACGGCCAAGTCCGTTACCCGTTCCCTACCGCCCCCTTGCTTACTGTGCCGCCTCTGATGGTCTTACAGCTCCACGGCTACAAAGGGGGTCCCTCTGTTCTGTTCCCAGTAGGAAATCTTTGTATGCCTTTGCTAGACTGCCGGTCTAGATGAACCTCGCTATCTGCCGGTCACATCATTTATGGACCGCTCTCTAGTCATATCTGCCCGAGGAATTGGCCTTCACATCCGCTAGAATCTGTTTTCAGCAATGGCACATTATGTGCCACAAATATATCATGTCATCATCAATGTCATCCAAGTACATATATGGCCGTCAATGGTGATGTGGGTGATATACATGCGATTCGACTTCCATGCAACAGCCTTTTTACTGGAAATATCGCCCGTACGCCCCGTGCATGCACCATGCATTTTACAGGTCACCTTCAACGGCATGGTGATGGGGCGCGTTATTCGCACGGCGCCAATTTTTCGCCTTGATCCGGATGCTATGAGCTTGCTGTACTGTGCACTGCAGCTGTTTCCTATTGTTACATCTATAATACAGACATACATGGGCGAATGCTTCACGTAGCTATTTACTCAGTCGGCAGGACACTCTGAGTGGAAATATCAATTGACATGATATCCTGACGGGAAATTAGCCAAACTTAAATCGAAGAACGCGTAGAAGTCTGACCAATCCTCGTTCCTTCAGCTCAGCAAGCGTAGGCATTATTCCCAGCCTCAAGAGCTGCAAGGCTTTACTGGCCACGGGGTCATTTTGCATGCTGTTAATGAAAGTAAGTCATGAGCCTTGGCTATCACAGGAGAAACAGATACATACCTGGCAACAGCGATGATTTTACCACTCTTAGAGTAGTATGCTATGAACTGAAACGGGCCCGTCGTTGCCTGCATTGAAAACCAAAAGAAGGGCACCTACCTTCAGTTCTCCTGGATCGCCGACAACAGTGACTTCGTCGTGACCGGCACCGTAGCCACCGTACCGGAGTTGCTGACCCTCTTCGTTACATCAGCTGCGGGTCAGCAAGCGGAATTTGAAACCTTACGTGCGCTCCAAAAGAACGGAAGCTTAGAGTAGGGCCGAGGAGTACCAGCAATCGACCTTCCCAGTACCCGACCTTGGTTCGATGCGACCTGGGAATGAAGTTTAGAGGACGTGCTCATTCTCAACAAAATCAAGCCTACATTCCAATGCTCTATGCGAGCAAACGTTACAACCCGGCCTTTTTGCACCACTGGTACAACCGCAATATCACCTGCACCGGGATAATAGAGTCAGTGAAGCCCTAGAAGTTAGAAATCGACGATCATCTCACCAATGGCGAACACGCCCTTTACTCCGGGAGGTGTGTTAATAACCCTAAGGTATTCATCCACCTTGACGGAACCATCAGGTTCCAATTCAATGAGCTCCTTCAAAAAGTCCGTGGCTGGGGCGACGCCGACCCCCATTATAATGAAATCGGCCGGCAATGTTTCACCTTTAACAATAACACCTGTCGCAAGCTTGTCGTTGTCCTCATGAGGCACAATCTTTTCAACCTTGCTAGACATATGGAACTTGACACCTTGGGATTCGTGATACTAGCATAATCACCTCAGGATTGTGCCAGTGCACGGTGAAAATCGGCAAACCTTCATTAGCCCCTGGCCAACCTCCTTACCCAGGACAGCCTCGAATGGGTACTCCTCCATTCCAATGACATCAATTGATTCCAGTCCCCGTTTGGCTAGTGCAACGACAAGTTCCATGCTGATGAAAGAGCTGCCGATGACGACGACTCTCTTCCCCTTCTGTGCCGCTATGATGTGGATTTCAATGAAGATCAAATGTAATTCAGATTAGAAGTAGGAGCTTACCAGCATCCACTTTTTGAGCGTCCTCAACGGTCCTGAATGTATATACGTTCTCGAGGTCTACGCCTGGTATAGGTAAACGTCGAGGAATTCCTCCAGTTGCAAGAACTAATTTGTCGTAAATAAGCGAGTCCTTGCCGTCAATGATGACTTTGCGGTTTGGAAAATCGATCGAGGTCACAGTCTATACCAAGGTCTCATGAGCTTGGCAAGGGTCAACAATGAAACTTTACTTACAACTCCGGTTCGAACGTTGGTCCCAAATTTGACTTTGAGTTCCGCGGCGTTCTTCCACTCGAGCTTGGATGGGTCTGTAATCAATGCTTTGCTCAGTTTGGTTCTGAATGGATTGTCAAATGACAGTAATAGATGTCGGAAATCAGCCGCACCTGTCAATTGGGGCGTGTGGCTCTTTGGTTAGGATGGTGATAGGGTAGTTATATCCATTCTGCAGAGCGTTCAGGATGCCAGCCGCTCAATAAAGGTGGAACCAACCTCTCTCAAACTTTCCACGAGACTAAAAGCTCCAGCACCACCTCCGACGATGATTGTTCCTTTGCCAACGGCATCAAAGCTCGTGGTAGATAATTTGGGAGGCCTAGCCATCTTCTCCTTGAGTGTATATGCGGGGTTCGCACTGACGTATATCTTGCCATCTGCGACGCGGGTTTCGAAGGAGTGAATGCCGGCCGGAGCGGGAGCATCCTCTATTCCAGTTCTGCTTCAATAATTCTGAACGTAGGGACTCATTCGACACGCACCAATGTCACCGGAGGAAATACGAAAGCAGGCTGCAATGCACGCGTTACCCATGATGTCTGCAAAAGACGGTTCCACCTACCTCCGTGCCAAGGGCTTTCGACATACAGAAACATCAGACTTTACGCGTCGAGAAGAAAGGAAGAAATGACATACCAAGTTACTCTTCCATCGTACGTGAGTACACCTTTAGCAAGAGGTGCTCCGTAATGGGTACAGTAAGCACTGGTCGCATAGATCTTGTCTCCCAAACGTGAGAGAAGAACCTTTCCTTGGTCAAAGTCAACTTCCTTCCTAAAAATGATGCGTTGAACTACACAAGCTACCGAGACAACGAGATCGAGTTACATTTCTCCATCTTTAAGCTCGGAATCATCGAGAACGGGGAGCGATTTGGCAGACATCCTTCGAACGGAATGGAAACGTAGAAGTCGCGGAAAAAGAGCTTTCTTTGTGGGTAAGCCTAACCGCAACATCATTACCTGGGAACGTACCCACATATCTAGACTGTATATGTAAGACAGAAATACTCCAATCAGAGGCGGCTAATTGGTCATCGATTTTGACCTGAACTCGTCACGATGGTTGTCCTGAGCCAGATTAATGTAATCCGCAGGATTGCAGTGGATTCTGATGAAAATAACAAGCAGCTGCAGGCAAAGTCAACCAAAAAATAGGCATGATTGTCCAGGGCCAGTGGCCGATGCTGCACAATGACGGCACCTGTGTGGCGTTGTTTGGCGTCGACACAAGCTTGCAATAATAGGGTTAGGGTTGACTGCCCTTGTAATGAATGCCTCACCATCGCGTCTCAGAATGGCTTGGAAAGGCAAAGAAAAGGCTGTAAATGCGCCCATCGACGACCACTTTAGCGACCTGGATCCAGTAATCACCTATCGACATATGCTATCTCTGAACCTCGGCATTCGAGACCCACTTCGCGTCATCGCGCTTTGCGACAGCGACGCCTTCTACGCGGCATGCGAGATGGTATTCTTTTCTTTGAATCACAACTCCTGTCATACTGACGAAGGGCACAGGTCCGTCTTGGGATAACTGACAAACCTCTCGTGGTTCTACAATGGGATGCTCTCATTGCCGTGAACTATCCTGCCCGGAAATTCGGCATATCACGCATGGACAAGTTGAAGGACGCTAAGCAACGGTGTCCAGATTTAGTAGTTGTGCACGTTGCTACTTATAAGGAAGGAGAGAAAGAGCCAGGCTACTGGGACAACGTGGATTCAAGAACACATAAGGTGTCCTACACAGATTCAAAATTACTCCGCAGTACGTCTGCTGACTACTATCAAGGTTTCCCTAGATTATTATCGACGAGAAAGCATGAAAATTCTTGGGATGTTTAATGAACATCTTCCCGATGCTGAGATCGGTATGAACCGCTCTGATTACCCGCATAGAAAGACTGAACTGTAAACAAGAGAAGGCCTCTATTGACGAAGCTTTCATTGACTTCACGAAACCCGTCCGAGAAATTCTATTTCGGAGATACCCATACCTCACAGCCATTCCGACCGATTCTCCTGACGGGGTGGACACTCCGCTACCGTCAGCCCCGTCCGTATCCTGGGACAAGACTGATTTCCTCATACCCATTGACTCATCTACATCTGTAGATCAAGAACCGGGTTCCCATGCCACTTTGAGTGAGGAAGGTAGTCAGAGCACCTGGCATGACGTCGCTCTCTCTATTGCCGCTGAATTAATGGGCCAGGTTAGAGAGGATATAAGAACAAAATTGGGGTATACATTGTCAGCGGTATGGTCGAAAACTTTGCTAGTTATAGGGATCTGATCGAATTTGCCTAGGGCATCGCGAGAAATAAATTTCTCGCAAAGGTTATACATCACCTCTAACTGTCTGACCATCTGACCTGACTGTCTTCTAGCTTACCGCTTCGTATCGAAAGCCCAATAGTCAGGTGTGTCGGCCTGTATAGTATCCTGGATGAAACCTTCTGACAAATGATCCAGAGCATCCTGCGGAATGCCGCCATTCCGGGTTATTTGAAGCCCATGGACTTTCAAAAGGTGCCGAGTATCTTTTTGCCAAGGTACATTGTTTAAAACCGGTGTAGATACGGTTCTTGGGTGGGAAGCTCGGTCACGCTCTAGCGCAAGAGTATGATGTTTCGAAGGTGGCGGATATACTGTGGGTCCCTTGGCCTCATTGATCCGTGTTTAAATGAATCCATCTCCTGTAGTCCGGTCAGTCTAGGCAAGTGAATTCTTGAGGAACGAGGTCCCTGTTACTTATGGAACTATACAGATGAAATGCAACAGAAATTCGGCGAGAATGCTATCTGGGTCTACGAGGTATTACGGTGGGTTTGCTCCTTTCTTTCTTGTGAATCGTGATCGAGTGTTTCCATCGGACAGCGGAATTGATCGTTCTGAAGGTCAGGTCCATGATAAAGTCTGTAAGTCGATTATTAATGACATGAGAACAGTAAAGGCGAAATCTATTGTCAACAAAAGTATGTTGGCTTCGAAAAATCTACCAAAACCGATCACTAAGCCATCGGAGGGACATCATTGGATTCGTGTTTTGGCTGCAGAATTGGCCTTACGCCTCAATGATGCGAGAGAGGCCAACCCCAATCTCTGGCCCAAAACCCTGGTCCTTCATGCCCGCAAAGGTTCCGCTCAAGATATCTCCAGCTGTGACCTCAAAGCTTATGGTACCTTGTAGGATATGAGGCTTCCCGTTCCAAGCAATCCTCGTTTCCTTTCATCCGAGAAGTCACTGTGGATGTCATTGCAGCCGCTGGTGATAAACTCTGGAAAGATCTCGTCGGAAATTCTACATCCATGAAAGTCACAAGCGTCCAACTGGCGTTCACTGGCATAGAGACGGCAGAAACCGGACAACAAAGCATTGACGGATTCTTCAAAAGTGGCCCCAACTCAAAACGCGGAAGAGATGACGACTCCCCCAGGCATGTTATAGAGCTTACCGCGGATCAGTGGTCGGCCGCAGCTGGACAAGCTTTCACGTGCACGCGCTGTAACAAGGATATCCTGTTCCCCAAGACTGCATCAGTATCGGAAGAAGACCAAGCCAGTCTACTAGCCACCATACGGATGGAGCATAGCGATTGGCACTTCGCCCAAGACCTCGCAAAGGACCCTGGTAACCAATCGCACGTCTCTTTGAAAGAGCCGGCCAAGAAAAAGAAACGACGGAAAGAATCACCTAAAGGTATAGAGAAGTTCTTCACACGAAAATGAATCTACCGTTGGAAGGGAGACTTACTGATGGTCGCGAGGTCCGCATTTGTCGAAGATCTATCGTTTTGTAACTATCAGCATCAAGGATCAGAAAGAGTATCATGAGCTTCGCATTCAGGTTCCTATATTTGATCCAATCTGATTCGAGTTCTTTTACTGCCGACCGTCAAGACCGAAAAAGCAGGAAAATTTCAGAATAGATGGGTTTGTCCATTTTTTCTGTTCGTCAAGCTGGGATATCATTTGGGTGGGCCCCGACGCCCGCCAGGCACCTGAACAAGAGGCATTTGATCCGACCGCGTGCGCCTAGTGTTCCTTTGTCGCGCCTCGGCATCTTCGACTGAGATTCAGCATCCCTTGCCTTTCATTCAATTATTTAGCCTTTCAAGATTTTCTGCTCCTCGAGACCTCGTCTAGGGATATGCCACCTCAGAGGAACATCATTCGCTGTGAACTCCATCTTTATCATCTCTCGCCGAATCATGCCGGCTTTTTGTTCAGGACCACCAATTAAGACAACATACAAGAGACTTCAAATTTGAACGCTCGAGGCTTAAAAACAAAGGGAAGCCCAATACCATTGTAGATTGGGGTGCAGCTACTAACAATACAAGGTTATTGTAAAGCTTCAGCGCCATTATCGGACTCTACATTTGCCTTTTAAGCCATGTTTCCATTTGAGGCATAGAAAAAGTCGGTCTCAATCGGGAAGTCCCGTTGTACTATATTACGATCATAGCTCTACCGACATCACTTTCTCTCTTTTCCCCCTTCTTCTTCTTCCGGTTTTTCATTTTTTCCCTTCTTTTGGGCGGGTGCTGCTCGGATTCTCTAGCAGAATCTTCGACGAGAAGAGGCGCAGGACGACTGTTCCGTCGTATATCACTTTCTTTGCGCTGGCTGCTGGACTTCGTCTTCCTGTTCGGATCAGCCATAAGGGACTTCGAACGATGGCTGAACATTATCCTCAGACCTTTCCCATCAAGAGTAACGAGTTAGCAGGCGTCATTGTGCGTACTACTACAAATTTCAAACATACTTTGATGGACTGACCCCTAAATACGCTCTGTTTGCAGGCAGTGAATGTGGTTGCTGTGCTTTCGACTGTGGCATTACTTTCTATCATACTTCGGCTAGCATGGCTTTGCATCCTCCGCGTTACACGTCGTAAAAACATCACTCAATCTCGAGAATATGTCTTCTTCAATACTCAGCTCGGGTACTATGCTGCGTGCCTCCTTATCGCAAACATGTTCAACAGTGCAGCCGGTCTCATGGGGCTGCCATTTTTGTTGGCAAGGCGTATTACAGAAGGTATGATTCCATCATCTCTTTTCACCCACATTCTGACCTCGTTTTGTCGATAGGCGGCCTTTGTACCACTCAAGGTAGTTGCTATACCTCGATCCTAGCATGTCTGAATGAATTAACGCCATGCTTCATCAGCGTTGTTTATGCAGTTCGGGAACGTGTCCACTGCTTATTTCACCGTCAGTATCGCGGTTCACACGTTCAATTCTCTGGTGTTACGAAAGCGTCAAGCTGCCGTCATCTATTCAATGGTGATATCCTTGGGGTGGATCCTCGCTGCATTCATTGGTAACTCTAAGCAACCCGTTTCTTAGCAGCCCTTCTTACTCTGTCCAGCTGCTCTACCCTTAGCTCTTCCACAACGCAACGGGCCTATCTATGGCCAGTACAATCTGACCTGCGGAGTGAGGGATAAATATCCAGTTCCTCAATTCTTGCTTCATCTCTTACCGGTACAAATATATCTTTTGGGTGGCGTGTTAGTCTAAATGTTGATCCTTTGTTAGATTTTCATCGCTTCATTCTTTTCGGCTGTGTTATATTCACTCATTTTCCTTGTCCTCCGCGGCACGCTGGTCATCAAGGGCGGTGTTAGGCTCAATCTCAATCCAAGCGAGCGATGGAGTGGTCAAAGCGGCGAAAACTATCACCGTTTCATTGCGGGAATTGCCAGAAGCATGTTATGGTGAGATTCAATGACTGTTTCAGCTCTTATTCTTAATGCTATCATTAGGTATCCCGTCGGTGTGTAAGGCTAATCAGACATCTTTTCTTTGAATTCTCATACTGTTTCAGCGTACTGTGTTGTTCTAATCCCGTACTCCGTTACAAAGCTCCTCATCCTGTCTGGCTTTAGTGTTCCATTCCAGGTGCTGATTTTTGCCTATGTATGCTGGTACTTATTGGGTAAGTGCTTCCGTGTCGTAACAAACCTCGTAGTGATTGACCCGTCGCCACAGGAGTTGCCAATGTCGGGCTGCTCTTCAACACGTTCAGCAAATTGTATCCGGTATTTGATACTAAACTTTCCCGTCAAGATATGGAGAGTTTTGGAACCACTGAACAGTTCAAACGGCTCACGCTCGCTGCCGAGCTCCAGGCGGAAGCTGATGGGCTTCGGGAGAAGATCCATCAGTATCGTTACCCGAGTGGTCGTTTGGCAAGCGCGTCTGCTACTCCTTCTTACCCTGAAAACGTCGCTACTGTTCAAGGCTTCTATGCTTATCCCATCTCTCCGCAGCGCGTTTCGCCCGTATCTCCGTTCAGCGGCAACAACGCTCCTGATCATTACCGGACATCGCCCCTTCCATTGTCACCTCCCTCATCCCACTCTGCCAGTAGTCATTCGCGCCAGAACTCTGCCGAATCGCTGCTGAAACTGCCTGTACCACCTCGCAAGACCCGTCCGTCCCCAAGTTCGCGGTCGCCTCCGTTTATTGCTCCCAATTCCTTCCATGCGCTTCAATCAATCGATCAGGGTCGCGTTCTCACCCCATCCTCGACTGATCGCTCTGTCAGCCCATATGTTGGCCAGCCGACACACAAGATTTCTGAGTCTGGATCCTACTCGGAGCCTGATATCGCCAGTTGGCTGGCTGAGCAACCTGATGGATCGGTGCCTTGTGGGCTTAAAAGCAAGCCTTCTCCTACCGCGATAAGGACTGCATATCCAAGCCCAGCTGCGGTCAACCAGCGTCCCCGCCCAGCTCCTTCCACGCCGAGTGAAAGTCCGACGAGTAGCCCGACAAGCAGCATGAGGAGGCCTATCCGGAATCCTCTGAGCCCAACGGGAAGTCCGGTGCAATATGTTGCGAGAAAGACGAGGCCGGTACCTCTGGTGGGACCTCCTCCCATGGGTCGCAAAGTCACTCCCCCCTTTTGAATTCAAGTAGCCAGGAAATTGTCGCATGCTGGTCATGCGAAAGGATGAAATTCGTGATATTCGTGTAGCATAACTAGGCTCGTTTGACACGACTTCGAACGTTCTGTTATATGTATTAGTACTACGGAAATTTACTGGTTTGAGCGGGAAGTGTCGCGAAAACAGGGGCTGTTTGGTTTCCTCCTTCAGTTGAAACACCAGCCATGATGTCAGAAGTTGAATATTAGAATTCAACTATGTTCCACCATGCAAGCCGTCTGGGCCAGATATCTAGGGCGCAGCACCGAAAAACTGAAGCAGGGAATATATGATGGTACGTATTCTCTCTTTATCCCACAAAATCCGACTGATACACTATGTGTGCAGCGGTTCATATGACAGGCGCAGACATACCCAGTCGAGCTCCCCGTACTCTGTTCAGCTTCAATACCCGCGAAGACATCCGGCAGTTTCTTACAGGATGCGACGCTGACATTGGCGGCACCTCGACGGTACACTTCGATCTCGACGAGTCGCCTAAACACAATGCGGCCATTGGAAGGATAGCCACTGGTGTATTCCACGGCGACATGCGCCTAGCGGTAAAGACGGGAATGGAGGGACAAATAAAGGGAGGATATGCTGCTATTCAGAGCAAGGTATCATTCTGTTTGGTTTCGTGAACGTTACCTGAGACTAAAAGGCCTGCCAATAGCGCCGCCCAACCCTCTTTGGCGACATTCTGGAAGAGATCGAGTATCATTCATATCTAGCTCTTCGCCTTCGCGTCGCTGGAGACCCCAGCACGCACAATTCCTATTTTGTGAACGTGCAAACAGACAGTATGGTCCAGAACGATCTCTGGCAACATCGGCTCTACTTTAAGCGGAATGATAACACTTGGGAAGATATTTTTGTGAGCTTAGCAATCTTTTTACCATAAAAACACTGACAACTGGAATGTCCATGCAGATTCCTTTCGAAAACTTTGTTCGCACCAATCACGGCCAGATTGCGGAAATTAAGTCGGTCATGAACCGTAGAAAACTTCGCAGTATCAACATTTCGCTCTTGGGAGGCCATAGCAGAGTCTCCGGAAAATATGAGCTTGGGATTGACTCGATTCGTATGGTAAATGAGGAAGACGTGAAGTATCCACTTGTCGGTGCGTATCTTTTCACTACCAGAATTGTCCTATCACTCACTGATCTTAAAGCTACCCAAAACAATGAGAAACCAAGCGATCAGAGTGATCCCAATTGGAAGGATCTCTATTGACGAGGCTCTGCCTCATATCCACCGACCTCGCGTTTGCTCTCTTAATCTAAGTTGTATTCTTAGCATGTCGTGAAAGATGATAACATATGAGAGATATGACACAGGAAAATCGTAATCATGACAAGAGTCTAAGGATAAGTATACACAACGATTTGGCTTTTAAAGAACAGAGATAAACTTGTGAAATCCGGATGAAGACTCGACGGCTGCTAAAACCAAAAAAAACGAACAAGACCAGCAACCAAGTAGAGCGGGGAATGCGATGCAAGAAAACACGAGAGAGAAACCGAAAGGAATTCAAACGACCACGCAGCCTGAGCAGCACCCTGGAGTTCCTTCTTCGTTTTCCTTCGTGCCGTACGGGCCAGGGGTGCTTCCGCCAGGGCCGGGCATCATCCCAGGTCGACCTGTCTGCTGTTCCTGCATCGTGGCGTCAGTTAATACGCGCGAGGGGATATAAAACGCCGTACCTTGTTATATTTCCTGATTTCACGGACAAGATTGCTGAAAGCCTCATCTACGTTGATCCGTTGCTTCGCAGATGTTTCAATGAATTTGCAACCGAAATGCTTGGCAAGGTCACGGCCCTCTGCATCAACATGTCAGTTAGAATGGAGAAGAACTGTTGGAAGACGCGTACCGTTCATGCCGACTTGTCGTTCGTATTCTAGGTCGCACTTGTTGGCTACAACGATGACAGGGAACGTGTCTTGATCCTTCACCCGGAGAATCTGTTGATGGAAGGTGCTTATTTCTTCGAACGAGTTTCGAGACGTGATGGAGTACACCAAGAGAAACCCTTCGCCCGTTCGCATGTACTGTTCCCTCATGGCGCTGAAAGAAGCACCCCGTTAGGACCGAGATCATTTACGTGATGGTACAAGATGTGATGGAAGCGGATAAAATTTCTTTGGAGAAAAGGGTGAACGGGAACAGAAGGTGGCGGCACCGAACGATGGATGGAGACTGGGGGGCTGGGAGTCGAAATTAGATCATGTATGACGCTCACCCATATTCCTCTTGACCAGCTGTATCGAGCACGTCAAGCAGCGCGACCTCATCATCGATCACGCACTGTTTGCGGTAAGAATCTACACGCTGTATTAAGACGACCGAAAGGGTAATGCTATCGAAATACTTGCCTTCGATAGTAGGATCATATTCGTCTACGAAATGACTTTGAATGAACTGAATGGTCAATGCCGACTTTCCAACACCTGTTACAGTCAAGTAAGGTGCGGCTAGTATGAAGATTGCTCATGCACTCACCACCACCACCAACGACGACGAGTTTGTACTCTCGCAAGAATTGAGCCTGTGCAACCCCCTGCCCATTAGATTAAAGAGAGAAAGACAGAAACAACATAACGCACTCTAGTCGCCATTCTGCCTTTACAAGTCTGAGTGGGATTTAGAAGAGAGAAAAAGAAATATAGAGAATGGGAAAGCGAGATGAGTGTGCAAAGGGAGGGATACCGCACTAGGGTCAAGTAGTCAATCAAATGAAATGGCAACACGACCAAACACGATCACTGAAATGTCGCTCGGCGCACCGTGCCGCGGCTGCATCACAAGTACACCTCTCCTTGTCCTCCCGCTATTATATTGCCATACCTAACAGTTCCGGTATCCTGGGGCAGGTATTCCAGGTTCAAATGTTATATATCAATACTGTTGAGGTACTGGCAGAGTCTGATAGTGTTCCGGCCTGTCAAGAAGGTAGGATCATAGATTTCACGGCTCTGAGAGCCCCTGACATCTCCCCTGGCACAGCTCGCCTCAACCGAACACAACCGATACGGTTAAAAGGTAATAGTCTATATTGTTCGTCTTTATCGATATCGGTTAGCACCTGGACGAGCCTGGACACGGATATCTGTCGTGCTTGTGGTAGAATTCAGTGGGACCTTGCGGTTCACACGCAATCGGCTATTGCCTTAGGAGCGTGAACAACATTCATGCTGTGAGCCAGTGAGAAAATAGGCTGTTCTTGGATATGTAACATGATGGCATCCAACAAATCCGGAATCGTCCCAGTCAATCATCCCAACCTCCAGAGGACCGTTGTCTTTTCGTTTCGCTTCGATAGCTTTTCTCCCTCCTCCGACGCTCCTTTGCAGCTCGTTCTAGATTAGCAACGTGTTTCTTTTTCTCTTCTGAAGTTTCGTTCTTGATCAGGGCCACTGCCGTGGTCAAGATCACATTGTGCAGCTAGGAACAGGAATAAGAATCCTCCTCGAAACATGAATCAAGGAAGGGCATACCTTCCGCAAACAATCCTCGACATTCTGTGATTGAGACCGGTAAACAGTAGACGTGATCATGATTGATTTTGTGGAGGATACATAGTAAGGCTATGTATGTCGATCAACATTGAAACCCTGTCCTTATAGACTGATTTCATCAACATACAGATTTCTTTAGGCCGGGTTGAGCCCACAACGGAATCCATTCCGAATTAATGGAACAACGAGCAGTCGCCTTGGTGTTTACCTTGTTTACATTCTACAATTTGACACTTAGAGCCTTACGCAACGAATAGACGAGCTGTATAAATCGCACACCTGACCACCTGGACCCGAACTGCGCGAAAACGACAGCTCCACGACACTTCTGGGTAAAGTTATAGTTTTGAATTCAGACAGCCAAGAGCGGGCCTGGGTACTGTCTTGCGGTGTCTCCAATACAGAGATGCCAGGCGGAATAGGGAGCGAGGTTTTCCCATGATGTGCTGTTCGAACTTGACACAGCCGGGGTAGGAGCTGTTCTACCGTAAACGGACGGCTCAAGACAAACTGTCGGATGGGTAGGTGTTTGAGCATCACTCAGCACCCATCCTACAGTGACATGTTCGAGATCCCTCCTCGAAGTCGACGTCACAAATGAAAAGCGCGTCGGCTATACCGGCCCGGATGCTGAGTTGGATCGGAGAAACTGAAGCTCAAGTTCTCCCTTTTCGCAGGAAGCAAGTGTAGAACTGTATTATAGTAGGGATAAATCAGTCAGCAGCGAGATCTTATAATAGGCCAGCTGGTAACGATAGAAATATCCTTTCACACCAGGGTTCCTCGGTGAGAAATGCGTACTATACTAGGAAAAATGCAGTTTCATTTGTCCAAAAAGTGCACTCCAAAAGCTGATGCTCAAATTCAAGCTTTCCGATATTCTCCCTTCCCCCGAAGCGACGTACACAGCAGAGGTTTCTACCTCATCGGTTTCCTACAATAAGGTCTCGACTGTCCCTCCTACCCCGGATGTGCCAGGTCCCCATGTTTCAATATGCCCAAATGTAGAGGCCGAATACTGGCTAGCTAGATTCCTCACTTCCTTTGGTGAATCTGCGCTAATCGTAGAAGAGCTGAGTGACATGGTTGTGTTTCCGTCGGGCATCCTGATAGGAACTTGAAAGGCGTCATTTCGAGTCGAGCCTCCGATGTTGCTAGACAGCGAGCTGTCCCCTACATCGATGACAAAGTATGGGGCTCCCGACCGACAAAAAGGTTTATGGTTCCCAGTCCTACAGAAGGTTTTCATATCGGCGTGTTAGGCTGGGATGTTCGAAGTGATTGTACAAACCTCCTTTTCTGCGACATTATATGATGAGGTAAACGAGTTTCAAGTGGTCTATAGAACTTCACTCACGACATCTAGGTTCAAATCAATGCGTCATTTTCGAAAAGGGAAGAGAACGTACTCCTTGCTGCAATGATACGGTTTCTTATCCGGATCACATTTTCCTGAACCTGTAATGAATACAGTTAGCATTCAAGGAAAAATAGCAATGGGTAGAACACATACATCGAGAGAGCATGGGTCCGGAGTCTGCCGCAATACCACAACCAGCGGTCGCGCATCTGCACCGTTTAGGGTGCACCATTCGTCTCACGTTCATTTTTAGATGTTCTCTTTTGATCTGAGCGTTGGGCCATTTTGCCAGTGCTCCCCATAATTTCCTCATACTGAAATCCCAAATCAGCAGCCCCTTCGGAATGCGGTATCATGGTGTGTTGGGTCAATAACAGAGCTTTGGGTGCACTCTTTTTCGGGACCAGCAGTTAATGGACTCGTTCGCGTGCCAAGCAGGTAGCGAGTCCGAAAGTCTTTTTTACAGTCAGTGTATCACTCAATAAGGGCACAATAGATGGCTGCCCTCACAAGGGCAGGGGCGTCCTTATTCAGAGCCGCAAGAACAAGATAACGCCTAGCAAGCAACTAGTTCTGAGCCTGAGAGATTGTAGACCTATGTCAGAAGGAGAGTAGACCATAAGTAGGTACAGACGTCAAGCCATAGTCAAAGGCAGCCTCTGCACTCCCTGAATCAGGCATGGCAGAACTGTCGTACGGCTTCGACACATCCTGAGGACGATAATCCATGCGTTCTAAGGCGTACACTATCGAGGATACTGCCACTGGGGGCAAGGACAGCAGAAGGAGGCGTGAAGCTGTAGTAGCTAACAGACTGGGGTATTTGGAATACAATCGAGTCCCAATAGAGTCCATCATATTCTAACCAAGCTGGGGCTTTAGTGATTTGAAAGCATCGTCGAAGACTACATAAGCCATCCTCATATTTTTAGTGATGCTGATATCTTCTACAGGACCTGCAGGATATCGTCCGTAGTCAGTTTCCAAGAAGCCAAAGGCGGATTGCCTGTTATCCCAAAGCTGGTCAAGAGGGCACGTATCAAAGCTTTCGCGACCTCGGGGGCAGCATCCTTCTCTGTCTCAGGGGAAAACGCCGTCGGTTTCCCCCCGTCGAGAGCCTGAGAGAGTTCGTCTGAACGCACCAAGCTGCTTCCCGCCGGTTGCATCTAGAACAGTAGATGATAGGGCGGATCTATTTGGACAAAACGCGGGTCGAAATGCTATTCGTTTGAAATACGGCCCGAAGGCATACGAGGAGGAAGTGGGAGAGCATTGGATTTCCCGACGTCATGCCAGAGATGGTTGAGGTTGAAGCCACGGTGACTACAAGAAGGCGAATGTGGTCGACCAGAGCGTATTTCAGTTGTGGGATTACGCGTCGTGGGCTTCACATGCAACCTACGAGTCGACGTTGACCGTGACGCACGCCGCCGCGTTCCGCCCTGACGTCAAGCCCGGCATGAAGGCGATGTGGTAGACCTTTCGAGGAAAATACGCCAAGCGGGAGAAAGAATGGAGAGAAAAATGCATAGAGTATCGTTTAGTTTCTGGGTTATTATCACTCACTTACATACCATTCATGTATCTGGCACAAGGACGATGTTCTAAAGAAATGCTATTCTACAACAAGAGATTATACTTTTCTACATCTACGTAACATAGGCCTCTTCATACTCTACTCAATGCCCAGCGATTAAGTCAGTTTCGCCAAGGAAAGTTGGTTTTTGTCGACATTAGTCGAGAAGTAGGCTGACTTGAGGAAAGTATCACCAACCTGAAGAATACCTTGAATCAGTAACTACACATGGTATCAAACTCGTATATGCGTACCAGCCATTCCCCTTGTCCAACGTTGCCCGAAGAAAGTCCTGAAACGCACATACCAGTGGGGTCGTTAATATCCAAAGGCGCGAATGCAAGGTCTCGAGGGTCGATGGCGAAGGATGTACCTCCAAACGTCAAGGCAACGCTAGCGTTCGTAGTGCAAGGTACGAGGAATCCACCCTGACCATCCGAAGCAGCGCCATCGATGTTGCTGTGAATAGTTTCTGCATCAGCGGCGGGCGCGATGAGAAGAGTAGTTCCGGTGTCCAAGATGGCTGCCTGGCCTTGAATCTTCAAGTCGGTACCGTCGACGGACGCACCATCCAAGGCAGCGACCCAGAAGCCCTGTTTGCTAAGATTGTCGACAGTCACCAGGGTGTTTGCTTGGAACTTGGTGTCGTCAAGCCCGCTATGAAGAAGAGGTGAGGTTTAATTCAACTAGTGGTAGATCGAACTTACCCAAAGGTAATTTCTCCGTCATTTTTGCCATCTGCAAGACGAGATATTTTGAATGACGTGATAGCTTCTCCGATGAGACCATTCTTTGCAAGCGACTCAACAGGTGTCAAGAATCCTTGATTTGACAGCGTCTACACATCGCTTTCGGTGAGAATGTTAGCTTATTAGGATGAAATACTGAAACATACTGATTGTGCGAGGCCGATGAGACCATCAAATTCCGTATTATCGGAAGCAAATTCGACAGACTCGACCTCGGCAGTGCCGAAGTTATGAGCTTGCAAGAGAAGACCAGCGATGGTAACATCATCTGCAACCTTGACGCCTACCACGGAACCAGTACCATATGTGATATTCCACTGCTCGTTGAAGGTGTTGAAAGAGCTAGACCTCTGCTCGCCGAGGAATGTATGGTTTCCCTAAAAAGAGGACTATTAGTGACCTAGCCCTTTGAAGTGAACATAATACATACGCAATTTCCTCCACCTTCGGCCTGGCAGTTATCACTGCCCACCCAAAAGTCAGCCGATCCAGAGTCCATGAGGACCCTAAATTGGCGAGGAGGTGTCCCGATCTCGATAACGGAAGTGTAGCCCACATCGTTAGCCCTAGATAAGGTAAGGAGCTCGTTATCAATCGCTACGCATGCCAGGAGGATCTACTTACAGTATATCCAATCCCAACGAGTTGTTCGCGGTCGGTGTGTTCGCGTCGGTCACGCCTCCATTCAGGAGGGCGTTGATCTCGGCAGCCGTAAAGCCACTTGAGGCAGAGGCAGAGGTGGCAGTTGCAGAAGAACTAGCAGAAGCATTTTGGTCTTCGTGCAAGCTGAGAGTAGGCTTGTCCAAGGTTGCAACTGAACTGTGAAAGTACGGATTGTAGCGTTTTTGAAGTTCGGTCGTCCTTTCATTAGGATGACATGCATGCACGCGCTTGTGAAGACTGGCTCGAAGCTCCTCGTCCGTTGGACCGACTCCAGAGTCTGACATAAGAGCAAGACGTCGATGGCCACGATTGATGTGTTGTTGTAAGAGCTGGAAAATAACATTACTTTCAACTGATATTGAATACGGGCAAAGAAACGCACCACTTGTGGATGTAGATCATTTCGTCGCTGCTGAAGCTTCGTCAAAGGAAGCGTCAGGATTTTGTGTTTCTTGCTCAGAGGCGCAGCCTTGACATCGTGAAGCGTAAAAAGTAAAAGGAAGAGAGCGGAAAGGGAAAACGCTAGTTTGGACTGCATCGTTGAGTCGTCGATAGCTCAGCAAGTGAAAGAATGTGTTGTAGATGAGGAAAACGCCTGGCCAGAGGAGAAATAAAGCTCAGCCAGGAGCAAAAGAAAGGAAGAGAGGAAGAGACGATGAGGTGGCGAGAGTAGAACCTTGGACTTTATACTCGTTCGATCAGGCATGGTGGATAAAGAACAATACGGATTACGTATGGTCTGACACGGCGACCACGGGCAAAGAACAATAATAATGAACCATTGTTGTAAAATGGAGAAAAGACACGACCCCGCACGGTGGCAGTGCTAGCTTTCAAGGCACGCTCACAAAAACTCAAATATCGATGGTCTTTCAATTCCCCATTATATTGACAATCCCGAAGAGTCTGGCTATCGTGGCATGCTATTGAATGTCTGTAATTCAAGGTGGTTTAAACTTTAAACAAGCTTTGCCAAAGAAATACTGTTCTTATTGACGTCGACACTAAAGTATGCGTTCTTCAAGAACACATCACCGACCTATGAATGCAATTGGTCAAACAATTCTCAGACACGCTCGAAAAATCGGCCTACCAGCCACTCATTAGCAGCTCCAACATTTCCAGAAGAGATACCGGAAACACAGTCTCCCGTAGGATCATTGGCATCTACGGGTGTGAAGGCCAAGTCCCTAGTGTCGATCGTGAACTCTTGGCCTCCGAAGGTGAGAGCGACGCTTGCGTTGGAGGTGCAGGGAATGGTAAAGCTACCCTGACCAGCCGATTGGGCACCAGAGATCAGCTGATGAACGGCGGTAGCGTCACTTTGGGGGGCGATGATTAGAGTGGTTCCGGTGTCGAGAATAGCGAGACGACCAGAGAGACCAGTATCAGTACCATCAACAGTGATAGAATCCATCGCACCCTCCCAAAAGCCGTCTTGGCTTTGGTTGTCCACGGTGACGAGAGTGTTGGAATCAAACTTGGAGGTGTCGAGGGCACTGCATTCTGATCAGTCTTGCAACCAAAGCATTTGACCCGAGAAGACACTCACCCAAAGGTAACTTCACCATCGTTGAGATTGTCAGCGAGTCGAGAGATCTTGAACGATGTGATCGCAGCGTCGATAAGGCCTGCTTTAGCCAATGATTCGACAGGCGTCAAGACACCCTGGTTTGAAAGCGTCTACAAGAATCATCAAATTGTGACAAACTTGGAACGACAACAAAAAAACAATACTGACGGATTGAGCAAGTCCCATCAAACCATCAAAGGGAGTCGAATCAGAAGAGAAATCAACAGTCTCGGTAGTAGCAACACCAAATGTATGTGCGTCCAAACTCAGACCAGCCACAACCACGTTGTCCTGGACAATGTCGCCCTGAACAGCACCAGTACCGTAGGTAACTTGAAATTGTGTGTTCTGGTCCTGGAATGAACTGGAGCTGGTTGACCCAAGGAAATTATGGTTACCCTAACAACTCCTGATAAGAATCGGTGGAGAAGTAGGAGAGCAAGCACTTACACAACCTCCACCATTCTCTGATTGGCAGTTCTCCCCACCAACCCAAGTATCAGCAGATCCCGAGTCCATGAGCAACAAGAAATCCTGTGGAGGCGTACCCATCTGGATTGTCGCAAGATAACCAACATCATTGGATCTGAAAGTAAAGTAAGATTAGCTACAAGTGAACAGATATCAATTAGAAAAAGCCTCACTCAATGTCGAGTCCAAGCGAATTGGCAGTCGTTGGAGTGTTTGCAACCGTGACATCAGAAGATGCAGCATCACTCGCCGAGCTAGCCGTGGAGGTTACATTAGTTCCAGAAGTAGTCGATGCAGTTGAGTTGCCAGCGCTGGTTGAGGTGGTAGCCCCATTATTGTTGCCTCTACAAACGTTCATCATCACTCCCGCGCAGAAAGCCCGCATTGAATGTTTACTTACTGATTATGGTGATGCTTCCTGCTGACGACCGCGTTGGCACGACTACCGCTTACCCCATCCCGATTGAAACGCTTGGAGTTCCCGGGTGGAGTGTACTTGTGGTACCGCTTGTAGACTGGATCATTCTCCAACGACACCACCCTCTTTTCGAGATTGCGCCGAAGTTCAGCGTCAGAGGGAGCCTGCCTGCCAGTCATCCGAGCAAGACGGCGAAGAGCGCGATTAATGTTCTGCTGGTGAAGCTATTTGGTGAGGGGAATAGGATTAGAGATGAACAAGAGAACTTGGAGGAGAGACGTACGATCTGGGGGTGAAGATCTGAACGTTGCTGAATACGCTTGAGAGGTAGTGTGACGCTACCGCTGCGCTTAACGACTGGGTGAGCGTCCGCATCCTGGGCGGACAAAGCAAGAAGAACGCCTGCCAGAAGCGCGTAGAAAGAAAGACTGAGGTTCATACTAGGAAAAGGAGAGCGGGGAAATGAGATGAATGTTGGTGGTGGTGAATTGAAAATGAAAGTTTTAAAGGAAACCAGTCAAAGGCCCGGCCTTGAGGAAAACAGACAACGCCACTGGCAAAACACTAGGAAAGGGGAGAAAGAATGAGGTCGTAACGAAGGAGAGTCTGCGATCATATAAGTATGCGGGACCTGAATGTTGCGGTGATCGGCGAGTTACCCCGAATAGTACTTTCCGTCCGCGAAACGGAGAAATAAAAAGGGATGATGATCTGTTCAGCTTCTCGGGCCACGTGAAATGGACGAGCTCACTTGCTGCAAAGTTAGGCTGTACGCACCAAACGTCTAGCAAAAGAATCAGGTTGGAGGAATAACTTGCCTCGAGAAGAGTCACAACTAACATTTGTCGCATTTTCCCAGCTAATTCAAGTAACTGCGGATTAATATTACGGGCGTTGAGCAGGTAACGAGCCGGAGTCCGTGTGTCCATGCGCAGCTGTTCATGGGTATTCATCGGCGGCCGACACAATAGAACTTCTATCAAGAACAAAGTTTGAGCAGGAAATAAAGCACCTGTTATTCGCTAGTCAGATGTTGTTCGTAGGATAGTTACACTATGCGATTGTTCCGATAATTTGCGTCATACACGACGCAGAGTTTTATGTTGTTCGTCGAAATTTTTGTTACACCGATCATTACACAAGCGTCGATCTTAAACATCATCAGCCAAGACTTCTTCACTAAAGGCGGGACCTTGCTGCTGCATCGTCAAGCTGAGGGTTCATCGGACGTGAATGCTGCTGCATCATTTCCAAGGTGTCTCGATATAGATCAGCCTGTGTAATGTGAGGGCAACACATCAAGGAGTGTTGTATAGACCATACCTTGATCAAGCCCCAGACACCATGTCGCGCATTTGCACTGTTCGTTCTTGCTACTTCTTCTGCTTTAGCCAACACATCAGCGGTGTTCCCGGCGACGATATGATCCACAAGCCCAGCCTCCAAAGCCTCTTTTGGAGTGAATTTATGACCTTCTAAAGCTATTTTTCTATGCAGCCGACCATCACCAATCTTGGCACGAAGGATGGCTGCGAACGAGAGAGGCCAGATAGCGCCAAAGAGGACCTGATTATAATCATTTTTTAACCTAGAGAAATGGAAGACGCTACAAACTGCTCTACCTCATTCATGCACATCCATGCGCGTCTCTTGCTACCATCGGTCATGACACGGTAGTCACATGCCAGAGCCAGCATCATTGACCCAGCGAAACAGTGTCCATTAATAGCAGCGATAGTTGGTACTGAAAGAAGCGATTCAGATTATCACACAGATTCGTGAAACCAAGGATACTACGCACTCGGGAAAGTCAACAGCCTCGCAAGCAGAGGGTTATATGTAACTGTTGAAGTGGATCGGATCTCACGATCCTGACTACTATACATGTTTGCTTACCAGGAAAGAAGTTAAGATTGGCAACGACGCTAGGATAATCAAGTCCTAGGATACGGGTGAGCCGTTGTCTCATGTTCTTTACAGTCACATACCATTGCTGAAGAACTTGTCTTGGTTCCTAGCACCAACAAATATCAGTGCTCCTTTGGCGCCTTCCGTGTCCTTATTCTGCTGGGCAGTCCTCCACTGTGCGCGCCAATCTCTTTCTACTGCGTCTAGAGCGGGCTTGATGCCGTAGTCAACCATTTCAAGTGTCAAGCGGTTGTCATTCGAATGGTGCAGTTCGATGATCCAGAGCCACTCATCGGCTGTAGAGACGCGTCAATATTCGCTGTAGATTTCTGAAAGCAACTGTGACGACTTACGGCGGGTGAGGGTGATGAGAGGGCCATGAGCAGGAAGACTGAGTGGATATGTCATGGTGAGAGATCATAGAGAGACAAACAGCGCTGGCAGTGAGAGGAGTTGGATCGGTTACTCAGGACCGACATGTGATTCTGTGTTGGATCGGCGAGTATATTGTAAGACCGAACTCGCCAGCATATAACATAAGTAACAGGCATAAGCGCAGGAAAGAATTTACCGCGATTTGCCCCAGAATTTGAACCGTATTCTGGGGCAAGTGACGTTTGCGGATAACCGGCTACGAAAGCTCCTGCAAAACAGACACAAATCTACTACTTGTCTCCTGCAACCATGACCTCTGTTACGGACGAACAGAAGGCTGCAATCAAAGGTGGTTTCGTTCTTCCGTGCCACTGCACTGGTACTAAGTCGAGGTACAGCCAAGCTCGAAGCCCGGGAAGAGCACATACGTGAATCATGGGTCAAAGCGATGGAGGCTCGCTTGGTGCGAGATGAACTCGAAAAATGTCACAGATCAGAGGGCGTCAATCACTACGAGAACTGTAAATGGCTTGCGGACAAATACCTGGTCATGTTGAAGGAAAACAAGGTGCGTCTTTAACTCGCCAGATCTAATACTTCCTATTCATTCGACGCCTAGGTGCATGGATACAAGCATATAGACACTATGTGATCCCAACAATCAAGCCTGTCTGCCTATATCTGGCGTGAATATATCCTGGATTGCTCAGCATGCTCAAATCGGTTATGATTAGAGTAACATGCTTCAGAACAATTATTATTAATCCTATCCTACAGTTGGGTATCTATCCTCTTATTCGCTCCTCGGTGCAGCTTCCACCATCGCAACCGTATGATCCCAAAGTTTTTGTCTCTGCTCTTCATCCCCGTAGTATCGCTTCTTCCCCATATCCTCGCCTCTCCTGCCGACTCTAAACGCGCCTGCTGCCTTTTGCAGGGTCCCGTGCCACATATACTCTGCGCAATCTTTTGGTGAGATCCCAAATGGATACATCAGACCCATAATGAGCGGTGCAGTGTATCGGAATACAGCGGAAGGTGATGCATAAACATAGTTCGTACGCACAGCTCCAGGGAAGGCGTGGATGAAAGAATGGTAGGGGTACCGCTGTGCGAAGGCCTAGATGTGCGTTAATGACTAGCGTACTGATCGCGAGGGATAGCGATACACACCTCGGACATCAAATCCAGGTATGTCGGTATTCTCAGTGCCACTTTTACGGCAGAGTAACTCTTTTTCATATCCAGGTCATCTACATCGATGCTCCCTCCATATCCAGGTGCCATGACAGACACCACCTTGGAACCCTCGTCTTTCAAGGAACCTAGTAAATCCTTCACAAACTTCCATTTCGCATAATATGCGACGGCCATTTTCCTGTCCATTCCCTCCTTTGTTTCTTCCCTTCCCGCCGTAGTGAGATATCCGGTCGTGAGGACAAGAAAGTCTACCTTCTTTTCCCCAAGATGCTTCTTCACCTCCTCTGTAGCACAGGCGACGTTGGACATGAGGCTGGCGTCGCATGAAACGAATTCGCGGATGGGTTTCACTGAAGAAGACGGGTGAGGAAATGACTCGATGATCTCCTGTGCAGCTTTGGCATTTCGCCCGACAATGATGATGTTGGCGTTCCCTTGGCTATGAGAGGCGAGCGATTGGGCCATGGCTCGACCGATTCCGGCGGTACCCCCAAAGAAAACGGCGGTGGGTGCGGTCAGGGAGGAGAATATGGAGGCGTTGGATGCTCGTATACTGGCGATGGACATGGCGGCGGCAATGGTTTGACTTGGCGGAAGGAGATGTTAAGTATGCAATTTCTGCCGGTGACATGACGCGTACTAAATCGCGTGTCCCTTCGGCATCAATCCCGGCCGGAAGCCATCCCTTCATTCATCAGGCACGAACAAACACACGCTACCTTCCCGGGAATTATATTTTGTCCTTATTTTTCCCTCGTCTCTTCAATTCTTTCTGGATTCATTTTTAGCACGAGATTCCGGTGGATAAAGGGTGTATCTGTTGTCATGCCGCGTTTTGACTGGTGCAGTCAAGAGTTTGAGAGTTTCACGGCTTGTTCTTTTTCGTCTCAACCTACGAGAATCCGAGATAAGATAAGCCAAGGCATAGCCATTAGTCCTATACCTAGCCAAATAATGGCATTTCTTTGGGGATTCAACCCAGTGAAAGGTTGCTTCCTCTCCCCACGTCGCTCGCAAGCTTTCTCTGGCCAGCATACGGCCATTCTCCCTGTTCTTTCGTCCCACCCACCTACTCCCTACAGTGCTTGGTGTACCAGATTCGGCTTCTTGCTTGTGCTCTGGTTCCCAGGCGCTCAAGACTTGGGCCTGCCGCTTCGTTTGGGTTCTCATTTCGTCGGACTGCCTCTTCAGCTGACCAATCAACTCACATTCGGTTGGTCTGCTCCTTCCCGACACTCACCCAAACTCGTGGCTTCGACACGCCCTTGTCTTTCGACACACCACTCAAATACACTAGTATTCGAGTGTCCTCCATTCACATTATACATCCTGACATAACATATGGCACTAGCCTAGGCGAACTAGCTTATCCTAACACTCGGGGCCAACATGAGGACCTCCCAGTATAACGAGAACACTCACGATCGCATATGAGTACCCCACAATATCGACGAATTTAAGACTTACTCTTGTTGCATTAACTCACATGCAGCTCTCGCCTTTTCTTGGGCCGCTCTTTATAGGTTGCATCAGGGGCAATCGCGACGTGGTGCTATCTGCTAACACCGCCAGCCTATGTGCTACAGAACCCCCCTAGAAATGAATGAAGACACATGTAATTGCATACAATAACTCGAATAGCGGCTGGGTGTCAGCGGCATAAATACTTTGCAGTAGTATGATTCACACTAGGACCTGCGGACTTATGGTTTTGTCGTTCCTAACACTTTTATCGACCTGTATGACCCATTTGCTCGGGGAAACACCGAGGGCACTAGTGTACACTGCGACCGCCGGCTTTCGACACGATTCAATACACACGGCTGTCCAAGTTCCGTAAGCCAGAAGTGCGGCGGTAAACATCGACTTTGAGAACTCGGAGGACAAGGGCGTCTTTACAGATCAGGGCTTAGAGGGATGTAATATCGTTATTGTTTTGAGCACCACAGGGAAAGTTACGCCTTCTATCTTCGCAGCTTCCAAGTCCTTGGGGGCTAACTCTCGTATGGTGCTAGTCTTGGATGATACAGGAAAGATCACCTTTCAACATTATCTGAATTACGGAGGAAACTTTGTTGAAATTAATTTAGCGAGCACAACGCTCACTACGGCGGCATGTTACGGAAAGGAACTGGGTGAGTATTCAAAGCTCTCCTACCTCGTATTATCTGATCCAAAATCGGATGTCTATGCAGATGCTGTTTTGGACACTTCTTATCGTCCTGAGATTCAAAATGTCGTGCGGTCAGGTTCCCTATGGAGTAACACACAAGCAGTGAACGATTTCAGACCATAGTGGTGTCAGACGCATCTCATTCCAGTACAGAGAACCTTCCTACCGATTGGCCAGTCCGTGATGAAATGTACACTTGGCATCTGCAATGACAAATCCTCCCACTGACCCTGCAGCCAAGGTACAATTTCAAATCAGATCCCAGGTCTGTGGGTGCCACCGTCATTCTCACAGTGGACGAATCGAGTTATACAGGTGTGGATGCGTCCCTCAGTACGTCAAGAATATGATTGATGTGTATCTTGTACTAGATGACGGAACGCGGCGTTTCAATCAGGGCGAGCCTCATCCTATTGGTAAAAATAAGATGTATGATCAGAGACAGGGATCGTCGGCTAATTACCCTTCATTAGCGTGGTATCAAGAACACGGTGCTGGTGTAGAGAACGGCGGCACTGCAGGGCGCAGTTTTTATACGTCTCTTGGACGTCTCAACGAGACGTGGGAGGTTCGTTTCCCGTGGTGTTGTCGAAAGAAGACTGAGATGCTGACTTGTGTCCGTTATCAAGGACGAACTGTTTATGAATCATATCCTGAGTGATATTCAGTGGACACTATAGACAAATACAACACGGGCGTTCGATTCCGGGAACGGAGGCATTTCTTCGTCTGCTTTTGCGTCTCCTAGCTCGACGACTTCGACATCGGGAATTGCGTTGGGATCGGGAGTGCGCTGTGTGCCACATTCCCGTTGAGTATACGGTTCAGAAGATACTAATCCTAGGATATCCGCGGCCGTACGCTTTACTGAGATGCTAAAATTACAAGTGTAGCTTTTTATTTAGCGTAATCATCTCCACGGCGGTAATTTGACTCGCCGCTGCGGCTCTTGTCTGATACGAAACACCAAGCCCTTTCGATTTTGATCTATGTGCTTTAACACATCAAACATTATACGTGAGCAGCATCTACGAAAGACTGCGAGGTACGCAAACGTTGATACCCAATGCTACAATACAATCCGGATCGCTACCAAAGACTTCTTCTAAGTGCATTCTCACTCTCTATATTGAAAATATACTCTGGATGCGGCTCGCTTAGTGACGTGTAGTAGATTCGGGGAAAGGTGGTAGAGAACCTCGCTTCCTTGCGATAGTCGCCTGCGGAATCTGTAAACTCTAGTGTACGAGATTGAGCTTGACGGCGTCTTTACCTTCAACTGTTATCCCTATATAGCAAGCGCAGTGAATGCATCTTACAGGAAGGGATAACCATATTACTAATGCACAGATGCGTTCTCTAGAAGGTCAGAATCACAGATAGAGAGAATAAATGTATCACCCGACCGTCCAGCTCTTGCAAAGCCGCCAACAAGATAATTCATATCCTTTTTTTGGGGGGAGGGACAAACCGGGCCTCTTGACGGTCATGTTAAATCGCACCTCACTCGTGCTGACAAGGTCCACCGACTCGGCTCTCGTAACTGCGAACAACGAAAAGAATTCATTGAGAGATCAGGATGTCTCCTGTAAGAAAGAAATGGGATAATAGTCATCGTTTCTTGCCAGATCGCCCTCACTAATTCTTGGTCGCGTTTTCAGCACGGTAAGAATGGGAAAAATTATATATATGGATTCTATGGCCGGTCCTGCAAGTATGGCATTCGTATGTATCCGTCCGATATATTTGACTGGGCGCGTGGCGGAACAACGAAAGGAACACCCCAAAAAGCCGGCATCAGGAGATCGTCAAAGGGCTAAAAGAGTATATATTGTACCACAGTAAGAGGCCGCAGGTTATTTAGAATTTCTTTTTATGGGAGAAAAGACGCTTCCGAGTGACTATAGGTCCATATAGATCCACATACATTGCCGCTGTCGTGCAAAGCACGTACAGGGAGGTGGTGATGTGAAAGCAGCCAGAATTGAGGATACTGCGGATGATATCCTTCGACCAACTGCTGCCCAGCAAAACTGTTCCTTGGTCCCTAGTGCGGTTAGACCAGTCAGCTGTCCAGGACCATAGACTGTCGACAACATCCAGCACTTGGTGGCCGTGGCGAGGGGTGGCGAAAAACGACCTGGTATCGGCCGGCTGTTTTTAATGTTGTGACTCAGTCGATCACCTCATTATTACCACCACCACCCCATATTTTACCCTACCCATGAGCTAACCTCTTTCCATACCTATACCAACTAATGTCCGGTTCCTCTACCCCGTCCTCGACCTCGTCGCACTCGTCGTCGCCAGTATCATCGCCGCCGACAACACCCCCGAATCTTCATCAAAACACCATCGATCCCTCGGCTCCATGGCTCGTACAGAAGTTTGGCGGAACCAGTGTTGGAAAGTTTGCTGTCAAGATCGCAGAAGACATCATATCGTGCGTTTATGCTATGTTTTCCTTCTGCCCTGTCTTACACCTATGCAGGAACTACATCGACTCGAATAAGGTCACTGTTGTATGTTCTGCACGATCTGGTTCTACGAAGACGCTAGGAACGACCAACCTCCTTCTGCGAGCCGCTTCTGAGGCCCTCGTCCGTCGAAAAACTGCCGGAATCGGTGGAGTCAGCACACCTGGGACTGGTACGGTCACCCCGACCCTTTTCGGCCGAATCAAAGATACATCACAGTCTCCGCCCATGTCTCCCGTAAGGAGCAGATCTTCGTCAGATCACCAGCGTCAAACATTTAACAGTCTCGCTCCGTTATCCGTGCCCCAAGCGGGCCAGGAATTGCCGGTTTACAATGTTACAGTGGATCTCATTCGCCAGGAGCACATCAATGCCGCCAGGGAGAGTGTTAGGGACCCTGACATCCGAAAAGAACTTGAGGCTGAGATAGAGAGCGATTGTGACTGGCTTCGCAGTTTTTTGTTTGCGTCGCAGGTAAGCAAAGCATCCGTTCGTTTACCATTTTTTCTCATCAACTGTGCCAAGGTAATCGACGAAATCTCTCCTCGTTCCCGGGATAGTATCATAGGACTCGGTGAACGTCTAGCCTGTAAATTCATGACCGCTGTGCTCCGAGATCAAGGCATCGACGCCGAGTACGTCTCACTCGAGAACATCGTACCAGAAATGGACGAGGACTCCTACGCTGATGGCTCCTTAGACCAAGCCTTCTATGATCGCCTCGCCGTCGCCGTAGGTGAACGTATCGAACTGTGTGAGCAGCGCGTACCTGTCGTCACAGGTTTCTTTGGACCTGTTCCCGGCTCGTTATTACGACAAGTTGGGCGGGGTTATACAGACCTGCTTTCCGCGCTCCTCGCTGTCGGTATCAAAGCATCAGAACTACAGATCTGGAAAGAGGTCGACGGAATCTTCACCGCCGACCCGCGTAAGGTGGCCACGGCGCGCGTGATTCCATTCATCTCGCCCGATGAGGCGGCCGAGTTGACGTACTATGGGAGCGAAGTTGTGCATCCTTTCACCATGGAACAGGTCATCCGGAAGAAAATTCCCATTAGGATCAAGAACGTAGAGAATCCGGCTGGATTGGGGACTGTCATTTATCCAGACCTGGAGGAGGGAGAGGAAGTGCCAGTCGCGAGACAGTCGGATACAGAGCAGCATGCACTTGGTCAGGAGAGCAAGAGGGCGACTGCTGTGACCATCAAAGAGCGCATCATCGTGTTGAACGTGAATTCCAATAGGAAGAGCGTGTCACATGGGTTCCTCGCTGGAATATTCTCTACGCTCGATAGATTCGGGGTCGTGGTGGATCTTATCAGTACGAGCGAGGTGCATGTCAGTATGGCCATCGAGGAAGGATTAGGCCCGAAAATTATGGATCGTCTTCTCAGGGAACTTCGAAAAAGCGGGACGGTAAGCGCATACAACTTATTCCTTCGATGTGTGAATCTTACCTTCTAGTGCAGGTATCTGTACATCAAGATATGGCTATCCTATCCCTTGTGGGGAAGCAAATGCGTAATATGGTTGGCATTGCGGGAATCATGTTCACTACGCTTGCAAAGGGCAACGTCAACATAGAGATGATAAGCCAGGGAGCTAATGAGATCAATATCTCATGCGTCATTCAAGGGAAGGACGCCGTCAAGGCGCTCAATCTCATACACCAGTGTTGCTTGCAGGTTCCACCGTTGTCGGAAAGACGAAGTAAGTACCTTCCCTCAGATGTGCTACACGATGCTGATGGTGTACTCCTGCAGTTGGACCATGGCTATTCTAATCATTAATCGCGTCACGGTTGTATATAAAAGTATATTTTTGATATAGAGTAAGTAGAAGAAGTTTTTAGGAGCGATGGTGTATTGTAGCGCTGGGCATCAACTGCCTGCGCAACTCAGTCTTTCGTAGAGCTACTCCATGCATGTATTGTTTCGGCCCACATTGTTTCAATGCAAGTCTGGGCATTTCTATGATTCGGAGTGGCCATCGAAATTTGGACGACAGCCCTGCATCTATACAAGACTGTATAGCCGCTGCAGACAGCGTAGTGCTCGGCGACCAGCAAAATATCCAGATTATATCGTACCGGACGACAGGACTCTGACTTGACGGTGATGCGGTCCATAATCGCTGGCAGCTGGGAGGAGCAGACGAAGGAATATTTCCAGTGACAATTATATATTTGATCTTCGGATGCTCACTTGTAGTGTCCACATCGGAAACTGACTTAGGGGATATGTAGTGGTGGCTCTCATCCGCTAGAAATTGGTTAGGAAAGGCGACCTTTCTAAACTACATCTAAAGGTGAATCTCCCGCCATACTTACTTGAAGCCATTGCGTCTCCCTACGTAAAAGGTACAGCCTTCTAGAAAAAGGGCCCCGGCAGGTGCCGTCACTACGCCACTACGCCGTGACTCCGACCAATCCAAAACCGCCCAACTTCGCTGAGGATCAATTTCTGATTCACCTGGTCAAATTGGACCTCAAAACTTGCTCCGTTTATTGCACTCTGTGACGTCCCGCTGCCTCAGCACTTCAAATACGTGCCAGCCTCAGATGAGGCCAGACCCTCTCAAGCGTCTGGTGCTTCATCCAGCAGGAAAAGCAACGTTATATCGGAAGCCAACAAGAAAAGCATTACTGCCTTTGCCACACGACATCTCACTCTGTTGTCCAAGAGCTTTCACTCCCGCCACTCCACGCTGATGCGAAAATTTCACACCGAGAGAAATAAGATGGGCACGAGGGGTGACAGTTTGGATGAACGGGCGAAATGACATTTGCATGATTGCGATGCTCAATTATGCCAGCACCATGGTCCACGATATGTTTACCAGACTGCATCTGATCATGCCGTACAGATATGCAATGAAGAGGGAGTCCCGGGCATCCTCCGAACTAAACGCCTCCTTCAGTCATCGGCACCCATACATCTCCCCTGACTCACCAAAATAATATGTAGATAAACCAGACTTCTGTGCTGTCGAGGCCGACCTTGTACCGGTATCAACCACGTCGCCTATGAGAAACTATACACAGGTTCTTTGGCACAAGACAGAATCGGTGGAGATGAAAACATCTGCTGAGGATGCAAAGAAAGCAACCCAGGTCATGAAGCACGCTGGGTCGCATAATACGGTTTGTCTCGACAGGCCTGGTTGTTACGTCTTCAGTCTTTCTCCGAAGGGCTACCAAATTGACCGGAGTGATCCATCTGGCATTGATGTATCAGCAATGATTGCTTGCGACTATGAGAAAGGCGATCTCCTTCTCAGATATGTATATTCCCTCTATGCCCCGCTCACTTTGTGCAATATCATAGACTCAACTGTCAGTCTGGCCCGTCAAACCATCGGCGATTCTCCTCTGTAGAATATCCGATTCAAAGGCAGTTTTATACAAACGGTAATATTGTGTTTGTCAGAGGGCCGGGGAGTCGACAGACGGCGATTTACATACAAGTGCAAGGAGACGACGACGTCACGATGATCAAAAATTAGTACTAACATACTGACCGCACGTTCCAGGAATCGGAGCTGTATTGTAAGCTTCAAGGAGCGGTTGGATGGGTGGCATTTGTCGATTCATGTGATGCGGGCTTGACTACGAAGCGATAGTGAAGAGTCCGCCCGAGTCAAGAAGAGGCAGTTGATAAGCTCGGGTGGAGAAACTTTGGAGAACGTCCCAACCATAAAGATGTTCCTGATGTCTATATATGATATTTTGGAGGGTGAGGAATGTCAGTTTGGGGTGGTGGTGTATATACTGAAAGGCATTCTTTCCAGCGCATCATGACAAAAGATGTGTTACAAGAGATATCAGCTGTCGAAACGTCCAAGTAAATCCATTGGGCATTCCTGCAGAAGGACGGACAGAAGTTAGAACAGAACCTACATTTGTCATCTTTATTTTGGATTCCTCTGGCAAGCGACATCCGCTAGGTGTCTCGTTGTTATGTGATCTGGACAATGGGTGTGTCTATGGGGAACAAATGGAATCTGATATCATCCAGGATCATCTCAAGAGCCGCACAGTGAGTTTATGACATTGCAACGTGAGCATTTCTGCTGAAGCAATGTCAAAAGGAACACCCATATATATGGTGCGTGCAGTTGACATTGGGCGACTTCTGTGTGTGTCGTATACCTCTTTTGAACCCATGCCCGAGCTCAGCAACAAAGCGATCGCAAAAGATGTGCTAAATGTTATGAGGGGGATTCTATACCGCCTTCCGAAATAACTTGTAGGGAATATTTCATGCCAGCAAGCCGGATATCCCGATATTCAAGGAAAGTCGTATAAATGAGGATCAAGCGAAAGCCGGGTTTCATCATCAACCAGGACATGACGTTGAGTCAGTAGGATGGTGTATCATTGCATTTTGCCTTCGTTCGCAGCCAGAGCCAAAGAATGGGGAAGAAGATTCACTCGAAGAGCTGCGCAACGCACGGGAGGTTTTATCACAGTCAGGATCTCCGGATGTGTGTGCTTGGGATGCTCCTTCTTCGCCTTTGCGAACAGATATCTCCCGAACATGGATTCCTCCAACCGCCTCCTCCAGATGACCACCAACACGAGGCCTTTCAGAGGCTGCTTCTCAATCAGATTCATGAAATAGCAGAAGACATCGAACTGGACACAGAAATCTTCCGTGAAGTTCCCGGAGTTCGACAGCAAGAACATCGGGGTATGATCACGCCGTTTAAATCTTCTCTTGTCAATGTGAGAGTGTCATTTCATCGACTTTTTGGCCCTGATCCATTCTCAGTTTAGCATCAAGTTCTCCGTCGATGAGACGGCCGACAAAGAGATCAACATCGAGTGAGGGTTAACTCACTGCCAGTATGTGACTTCTGTCTCTCTGTAAGTAACGTTTCTAACTTACTTCAAGCACCCTATGATTATACGATGAAGTTAGCTGACCCCTTCCGACTGATATGATAGAAGCTTCGATAATCCTCTTAGTTCGATCTACATGTCTGTTAAGCACCATTTCCATATTCAATGATTTATTGACGGTCTCTTAAGCTATGCTAAGGTTCATGTCGACAAAATATCTCCTCGTTCCCGAGTCCCGACGCACTCAGTGAACCTCTCACTTGTAAACTTATGACAGCTTTGCTCCGGGAGGGCATCGATATCGAGTATGCCTCACTCAAGGACATAGTACTAGGAATGGGCGAGAACTCCTGCCCCAATGGCTGCTTAGATTAAGCTTTCAACGGCCGTCTCGCCGTCGCGGTGGGTGTGAGCGCATCGAATTGTGTGAGTTCCTCGCTGGAACTTTCTCTATCCTCGGAATTGTGGTGGACCTCACCAGTACGAGCGAGATGCATGTCAGTATGGCCATCCAGGGCTCCAAATTTATGGAATGTCTTCTTAGAGAACTTCGAAAAAGCGGAACGGTAGGATCCATATACCGATTACTTCGATGTGTGATTCTTATCTATCAGCACAGGTATCTGTACATCTATCTTTTCCCCTATAGGGAAGCAGATGCACAATATGGTTGGTATTGCGGGAATCATGTTCACCACGTTTATGAAGAGCAACGTCAACATAGAGATGATAAGCCAAGGCTAATGAGATCAGTATCTCATGTGTCATCCAAAGAAAGGATGCCCTCAACTGGCTCATCCTCATTCACCAGTGCTGCTTACTACAAGTTCTGTCACTAACGGAAGGCGAAGTGAGTTTTCTGCCTCCTCCTTCAAATATATCACACGATGCTGACGGTGTAGGGCCATGGATGTTCCAGTCATTAATCGTGTCGTATCTCAAAGTACGTCTTCAATATAGAGTGATCTGGTGTATTCAAAACACTAAGTAGCATCAACTGCTTTGCGTAACTCACAGTCTTTCTTAGATACTGTCCGTGCATTGTTTCACGTGCTAAAGTATACAGATCGAAATCAAAAAGGCCAAGTGCTCCGAATCAGATAAGACTACAGAGCTGCGGGCCAAATTACCACTATGGAGAGAACTACACCCAATACGGCTGTAAATGTGCTTGACGTCTCAGCAAAGCGTACGGCCGCGGACGACCTAGAATTTGTAGCATGAGAGCTGTATGTTTGACAAGGATCACACGGAGCACTCACAACGCCGACGCAGTCCCCAATATGGAAGACGTGGAGCTAGGAGATTGAGAAGCGGAAGCGGAAGCAGACGAAGAAGCGCCTCCGTTTCCCACAAGTGCACTGGAATTAAAGACTCGTGTCGTATTCGCCTGTAGTGTCCACTGAATACCACTCAGGATATGATTCATAAACAGTTCGTCCTTGATAACGGACACAAGTTAGCATTTCAGTCTTCTTTCGACAACACCACGTGAAACGAACCTCCCACGTCTCGTTGAGATGTCCAAGAGACGCATAAAAACTGCGCCCTGCAGTGCCGCCGTTCTCTACACCAGCACCGTGTTCTTGATACCACGCTAATGAAGGGTAATTAGCCGGTGATCCTTGCCTCTGATCATACATCTTATTTTTACCAATAGGATGAGGCTCGCCCTGATTGAAACGCCGCGTTCCGTCATCTAGTACGAGATACACATCAACCATATTCTTGACGTACTGAGGGACGCATCCACACCTGTATAACTCGATTCGTCCACTGTGAGAATGACGATGGCACCCACAGACCTGGGATCTGATTTGAAATTGTACCTTGGCTGCAGAGTCAGTGGGAGGATTTGTCATTGCAGATGCCAAGCGTACATTTCATCACGAACTGGCCAATCGGTAGGAAGGTTCTGCGTACTTGGATGAGACGCGTCTAGCACGACTATGGTCTGAAATTGTTCAGTGCTATTGCGTATTACTCCATGGGGGACCTGACCGTACGGCATTTTGAAGTTCGGGATGATAATCAAAATAAGCACCTTCATAAACATCCAATTTAGATTCAACGAGGTAGGAGCTCTGAATACTCACCGAGCTCTTTTCCATAAAATGCTGTCGTATTGAGCGTATCGCTGGCTGAATGGATTCCGACAAAGTTTCCTCCGTTATTCAGATAATTTTGGAACGCGCTCTTTCCTGTATCATCTAAGACTATGTACAATATGAGAGTCAGTCCCAACGGACTTGAAGCTATAGACATAGAATGCGTGCCTTCTCCTGTGGTGCTCAAGAAAATAACGATATCATATCCCTCTAAGCCCTGATCTGTAAAGACCCCCTTGTCTTCCGTATTCTGAAAGTCGAGGTTCACTGCCGAACCTCTGGCTCGTAGAGCTTGTACAGCCGTGGGTATTGAATCATGTCGAAAGCCGGCGGTCGCGGTGTACACCAGCGCTCTGGCTGTTTCTCCGAATGTCAGGGTTGTACCGGTCAATAAGAGTGCTAGGAAAAGTAAAGAAATGAGGCCAGAGGTGGTGGTGGGAATCATACTACTGCAAAGGCATTGAAAGCGGCCCATAAAGAGCAAATAAAGAGGCGAGCGCTGCATGTGCGTCGATGATGTGATCGGAGGGATATGTCATCTCAGGAGGGTAAGCGCAGCACCCTTTTCATGTCCCGGCGATCGCCTCAGTGAGTCTTCCGCAAACAACAACTGCCAGATCGTCATTGCGTTTCCGAACATAAGTATGTGTTCGGACCTCCCAGCATGCCTCACAGTGTCTTTTCGTTTGCCTGTAAAACACGGCGATTTCCTTCCTTGAGGAAGGCATCTGATCTTGTACACAACCGGAATGAGCCGACGTTTACCAACAGTCAGTTAGCTAGAATGTCGAGACGCTATTTTTCAATGAGACACCTTTCGTCGGTAAAGTCTTCCATTTGACGCATGGACCGGGTGCGTGCGCTTGGTTACGAACACATGTTCGACTTGCCCGTTTATCAATCGGTTATTCACAACGTTTCTGTCATCGTTTCAACCAGTGCGCTCAACTGCTGCAGAATTTTCTGTGTAACTGCGTCGTAGAGTGGAGACTACGGGCCAAGGCCTTAGCCCATAACTGAAAAATGGCGATCTTATTATTCATAGTACAAGAAGTACACCTGTGCTGACCCAGTCTGATTAGAAGCGGTCAGTTATATCAGTTTCGAAAGTCAATCTTCAACGGCGTACATATTTCAATCCACCTCCTCGGACTGAACACACTGGTTCACTGTTCCAGATCCAGATCCAACATTCAACCTCCCCATCTCCACAGTAAAAGATTCAGATGGCAGCCTGTCGCGACCCGCGGCGTCAGCTTCGGCTGCGTCTCTCATTTCCTTTAAGAATTCCGGACTCATGGTGGAAGAGCTGACTATAGTCGTCCTTCCGTTTCCAAATTTCATGGGGATTTGTATCGAATCTTTCTTACTCCCTGATCCAATTGAAGACGGTCCGTCGATATCAATCACCGAGCAGGGAGCTCCTGGCATGCAGAATGGTTTATGGTTTTTCCAGTCCTGGGATTGTACACGTGAAATTCAGTCCTTGCTTAAATGACGGTAAACTGACCTTCTTTTCTGTTTGCAAGGGCACGAGATCAAAGTGAGCGGAAAAGCACTGCGAACCAAAAATTAAGAGTGACGCTCACGGCATCTGGTAAAACATCAGTCAAAGCAGTCTCGCAATAAAGACTAGGAATGCGTACTCTCTGCTACAATAATAGGGTTTCTTGTCTGCGTCACATTTCCCAGAACCTGAAATCGATCATCAGAGCCATCTCCGTAGAAAAGAAGTGAGGAAATACATCGAGAAAACACATGTCCAGAAACAGCTTCGATCCCACAACCAACGGTCGCACATTTGTAGCGATTCGGGCGAGCCATACGTTTCTGGTCCATCTTGGCCCGATTCTTCTCCATGTCCTGGTCTCGTCTCTCGAGGGCTGACCACAGCTCTTTGTATTGAAGATACATATCAACAACGTGTTCTGCCTGCGGCTTCATAACCTTCTGGGCATACATCATAGCAGCAGGCGAAGTCTTTCCTGGAGCGAGTTTCACACTCTCATTGGCATGCCACGCCGCGGCTTGAAGGTAACGATGACGGAAGTCTTTATTGCTTTCCATGTACCAGTCAATGAGGGCGCTGTGAGCGATAGATCTCTTCTCAGCAGGCGCGTCCGTATCCAGTGCGGCCTGCACCAGGTAACGTCTCGCAAGGGTCCGATTGGGAGTGCATTCGAGCCCACTTCTAAGCCTATAGGAAAAAGAATGAGAAACGTCGTGTCGAGTTTTAGAAAGGCCTGATACCTAAATCCATAATCCAAGGCGGCCTCTGAGTTTCCAGCGTCCGTCTCGGCTTTGATGACATTTTCGGGCTTCGACTTGACCATAGCCAAGACCTCGTCGATTTCTTTCATGATTCTGGCTCCCCAAGTGTGATCCATGGGTTTGGAGAAGTCTATGGGAATGCAGCTCTTGCGGATGTTAACATATGCAAGCGCGGTTTCGAACGAGGATGAATTGTCACCATCTTCACGATGTGCACTCGCTGCTGCTCGAGACACGGAGGAAGGAGGGGTGAAATTGCGGAATGATACAGACTCTGGACAACTGACAGCTGCAGACGCAATCTCCGAAAAGTTCATATGGGACTTGAGGCCATTGAAAAAGCCTTGGAATGATTCTCTAGCAATGGCCGCGTTGGAGTGGGACACGCTTATTTTACACAGTTCCTTTCTGACGCCTAGTCGCTTGAACTCGGCTCCGACGGCGGTCGTAAGATCAGTATCCTCGGTTGTTAGCTTCCACGGAGCCAAGGGAGTCATTCCGATGTCTCCAAAAGAGGTGAGGAAAGCACGAATCAATCCTCTTGCAACCTCCGGCGCAGCTTCTTTCCCAGTCTCTGGGAAAAACGTCATTGGCTTGCTGCCAAGCATCTCGGTGTGAATGAAGGTGCTCTCGGGTTGCACCATGAAGAGCAAATGAGACGGTGGATCAAGATGGATAAAACGAATATCAAAGTGCCATTCGTTGGCGACGCGACCAGAGGGTGCACAAGAAGTACGGGGAAGTGCATTGAATCTGGCAACGTCCTGTTGCATGGCTGTCGACGTAAAGGAGATCTTACATCGGACGAACGTATTTTCAAAAAGCTGGGCGGCGGCCCGGATACCCGGATTTACATCCACCGCATTTCCCAGAAATAAATGTGGGGCTGCAGTCATGGTGCGATTTTGACAGTTAACGAGCAAGTAATTACTTCCTGCCTTTTCGCTTCTTCCCTTCAGTGCCGCTGGTCTCTCCGCCGCTCAGCTCATCACCGCTAGCTGGCCCACCCTTCTTGCCCTTGTTTTTTCGCAAATGATGCTCTGGGATCCATTCTTCCTGATAGCCACCAGCACCAGTGGCAGTCACAGAACCCACGGGCGCACCAACGGAAGCAGCCGTGCGTCTGGGCTTCTTGGATTGGGGGACGAAAGAGAGGTACGCAATGTAGGCAATGCCACTGAAAATGAGGGACACCACAAGGTATGTTGACAATCTGGGCTGATTATGAGATGCGCAGGTATTAGTAGTGCTTTGATCTGACGTACAGTTTAAAGTCAAAGATTGAGATCTCGGGCTCCACAACGGTCACGATAGAGTCGTAAGCGGAAACTAAGTACTTCTCGTCCTACCTAGATTTTAGTAAAGCATGTGGTATTGGGTAAGATGATGCTCACTGCAAATGAATGTTCCAGCCAAATGTTGAGGCGCAGATCTCCGGGCTAGAACGAAACGTCAGGCAAACGCGCAGAATACAAATTCAACCAATTACTTTGAATCTGTACCCTTGTTAGTCGACTGATACAGAATCGATAATACGATATTTACTTACTCGCTGTAGAAGGTGAACGGAAGCTGGAGCTTGATGCCCTCGACAAGTATGATGCCATAAGGAACGGCAGTAAGCTAACCAGAAAGGGTTGGCCATTACACTAAGGTAAAATAAGTCCAGAGCGTACATTTTTTACCAACGCATTTGTATCAGGATGGTGCACCGAGCCTGACATGCTGAGAAGAGTAACATTCCGGTCTGATTTGTTTTCAATAGATAACAGAATTAGATTCTTCTCTCCATTTACAACATCTGGTTTGCATTCAGTAAACGAAACAGGAACCAAAATGGTAAATGAGACATACGAGCGAAGGGATTGTCGTCCGGCCATGATGCCACAACGGCAATTTCGGGTTCAATGGGTTCTTCCGAAGAGGCTTAGCACAGGAAAAATGGAGCATGAGTACCGAATGCGATGCAGGATTGTCAATGTACACACTGGACTGCGATAAGGCCACCTGGGCCAAGGCTGCAACCGAAGCAAAAGTTCCAAAGAGGGCTGAAAGACGCATAATTCCAAGCCAGAAAACCGAATTTCTGTGTCTGAAAATGACAGTAGGACGGCGAACGAGTACAAGGGTAGATTTCGCCACGTCTGTTCCGTACACGTGGAGTTTGCCCACGTGGAAGTACGGATCAATACCGGGTCAGGACGAATTTCTGGCAAGGTCCGACACTTGTTTAAGTTTTTTTTGCGATACCAGACACTAGAATGAGGAAGATGTATACATTCAACAGCAATGCTTTCAGTCTCATGGTACATGTACGTGACATTACTTCACGGCCTTGTCCAATTCAAGACGGGTGTCCTTTCCGCTTCAACAATTCCCGAGCTGTCTCTTCTACATCACCACTAGTGTCGGGCAGCCAAAACGCCTAGCACCAATTCAGTATCAAATGGGAATCAAAGATTCCTGAGAAAGACGAACCAGCTCAGCACCTGCAGAACACATCATTGCGAACCGCGGGTTGAAGTTCACGCATCTCGATGGACCTGGATGGCCTTCTAGAGACGCCAGCGGTTGCAGGCGTATGGGAGCTGCTCTCAAATCTACCGGACCACTCTTTGTGGGAAGGTTTTGTACATCCCAGACATGAACTTTACCGTCCAAGCTGCCGCTAACAATGTAGCGACTGTCGGGTGTCCAGCTGACTTCCTCGCCACTGCCGCCCTTTGCGGGCTCAATAGTGGGAGGCGCTGCTGTTGACCGCCGTTCAAGACCTATGTGCCCTTGAAGTTTGGCCAAGAGGTGACCTTCGAAGGCGTCCATAATATAATGCGCATCACCAGAACAACCGACGAGGAGATATTTCCCATTTGATGAAAAAGACAAAGAAGTCATGAAGATGGGTCGGGGGGGATAGCTGACGAGAGACAGAGTTGGATCTTCCAGGTTAATGACGAGAAATGGTGCCTTGTCGTAGTTAGCATGGTCATATAGTAATATTCTGGAATAATGATTGACGGCCACGGCGAAGACAATACCAGTGGAATCATAGGCAACGATGGGTGTTGAAGGAAGTGAAAGCAGGCCTCGACAATTCGGACCGCGAAGATCCCAAAGGCGAACAGTTTTGTCCATGGATCCTGACATAAACCCATCGTCTACAGGTGACATTTCCAGGGAGATGACTCGGCCCTTATGCCCTTTGAAATACTGAAGATACTTGTTGTCGTGCAGCGAATGGTATCTGACGGTGTCATCTTCCTTTGTGGATGCATGTATTATTGCGGTATTTTTGTGGGTAAAACGCGGGAGATCTACTCCATACTTCTTGGAAAACAGGGTTTTCAGTGGTCTAGCATCCAGTGTGAATCGAGGTCAGACTTGCGTTATTAACAAGGAAAACTCACTTTCCGCTTTTACAGTTATACAGCCTGAATGTTTCGTCCTCTGCCGCTGTAATCACCTGGTCTCCTCTGTCATCAAAACATATCCCTGTTATATGCCGTGGGCCTTGGTTTCCAGGACGCGGAGGAAAGCTGGGGGACGGTTGTGGCAGACTGTCGACCGCGCCTTTGTAGATCCTGGCTGGCTTCAGTTTGGTCTGGAAGTGTGTTTTTGTGTAAGATTCGAGAAAATATCACACTAGTAGAGGTATATCACCATGAGATTATTCGTAAGAGATAGCGGGGGATGCTGTGGGACACTGCTAGTACTGGCTTGAGGTGCCATGAAGGACGGAGGCAGAGAGATCGGAGCTTCAATTTTTTGCCTTCTTTCCACCATGAGCGACGGCGACGAAGTGGCGAAATTATGGAAGGTCAACAGGACAATACACGAATTGGTCAAGGATAGAGTCAGAAAACGTCTTGCAAGGCAGGAATAGGCCACTCATCACCGCTGCAGAGTTTCCAGGTATCCGACGACGAGATAAACATGGACCTCCAGACTTTCAAAGAGAGCTATGTTAGCCAGAGCGGCTCAGTAGAGTGTGTACTATGTCTCTGCTCGCTTTTACAGTCCTTACTTTCTTGCAGTCGGACCCAGCTAAATTTCTACACTAATTCAACAACAAATTTCGAGGACCAGATATTCGTTTTCTTTTCCGACGAGAAAAGCGTAGGAGTCAAGTCGATGCGGAAGCACGTATTCTTGCACGCGCCTACTTTATCTGCTGACATGCGCTTATAGACTCATCTCAATTCTCGAGGAGAAATCTATACAACGAGGCATTATCGTCTTCCCAGGGAACATGACACCCACGGCCCGCAGGGTTGGTCTGACTTCTTTGGGGACCATTCCATTCGCTTCAACTTTATTTAGGTTATCGTGGCCATGGCCTCCCAGTATCGCTTAGAGGAGTTCTCCGAGGCGGACCTTCTTGTCAACATCGTGCATCACACTTTAGTTCCCCGACACGATGTCCTGACTCCCGAGCAAAAGAAAATTCTACTCGAAAAATAGTATGCCTTTTAATTGATTTTTATTCGTGTACCTTACCTTTCGGTGAATAGCCGGCTGAAGGAGACCCAATTACCACGCATACAGCTGGCGGATCCGGTTGCACGATACTATGGACTTCGTCGAGGCCAAGTCGTTAAAATCACCCGGCCAAGTGAAACGAGCGGTCGGTATGCAAGCTATCGCATATGCTTTTAGGTTTTTAGATTTTTAAAGTGGGTGCACTAGTTCGTGATTGGTGTTTCACCAATTGCCTTGACCCACTTTTGTAGACTGTTTTTGCTTTGTTGAATCAACATGTATACTAATTTTTGCTTGATGGACGTCCAACGGAAGGTGTATTACCCATCACCGTACCTCGACGGAAGGAACCACGGTCGCAATCTCTAACAGATCTTACCCCCACTAACTGCGGCATCGGTCGACTGTCGCGCGGCACATCGTTACTAACTCCGATCTAGACTGGCTTGCATGCTCTTCCTCTTTTGCAGTCAAGCCGTGCAAATACGTCGAATCTGAATCTAATCGCTTCTGGTCAGGGTGGAGTAACATTGCATCCCGAGGTGACCTGTACTCCTTGATCACGCGTAAAAGTTTCAACAACGGACCTCACACACTACTAATAATCTTACGACGCACCGCCCATGTATTCAAGAACCTGAGCGTTTAGATCTTTCATCTCCGCAAAGTTTATTGAGCCATCTTTTCTCCCCTCGCGAAGCACTATCCTTACCACGGTAAGGGTTATATTTGTCATTGCCGAAGGCTCATGGCCCCATGAGTTGGAGTGACAAAAGGACTAAATATTTCCCCGCTTCAGGGAGACTTGCTCCTCGTCGACAAATGGAGCATACAGCCGGTGTTTGTTCGACTTACAAGATATTCACCATATGATAAACCTCATACGCGTTTAACCCAATTTCCAGAAAGCTGTCTGATTTTTGTACAGGTCCACCGGTATCCAAACCGTATGGGAAACATCTCGGTCATCAGATTTGCAGCGCTCTTTTTCTCATGACCAAGTCGCCTGCAACGTCGCGATTCATGGCCAATGAGCAATGCCTCTTCTATGAATGGGACAGGACTATCGGACCGTTACAACCGTAGCATCAAACTGACATCATGTTCCTCTTAGGCAGAGGCATAGCATTTTTACCTACGCCTCCTCGACGATCGGATCGTCCCTCAATTCTTTCGTGCTCTTAGGCCCGGTACTTGGAAGCAGTCTGTACTGCATCTGCATAATATGCATAACGATCACAGATCGCGGCCCGGTCTCAAGCACCGATCATTATCAAAGTTCGGTTCGTTCCTCGTGGCTCGGTATCCCTTTTCTCTGCGCATTACAACTCTAGGATAGTGGGCCGTATATTCTAGGGTCAATGGCATGTGTAGTTCTATTTTGGCCCGTCTGTGGTTTTACTTGTTCCGTACGTAAGGGAACGGGTATCCACCGGAATGTGCCAGCCTAGCACAACGTGCATTCGCTCACACCAAGACCCCTTAGGCCTCTTGCAATTATCGCCTTGATTCCGCCGATGCCCGGTGGTGGTTCGAATAACCTTCGAACATTTGTAGCAGGTACGTTCTTTATCGAACGAGACAAACTACGCTGGTTGTTGCTTTTCAAGGGAACCTATGTACATATCTAGCGAAGATATATGCTAGTACCCCGTTGTCCACAACCATCACCACGTTGGGAAGCGTGGCTTCATTGATCTCATTTTCCATCTGCTCACGGAGAAAGATGCCGTGCGAGATTGCCTAACCTAATCAGAAAGCTTTAATTTTCTGTGGAAGCCACTAACTTGGATTAGAATTGCTCAACATGGTGATTCATGGCGATTCATGTCTTCGTTGTCGATCTAACGTTACAGGCCGTGTCGTTCATTGAAGACATGTCGGCGGCCTTTGTGTCGTCTAAATAAAATTTTCTGCATCGAGGCAGGTGAGCATCAGTAGTTTGTCAAAAAAGTGTTGTCCCAGACGCTGTGGAATTGTTCCGTCCAGAACCGTTGAGTACATGCAACTATGATTGGCTAATTCTAGTAGATAATTTACCTCCATGGAGAGCATGCACCGTTACGCGCCCTACTGCGCTACGCGATCAGGTCAGGTTCGAGACCTTCGGTTTGCTATAAAATGCTGCCTTCTGGAACCATGTTCGATATTGGTCCTTCCAACCCCCTTCCTCTAACCATCATGTACTCCACCAAACGATTCTACCTTCCTGACCTGCTGGCTCTAAGCCCTCTGAAGGGTGCCACCAACCCTCATTACATTAAAGCCGGTGCTGAATCCTCCCGATGGATCAACAGCTATAACGTCTTCACCGACCGGAAACGCGCTTTTTTCGTGCAAGGTTGCAATGAACTTCTCGTTTCACATACCTATCCATATGCTGGCTACGAACAGTTCAGAACGTGCTGTGATTTTGTGAGCATCCGGTCTAGTTTCGACAGTTATGCACGCGCTGATGCCAATATTGCAAGGTTAACCTACTCTTCGTTGTCGACGAAGTGAGCGATGATCAGAACGGCCATGATGCGCGTGAAACTGGTGAAATCTTCCTCCAAACAATGAAGTACGGGATGTGCAGTGACGACGCGGTCCTGTCCAAGATAACGCATGAGTCAGTCTAGATCTCAATTGGAACCGCGCGCACGATCTGACCAAACTGACAGCTTTCGGGAACGGTACATGCGTTTAGCAGGCCCTAACACCGCACGAAGATTTCTACAGCATTGCCAAGATTATATTGACTGCGTGTCAAGGGAAGCTGAGCTCCGCGAGCAGGGTGAAGTTTTGGACATAAATTCATTCACCGACTTGCGTCGAGAAAACAGCGCTATTCGCCTCTGCTTTGGACTTTTTGAATATGTCCTCGGCATCGATTTGCCTCAAGAGGTATTCGATGACCCGACATTTATGGAGGTCTATTGGGCCGCGGCGGATCTCGTCTGTTGGGCCAACGTGAGTAAAATGTTTACTCCGACGTGTGATAATAACTTATCGTATTTCAAGGATGTGTATTCTTACAACATGGAGCAGTGTAAGGGCCATAGCGGGAACAACATCGTGACAGTTCTCATGAAAGAGAAGCACATGGATCTACAACCAGCCGCTGACTATATCGGCGAGTACTTCAAGGTCTTGATGGATCGTTTCATAACGAAGAGAGCGGAAATTCCTTCTTGGGGGCCTAAGGTGGACGCGGACGTTGCTCAATATGTCGAGGCATTGGGCCACTGGATCCAAGGAAATCTCGAGTGAGTGGCTCTTCGGTTCACGGTAATCAGATTATTGACATCCGATTTTTTTCCTGCAGCTGGAGTTTTGAAACTCAGCGATATTTTGGCGCCGAGCATTTGCGAATCAAAGAGACCCTGCTAGTCACTCTGCGCCCTAGGGAATTCCCTTTAGATTCGGACTCTGATAGCGATTATTAGAGCCGGTTTGCCCTCCGATTCGGACTCGTACAAAAGTTTTCGGCTATTATGTATCACTTATCATATTATATCTTAGTAGTATATTCTTGCATTTATGTTATCATAGCGTCTTTATGTAGTACTAGCACGTATTCCGAACTATTCCATAAATAATACAGCGTTTTCGGACCTCATGACCGCGTTCCATTCCATCTCTCGGGGGGGCGACCACAATGACTGCCTAGTGATAGATTGTTAATGACGGTGGCAAATTTTGATGGCTCGCTCGCGGCTAATTAGTATAATCATTGAATACTGTGAACTACCGACCGGTCAGTTACGGCCCCAATCTCAGGCTTAATCATATTACAGCAGGGGAGAGAGAAGTGCCTGTGGACAGGGCTGAAGCTCCCGTGAACGGCTAAAAAATGCGGATTCTACTACCTAGCGATGCTGGAGCTGGCACATCAGCCCTATGCAGTTGTGCTTGCCGGGGAAGCTTCCGCGTTGACGGTACCTGATTATTGAGTCTCGAGAAGCAAGTTACGAATATCGCTAAACCCACCCCCTCACAAGAAGCTTTAGATAAGTATCAATGGATCATCTCAGCAAGAGCTCCCGCTCCTAAGTTGTAGGAGCCGCCAACGTCGTACCTGCATAATGCACCGGATACGGTAAATCTAAAGTTCCCTCCCGTGTATCGCATTCGTTTGTGACAATATTAAATATTCGCATCCTACACGCTAACTAATGATATCCTACAAGAGATCACGCCAAGAAATCCGCTAAATACTGCTTACACATATAACCATCTGCCCAAGCTGTCTGCCCACTGCGACAACTCTAGTACTCGCTTCGTCTGGAATACTGGGCTCAAATTGAGGCCGTCACCTCCCGGAGACGGCGTCTCAGGCGGCGTTACCTGCCCTGGGGGAAGGTACGCTGCATTTCCTGTTGTTCGATGGGGTGACAGGATCCCCAAGCCGCTGCCACCAACAGACGTAAGGTACGGGTCGAACTGCTGTGCGACAATCTCATCAAGCAGGGCCTTGAGCGTCTCTTCCTTAAAGTCTAAAACTGTCGTGTCAGCTTCCACAGCACCCGAGTAAAATTGACGCCTACCATCAGGGATCAGAGTGACAGCACATCCGCCTCCACCAGCGCCTGTCAGTTTCGTGCTCAAGTTGTAGGGAGCGGCACCTGTTGTTGATCTGATCAACTCCAAGGCAGGGTGCGACACTCCGAGAGAAACTAGGTGCGTATGGTTCTCACGTATCAGAGCCTAGAAGGGGTAAGATGCTTCGACCCAGAGAAAAACAAGGAACACTCACCGAAATAGCAGTCAGAAGGACCTCGCGAGACATCTCAGGGTCAGCAAGGGCACGCCGGGCTTCATCGCTGATACTTTGTATGAAGTTCAGTAGCCCTGCAACTATCTCAGGTTCCTACGAGATGACGAATGAGCAATCGAGCCATTGCCTTGGGTTTTCAAACAATGTTCTCACATCAATCTTCTTTTGGCCAACACCAGCTACGAGCTTCTTGGTATCCCTCGGCACTTTTGAATTCGTCAACAGAAATTTAAAAGATTTGAATCTGCAGGGGTGTAAATTTTAACCAATGTGTCGCCCGTGAAGGCTAGAAACGTACCCTGCGATGCCTTCCATGCCGCTCTTCCTTTCGAATCCTGGTCTGGTATAGGCTAGAGCGCCTCCGAAAACAGCAACACTGTTATCCACTCCACTTGGGTTGCCATGCAGAATTTTCTCAGCCACGAACGCCCATCGGTTGATCTCTTCAGCTACAGCTGGAGGAATTGCTCGTCGACCTTGATGTGAGATGTGAATGTGCTCTGAGGTTGTCGGAGCCGGGAGTGGAGGAATACTAATCCGTTTGTGAAGAATTAGAAGCGCAGATGCCGCACATGCGGAGAACGACGCCGATGAGCCTAGTCCTGCTCCGATAGGTAGAGTGGAGCGTGCTGTGAAATTGAACGATGGCCTATTCACAATTTGTTAGTGCCTGATACCGCCGGCTAACCTGAAGATCTTACCTCACGTCACCTCTCGTCAGCACGAGGTACATGTACAGGAACGCAATGCTCGCGGCTCTGGCTTGCCTCTGGGCCTCGGTGAGATCTTTTAAAGGACCGGTATTTAGTGCGTCGACTAAAACTTGATCTAAAATCTCGGGATGCTCCTCATCTATCGCAATGGGTTTAACAACGTGCCATGGCAGGTCGTCGATTAACCATTCGCAGTAAAAGTTGTCAATGTCGACAAAGTGGGCGGAAATTTTTCCATCGAGGCGGGGTGTAGTGAGACCGTAGCAACGGAGATCCACAGACGCGGCGATTGCAGTCTTCACGAAACAGATTTAGCGACGAACATGTAAGGCAGTGTGGGCTACTTACGACTCCGTGAACAACGGCGTGTTCACCAAACAGGATAACTTTGCCAGGTGCACTGACAAACCATTCGTGATCACCGTCGGTATCCTTTAGGCCCAGCTTTCCAACGGCCCGACTGATAGCATCATCTTCTACCTGTCGGACTTTGACGTACTTGTTTTGGGAGACATCCAGTTGTATGGCGCCAGCATCGATGAGGGCATGCTCCAGATCGTCTAAGAGATCCGATGGGTCTTCAATGCCGACACACAAGCGAATTAGGTCTTCGGGAAGACCGCGGGCTGCGCGAGTTGCCGGGTCTATAGATGCATGGCTGGACAAAATCTGGCGTCAGATAGTGCAGACAATGCGAGAAAACACCGACGAATACATACGACATGACACAAGGCATACTGATTAAGCTGTTGACGCATCCGAAACTGACGCTAATTCCCCATAGTCGCGTACCGCCGACTATTTTTTCGCTTAAACCTTTGTTGCCTGTTTCGAAGCTCAAAACCGCGCCATTTCCGTCGGCAATTCTTTGATGAATCTCACGGCCGGGATGGTCGGGCAGTCCAGGATAGTGCACTACGAAACCTAAGGAATGGAGATACGTCGCGACTTGAGATGCGGATGATTGTTGACGGTCCATTCGAACGGCGAGAGTCTTGATACCGCGGAGTAGAAGGAAAGAATCGATTGGGGTAAGCGCATTACCAACAGCGTTGATGGTAAATGCGATTTGCTGCATGAAAAATGAGTAAAAAAGTACGTGAAATATTAGCAGGATACGCGCCTTGGCTATATCGTCTCTATTGCAAGTAATGACACCAGCCATGAGATCGTGGTGACCACTAAGATATTTTGTTGCACTGTCGTACACGACGTCTGCGCCGTGTTCCAGTGGTCGTTGTAAATATGGGCTCATCATGGTGTTGTCAACAACCACTACAGCGTCGGGTGCTCTTTCCTTGATGTCCTTGCTGATCTTGGCCAAGTCTGCAATCTTCAGCAGAGGATTGGTTGGCGATTCCAGAAGGACCATAGCCGTTTTAGTAGCATCTATAAGAGGCAAAAGGGTGGATGGGTTCGTGGTGTCGACGTGATGCACTGTTACGCCGACATGAGTCCGGATGTAGGTCAGCAAACGATTGGTACCGCCGTAGAGGTCGTCGCCGGCAATGATTTCGTCACCCGGCTTCAGTAGGCGCAGTATTACATCTAGGGCCGCCATTCCGGAAGAAACAGCAAAGGCATGGACGGCCGAAGAAATTTTAGCGATATGGTGCTCTTTCCAGGCCTGGGTTAGAGGTATTATTGAATGACGGGCCGCTGATACGTACCTAGATGGCTCCGTGTAGGGTTCCCACTCCTTGAGTAATCATATTCGCCACCAACGCCCTTGAACGTCGCGGTCTGGTATATGGGTACCGAGCTGCTCCCAAATTGATCCTTGTTGCTGGGGTTCTCGACCGTCGCACACAGTGTCGAGAACCGATAAGGCTTTCGCGGTCTGAAGGGTGACTCTGGCTCCGGGGTTGGTAGGTCGTGGATAGGAAGCTTGGGCAGGGCGGCAGACATGGTGGACGAAGGTTAAGGAATTACGATGACATACAAAAGGCAAAGTCAGGAGAAATGGTTCGGTTCTGAATTTTATCGAGCCAGCCATTGGTTGGTATTGGGTCTTGATTGCGTGCTTTGTCGGACATCGGACCCGGTTTCACCTTCCCCATCCATCACCATGCCTCCAAAACGAACAAGGGAGCACCGTATGTACCGTCGTTTTCCTAACAACAAATTTTACTGACAACTATCGCTGCAGTTGTGCGCCAGACCAATGTCAACACTACTACTCTTGATCCTCGGGTCATCGCAGAAAGAACAAGAAAACATCTGGACCAATTGGAAGTATGTAATTTTCACTGAGGCTGGCTGCCCTTCCATGATATATACACGTCAGAGATCCAACTATGCCGAGACGAGCATAATGTCCGTCGCCGGCGATGATCATGAGCAGGGCAAATATGGCAAAAGTCGCGCCCGACAAATTGTCTCCGATAAAAGAAACCTTAAATTGCTAGGTTCTTCACCCGCCGCGACTAAGAAGAGATCTACAATGAATGTTCGCTCTGCTCTGCTATATCCTAAAAATCTCGCTACTCTGATTGAAGAATCCGTGAGCGACCCTTGCATAAAAATGCCACATTTCGCTCACGTTTCGAACAGGGTATCGCATCACTTCCGGCATCTGTCCCCACATACTTAACTGCCCAGGCTCCTGCTCCCTCCTATCCTCCCCGATTAATCTGCTCTGTCTGTGGCTACTGGGGCCGTTACAAGTGCCGAAAATGCGCATTGCCTTACTGTGATCGAAATTGTGAAACTGTTCACGCAGAAACGAGATGCGAGAAGCGCGTCGTCTAGTCTTTTGGCAGCGTATCCCGCACCGCGCTCACGCCCACTTAGTCTCTATACAACAGCATATACCCATAAGGAACTTTTACGGATACGCAGGGTTTCGACTACATTGGGTTCAACAAACTGCATTTGTCCTTGATTCAGTGCCAACATAGCGTAGTTGCTTGAAACTAACTCCTTGGGCAAATTCTACTCGTCTCCGGTGGCCCGGATCGGCTTGTTAGGCCTTCAGGATCGCGCCGACCTCATTTACAACACAAATCATAAAACCCCTCAGGCAAGAACAAGCGGCAAACGTTGTGCCATGACTCAGATATCAATCCACTACGTATAAGTACAACATGGCTCCGGTGGAGGGCAGTAATCACCCTCATTTTTAGTCATTTCGCTCCCTTGAAGTGCTGGAATCCCTCTGCTCCCGATGCTTCCTGAGCAGACGATCTAACGCTTCCTTCTGGCCAACAGCCAACTCTCCAGACTGGATGCCGGAATGGTATACGCGAAGGAGCGAATCAACATCGTCCATGGACTGGGTTCGGACGTCCGCAAGTTCCTTGATCTTGGAAGTGGCATCCTTGATCTGTAATGGTCATAATGTTGTCATTTCACACACGCTCAGGAGTGAAAGTCATACCTCTTCGTCGGTAAGCGTAAGACCGAGTTGCTCAACACGCGACTTGACGGCGTTCCAACCGGTGAGACGGTGTCTGAAAATAAACCGATGAGAAGGAAATTTTACGCGTCAGAGGGAGATTGAATCACCCAATGGAGACATATCTTGTCAAACCAAAGTCCTCGGGCTTGAGGATCTCATAAGTGCTAGGGTTATTCAAGATGGCCTTGGCGTGGATGCCGGCTTTGTGCGTGAAAGCGCAATAACCGCTGCAGACGTCTTAGAAACTGGATACGGAATACAAAAAGACACTCACGTAATTGGGTTCATGAATGGAATGTTGACCTCGACAGCCTCGGCAACCAAGTTCTCGATTTCACGAAGCATCGGGAGGTTATACTTGGACTTGACATACTCCGGATTTGCGGCGTAAAGGCAAGCCACGAGACCACCCAGTGGAGTGATTCCAACACGTTCACCTATTCCGAGGACGGCTAAAAGTGATTTTGGTCATTTCAGCTGTCTAACAGAAAATGTAAGGACGTACAAGTATCGATGTGGGTTGCACCCGCTTCCAAAGCAGTGTAGGCATTGGCAATGGCTGTTGAGGGGATAAGATCAAGCCACAAAACGAAATTTCTGTGAGCCTACCCATCCCGGTATCATTGTGCAGATGGATTTCAATGTCACATCCAACAACGCCTCGCAACGTCCTGACAAGATCATAGACTTGTCTCGGGTTCGCACAGCCCACGGTATCCGCAATACCAACCCGATTCACGCCAATTTTGTCGACAGTCTGGTATATCGATAAAAGATCGACTAGATCTGACCTGAAAGAATCTTCTGAGGAGAACCGGACTTCGATTCCCTTGGACTTGACATAGTTGATGACTTCGATGGCGGTCTTGGTGATGTACGCCATGTCCTTTCCATGGGAGAACTCGCGTAAGAACGATGAGGTCCCAATAACGACATCGACACCGTCGACACCTGGTCAGTGTTCAGATAACTCGAAAAAAGGAACAAACATTACGAACTTACCGGTCTCGACAGCAATCCTGGCGTCGTCCATATGACACCGAATGTGAGTCAGAATCTTGGCCTTGAGACCAAGCTTGCAGATGGCTTCGCAGTCCGCACGGGATTGTTCTGACGCAGCCGGCGATGTGAGCTCTATGTACTCCACACCAAAGGCGTCGAGGGCCTTGGCAATAGCGATTTTAGTTTTGGTATCAAAGAAAGCATTCGCAAATTGCTCTCCCTCTGCCAGACGCACGTCAGATCGTGAAGGAAAACTTGGTCTACAACCGAACCTCGCAAAGTGCTCTCGATAATGTTGAAGTTTGATATGTTTGAAAGAAAGTCGGATGCACGAGGTGCGTAAGGATTTTGGCGCTCTTTTTCAAGTCGTTGAGCATGACCATTACGGTTCGACGACGTTCCCCTTTTTCCGTTGGCAGACACCTCATTTGCCAAGGGAACCTCGACCATTTCAGAACGGTCGGAAGAGATGTTGTCTCCATTTTGGTGAGGGCACATAATGGTAGTTTTTGAGAGGAAGGAAGATAGATGATGATAGTTAGTTAAGAGAAGGTCAGCTCTATTTAACAAATTTTTCTGACTTCCGCACGAGTCATTTCAAAGCTGCTTCCTGAATCAGAACCTTTCGTCATAAATCATCACGTGAAGATGCGGCCAATCACAGCGGTGCAATTAAGCCGAATATGCCGAAAGGCTGGCGGGCGATACCTCCGATCAAACATTTTACAAAAACGATGAGATTACAGCGACGTACAGGGTAGGAGTATAATATATGAAGATGAAATATGTCTGTACTTGTACGAGTTAATAGTGTGATGCTAGATTTCAGAGTTCCCCAGGTAGGAAAAGACAACATGACAAGATACAATGCGAATTGCGACCGAAAGCAAGAATGGGTTATGAATAGAAAGAGAAACTGACCATGATTATGATATTCCCAGCTTGTGGAACATTGCATCCAGAGTTTTGAATGCGACAGGCTTGACGAGACTAGGGTACGCTGTCAACTAACGATCGTTCTACGACAAGAGAAAAAAAACGTACTAGCCATCAACGCCCGCCTCGAAAGCTCTCCGCTTGTCTTCAAGGGAAGACATTCCCGTCAATGCAAGAATCTTCGTTGGATGTTGATGACGGTTCGTTTCGCTAGCTTCATATTGGCGAATCTCTGCTGTCGCACCAACGCCTACACAGATGTCAGATATGATCACTGAAGTACTGAAAAGCCTACCGTCTAGCACGGGCATCGACAAGTCTAAGAGTACAACACTGTTTTTTCATCCGACTTCAACAGGGGCCTGGGGTCTCGAGGACTAAGAACTCACTCAAAAGGACCCTCTTGTTGATACACTTTAACCCCATCGCGGCCATCTACTGCGTCCCGAAAGTCGTATCCCTTCTTTGCCAGCCATTGTTTACTGAAATAATTAGCACGCAAAACGATGAAAGACAAGATGTGACATACAGTAAACTCCGCAATATACTGTTGTCTTCCACGACCAAGATTTTGAATCGGCTCAGCCTGGTCTGTATCGTACCAACAGAGGACTTGAGCAGTGTTCCTCCCATCCCAACGTTAATTGTGGGCGAAAATGTTTCGGACTCAATCGGTTGCTCTTCCTCTGGTATTTGCTTTGAACTAGATCCCGCTGTGTCTTTCTCTTGACTTACCGACCCTCCCTTCCAAGATGGAGATGGCAAAGGATGTGCAGTAACTGACCTCGGCAAAGGGGGTCTTGATATCTGGAATTTACCCGTCTCCTCTGAATTGCGCCTGGTCGAAATAGTGGACATTGACGGAGAGGGAGTAACCCCACCAATGGCCATGCCTGTGTGCAGCCCCTCCTTTCGGTCGCCGGAGTTGGCCTCAGGAGCTCGTGATTGAATCTTCAATGCATGGACGCAAAGTTTGAGGGCGGCGCGAAGACGAGAAGGACCTCCTGGTTTATACAGGATACGGCAAAATCCACCAATCCGTTCATGTTCACTGGCGACAGACAGGACTTTGGGGCTTCCCCGCAATCCAGATAGAACGATAAATGGTCGCAGAGTATCATGCTGTTCTGTGGCGTTGATAACAAGATCCACGTCTTCGTTCAGTATCAGGATATCGCCCAAGTCTGATCCATCCTCTCGAACTTCAAAACCCCATGAAGTCAGGTATGACTTCAAGACGCTTTCGAGTAGCTGGATCCCACGATGGTCATGTCCAAATCCAACGAGGGACACAGAAGCGGGACGGTCGCAGTCATCGAACTTAAATGACCCCATGTCCGCCCCAAATACCTCACTCCTCTCATCCGTTAGCTCTGCCGGGAAGGTGACTTTGATTTCCGTGCCAACACCTTCGTCGCTCCAAACGTCCACTTTTCCGTCCACACTTTCAGACCGGACGATACTGTGTACGATGGCTAGACCCAACCCAGTTCCTGTTTGAAGGGGGTTCTCTTGTGAGAACGGATGGAAGAGGTGGTTCTGTCATTATCTCAGAGGCTTCTTCTGAAATACGACGTTGAATATACCTTCAAGAAGCTATGGCTTATGCCCTGTGCGAATAACTACGTTAATACGATTCTGGGCAAACATAGAGTGATGTTTACACTTGCCTTGCCAGTATCCAATACAGAAAGTTCCACTTTGACCTTGTTGGGAGGTAGATCTTCGGTACGAGGGAGTTGCCGTAGACCGACATGCACGTAGCCATCCTGAACGTGACATCAATCCCGTAAAACTCATAATGAGAAAAGACCTACAGTAGTAAATTTCAAACTGTTTCCAAACAAGTTCATCAGAATTCGTCGAATTCCACCCTTCTCACATTTGAGTAACCACCCCTACGGAGAACACAGATAAGGACTAGTCGATATTTTTCGGAAGACATGAGCAAACCTCTTGTCGGTGACCGATCTCGATGACGGTCTCAACATGATCACCTCTCATTGTTAAAGGGGCACCTTCTTCCGCCGGCGGAGAATACACACTACCTATTCCAGTGTCGCCGACGATTGCTTGGCGAGCACGATGCCCAACCCAACAGCCATCTACAGCTTCTTCGACCAGTTGCATCAGATTGACCCTGCGAAGGTTTTAACGTTAACGAGTTCTTTATCCTGCTGTTGAAGACCGTCTTACGTGGTTGGGACGATAACATTCTCTACTCCTCCCGACTTAGAGTTTCCACTCAACTTGGTGAAATCTAAAACATGATTAACGGTCTCAACCAGAGAAGTTCCACAAGCCTGAATTGTCTGCAAGAAAGATGACTGAGAATGATTGAGATTGCTCTCATCAAGTAACTCGGCGGCAGCCAAGATCTATGCGGGTGAAAGTTACTATCACATTCGAAAAACGTCGAGAAATAACCAACTCCATGCAATGGCGTCCGAAGTTCATGAGATATGCTAAAGAAAGACATGAGAGGGGCAGTTGAATTCGTCCAAGTGAGCGACTCGTACTTGGAAATAAACAAGCTCTTTGCCTTATCAGCCAGTATCATGCGTCTCTTGAGTACCGCAGATAGAATGATGACCCCTGACGGGATCAGCAACTTTTAAGAACTGCACAGATGATCGCACGTACCTATTGCTCTCAAATAAGAGAGCTCGTGTCCTTCCAGCTAATGGTATATGAGTACCACACAAAGGGAAACGTAAGTTCCTAGACTAACAAATCGTTTCTGGGAATCAGACGAATTATACGCGCATAGGAGGGCGAAAGGTCTTTTGTCAATGTTAAATATGGGCACAGCTATAGGGTATTGTCAGTTAAGTGGGTGCCGTGATGAGGAACACTTACTTAAGGCATACTCAACCCTCGTCGGCAAGAATGCTCTCCAACTTGAATCTACGATACCTTCCATAACTCTTCCCTCCGGCCATTTGTCGAAAAATCGGCCCAATCGCCCCCATTCCTCCCCACTCAGACTTCTGATTTTCGTTTCCATGGTTGGATCACCATAGTGCATGACAACGCTCACACTGCCTTCGCCGGTCTCCAATGAGGAATGTGTATTCGGGGGTGATGGGGACGCACCCACGTCAGGTGATAAAGACTGTTCAGGACTATGGCCATCTATTTCTAGGTCTCCAGGCATGAAGACGGGAACATTCGCGTTCATATCACAATGAGACACGTCCATAACAATGACACCCTCTACATCGAGTGTTCGTTGCATTAAGCGTGCAGCGCGAGAATAGACTTTATCCATTGAGCCGGAATGTAGAAAAGATCGCTGTTGAAAACTGGAATAACGTGGACGGAGGGGAGGCCGGGAAGATGGCTCCGTTGAAGATGGCTCGGTACTCGGCATGGATGCTGAAGGAAACTGAAGATGTGACGGTGTGGAGGGACGCGACGAGGTAGGATTGGTAGTAAGCAGGGTGTCTGCAGAGTGATGATAGTCTGGGTGAGCTTGATGAGAGATAGTTTGCTGGCTAACGCGGAAAAATGGAGGCATCGAAGGCGTTGTTTTGGGCGTGGATGATGTCGAAGCCGGAGCTGATAACGAAGATAACGGGGCCACAACAGGTGATGCGGGCCTTGAAAATGAGTTTTGGTGCCGCGGCATCTCATTTTCGACGTCGATCTCTATACACTCCCGGCTAAACTGTTCCATCTATATACAAAACTCAATAAGAAACCGGAAGGAGACTAAATGGATACTTGCTGATTTCTGGATTCGATCTCGTATCCTGAGCTGTATTTTGTCTCTCCATAACTCCATCTCACGCATTGCTATGGCCGCGAACTCTTTCAGTGTGTGCCGGTGTCTTGGTGTGAAGTCATCTCTAGGTGAGTCATCGATGACGACGAGACTATTTGCGAATTTAATCAACGCAAATAATAACTTTGGATGTGTAACTTACGTGCCAATGTTGTAACCATCCTGTGTCCGAAGCGGTGCACCCGCATAAAAGCGAATATTCGGTAGACCAGTAACGAGTGGCTAGGCGCTGAGATTAGAAGACACGCATGAAGAGAAAGCATGCACAGACATTTGACGCAAATCTCCAGTCACGTCGTGCATCTAAAATGATCATTGGTTCATCATCTCTGAACGGTAAACTGTTAGGCCTTGATAAGAGACATAACAAACCGCCCACCGTTGTAAAATCGAGTGTGCACAAAAGGAGCGCATTCGCGAGCACGGTGAGATCTTGATGCCCCCTGTAGTGATACGTGTTGTAGCACATTTATACATCCGACAAAGATGCACACCTACACTCTGACTTGAAATATCTGTACCGAAGCGATGAGATCACGGGGGGATCAGCGACGTGTAGATAACTCACTGGTCATTCCCGTCAATTAGACAGATGAACACTCCCTTCGTATTGAACACTAATTTGGCCAAATGAGCTATTCGATCAAAGTTGATATCTGACGCAGTATTCCAGAGATTGAATTTGTATAAAGCTCTCCTTCGTTCCATCTCATCAGGAGGGTCTGGTGATGCAAAATAACCAAGTTCACTGTATAACTGTTCGTCGTTGGCCGCGCGTTGAGGGACACTCGCTACATGCGCTGCAGGAACTAGTGGGGCAGGTAGAGGAGCAGAGCTCTGTCGCGTTAATATTGTTCTTTTTGGCGTAGGCGATGTGGATGATACAGGTACTGACGACGAATTCTCTGATGTTGATGAAGTGGCATGGCTAAAATAGTCAGCTTCGTCCTCCCCAGATTTTTTGTCATTTTCAGCAGCACTGACGCCCTTCCAAAAATTCTTGAGCATGATTTTCCTTGTCCCGCCGGGGGTCATGACCAATTCATTGGGAGAATCGTCAGGATGTACGCCCGGGACTACAACAGAGACGCCCTTCATGGGATCCGTGTACTCCTGCTCTGGACTTGGAAGTGCCAACGGCGAAAGGTTGACGTTGGTGCCCGCCAAACGAATTGTAGCCGCGGAGACGAGGGATGCAGCGGGATATTTGGAGGAGGCCAGAGAAAGATATAAATCCGGTTTGGTCCTGGGAGATGCTGTTGGAGAGGGCGCTGACGGTGAGGAGAACGAGTTCCTCAATCTATGGGCAGAACCGGAATTCCTCCCAGGTTTGCGAGTTGGGATTGTCGTGATTTCGATTTCATCTGGTTCACGGACGCCCGTCGGTGGATTTGGTGTCCTGTGTGGGTCCCACCTGCCCAAGGAATATGCAGAAACGAAGGTGGGCCAGTCGCAAGACTCTTCGGTTGTGGAAGTCGCTGGCAAGGTTGGAGTATTAGCTCCGTCAACATCGTCTTCGTCTTCCGGAAGGGTCTGCATGCTGTTGGGAAGAAGAACAGCGTGCTCGCTGGATGGCGCCGTCGATGGACGCTTTGTCTTCATGCAGATGGTGGTCAGCACGGTCCTGGGGTAAGATGGACCCTCATAGAGCTCCACTGCTCTAAGGAAAATGCCGGTCCATCAGGGCTCTGATGTCATGTCATGTGGACAAAATAATTATCGGCACAGCTTGCTGTCCTGGATGCCTAAATTCGGTCTCTTCCGGGCAAAAGTCTAGAAGCTTGCCAGTGCACTAATGTTCTGACTGCCCTGCTCATCGCTTCGCTCTTCATATTTAAATCGATGATCCATCACAGAAAGCGGAGAATTGAAACGAAATCCACTTTGGCCTTGCTTCGCTGCCATCTTTGCCTCGCCGTCTTGGATGCCTGCCGGATCTCGCATGCTTAACCCATTTATTATTTAACATGCTATTCATCCTTCTTCCTCTTCCTTACCCTCCAGCATGCCTCGTGTCAGCACCGTAAGCCTTGTCTTCCTCTGGGATTCTTGTTCTTACCTTTCAATCAAGGAAAAGTCTATGTGTTCGCGAAAGGTACCCAGTGGTGCGCAGTGTACCGTATGCAACGTTCATATCCGACGCAAGGGTGACATGCCTAGGCACATGCGTATCCACGCTCAAGACAAGTCGAAATTGTAAAGAAGTCACTTTTGAATTGCTTTAGATGAAATCTTACCTTCTCTTGCAGGATGCACCGGTGCCCGGTATGTAGCTTTGAGAACATGCAGAGATCAAATGTGGACACACATATCCGAACGCAGTACGTTTTCTCTGGGTTCTTCAGTGCTACCGAATTTCACCGACACATTTGTAGCACACGCCAGAAGTCTCAACACTGTCCAGACTGCGCCTTTTGCACCTCCGATCCTGGTTCTCTGACGCGCCACCGTAAGCGATTGCACGGTTATGTTCCAAAGCAACGCCAGTCGCGTGATGTTCGTGGTAGAATAAGTCCCGTAAAGAAAATTATCACCACCACGCGCACTGTGCCATCACTGAAGGCTGCCAGTGCCCCCACCTCTGTTTCAGACAAGGATGATGATACAATCTCAATGTTCTCGGTAGAGTCAGAAGATGACCCTCCGGAAGACGCCATGCAACCTATAGAGATCAACAAACCGGGGGACACGCTTATGCCCGATCATTCGACGCTCGCAAGGCGTGTCAATGTTTCAAATAATGTTGGCGTTCCATCGTTCTCTTCATAAGTATTTACTGCTTTCATCCATGAGATTGTCGAACGATTGTAAACAGATTAACGTGCGTGTATTGCATCTTTATGTATATTGGTGATATACTGACCTTCCGCCATATTTTACAGTCACACCACATCATTAGACATCATATGCATATCCTACACCTAACGTCAGCGTTGCTAGAACTCATGGTATTGTTACGATTGCTTCTATCTTCTTGCCATTATTTAAGATGCGTCCGTTAGTCGTAATCAGCTTTACTTGTATCTATACTGATGGGCCTTGTTGATGTACCTGCTCACCTGCCCTATGTACCACAAGAGCAGAACAATAATAACATCCATATATTGTGCTATTTCGTGTTTCGTGATGTCGAAGCCTCCGCGACAAGATTTCCTTGTAGTTGAGTCTCTTCTTCTTTATCGCCGCTGGTTTCATAGCCTTCGTCTAGGCGTATAACCCGTTAATACGTCCTCTCAAAAACCCGAGTCATATTTGATATTTCGGTACCTTCTTGTCGTGCATACCCCACGAGGCTTTCTCACTTCACAATTCAACACCCTATACTCTCTCAATATTGGCAGACCTTACAGATGGTCGATAGACCCTCCACTCTTCAAGGATACGTCGCTGTGACGCCATTAGATACCGAATGGATCACGTTCTAATTTCGACAGCCTTGAACGTGATCTACGGCTGTCTGGTGGGCATTGAAACTCTGATTAACGAGGAGAAGCGCCCATCACTCTTCCTTAACCGAAGGGTTTTAGTTTCTCTCACCATACAGAAACTTGATCTCGACGATCACACCGCCGAGCAGGGCTTCAGCCACATTCCACGCCTCGCAGAAATACGCGACCGTATCACTGATGGGCGCTGATGTTATCCGCCGTCACCTCCAGAAGCGCTATGTGGGACGCGGCTTGAGATTGGACCGACACTCTGCTTGGTAGATGGCTCATGCAAACGACAGATAATGCCGGCTTTCACCTCCGAATACACAGCTCATTGACGGATATGTGTTGTAGCCTCGACGCCGTTTCCGTCGACAAACATGCTCTTCGAGATCATCAAAACAAGATTCGAGACTTTTTATCCCTACGTTTGAGAGTCGACGTTTCCATAATCGACGAGGGTCGTAACGGCCAGCTCGGAGATCAGCAAACGGCCGCCCTCCTATACGATGTGCTGTAAGGACTTCAAGTCCTCTTACACGGTCGTCACAATCACGGAAATATCCTGACACGGCTCGTCTCCGTAGATGCGGATGACCTATTTACTGAATATGATGTCGAGTTTGATGAAGAACTGATTATGGCTCGAGATATAGTGTGCAATATCCTTCCTGGCCCATCCACCCTTAGCTTTGAAACTGCGCTGAGGAAGTGCTGCATTCCTGTGCTTAAAACTTGGGAAATGATCCGTTTCTGTGAGTACTGCTTTGCATGTTCAACGGTTGAGGGCCTCTAAAGCTGAGAACACTTTGAAGTTCATGACAAAACAGATCTTCAGACAATATGCGAAGCCGTGGCTTCGGAGGGACCAAATATAATCAAGGCGCTTGATGGTGCACGACACGCTCTTCGTACTATCTTGGATGGCCCGAACGTTTTCTCGCGGGCACCTGCGACTGAAAATGGTCGAAACGGGACTTGACACACCTTCCACAGCAGTAACTACTCTGGATCCTGTTGAAAATGAAAGGCTAGTCTCGCCAGTCCGTCGTCGAATTCGTTCCAGGTCTCGTTCTCGATACAGAACCAAGCGAACTTGAAGACAGGACCATGTTCATGGGTGCGATAGTCTCTTACCTCGCAGACGAGGCCGTTCCTGATCTTCCCCGCATTGTCACTCCTCCCGTAGCTATGAGCTCTCAGTCTGAGCCGGGGCCTGGGGAGTCATAACCAACTAATCCTCCGCCTGATCTCACCGTTGATGCGCCACCTAAATCATCTACAATAATAACCGGCTTGAACAGCCTCATCGGAAACGGTCCTTCCCGTAACATGTTTCTTTGGTACATCATATTTGTGCCAAATACGTCTCGGGTGTTTTCAATGGCCAAACACACACCCCAGACCTAAGTCAAAGTGCTTTTTACCCAGAAATCATACAAAGTATCAATTTTACGGCTAGTCACCCCTTACTCAAGTGGTGGATGAATCCTGAGCGATGGGGTTCACTGAAGATTGAGCATAAATCTATCACCGTAAGAATGGTGCTTGAAAAGATATACGAGATATCGCTGATGAACGAGCCGAATAGAACCCTTCTTGAAAGGTTGCGGTGGAATCGAAATAGCGATAGGACTGGACACCAACCACCTTGAGGCAGGGGTTTTTTGAGGAACGATGCGTTGTGCCCTAAGAGGAGGTTTCGGGGGGGTACCATATGTACAGAGGATGGAGAAAAGAAGATCTGTATCGAATTCGACATGGTCCAAGATCCAATGTGGCGATAGTGATGGATAATTAGATTTACCGATAGTTATTGATTAAAACACATCCGTAGCTTCTGGGAAGCTCTCACAGTTGAACATTTACTCGAATTATTAATACTTCGTATTTTTCAACACCTACTTCAAGCGCTTTACTTTCGTGTATTGAAAATTAAAGCTACAAATTTTACGAGGACTTTACATGAAGACCCTTCTTTCAGTACCACCTTATAAGTCAAATTTGACCGGAGGGCCGACTAGATTCGCGAAGCTCTCGGTCTATCATGCATGTGTGCAATGTGCATCTTCAGGAAACTTCGCAAATCGTGTGGTTTTATGTCAATGACGTAAGTAGGTATGATTCTTGTATTGGCAATATCTCCAAGGATCAACTAGTAAATACATGACTCGGTTAGCTTGCACTACGACAGTCTAATTGTCATCATCAACCTGAGCTTTGGGAATACGCTATTATTCATTATCATGTTTAGAAGCAAGCCTGATGTCATCTAGTGTGATCGATGACCGATCACACATTCCCCTGAAAATCCCACTGGTCTTTAGGTATAATTGTGAAGGAGTGTCAAATTCCTGAAGCCTTCGTGAGCCGATTGGATTAAGACGGTAAACAACAGCTTACAGCAATCTCGCCAGCATCAAGAACACATATACGGTCGTATGAAATGATCGTGCGCAAGCGATCTAAGTACGAATCACGATCGTTAGCTTGAAACTTCTCGGCTGTAAAACGAGCTGGCTCACGAGCTATGCATAGAATCGTGCGATCTTGGAATTCGTGGGTAATCGTGTCTTGTATATTTCTGTCAGTCTCGTAATCAACGGACGCTGTGACCGATGGCATTAGCTCCCGAACGAGGAGAGGTGTGATGAAAGAATACTCACCCGTAGCCTCATCAAGTATGAGAATCTTTGAGTCCTTCACCAGAGCGCGCGCAAGTGAAACCAATGAACGCTGGTAAGAAATCAGCATTTCGGCTCAGCCGTACCCGTGAAGGTTTTAATAACTACCTGTCCAATGGATAGATTTGCACCCTCATCTTCAATGACAGTATCGAGACTAAATCTGTTAATCGGGGTAGATTGATCGCCATTCTCATCTGCGACTGCCTTTGCCGGTGAATCCACAAGGTACGATCGCTTTAACGCGTCCCATAGTTTCGCATCATCATGTGAATTGAAAGGATCAAGGTTGGACCGAAGGGTTCCAGAAACTGGGGGCGTTATTTAAGGTTAGCAAGAGCACACGTGTATGGGAAAGCACACCGTACACAATAGAGCATCTTGAGGAATGATTGACAGGCTCTTTCGCAATTCTGTCAGCCCGACAGTAGAGATGTCAACGCCGTCAATGTAAATTGATCCAGAGGAAAGTTCGACTAGGCGATACAGGGCGGTCATGATTGAACTTTTGCCTGCCCCAGTGCTGCAAGAGGTAAGGCTTCAACTTAGCAGCATGGTGAAAGGAACCGTTCCTTACCGTCCAACGATACCAATTTTTTCTCCGGCTTTGACGGTCATGGAAATACCTAAAATGGATCATAAATATATGGAAAAGAACATAAATGGTATCAACTCACCCTTAAGGACAGCAGGAAGTCCAGGCCTGTAGCTTAATACTATATTTTTCAACTCTACGCGACCCGCAGATGGCCAAGATTCAGGAATCCTGCTATCAGGTATCACATGCGGAGCCTCCTGCTCAATTTCCGTCGCATAGTGTACTACTCGCTCTACCGAATTCATGTCATTTTCGACCTCTGCGCTTTGCCGGACAAGCCATCCGAACCTGTCAAGTTAATTAATTCCAGGTCAATACCGAACAAGTGCGTCCATTAAATCCAGGAACTTACGCTTGTTGAACGCTCAGAATGTACGAAAGCGTGACACCTGTTTGTGCCGGAGAGATATTAAATCTCGTTCCGACAGTCAACATCGCAACAATAAAAGTCAGGAGTGCCCCCAGAAAGTCCAGGCGTATACCCAGCCAACGCTAAAAGTTAAAAAAAGTAATAGGTGTTAATTAAACGTCGCTCTGACAGACAGAAAGATCTCCAACCTGATTCGTGACAGTCAACCAATAGGCTCGATTTTCTACATCGATCCGTTCCTCGTTTTCCTTGAGAAAACGCTCAGACTCGCCATAGGCACGGATGGTTGCTAAGCCTGAAAGTGACTCAGAGAAGTGAGAGTATAATGTCGATCTCAGAACGGCATCTACCAGGTAGATAGTTAGTGAATGCTCAACAAAAATAGATGCCAGAAAGAATACCGAGTCGCTGAAAAGATGAAGCGTCAGCACTTCATATCGTCAACGGGCGAATGCAGTCACGTACTTTCAACTCCCGGGCACTGGCTCGATAAAAGGCGGCCGCATAGATGTAGACAATGAGAATGAAAAAAACAGCAATCAAGAACCACGGCAAGATAATCGCTATCAAGATGATAGCACCCAGGATTGATGAAGTCGTTCCCGCAAACATTCGCAGTGCATCTGGAAGAACGTTCAAACCCGGAATGTCTCAGGGAATGAGAACGCTCACCTCCCAAGAGATTATCAATCGTATCGATGTCTGCATGTCCTTCAGCGACATTCAATGAGAGACGAGACGAATATACCTTTGGAAAATCGGTTCATGATCCTACCAAGTGGCGTGGTCTCAAAGAACGACATCGGCGCACGCATAATACGGTCAACAGCTTGCTATGGGAATACAATCAATGTTCGATAAATTTCATGAACCACAGCCCGGTGACTCACACTATGCAAACGCTGACTTGCGAAATACGTCAATACAGCGAACATGCTTCCCATGACGAAAAATGCGAGGGCTTGCGCAACACCCAACATTGCGTATATGCCCATCTACGCCAACTCTGTCAACCATTTTTCACCTCATAGAGTAGAGATGAAACTCACGTAAAACCCTTGCGGTCGTTCCCATTTACTATTGGATTGGACAAAGTCAGCACACCGTGAACCTCCAAAAGAAAAGAACGAAACCTACTCTTCCTGCCAGTACACCAACCAATACGATGCCATCACCGTCGCACCCTGCACAAAGACAAGAGCGAAAAACAGTATAGGTAGCACGACATGGCCTCTGCCAGCTTCCGAGTATTGCTTGTACACAGACCAACTAATCGCCCCAGTATTTCGTTCCTCCGCTTGCATCAGTGCAAGCCCCTGAGTAACCTTCTTCTTTAGATCATCTTCAGAATCTCTTCCCTTCCCGATGGCTTCGACAGCTTCCTCTTCCTCTTCTACTTCTTCCTCCTCTTCTTTCTCCTCCTTACTCCCAAACTCTTTGTAGAATTTCGAAAACTCCCCGTCTTTCTGCATGAGTTCATCGTACGTGCCTCGTTCTGCTATATGTCCACGCGCGATGGTGAAGATATAATCCACCTGGGGAAGAAAGTGCAACGCGTGAGTGACCAATATACGCGTCTTGTTAAGCGCGGCACTCCGTAGGACGTTCTGGAATACCGCCTTTCCTACATGAGCATCGAGAGCCGACAAAGGATCCTGTCGAGAGTTAGATTCTATATCCTCACCGACAGAAAAACGGAATTACATCAAAAATCTGGATATCTGTATCGCAGTATATTGCACGACAGATATTCAGACGTTGCTTCTGACCTCCTGATAACGAGATGCCCTGCATAACTTCAGTCAGAACCTTTGAATATGAGTGTCCAATCAGCAGTACCTTTTCCCCAACTTCTGTCATGTCGCCGTTAGGTAGCATGTCGAGATCAGGCTCTAAACACGAGTCTTTGACGGCTTGCCAATATTTGCCCTCCTCGAAAGGACGCCCAAAACAGATGTTATCTCGGATTGTCGCGTTCTACGCTCCATTGAGTGTAAAGTCGAAAAGCAAAATAAGGGACTGAACTCACTTGGATCCATGCGCTCTGAGGACAGTATCCAACACTCCCGCCGAACTTGATCGTGCCTTTATCCCCATTCATATTCGGAACACGTCTCATCTCTCCAATCATACCCTGAAGCAAAGAAGTTTTTCCAGCACCCACGGCGCCGACGATAGCGACAAGCTGTCCGCGGGGTATACTAAGAGAGATGTCCTTCAATTCAAAGACCTCATCCGTTGACGAGGGATCGACTTCGGGTTTCCCTTTCTTCTTATCCTTCTTATCCTTCTTCCCTTTCTTTTTTTCAGCTACTTCTGGGGGTGGCGCATCCCAGGTGAAAGAAACGTTCCTGACTTCAACGGCAACATCAAGATCATCTTCGCGATCAAAGGTGTCCTCCAGTGTTTCTGCTTCAAAGACGCGATAGAGACGCTGGGTGGCATTGTGAGCGTCGGTGATAGCGGAAAAGGACATTGCTATGCATACAAAATAAACACACCAGGTAAACAGGCAATAGAAAACTGCTCACGAAGGAACATCAGAGGCAAACGAAGGAGTTGGAATAAGGTTAAAGAAGCAAAAACGATAGATGGCTCAAGCTGATGTCCAGTTACGGAGTATGTGACAAAGGCCAGCACCGACGCCAGTGCAGGCATAGATAGAGCGACTGCATTGTTGGCGGCCCTCACAAGGAGTAGGGAGCGAACAAATCTTTTCGTAAAGATAAGATTTATATTTCCTCATCATGAGGTGTGAAAATACTCACGACATCTCCTTCTGTCGAAACTCCCATATTCTCTTCGCAAAAGGGATTTCCCATGCAAAGAACTTGACCACCTTCATGCCTCCAAGTAATTCCTGGAGGAGTTTGGCACGTTTATCAGTCCATTTCATGCCACTCGCCCGGAACCCAAACATTTTCTTCATAACCATCGTCTGAGCGGGGGCCGCAATCACGAAAAACGCGAAACCGGCCAATGCGCTAGGGCCCAGGTTCAGCAGAAGAAGAACGAGACATATGATCAGTTGAATCGGTGCGGCCCAAGCCTGTGACAAAAATAAATAAAGGAACGGTTCATATGTCGTGTTTCAGGTCAAACCATACCATATGGAAAAATCCTGCACAAAAATCGATTCGTGACACGTCCGTCGAGATGTGGTTCATTATCAAACCGTTCGTGAGCTTCGATCGCGCGCGAGAGGTTAGTCGAAGGGACCGAGCGTAGATCGCGTTGATCAGACCACCGCGTATGAGAACGCCTGTAGACGCGGACCGATAAAAGAAGTGGTGCGTACACAGCGACGCAACAACCTGTAATCCCAGTAAACCAAAGGTCAAACCGATACCTCTGCCAATTGGTGGGATGGAGGAGTAATCGCCTGTCCGATGGCCGGTATAAGAATCTGTGGCAAATTTGATGATAGCCTGCCGAATGAGATCAAAAGGATTAGCGCGACGGAGAAGCAGCACTTACCTTGACGAGAAGCGGACTAGTGACCTGAGCCGTGTCGCCGAGTACCTTCAAGAATCCAGAAGACCAGAACCACCACTTCACGCTGTCGTTCATGGCAAGGACAAGACTGGGTTTGCGCTGACCGTCTTTTTCTCTCCATTTCCTCTCTCGCTCGGCGCGATTTCCTCGAAGAAACCACCACAACGCTTTCATGCCGGGTTTGACGTCACTATTTAGCAAACGATGATTGTATTCCGCCGCGGCCAAACGCCTCTTTTCGAAGGATGCAGTAATCTTTTCACCAATGAATGCTGCTCCGCGATTGTCTTGCAACTTGTAGAGATCCGGAGCCTCCAGAGGACGAGCATAACCGAGAGCAAGAAGACCAGTAATCCAACCAAAGGTGAGAATTTCGAACCAGTTCGCGTACGTTTCGGGCAAAATGTCTGCTTCTTGGATAGACGCCTTTGGAGGAGGTGCGGTCACTGAAACAAATGGAATACGCTGCCATCTGTATTAATCAGTGATGAGAGTGACATCAAATAATTCAGTTAGCGGTTTTCCCACCGTGCACGCCGAGGATGGCCATCCTGCTCTGCAACAGTCTCTTCGGACTTGGCCTCGCTGTGTACCGATGCCTTTTCAGACATGACTGTCGTGGGAGAAGGAGAACACACGCATCACACGATCCTCAAGTGTTCTATATGTAAGTAACTTTTTATTAACCGTGCTCCCGCAGCTTGTCGGCAACCGGTCATCACGCTTACACGATGATGACATTGTCTTTCCTTCGAGACGTATCTCACACGGCCTAACTACGATAGCCAAGATTGTATTGCCGAAAAAGGGTGCGGATGCGGTAAGGACACCAGCGTAGGTTGAAGGACCTTAGAAGGTTCTCAGATTGGTTCCTGGCTCAACGGCTTCGCGGCCCGGAAATCCGATGAGTGAGTTTCTCCTTCCTTCCATCCCCTAAGGTCTTATGCACGATACGGCTTATCCGGCAATATAGTTGGACGGCGAATAGGGAGAAATTTTGAACTCTGGAACGCTGCCTATCTGTCCTTATCTGCTATCTCAACAGTTCCTAAACCGTCGGCAGTTTCACTAGGCACTTGCAATATACCCATGGCTGAAATAAATTCTCTGGTCAACACACTGTTGATCGAAACTGCCCCCCAAAAGCACTAAAACTTACTCATCATGCTAGCTTTTAGGTTTGTCATCCTGGCGATTCATACCGCCGACGCGGACGTTTTAAAGTTGCCTGATATCGCCGTCCTATACGCGTGGAATCCCTGATCCTCGTTACCTGATTTCCTCTCGGCTATCGATGAGAAGAAGGTACCCAATCTCACAAGTCTTTAGATCCCACAGAGTTTGTTGATTTGTGGTACATTATCACTCTTCAACACAATCAAAGGCGCAAAGCCAGGGGCCAAACAGCGTTATTTTGACCCGTGTAGTGTGCGATTGCTTCTGCTACTGCGCGTTACAAATTCACAACGATCTTCGCTCCAGCGCAAAGGACTCAAATGAGGTAGTTGCTGCGACGGGGGCTTTCTCACCTGAAAGTTTTCCGCCCGTTCGTCACACTTGCCTTCTGAACGTAACTTTTTTTTTACGAAAGGTAATCGGGTGATTCAACCGTGCAAAAGTCTCCGGACCGCACTGATAACTCCTTGTACAAATGTTGTATTGTCAAGAAGGTCTATCGCCTTAAAGAGCGCAAATTTCAGCGATAATCGACTTGGCAAAAAGGAGATAATTCGTCCGTGCTCCACGCTCGTCTCATGAGACATTTTGTGGCGCCAATCGACTCTACTATATTACGGCGCCTAAACCTCAAAAGAATCGGATTCGGACGTCCCACGGGTTGAATCCGTAAAGTAATCGTTATCGATAGCAAAGTACAGTGAACGGAAAGCGATGCGAATAATAAATAATTAGCGTGTGCGTGGGGATCTAAATCCAGAACAAATACACTGAATAGTTTGATAGATATGAACAGATGCACAAGTATATTAAGGAAACACAAAGTCTAGTCTGCTGTGAATACCTTCTTCAGATAGTCGCCGGCTGCAGCCTTCACAGAAGGGTCGACGTTGGGGTTTTCCAAGAGGGCCTGAAAGGGAAACACTGAGAGACTGTAAGAAACACGGTCGGAAAAATACCCACAATAGCCCTATCGGCCTTCTGCTTTAGATTCGCAGTCTGTTTTGTATGCTCAAACTCTGCCTGTTCCCTCTCAATTCTCAGCCGTTCCAGCTCTCTCCTCTGAGAACTCTCCTTCTCTTCTCTTTCCTCCCGCCTTCTCAAGTAGTCTAACTTCATTTTACCGGTCTGGGTTTGAATCTGCAGGAATTGCATAAAGGCGTTAAGCATACCCTGGGAGAGGGCGATATTGCCGTGTGGTTCGACGGCAGTGGAGTTCGTGTGATTGGTGTGACTTGTATGAGGGGATAACGGTATTGGCGGCGGCGGTGGAGGTGGGGGTGGTATGGTTGCTGGGCTCGGAGCTGGGGGGGCGTTAATGAAGGTTAACGGTTCGTGTGAGCTGCTCAGTGCTGCGAGATTCGAATCGAAGTCGATTCCAGAATCATCGACATCTACGGGATCAGGATCATCGCCGACAGGTCCAGCACCGTTGGCCGCGGAACCCACGCGTTGAACGCTAGGACGCGTGGTCGCTGGATCGCCGTGCCATCTGTGTTCCTTAGCATAACGAAATGCGAAAGCTCGGATAGATGGCTTACCGCGTGTAGAATAGCTGATACCAACCCACACGATGCCAATGGTCTATCGTTCTTGCGGTGATGTTGCCGACGTCACATCCAGCTTTCTTGGCGCCCTGCAGCCGTCGCTCGTACTCTTTAAGGCGGTCGGCCTCACTCAGGCCATTGATGGAAACGATGCCACCGTTGAGCTGGTGAGAATGCCACGACTCGAACGCGTAGATCTGCTTGAATAGATTGAAGTTGCGTTCATAGCAGCCCTTGAGTGCCTGGTAAGTCTTCTTGCTGCCAAACACCTGAAGCGAGCACTGGAGCGAGTCAGTGAGATCTACAAAGACAGTCAAGGCATACTCACCTCCCGGAGACACGAGTTCTTGGTAGCACGGAGTGAATTCCAGTGATCGTCCTGGCCAGGACCCATGAGCCAGTTGAAGAGCTTAGACTTCTCTTCGTCAGTCCAATGCTTGGCACCCTGGCCGCCGTCAAAGCCGTCAACAACGGAGTCCTCAGCATCGCGGCGGCGTTTCTGCATGGAAAGCTGCTGCTGGGCGCCGTCGACGAGCTTGCGCTTGAGAGACATAGTCGGGGATGTCTGGCTGGTGAACGACGAAGACGAGGACGCGCCGCCGTTCTGTGGATGGGGATGGTGAGGATGGGGGTGTGCATGTGGGTGGTGGGGGTGAATGGGAGATGGGGACGGGGAGATACGGTAGTCGCTGGAGCGCTGGGGGTGGTAAGCTGACGGGGGCAGGTGGGTGCCCAGGGCTTGTCCGAGACTCTGGTGCGACTGGAAAGGGGCCTAAAGCAGCTCAGCAAACCATTTCAAAGAAAATCAAAGCTCCTCTTACTGAACCATCCAGTCCTCCGTCCCTGCGCGAGTCGCTCGGCGTTATCGTGTATTGCATCGAGCCAGCCTCACTGCCAACATCGTGGTCAGTCCCTGCCAGCCGTCGTCCAGGTCGCACCAGGCGACGACGGGAAAGAGAACGGGGGTGACTTACTTTTGGGTAGCCATGCTGGGTTGGATCGCTCGACCGTCGTTCAGCCGTTCAGCTCGTCGTTCAAACTGACCCAAGACGAGTGGTTCGCCTGTGCAGTTATTGCTTCTACACGCCACAGCCAAACAAAGATCGCATTCTTCCAGAGCACTCAAATATTGATATCTAATACATACTATTAGGCTGTACTTCCATCTCCTCCACATCCGGGTCATAGTCTGCATCGGCGTCCTCTTCTTCGAGATCACCCGCCGCCTTCATTCCCGTCCCCACTACAAATAATGTATCATCGCTCGGGACGCTCTGCCGACTCGTCAGACTCGTCAAAGGCGTGCCGACCTCTTCACACTTTACGTCATCCTCGTGCTCACCCTTTCCCACTGTCGTTGCCTCTTCCGCATCATCCCCATTCACGACTGCTGGCCGATCTCCGGGTAGGGAAGGGATTGTTGTGGCCTCCGGAAGAGGTGCGGGCTCAAGTTTTTCAACTTGAACCGTCATCTCGGAATCATGCTCTGGACCTTCCATCGGCTCCGGCTGAGGAGATGCAGGGACAGTCGCAATTGCAGCTTCTTCATTTGCAGGCGACGCGTTTATCTCCTTCGCCGTTCGTTGTCGTGTCACCCTGTTCCCAGTTCCCGGTATAGTCACCATTAACGCCGCCGCTTTTTTATTCGACTTCGCAGTCTTCTCCCGGGGTTCTTCAACTCTTTTGCTCTCGCCATCGGGTGGATTTTTCTTTGGTCGACCACGTTTTTTTGGCGGGGCAGGATTGTCAACGTTGCCGTTCGGTTGGCTTTGACGCCTGGGTGTCGCCGCTACGGAGCTATCAGGGTTTCCGTTCTGACTATACGCCGTCGACATCGTTGCAACCAACGACTGCGGAAATGTCTCCTCGTCATCCACCCCGTTCCCATTCACGATAACTCGCCGATTTTGTCGACGGGTTAGTGCAGCTGGACGGTCTAGCGGATTGACCATAGGCAGGAGAACTCCATCAGCTGAAGGCGAAACAGGTGACACCACAGGAACACCATTTGATTGCAATCGGGGCTCAGTCGGCGAGGGGAACGGCGGAGGTACATCCATATCATCAACCTCCGATGTCGGTTCTTCTTGGATTGGCGCTGAGATAGAAGCAACCCTCTTAGTCGCCTTCCTCCGCCCGGTTGCCTTCTTCGACGGCTGAGATGGCGTTGGTGTAGTAGACTTCGCCTTTGACCTTGCCCGAGTTTCTACCACGATATCGGTATCATCTGCAAACAAGTCCACTGGTGAAGCCTCCGCCTCTGTTGACATGACTGGAAGAACATCGTCTGCTGGGGCGACATCATCGTCAAATAATGCCAGTCCGACAGCCATGGCATCAGCAGCTGAGCCCTCATTTTCCGCTTCCTTGGCACTCCCCTGCATCTCTGCTTTGTTCTCCCTCGTCAGCAAATAAGGGCTCCACTTCAGCTTCTCGGACTTCACTTTCAACTGACCCTTTGACTCCCAATGGCTAAGGGCCCGATCCACCTTCTCAGCGTCCCAGTGAATTTCGTACCGTAAAGGAGGCGCAAACGGTCCCTTGGGTTTTGGTTCCTCTTTCGTCGTCGCTCGTTGTAGTCGTCGGGCAACATTGTTCCGCGCTCCGCCTGTCTTGCGTCGATTAATCTTGATAGACTGTCCCGGAGAAGGCTTGGCTACGAGGTTGTCTTCTTCGAGGACGGTGATCATCTCCTGTTGAACGAGCGTGTTGTAGACGTCTTCTATTGTCATGGACGTCGCCGCACTTATGTCTACGAAAATTGTCAATAATCACTGCGGGCAGCCTCTATTAATTCTGTCACCTTCAAGCCGAGGGTGCTCAGGCCCATTCTCGAGATATCGCATCAGGGACAACGCCCAGTAGTTCCTGTACCCCAATGCACCCAGACTAGACAATGGTTTTTCCGGAGATCCCTGTCGTTGTTCCTTTTTAGATAACAAATAACCTCAAATGAAAAGTTAGTTTTCTGTCTACTTGCAGAAGCTATTATGGGACGTACTGAAATCAATGAGAAAATTGCCCCATCCCTGGCGTTGACGGGTCGGAAGCGTCATTATACAACTAAGGTTATAGTCCTTAATGCTGCACTTCTCCTTACTAAAATACCCAATGAAGCGAGCCCCATCGTCGTCCACCTGTGCGATTACATAGAACAGAAAAGGTTCGACGTCATAAAATAGTGATTTGTGGTCAAGAAACATCTTGGAAAGCAGGCATAGATTCTGGCAGTAAATCTACAATGGATATGGTCGGCTAGATGAAAGCGGCTGCAAAAAGCGAACTGACCTTGTTCTTTCGTCCATCTACCTCAAATAACGAAATATCGCCATCCCTGTAAATCTCATCGCCCGGTGGATGTCGCGCTTTGCATTTCATCTGAACAATTTCAGTGAAATCGACCACATGTGCATGAAACAGAGCGACTTACCCGATGTCGGTTATATCCAAACTTACTCTTCATGTACTTCAAACAGAACTCGCATATCCACAGCTTCCCGTCGGGTATACAAGAATACTCTTCAGAAAACGGGGCATCATACCAGGTCTTGACGTCGTATCCCCCAATATGAATCGTTTTAACGCGCGGACCAGACCCTGGTAGGAGTGGCGTCGGAGTTGGGGGTCCCGGAGATGCTGAAGGGCCAGGTATTGGTGCAGTTTGGTTTGCCAGTGCTGCCAACCGCAGACGTGTTGGATGTAAAACAGAGGAAGAAGATTCGGCTTCTTCAGATGCTGATGTGGGTGGCGGGGGCACCCTTGCAGCCAATTTGGCCTATAGGCAAGTTAAATGAATTTGCCGGTACCTGAGAAGGAACACGTACCTCTGCCAGTTGGCGTGTGCGATCGAATCTCTGTCTGTCCGATCCATCTACCATCGTCTTCATCGTGTCACGTTGCTCTGGCAGCAAGAAATCATCAAACATTCCTTTCTCCTCATCTTCACGTTCCTTCCCCTTTCCTTTCTGCTGTGTGGAGAATCTCAAGGTCAGACGTGGGAGACTAGTTGTCGACGCCATTGCAGAAGAGACTTCTGTCCGCCTTCGCTTGGGCTGACGAGCAGACAGAGTAACCTCATCCTCCGAGTAATCCTCGTTCCTCGATTGTGCAGCTTTCCTCTTCGAGGGTCTCTTATTTCTGATCGGCCTTCCTGTTGCAATAGGCGTCCCTATCTCCCGCTCAACATCGACTTCAACGTCAAGTTCTGAGTCATCCGTGATCACGGCGAGAGCCTTTCCTTTGCCCTTTCCTGCACTTCGAGCCTTGGCATGACTGTTATTTGAAGCCGTGTGCGATCGCGACGATGAAGCGACAGATGGTTCGCGGTGTGGAAGTGGGGAAGATGGTTGTTCATATGGGGTGGCATGCTGTTGAGGCACCTCAGACACGCACTGAGGACAATACCATGCACCTTCGGGATCCTCTTCAACAGGAGGATCCATGCAGTACATATGCCAGCCTAGTCAAAAAGATCAGCACATATATTACAGGAACAGAGAATGTGACTGAATACCTCTATCACATACATCACAGAACAACATCCTGTTCTATAAAATAGTGAACATCATGTATTCGCAAATAAATACGGGCACGTACTCCTCTGCCTTTCTTCTGACATATTTCACATTTCTTGCAGTCTGGGCACGCCCATTTAACGGAGTAGAGAATATCAGGACGAGTTACGACGAAATTCTTCATGCAAGAAGGATGAACTATCGCAACAGCATAAGCTCGCGTAGGATTACAGACCGGGAAAGGAACTTGCCACTATGGCCACACTCGCCGCAGGAAAGCATGCGTTCGGGAGCACCAGCGCTGTTTTGGTTATCATTTCGACTGCATGTGCGGCATATTAATTCGCGTATCACCTCCTTCCTCCTTCGTTTCGTGGGCGGTGGAGAAAGGCGGGTCTGCGTTTCTGGTACAGTAAAATAGGCCGGAGGTGGTTGAGCGAATGGGTCGCCTTGAGGTCCCTGCGAATATGGTAGATATTCCTGTGGCCCATGATTGAACGTGGAGTTCTAGAGAATACATCGAGGAGCACGTTAGCAATGAACGGCTGAACTTTGAAGAAAACGATCAAAATACGCCAGAACGCGACGCGCCTCGACCATCGACTTAGATATCGCTAATGCAACTCACATCGACGGCAATTGTACTCTGCTCAACCGAAACATGGCTGGGTACTCTCGCTGGCCCGCCTAGCGCAGGATCTATTGGAATATCGTCGAAGTTGCTGACGGGGGTGTCGCACTCATTTGGGGTCTCTCCATCAAATACGACAGCTTTGGTGTATGATAACCCTTGCATGGGCCGAGGAATGTAAAGAATAACGCCTACTGCGTGTCTTGGGAGGAAGGGAGGCGATATAAGGGAGCTGCACAACGTCGTTGACGTTCCCAAGGTGTTTGTGCTTATTTGTCCTTTGTGCGCTAAAGTAAGCGGCACCGTTCGAATGCAGCGGCACCTCTTTTCGGGCTCACTGACAGGCTGGTCAATGCCTGCAACTGCAAAAAAACTTTGGCCGTCGACTCCTTGTAGTACGACTAGTCATCAGCGACTTTAGCCCTTCATGGGGGCCCGTGTACTGCTGGGAAAGAGTTCAAGAATTGTCGTAAGAAAGATGGTCAGCGGACCGTGTTCGTACCAACACCCTGTTCTCGCCAACACCCTGGCATCACGACCGGAGGAATTCGCGACTCACAGCGTGGAACTGGTTGCTAGACTGCATCGAAGCCAGTTCCCCGCTTGCATACGAGGCTTAGCTTCAGGTGTATCAAGAAGATTCAACACTAGTCGACGGTACCACTACTTCCGACATCAAAGAAAAAAATGATCAAGGGTTTCACAACTGAATGTATTGATGCATACTTACAGCCTGCGAAATCATGGAGGAAGTCGGTGTCAAGGAGCTGTTCTCCATCAGGAACTGGTCGAGAGCTCGGAATATTACCTCCTGCCGTGAATGAATTTTAATGGCTTCGATCGAGTGCGAGTCGTCGCGTCTTCACGTAGCTTCTCAACAGCGGTGACTATAGGCCTACCCCCGCACATCTTCTCGGGATTTACTCGCCCTGTCGAAACTTAGGTATATTGAACCAAAAATATCCAAAGGGGAAAACGTGAGACATTGAACTCACCCTTCTGCGAAACGATACTATACGGCAGGCAAGTAAGATTCTACGATGAAATGATTGAAACGGACCACTAGCATTCCGAGAAACGGCGGCGTTACAATGGACCCAGTGTAATCTGCCCTGCCCAGTGTAATGAAGCATCCAGGATATAGTCTGGACCTATCATCAGTCACAATTATTAACCCGCATGGCTCGAAAAGAACCCACCTATCAGCGAGAATCCACTGGATATCGCCAGTCCTGGTGAAAGGCGTCACTTTCCTAGTATTGAACATGATGATTCATGATCAAGAACGAAACGTAAGTATACATCGATCATGGCATCGTTGCATGGTACGACGAACACCTCACAATGCAGCCAGCCAACGGACAAGTAGTGGGGTAAAGTAGCATTAAGTAGTACACATCCTAACAAATATATGCCAAAGGTAAATGGGGTAGATTACAGTGAGAATGTAGGAAAACTGAGGTGTGAAAACAAACGTTCAAGACGGATGCGTGCAGATCACTGTTGTCGGCACTCTGGCTCCATATCACCGTCGTCATCATCGTCTTCATCCTCCCAATCATCTTCCGTTTGACCGAACTGATGTGTAAAACCATGAAAAAACTCGTGGCCAGCCGGCAAAGAATGGGCACGCACATCCACAATATCACTCTCTTCAAAGTTTGCAGCATCAACAATTTCAGGTTGAGGATCCAAATCAGCCTTCTTGGGAGGCAGGAGGGCCTCCAAAGTCTGCAAAGCTTGTGTTCGTAAATGAAGTGGAGGATTAGTGGCAAACATCCCACCTTCCGATCAACATTCTTTAACCATTGTTCATCTGGCATTTCGACCTCAAAGACGACAAAAAGATCTCCTTTTTCGTCAGGCCTCTTATAAACAGGCATACCCTCTCCTCGCAGCACGATCGAATCATCTGACTTTATTATCTTACCAGGAGGACTAGTAACCTTTATTCCCCGACCATCGAGGTGTGTGATGAGTATCCGAGAAAATCCAAAGAGGGCTTCCGAGAGGGTGATTTTGACATTGGTAAGGAGGTCCTTCCCTGATCGCTCGAAAAATTCGTGATGTGCGGCATGAATAACAAAGACCACATCGCCAGCAGGCAAACCGGGCTATGGTGCAAGATGTAAATCAAGCTACGTCGAAAGGACCACCATAAGGTACCTCTTGATCTCCTGCCCCGGGTAGTACGATTCGTTGTCTGTCCGTCATACCTTTTTCGATAAAAATTTCTTGGCGAGTTTTTTCGTGCACAGTTTTCTCGCCTTTGCACTTCTTACAGCTAGACAGATGTTATGAACCAAGACGTGAAGAAGCCGAAGATTCATTTCACCTGTCTTTCGATCTGATTTTCTCTCCCTTGCCTTCACAATCGTGACATGTTGCCCTTGTAGTTCCGATCCGCGATGTAGACACCTACAAACATAATTATCAGAAAGGTCTTCACATTCCATTCATCTAAACAAACCTGGCTATGGACAAACGTCCAGCCCTTGCCTTCACATGTGACACACTGCTTTGGCTTTGCATTTCCTCGGGTTCCGGTTCTAACAACACGTCAATAATGCCTCTAACGAAGATTCAGGCGACATACCCTTTACATATACCACAGACAACGTCTTTCTCCATATTCATTTTCACGACCTTCCCATTGTAGAGATCTTCAAGCGTCACGTCATATGAAATGATAGAATCTTGGCCTTTTGTCCGACGCCGACTGCCACCTCCACCTAGATCAAAGTCAAAACCGAAGCTTGAACTTGAAAAGAATTGGCTGAAAAGGTCGTCCATTCCTGCGGGACCGCCACCGCGTAGACCCGCCATTCCTCCCGCATCGTAGGCAGCTCGAGAGTCAGGGTCATTCAAGATATCATAACTTCCGAGAATTCATGAGGGGACGATCGCAGCGGCAGGTCTGCGACTCACGCAGATGCCATCTCTTGGAACTTGCGGCTAGCCTCCGGATCATTGATGTTCTAGTCGAGAAAGGTTCATCGTGGTCTGCATATGCGGAGATGATCAATCACCTTGTCCTGCATAGCCAACTGTCAGAATGGTGTCAACTGGTAGGGACGGTGCAACATACCGGATGATGTTCTTTCGCCTGATGAAAATTCAGACCAAGATATAGATGTAAGCACGGACACATATATACGTACCTTCTTGCGATATGCTTTCTTTATATCGGCTAGCATCAACAAAGAAGTGAGCCACCGAAATTCATTGTCCAAAGGTCCACACCTTGGCTCGCACTTGAAGAAATTCCTAGGAGATCGTAGAGCTCCGTGTCTACCGGCACTAAGAAAAACGTGAGAAGATTTAACTTCTAGGTAGAAATGACCGTACTTTGTGAGATAGGAAAGGGTGAAGGGGAGGAGCGTTGAAGAGCTTAGACGCGCGCGTCCTGCCGTCGGTCGGCGTCTCAAAAAGCGTGGGAAAACTAATTTTTCCAATAAAAGCCGGCCCGTGCTCGGTTCTAGCCTTTGAAAACTTCATCACCAACGTAGACCTGCGAATGCGCTTTCACTCTTGTGAGTAATCTTTATCCTGTCTTTAGGAAATGATGCTTTCAATTTATCTACATTGTCCAACTTGGGCTATGCGCTCTGTGTGACGAAGAACTGCAACTGATCTTTCAGTCTTTTCTCATCATTTTTGAATGTTTATTCTTACCCATGTTCTATCTTTGCAGGTCTGTTCTCTGCTACAGGAAGGATTTAATGGTGGGGACGTATATGCAATACTGCGCGTAGTTCCTTTTGTAGTGCTTCATATCCTGCAGAGCCTAATTCGTATGAATAGAAAATATGAACCTTTATTTTGAAGCTTCGAAAACCCTCGACAGTCTAGATGCAAGAGCAGGATCGATCAAAGGGATCCTTGCTACGTTACCTGAGAAGGACCGCAAAAGAACCTCTGCCTTGGTCATTGAGACACTGAAATGTATGGACATCTTAGCTGCACCCTAAAAATTGTCTGACGCAGCATCTTCAGACAAGGCTGTGCTGACCCAGGTTATAAATGAGACGAATCTATTAAAGGTTGAAAGAAAGAAGATAACGTCTATGAATCTTGCTCTGGTCCTTGTTCATGACGTTTTGCTTGCGGGCGGTATCCAGGCCGGCGACGGCCCCATCAAACAAGCGATTCTACGCCACAAGACGCGTCTGAATGGCGAATTCCAAAAAATAAAAATTAAGCGTGGCGTAATGTCGAACCTTGAATTAGCCCACAACGGGGATGACCGAGCAGGTGAGCGAAAACATTACATTCAGTTGTTTCCCATGGAAGTCGTGCTAATCGACATCGACTTTCGCATCGCTGCAGCTCAAATACCACGTTATGTGAGGGTCAACACTCTGATGTGGGCGTCGGATTACGCCATGGACGCGTTTATCTCCAATGGCTATGACCTCACGGATCCTTTTACATCTAGGCAGGTGTCGTTAGTGTCCAGAACATAGAACGCTTCTTATCGTAATCCTTAGTCGGGGCTTTGCTCAGGATGAGCATATTCCGAACCTTCTCCTGTTTTCACCCCAAACCACATTCCATGACGACCCTTTGTACAAGTCTGGGAAGATCATTCTACAGGACAAGGCATCTTGTTTTCCGGCCGTTGTTCTCTCGCCTCCCTCAAGGGAAGGTACCTATGTAATCGATGCAACGGCCGCTCCGGGTAACAAGACTTCCCACCTCAGCGCGATCATGGGCAACAAAGGGACGGTGTGTGCCTTTTGCCACTTGAGACCGTTCCCTCGGCCAACTAATGCTTAGTTGTTTGCGTTCGAACGGGACCAAAAACGATTCAAAACGCTCGAAATGATGTTATCCAAAGCCGGTTGTCAGAACGTCGAGACTCTGAACCTCGACTTCCTTACGGTGGATCCTCAAGACGAGGCATATTGCAAGGTCACGCATATGTCAGGGGAAGTTTGCCAGCTGCACAGGTACAGATCTAACTCCTTGCAGTCTTCTAGATCCCTCATGTAGCGGCTCTGGTATTGTTAACCGCCTTGATCACCTCTTAGAGACAGGTGAAACTTTTTCCATCCCCGATCGGTTATATTTATCTTCGTATCTGGTTGTCAGAGGCAGAAGACGAGTCCGAGAAAGACGAACGTCTGACGAAACTGGCCTCTTTTCAACTCGTGATGATTAAACACGCAATGAAATGTGGGTAGTCCAATTCATTCTGTTATTATGCAATTAAAATTTTGACTATTGACAATACATGATAGTTCCCGCAGTCAAAAGAATTGTCTACTCGACTTGCAGTGTCCACGCGACAGAGAACGAGCACGTTGTTCGTGATGCTTTAAAATCGGAAGAGGCTGAAAGTGGTGGATTTAAATTGGAGACTCCAGAAAATGTCCTGCCTTTGTGGAACCGCAGGGGACTTCCGGAAGAGATGGATAATCCCTGTATGTCATTCTCGAAGGCTTACGAATTTCATACTCAACTCTTCATCAGGCGACGCTGCTTCACTGATACGCTGCAGTCCTAGCGGTGATGCTACAAACGGGTTCTTTGTTTCTTGCTTCGTTCGGCATGACGGCGGCACCAATAACGCCCAAAAACGAAGCTTAGACCAAGTAGAGCCCAACGTAGTAGAACCAAAGCCGCGGAAAAAGAAAAGAAAAAGAAAAAAGGTGACCACCATAGTTAACATACCTGTAGATCTTGATCAATCACACATATTTTGATAAAGACATATCATTGGGCTACAGTTCAAAGTAGTAAAACATGCTGCTTGAAAAGATCTCCGTTAGTAGGGACGCCGTGTCCACGCTCCCAACAGCCATGTCAAACAGAGTATACCTACAAACAATTCCCGCGTACGGCATCGCTCTGTGAATAAAAAGGGAATGAAATCCGAATATAAAATGGATAGGTCAAATAGCCTCTTCGACTGTGGAAAACTGAGCTAAGAAGGTGAGAAGAATCGATGTTCAGTGCTGCCGCTTGTCAGAAAGTGAGGAATAAGATCAGAAGTTTTCGATTAGCTGGTTGGTTGAGTATATTGGCCTTGATAGTAGGAGGCGTAGTTCGACGGATAATCTTGAGATTGTGGAGGATATCCTGAAGCCTGTCCATAGCCCTGCCACTGATTCCCGTAGCCAGCGGTTGCCCCGCCATATCCACCGCTGTATCCTTGAGCACCCGGAAAACCGCCCTGCGACTGGTTCTGAGGTATGTTGGTTACCCAAGCTTCTGGACGACGCCAAGGTGGAATATTCGTCCCCCCTCCGGTGATATCATGACCTGCGCTGGGTGCAGCCCAGGAAGGCTTCGAAAGATCCACACCGGGGCCACCTGTGCTTTCTCCTAGCTCCGCCATCAAGCTGGCGTATTCAGAATCAAAGCCGCGGCTGTTCATGTTCGGTGGAGGAGGAGGGGTGTGCATCATTGGTGCATTGGGATCTTTGTTGACGGTACAATCACGGGCCATGTGGCCAGCGCTCCCACAAACACGGCAGATGATGTTGGCGGTGAAATTCCGCTGCTCCGGACAGTCGTATTTTCGATGACCAACGCCACCACAGTTCTGGCAGACTTGGTTCTCGTCGTCGCGAAGAGTGCCGTTGAGTGCCGCAAGTTCACGAAGTTGGTTACGCTTGTGGTCGTTCTGACCTTCAGGTGTAGAAGCGGCCTGAAATAAGCTGGTTAGCACGACCCAGCGAAAGAAGAAGTCACTTACTGTCTCAATGACCTTATTGATCATTTTTACACAGGCCGCCACCTTTTCTTCGCTATCGCCAAGAATGAGGCAGTGAAGATCCTCCTCAGCATCGTCCGCGTATTGGTCAGGACGTGCTTTCCCTTCCTTAACACTGCCCTTTCCACGGATACTAATCTTAGCCCCGCTCTCTCTCTCCATCTTCTTTAAACTGTTGCCACGAGGGCCGACAAGGAGGCCGAAGAAGTTGATTTCGGGGAATTCTTTGACGGGAATGTAGACCTTGTCAGAAGGGCGCTGCGAGCGCTTTTGCTGTTGATATTCAACAGGAGGGCGAAAGTTGGGATCGTTCTTCATGGCACGATCGACGAGCTTGATACGCTCGTCTTCAAGTTTTTTGCGGTAGCGTACTTCGCGTGTATTAGTCCTGCGACCATGAGCATCATACGTAGGGGGAGGGGACGGGGATCTAACGAAAAGATGAGTATATGCTCGGTCATATAAACGTTCGGACTTGCCTCTCGCGTTCAGGAGGAATGAAATCGTTTAGTCGTAGTTTCCTGTTGATTTCCTCAAGTCTGAGGTGGATAGCATAGTTGTCGAGCTGAGCCTGAGAAACGCCCGCAGCAGAAATGGCAGTTGGGAGACCAGGGATTTCTGTCTTGACTTCACCCCAACGACTTCGCCGCTTGCGAGGGGCATTCGGGTCGACTAACGTGAGTAACAAACAGCAATAGGTTAGTGTTAGTACAGGTCAGTATCATCAGCCTAGCCCCAAACTGGGTACGACGGAAACGCAGGAACCTCGAACAGTGCGTTACGATGATACCAAATACCGCGATTGCGCAGAATGGCGGGCTATGAGGTTAAATGCGAACAGCGAAACTTACCTCGTGGGTCGCCCGCCGGGGTCTCGTCTCTACCGCGTTTCCCAGGGCTATCGTGGTCTTGATGCGGACGAGGGTAAGCTGAAGGTGAAGGCTGCGCAAGCTGAGGGGGAGCGGCTTCTTCGGATGGAGCTGGGCCAAAACGCCGCCGCTGTCCAAGTGGAACTGAAAATGATTCAGAACCCCGAAATAAGATGAAAATGTAGTAAAAACATACCTTCGTTAGTACCAGTTATCTGGCGAGTAGCAGGCCTCCACATCCTATCTTAAACAAGAAAAGGCGAAAAAAATGCGGGGCAGATGGTGGGAGTCGACACGAAAAGCAAGTCGTCCGCCTCCTCAAATGAAATTGAAACCCCGCTGCTTATTCATCCGGGGACGTCACTGGCGGGCCCGAGCGCGTCTGTGACTTCATTCTTGACTCTTACCTTCACATTCTTCACGCCGCATTTCTGCTCTTCGACAACGAGTCGAAATGTCGGGGAAGCGTTTGGCCGAGTGTACGTTCCGGGTATATTCCTAGGCATTTGAACCCCAATTTGACCTTCATTAGCTTCCGCTGGTCCTTCTCAGCCAAAACGTGTAAGGAGAGACCGTGACGAGGAGGATTACCTTGATGTCACCAATGAGGACGACGTGATTCCTCCTTCTCCTCCGGATACGACCCTCGTACCTCGCAGCGCCACCATCAACTTCAGCGCCTTGACACGAAAGCTGGCCCAGACAAGAAACCCAGCCGATTTAGCTGTTAACTTATCTTCCCTTGATGCTCATCGGAGGCAGCAGAATATCCTAGTCTCTCACATTTTTATGGAACAAGACTTCTCATGGCTTCACCTGAAACATGACCATGCTTCCCGGCCACTCTGGATCAGTCCTGACGATGGCCACATCATCTTGGAAGCCTTCTCTCCTATTGCCGAGCAAGCACAGGACTTTCTCACCGCTATCAGCGAGCCTGTTAGCAGGTACGTATTGATCTACAGTACACTTAGGTACAGGCGTGTAATATCTTTTCACTTCAGACCGGCCTTCATCCACGAATACACTCTAACTCCATATTCTTTATATGCGGCTGTATCCGTCGGCCTTCAAACTGAAGATATCATTGAAGTCTGCGTGAATTGTACTTGTTTGAACTGTTCTCGCTGACTAACTGCCCGAAGGTTCTCAATCGCCTTTCCAAGGTATGATGTCGTTGATAGGGAGGTGCTCATATTTTCACTCTTTGTCCACAGGTTCCTGTCCCTGACAGTATCATTTCCTACATTCGTGATCGAACTTTGAGTTACGGCAAGGTCAAACTCGTTCTCAAGCACAACAAATATTTTGTCGAGTCGAGCCATCCCGAGACGCTTCAGTTATTGCTCAAGGACAGAGTAATCCGAGAGGCGCGCATAGTGTCTACCCAGACAGACACTAGTATCAAAGCGGCTACTTTCACCACCTCTAAAGCTCCCGTAAAAGGGAATCTAGTTATTCCGGGCACCAAAGAAGCTGAAAAGAAAAAAGACGATTCTAAAGTCGGACCGTCTAACGCCGTTACCGCCGCCAATCAGTCTGATGCTGATCTATTTACGTCTGTCGTTGGAGTCGATAGAGGCGAGTATCTCAGATCAGCAGACCATGGTCGAGTTTTCCAATTGACTGGGTTTTAGACGAGATCGACGAGGACGACGACAACGTCCATGCTTTCGAAATCCATGATGCAAAGATCGACGTACGTCTCAGCCCATTTTCTCTCATTCACAAACCTTATCTTGTATACATAGGATGTTAAGAAACAATGTACAGTGCTTGACTATCCTATGCTTGAAGAATACGATTTTCGAAATGACACCGTGAATGCGAACCTTGATATTGATTTAAAGCCCGCCACCGTGATCCGCCCGTACCAAGAAACGAGCCTGAGCAAGATGTTCGGAAATGGGTATATGCTTTCCATGAATTAGATTCTCGACCGCATTCTGAGAAATTTGTTACCTAGTCGTGCTCGTTCAGGCATTATTGTCCTTCCTTGCGGAGCAGGGAAGACCCTTGTTGGAATCACTGCCGCGTGTACGATCAAGAAGTCTTGCCTAGTACTCTGCACTTCCTCGTGAGCCTTTCGCCGTGTTACTCATTGATTCATTTCTTATGCGTTGCTAGTGTGTCCGTTATGCAGTGGAAGTCACAATTTATGCAGTGGTCAAATGTGACCGACCGCCAGATCGCGGTATTCACCGCGGACCAGAAGGAGAAGGTGCAGCTAGTTCTTTCCGCTTGCCGCTTCTGAGTCTGAATACCTTTCCAGTTTGCTGGTGAAAGCGGAATTGTTGTATCAACATACTCTATGGTCGCCAACACCCACAACCGGTCCCATGAGTCTAAGAAGATGATGGAGTTTTTGACCTCTCGAGAATGGGGCTTCATGCTGTTGGATGAAGTACATGTTGTACCCGCTGCAATGTTTCGTCGGGTTGTCGGAACAATCAAAGCACACTCCAAACTTGGTCTGACCGGTACGCTGTTTTTTTTTTCCATTTTTCTTTCTTCGAAGGAACCATGAAGCTCACGTCCTGACTTGTTCAGCTACCCTTGTCCGTGAAGATGACAAGATAGCGGACCTGAACTATATGATTGGGCCCAAACTGTACGAAGCGAATTGGATGTCAGTTGCTCACCATATGTCCATCACTGTAGTTAAATTGTTTAATGACCGCTTTGCCTTTCTAGGGATCTTGCTGCCAAGGGACATATTGCAAATGTGCAGGTATTCATCAACCTTACCTTAATTTTTTGATATCAAGATCGCTGAGTTCGGCGCATAGTGTGCGGAGGTATGGTGTCCAATGACACCCGAATTCTATCGTGAATACCTTCGGGAGCAATCTAGAAAACGCATGCTTCTATACTGCATGAACCCCAACAAATTCCAGGCATGCCAATTCCTGATCAAGTATCACGAGGATCGAGGAGACAAGATAATCGTATTCTCCGACAATGTTTTCGCTTTGGAGGTGATGTCACTTCCGAAGTCATCGACAGCATATTCACCACGTGTTTAGGCATATGCGAAACGTCTGGGTAAACTCTATATCCATGGTGGTACTGGACAGGTCGAACGGATGAGAATCCTATCTTGGTTCCAGCATAGTCCCCAAGTCAACACCATCTTTCTCTCTAAGGTTTGACGCTTTTCCTTTTCAATGATATGGCTATTCAATCTATTGCCGAGGACAGGTCGGAGATACATCTATCGATTTACCCGAAGCAACATGTCTGATCCAGATATCATCCCATTTCGGATCGCGCCGGCAAGAAGCACAGCGCCTAGGTGCGAACCTTTTTCCTACAAAGTCCTCCAGGGATGGATAACTGTATTAAATTTTAGGGCGCATTTTGAGAGCGAAGCGGCGGAATGATGAAGGGTTTAATGCCTTTTTCTATTCCCTCGTATCCAAGGACACCCAGGAGATGTTTTACAGCACGAAACGACAGCAATTTTTAATTGACCAGGGCTACGCCTTCAAGGTGATCACACATCTGGATGGGCTCGAGAACCTACCGGATCTGGTGTACCGAACCAAAGATGAGCAGATTGAGCTTATCCAATCAGTGCTCATTGCGAATGAGACTGACGCGGATCTGGGTACCGATATTCGTGCTGGAGAAGGTGATCTTGCAGGTACGATTACCTCAAAGGACTTCGGTCCGACAAAATTCCCCGGCGCCCAGCGTACGACTGGATCATTGGTGGCCTTGAGTGGAGCGCAGCACATGTCGTATGTCGAGCAGAACAAGTCCGCAAACAAAACGCTCGCACGTGCAGCGGCTCCTGTACCGCAGCGACATAAGGTGTTCGCCAAACGCGACAAAGAGATGGCGGCCGCGAGAAAGGCAGCGCGAGCATCAGGGGCGGCGGGTCGGACAGGATGATGTGTCGGGGCCTGGAGTTGCCTGGTCGGGGTTTCGAATATGTTCAGGGTTGTGGTTCTGGGGAGTTGCTTTATCTGGGAGTACAAGCAGTGGCCCTCACGTGTAGATTCGGAAAGTGGGAAGAGTTCCGAAGCGTCTTTGTCATGCCTTGCCCTGGCGAGGCTAATGTTGCTTATCTTGGCTTGAGAATGGGGGAATAATGCAATGCATGCGGTGACCAAGTGTTTGAAGGCAACCGCAACGAGAGGAAGCTGTCAACATTGCGCTGTAACAGGCAAAGTTGCTAAGAGAGCGGGTATGCAGACAGGGGGCGGGGGAATTTTCATTTATTGATAGGTCGGTTCAGAGGCCCAGGCCGTTGCGATCGAGAGGACCTGCAACCTAATCCAGTTGCCTTCCTGGGCTCCGGTTATGTTGTGACAACCTCGTGACGCAGATTCGACTAGCCCGATGCGTCGTCGTAGGCGGGCCCTTTATATGTTCATCCGATCCTGCTTTGTGCCCTTTTGAACTCCCATTCCGCTCCCCATTCCCTTCCTCCCGTTTCTTTCTTCATGTCTTCAAAACGCGGTCGCAAGCGAAACGACAACCTGCCCCCTAACCGTGCCAGGGATGTCCAGCGGGCCTTTCGCGCAAGACGCGCTGCTCATTTACAAGTTCGTAATTTCCCTTTAGGGAGAATTCAAATTTTCCATCTTATCCATAATACTCATTTGCATTTCTGCGGAATAGGCTTTGGAGCAGAGAGTGACTGAACTCGAGGAAGAGAACAATTGTCTGCGCCAGGCTCTGAACCTGCCGCTAGCAAATCGTCCAGCTCTTGGGAAGGGGCCCACCGGCAAGGATAAGCCCAAGACATACGAAATGAACGCTGCCGGCGGTGCTATACCGCTGCGGTCTAGTCGGGATTCATCCAGTTCTCCTGGTTCGACGCGCGCAAGCTCTCTTTCGCCTGGTAACCTTGCCACTACCGTCCCTCCACGTTCCGTGACGGAAGTTGAGGGCGGTTCATGGGATCAGACACTCATGATTAATGACCAGCAGTCCGACGTTCCTAGCTCATCTGCTTCATCTTCCTACCCTCTGCCCCCCATGAATCCACCTCCAATAAAACAGTATGCGTCGTATTCGAGTCCCGTTCCGACGTCGCGAAATGCGCTCCCTAGCAGCGTGTATATCTCCTCGCAGAACAGCTATTCGCATTCTCCCGACCGACCTGTGTCTTCGGCATATACGAACAGCACGGGTTTTGTTGTGCGCGATGTCCGAGACGAACCTCGCTCTCATTATTCTTATTCGCCGCAATCTTCCTTTCATGACAACTCCATGCCCTCACAGAGTCCTCCGAACACCGCCCCGCCACTGCATTCATCCTCTTATCATTCACCGCGCGAGACGTCGCTTTCTTACCCACCCCATCGACGCTCATTGACAGAGCCCCAGCAGTTTTCCATAAACCAGGCATATCCGCACCTGCCAAACCCTGTGCAGCATGGGATTCGTCTTCCTTCCCCACCCAAGCTGCAGGACAGCAGTCATACCCATATGTCTCGGAACGCGTACGGACCTGACGGTCGTATCAACCCGATTCCGTGATGACCCTTAATGTCTCTGTGCGTCGCCCCCATATTTATTGACTCGCGGACTTGTTACAATACCAGGCAAAGAATGATATTTTGTATCGCTATCGCATTTGACACAGGGCCGACTCGTATACTTACTTACAGCTAAGTAGAGATGTAAAACACCTCGTATCCTATACCGCACACTTTACCTACCATATCCCTGGATAAATCATACCGGTGACCCCTTTTCCGCCGGACATGACGGAAAATAATAATTTTTTTCGGGCGCCATATGACTGCATCCGCCTGAGATTTAAAGCTCAGTTGTTTAGTCTTTGCAGTGGCGTCGGCATCGTGAAGTGAGACAATCAGAAGGCCACGTGGTGGAACCGGACGAAAAGATTATCAGGGCGATTGACTGGATGATCACAATTTGCTGTTTCAGGTTCGAACTCCTTCCGGAGATCCGCCAGCGATATGTCAGCAAGCCTGCACACTATAGAACATACATGGCTCGATGCGTGCGCCACATCGCGAGTAAAAGTACGTGTAGATCAAGGTTCCAATGCAATGTTGTGACATATTTTGTTGTATACATGCCAGGTAAAAATCGGGTAACAACCAAAAACCGCACCGGCGTTAAAACACTATATATGTCAAAATGTTCGATCATGCTGCGACCGAGACGGGAAAGGAGGCGAGGGTATCATAGCGGCATAGCAACATGAAGAAACATGTGTTAGAGCGCGAACCGAATTTACTCTGCGTTCAGAGTGCACCAATCCACTGTCCCATCGGACCCGTACTTCCGCTCCAACCATTCATTGGCTGCTTGGAAGTGGCCGTTTCCAAGGAACCCTTTATGCGCAGAAAATGGAGAAGGATGCTGAACGGAATGTTTCGATGAGAATGAACAGTTTAGCGCAGTGGCTTGGACTTACGGCGCTCGTCAGGATCAGGTGCTTCGTCTGTACAATGTTCAAGAGAGAGGTAACCATCAGTTTACGGGCTTCCGCGAGAAGCACTATAATGTATACAGACCTTGTCAAGCTTGGCCACTCGTTTGGCCGCCCAAGCCCCCCAAGCCAGAAAAACGACTCCTCGGCCGAGGCCCGTATCGGCTTGGGCCAGTTTGCTGGATAGGTTGGCACCGCCATATTTATCGATAACATCGACTACTTTATCTGTGAATTGCTCCCACCCTTTCTCGGAATGTGAACCTGCTGAGTTGGCTCGAACGGTCAGGCAAGTATTCAGCATGAGGACCCCATTGGTTGCCCAGGCTGTCAGATTTCTGCATTCTTGCGTCACAGACCTGCGGAAGTCAGATAAAACGTGTATTGCTCACCCATGTTTTGGGGGAGTAAACTCCGGGTATTCTGCCTTAATTTCTGCGTAAATCTGGAAGTGTCAAGTCAGCAGACGACATGGCAGGTCGAGGCTTTTCATGAGGCCTACGTTTCGCAAAGAAGGCGGAATTGTGACTCCGAGAGGTACAGAAAAACACAGCCCTGTGGATCAAATATTTTCAGAGAACGGTTGTGTGACTGGGCCGAAGGGATCGTATGTACCATGAGCTTGGCCACGGCCATGATAGGGGTCTTGTCCAATGATGACCACCTTGACCTTTCCCAAGGGCGTGTTCGACCACGAGTAGATATCTTTGGCTAAGACCACCGCGAGTTGATGTGAAGATGTTGGGTATACATTAGATAACAAACACTCACGAGGTGGATACACCTTAAGCGGCAGTGGAGTATCATGAATCCCTTTCACGCCTTCTTCCCACAAAAACCGTTTCAAAGATAGAAAATAGGGCTTCTTGATCTCATCTTTCAGTAATTTAAGCCTGTATCACCATCTAAGGATCCACGCTGAAATTCATGAATTGGAAATGCGCCTACCAGCTTTTCCCCATGGACTCGCATTCGAGTCTAAGCAGATCCCGCTGCTCATCCGTCATAGATTCTTGGAATCCTGACATGGAAAATGGTATGGAATTCAACCTTTGAACGCCAAAGCCTTTCGCTACTATTCCGGAGCTGCTCGACGCGCCTTGACGCGTCGAGGAAGCTGGCGAAAGCTTCAGCTTCTTTGCAGAGGGATCGGAGGCGTTTTTTCCTTGCGAGTTCGCGAACATATCCATGAGGGTTCGCTGCCGCTTCATGGAAGTGGAAGGTGCCGTTGTCGTTGTCCCCGACACTACGGACGTGACAGTGGGCTTCCCTTCCTTATCAACACGAGGGATATCAAGGTCTTCGAGATAGACGGTAGATTCTTTGGTAGATTCGTAGGATTCCATTGCAGATAGAGAGAAGCAAGGGAAGACTCGTTGAGGTAAAAGAACAAGGTATGTATATCGCGTCGCGTCGGTGGCGTGGAGTCCCAGTTTAGAAAGCGGCCGTTGCCGGAGCGAACTGCACCCACGTGGGTTGCCTGCCTTACCCAGCCTAGTGTCAGCATTCGCTGCATCCGAGACTCCCTGTGAATGCCCTTCGAAGGCTGACTTTCATTTAATTGTTCAAGCGACATCTGCCAATCTGCCTCGTTCAAGGTCGTCGCCGTCTCCGCCATCGTCCACGCAGGCTTCTGGACGGGGCGATTCCGTCCGTAGGATTACTCAAAGTAGCCGGACAGTTCGTAAGAGACCTACCATCTTAGTCCATACTCCCGGCGTCGCGGTCAAGGCTTCGTCTTCATTGGACTGGAGTACGAGCTATCATGCTGGTTCATCGAGGTGCGTGTCTGCTATGTTGTCGTCACCACCGCCGTTGGCTGACCAAGGAACAGTGCTGCATCGCCCAGGGAATCAGACACTGACGACGAGACAGAAGACGAGGGACCCATACACTTCCGTGGACGGGCATTTTCCCATAGTAGACAGACTACCGCGCACCCGCCCTTGAAACGAACGTCGATATCGAGGCTAAATGGATCCCCAGAGGAAGGCCCGCCCGGAGCGCCTGAAGGTCCCGTACCTTTCACGCGTTCTCGATCTCCCGCCGTCATGCGGTCAACTCCTGTCAGCGGAAAGGCCAACCCTCAACGCAATACATCTCCTGCTGTCTTTGTGAACACAATGACAGCGGTACAGGCACCGTTCACTGTACTCCCCTCCCACCTAGAACTACACGCTCGGCTTCCAATCTTTCCTTGGTCATGGACATTTTGTATCGAAACTAAAAAAGCGGGAGAAAGCCTCTTAATTATCGGATCTCTTATTTATGCAATAACAAAGTTCTCGGACTATCAGCCTGCAGCATCTTCTCAATTATCTCTATCTCTATATAATTCATGGATTCTCACAGGTCGTAGTTTTCTTCTTCGTCCTAGGCTGCGTGCTTACTCACATCCGTTTTTAGAACTACAATTGCTCATTGCTATCTCGTTACTGTACATCATGTGGACTCATAGTTCAATATCACTGGGCGCGGCTGCGTTGAAGCATCAAGTAACCAGTCCCATCTCAATATCCCTGTCCCCATCTGTTCTACGCCCTGCCGATGGTCGTAGCCCGCGCCGAAACTCTTCTTGGGATTCTTCGAAGAAATCTGATTTCGCGTTTCTGTGGATGTCCGTCCCCAAAAACTACCGGTACGTTTCATTTCATGAGCTGAATCATCCTCTAAATGGGATGTACAGAGAGGCATCAGATGATGGCATTCTGACTGGTCTATTGTTTGGGCCCCTCATTGGAAGCGCGCTTTTGTATTCTTCCTTGACGCAACTATCATCGCCATCACCCATACTTCTTCCACCCACTTGGCGAATCGAACCGCCTGCCAAACTCAGCAATTCCCAAGAATCGCACAGTGTCCTGGAGGCATTGGTCCTTTCCCGTTACAATATCATCGATCTATCCACGCTGTGTTCATCCATTCTCTTGTTTCATGCATGTACCTCGAGTTGGTTGGAGACTCGATATCTCAAGCGACGCGATGTCCCTGAGGGCGAACGGGGGTCTGTTCCGCGCAGCGAGGGCTTGAGGTCTTGGTACTATGTGTTATTTACTGTAGTCGTCAGTCTAAGCAGCTTCACGACCAAGATCGTATTGCAAAAGATCGGGTGTGGTATTTGGCACCGTGAGTCAATCGGCTGATCTTGATCTCTGGAATCTCACTTCGTTGTTGCAGATATAACACTATTTGAAGTCATCTTAGGGGCGCTGTTTTATCAGTTCACCCTATACATCTGTCTCCGTTTGGCACATCGCGTTTTTACCTTGGGCGAGTTGGGCCTGGTGTGTTTTGGTGGAACCACCCTATTGATGGAGTTTGTAAACATCAATATTTCTAGAGTGAATTTCCCTCCACAAGTTTGATTACGACTGACGACTCAACAACGCTTTTCAGATATGGCCACTGACCACACCCTTCATAAAGACGTACCGTCTTCCGACACCTCTTCTCATCTTTCAAATGGCGCTTGTTGCTGGATCACTTTTCAGTGGCTTTCTGTTGTCTCCCATTCTCGTTTTATCTCGCCATATAGCCCAACGACCGGTACGCCGCCTCCGAAAGCCAAAGGACAAGCTGCGGCAGCGTCGACTGCTTGCGTTGGGATTCTATGCCGGGCTTTTCTTGATAGTCGTAGGCTTGATCGGCCTGTGGACGCGTTGGTGCCTGGGCAACCGTGATCCATGGCTTTGGGTCATCTTTTGGCTGCTGGAGGGTAGGAACAAGTGGAGCCGACCTGGGCTCTTGGTATATTGGGCTCTTTTAGGATCGCTGAGTGTTGCTGGTTGGACAAGGCAGCTTGCCAGATCGAAAAAGTTCCGTGTATGGAATACGAACGGAGAGAACTTGATTGTTCCCGGCGCCGTTTTGACCACCTCCCAGCCTTCAGCAGAACCGACATCTACAAATTCAAATGGAAATTCACTTCCTTCTCCTCCGATATTGGCATCTGGAGGCTCTTTAGGTCAGCTCTTCGCTTTGTGGCTCTGTCTCAGTACTAAAATTTTATAGCCACTGATCTGTTGGATGCCGCCGATAAGCATGTACCGACTTTGAAGTTGAATGCGCGACGAAAATTCTTTCATGCGTTGGCTGTTGTGATGTTCACCCCCGGTATTGCTTTGGATGTATGCTTCTGCTTGTGTCGTCTCTAAGCGTCATGTCTCTAACAACCATTTTGCTACAGCCGGCCTTCACCCATCTCTGTTTTAGCGCCGCCTTTGCACTTTTTACTTTCGCTGAATACGTTCGTTACTTTGCCATCTATCCTTTCGGTGCAGTTGTGCACCTCTTCATGAATGAATTTCTGGACCACAAGGACAGCGGTACCGCAATCTTGAGCCATTTCTACCTGCTGACAGGATGTGCTGGAAGTTTGTGGCTTGAGACGTAAAATCTGGCGCCTTCTGTAGTGATCATGTGCTGATTGGAGTCTATTTTCAGGCCGTCGCGACTGCTACAGTTTACTGGAATTCTAGTCCTCGGCATCGGTGATGCATTGGTATTTCGTTTCGCATTTCAAAATGATTTCTTATTGAATTGCTACCGTTGAAGGCTTCGATCGTAGGCAAACGAATTGGATTACATCAATGGACGCCTACGACCTCCAAAACCATTGAAGGTAGCCTGGCGTTTACCTTGTCTATCGTCGCTTGTGCTTGGGCATTACGGCTTTGTGGATTTGTGGATCCTTTCTCTGTAAATTTCACGCTCCATACACCATCGTGGGACACTGATACCTTTATAGACCAAAAGATACACAGCCATGGTGGTCATTTCGGCTGTACTAGAAGCCTTTTCCGACCAGAACGACAATTTAACTCTACCGTTGTATTTGTGGAGCATATTGGTATTGGCGGATGCTTAGATAGGTAATTCGGTTCAAACGTCCGGTTTCCAAGATCTTAGTACGCAATCTCGCAAATTGAATAGAAGACAGGAAATTTCAAGTCCCTTTACTCCTTATGTGCGCGTCGATCATCTCAAGTGAGACCGATCATTGAAATGAAAAGAGCGCGGTCACGTGTGGGTGGATTAACCGCACAGTAAGCGTAGGTAAGGATTCTGATACTGGCGTTTCCTTTCTGTCCTCTCAGTGAATATGATATACCGAAGGAGCCTTCACATGTAGATTACCCTTGGAATCAGCCTTCTCAATGACATTCCGCAACATTCTCTATTGCCTTGATTCTGTTTGATGTACAGGAGTACTAGGGACGTAGGTACTCGAGGGACTGCCCTACATATAGAAGTCCAAAGCTATATTAATCTGTGAGCGTCAATTTCGATGCTGACTCTATATTGTCTAGCGATATGTTGCTTCGGTCGCACAACCCGCGAAATATACCATCGTTACGTAAGAATAAGTTCGAGGGACTATCGAACTCCTGCAAAAACTGGTAAACGTCTGAGGAAATTGCATGAGATGTAGCATCGTACAGCAACTTGCCCTTCTTCCATTACCAACACACGATCGTATGAAATGATCGTTCGTAAGCGATCTGAACAGAATTTGTAGGTCATATTCTACATGACGAAATCAAATACATACGTGCGATACACAAGAGAGTACGATCTCGAAATTGGTGTTGGATAGTCTGCTGAATCTTCTGGTCCGTTTCAACATCAACAGAAGCTCTGTAAATGACGGTCAATGTATTGAGCCTGACATTCAGCTGAAATACTGACGTAGCTTCATCCAAAACGACTATTTTTGTGTCCTTTACGAGAGCGCGCGCTAGACTGAGTAAAGACCGTTGTCCTACGCTGAAATTCAACCCTTCAGGCTCTACTACTGTGTCCAAAGTGATCCGATTCTGGTGATTTTCGACTTCACTTGTCGAGCTGTTGGCGGTCGATGGATATTCATCTACAAGGAAAGAACGCTTGAGAGCATCCCATAATTTCGCATCATCATATATCGAGAAGGGGTCTAAGGTAGATCTTATGGTCCCTGTAGGTTGATTTCTCTGCATCAGTAAGGATATAGCAATCAGGCTAAAGCTACAGACCGCTGAACAAGATCGGCTGATAATTAAATGTGTCAACGCCTCAACAACAAGGGTAAAGCCATACTTACGTCCTGCGGGATAATTGCCATTCTGGAGCGTAGACTTTTCAGACCCATCTTCGAGATGTCCTCCCTGATAGTTGTGAAGTATCTATACAGCACGTCATGAGCGGCTGAGGCCTACCTGTCGATGAAGATTTCACCGGAATACTCTGATATTCGAAGAAGCGTCAATATGAGTGAGGACTTTCCAGCACCCGTTCTTCCAACAATACCAATTTTCTCGCCACCCTGAATATCTAGTGTGATACCACGGAGTACCTGAGGCAAGCCAGGTCGGTAGCTCATCGCAACATTGCGAAATTGAATGTTGCCGTGACCCCACTGCGTCATTGCTTTGTCTGTATCAATCTGATAAGGGGCCTCCTGTTCAACAACCTCTCCTTTACTATAGCTGACGACTGGAACAAATCAGTGAGCTTGCATATATACGAGACTTGTATTCTTACCCCGCTCCACAGCATTCATATAGTTCTATTATAGTTAGTTGACCCCTTGACTATAAAGGCGGTGCTAAGTTACCTCGACTTCGGCAGATTGTCTGGTTACCATGCCGCACAACTGAGTCAGCGTCGCTTGACATAAATAATCAGAGAGGGCGTGTCAGAAGTAATTGTGACTCTTACTTGAGTAAGTCAGCACCAGGCCAATCTCAGCGGGACTTATTCCTGATACACCGACGACAGCAAATATTGCTACCTAGATTTCACGATCAGGACTACCGACCATCGATCCAGTGGCGAGACGGAACGTACACAAAGAACCAAAATGGCACCTAAAGCATCGAGCCTTATGGCTAGCCAACTTTTTGAGAATCGATTCAATAGATGTCGACGGCATCGTAGAACACTACATACCGCTGGTTGGTGACAGTTAGCATGAGCGCCCGATTCTCAAGATCGATGTAAAATTGATTGTCTTTTACAAATCGCGGAACCTCTCTATATGCTCGAATTGTGGGTAGGCCTAGACAACAGAGTCAGTAACAGTAGTCAAAATAAATGGTGTATTTACCGGTCAAAGACTCAGAAAAGTGCGCATATAGGACCGAGCGAAGCATTGCGTCTAATCTCTTCATCTCCCGGGCACTTGCACGATAGAACGATGCAAAATATTGATAACCAAAAGCGATGATGACGACGGCGATAACTAAGAGGGAGAGATAAGTCGCAACACGTGGAAGGATTGACTTCGTACGGACTGAAATAGTGTTCAAGAACAGTAATGATTATGACGGCCCCCATAACATTGGACATCGTGATGATGACTGCACGCGACTGAGGTCAGGTCAAATGGAATTTTATCAGAACGACGAACATAATCTCATAGACACTGAAGATGATTTCAGCAGCGCCAAAAATTGAAATATTCATCACTTACTAGGTAGTTGGTTATCAATCGCTAAAGGCCCGCTTATGTCAAAAGGAGAGGGAGATGGCAATCAAATCTACTGCTCACAGTCGATGTCTTTGCCAAAAATTCCCAGAATCCGACCCATCGGCTAGGCAATGATTTTCAGCACTATTCGACAATGGATTTCGGAGCCAGCCATACTGTCGTGTCAAAGAAAGTCATTGTGGCATGAAATATATGCCACAAGGCGTCCTTGTGCAGGTTCTTTGATATAAAGGACGACATTATGTCGATGGAAATACCTCTTCAGTGTCCGTGTGAGCTAGAATCACCTCCATACTCAAGAGAACATGACTCACAACAGCATCGTGAACAGAGCTTGGGACAATCCGAGGCCTGCATAAAGGACCTGGTAGAAAGAAAACGGACGATGGAATGCGCTTCCAAGGTGTCAGGCTTCTTCGAATCGCGAATGAGACGTGCAGCTCACTTCGCTTGCCACCAAACCAAAGTGTAAGAACTGAGAATTTGGCTGCCTTGCATTAGCATGACCGCGAGTGTAACAAAAGAAACCACTATGTAACCTCCTCCGGCCGTGAGGTAGCTTCCGTAAACTGTGTCGAGAGAGGTTAGGACATGGTCAGAGCACTCCATTATACTCACCCGTCCATGGTACCGATCCAGTTGTGCGCCGTTCCTTTACAATGAGTCTACCTTCGAGCTTGCCTGTACCTTTACCGCTCGCTTGAGCGGACTTCGACTTGATCTCCTCCAAGCCGTCACCGTCGCTAGCATCTGATGTCTCTGGAGAAGAGCTAGTTCCGCCGAATTCTGTTACAAGTCGAGCAAAATTGCCGTTGTCAGCAAGAAGGTTCTGATATGTTCCCTGCTCAACTATGCTGCCATCGTCTAAGGTGTAAATGTAATCACAGTGTGAGAGGAAATGTACGGCATGTGTAACGAGTATCACTGTCTTCCCCTCTCGGACAAGGGGTAGAATTGCTCCGTGAAAGAGGGACTTCCCGACGTGGGCGTCGACTAAAAAAGTCAGCACACCATCTTCAGGAGTGCAGGAGGACTGACCGGCCGAAAGTGGGTCATCAAACAGAAGTATTTCAGCATCATAATATAGGGCTCTTGCGATGTTCACCTAAAGATAATAATGTTTCGTTGATACAAAGTACAAAACCAAGACTTACTCTCTGCTTTTGCCCACCGCTTAGATTGATCCCCTTCTCCCCTATCTGGTATCGAAATCCTGAGATAGAGGTCGCTACGTCGAGAAAGAAAATACCTCGGTCAGATCTCCGTCCGGCAAAGTTTGTAAGTCGGGAAGTAAGCAGGCTCTTTCGATGACTCCCCAATACCTCTCTTCGTCCAGAGGCTGTCCGAAGATAATGTTATCTCTCTAGAAGGTTGTCAGCACCTTGAGTGTAAGGAAGTCACGCCGAGAAAACACACCAAAGTTGCATTCTGAATCCAGGCTGTCTGTGGACAATATGCAACCGGACCTCTGAATGATACATCCCCAGATATCTTTCTCATTTCCCCGATTAGACCTTGGAGTAGACTCGACTAGATACAAGACGTCTTAACAATATACAAACCAAGCAAGATGTACCTTTACCTTTCCTGAGCCAACCCGACCGACAACGGCGACTAAATGCTTTCGTGGCACCTCAATATTGATGCTGGCCACACGAAATGGATGATCGGCAACCTCTTCGGTCGACGCTCCGTCTTTCAACTTTGTGAGGTCAGGGTCTGCAATGGAAGAAGGTAATTCCCATTCGAACGTCCCATCGGTTACCTTCAAAGCCGGGCCTTGTTGAGAGTTTATAACAAAGGAAGCCTCCGTCATAGTTTCTGCATGGAATATCTCAGAAAGTCTCTCAAGCGCGTTTCGAGCATCTGCAGTTACGGATAGCGCCCTTGGCAGAAACATCATGGGCTGACGCAGGAGCTACGGAACGAATCAAATATCAGCAAAGGATGATTATGGAAGTTTGGAACTCAAGCCAACATTGAACAGACTCAAGGAAGCGAAGATAACCGCAGCATCAAAAGACGCCGTCGTGCTGGTATAAGTGACGAACGCAAGGGTAGAAGCTAAGACGGGTATAGAATATGCAAACGCTGTGCTGATGAGAATCAAATGAACAAGTTGAATCAGAATAACCAATATCATACATTGGATACCACCACATACTTCGCTGACTGGGCATGATGCATTTGGCGAATGCCTACCAGTTCCTTGTTTCGGATCTTGTTTATGCGGTCCAGAAGCGGTTCTTCGTATGTGAAATATTTCACAATCCGCATAGCGCCTTGGTATGCATTCAGCAAGATTTGGAATTAGCGAGGAAACGTAATGCTACCTAATACCTCCAGAAATGTGTTTGCTCGTTCGTCTGTGAATTTCATGGATTTTGAACGGATGGAGAATCGGTGCGCCATGAGGCGCTCTTGGACTGGAGCGACGAGGATGAAAAGCAAAAATCCAGCCAATACGGAGGGTCCCAACTACATAGAACAATCTGCCCGAAGGCCTGTGGAGTCTTTCTGATGCTTACCTGAGCGATCAGGATGGTCAAGCAAACCATTGTTTGAATCGGGGCCGTCCAGCCTGGAAATTGCTAAACAGTCTTTCGACTACCTGGTCATCCAACACACCTGCATGCTGTACAGACACTCAATAAGGGACGTAGCTGTTGGGAACCTGAGGTACTTACGAACCACTGCGAGGCGGCATCTATCCGACTGACCTGTGTCCGATCAGGTTAAGCTGATGCATGCACGAGCGCGGGACTTACATCGGTAGATATGTGGTTGATGAGGGCTGCGTTAGAGAATTGAGTTCTAGCCTTCCCTGCAGATCTTCGCTGAGTAATACCGGAGCCGAGATCAGGGATGGCTTACCAGTCAAAACCACGCCCCGTTTATAAATGGAATGAATGAGTGCTGCACGCGCCAACACCCCTGTAGTCATGGAGCGCCAGAAAAACTGAAAGAATCGTCCATTACTAGTCGAATGGAACATATTTATCGTCTTACTTGATGCGATGCGATACTTGTCAAGATCACGATGCAAAAGAGTCCGATAGCCATGGCTATTCCTCGACCCACATCAGGTGCTTGACTTCCTTCTAAACGGGCGGTAGCGCGAGCCTTAGCGAAATTGATGATAGCCTTTCCGTGTACTGTTAAAACGTGGCGAACAGGAGAAAAATACATTCTCTATTGACCTTGACAAGGAGGGGGCCCATGAGTTGTGCTGTGTCTCCAAAAACCTAAAAGAACGTTTTCTGTCTCTAAGCACCGCTTGAAATTAAGCCTACTGACCTTAAAAGCACCACCGATCCAGAACATACTACCGAACACGTCGTTGAGTGCCCACGCCAGACTCGGATTTTGTCGTGCTGTAACGGTTCTCCACCGGTTTTCAAGTAAAAGAATATGGTCCCGGCAGTTAGCACCGTATCTCAGCGCGCGCACTGTCCAAAACGCGCGAAGGATAATGCTCGGCTTGATTTTCCCGGAATCTAGCATCGCGTTCCATTCCTGAACACGTCTCACTCGACGTTCCCATGCCGCATCCAGTCGTTCAGAAAGAAACTTCGACTCTTGGCTGGAGTGCAGTTTCCAAAGGTCAGGCGCTTGAAGGGTCCTTTTATATCCTAGCACCTGGAAGAAAGTGTTCAAGTCGCAATTGCAGACACGTTTTTAAGGCATTACCATCATTGGAGTGATCCAAGAATAAGTTAATTTAGATAAGAGAGAGGCGTCTTGAAGAGGAATAACCTGAATAACTTAGAATCATGGCAATTAACCAGACACGGTGAAAGATACACATACCGGTGCATCAGATAACGACGTTCGTGCTGGAGGAGGCACTTGATTAGAAAGCCTGAGTGAAGTAAAGTCAATGACTGAAGCAGTATATGCATATAAAGCGTTCTACTACCATATTTGCCACCATCGTTCTCTCGTTCGAAGCTTTTGTACTCCAGCATCTAGTTCTAGTCGAATCGACGCATGATGCGCCTCTGGGGCGTCGCCTTTGGCAGATTCGATGATTGCAGTTTTTTCGTCCATGAGAAAGGTATGCTTCAAGACTTGAATTCCCTTTTGCGTGCACGCGTGTCGTGCTATATATACTATATAGCGTAAGGATAACGTTTAGTGAAGGAGGCGGCTGAAACGAGCACTGAGTAAAACCGGGTCTATCGTAATTCGAGAGTATATACGGGAAATTACCACGAGCGTGGGATCTGATTCCTGGGATCCAACAAGAAGATAAGCAGTCTTCCAAGGCGTTCGTCGTTTCTGTGATCAAGGTACATCAGTGTTCCGAAAATGGCATTCTGATTACCGTACCAAGGTATGTTCTCACGGTCGGCGTGCCTGAAACCTTGGAAATTTACTTGGTCTGTGCCTCGTCTCCTCGCAGGGCGTTCGAACCCATCGAAATCAATAGGCGCAGTGGATCGGGTCCTTCTAGTTACCTATGAGGTGACTTCTTTCAAACCACTGTAACCTACACCCGCTGTATTGCGTTCTAGACTTCTGACTTCATTACTGGTTCCGCGACTTGAGACTTAGTCTGTCTTGTGCATGCACATGAACGGATATCCTCGTCATAATGCTCTCACTGAATGTGTCCGGTTCTCATCGGAATGGCTTCGGGAAACGGACAAACAACCGTGTACACTTACCCGTGTACTCATGCTTACGATTCCTGGATCCCATTAGGAGCAAGGTCACTTTCTTTGTGAGCCAATCTAACGGTAACTGTTTCTTTTTTTGCACCCTACCAAGTCACGAGAAAAGTAATTCGCATTCAGACGCTCTTTCGGTTCTACCTTTTCTCATGACTCTATTCCGTTCCGTTACGAGTGTTCATCGGAAGCTGTTTTACTCACGATATGCTGTTGTGAGTCCTCGTTTCGACGCTCCACGGCCGTTCATCGCGCCTTACGGTCTTTGAACAGGGGGGAAAACTGACAGGTGACTACCGCAAGCAGACAAAATCATGCTCAAAAATATTCCTGGACAATTTACAATGCATATCGTATATTTCCAAGTTACTTATTCGCAGTACCGAAGCTGAATACACAAGGTATTCTTACGGAAAACACCAGTAAATTATCGATACGTCTTCGACTGCAAAATTAACGATATTCTTTAGGTTACACGCTGGTGAAGATAGCAATCCCTTCCCACGACCACTAAAAATCATTGATTTTCTTAACCACCAGTGGACTATGGTGTACGACTGGATTGCCACATATTTCCAAATGAAGTCTTTTTCCAATTCGCCAGTAAGGATTCGCATACTTCCGCGATAATCCTTGATTAGCCTGTTTCAGCAGAGTTCCGGTATCGATTAACTTTCTAGACAATAAACATTAGATGCCGACGCTGGTTCGCTTGGCACCGACATCGTGTCTTTCCAATGCTGTCTATGGAATAGCCGTCTAGTGAGAACCCAGAAACGTCGGTGCGGATTTGTGATGTTCTGATTTTGTCGCTGACTTTAGTTGTGGTTTATTGCTCCACCATCAAGGCCGTACCTTTTCAACAGAAATGACATGTGCGTAAACGGAACTTGGCATCTTTCCCGCAGTTTTATGTTTAGTCCGCATTCCTACAAATAGCCCTCCTTATTGAAGCTAATGTATTTCCCTCATCCACCAACATGTCATCTCAACCAGTGAACGTTGTTGATGATACTGTGTTTGCTGTTTCGTCTCGTCTTCTTTCCTGTCTAGTAACTGAATCCTTGTTGCGCGCATTTTACGTACCGCTCCGAGCCCATGGCGATCGCGCCACTGGGATACTCGTAGTTCTGTCTACCACTTCACTGTCAGAACAATCTGTCATCAATCGAGTTCTTCAGTCGCGCGACATCTTTGCCATCGTTCCCCTTCGCAACACGCCGGTTCTCTCCAATGTCAAAGCGGATAAGCATGGCCGATCTGTTGGCCTTGTCGATCCCCTTGATATGCTTCCCGAAATTTATGAGCTTACTCAAAACTCAAACAATAGCTTAAATGTAAGATGATGCTTATTTTATCCGTTTATTGCCATTGATTTCATCCGATAGAACGATCTCTCCAGAATGGTGAAGGAGACTCTGGTGCCTCCTCACTGGGACCTTCAACCCATCGAATTGGCTACCATCGATCATCCATTGCGACTCTGGAGAAAGTTCGTGAACGATATGGTCGTCCAAGATGCTTCCATTGAGGAGGAGATATTAAGCTCGTTCTACTGGCAGCGTAAGTTCGCGGGAGCAGTACACTATGTCATGTACTGATGAAAGATGAACAGTGGCATCATTCAAGAACCCACCAGCCTGTCCAACGCTGTCATCTGCAGCTATTGATTGGGAACAAAGCTTGGTGGCCGGGCATCCTACCCACCCAGTAAGCGTAAACAATGGCAATGATCACGCCGGCTTACGAACCAATTCAGATGCATCGTGCCAGAATGATTCCATTGAGTCTCTCTGACTACGACTGGTATAACCCAATCATACGCTTCGCTCGAGTTCCTCGTTCGCGCCTGGATATACAAGGACCATTCGATGACATGAGCTTTGCTCTAGCCCAAAAGGCCGCCCAGCGGGCAGGGAAATTGTTAACAATCGATGACGCGGCTGTTGTTGTTCCTATCCACGAAGTTCAAATTACGAACATCATTGCGAAATTCGAGGGCGTCGATATTCTACCCCCGGATATCAACATCCGAGCTCGTGGACAGGCCAGCATCAGGTCCGTAAAATTTCAGCTCAAGCTTACTCAATGACTTAATTTACTTCTAGAACCCTTATAATACCGGAATTTCCTCGAACGGCGGTTAAACTATCAGTCGGTGTCAAGATCTCTTCCTCTTTGCGCACGATATCCCACTTCACAGCCGACTTTGGCCCCAGATTCTCATCAGAGATTGTTCCCAAGCTGACAGTTGACCGTGGTATTCTTTTGATCGAACGGGAGCCCGCTAGCGCTGTGTACAATGGCGTGGATTCAGAAGTTGCGAAGCATTTCACGGCTATTTTCAGGGAAACATATCAACCTGCACATGGTGAATGTGTAATAGTTTGCGCGGCTTTGCTTGAGGTAGGCCACAAGGGCGTTCCTGAGGGCGTTTCTGCTGTGGAACACGTATTCCATCTGGATACATACGAAAAACGGGTTCATTTCTTAGAAAGGTCAGTTGATTGTTCTAGCCTTTTTCCCGATTATTGTCATTCTAAAATGTAAGCGATAGATACATACGCCTTGCCTGTGAAGCATTGTTACCACCGCTGATTTACAATGGTGTGGCATTTGAGGCCCATGCGCAGAATGTCCTCGCACGGTTCGACATCGAGTCCGGGAAACTGCTCGGGTTTGTCGTTCGTGACCTTGGGGGCCTGCGAATTCATCCGGTTACGTTGGCTAAATCTACTGGCGTCGATTTTGATTTTTTGCCGGGACATTGTGTTGTTACCAGCACCACGGAAGAGGCCTATCCTAAATTCTACCACACTCTCATTCACAACCACTTACAGCGACTGATCCGGCTCCTCGGGATGCATTACAATGGCTGCGGGTGGGAAATCCTTAGGCGTCACTTGGACTCAATTATTCCCGTCGACCATGAGCTGCGTAAAATTTGGCTGGATCCTGGGAGTGACACTGTTTCTGGGAAATGTTTGATGAGGATGCGGTTACAGGGATTGTACCGGGATGTAGGTCTTTTTTCGGATTTCCATGTCAATGGACTGACTGACATAACACAGATGGTGTTCAGTCCTTTCCCGAACCTGATTCTGTACCACCCTTCAAACCTTGAGAAGGACTGATGTGCCTGGTCAAGAAAATTGAAGACCCTGATGGGTTGCAATCTAATCAGTCTATGTGATTTATGGTGTTTGTCCATGAATGAAATTTAGGTTCCTTACGAAAATCAAACACGATGCGTATGGAATTCTTGACCAGTGTTCTTCTGGGTATCTGATAAGATGGGAGAGTACTTATCTGATAAGATCGAACGACATTTTCCGTGAGAAAATTGACTGCCATCAGCGCCAAAGGCACCGCACCGCATCGATGAGATGAAACATACAGCGATACCATCTCTCTCTCATAGATATGTCTGGAGACGAACTCGGTACTCTCATTGTTGTTATCCTCAAAGCCCGAAATTTGATAGATAAACATTCTTTTTACAAGCAAGATGTTTATGCTCAGCTGATCATTAATGGTCAGTCCTTAACGGTTGATCAGTTGGCTTCATCTAATCCATCCAAAAGGAACAACAAAGAAAACGGAAGTCGATGTCAAAGGGGGTCAGCATCCGGTTTGGGACGCTGAAATCAGATTCCCCGTTATGAAGGGTACTGCCGACAAACATCGGAAGTTAGAATTGTCCTGCTGGTCGAAAGAGCCCAGAACAGATGAGCTACTTGGACAAGCGAAGATTGACATATCAGAGACGTTGAAGACGGGCGAATTTGACGGTAAGCGACCGTTTCAACTGAACGTTAGACATCGGATTGATGCGTTATGCAGATTGGGTTATGTTGGACATTGACGGCGTCCAGCGAGGCGAAGTGTATTTGGAGATCACATATTACTCTAATGCTCCTCCGCCACAGACGGCTCCTGTAAAGGGTCCGGTGCGAACACCAGTGGCAGCTACCCTCACACCTTCGGGAGGCGCGCCGCTGAACAGAAGGCCGTCGAAATTCCCCGCTGCTGATAGACTTGCACGTCCAGCTTCCTATTACCAAGTTCCAGCCGCTTTGAAACCATCGGTTCCGGGAAACAGGGTCAGTCTTCGCAGAGATCAGAACTTGCCCACACCTGCGGAATCGCGCTCGTCTTCCCATTCGCCTAAAGGCCGTGATGCTGCACTTCCATCTCTGCCTGAAGAGAAAATCGGACATCATTCAAGAGTACCTTCTCAGCCCCAGATAGTCCCGACTTCACTCCGTCCTGGAAATGGCTCGGCCCCGAACTCACGCCCACCATCTGACCATTTTCATCCTTCATCGCCTCCGCCAACACATACAAACTTTGGATACGCAGCTCCCACCACTAACCCGTATGGAAGCGTCACACGGCCGCCAAGCTCACTCTCAGCAGTCGACCAGTTTCATCCTACCTCACCCCCGCCATCAATATACCCACCTTCTACCCCTACTCCGTATGGAAATACCCTAGATGCAACTTCTCATCAGCCTCCTCAGGGTCCGTATTCCGGTATGCATGTCCCACCCAATCTCCCAGCGCCTTCTAAGCAACACAATCCCTTGTGGTCTGACTCCGAGACACCCATGGGCCCGGTCTTATTTCCCCTGCCGAACGTCGGACAGCCTGTGCCTCCTTCATCGACAACTCCCGCAAATTACGAGTACAATTCTCACTCTACCTATGCCGGACCGCACAACGGATACCTCCAGGCACAGCCGACCTATCGTCCGCAGTCAGCAAACGAGCGCAGTGGTCTTCCTGATCCGTATTTGATCGCTCGCTACCAATCGCCCCTTCCTCTTCCACCGGATGCCCAAAACTCTAAGTCAATACCTTTGCCACCTTCTCCCGTTCTTGCCCGACCTCCGCCTCCAACTTCAACACCCGGTCCTGATCCAGCTCGTCTTCAAGCACTGAGAGCTGCGGAAACAGAGGCAACTCGGAGAAAAGAACAGGAAGAGAGGGATTTGGAACTAGCAAGGCAGCTTGACTTGGAACTGAATCTTGCGCCCTAAGAGGAGGGGTCGCTGAGAAGTCGAGCCGTTGAACTTTTCCCTAATTTATAGCCGCATCTAAGCTGGCATCGACCCTGCAGTAATAGCAGGGCTCAACATGCTGAACATGTTCGTAGTCTGTAATATACAGTCAAGGGTATACAGTGTGAGATGACTGAGGTAACTGAGTGGAAGATTCCGCGTGTGATTCATTCTCATTACACTTGTCTAGTAGTTAATCTATCATCATGGGGTCTTGTTCGTGTCGTAAATTTATCAGTACCGAGTTCCCCACGCTGCACTCCTCTCGACTGCCTCAAATCAAAGAAGAACGTTAGAAGATAGAGAGTGAATCCAAAAGAGATGGTCCATTCAAGGACGGCTGATAAATAGGCGCTGAGACTGAAGATAAAATACAACAAGTAGGCAATAGACTCACCCCCAACATTATTACTTTGGTACAATGCGACTCCGAACGCAACGGCCAAGAGAATAAGAATGGTAGCTATGATGGCTTTGGCGAGATATGCTATTTTCAATGTCCTGACATGTTGGAAATCTCTGCTTAGCCACCGGAACTGAGGTGAACCGTTATCAGGACGCAAAATCGAGTCATATACAGCACGAGCAAAATGCCCACCTCGATAACAGTAAAGAGAGCACTAATGGCAACACCAAGCATGAAGACGAGTAAAAACACCCGATGAAGAGACGTGTGACGCTTTGTATCGAAGATTGATAGAAGAATGAGCCCACAACCCCCAACGAAGGAACCAAACATTGCAAGATGTCCAAAAATCCGTTCTCTGGTGCGCATGTGAGGCATTAGGCTAAGATTCGATCAGTTTGGATTGAAAGTGACCGAAAATCAGGCGTACCGGCCAGCATGTCTTAGACCACGCTCGACACATAAAGATAAGAAGAAGCAAACGGCGGTTATTGCACAACCCGCTGTGAAGAGCGGCTTGAGAATATCGGCGCCTGATACTAATTGTATTAATTGGCATAAAATGAACAAGCGAATTCTGGACCTATGTCAGATATGTATGCGATAGAACCGTCCATGGACGCTGCGGTTCAAATCAGTGTAAACTCTCTTCTCTTCGGAAGAAACGCACCATAATGTGGCCGCCCAGTCGCTAGCCACGTTATCAACATGGATAGTAAGGTAGCTGACGAAAATTGTGAGAAATAAGAACACAAGGTAATCCAGATGCCACAGTACAGAACCACATGAAGCCCCCAAGAATGGGTATCCAGATGTACGCCCAGTGCTGATGTTCCTCGCTCATAGAGGCCAAGTTACAGAAGAGGGAGAACCTGAAGGAGAACAGAAAATGCCGAGGTCCGGAGAACGTAAGATGTGAATTTCGCAAGAACGGCTCGACGCGTTGACATCATCTTACTCCACGAACTATACGCGTATCTTAGACTCAGCATGCTGCATTGGAGAATTTCCGGCCGCCAGCACTATAATCATTCTGACCAGATGCCGCTGATTAAGGAAGAGAACGAGTATATCACGTGTATACAGAACTTCTTGGCTCGGTCCGAAGCCCGACCTCGGCAAGTAACGCTTGGGCAACGCGGTTTTAGGTGCTCTTATCCACATATCCTCTGATACCTATCGTATCCAAATTCTCATGAGACAGCAGTTATGCGTCAGCTTCGTGAACAGTTTCAGCATTCGCCATCCACAGGTTGAGGTAGCTTGCTATATACCAATCGGGGTCGGATAGTCTCATTTTTTAGAAGTCTCTTGTGCCGTCTTCTTTCTGGCTCTTCGCTGTCGCTCTCTTTGCTTTCGTAGTAGTCAATGGCATCAAAAGTGGTCACCGCATCTCAGAACCTCCTCCCGGCTCTCCGACTATGCTTTTACTTGGGGACCCAGTGGATGTTTTTCTTACAGAGAACGTTCATTATAAATACGCTGTCGAAACTTTAAATCAACGCTATCAACCCATCACATTGATATGTTACCCAGTAAGCAAAATTCTATGGCAAAATCTTTTTGCCATGTTGACGGTCGCGATTGGTGATGCAGTTTGCTGATACTGTATATCTGAAGGTCGGGCCAAGCACTGATAGTGGTCACCAGTCCTGCTATGATGAAGGAACTAATGGAAGGGCGGAGCTCATCTTCTTTGGACAGACCGCAACTGTAAGTTTAGGCTAACGAACAATATGCAAATACTGACGCTTCATTAACGTGAGGAAGTACGCTGAGTGCTTCGGCTACAAAAGCTTCGCCAGAATATCTACGCATTCAGAAAGCGTAGGCCGCGCAGCTTATTATACAACATCTTGCTATCACATGAAAGTTAGTTCTTCTCCCTTGCCTTTTTGGGTCCTAAGCTAATAGTTCTGCGATAGGTCTTCTTTAGTCACATACGTCGTTACTCGATCTATCGCGTCCTACATATAAAGTGCTGTCTACACTACAAATCTTCCGAAGTGAAAGCATTTGTTACAGTGAATCGTCTATGGAACCACGCATCAGGAACAGGAGCATATCCTCCTCTAGATCTCCTGCCTTTTCTGAGATACCTACCAGGATCACGGAAAGAACCTCTGCAAGCAGGCCAGGAGATTTCAAGCCTGTACTTTAGTTGACTCGATGAACGTCAAATACGGTTGCAGCATGGACAGGAAACCGGTTGCTTCATAGAAGGAGTATTAAAAAACCACCAATTCTCCGGTGTGGATCAAGAATCAAAGGTAGGCTTAATCCTTTTTATAATTCTGAACAACCAAGATTGATAATCCTATCAGCGGCGTGGGTAGTTCTGATATCACGGCGTCCTTCCTTCATTCTTTGATTCTGGCTCTGATAGCGATTCTTGAAATTCGGCAAAAGGGCCAAGAAGAGATGGATATGGTTCTTGGTGATTAAGGAACACCTGCCCTCGCCCACTTCGCCAAACTCCCTGGCATACAAGGGGTCATCAAAGAGGTTAGTCAATCGGAACAAGACGTTGAACTCTGAATCTGATCAGTTCTTATTTAATAGGCTCATCTATTCAGGCTGGTTGCTCCTCTTACCGTATTTCACGCCATGATCGCAATCGAGGAGGTGAGAGCCATGGTGGTCTCTTGTTTGTAATCTCATCAGTGTAAGTACGACAGTTACACGATATTTGTCGATACCTGCGAGTTTTTCCATTGCATTTTTTTTTACTATTTAAATTAAAGAAGGGGATGTTCCATGATGAGACCTGTGTCGATAACTATCGAAAGCTTTCTGATTGCAAATACGAAGATTGCACGAAACTTCGGGTTGATGATCGTTGCTACTAGCCTTCGGAAGCGGAGGAGTAAAATTTCGACGCAATGTTCCCTCATAATCGTATGGCTGAATGGTTTCTAATGCATATTCCCTAGGGTACATCTTAATAACAAACCCCTTGTACGTGACATGTTCTTCTGTTACTGTGACTCTGTTCGAGCAGGCGCTCAGTACAATGAATCTCTTCTGGGCTTTTCGATTTTCTCTATCTCTTGATGCCATCACTGGCACACCGCTTCCTGTCAACATTTTGCTTACGAATAGGTTGTATTTCCCTGCCTTACAGTCAGCGTCGGGCTCAAGGCCTTGTTTTTCAGGGCTTAACCGCTCTGTCTTGTCCGCTCCGACGTCAAATCACACCACGCATCGACTCTAGGGTCAAGCTAATCAAAGCAGCTTTCCTCGATGTCGCAGAGATATTCGTCAGATTTGAAAATGGTATTTCTGGAGAAGATAAGGAATAGGTGAGAATCATAGGTGCAGTGATGATGATGTGCAATGGGTTTGACCGCTTTGAACAGTAGGAGACCCGAGGACGGTGTTCAATCAAGGGCTGACGAAGGCAAGAATTGCCACAGGATGTTCTGTGCTAATTCAAGCAATCACTTTCACATTCGCCGGCATGAGTCTTCTTGTTGTGTAATCGATGCCAATGTTCGGGGGAGTAACGGGATCAGAGTCTACCCTGGCTGTAGCACATGCGAGGCTTCATCGTCTGACCCACTCACCTTGGTACATTCAGTTGTGTGAGAACCTTGGTCTATCCACCAACGTGACACCTCTTGCGTAACAGCTCCACAAAGCTAATGCTAGCTAACATGTGGACATCCAGTGCCGAACCATATATTTAGTTGGACTCTTGTTCGGAAACTGACTTCTTCACTCCAATGACTGTCGCAGAGTTCATCTGGTTCTACGTATTTGCCCTCGTCGTTTGGGGGGCACTTAGATTGAAGAAGATTGGCAGTCGCGAACCAGGACTTCCTCCAGGACCTTCGACTGTGCCTCTACTGGGAAATTTGCATATCTTCCCTACGGAATATGCGCACTACAGGTGGGCCAAGATTTAGCCTACCGTCCTGGGGGAATACTAATCGGCTCGTGTACTTCAGATTCACGAAATGGGCTAGAATTTACGGCGATGTTTACTCAGTACGTCGACAGTGTACAATGACTCTTCATTGGGTTCCTGCCTAAACCTTGCGGAAAACACCCACAGCTCAAGGTCGGTCCAACCACGGCGATCGTTATCACAAGTGCGGCGGCGGTGAAGGAGCTAATGGACAAGCGAAGTGCCTCCACCGCGGACAGGCCACCACACTACATGGCCGACGTCGTCACCGGTGGTTTTAACATGGTGCTGGCACGATACTGTAAGAAGGGGTCATCTGATATCGGGGGTTATTCAGATCCTGACATGATCTCATTTAAGCGGACGCGTGGAGAGTGCTTCGCAAGAATGCCCATATGATGCTAACTCCCAAAGCTTCGCTCGAACACTTGCCCATTCAGAGAGCGGAGGCAGCCCAGCTCATGTATGATATATTGCATGCACCTGAGGTTCGTGTTCTCATGAGTATCCCCATCCGTCGCGTCAAAATTGAATGATAACTCTGCAACAGACATTCTACACCCACGTTCGCCGATACTCCAGTTCCACGATACTCTCCATAACCTATGGAAAGCGATGCCCACGCTATCAGTCTCCCGAGGCGACATTGTTCTTTGAAGCACAACATTTATGGGAACTTGTGCTAGAACCTGGAGCGCATCCTCCTTTGGATATCTTGCCTTTCTTGAAGCACCTTCCAGGCGCGTGGAAACGTCTTTGCGAGGAAACGAGACGCCTACAGCGCGAGCTGTATTTTGCTTTACTCGATGAGTGTCAAGAAAGACTGCGGCACGGCCAAGAAAACGGATGCTTTATGGAAAAGGTTCTACAGAATCAAGAACTCCTTGGGTTAAACCGCGAGTTGGTGGGGTAAGTGTCTTCATGAATGCTTTAACTCCTGCGCTGCATCTCCGTAGGTATCTCGGAGGCGTCCTTATCGAAGGCGGTTCGGACACGACGTCCTCCTTCCTGCAATCTCTGATCCTAGCCCTCGTGGAATTCCCAGAAGCTCAACGAAAGGCTCAAGAAGAAATTCACAAAATTGTTGGTGATCAAAGGTTGCCAGCGCTTGATGATTTTACCGATCTACCTTACATACAAGCTGTCATCAAGGAGGTCTGTCTACGTTTATTAAGGTTAACAATGCATTAGTTACCTCACGCTTCATCCTCCGGCAGACCCATCGATTTAGACCAGTCGCTCCCATTGCTATTCCTCATGGGACGTTGGCGGCCGAAGAGGTATGCGAATTTTGTCTCTTTTTCTCTGGCATCTAAGTTATGTTAGTATCGTGGATATATGATACCGAAAGGCGCAACAATCTTTGTCAATACATGTAAGGATTCTGGTGTTGACTATTGACCTCATTTGTTGATTTCAAGTAGGGGGGATATTCCATGATCCAGGTAGGACTCACATGCGTCCGAGGTTGAAACTAGCAATCACAGATCTTTTGAATAGATGTGTATGACGAACCCGAGGACTTCAATCCAGACAGGTATCTGTTAACAGAGCATGGGACGAAACTGGGTGTCGATGACAGTGCCTTTCGATCGAATCTGGCGTTCGGAAGTGGGAGAGTAAGTTGCCCATGATACAACATGATCCCTCTCCAATGACACTGAATCCAAAAGCGTATATGTCCTGGGATACATCTTGCCAACAACTCCTTGGTAGAAAATTCATTTCTCTTCTGGAACGAACCGTGTTCGAATTGTGTACTAGATGCTCAACACCATGAACCTCATCTGGGCCTTCCAGTTTTCCCGTGCGGAAGATTCTGTCACTAACGCGACCCTTCCGATAGATATCTTTAATTACGAAAAGGTATGTGCAGCGTGTCCATTCAACGTTCCCGCTAGAGCCGTTACCACATAGGGAATTCTCACCGCGCCTCGACCGTTCCCATGTCGAATCACCCCACGAAGTGAAGGCAAAGCCAAGTTGATCAAGAGAGCGTTTCTCGATGCCGAGGATGTACTCGTCAAATTCGAGACTGGAATAACAGCGGAAGATAAGGAGTGGGTGGAGAGATACAGGGCGCATGTCATGTGAGGGAATGAAGAGATGTGGGAGAGTGATAGTAACACGGCGAAGCGCCATGTAACTAATGAAGGCCGTTGCTTTGAAGCATGAATGATGTACTAATTCCCAAGCAGCGGATTATGAAAATCTTTGGGAACATCACAGGGCATGACGGCCTGCCGCAGAGAGATCATGTGGAGAATGGGAGAGGGAAGAGAACAAACGAACAATTTATATTCAATGCCGAGGCCCGCGGACATTTGTGCTCGAGCACAGTATAGTATCGGCAGGCGCATACCATACATATACGGCATCATGATCAGGTCGCGTCAAGCATTCATTAATACGCTGTCATGCGAGAGAACGATATTATGAATAGGAAGCGCCAAGTCGATCGGTTTCAAGCGTAATAAGCGATTAGAGCTGCTATCTCCGAACCAGCCATGCATGAATATTAAACGACGGCAAGGATACTTCGTGCTTGCAGGACCTACAAACTACCTCCGGTAACTAGGCTTGGCGGTAGGAAGGGCATGCGGGAAATCCCAAAGCAGCGGCTTGTAAAAATCGTACGGAGAAAGAGCAACTTCTGAACGACCTACGTGGACTTTGCTAGGTGCGCAGCTGGGACTCGATCTCTTATTAACAACGAAGTGGCAGAAGCGATACCGGATCAGAGAAAATCCGGACTTCTCATCATATCTTTCAACCACTGCATGTAGGGTTGCAATTGCAATGATCTTCGTAGCTTGTGCCTTTGAGCTAACAATTCTATGGTTGCGTGATGACAATGCTTGGAACATGTGCTCGTAGAATGATAACACTTCGAGACGCCGAGTGGATCCATGCTAACACTAGCACTGGGTCGGAGTATCGCAGATAAGCAGTTCACCGCGGCGGCGGGAAGGCGGGCCCAGACGGCGGCTCCAAGTCGGGGTGCGGTACTCGGCCTAAGGGTCCCGACTATAGCGCCACATGACGTTAATGGCGGCGGTATGCTGTGGCGTTTATTTTGGTTCCGTCCATCGAGAATCGGAATGATGAATACGCAGTATCTTTGCCAATAGTACAATCTGTTATTACTACTCCTAAACGACCCACTTATTAGAAACCTACTCAAACCTGAAGACAACCAAGAGGGCATGAAGGACTCGGATCCACAGCAGGATGAGAAACGGGAAAGACCGCAGGCACATAAAGTACCACAAAGCGCAGAAAGCTGCGGCATGATATCTGTGAGTCACCGACGCAAGACAACGCAGTCTAATTGAATCCGCCGAGTCCGTGATTGCTTGATGACTCGGTTACCGGACATTACACAGCGGACAATTCTTAGTATGTGGGCAAAAGGCAGAAGAAAAGTCAGGAGACTTGACAAGACAAAAACAAGCGCCCATATTCGGCCCACAATGCAGCGGAACAACGGAACTGGGGAAAGAACAAAGATATATGCACAGCCACCTTCAGGGAAAGACCCGGTTATGTAATTCGGAACCAAAGACACGCTCAGGTATAAATACGCGAGGGATCCACGCTGACAGGTCTTTGACCCGTTGATGTGCACATCGATTCCTTCAGCCACTCCATCGTTCTCTGTCCGTAATAAACGTCCCTTTTCATCGTCTGACATCGCTCCTGCCACCCCCGAAGACGAGCCACCTTGCAAGAAATATTGTCAGAGAATCTCAATGTCCGGACTCAGGAGAACCTACTCGTTCCTTTCCCTGTCGGACTTGCCCCAGCAGCAGGATCAACAGCCGTCACTATACATGCCACAGAGTAGGGGCAGAGGTCAAGGACGTGGAAGGAAGATGAGCATGTCGCCGTCAGGAGGAGACTTCCACGCGTGTCTGGAGGCGTCTATTGCTTCGAACCTCGCGCCTATAAGCCATCCATACGGTAGCGGGCAGCGGTCACGCACTTCGTCCTCGGAACAGACTCTGTCCAACTCCTACACTTCAGCGCCACGTGTCTCCTCTCCCCTATGTCCCTCACGGCGCCCTTCATTCATATTCACTTCATCTACTACTCGCCCTCGCAGAGGGAAATGCGAGCCGGACTTGCACCGGATAGCCATCCAAGCGTGCATGCGCACCACGTCCGAGGGGCAAAAGATTCTTACAATGGGACCGCGACTGGCCATGAGCATTGCGCATGCGACACAAGAGTTGGAGCGCATTATTAAGGAGCGCGGATTGGACATATTTGACCAGACGATTGATGAAGACGTTACTATGGTCGAGTCAACTGCTGAGCCCTGGATCAATGTGTCGAGCGAGCGGTCGGGCGATGATTGGGAGATGATCAATTGCGGCGCGTAGCCTGACCACACACACATCGACGCCATTTGGACTCATTGGGCACCGTCGCACTATCATTTCAGGATTTGGGGGACATTCATCTGTACTTTTACACGCTTTTGACTTGCATCTCAGGGTTATCTATGTTGTCTTCTTGCTGTTGTTGTATACCTACCAAACACTACCTTTGCATTCTACGTACCAGACTAATTTCATCAGAATTTGTCCTCTGTATGCAAACGGAATTCCCAAACTCAGACTCTGAAAGCAATGGTATGCGTCCGCAGCTAGATTCCGACTGAGCATCTATTCCGGATTCCGGCGTTCCGTATTTGAAACCTTCCATCTCCGTTTCCTATATCCTGGATCGCGCTGCGGAAAAACCACAAGGGTGCGGATGCAAACGCTAAAACCTTAAAATCGCATGACTACCGTCATGCTTCACATAGCCCATGTGTATTTTTTTTTCTTATCCGAAAAGCGCCACATAGTAGTTTGTGAAACAGTGGAGTAGTACCTTCTCAGCGGCCCTGAAGAGCAGTCACAGAATCTTATATTTTTTGGCCCCGACGATTTGTCCTGAGTGAAAGGCTCGAGACAACGATAGGACATCTTCAAGACGCCGGAAATCAGAATGAAACGTAGGGTCGCAGGTCGGTCCTTGAAATCCGACCTGGAACCAGTTGCTCCGTGTTATTTACTCCTGAGCCCTTCTTTTTAATAATGCGTATGCATAGCATGCTTTGGCAAACCGTCATCCGTCCCGAATCGCGAGTTATTCCATTCAGTTGAACGCCGACAAGAGCCCGGAAGAAGTATTTAATCACCATTCGGCACGGTGATACCACCTGTGTTGAAGGACATAGATGATGATGCTAGAATAAATCTGTTGCGTACAGTAGCACAAAAAGCACCAAAATGGGGTGGTCGGGGACTGGCGAGGCCGAGGAGAAAAAACGGAAAGGTAGTCACCTGCAGTGGAATAACTGTAATGTTTCTATGTGAACAGGCTTTCGGGCCATATGTGAAGAAGCTTTGGTGATAGAAGAAGCGCAAGGCAGAGTCTAGGTCCTGGTTTATCGCAGATGGACAGAGTTTACCAATAATTGATAGCTGACATGTACTTGAATTACACGTTTGTATCGACCTCAGATAAAACCAGTGCTGTGGAAGAGCCAGACGCTATATTCCAAAGGCGCACTCTATAAAATTTCTAAAAGTATAAACTGCCGGAAATATTTTAAAGTTGAAGAGGTGTTGTGGTATGTACTACATGGTCAACATACAGGATGCAGACCGGGCGTGAGATCGATCCACTGTGATCGATTGACTCGGACCGGGTATCGGGCCAGCTCGTCACACTCATCTTGCCACTCGCTGGGCCCATTCTGAAGTCACTACAACGTGATAGAGCTGGTTTTACTCTCAGCTGGAGAATTATTTCACTTCGTGGAATAACTAGCTTCATTGTTTACAGCGGCAGGTGTAACGGTCTGTGGCAGTCTGAAACCGTCGACAATCTACGGCAGACACTCCCCTCCTTCATCACCGAAGCTAACTACGTTGTTCCAATTTAGTGATTAGTTGTTTCTTACCTACTCATCATGGCGTCTCTGCGTTGTACTTCAAGCTTCAAGGGCTTGAAAGACCGTGTTGTATTCTTATTGAAGAACAAAGAATTTCTTAAAGGAGCTGAACCACAGTTTCCTGTACTTAAGACACGAGAACGACCTGTGAGCCATCTTCGATATCCAGTTGCTGTTTGCGCAGTACCGCAAGTTCGTACGTTCCCCATTCCCGCGTTCTCTCTAATTATAGGAACTCATCCTCGATTAGTAGAATCACTCTCACAACTACCCACTCCATCTTCCCGTATATCAATCAAGCCATGTACATCGACACAGCCGACAAGTTTAAGATACAGCGCCTCGTCCTTCCCGGATACATGCGCCCATGGCCTAAGCGTCATCTTGAGGCTTCGACTTCTTCTCCTCGCCCTCTCAAACGAACGAAGACGGCTCCGAGTTCGAAAGATGGGCCACATATACTGCATTCATACCGCTTAGAGCACCCCCCATACGAAGAGGACCAGACCATTGATAACGATGACGAATCAGAGTCTTCATCCAGTGAGTCCGAAGAACTGGACTCCGACCCGGATTCAGACGCTAGATGGGAGAAAGAATTTTTGTTGGGTGCGCCTGGCACAAGAGGGGAAACGTCCCAATACAAAGCCCGTGGCAAAGATACAGAAGGCAAAGATGTTGCAGCCGAAAAATCGTCACTAGTCCAGACCAGCTCACAGCCTGACACGACTGTGGATACGCTGTTAGCAGAATGGGGCGAGCTACCTGAAGATATGCAGCCGTATTTGGCAGAACACCACCCCAAAAGGCGTGAATTGTTCCACCCCGAGCTCGATGTTTAGTGCTCTGTACTGGTGTTTGACTTGTCTGTAATAACAGCAGCGTTCTTTGGTGGCGGAAAACAAGCGGAAGCGAGTATTTCCATCCCGTCGGTGAATCTCAAGTTCCCTAAAAACGACAACGCTTGACCTTCGGAGAGTGCTACAAGCGGATTGAGGATCAAGAGTCAAAACAAAGCTGTGTCGGGCGTTATTGCCATGACTTCTCAAAGTTTGGGTATGTGACCTTGTGGAGAACCGGAGGTATTTGGGTGGAGGGTGCAAAACGAGGCAGTGTCAAGAAATGAGCTTCATGAACTAGGCTTGTCTACCCATGGCAATTGGATACGGGAGAAGGCGACTATGACATATCGAAGATCGTATGGACCGTACAACGCAATAGATCGTTTCAGTTAATGAGCAAGATGATGTGATCAACGGACGAACAAAGATGTGGGACTGATCTGTGAAGAACCACATGCCCGCTGGGCCATATGGAAAACCCGAGTGAGGCGCGATAGCACCGCAATTCCAAGATAGCAGGCGTCATCGATCGCAAAATTTGCTACGAAGCATCTTTGCGTAATGAAAGCTGTTGTCGGAGTCTCTGTCCGGGGGTGTCCAGAAGTTCCATTGCTGTACAAAGTGAGGGATATCCTACATCTTTAAGCGCCATATCGTAGAGCCACGTAGGAAGAGTCATCTTATGATGCCGTAGAGGCCTTAACTTCGCCAAGACGTTTAAATTTACACTAGATGCAGTTGGACCCAGAGAGCGCAGCATCCTATCTGTCCTATCTGTCCCCGTCTGCAAAGGCCGGGTGTTTGAATCGCCGAACGACGTATCGAACATGTTTGTTAAGTTCCTAGAATGGGGGCGTGAACAAATATTGACATGAGACTGAGGAGGAAGCAACCTTTGAATGCACCAGTTTGGCAGTTCAGTATCTCTTCGGAGCCGGTTGCGCACAATACACAGAGAGAGGAAGTTCGGAGGAGTAATTACCGGTACATGGAAGGCCTGTCTAGTCATCAGCCCTCAGCGCGCACAAAGAAGAGACTAAGGAGATAACGGGAGCTGGATGAAGTAAGTCCTAAGCATATAGATACAACGGGAACGACGTATTTGATGCATATGCTAGCGGGTCTACAGGACTTCGAGCATATCAATCTCGGGCACTTCAACACACAAAATGGCAAGAGATACTCATATGTGAAACTTCGGGAGCCTATGCAAAAACCGCTCCCACTGAGCGCTGTAAAGTGTTCAATTCACTATAGCTCTTGGTAATAGCTGTGAACGTACTGAATGGTCATTTCAAGCTTCTGAGAGGAAAGGCCTATCACCGATGTTGGTATTGGGAGCCAAACGCCAAGCTGGGAATCAAAAATTGGAGTCATGTGATTATTGATCAAATTTAAATCCGATCATCATGGACTTCATGAACTATCTTCTCTCCATTGCTTCGAAAAGTGGACACTCTTCTCGCAAATGCTCCCGTTATTCAATACGTGTACTCACTATACTGCGGTGCTGTCCTATTTCTTCCACTACCCATGCGAACATCCATATCTATAGCTCGCTTCTCGCGCCATGCGGGTATGGAACACCTTTGGGCGTCTATCTTATCACTCTGTCTTGCCTTTTAACACAGGACCATCATGGACCATTCATTACTGAATATGGCTGATCCCCGTGAAAATGAAGATGAACGCGACTCTAGTGACTCTCCTGTTGTCGAGATTCTGACATCCTTGCCTCGATATCGCAGTTCTCTCGGGCTAAGAACAGGTCCAGAGTGCACTGGTACTCATCCAAAGGGTCTGTATTTGATTTCGTTTTTGGATTTCACTCTTTTACAAACCCCCCACAGGAAATGATCCGCTGGATTACGAGCAAAGATATGCTGAAGACGCAAGAGGAGAAGAAATGGGTCCATTTGCTAGAATTTGGAGGATTTTCCTGGATGAATGCGCCCGATTTGACTCAGATATGGTCGATGATTGGAGAGATCGCTTAGATGTGTTGCTTGTTTTCGTGAGTATTACTTTGGTCTCTCGGTAACTTTGCTAACAGTGTTTAGGCTGGTCTCTTCTCCGCCGTCGTCTCGACATTTGTCGTTCAGACTTCTCAGAATCTCCAAGCAGATTACAACGAAGTCTCCGCGTCACTTCTTTTCGAACTCATCAGCGTCCAACGAGCCATTGCTAATGGAATTCCGGTTAATGACATCTCTCGTTCCGAGTTCACCCCTTCCACCGTTTTTACACCCAGTATCCTTGATTCATGGGTGAATTGGTTGTTTTTTACCAGTTTATCCCTCAGTCTCAGTACCGCCTCGGTGGCAGTTCTCACAAAACAATGGATATACCATTATATTTCTGTACCCTCGGGAACACCAAGAGACCGCAGCCGAATCCGCCATTTTCGATATATGGGATTGCGGAATTGGCATGTGCCAGTAATCATTGGACTACTTCCCGTGCTCATGCACGCCTCCTTGGGCCTTTTCCTACTTGGCTTGGTCATCTATCTTGTACCCTTACACATCGAGATCGCATATACGGTTGGCGCTACGTCACTCCTTACATTTTTCGCGTATTTTGCCACGACTTTTCTCCCTCTCTTCAACCCTCAATGCCCTTACAAAACGCCGTTGTCTGCTTACACGTATCCGTTGTACAGCCAATTCCGTCTTGTCGTCCTTCCCAAACTTTTCCGTGTCCATTCAACGCCATTGGCTCGAGCATCATCTATGAAAGACGCGGAAGCGCTGGCTGTGAACGATAATGTCTATGCTACAGACGCTCGCGCATTGGCTTGGCTCCATTCTATGTCATCCAATCCGATTGTAAGGAGCATTTCCGTACAATCTATGAGCGCTCTTTCTCTTAAATCTACAAGCGCGCTGAAAAGTGAACTTGTAGATGTCGCAGTTTTGTGTCAGCAAGAAATAAAGCGCACTTTTGAATCGGAGTGGCGTCCGGACAAGCAAGATATCATGGAAGCGAAGGTTGAGCGGCTTCTCCGCGCATATCTTCGCTTTCGGGCGGAGCCAGGACTCATTTCATGGCCGTTTCCCCGCCAACCACAAATCGATATTCATACACAACTCGTGTCGTTTGGCGTCATTGACTGGGGCACCACTGTAAACTTGCATCCAACTAGCTGCCATTATTTGCGCGCTACCATAGTAGGATCCCCAGAGGAACAAGCACAACGCCAACAACCTATTATCTGGACCCACATCTTGAAGAATGTTCTCTTGGAGGGTGCCAGAGGGCTGCTGTGCCGGGAGAGCAGCCATTTTGATGTTTATCTGTACCGAAAACTGCTTCAGACATTCCCACAGGATTTTTGGTCTCCCAATTGGGTTGATGGTCCCCTCGCTTTCCGAAGCAATGTGGTAAAAGGTGTCGGATGGCAATTTTGTCCACACACCGAAATTCTTGATGTTCCAAGCTGTGACTCCCCTGTCCCCTTCACGGACGCTATCCATTCTTGCCTTTACCCATACCTCACAAAGCTCTTGATTGAGCATTTTACTGGAGGAAACAGTGGCTTTTCGTTGGCAAGGATCGCTGATCGCGAGCATCCGGTACAGATTCAACTATTGTTAGCAATGCTTGAGCTGTCATGCGAACGGGCATGGATCTGGAACGACGCAGGATTGTTGGTTTCCACGGTTCTCACTTGTCTTGAACCGTACCTCAAAGGCATGGATGCCGACGAGACCTATCAAGACGAATGGACTGCCATCTTCGAAAGTCTCTGCTCGGTGATGCAGTCTGATGCTTTTGGTACAATTGATAGTCATATCTCCTGGCCCGACCAACGGTCCATTCTCGAGAGCTTCACGATGTGTCTCATGAAGCTAGACACCAACTGGGAGGATGCGTCCCTCTGTACTTCGTGGCCGGTATTGGCACGCAAAATTATTCGTACCCTTCTCGAAGATCAGATGCCACAGATACCAATGCGAGCTGGACAGATATTTTCTCACCGACTAATTGCGCCGTACATGTACGAGACATTCGTGCGAAATAGGTGTTTTGAAAGGATTAAGGCAAGGCCTTGGACCTTTCACTATCTGCTCGTGGAAGCGTATATTGATAGCCTTGAGCATTTGTCCGACGCGATAGACAGGCCGAGCGCCACACAGCACCTTCTTACAATCGACAATCTACTTGTTGTCTTCAAAATTGTTGCTGCATCTGAGTCGGAGGAATGTCTACAGAAATTGGCACGAATTCGACCAAGAGATCCTGTATGGGATGAACTCTTTGATACCTTCGATAATCGCCCATCAGATGAAGAGTTTTGGAAGCCATATGTATATGACTATGACGGAGAAGATACTTGGGAACGGTTTACTCGAATGGTTTCCGATTTTCAAGTGTCTTTGACGGGATCCGCATCATTCGAGTTGGACCTCAGTGAAAGCTCTCTCCATGTAGGACACCCTGATTTTCTTGTCTCTCACGAGTTTGTGTTGACGGCCTTCATTGACTAGATATCTGCTGAGGAGCAACTGACCTTGCCGCCTCCTGGCCCGGAAAGAGTCTTGTGGAAATGGTCACTCTGGAAACGACATCGTAATACGATGTTGAAAACTGATTGGTTGGAGACGGTATGATCGCAGTACAGCCGGAGTAGCAGGAAAAGAATATTCAAATAGCCCTCTGGTATTCGTGTTTCTACTGGGTTTTCCCTCTTTGCTATCGAAGATGAATTTTTGTACGTTTTTCAAGACACAGCTAGCCTGTCCGTTTACTACACATAGGTCTCAAGGACATTCTGTAAACTCAACACGCCCGTCGGTCCAGACAGGGTCTTGACTCTCACAGACGCGAGGGCCATCTTGAAGTCCACGGTCCCTTTTAACATGGTAGATATGTTCAAGTTTCATCGATAATTGTCCCTGTCGACTGCATGGCTATTGCTTATTACACATCTCTATAGGCTCTTTGGCTCCGTTATGATTTCCTCCACCCGAGCTCATCGTTTGTCGTAGAGTGAATTGGATTGATCCGGGAGTTCTCACACCAGAGAATGCTATCATCTATGCTATTTCTTCGAGCACCTGGACTGCGTTTAAGTTCGCGTTCCAGACATAGAGTGTTCCATATCTCCTCCCGGCCCTCGCGGCCTTAGGAAGTCCTTCCGTAGTGAACTCCAGATTCTTTGGCTCAATCGCAGGATGTGTATCCTAGTCGACTCCCTTACTTATCTGCGGATTTCGATGCCAATACCGAAAACATCACGGAATTTGTCAATAATGGTAAGGAACTTCCTTGGTGGGTCTTTTATAAAGCTGATTGTAAAGCAGCGTGCCGGTCTCTCGGGTCTGCTTACTGTTTCAGCGGATTGGCTTGCTAATACTGATCAAATTTTGTTGTCCATGATGATCCAGAGTAGATATCTGGTGACCGAGCCGCATACAGGCCAACTGGGCCAACAACAGAGATTATGGTCGTAGGAGGGGTTGGCATCTCAGTCCTTTCTTGGGTGTTCCAGATGCTCGGTATGTCCTTTCTAGACCGTTCAAGTTTCTACCAAGTACCATGGACCCTGTCAGTATGACTGATTCTCCGATTCGGGATGACATCGTCGGTTACGACATAGCGAGGCATTCTCTTTAGGCTATACATGTCAGGCGAGCTCCGTTTCGCAACGACACCTGTTCGCCACCCTTCGAATGCCAGATCACATCGTTCATCGATTACAACTTCATAGAAGAATGTCTTCTATGTTTCAGTCCAGCTAAATAGAGTATAAGCTATATCTAACGCATCCGGTCCAATCACCATCGCCCCATTATAATGATAAATCTGAAGCTAACACCTAAATTGCTCATTCGTGACAGCTATAAGACTTGACATATCCGAAAACATGTAACAGAGCCGAATCAAGACGAGCAAGGCTAGGGAAAAGAAAAGTTCAAGTAAAACAACAAGTAGAAGATGAAAATGGCTATGTATGAGAACGTAGAAGTCGTGTGAAGCTTTTTACACAACAATCGGGGCGTGGGCAATGTCGTTTTCAAGCATGGGAGCAAAAGGTGAAGGCGCGGCAGATGGGGAACCACCGCAGTCAGCAAGTTTCTTGAATATCTATTGAGAAAAAGGTATGAATAATCGAATGACAGGAGTCGATAGAGAGACCACTCGCCCTGACAAAAACTTCGGAAGACTGGCCGCCATTTACCCGCCACTTTTCGTTAATGATGATGGTCGGAACACCATTGAACCCCTTATTCTTCGCTTCTTCACACAGGTTGTGGACCTCATCTTCAAGTTCATCGGACAGAAGGAAGTCGACGGCCTGGGCGAATGATAAGCTTGGTGTGACGAAGAAACTGAAAATCCACAAACCTGCTCCTTGGTCATGACCTTGGCTGTCTCCGCAATTTGAGCAAGAACATGAACATCGGAAATGTCTAGGCCTTGGTCAAGATAGGCTTTGAATACACCACAGAGGAATGGAAGCTGTAGGTTCTGTCCGCCGAGGCGATACGCCTTCCTTGACATGCGGTGGGCTCTTGTGGATGCACTAATGACGCCGGTGAAAGTGCTAGATGCCAGTTTAAGTAAAGTGTCATGAAACAGTAGTTGCAAACTTACATATTCATTTTGCGCTCTTCTGCCCACTTCATGACAGAGTGCTCCGCAAAACTCTCAAACGCATCCTTGCCCAGGTGCTGGGTGAAAAAAGCAGCTCTGCTAAGCTTGGGCGTGTCTTCGTTGAGAATAGTACGAGGAATGAGCTGGAAGGGTCTGAACTCGATATCGAAGGTCAACGGAAGACGGAGCACGGCTTTGCAGTAGGAGATGGCGCTGAGCAGTTCATGATGACCTATGTAGCAGTTTGGGCAAACCTAATGATAAAAACTTGAGGAGATATCCAGGGAGAGTGCTGTTGAACGTACCAGGTCATTGACCACAGTTATCTTGATGGTCGACATTTATCGCCGGAGAGTGGAAGGGAAGAGAAGGTTGGAGGTAACGGACTGAAGCCGGCGATTTATTTGGAGTCGCAGGATAGGGCGGAATGGCAGGGAGAAATTCGATATATGGAAGGGGACGCTGTCAATGACGAAGGAAAGGCGGGATGATCATCAAAAGTGTATATAGCTGGTCAAGTGCTTACACAGGTCCCTGTGCGAGAATGGGTCGCTTACTCAATGGCTTGGCACCTTGACAAATCATTTGTCACATTGGCGACGTCACACACATACGCTTTTTGGAAATCGGCGGCCTTCAGGCTCCCTCAGGCGCCTGCCGTAAAACAACGCTACTGCCTTCAGATATTCCCCATACTCGTCCCCGTATCCTAGTGTACAGGGAGGGAAGAGCCAATGTCTATTTCCCGGTTTCTTCGGTCTATGCACGATGTACAGTCATCTCGGTCTTCGGTATCCTAACCGGATATATTGATAACTACCCGCTGCATCTGAACGGATGCCGGCGCCGGAACATGTTAGTAACGCTACAAGCCCTATAAGCTGCGGCACGAAACCGGGGTATATTCACCTGCTAGCAATGGTTATTAGTATGTACATGGATTCGGTGTTCTGGAGTGCGTGGGTATATGTTGAGCTAGCTTTATAACACGGAAATTCCAAACAAGATAGAAACGGAGTTCACGGAGATTCGTTTCTTTATTGTCGACGGAGCTTGAATATTATAGATAGTGTATCAGCGAGGGAAAACACAACCATGTACGGAACTTTCTCACCAAATACAACTTAGTCCCAAAAACTGTCGTCATCGTCCTCGTACTCAAGACCAGGTGGCCAAGGCTCCACATAGTCGCACTTCTCGATAGTGACCATCTTTTCGAGCCGTGTTAGCTCATTCTTGGAACGGAGAGCAGATCGGCTTCGATGATCAAGACGCAGAAGGCGAAATGCGCCACTCTTCTTCATTCGAGCGGTGACCAAGCGAATAAGCAAATCGATATGTATAGGATCCATATCCCGAATGGAAAGAGTCTCCACTTTATTCCAGAAAGCGGGTACACCATCGTTTTCAGCTTCATCGCCTGTCCACGACAGTATCAATAATATCGAAATGACAGCCAAGTCACAGTCGATATTAGTGAGCGATGGAAACGCATCTACAGTGTGTCCTAACTGTGTACTGGGGAATGAGCATGCACTCAAGGTGAGAGAGCGAACGTTGGGGAACTGGTTATCACCCAAATCATCAATACCCCTAAGAGTGAGAGAATGAATCTGGGACACGGGTAGTTGGGCCATTAGGATGTGAGAGCGATCGAGTTCATCAGAACCACTGATACGAAGTGACTGGAGGTTTGGAAGGGGGATAGGCGTAGATTCTGTCGGAAGACCAGGTTTCAACTTCATTCTAGACAATGAGAGGTTGTTTAGCTTGGCCATGGAGCCAAGGAAAACCCGGTACTGGTCCAAATGCAATTCATCCATGTGAGTCCCATCTATATGAAGGGTTGTGACGTTGCCTAGGGGCGGCTGGAGGGGACCAGAGACGCCGGAAAGCCGTACGAACGACAAAGAATCGGCCCCGCCAGATAAAATCTGAGGCGTCACAAGTTCATATTGAGTTTGTTGGTGAGGGTGATGAGGATGAAATTTGATTCTGATAGATAAGCGTTCGAGGTGATGCGCGACTAATACTCGCAACTTCTCAATGGCATCCTCGATCGGCGAGAAGTTGTTAGCTATGGAGATGGAGAGCTCGTTGCATCGCCATAAATGTGAGGCCATGGTATCAAGTAATTCTGGCCAAGGGTAATTTCCATTGACCTGCAAACGGATGCTCAACAAGCATTCGCCAGATCGGCTCAGATACATGTTCAGCAGCTCCGACTTCTTGGAAAGGGAGCTATTCGTATGCTTCAGCGCGATACTGAGGTTGATGAATATCCTACTCCAGAGCATAGGTGTACCAGTGGCGACGGCCCGCCAGGAACTGGAAACGTGAGAAGCAATGATGCCGAATGAAAACCGAGAGCAGATGGGTTCTTCAGAGCACAGTATGAAGATGGAGGACAACACCTCGAACGGAAGGACGGAAATGGGCGCGCTTTGGTTGAGGAGCTGCCTGTGCCGCGCATGAGCAAGCTGCAACTCACGGTCCACTTCATTGAACTCCTGTAGTAGGCGTTTCTTCCGGACTTCAAGCTCCTTGATGCGGCTTGCGGTATCTCTAATTGCAGTCTCTCTGTTTTTTTCACCTAGTGGAAAAGGTCAAGAGTCCGTTGTTAGGGCATGTTTCAAACCACGCACATTCCATGACCTTTGCGTCCGATAGACCAGAGCGTTGCGAGCATATCAGATTTTCGCCGATCAGAAAACGCGTTTTGTGAACAATGCCACGTTGGTAAATGAACAATGGTCAATACGAGTGGTGCCACAGCAAACTATGCCAGGTACTATACATAGACAAAGATGGAGCATACATTAAATTTGGTGAAAAAAAGTCTTACAGTTCACAAATCCATATACCTGCCTTGCCTGGGTGGTGTATTAGTGGCACTGCGTGGTGGTCGAGAATCAGGGCTGACGCGCTGGCGCTGCAAGGCGGGCCGGGTCGGGTCCTGGATGATCCGGAGGTTTGATCCGGGATCACAAATCGATGGCAATGCTTCACCATTCATCAATCCCGGCATGACTCCAAGACCGCCCTCGCACAACAATCACAACAAAGAATGCCCAACTTGACGACCATTCCTATATTATGATCTTTATTGTGACATACATTATTCCCGTAGACTTTTATCACCACATGGAGCGAACAAAGCAACATCCACCCAAGTCCCACTTTCTCCGCCCAGTTGACAGCTCGAGCTTGAACCAGCTCAGAGGATCATATAAGTCTCCTCATCAATACGATTCTTTGTCCCTACCCGGAATGTCCTCCATCCTTACCCAGAACTCCAGATCTTTCTCTTTAACATTCCCATTTGGCTACCAACTCAACCTCAGGACTACCGTCAACGGCATGCTCTCCGTCAAATTCCGCAACCCACAAAGTAGTGATGCTAGGTCTCTCGGTGTCTTAGATAGTTCTACCGAGATGGTTGATGTCCTGGAGGAATCTAATGTCGACCGGCTTCCTAGTATGCACGACAGTCACAGCGAAAATGTACGTCCCTTTCGTTTATGGGTGACACTTCGACGTGTTGACCCTCATCCTTACAGAGGAATACTTCAGATCCCATAGCAAGAACTCCGTCCCCGGTTCCGACGGAAATTGTCGAAAGTGACCCCGAAGACATAGCCCGAATGCTCGGGAGGAACGGCATCAAAGTACGCGACTATGCCTATGTGGCTACTGCTGAGCCTGTGGCAGAGACTTTTGATGCTCTCGTCGGTATATCAGAATACGAGCTTCGTTTAAACGATACAAGCCCTACACGACCTCATGTCAAAGGAAAGACTCTCCACCGTCTACTCGAAATTAGATATATTTCCCTTGAAGAGGCAACGACGAGATGTCAGCTCCAGGATATGTCGGCGTTGGCAGAATACCGTGCTAGCCCAAATGTGTCCTATCCCTGGCGAGTGTTGCCTCTGACAGAGGAGCGTGAAGTGAAATCCTGGTCCATAGAGGAGCGACGGGCATGGGTAGCCAAGTCTCAGGTAGCACTGGCCACAATGTCATCTCTACGCCATTACGACCGGTGTGTTGCACAGGAGCGCGAAAGGTTGGAGAGTGAGGAAAAGGAGAGGCAGCAAATTGAGGAAGTCATACGGCGGCACTGGAAGCGGGAAAATGCCAATGTAGAGGCGATGAAGAAGAGGATCCTGGATGATCCCGAGATGGAACTCAGTCCTGGCAAGAAGCAGAAGGTTGCTCATGACCCACCCATTGCTCTGCCATCACCGACGACGCCAGTCTCGGGACATGCGCAGCCAGCTGTAACTTCACTCCCGTCCACCCCTGATACGGCGGCGGTGATCCCTTCCGCGCCACTTGTCGCCTCTCATCATAATATAGGCAGGACCACAACATCATCGGGCATTGACCCTAGTGGCCCGACAAGGCCTAATCCTCCAACGCCGCCCCTTGTGGCTAGACCAGCTCGCCGAGGACTTGGTAGGACGACGACATTATATAACCTCGATTCATGATTTCTCTCCACACCTGGTTTTCTATCACCATGTTTCCGAACTGTGCTTTCCCCCTTAGTCGCCGCTCCTGTCAGGCGTTATGAATTACGCCTATACGGACGTTTACATGCGAATCACCCCGCCAGGTGGTAGTTCAAAGAAGTGTAACGCAAATGTATTTGTAGCCATGAAGGTCGTCTGTGTTGTAGCCCTAGCATTGTTAGTCAAATAATATATCATTGTCTCGCAAGGGAGTGTAAGTGTTACGGCCTGAGTATCACGCTTTGATTCTGCTCACTCAAGTCGAAAACGAGGAAGCGGAAAGCCAACAACGTGGCTCCTGCTCATATTCGTATTTGAATAAATCTGTAGGTAACAGGCCCTTCAACTGGAACTGGAAATCGGGACACATAGATCTACCGTAATCGATCAACGCAGAACTTGCCTCTCAAGGAAAGCAAAATCGACTTGGGACCGTGCCTCTTCGGCAGAATCGCTTAACGACTGAAAAATAGGAAAAAATAGAGGCGTCTGTCTATTCAAAGCCAGAATTGATGGCTGATGGAGCGCATTGGAATCGTGCTTACCTAGCATGACCCGTCATAAGTAAGATGAAGGATATGCAAAGCATGTACGTGTTGCGGAATACGTGCCCCGGTTTGAGAAGAAGAGGGAAGCCTCTCGCAGTTCATAGGAGTTCATGTAGTAGCGGTACACGCTTCTGAAGACACTGTTGACTGGGAGAAGTTTTTCTGTACAGGCAAGGCCTTTCATTGATGACTGATAGATTATGCACCGATTCAATAGGCATACACCTTGTTTACAGACTGGAACTTACCTTTGGTGTACGAATTCGGGATGGCCTGAAAAGATCGACAGGGAACGAGACCGGTCAGAGGAACACCGGTAGTAATGATATGGAATGCATTCGAGGCATGTTGAAGATGATACGGTGCTCCGAGCCCGAGTTTAATGAAAGTAAGTTAAACTTCTTGCGAAGGCTGCAGATTCCGAACCCGACTACCAGGAATATGCCGCAAGGGTAAGCCTGAGAAAAGAGTCTCGAGGTGGGCGCTGTTTCACTAAAAGCACCTTATACCACGGAATGCCAACAAAGATGGTCCTTGTGAGAGATAAGAAGACCCCGGTACATTACCCTGTAGGTAAAAAGGTTACGTTGTAGAGCAAGCTGAGAAGGCTATCCAGATTAAGCAGATTTTCATATGAGTAAAGCATAAGCTGTTGAGCATAACGGGCGCCAGTAGACAAGACATGATACAATCAGTCACAGCGCTACTTTAACAGAAGCAGAAGAAAGCGCCGGTAAAGAACAGCAGAGCAAGTCTCAGGACATTTTGCCGGCGGCGAGTCATGGGAGACATATAGCCACAGATGGCAAGGTCATTGAGTGCCGATTGAACTAAAACGCAGAAGGGCAAAAAGCAAGGACTCTATTGTTGGGGGCGTCGGTGCGACACAAGGGACAATAGGGGACGGCCGGCTGTGCCACGTGGTGAAACGGAACACTCTATATAGAAAATCCAGGTCCTCAGTTCTCTCCTTTTACTTACCACTGGGCTTGCTCCCAGCCATACCCTTCCCTTTATCTTCTCGCTCACTATTTCTGCATCATAGTTCAACATGGCCACGCCCCATGTCATCGCATCTTCGTCTCCCCACCCTTCGCAGTCTTCCACGTCGAATGGAATTGTTGGAAGTCACTATCGTGTTGGAAAGAAAATTGGGGAGGGATCGTTTGGTGTCGTGTTCGAAGGTATGCACTACTTGCCCATTATACTCGATTTCGTCGTCGCCACTTGCTATCCAAATCCCCGTTACACATCATTGGCTACGTATCTTCTTGGCGCTTCTACGGGTCGTCTTCTAGGACCGCTCGGAGCTGTACGGCCAAACACGACACCCTGCGCGACCTTTCTACTTTGTTTGCTGGCTCTTCGGTGCTGTGCTGTTCCCTCCATCATCGCTGTTATAGCTGTCATTGTACCTCTCAAACTAATCATCTGTGATGCAGGCACCAAAATGCTCTCTAACACCCCCGTCGCCATTAAATTTGTAGGTCAACTCACCACCCCATGTTTGCTGTCTCCAACATACTCTTCACCAGGAACCTCGTAAGTCCGACGCCCCACAGCTTCGAGACGAATTCAGATCATACAGGACCCTGAATGGAACCCGTACGTACATTACTCTCAACGGTTTACGTTTATTCATTTGAAAAACCGCAGCTGGTGTTCCACAGGTTCATCATTTTGGTCAAGAGGGTCTTCACAATGTCTTGGTCATTGACCTCCTTGGCCCGAACTTGGAGGATCTTTTTGACATGTGCGGTCGCAAATTCTCGATCAAGACTGTTTGTATGGCAGCCAAGCAAATGGTGAGTGTTCATGCTGGGCCTCCTCACATTCCGAGTCTTGGCTTCGTCTTTCGTACTGTTTCCGAGGGTACCATCAGCGAAGGCTCATCGTCACACATGTCACATGCTAACACAGCTGTTTCGATCTAGGTTACTCGCGTGCAGGCCATCCACGAGAAGTCTTTAATCTATCGCGACATCAAACCAGACAACTTCTTGATCGGTGTGCCGGGTACCAAGACTGCAAATACTATTCATGTTATTGGTATGTGACTTCAGCTTTATTCTTTCTGTGTGCCGATGGAGGCGGCTATGTCTTTTGCCGTTCTATCTTGGGCCATTAGTGCTTATCACCGGAACTGATGGCTTTTTTAGACTTCGGCATGGCAAAACATTATAGAGACCCAAAGACGAAGGTGCATATACCTTACAGGGAACGCAAGTCACTATCTGGCACCGCACGATACATGTCAATCAATACCCATCTCGGGCGCGAACAGTCAAGACGCGACGACCTTGAATCGCTTGGCCATGTATTTATGTACTTTTTGCGGGGCGGTCTTCCATGGCAAGGTCTGAGGGCGGCCACCAACAAACAAAAATATGAAAAAATCGGAGAGAAAAAGCAGACAACAGCCATTACGGAACTTTGTGAAGGATTCCCCGGTAAACTTCCTTACTTCCATGACTCTTATCAAACAATTTAATGATTTTGTAGAGGAGTTCGCGATTTACATGAACTATGTCAGGAAACTTGGGTTCGAGGAAACTCCCGACTATGATTTCTTGCGAGAACTTTTCACCAAAGTCTTGAAGACTTTGGGCGAGCCCGAGGATGGCGTGTTCGATTGGATGCTTCTCAATAACGGTAAAGGTTGGGAGGCTAGCAACGTATGTCATACTGTATTGTCTGCTCGTGGTTTCCATATTAATCTATCCTCACCTAGTCGAGCTCGCACCACCTTGCTCAAGCTCATGCTAATGCAGCGTCTCCTCATGCTCATCGCGAGCATCGGCGAGACCGCGACCACGGTCACCGACGATCGCGCCAAAATGCAGACCCCAATTCTACATCACCTCTCGTCCTCAGTCCGGCACCAGCGCATGTCAAGAGCAGTAGCCGGCGACCCGCTGCTCAAGAGAGAACCAACTCTGCCCGTGACATCGGTAGTGTTCAGCCTCTTGCCCCAACAAGTCGACGGACGAGCCAACAACAGCGGGAAGCAAGTGCTCTCGCAAGCGTCGGCATCTCCCCTCATCCGTATGCCACTGCTCCCAGCCCAAACGGATACCGTTCCGGTGCAGGGCGCGAGTACGGACGACATTCACCGAACCCGAATGGACTGGCCAATCTCCATCCCAACGGTTCCGAGTCATTCCTGTACAACCAAGGTCAAGGAAAGAACGGGACTAACTCTCGAGACGGAACGACAACTGGCGGTACTGGTACGCGGGATCTGCATGGACTTACAGGTGCTAGAGGAATGGCCGTGTACGATCGCGATCAGATGGCTAGAGTTGGGGAGCAAGACGAGGACATAGGGCGCAAGAAAGGCTTCTTCGCCGTGTTTTGTTGTCGAGCATGAGACGATCTGCTGCGGGATAGTTTTTCGTTTCATGCCCGTGTACATGCTATGTGGTTATCTATATATTTGGTGCGCTTTCTTTCTCTACTTGCGTGCAGCATTTAATAATCATCGCGTAAGGTTATTGCACTTAGATGACGATTACGACTGTTCTAAAACATATCCACCTAATAATTGTTTCGCCAAGTGCATCACGGTCATCTTCCTCATCCTCATTCACGATCTTTCAAGTCTGTCATCACTTTCATATAGCACGGTTCTGGGTCTGCATTCGTATGTAGTTAAACAAGTACATGATGATCTCGCTCTCCTTCACGAACTCCGTAACTCTATATGCAGGGTATTCCACGTTATTGTTTTCATTTAGTCTCATTCACCATTGTATTATTTACCATCATCCGTACTGTTGAACTCGCTGGAACATGAATTAATTGCATACCTCGTTGCTTCCTTCGGCCTCCTTGCATCTTCGTACTGTCACACATGTCACGAATGTTACCCCAAAAGGTAAAGGCGATCATCTCCGTATCTCCCAGCTCTTCTATTCTTAATTTCGATGGCTGATAATGCTATCTCTGTTTCACGCGAGGTCTCCGCAGACCTGGCGAGGGCAGCAGATGTTCTTGAAAGCATGCAATCACAGTCGCACTCCTCGACCCTTGGCGTCCCGCTCAATATTCCCCCGGCGCTTTTCGGCGCTGGTGGACCAATGTGAGTGCAACTACGCACGTTCATGATATTTCTCACCGACTTATCGCCCAGGCTGAAGCAATTCGATGAATCTACGGTTAACAGCAGGAAAGGATCGCAGGCTCCGACGCCTCCGCAATCGGTAAAGGGTATTGGAGGCAAAGGTGCGTCCTCAGCCACGAACTAGACAGGGCCGATTGACAGACGCTTCATTATGTAGTTGCCAAACCGGATTATTCGGAGAGCAAGATCGTTGTCGCGATGGTTAGACCTAGGCGGTTGTTCCTCTATCGATGGCCCAAGCTGACGCGCTCCTAGGTCGGGCTTCCCGCCCGGGGCAAGTCCTACCTCAGCAATAAGCTCATGATATACCTCAAGGTACACATTGAACTCTTCCGTGGCAGACGGAACGTTTCTGATTCCATATGACATAGTGGCTCGAATACGATGTGAAGGCATGAAACGATTCATATATACCGGAACGGGTGCCTGGTTCTGACACCATTTGTCCAGGTGTTCAATGTCGGACAGCTTAGGAGAACACGAGCAAAGCAAAAGGCACAACAGTGAGCTTTCATTTCCTTCTTATTGAACCCCTCGCCGATCTTGTCTCAGAAGCGGAATTAAGGAAGACCATACATCTTCTTACTTTAGTCACAACAATACCGAAGCGACTCAATTGCGGGACCGGTTGGCGGAAGACAGTCTTGAGATGCTTATCAAGTGGTTGAAAGAAGGGGGCAATGTTGGCATTCATGGTATGTCTATTCATATTCGGCGCTAAACTAGTAACGGTATAACCTATATTAGACGCCACAAACAGTACACGGAGCCGTAGGTTGGTTCTTATCTTCCTTGAGTAATGTTTCAAGTCATTGAACACGTTCCTTACGCAGGTCCAAGATCCAGGCTCGTGTTGCAAAGGAAAAGGGAATGATCCTTATATTTTTGGAGTCTGTGTGCGATGATCCCGCTGTCATTGCAGCTAACGTGGCTTTGAAGGTCAGTTCGGGAGATCCTGACTACAAGGACACCTCGAGGGAAGAAGCCAAGCGCGACTTTCTTCGACGTATCGCTGAATACGAGAAAGTCTATGAGACGATCACAGAACCCTCCTTGTCGTATTTGCGGATAGTTAATGTGGGCAAGGAAGTGACACTATCCCGAATCAATGGGTATCTCTCCAGTCGAATCGCTTTCTACTTGATGAATCTCCATGTGAAACCCCGAAGTATATATTTTTCGCGAGTATGTCTTTTCCGAAACTCCGGTATTGATTGTGGCTGATTGTGATCTTAATCTTATATAGCACGGGGAAAGTCAATTCAACGTTGAAGGGAAAATCGGCGGGGATGCCCTTCTTTCTCCTAGAGGAATGGAATACGCGAAAGCATTGCCTGCGTTAATAACACAGAGTGTAGGAGATAAGCCATTGACGGTCAGTGTTTATGGTACATGGATCATCCATGCCTATTTCTGAAGCGACAATTAGGTATGGACGTCTACGCTCAGACGTACCATTCAAACCGCTGAAGATCTTCCCTACCCAAAACTTACCTGGAAATCCTTGGATGAGTTGGATGCCGGTGTATGTGATGGAATGACGTACGAAGAGATCGAGGTGGGTATACAGACCTGACACGTATGCTTTCCTAACTTTTCATAGAAAGAGTATCCCGATGACTTTGCCAATCGCGACGAAGACAAATTTAACTACCGCTATCGAGGTGGGGAATCATATCGCGACGTTGTAGTCCGACTGGAGCCCGTTATCATGGAGCTTGAACGTCAAGAAAACATCTTCATCATTGGACATCAGGTACGTTTTGCGCACCCCCGTTTGGTGCTTTCAGAAAGGCTGATACCCCACAAAATCAGGCTATCCTTCGTTGCTTGTAAGCATGATGATCTGCGCCACTCTCGGAGTTGCCTGGTTAATAAACGCTTGATGCAGATACGCTTACTTCCATTACCTTCCGCAAGCGGATCTTCCGTATATCAAGATACCGCTGCACACCGTCATCAAACTGACGCCCAAGGCTTACGGCTGCGACGAAGAGCGGTGCGTGGTGTATATGTTTTGGACTTATGTGGATCTGATCACTCCGTTGCAGCTATCCCCTTCCAATCTCCGCGGTTGACACCCACAGGCCAAAACCGAAGTCGGCGCACCAGCCTACGATCCACGTATCGACTGCGCGACAGTATTATTCTGAAGATGTGAAGAATTAGCTTCGGGGATACATGAGGCTGTAGAATAGATGTCTGGGCCATCGGATATTGTACTGCAAGGCAACCAATTAATTTTCGATTAGACTTCCTTTTCTGAGCGAATTTTCAGTTCGGATTCGGAATGGTAGCGGCCGAAAACACCCCCGAAATACACACTTGGAGGTTTTTCTACGACATTAGGGGAATTCAAACCGCGGTGATTTCGTGATCTGGCGTTGAATAAATAAAATGGAATAGAAAGATGTAAGTCAAATCGAATTTCGCGGTTGAGTTCGGCAAATGAATGAACATTCTACAAGCCAACGGCTTTTGCAGCATCAAGGCATTTTTGAAACTCCGTAGACGTAGGAATCAATGGCTCGAACGGGAGTTGTCAAAGCAAAATTGGATTTCAGACGAAGTCTACGAAAAGAAACCTCAGAAGTTAGACACGAAATCCAAGTGAAATCGGAGCAAAATCAGCAGGTGCGAATTCCCCTAATTCAAAAATTCTAAGATTTCGACGGCATCAGGTGCAGATTTTTGTAAAGGAACCGATTGGGCTAACTCCGAAGTTTTTCCACGACTTTTACGGGGGTACGCCAAATTTTTGAGAATAAGGGAATTCAAGCCTGTGACTCCCGGGTCGATTTCGATGGCTGATGTCGATTAAATAAAATCGAAGAAACAGTATACCAGATCAAATCGATTTTCGCAATGATTTTCGTTGAGTTCGGACAGCACGTGCACGATCCTGAGTTTTAAATTTCGTTGATGGGCGTATAATGGCTTTCAGCCCCCGGCGGCACAGAGGCATTTGTTCATACATGGACTGACTGGAAACTCCGAAGCTTAGAAATCAAGACGAAATTATTATGGAGCCGGGCTCGTAAAATCGGATTTCAGATGGAGTTCACACAAAAAAAACCCACGAAATCAGAGGCGACATCGAAAGTGAAATCGACGTGAAATCAAAGCGAAAGTAGCAAGTTTGAATTCCCCTAACTGATTTTAGTCAAAACTCACGCTAAGGGAAATCGGCTCGACCGTATCTACATTTTTGTGCAAAAAACCTGCTGTTTACCTAACAAGGGTCCTTCTAACCGGATTTTGGTGGCCTTTGCTTGTCCAATGTCCACAATTGTATTACTATCTTTTAGAAAGGTAATACTGGGTCTCGTCCTTGATAAGCAGACAAGCAGTGACACAAGTCCCACGAAAGACGGCTTCCTTCAGGTCGAGACCGATCGAAGTTGGTTAAGTTTGAGCCCCAACGACAGGCAACACCCGGGGTATTTGCTAGTGTCGTATTAGGCCGTGGTTTTGAATTGTTTCGCAGCATGCTGGAAGGAGCAATCGACACGTATAGGCGCACTCACACACTCAAAATAACCATGGTACGATATACTGGAGTTTCCCCAAGATTCCAGGTCTAGCGATCACTGCTAACTGCGAGTGGCGTGACGTGATCGGAGTGTACCCCAGATCAAGAAATTGTATTGACACGATTAAATAATCCACCGCCCTTATATACCAGCTCCCATGACCATGTCTGTCTACTCTTGTCTGCCCACCTTGCCTTTCGCCCTTACTCTGCCATTCTCAACGACATGTTTTTCAGTCCTGCTCGTTCTCTGGCATCCAAAGGACGCTTTCTAGCGCAACGGTCGTCAGCGGCGACGCGCTCGTTCCATTCACCTTTTGCCGTTCTCGGATCGTCGTCAGCCACAAAGGCACCACCATCAACCGAGGGCTGGTATGAGAAGCAGACGGAGCAGTCTCCAGATCCCGACGTGTATGATGGTCATCGCACCTATGTCGTCTCCCCCGACCCATCGAGCACTCCGTATCATGTCCCTTTGGGGGCATACCCAGTTTCCTCGCCTTTCACCGAAGGGCCTCATTCAAGCGGCGCTCGATTCAGCCCTCATGGTAACGGGTTTGCGCACCCAATGACCACTTGCACTGCGCACGGTGCGAAGACGGGATCAAACTGAAGGCGTCTGATCTCAGCGGCCCGGATCGGTCTCAGGTAGCTATTTCTCCTTGGATTCTCCTCCATTTGTGCTTACCCTTCTCTCACAGAGACCTTCGCTCGAATCCCGAAATTATTTCTTCTTCCTTTTGTTCATGATTGTCCTTCTGTATCATCAAGTACCCATTGTCGCGCAGCTTGTTATCACTGGTGTATTGTTACTATATATTTATCTTTCTCTTTCCAGCGTACCAACGAAGACCTAACATACTTACAATCGTGTTGTCCTCTTTTGACATGTCCGTACTCCAATTTGAATGGTCCACGCGTCGTTTTGAATGATCAAAAGTTCCATCAAAAGGGTTGCTAAGTTATGTTTTCAAGTTTTTCCGTCTCTCTCCGCTTGCAGGTCTGGAATCCGTATAGTTCCGGTGTGTGTTGTTTTGCTTCAGCAGGATACCGCTAAAACATCTTCGCAGAAACATAATTCCATACCAGTGTGCGCTAGATTTTCTGCTCTCCTTTCAGCATCTACTGGATGATCATATAAGTACGCGATAACATTCCCGAATATTAACGTCGTACTTATACTTGTGCGTCCCTATATGAAACCTGGTGCGCCAAGGCAAATTTGCCTCTCTGCCGGAATAATTTCATTCCTTTTTACGAATAGTGTCATTCGCATCCAGGACTTGATGCAGGGCTGACGATAGAAAAAGCCTCATACGATACAAAGGAACAGCCATCTCTTCCCTCCACTCCTCCGACCGCTATGGCCATCACCGAACAAGTTGTGTGGATAATGCTGGCCTGGTCGCTGCTGTCTTCGACGTTATGTCTGTTCAGCACTGTCTCTGCTCTCTATGCTGACGGCGTTATGGTCGGCACGGAGACATTACAGCCTCCAAAGTGTACCGATCCCTCTATACGAAAGGAATGGCGTGCGCTGTCTTCCGAAGAACAGGCTGATTGGATCGCTGCGGTTAATGTGAGTGTAAAGGTCGAAATATCACAAAAAATCTGATGTAAACCTGTAACTAGTGTCTCTCGCATATCCCTCACGACCTCAATGTAGCGGGAACCGTAGACAGGAACATATCCCAAATACCCGCCTTGACCAACGACAGTTCGCTTTATGATGGTGAATACCCCGTTTACGAATTGTCGTGCTGGTTTAATATTCTTTCACAGACTTTGTCTATCTGCAGTAAGTCTGGTTACTGTTGAATATTTATTGCTGAGTTTGTCGAAGTATGGATCTCAATATCAAAGTAAATTTATGGTACGACTGATATCAGATTAGATAGCGCTCATCAATATTCACAGATACATTGGACTGGCTACTTCTTGCCTTGGCACCGGCTACTCGGATTCAAATTCGAGCGTGCCTTGCAGGATTATTGCGGTTATACCGGCACGCAGCCGTACTGGAACTGGACCCAAGGTAAATGGTCTCCTCAATATTTCTGCACTCTTGTACTGAGGCAACAATCTTCTCAGATGCATATCGGTTTGCTAACTCTACGATGTGGAATGAAGATCCTGTTAGTGGGCTAGGTCCTATCACTGGCAACGAGGACAACGATTTCAGCTTGAGCACGGGTGGATTTTCCAATCTGACGCTTGCTTATCCTAGTGAACATATTGTGCGGAGGAATCTAACTTTGCAGCCGTTCTTGGTGCTCGGAAACCTTTGGCCCGATAATCCCGATGAACAATTGTGCGTACTTGGATGTTCAAGATTCTATATTCGTTTGATGAGAACTGTATATAGAGACTACTATCAATACGTGGATTGGATGTTCGCACCCGAGTATGTGCAGAGTATGGTAGTGGACAATGTCAACTATACTGGAGACTTCAAAGCGTTTCAGTATTTCCTGGAGGGACCGAAGGTGTGGCAATCTCTTTTTTCGCTCGCATTGTAATCCTATTGAATGTGATCCACAAAGGGACCTCATGGACCACCTCACTGGTACGAAACCTGTCAATATCGCTTCCCACATTCCTTATCTTGAAATGCAGGCTTCCCGGTGGCGACTCGTCCAGCCTTTGCAATAAAAATTACACTGAATGCGGTGCCGGTGGACCTAAATGGTCTAACAACGGTTAGTGCCAATTTCCGAAGGAATACAGTTTTTCTAATGACATTGCGCGCAGACCCGCTCTTCTATTTGCATCATGCTGTAAGGATCTATGAAGGCCTCGATCTTGTCATTGCAAGCTCACACCGTTCTGTAGATGATCGACAAATTGTACTGGGAATGGCAGAATAGGGATCCGCGCAATTTCTACGCCTTCGAAGGAGGTTCGGTTCAGAAGCTGAGCACTTGGGCTGAATACGTTGAGTACCCAAACGGTGCAGCTCCTTGGCTAAACGTAAGAAACAAATTTCTTGCCACGTTGGACCACTTTAACATTTTGTGACAGTTGAACAGCACCATCCCTGGCGATGGTATGTGGGACGCAGAGAACATCACGATCTGGGATGTAATTGACATCCAGAGCGGAATCCTCTGTTATGACTATGAGTAATTACAGAACTCATTTAAGTAGCTCTGCGTCTACACTAGCACCCCCAGGCTTTACATATATGAAAGTCGAATGAAAGTTTGGAACGTGGGTTAAATACCGAATTAGTAACCGTGCGCTGAATCCGATCGTCTCGCACCTTGTTCAGTTACTGACCACTGTGGGAGATACATGTGCTTTCCTTTCGCACAAGGTACTTCCGACACACTCTTTCGACTCGAGGTCGGTACACAGTCACTGGGAGCAACTTTGTTTTGGTTCGACGTGCGCGATGTTCCCTCAATGTCGGGGTCTCGCTAAATCTGCAGATCGACTCCTGCCTGCCTTTCGCTGACATTTCCGTGTGTCCGCTGCGAAGTGAACATGGACTGTGCCCTTTGGCTTGGATCCCAACCTTACTGCACAGACTTTTATACGTCTCCACGCGACTATGCCCGTTTTTCTCTCTCGTGCATCTTTGTCATCCACCTAGTCAGTAGTCACGCTGCCAGTGTAGCTCATGCTTTTTACTCGTGCTCTTCATGCTTCCTGTTGCAGCTTAAACTTTTGAATCGCCGTTCTTGGGGTCGTCTCGGTCTATGCGTGTGACCGTTTCAGTCATCATTTTACTCTTAGTCTCGGGTGCGAACTAGAAAAGAAAAGGTTGGGGTGATCCTGTACACAGCTAAGTTGTGGTCTATTACAGGTTAGTACATTTGTAAAGTTGTTCGTCATGATATCCGATTTAATCACCGCACACAGTGAAGACAGTGGTACTTGAAACGCAAACTCTGACATTGGAAAGTCATTCAAATATTCATCAGATACCAAGATTCAACGACGCTAAATCATACACCGCTCAGGTCGAACAAAATCAATACTTTTTCAAATTGTGGACTCAATACTTGCAGAGACCTGTTAGTCCTCGCTGAAACAAACCATGTCAGTACTGGTGTTTCTCTGAACAATCTGGAGGATCCAGGGCACGTACAAGCAATCCCCGCATCCAGCCCCATCAGAAACGCAGACGGCTACAGAACCTGTAGTATCCAAGCTGTTCCTCCCATTGACTCTATCCACGGCCGGGGCAGCACAAGCGTTGACGATATCGCTTGCCAGGTCATGGACTACTTGATCGGAAAGATCATTCACGGTCACATAGATGCAACCTGCAAACAAACTTGAGCCCAAGTACTGAAGAATGGAAGGAGTAGCGGACAATTATTTGGCGCGCAGATAGGGTTGAATGCGAGGTTGCCTAGGCCAAAGTGGCAGGTGCGATCGTAGTTGAGGCCGGTAAAGCTGCTGGCGAGGAGGTCGCGGCATGAGGAAAGTCTGGGGAAGGGGAAGCTGTTAGCAGGACGGGGGGGACAGAGTAAGCTACGCACGTCGCATCCCCCGGGTGCCACAGGTGATATCACCTTTAACTGCGGCGACGGCAAGGGCAGCGATGACGGTTAATTTTCTAGTCGATTTCATGGTGTGAGTAGTAGAAAGGATGACGGAGAGGAGAGGTGATGGCTTAATGGTTTATATATCTTTCAGGCAACTTGAAGTCCATAAGGTTATAAGAGGACATGGAGTCGCTAAGCTGTCTTCATCCACCGGATGGATTACGAAGGGTTACGAAAACTTTTAGTGGAGCGAAAGGTGAATCTGAAACGGTGGACTTGTAGTTCACATAAAACGCCCTTCGGGTTTGTACCAGGCTGCGTATGCTTATTTTTGGACTTGCCGTTCCATTGACCGCTACCAGTACGTAAAATATCTACTAACCCGCACCAAAGATTGTTGCTTCCATCTCGCTGGCTCGAGCTTGGCTGTAATACAGGCACGTCCTGGAAATCTCTGCTGAGGGACAGTAATTAAGGAAACATCAGTGTGAAAGCTCACACAATGGTTGCTACTCCGTACGCACTAATCACATCAGCAAGAGGTTTATGAACCTTTGAATACCTATCAGACTCATACCAAGGTGTTGCACCTCAGGACGGTTGTGCCCGAAATGCCAAAGCAGAATCGAATGATATACATCCTCTTTAGCCTGAGGCCTATTTTACGGTCGTAAAACCATAACATTTCGTGCATTACGAATTATACCAGTACAAACCAGAAGTCAGTGAGTCCTAAAGTACTTATCCTGGTTCTGGTCCACCTGCTCATCAATTAGCGGGGTTCGGTGTATGATGTGGAGTAGAGCGATACACATGCAAGTTTTATGACGAGATAATTGAGTTGGTTGTTTTGCATTCATTCGAGCTGGTAGCAATGGGTAATTTTGGCTGTGCTCTCGAGTTATCCGCTCAATGTGTGATTGCATCGTACTTGATGCCAAGAACTTTGCGTAGGTGGCGCCTCACATTGGTCCTCGTGCAGGGAACCTTGTGTTGAATGACGGATTCACATATCTGAAACGGCTTGGCACATGGAAAAGTCAACATCTTTGCATGATCTGAGCTGTGAATAGTCGTACTTGCCATTATCTATGGCCCATTCGAACTCGGCAATATACCTGTTTTTCCGCGAAAGTCATGCAAACCCACGTAAGGACTTTAGACTGCATTATGTTCATTCAAACTGGATGACATCTGGAGGTTGAACGTGAAACGGCTCGCGGGTAGGAAGTCCTAAACTTGAACAGCATGAACCGGACACGAGCTCCACTGCGAGAGGTGATTAACCATTCTGGGATGTAATTGACCTCCATAGCGTGATCCTTCGCTATGCAAGCAATTATAAATTTCAGAAAGTAAGGCACAAGTAGTAGTTCTACGTATGCACTGCACCCTTTAGAAATGAAAAGTTGGAAACGTGGGTTTGAAATACCGAATTAGTAACCGGGCGCCAAAGCCGATCATTTCACGCCTTGTTCAGCTACCGCCATGGACTCGGACCTCATGCAAGTTGATTCCGGTCCCAACGTCGCACATGTCCCGCTTCCAGTGCTCCCGTCTGTGCCACCACCGCCAGACTCGTACGACGAGCACCGTGGTACAAACATGCCTATCATTATCGACAACGGGTCTACCACCTTCCGCTGGGGCTTTGCTGATTTCGCGGTGCCTCGGTTTGGTCCTAATGCCATATCCAAGTACAAGGAAAGAAAGACAAATAAACCTCTTCTTCTTTTCGGCGAAGCTATCGACGTGGAAAGTGGTGCCAAAGCTCAGACGAGAACCGCTTGGGAGGGCGACGTCCTGCTAAACTTTGATGCCTTGGTGTGTTCGATTTTGGTTCCATGCAAGGGCATTCCGATAAATGGGCTTCGAGACGTAGGAGAATGCCTTAGATTACGCATTTGTCAATCTCGGGCTTGATACACCGGCGTTGGAACACCCTGTGCTAATGACGGAAAGGTTGAGCACCCCGTTGCACTCAAGAGCTCGTAAGTGATTTGATCGTTCTTACCGATTACCTAAAATGAATGTGGATGCTTACATCTTAATAGTGACTTCGGAGTTAATGTTTGAACAATATTCTGTCCCAGCCTTGTCATACTGTATCGACGGCCTGATGTCATTCTATGGAAACAACAGAAAACCGGGGACTGACAACCCTTTCCAGTTCGAGGAAGATGGCCTGTGCATATCGTTCAACACGGCTTCGACTGCTGTGATGCCGATGCTAAATGGAAAGGGCATTTTGAGCCACGCAAAACGGTACGTCCTGCACAGGTTGCTATGGGTTTCTTACCAAATTATGATCAGAATACCTTGGGGGTCGCTTCAATCTTCAGAGTATCTCCTAAAGCTCATCCAGCTCAAGTATCCTAACTTCCCCACACGTGTCACAACAACACAATCTAATGTAATTTCCTCACAATTCTTCCCTGTTCCTGCTGATCTCGTTTGAAGTGGATGCTGCGAAACTTCTGCGATGTATCGACTGATTACGCCGCACTTCTCAAGTCTCTGACGGATCCTCTTAAATTGCGTGCTTCAGAGACCATCATACAGTTTCCCTTCGCTGTCCACGCGGCTGAAGAGAAGACCGAAGAGGAATTGACTAGGATTGCAGAAAAACGTAAAGAGCAAGGAAGAAAACTTCAAGAATTGGCAGCAAAAACCCGAATGGAGAAGGTAACGCGCGCTTATTTTACGCATCAATATCATCACTAATATCGGTATACTCCATAGTTGTTGCAGAAGGAGAACGATCTTCAACACCTGTTGGAGCTCAGAGAATCCAGGGGTGAGGATGGAAAGAGAGAATGGAATGTAGGTGACCAGTAGCCTTCCTTCTCCGTCTGTGTTCTAATCACGTGTTGTAGAACAAATTGTCCGCTGAAGGTTTTGATGATGACACCCAGTTGGATGAGACGATCAAAAAATTGGAGTCTGACCTAAAGAAAGCCAGAAAGAAGGAGGCTGCTGACGATGACCCTATGGTTTGTCGCACAAGACTTTTTCTTCGTATAGCTGACAGTTGTACAGGAGGAACCTTCTTTCCCGCTCGTAGATGTTCCGGATGCTGATGTGATTGTTTCCTTTCGTGTCTTCCTACTTGTTTTTCACCTATGTCTATACACAGCTAGACGAAGACGGACTCAAGGAAAAGAAGAAGCAAAAGCTGGTGAAAGCTGGGTACGAAGCGCGCGCACGAGCGAGGCGCGAAAAGGAACGCGAACGGGAGGAAAAAGAACGCGAAGAGAAACGCGAAGAAGAGGAACGTGAAGCAGACTTGGGCGGGTGGTCCAGAAAGTTGCGACAAGAACAGGAAGTATGTCTTGACGTATTGTTCGCTCTTCGTACGCTGACTTGACTTATGTAGGCTCTGATGGACCGGATTAAAAATCGATCGAGAAGAAAAGCTGCATTAAGCGATAGAAAGAGTGCCGCCGCTCAGGCGAGGATGAAGAGCATAGCAAATCTTGCTGCAGATGACAGGATATCTAAAAAGAAAAGAAAAGGGGTGGGAGGTAGGATATTTTAGAATGAAATCTCCTCTGACTGACCTCATTCTAGAGGACACGTTTGGTGCTGACGACGCTGACTGGGCCATCTATCGAAAAATAGTGAGATAATGGTTCTGTTTTGATATGCTTTTCTCAAAATAACCATCAAACAGAACACCGCTGCACCTTCGTCTGATGAAGAGGAGGATATAGCCCAGTTGCAGTTAATCGAACAGAAGCTTCTTACTCACGATCCTACTTTCACTGCTCAGCATACGCACGCGTCAATAACGGCCCAACGATCTGCACTACTGACCGCTTTCAAACCTGTCTATGAGGAGGGTGATGTTGAAGGCATGTTTTTAATTCACCGATGATACGAATCTTACTTGAAGAGGACAGGCAACACACGAATTCATTTGAATACAGAAAAGTGGAGAGTCTGTGAAGCCTGGTTCTCACCTGGGATCGCAGGTGTTGATTCTGCAGGTGTCGGGGAGGTCATTCAGAACATCCTGTCTCGTTTCAGTGATGCTGAAAAGGCGAGACTTGTCAAGGCAAGCTTTCGCTGCATAGCTTAAGACGGTCTCAATTAATCATCACCTGTAGAACATTTATCTCACCGGATCTCCATCACAGTTTTCTGGGATGATACCAAGACTCCACAACACCCTGAGGCCTCTACTCCCACAGGACATGCCTGTCAACATCGTAAGGGCCGCAGATCCATCCCTGGACGCCTGGAAGGGCATGTCCTTGTTCAGTGTAACCTCAGAATTCGAGAAAACTTGCTTTACCAAAGCTGAATATGAGGAGTACGGGCCAGAGAAGATCAGGAAGTGGTGGGGAAGCAATTGGAATAACTCGTTCATATAAGTAAGGCGTACGTCTTCCATGTGCATTTTTATCGAGCTTCTCTTCTTGGGTAAATGTCGTTCTTTCAATCGAATCCTAGATCTCGATCTCCGGACACGCGTATTCTGTAATCGTTATCTCAGAGTATTAAGTATCTCAGCAGTGGAACCAATCACAAACCGATCCCAAACATCATGAAGGTCCGTAACAAGTAAATTATGACTCGTCGCGTTCAAGGATGAACCACGAGTAACAGTGTTTTGAACTTGGTATTACTGTTCAACTTTTCAGCCTTGCGCACGGGAACATAGGGCGAGAACCCTGAATTGATGGAGGCTGGACGGAAAGGGAACCTATTCGGTGCCCATATCGGGGTTCAGACTATCTCATTTTTAGAAGTCATTTATTGACAAACGGAGGTATTAAAATGATAGATCTACTGGTACACATATTTTGCTGCTAATTCTTACACACATCCTCAAAATGAGGCGGCGAGGGCCGTCTGGACGCCATCAAGTAGCTTTAACGTACCTGCAAAGGCCGTATCGTTCATGTCAGTAGATATTTTGTCGAGTGGATGTCATACGCTTACGTTGCATCGATTTGAGTCGCCTGCGGGAGCGCTAACATGACTTTACGACGATAATTGACAGGGTCTGCTTTCTGGCAAGGGTTCCCCTCGAGATATATGGTGCGAAGGGCGGGGAGACTAGGAAAAGGGGATGAAAGGACGGAAGTAGGGATATTATTGTTGTTCATCTAATAAAGAGAGGTCAGTTTTTAGACGGTTATATTGGAGATACATTTATACCCAAAGCTCTTCCAGTTGAGTCAGGTGGTCGATTCCTTCGATGGCTGGAACCAAATTGTTTCCGATATCAAGCGTGGTAAGGTTTACCTGTGTGTCCGTCAGTCAGTCCATATTGAAAGGGAATGAATGACCGACGTTATCTTGCACGCCTTCGAGTTTCTCGATCCCGTTATGGGACAGATAAAGCTCTTGCAAATTGACGAGGCCTTCCATTCCCGTTATTCGAGTCAATCTGTTAGACTGAAGGGAAAGAATGCGAAGGGACATCAAGGGTGCGAGCACGCCAGGCGGTATCGTCGTTATTTTGTTCTTCCCAAGCCAAAGTTCCTCAAGTGCGGTCAAAGAGGACAGTGGTGTTATATCCTATATTTCCTGCATCAGTATCTCGTCGATGGAAAATCAAAATCTTACGCGTATGCGGTTTCCGCCCAGTTCGAGACTCTTTAATTTAGTACACATTCCCAGATGCTCGATCCGTGAGATTCTGTTCTGCACAAAGTACACCGTCTCAAGATTTGCCAAGCGTTCAAGAGCATCCGGAATGTGCTTTAATAAATTAAAGCTGAGATCGAGAGTGATGAGTGAAGCCGGAAGTGTGGTTATTCCGGAGTTCTTAAGCTTGTTATCGTAAACATCAAGTTCTTCTAGTAATGTTAGTGATGACAAGGCAAGGGGTTCGAGAGTAGATATGTGGTTTTGCCGCACACATAGCCGTTTCAGGTGTTGTGCAAAACGGGGGAGTTGAAGAGGGTCAAGTGAGCCTAAACGGCAATGCACAAGATCAAGCTCCGAGGTCGTCTCCGGCCAGGAATCGAGAAAGTCAGAGGAGACTTCGTCGTTTGCCTCGTTTTCTGGTTCGGGTGACGAGGGTGGCGAAGGGAGCACGACACGCGCAGAGACAGGCTCGGTCATGGTGAATCGATGAGATAGGTGATTTATTTGCACTTGTTGTTCGGCGTACCTCCCGCCGATCGCGTCCGCCCGACGTTTTCTACTTTGGATCGTACACACTAAATTTCTCGGATCTGTCAAGAGACACCGTACGTATGTTGGTCTCAAGGATGAAATTTGCTAATCATTGTATGTTCACAGCCATCTTGAGGGATTACCTATCCTCATGTGCCTTGCAATCGTACTTGGATACCGCTGCAAAATCGGAAGAAATGTGGGCGGCATGACGGTCTGATGGTGATGTGTCAAGGACCTGCTCCCAATGTACTAATGTACATGACTTTTGTACATTAGCAAAGGGCTTACCCACGCCAAGACAGCCAGGACACCACGATGTTCACAGAACCACATGGGTCTCCACGAATCTGACACCACCAACACAGGCAAAGAGCAACCGACTGTTCTATATGTCGCTACTTACTCTTCACGTAGACACGTCAGTCAAATCAGGTGCGGATACTAATGATAGGCCAAAGAGCCACGCTGCGCCCGTCTCGATCTGTCTCGACGAAACGTACACATCACTTATCTTGTTCGTCCCTGCTTCAATCCGTTTTCAGCCCTGACAGCGCATTTTCCAGGAACCGATTCTTCCGCTGACGAGCCAGACGACGAGCATGGTATATCATGCTACAGCGCTAGAATACATGGAACAGTCAGGAGACTAGAACTTGAAGCGGCATTAATAGAAGGTTCTTTGATTATGCATGTCATCACACTCACTCTTTTTCAAAGATCCATCTGTCAATTTAGACATCATTGCGCAGTTCTCATAGTGAATTTACATGAGCAAAATAAGCTCTGATTTTCTCAGGATTGAGTTTTCGATGTTGTTTCAATACCTCGAAAATCCAGTATTGTAATTTATCACGCCATTTATTCTTCAAGTGCCCATGGTACTGACCATAAATTGTGCTCAAGCAAGTCGAATTTGCTCGGCCCCGACCCTCAGTCACGACCCGTTGGCAGTTTCGGGCCCCGGCACTGCGGATAAATTCCTGGGCCGCTGATGGATTCACAAGATCGGGCCACCGATCGTCTTGACGGGCTCAGCGAGTTCGCTTAGAATACTGGCCACGGTGCGTCTCATTCAGGTCATCTCTCATTCTTCATATTCCTGTACTTTATATTCTTTGAAGAGAGCCCATAAGATATGCGATCATCCTATTTAATGATAAGAGACTGGGCGTCTGATGCTGCGCGTCGGGAAAGGGTAGTGCCCTGCTGCGTTGCGCGACTGGACGGAATGCAAATATCGACCGTTGCCCTTCCTTTGAACAAGCTCACCTGCTGCGCCGGATAAGTTCATACTCCGCCATTATAAAAGACTTCAGCCTTCAAATTGGCATTCCTCTATCTTCTTTTTTTCTCTTAAAACCAACCTTGGGTTGAAATCTCATTCCCTCTTTCCTTGTTGTCAAAAGCCCTTCGTTTAGCCTCCTTACCTTATACTACCATGAAGTTCTTCGTCGTGTCTACTTCTCTTCTCTCGATCCTTCCCGGACTATATGCTTTGACGATCAACACCCCGTGAGTTTTTCGTGCAACTTCTGGTCCGCCAGGCTGACCATCGACCTTAGCTCCGGTGTTACGGAGTGCGGTGTGTTCAGTTGGATTGTCTTGCCTCATAGCACTTGTACTGACTTGTTCTTCTATGCTAGAGCCGTCGGCGTTGTCCTGGAGTGATGGTACTGCGCCGTATTACCTAACTATTTACCCAGGTGTGTATGAGCAATTTCGATTCTCTTTCCTACTTGCTGACCTCTGAATAAGGTGGTGTAACCACGGGCTCAACCGTAAGTGAACTCCCCTTGGGAGACTCCATGACAATAATTTCCCTCCCCAGCTCGAAAGCTTCGGCGCTACTAACGACACATCTTACACATGGACCTGTGATATAACTTCTGGTACCTCTCTGTGAGTCCTTGAAATACTCTTCTGCACTCCATCCTGAAATGACTTGATATTTAGCACCTTCGCCATCAAGGATAGCACAGGTTCCATAGCATATACTGACGCGGTGACAGTTCAGGAAGGTTCAAGTTCTAGGTCCGTCATAGATGCACTATCCGTCACTCTCCCTGACTGTTTTGCTACAGCTGCGCGTCTGTCACTGGCAGTAGTGCAACTTCCACAGCTGGGTAAGTGACTCGTCGCACGGATGGTGCAAATTCTCATACAGTTTATCAGATCGTCTGGTTCTACCACCGCGGCTGCTGGGACCGCCGCTACCACCTCTGCTACCACCTCCAAGACCGGATCCACAGCGGCCACTTCTGCAGCTGCTTCCGGCTCAAGCACTGCTTCGAGCAGTTCCACAACTACAAGTGCTTCTAGCGGTGCCATTCGCAACAGCGTAACGTATGGTGTTGCCGGATTGTGCGGTCTGCTTACCGCCCTATTGTCCTAATTTTGCTCGCGATACACTTGGATGGGCCTTCTTTGAATGTTATAACGGACTTATTTTCTCTTCCCAAGCCCTTATGACCGTTCTCTACATCTCCCTTGATATGGGAACAAATCCGTTATTATTCTATATACGTTTACTCAAGTTTGATATCCTCTTTTCACTCTATAGTCCCATCCAGTCAATGCTATCAGAGTTTTCTCAGCACCTGCCTAGGATCACTCCTTGTGCTATGAACCTCTTTCTTCTAAGTTCTTAGTTTGGACTTCTGCCTGTTTCTGCGACATGTTCTGCGAGTAAAAAGTCTAACTTTGTCGTTTGCGATGGACACGGACACGTGATTGAGTGCCTGATACCCATGTGATCTTCTTTTCGGCTCCCTTCGCCGGGTCCGATATGATATCTAGCCTCGTGGTCTAGTTCTTTTTAGTTTCTTGCGCTATTCTTCCATCTCCCGCCACATTCTTTCGAACGTCGCAGGGAGCGGTGCCTATTCTCCCCTCTCTTCAAGATCGTTCGTATACACAATTTACACGCGACTTGCTACTATCCTCCTCCAGATTTGGGAACTTTCTTGAAGGAATACACGTAGAGGATGACGACTGCTGTCGTTGACCCCGTATTACAGCCGATAACGCTCGCGAACACATCTGTAAGGGAAAAAGTGGAGGACTTTGGTGGGGCTGCACCGAGGGATGCCGAGGACGACTTCAACGTTGCAGCAGACAAACCCAAGGACGCGTCAACGTTGCCAATAGTCAAAACGGAGGAGGACAAAGAGAACGCGGCTGCACAGGAAGAACAGGTATGTACATCTTCGCTTTTCAGCCCCCCTCTTTCCTTTTGTCTATCTGTCGGTTGTTCGCTCACCCTTTTTTTCTTGACATCTATGGTAGACATCTCTCTCGGTGTTGGACAATAGTACGATTCCAAAAGTCACACCCGCAATCGATGACACGGTTCTCGCCGTCGAGGTCAGCACCGTTCTTTATCTATTATCTTGTGTCTCAACCTTTTTTTCCCTGGCCGCATTAGATGCCCACGGAACTAGGGATGGATAAGAAGGTATCTTCTATACCCGTTACAGTCGCACTGGTGCGGTTCTCTGACGTTTTTGATTTCTCTTGCCCTTTGTTGACGTGTCCGTGTAGACGAGCGATATGGTATCGTCATCAGTACTAGCTGTTGAACATTTGGAGGATACGCAGGTCAAGGTCTGCTAGAACTCGATACTTAACCTTGGTGCATTTGACTTACCTATGTATAGAACGACAACGAGCTCGCAAGTGTCACTGATGTACGTCGCCCGTATCAATGTTACCATATGGTCTAATCTTGCTCAATAGTCACCCAATGAGGAGATATCGTCCCTCCCAGCATCGGTTACTCCACAACCCACAAAGGTGGACAGCATTCCTGCCCCAGTTCTCAGCCCCACTTTCGAGGACCAAGTGAAATTCGTTGCTCCAGAACAACTAGACTTTTCCTCAAGACCTTCCGATGTCAAAACTGACGTAGTGGCTATTGATGATGTTGCGCCGGATGTATTGGAGGGCATTTCATCTGCTGATAAGGCCACGATGCCCGGCAACGCACCGGTGGCAGCTGGAGGTGTACCACTGGTCGAAGACTCGACCGTGATTGAACGGTTGCAGGCTGCGAAGGACGAAGCGATCCTCGGAGAAGAATCCCTTGGTAAAGAGGAGCGTCCCGGGGTAACGGCACCAATGGTTCAGAAAGAACCGGGGCTCAAGGACATTCCAGTCCTAGACTCTGCGCAGTCGCCCGAAGAGCTCCCTACAGCTATGGCAACACCTATTGTGGAAAAGGATGCCGTGATTGGGGATACTACCGTTATCGAGAAGGCCCCGCTCATTGAAGAGGAAGAAAGAGTGGCGGCGGCGGAAGGAACGCTCACTGTTGAAGCGACTCCCGCAACAATCGCTTTTGAGAACTTCGAGGCACCGTCAGCGTCATTCCTGGAAGCACGAATACCTGAATGGACAACCATCCAACAACCTGTCAGTGCAGATGTAGCGGACGAAATCGTAGTAGCGGAGGGGACCATGGCCGAGTCTGTGAGGACTGGGGAAGAAGCTGTAGGAGAGGAAGATTTGCAACTCGCGACGACGACTGCTACGAAGACGACTCCTCTAGAAAACGAAGCTCCAGCTGTCTCCGTGATCGAAGCTGCAACGTTTGAAGCTAAGGAGGATGAGCTCCAGAAAACCCCACCTGTGGAGGCTGATTCCGTTGTTGAGGTCAAGGCTCTAGACAAGAGAGGGGCACTACCTTCAGTTAAAAGGCATGAATCACCTTCTCCTCTGAGGGAGGCCTTGGTTGTGGAAGCTTGGTCTTCGGAAGCTGTTATTGAAGGAAGCTCAACATCGGCTGTGACTGTACCACCGGTCGAAGAACCCACCTCAGCGAAGGATGCATTCATTGAGTCTGCAAAGCAAGTGTCGGCGGAGCAGCCTTCTACAGTGACAGTCCTCACGGCATCCGTTGTTTCAGAAGAGATCTTATTGCGAGAGACCGTCACTTTTGCGGAGTCGCCTCATGTGGAGGAGAAAGTTGTTGTTTCAAACACGCCTAATGTGAAGGACACACCTATTACCGCCGAGAGCCTTGGTCCTGCTGCGCTAACGTCGGTAACTGGAGACCCACTAGTGGTGCCGAGTGTTGACAAAGCCTCTGTCGCAAAAACATCGTCTGGTGAAGCGGAAAACGACAGCTCGACGCCAGTGGTAGAACTTACTATGGCAGCTGAGGTTGATCTGACAATTGCTACGGATGAAACTGCCCAGGTTTTAGAACCATTGGAGGAAGCACCCGTTGCTTATGCTCCATTCGTTCGACGGCCATCTGTGGTTGAGGCATCAGTTGGTGACAAATCGATGGTAGCTGAGGAAACATCGGCAAGCGAGGTTGCTTCCATACCGGCTGGTGATACTTCAATAGAAGAGACCACGGGAGAGCCTACCGTTGCTGGGATCCCCGAGACAGATATTCCTGTGGAGACAACATCCATCGTAGTGGATGAAACTCCCGGAAACAACACGCCTGTTGCCATATGGGTACCGACAAAGGAGTTGGAGGCCTCCAAAGCAGAGATACCTGTCGAGAAAGATCTGCCAGTAGACGACTCGCTTATCGTTGAAGAGATAACAGCTGCCGAGGAGCTTTCCGCTGTGGAGCAAGGAGTGCAGGTCTTCAATATTTCCGAGAATCCTCCTGCTATTGAGGAAGTCCTGGAGGAAGCCTCTGTTATCAGACCATCCCCCACCGCAGAGGATGTTACAGTTGATGATAAAACCTCCAGCGTCGTGGTAGGTGGTGTGTCTGTCGCAGAATTGTCTTTGAACGAAAACGTTATCGTAAAGCCCGACGAGCGTGTTATTGAACCCCATACTTCCGCATCTCCGGATCCAGTTGTCGAAGAGGTGGTCACACTCGTGGCTGAATCCACAGATGTTGTAGAAACAGTCGTTGCTGTGGTTACGTCTCCCGTCGAATATGTTTCACCCGACGGTATGCCTACTGCCGACGACGCCGTGCCCCTTGTTGACAAGGCCAAGGCCGCCCACACAGCCGTTGAAGACTTCCTTGCAGAACAAGGTGAGAACGCACTGGCCATAGGCAAACTGTCCATTGAAAAAGCACCCTTTACTGAAGACATCGTAGAAAAACTTGGCGGAGGTCCAGTTGCGGTAGACCCAGTAGAGAAAGTGGGCGTCATCGACGAGGAGGCTGTTCTCAAGGTTCGTCAAAGTTCTGTTGAGGTGCCTCTCGGTGCACGCACTGAGAAGGTGCATACGAAGGATGCGCCTATCGAGGGTACCGGAGAGACGACTGCTGAGGCGAATTCATTTGTGGCGGAGCCTCAAGGTGAATCCGTTGGTGTAGTCTCTCACGAGGAACGAATCGGCGCCGACGAGCCTTCAATTGTTGTTGAAAAAGTCAACGAGGAGGAGATGTATGCAGCCCCTAGCAGTGGGACGGGGACGGCATTTGACGAGGCACCTGGTATCAAGAGGAAAGGAGCCGAGGAGGATGCAAACACCCAACTCGACAATTATGTGCCATCCGGTCAAGAGACGTCTTCAACGGAGAGTATTGTGGCGTCGCTAGTTGAGGAGAACCCACAAGAGGGGGAGACCCTGGCTCAGGTCGATCAATCGGTGATCGAGGACAACAATGTAACCGGTGAATCACTGGTTGTCGACATCGCCAACGATTCGACATCCATTGCAGTAATCGAGGTTCCTGTGGTCATCGACAAAGTCGATCCTCGTGAAACTGAATTAACTGTGCCGTCAACCGATTCCCTTGATGAAGTAGCGGTGAACCCTGTTGCAGAGCTGCCTCTGACCGAAAGAGAGTCCAATATTGATGCCGCTGAAATTGCCAGCAATCAACAAGTTGATGCTGGTGTACGTTACTACTTCTTTTGACGTCCAATCCTTCCTAATCTTTGTTGACAGGGCCATTCAACCACTCTGCTCATTCCTGCCGGAGCTGAAATCGAACATCCTAAGTCGCCATGGACGCCATCTTACAGTGTCACTAATCAAGGACCAGGAATACCTGCTGAAGAAGACATCCCAGCGATAGAAGACTTATCGTCATCTCTCTCTCAAGTCCCCGTAGTGGCTCTCACTCCTGTCGTTTCTTCTGCTCCTCTTGACGAAGTGCGTTTTCCGGTTCAATCCTGCTTACCGTGTCTGAACGTAGTTCAAGATGCTGACACAAACTTCATCGGAAATCTCAGAAGATCGCCCAAAATCGCCTTGGACACCTTCCTACTCTGTATCTGTTCAAGGAAGTCCACTTCATGGTGCAGTAGCTCTGGACGAAACAGAACGGGTTAATGGCACTGTCGTTGCGGATATCTCCGTAGCCGATGAGCATGCTAGTTCGCAAATTAAAATATCTGACCAAGTCAAGCCCACCACTGAACCTGTCAAGGACGAAAGCCAGGAGGAGGAAACCATAGTTCAGCCACAATCGACTGTAATTACTGAGGAGCATCCTGAAGCGACTGGCGAGGCGATGTCAGCATCCGTGCCTGAGTCTGTTCTCGAGAAGACCAAGACCACTGATGATGGCAAGTTGCCCATTGAAGAGGAACATACGCTGGCGAAGGAGGTACGTAAAGAATGCACGTTAATCCACTCTCGACTAAGATTCATCCTCACAGTTGACTACTGATACTGGTATAGACCGTCCAGCCTCACCGCATGCGACATCTTACTCTGTTACGAAGGGGATAGTTTCCACGGCATCGGAAGCTGAGAGCACACTTGGTACACCGTTGGTTCATGAGAGTGTGGTCTATGAGTCGTCGTCTCAAGTTGAAGAACCTCCCGCGTCCCAAGCATCGATACACGAGATCGCCGATAAACCCGATGTCACAATCGTTTCGCAACCTGTTGTCGTCGCTGAGGATGTCGCCACCTCCGAACCAACGCCCACTGGAGCCGTCGAGGTAGAGGTTCGTGATCTTCATGCGGTGGAGACGCATGTCGAGTCAATCGCTAGTCCACCTATCGAGCTCCAGTCCAAGGAAACTGACGGCATTGCTTCGACACCTGAGCTGGACGATGATCTTGAGAAACCTGCTGACGTCAAAGTTGATGTGGAGTCACACGCTGAGGAGATCGTTATTCCTTCAGAAGAGGTAAGTAGCGTAGCCGCTACAATATGTGATCTGCTGAAGCTTGCCGGTCCCAGCTGCCTGCTGTTCATGAACCCGTTCTTTCGTCTACGTCTCTAGCTCACGAGGATGCTGTTGTCGAACAAACACCGGAAGCCGAAGAATCATCTGTCCCCAGTACTACAGTTCCTGAGGTTCAGTCCGTGACGGTCGATGTCGAAGTGGTTGTTGCCCCTCAGACGTATATCTCTGCTGAGGACGAGGTTGCTATAGAAACGTTACCTACTGTTGATGAGCTCCCCAAAGACGCCTTTGTGGAGACAGTAAGTGCTCAACTGGAAAGTGACTCAGTCATCCAGGAAGTGATTACGATGCCTGAGCCCGTATCCGAAGCCGAGGTGACGCTACATGTACAAGTTAGCTCGTCGGAAGAGGTAGGCAAGAGAGCTCATGTCAACATCCACAAAGCTGAAGTTAGATTGTAGCTATTGGCTCCTGCCGCTGAACTCGACCGCCCTACCTCTCCGTGGACGCCATCATACTCCGTCACCCAACAAGGGCATGTAACGCCAACATGGGAAGTAGAAACTAATCTACCGACATCTGGAGCTGCCATCGATGCTCTGGGACCTACCGAGCACATTGTCCAAGCTGGAATCGCGCCCGAGGACCTATCTACAAACACCGGACCAAGTATTGAGCTGCCCCAAGTACTTGCGGTAAGCAGTATACGCTGCCTTGAATCGTTGACTTATCGGTGTCAGGTGGTGCCTGATGTCTCCGGCGGGAAAGAAACTACAAAAGAAGATCCTAAAGATGTGCATCCGTCAACTGCTAATGATGTTGAAATTTTACACGTATCTAACACGGTGAGTATCTTCGACCTTAAACAAAGTTCGTCGCTTATTTGCACTTCCGTTAGACGCTGTTGAGTGCAAATACTGAAATTGACCGTCCCTCGTCGCCATGGACTCCTTCGCATTCGGTCACGCAACAGGGCCGCGCTTCGCCCGTCCCTGGATCCGATCTCGATGTCGAGCCTGCAGAGAATGAAGTACCAGCCAAGGATGGACTGGATGAGGATATTCCCGCCCTCATCCCGGAACCTCTCCGTCAAGTAGATTCTGCAGAACCCGTCGTTGTTGCACATACACCAGTACCTGTGGCAGAGGACGAACAGATTAACGACGAACCCAAGTTACCCGTCGAGAGCGAAATCCTTCCATCTGTGCTTGAGCACGAACACGAAGTCAATTCTACACAGGAGGAGCCTCTTCGCCAAGCTGATGCATCCTCGACTATACCAGCGGCAGAGGAAGTGCCTGTTGCGGCCGCCGTGCCACTAGCCGGACCCGATGTACATTCAGTCATTGCATCTACCCCGGAACCCGAGGTCGAGCCTGTTGAGAGTATTATAGACATACGCGCAGTTCCAACCATGCCTGAACCTGGGAACGACCCTGAACCCGCCGTGAAGGATGACACTGTTAGCCTTGGAAAGCACCACCAAGAAGTCACTTTGTCTTCATCTGAGCCCGCACGGGACATGGGACCTGCGGTGAATGCGGTGAATGGCAAACAGGCCGAGGAAGGGCATAAGGAGGAGGTCGTTCTCACTGCGCCAGAGCTTGAGTTTGATGTCGAGTCATCGGTGAAGGATGAGACCGTTGTGTCTGAACCATTGACAACGGTCGAGGAGGAAGAGAGTAAAGGAGGCGAGCGCGTCGTTTCCCACGTGCAAGTACTCGTGGACGAAATCAAGTCTGTTGTAAAGGATGAGCCAGGTGACGATGACGATGACGAGGAAGCTACCTCACACATACCAGTATCTATCGAGAAGGAACAGCAGGCCGAAACCGGACACATTCCTTCGCCTGAAGTGGAGTTTGCTGTGAATGACGAGCCCGTTCGGGAAGAGGATGTCAATCTACCTTCGTCTGTGTCCGCGCATGACAGCAAGCCAGCATTGGAAGATGTGCCAGTCGAGGATAAAACCGAATTGCACGTCGAGAAGGCTCTCTCGCCTGTACCTGAATCGGGACTGCAAAACGTAGCGTCAGAAGCCGAACAAGATACCGAATCTGCAGCCAAGGAGGAGACCTTTGAGGATGAACACGATAATCACTTCGTTTCGCCTGCGCCTGTATCTGTGGCCAAGGAAGAATACGATGAGCAGATGGTTCCACTCGCGGAGGAGTGGTCGGCGAAGGACGAGACTACTGGCGACGAGCATCAACAAGCCGCTATTGTGCACGACTCTGAGCAGCACATCGAGACGGTAGTAGAGGATAAGCAGGTTCAGGATGTGCCTGTGGTGCAGGACAAGCTGGGGAAGGAAGGACAGGACCATGAAAACATCCTAACCTCATCTGAGCCTGCGGGAGAAGACAAACACTCTCAGGAACAAATCGCCGCGCCCTTGTCCGAACTTGAACGCGGAATCGAGTCTGTGGTCGTGGATGATATTGTTGAGCCTGCCGTTGCACCCGAGCAGGAATCGCATGTCGAGCGTGTTGTCGAAGCAAAGGTCGAGCATGTCGCCACACCCGCACCAGACCTGCATCACGAGATCGAGACTGTGGAGAAGGAGGTCGAGGAACCAGCTGCAATTGTTCTAGACGAACAAGCCGTTTTACCTGTACCTGAACCCGAGTCAGCTGTGGCCGAGGACGAGCCCATTGCTTCACCCGCGCCAGTTGAGATCAAGTCCGAGTCTGCTATTGTTGATGACTCAGCACTGTTACAAGGCTCTGACAATGAATCAAAGGTTAACAACGAGCAGATTAAAGTACCTGTGACGAAGGACGTGCCCGGACCTCAGGAGGATGCAACTTTGCTCGCACCCAAAACGGAGCCAGAATCTGTTGCAAAAGCTGAGAAAGGGCAGATAAAGGTTGTGCAAGAGATCGAGCTAGCAGCGGAAGAGGTAGAGGCTGGACATGACGCCGTCGAAGAACACGATGAGCAGGAAGCCTCCGCTGTGCAAGCGCCATTGGCAAAGGACGAGCCTACGCATGCAGAACATGCGGCTGTACCCGTGCTTGAAGCTGAGCAGCGTACTGTGGTAGTTGATGCCAAGGAGGCTGAAGACAGGCCTGTATCACCTGAACCCGTGGCGGAGGATGAGCATGACAAGGATGGACACGACAAAAAAGCCGTCCCACAGGATGAAGTGCCCTCAGGACTTGACGGGGAGGTTGCACCACCCGCTCCAGAACTCGAATCTCCGGCCAAAGAGGAAGCATTGGAGGATGAACAGGCCATCTCGCCCGCTGCCCAATCTACGCCCGTGTCGAAGGAGGAGCCGGCTGTCGCTGAACCTGTGCCTGAGGAGGTGAAGAAACCTGTGTCCGAGCCTGCCGCGGTCAAGGACGAAGCCATAATCCCACCCACGCCAGAACCAGCGATTGAGATCAAGCCGCTCGAGGAGGTTGTTTTAGCCGCTCCAGAACTCGATTTTGCGGTCAAGGAAAAATCATTCGAAGGTGAACAGGCCAATTTGTCCGCTGCCCAATCTGCGCCCGTGTTGAAGGAGCAGGTTGACGTTGAAGCCATACCGGAGCTGCAGCAGGAAATCAAGTCTGTGGAGAAGGAGGTGGACGAGCCGGCTGGAGATATACAAGAACAGCCTGCCGTGCCCAAGCCCGCCATAGTCGAGGAGGAGCCAGTAATTCCACCCGCACCAGAACTTGTGCTCGAGATGAAGTCGCTAGTCGTCGAAGTTGAAACGGTTGCCGAATCCGAGGCTGGGGAAGGAATCGAGTCGGCGGTTAAGAGTGAAGATCAACCAGCTGTTCCGCCCGTTGCCGAAATCAAGAACGAGCCCGTAATTTCACCTGCGCCAGAACTCGTGACTGAGGCCAAGTCCCTTGAGCCGACTGCAGAACCGGATGTTGAAGAACAAGCAGTTGTGCCTGTGCCCGTAGTTTCACTTGCACCAGAACTCGTGACTGAGGTCGAGTCGGTAGTTGTTGATGAGCCAAGTGCAGAACGGTATGTCGAGCCCAAAGCCGAGGACGTACAAGTGGAAATCAAGTCGGCGGTGAAGGATGAGCAGGTCGAGGACAAGTCCGAGGAAGCAATCGCGCTTGAACGCGAGCCTGTACGCAGTGAACAAGCCGCTTCTCCTGAGCCTGTGACCAAGGACGAGTCTGAGCCCCAGCAGAAGCAAGAGGAAAAAATCGAGGTCGAGTTGGCCAAAGAAGAGGCATTGGAGCCTGTGATCAAAGAGGAACAGATCGAAGCCGTTGCGAGCGAGGAGAAATCCTCTCTTGATGAACAAGTCCATGTTGAGCCGGCTGAGGAAGCATCTGACGATAAGCAAGAAGCCGAACCTGTAGCCAAGTACGAAGATGTCGCTGCTGATTCCGTTGAAGAGAATACGATCGATTCTCGCGAGGTGAGTTTTATCTGAAGTTCACAAGTATCATCTAATCGACGATTGCAGTTGAGCGTCGACACGTCCTCATTCACAGACTCTATCAAATCCCCATGGACTCCTTCACATTCTATGACGACGCAAGATGTAGGATCACCCGATGTAGAGATGAAGAAAGATCTCCCGGGACGAGCCTTCCCTGTCACTGAAGAAGACCGCAAGTGAGTTTTGTTTATAAATCCTTCCTACGCTCTGTGTCTGACAAACCACTAGATCGGTAGGATCGCTGGACACGGTGAACGAAAGCGCGGATGTCGTACCGGAGACGCTCGAAGTTCCGTTTACGCGCAAGAGGCTGGAATCAAGTGCTTCTGCGCGGCTCCTGCGGGGAGCCCTGCAGAAGGTCCCAGAGGGCCGGGCGTCGTTGGATATGGCCCAGGGAGAGTTTACCAAGCTCCCCTCGCCTGTGGTTGACGCGACTCATGCGAGCACGATGGGCATTGCGGAGACCCCTACCACGGAAACGAGTTCCGCTTCGTCGGATGACTCTGATGAGAGCTCGGATGATTCTTCGGAGGCTGAGCACAAAGGAAGGTGGTGTGTTGTTATGTGAATAGTTATACCCGTTACGACAACTTTACGATTTCTTCATGCCTTTTCTTTCTCTCTTCATTTCGGGTCATTCACTTCATCCCTAATCACTAATCTCGTACCATGTTTTCATTTTACTTGTCAATGGATAGTAATCCGTGTCCAATCACTGGGGAGATGGCGCAGACGCCCGCAAATAGGCTGATTCTGTTATTTGAATGTCCCCTACCGGGATTTGAGAAGGAATTTGCAGTAAAGATGATGTCTCGGCATTAGATGGAATGCGATGCCATGATTGCCGCGAAGATGTGATCCTCCCCGCTCCCCCTGACATGATCTTGATTCCTAACAAAGGCGTCGGACCAGCGTTAGGGAGAACAGCATCATCACAAGTCTGAATTTGATCGAGGTTCGATCATAAGTTTTCCTCTTCTGCTTCTGACGTAATAGGACGCCATCAACCAACCCTCCTCTCGCTCTTTGACTGCGACTTTATTGAAGGACACACGCATACATAATATCACAGTGAAGACACAGATACTCTGAGAGAGATAGGTTGCTTTGTATCATCTTTCACACGTGTTGGCAATACGTCATTCATAACTCCTCAGCTCCTCCTCCTTCCTCCTCCTCCTCATCTCCTCCTCCCCCTCCTCACCTCCTCCTCCCTCTCCTCGCGAAGACACACCCATAACAGCCTCGGCGCTTCGCATACCACAGTCTCTCCCACATCCCGAAGTATAAGAGACCATGCTACCACCCCAACCTCGACATGCCTCCCATCGATCTCAACGGGTCCCTCTCCGACGCGACCCGAATATCCTCAGTCGCGTCGTCCGTGACCGATAATCCAGGGATACTCCTCCTCCTCTCGTGTCTCCTCTTCCTATGCACCGTCGCGTACAAAATATCACCCCCACTATCTCCCCGCACCCAACTCGCGCGGCTGAATCGCGATATCGAGGATATCTGGGCGCTGTTCAACGCGTCTGGGGACGACGCGGATCCCGATCGGCGTAGCTACCGTTGCGCTACATACATCCGTCTGAAACAGTACGATCCTCCGGGAGTCATCGCTCCCACCTGTCCTACTAACATATTCATTCTCAGGATCCAAATCGAAGCATGCATATTCGGAATATGTCTACTCCAAGCCGAGAAGGACGATGTTTCCTGGAGCGAACATCTCTGTTCCTCCAAGAAAGTGTATTTCGACGCGCGCGCGCTTTGCAAAGAAATTGAGAGCATCCGGATAGACGTAAAGGCATGTCTGATTATCATTCTATTTCTCTCTTCTTTGGGCACTCACATGTCTCGCGTGTAGATAGTGAATATGAAAACTGAACAGCAGCGCTTTTGCGACGAGAAGCTCACTTACAAAGGGTAGTGACGAAGTTCGAGTCTGAGGTAGTTTGCTGCCACGCTCATTTCATTATTTCACATACAACCGCCGCTTCGTGGATTTTAGCCTCAGTCAATCCCATAGCTACCGGTATATTACACGCATAATTACTATTATTCTTGCTACATTAATACATAGGTTTACACTAGTGACTAGACGAATTTCGCAGGTACGAAATTTGTTGTTAAAGAGTCAGATTCCTCGTGTTGATGTGGAAGAAAGGAAAGCCTCGATGCACAATTTCACTGAATGAAAAGGTGGTAAGAGGATATGGGCGGAGGATGCCAGCCACGCTCTTTTGTGACAGGAAGGCCGCCCTACATCAAAGCGAGGAGGGATGGAGTCAAATGAAGGTAATCTGGGAACCGTCTCTCGAAATATAGAACAACAATGGGATGCACTCTGCCGTATAGGGACGCGAAGCGTGGACCGCGCAACGAAAGTATACAGGTTCATCGAACAGTCAGCCTGTATATTTTGGCGTTATCGTTGTGGCAAGGATAAGATAAGTATAACCACCTGTGCCTGTCCAAATTTTACACGCCCATGTCCTGCTTAGTTCTTACTAGCTTCAATGGAAATTTCGCGGGAGAATATAAAGTCTGCCAGGCAAATCGCGTATAGATAGACGCCCGTAAATAGGTTGATAAGGGTCGATGGCGTCATGTATGAAGAAAGATCTCCCGGGACAAAACTTCCCTGTCACTGAAGAAGATTTCCGTTATTACGCCTCTGCGGTGAGGTATATCGGACCAGACACTCGATGTCCTGTTTACGCGCAAAAGACTGTATTGTAGGTCGGGCGTCGTTGGATATAACTAGAGTCGAGTTAGTTGACAGGCACGTAGTCGAGATGCGCGTGTCCGATCAATTGCGGGGGAACAATAGACGCCCACAAATAGGCTGATTGTGCCATATAAAAGAAGTGTATGATTTGGCGATAGCACACCCCGAGGCCAAAGTGTGCGGGCCGAATGATAGAGTTCTCGCCGCAAAGAGACCAATCATCCCACCCACACTCACAGGTGATCCCGGACCGTTTGATACCCCGCAGTTACCCCACATCCAGGGAAGCTTAAAAGGCAGCTCAGAGGGACTAGCCAGCCATCATGGAGAAGGACACGGTCCAGACATTCGAGGACGTCCCCGTTCTCGTCCGGGATGCCGCGCGCGAACGAGCGCTGGTGCGCAAACTGGACATGCGCGTCCTCCCGACGATATTCCTGATCTTCATCATGAACTACATCGACGTGCGCCCTTCCCCCTCCCCTCCCTCCACTCACTCACCCTCCTCTAGAGAAACGCGATAACGACGGCGCGGCTCAAAGGCCTCGAAACGGACCTGGGGATGACGGACCTGCAATACTCCATCATCCTGTCGTCGCTGTACGCGACGTACTGCCCGGCGCAGGTGCCTTCGAATATGGCGCTCAACTACATCAAGCGGCCGTCGCTGTACATCGGCGGGTGCGTGGTGCTGTGGGGCCTGATCAGCGCGATGACGGGGGTGACGCACTCCTTCCGGGGGATCCTCGCGTGTCGGCTGTGCCTCGGGATACCAGAGGCGGCGTTCTACCCAGGGGGTGAGTGCTCCGTGCTTTGCCTGGGTTGAGCTAAGGGTGGGGCAGCGATGTACCTGCTGTCGAGGTGGTATACGAAAAAGGAACTGGCGTTCCGGTCTGCGATTCTGTATTCGGGACTGCTCATCTCGAATGCGTTCGGTTCGGTGGGTGCGCCTGCTGTTTTGTGTTCGTAGCTGACTGGGGGGCAGTTGATGGCAGCGGGCATCCTCGGCGAGATGGAGGGCAAACGCGGGATACGCGCTTGGCGATGGTACGCGCATTCCCAGCAAAAATACCCAACTAACATTAGGCAGGCTGTTCTACATCGAGGGGTCCATCACGATCTGCATCGGGCTATTGAGCATGTGGCTGCTCCCCGACTATCCACCCAACACACGCTGGATATCCCCACAAGAACAGCGTCTCGCCCAAGCCCGCCTCGCAGAGGACGCCGGTGAAGCAGACAAGGACAACAAAGAGGACAGCCCGCTGCACGGACTCAAGCTGGCCCTCAAGGACCCCCGCGTATACGTCTTTTCGATCATGACCACCGCACAGCTGCTCGGACTCAGTTTTGTCAACTTTTTCCCGACGTTGACGGAAACGCTGGGTTTCTCGACGACGGTGTCGTTGCTGCTCTGCGCGTAGGTGTTACATCGCCAACTTGAAGGCCGCTGACAGCTTGCAGACCGCCATGGGTATTTTCCGCAATCGTGTGTTGCCTCAACGCATGGCATGCAGACCGGACTGGGGAGCGGTTCTTCCACATCTCTGGGTGGTGGTGGGGCGTCATCGTCGGGTTCATCATGGGCCTGTCGACGATGCACACCGGTGCCCGCTATGTCTCGCTCTTCCTCATGGCATGTGGCTATACAGGTGAGCAGCAGTGGCGTATCCCAAGTGTGGCGCTAATGAGCAGGCTTCGCGATGACGCTCGTGTGGGTGTCCAATGTCGTCGTCCGTCCCCCCGCAAAGCGCGCTGCTGCCATCGGCATAGTAAACGGCATCGGGAACTTGGGTAATCTGTGCGTGCTGTCCTTCGTCAAGTACTCGTTCTGACGTCCGTAGGATGGGATCATACACGTGGAAGGCAGATTGGGGACCCGAATACCACCAGTCGATGGCTATTTCCCTTGGTGCACTCGTTTTCAGTACAGTGCTCTCCGTAGGAATCAGGCAGAGTCTCGTGAGGGAGAACCGGCGACTTGACAAGGAAGACTCTTTGCACATTGATGTGAATCGGGTAGAAGAAGCAGCAAGACTGGAGGGGATAACGTTCGAGCAGGCCATGGAGAAACGAAAAGGCTTCCGTTATTTGTATTAGCCCCATTGGATGTATTAGCTTCATCGCACGGTCAAGCCATGGAGAGACGAGGAGGCGTTATTTGTATTAGTACACAGTCACAATCAGTCGGGACCATGATGTTGCACAAGGTCTCTTTAACTCATTGATTGACTGGACTTAGGATTTTCCAACTCCGATATGATGCCGATAAACCGGCACGTGCTCCGCGTTCTCAGCGGCGCGACGCGTCGCCAAGTCGCACTCCGCTATTTCAAAAATTTCATCAAGGTTTTTCTTGCTCCAAGGTAGCACGTGCGCCGTCCGACTGTTTGATCTTTATCGCAAGTGTATGTGTCGTGAGACTGGAGAGAGGCAGTTGGCACCTTCAAGTGAGAGAACTTTCGCTAGGACTCTTGTACTTCACATAACCACGATTGCCTTCATCGACATTCTTACCAGCGTTCATACGCATAGTAGGTGGAGGTCGTGTTATGTCGGATGCGCGAGAGGAAGTGAGGAGAGGATGGCCGAATTCTGCAGAGATAGTAGGTGTTGGTGGCTAATGACAAGCTGACCCCTGCCTCTCAGTTAGCTGAACATTTCCTCATGGCGACTGCCCCAAGCGCTAGAACCATTGTCAAGCCAGAACTCAAGTGCCAAAGTCGAAACTCTTATTCGCAGTATCTAGCGCTACGCAGAGACCACAAGGAAGACACGAATAGAAAGCGCAATTGGAGACCTGTGGTTACATTACAGCCGATATTCTTCCACCTACACCGACTTCATATAAATGCAAGACACCATCCAAACCGTACCCCCACCTCCCTTAAACTTTCGGGTAACCCCAACTTGCGGATACGGGTGCGTGGTGCTACACGAAATTTTTCTCTAATGACTCGCCCCAGACTCTAACAGCAATGTTGCGCAACTCAATGGTTCCGAGCACATAGCTGTGTCCGATAATACCCATACAAATATCAGCTCGGAATCTAATGCGGAGACCAATACACCGCTGATAACTACGCCTCCTCCTACGAAGCATTCTGCCACTTGTCGAAATCGGAAAGCAACAGGGGACACTGTGAACAGGACCAACTCTCGCCCTTCTTTCTCACTTGTACGGGCCACAACTATGATGCTCCAACCGGAAAAAGAAGTTGGTCCATCACCGGGTGTATGGCAAAGTCTTCGATCGATATTGTTGGCCTCATGTACGCAGACATGCAACCAACGTGCCCACCCTCGAATTTACACTGATGTATCAATCTTCAGGGTTTAATCTCTTCCTGCTATTCATCCCAGTATCTGTGCGTCATCGCCTAAGAATACTCATACAGTGTTCTCAAGCCACCATAGTGGGCTCTCCATTTCGCCTTCGACGGTGAAAAAGACACTGTCATCTTTGTTTGTGCGTTCAAATTATCATCACCGTGATGTGGAATATTCAGAACAGCATCCAAGGTTCATTTCTTGCCATCATACCCCTGGCTAAGGTAAAGTTGACCTTGCTACTAGTCGTTAATCAAGTGGCATGATCTTTTCCGTATGATTTAGCTTTTGGCGTTCGCTACCGATGAACTCTCTGTGAGAGTCGGACTGGCATTGGCGGGCCTTTTGAATGCTACTCTCGTAGGTGCTAGTCATATATCGCCTCATCTGCGTTCCTCAGAACTTTCATCTTCAGGGAAACGCGTACGTTATTGATGCAATGATATCATAAGCCACTAACGAGGGTATCGCTCAGTGTGGAATTGATTGTCGCTGTAGGTCCCCGAGGAACTCTTACCGATCATTCTCTGACTCAGCTGCTTACTTCAGATAATATCACTTGTGAAATGTGAACTTCAAATCGTGCAGTCATCATGTAAGTCTATGACTTCATGTCTCCGCTTTTGCGTATTGCAACTCTGTTCTTTAATGTGATCAACTGGAAGAAAGTTCTGAGTGTTGATGCTTGTTTTTTGTAGTGGTCGGTTCTATCCTCATTAATCTTCGTAAGCGCCGATCTATTCATCACGGCGGCTGTCTTATTGTATGAAGTTTTGGTTCTCGGCATGTGTTTCTTCGCGGGAGGAATCAAATTCCAAGAACAAGGATTTGGATACAGTACGTAGATCATATCTTGGCGATCTTAGTCTCCCTTGGCGTCAATCTGATTTCACGCTTAGTGGTTACCCAACTTAATTCTTCTCTGCTTGCCATCAGCGTCATTGCTCTCCTTTTACCTGTAGCTTTCCACTTCTCAGTAGTCAGTAATGCCCAGAATGACGAGACCTCCGATATTCTGAATGTTAGCCATGGGGTAAGTCTCCCAGTGCCTTCGCGAAGTTTGTACTGACACCATATAGACCTCAATCCTGCTATTATTTAGTAAGCGTATCTGCTTTTGAACCTCGGAGAAGACTAAATTCTGTATAGTTTACATCTCCTACCTGGTTTTCCAGCTCTTCTCTCATGCTTCATTGTATGCAGACGAAGGCGAAGACATGGTCAACCCTACATATTACCCCCCCAAGAAGTCCAGGGCTGAATCGGAGACACCAAATACCGGCACGATCTCCTCTGCAACCGGCACAGCCGTGCATCGACCAGCGGATAACTGTGATATTGAACGTGGCTCTGCAGATTCGAAGGAGGAAGAGACTGAGCAACCCAAATTGAGTGTACCGGTCACCGTCGGGCTGCTCATCGTTGTCACTGTGGTAAGTCTGCTTTGTTTTTGTTGCTCTTGAGCTGTGCTGAGGTGTATATTAGCTGGTTACAGTTACCGTCAAGTGGCTGGTAGATTCTGTCGATGGTCTGGCGCAGAGTAGGCACATCAGTAAAGAGTTCATCGGAGTGATTATTCTTCCACTCGTCTGCCGTACTCCTGATGGTGTCACTATCGTGACAACATCTGTAAAAGATAAGCTTAATCTCAGTATAGGTATCACTGTTGGGTCAAGTATCGTGAGCGGTACTTCTTTTCTTCGTAGAAAGCCTGCTGACGATCTCTCTTCTAGCAAATTGCCCTCTCCGTGACACCGTGAGCATGAACAGATGGTCTTTATAAATGGTCTGCCGCTGATCTTGTTTCGCAGCTTTATTGTGCTTCTTGGGTGGGTGATGGGCAAACCATTGACATTACTATTCGATCCCTACGAATCTATAGCTATGTTTCTCGCAGGTATGGATCTTTCAAACTCATTGAAAGCAACGGCCCAACTTATTATGGTCGTAGTTCTGACTGTCAACTATGTCGTGCAAGACGGAAAGTCTAATTGGCTAGAGGCTCGTGCATCGACGCTACTATCACTGAATTCTAACTGACCCTGACTACAGGGCATGATTCTAATATGTAAGCCCTCGTTTCGCTAACGAAAATGTTTTTCACATAAATACCCAACAACAGGCTTATATGTTATTCTTTGCGTTACGTTCTGGTACTATCCAGGTATGTTTGGTGCCGTTCTCCATTTTCCCTTCTCTAAACTGAGCTGTCCTCTAGGCAATAATCCCTTTGGTGGCCTCTTAGCATCATGCACTTGACTTGCTATACTCCACGGTCATTCGAAGAGACCCATGAAGAATTTAGACCGACATCCACCTATTTACTCAAAGCAGGACTGGCCACTGTATTTAATGATGATATTGCAAACTGGGGAAGGGCCGCCTGCCGGCAGCGCAGACCCCGCTCGACAGTAAATAAAACTGCGAGTTGAACGTAGAATCGAAACATGGAAACTCGATGAGTGGCGAGAAAGATACCTCCCCAGCGATGACTTGTAAAGTCAAGATAGAAGAAGGGAAGAAAGAAGAGCGTACTATCGAGAAAGACGATGCGTGCAATTTCCGTGTTATTTATCTTCAGCAGCCCTTGCTGGCGGATGGGAATGTGAATACCGAGAGCGTGGATGTATCCCGTTTACAGCTGGCGAGTTTTGACATTATCGTAGGATGGGTCATATATATGGAAAACCGATTGGGGTCCCGAATACCACCAGTTAGTAATGGCTATCTCGCTTGCTGCGACTATTTTCAGCACGACGCTTTCTGAAGGCATCAGACAAAGTCTCGTAAAGGAAAACCAGCGACTTGACAGGGAAGACAGACTCGAAATTGATGCGAATCGGGGGGAAGAAGCAGTGAGACTGGAGGGGATAACGTTCGAGCAGGACATTTGCATTAGTAGCCCCATTTGATGTATAAAACAGTAGCTTTATCGCACGGTCGAGCCATGGATCGACTCGCACAGGAACTTGTCGACGAAATCATCGACCATCTCGACAAGCCTGACCTCGTCGCCTGCTCCCTCGTCTCCCGCTCCTTCCTACCCAGAACACGTACCCATCTCTTCCGGCACGTCGATGTCAGCTCCCGGAGAAAACTAGAGGCCATTCCGAGGGCGTGTATCCGGTCGGTATGCCTTAGCGGGTATATCGGCGTCCCGATCGAGCTGCCCAACGTCGAGCACGCCTCCTTCACCGCCATCCTCTATGCTTCGGACCCGTTCCTCGACTCGCTGAAGGGCGTGCACACGATATCCCTCACCGGCACATCCATCTTTATCCGCGACCCGGCCGTCCTCTACGCCTTCCTCGCCCGCTTCCCGCATCTCATCGCCCTCCATGTCGACTGCTACATGCAGTTCAGATGCTGGAAAGAGCCGACCGATGCCCCGAGAATAGACTCTGTGCGCATCGAGCTCAAGGGCAGCACACGCTGGGTCACCGGTCTCGCCAAACGTGCCCGCCGACTCGAGCTCGTCAACGCATCAGCCGCCGACGTGCGCAACATCCTCGACGCCGCCGCCGACCTCCAGCAGCTCGTGTTGCGCAACTGCCAGCCAGGCGGCCTGCTCGACTTGGCTAACTTCGTCCAGCTATCCATCGATCTCCCTGATCAGCACGCGGTCGACTGGTGGGAGACAGTCCTGCGTATCTCTCCTCCCCGTCGTGTGCGTATCGCGATCCATATCCGTTCGGGGCTGAGGCTGGCGGCGATGTTGCGTGAAATGGGCGTCGAGGTAGGGGTAGAGTCGTACTGCAAGTTGACAGAGGAAGAGATACGGATGTACCACGCATTACTCTGCCCTGTCAACTTGTAATCGGCAACGCGTCATTCTTTTGATACATCGTCCTATAGCTACTGGAACAGTTATATTCCTTCTTAAAATCGCACTTTTCAGCGATACTATATGATCAAGAGATTGACAGATTCACAATGCCAGGCGCGGAAATTTTCTGGGAGATTTTTTGAGACATTAGATGCTAAAGCCAACATTTCTGCCTTCGACCTTTGGGTGTATTCTCAACGCAGTAACTGGTACCATCGATTCTTTCGTTAATCTGTTGGACTTGTGCGACTCGGTATCGGATCCCAGCACATTGTACTTGCATTCAAGCGCGTAGATAATATCGACGATTTTGAGGAGTTTCCTATAGTCCTGTATTGGTCATGAAAAAGTAGTTTTCAGAAGTAGCACTACAATTGAACGCCCGACAAGAACATAGAGTAACACCACAACTTGGATAAGTGAACAAAAACTAGCCATTCCCGAATAGTCCACATATCGCGAGATGGGAATACGAAACCCTCCACAATGAGCCATTGCATGAACTGGGTCGGCGACTTCAGTTTGAACTTTGACGGAAGCATTGCGCAAAGAAAACCACGGTGTGTCTACGAGAACGAGTATCGAGGAACTGATGGCCAGATGCCCTTCACTTCGGTTGAAGCATTGCTAATGGTGACATTGCGAGAATGACGAGTGTAGGGCCGGATTTTCGATTTCTAAAAATCAATTTATTTAGCGATCGTGTATGCAAAGTAGTTGAGTTGTAATCGCTGAAGTTTGGTAGACAAAACAATGAGTATGTCGACTGTAGACATTTGAGTTCAATGGAGTCTTGTGACGTATATTTATGAAAGCGACTTGTAAAGCGTGTTGTGAGACTGACCAATGTTAGGTTCCGTTTGGAAAAGAGATAAAAACCAGTCCAGTCCGAGGCGAACGTCAGTCTAGGATGACTTGCTTTGTTAATGTCAAGTGTCACGGTGTTATGATATGAGAGAAATGTGCGGTGATAATGGTATTGGTACCGGCGCAAGGTCCCAATAAGGAGGGCCCACAGCCCTCTGACATGGCAACTTTGCCATGCGCTGTGGCCACAAAGGTTCATGCCGTTGTAATCACACTGTTGAGTGCGTCTCGTGGGTTAGAGTATCTTTGTGGGGTTCAGACGAAACGGAAGTGACGAGAAATCATTCCGTCGCAGCACACCGTTATTCAACAGTGCAGCGGCAGGAGCCATCCTCATCACCAATGAGACGCGAGCAACAAGAACGGCTCCGTCGCAACACCAGAGCGGCGGCAGGAGCCATCCTCGTTACCACAACAAAACTGCAGGTAACAAGAAACCGTGACCACTCCGTCGCAACACCGTTATTGAACAGTGCGGCGGTGGGAGCAGTCGTCGTCACCACACGAACCGAAGGGAAGGGGTCTGATACCGTGCTGGTGGTTCACCCCGGTGTGAGCAGAGAAGTTTGAGGACTGATCCAGTCCAGACACAGCGAGCTGCAGTCGCGCCAAAACAGTCGAAGACGGCTCGGACTGCACAGGTGGAGTATGAGGGCGAGGGAGGTGGTCAAAACTGGGGTTTTCGAAAGGGGGCGACGGGTGAGACATTATTGGTAGAGCTGGTTTCAGATTCTTGAGGGAAAAACGAGTATTGAAGATGGTCATGGACGTCGATGAAGAAGCCAGTGATGATGAAGAGACGTGGGGACCAACGTTGGGACCTGCACTGGTGGACGTGGAGGTGGAGAACTTGGCCATCGTTACGGAAAGGGCAACGGATCGAACCGAAACACCGCACACGAAATAGGAGGGACGCTGGAAATAAGACAGGACCCACGAATCTACCGCAAAATTTGGTGCATTAGCGTTTTATAGAGACTCAGTACCAAGGTAGTGGGAATGATGGTGGCCCAACTTGATGCAATTGATAACTGAATGGCAGTTTCGGCAACTTGTTTCGCATCAGTCCCTCTCGACACTGATAACAGTCAATCAAGTGTATTTGGTCACACTTCGGCCAGCGGGTACGTTATTTGGAAGCATTCAGAGCGGGTAGTCAAGGATGGCAAAGGGATTGGTTCGAGTCTATGTAGGCAACTTGTACTTAAATCGCATTCGCCTTGACAGCAAGTTCCATGCTCCGGTCCAGTATCTGAAGTAACAATAACCCTCACACTTTCAGTCTATACAAATGTCAATCTCAACAGAATCCTCGATGTGATGTGCATTCCATAGTAGAACCCCTTGCTTCACGGCTTCGCGGACGGGAGCCTGAGGTCGTTTAGGATTTCCCAACTTCGTGAATGTACGATGTGGTCTTCATCCTCTAGGAGTTCGTGTATCCTCTTGTTGAATAAGATGCAGAATGACTGCCCTGGTTCGGAGCTCGTGTCAAAGGCTGCACCCGCTGCTGATACACCATCTGCAAAGAAGTGAATGTGTGATCTCGGGGCGGAGTGGAGCAGTACTTAATTGCTGTTGCCACGGCGCCCATGGCAAGCGCCGCAAGTTCACCGTCGTAAACCTCTGTGTGTGATCCCAGTCCCATTTTTTGAGTGAATACCTCTACCCCGTTTTGGTACCCTACAATGCCTGCGCCTACTCGGTGGACCCGGTGTAGAGGCCGAAGTGAGCCATCTGTGTAGATTAGCAGGTGGTCTGGTGCCTGGAGTATTGCGGCGTGAGCTTCGTGCCTGCTAGCCGCATCCTTCTTGTCTTTAGATATGTTTCTACGATTCGGAGGTAACAGTTAACTGTTGAAGTCAGCCATTGATTCGTGCCATGGTGACTAGTAGAACCGGAAAGCCGTTCGTCGTTAGGGCTTGTTTGCTTTGCAGCCTGTTGGAGACATGTGCTTTTAATCAAGTTCTTTTTGGACTGAGAAGTAGGACGAAAGGGGAATGGCGGGAGTTAGCTGGGAGCTCTTCCACCTCTCCACCGGTTGTCGAGTCGCTCAATGATGGGATTAGTGGTACTTAGCTTGTTGAACCGGATCGCACAGCAAGGTGTCAACCCTCCTTGCTGTGATCCTTGCTTTTGCAGAATTAATGGAAATTTCTTCTGGCGCATACCCAAAGGGTCTTTAAGGTCTAAAGTTTCCTCAATGGCGATATCTCAGCGGGGACTATGTTTGAATTGGTAGAAGAACTGAAAGCCGGTGCCGAGAATCTCAAGAAACACTAGCAGTCGTCAAATTGCATCACTGCGTTGCGAGCTGTTCACTGAGTTTGTCACTTTGTTCTCTCATCATGCGTCCGTAAGTGTTCCCTTTCAATTCCTTTTGTTCTGTTCCTACCGGGGTGTTTATCAAGGGTTTCTCGGAGCTCAAGACTGAATTGATATGGCAAGGGTGACCTTACGTCACCCAGGCGCTTAACTGTCGCGCAAAGATTGCGGAGCTTGCCTTCGAATCTATAAAGGATGATTTATCGTTTAATCCTTTTCCTGTCAGGAACATTCTTTTGTGACAACATTCTTTTGACAAGGTATTCACACATTGTATTCGCGAGTCCGACGAGTCGGGGTGCAAACACTGTTATGGACGCTCACAAATGCAAGCGAATGTCAGGTAGAATGCTCCATCATCAGTTCATATTTAGGTTTTCGTTACAGAGGCAGGGCTTAGGGTACGCTCATGTTTCTCCAGCTTTCTGCTAACGTTAACTCATCAACGTTCTTCAGCATTAAGACCGCAGAAAAGTTAATGGCTACCGGGATTCCTACAACGGTGGTTCTTGATTCTGCAGTTGCATACTGCATGGATATCGTCGACTTTGTTCTTGTTGGATCTGAGGCTGTGGTAGAGAGTGGCGGACTCACCATTGCAAAAGTCGCGAATAACCCCTTTTACGCCCTTGCAGAAAGGTAAGTACGTAACGATCGACAAATGGTTATTCCCATTGTAGCAAGATGTTCCACAAAGTCATACCTCGGATCTATGAACCTTCTCACTACCTAAAGGGCGACGCCTTCGCAATTCAGAATGACTGTGGTCACTTTTACTGCTCGGCATTTCGTTATGAATGATTCTAGTTTACACATGCCAGTAGCGCTAAGTGCTCCTCGCTCATTCCGTCTGGAAGCGATGGGAACTCTCCTCATTCTCTTTGATGGAATTTTTTACCCTCCCACTATATAAAGGGAACTATGGCAGTATCTGAGCTCTTATGAAACCATTCTCCCTGAGGAATCCAATAATCCGGCCCACTTCGATGACATCTAAACCAGATATTCAGAAGGATCGCGGCCCGGGTCATGCAAACAGCCCCATGTCCCCAGATTCATCAAGCGACAAGGTGCAATGTCTGCAGGGGAATAGAGCTATGCTATCCGCTGGTAATGGGGGATGCAGGTAGGCGGTCTTCTGTCCTTCGTTGGTTCTTCTAGACTGCGATTCCCATGGCAGCACTCGCATCAGCACCCCGATCGCGCAACTGAATTCAGTGCCAGGGACCAGTGCAGCGCACGACAACCTCTCTGGCAATTCAACCCTTGGGTATGTGCCAAGGAGTATTCCGTCCTTTGTATTCCTTATTTTCTGCTTTCAGTTTGATAATTCACGACGTGCAACATGTCCCAAATGACGCCTCGTCTGCTGGATCCGATGAAGCGTATGTCGTATCTGTTTTACATCTGCCTAGGGTCTTCTCTGACAGGCTGTACCTCGCTCGGTAGTCACTCCAAAGCCCATGGTCATGGACATAGCGCTGACCTTAAAGTGCAAGTTCTGAAGGCAAAGTGTGTATAACTTGTCAATAATCTCAACGAGACCCTGGGAAGCTCCCGCCACACTGTGTCCGGAAATTTCAAGGGCCTCAAAATGTGCAAATTTCCGGACACGGTTTCGCGGGAGCTTCCCAGCCTTCTCAACGACACTACAGCGCATGGCTTGCCATGTCAAATTTGTGCGCCCGGTCGTTTCTTATTGGGACGTTGCGCCGGTACCAATACCATGATGGTTCATTAAAATTTTCAGATGTCCGTTTGTAAGGGCTAGCCATGGAGGACGACGGTAGAGTGGCCTTCGGCCTTTCGTTACTGGCTGTTATTGACCGTTTTAATGAACAAAGTGTGTACCGCCAGCCTGTCGCGTTTAATCAGGATACTATGCACCTGTTCATGCACGCACCCGAGCATCCTGGTATTCTGTATGTGATGCTCCCCTTTATTCTTTACCACCTCACCCTTTTTCCGATGTAGTGTATACGTGACTGACCTCGACTCCCCCCCGAAAATGAAATTGTATACTGCCTACGTCGCCCATTCAATATTACCTACTCAGTATGTGAGGCTTTTTATCGACCCGTGCTGCCGTTTCACCCTTTCTTCAACAAAGTGTGTACGAGTTGTCTGCCGAGGACATTGAACAGCATCCACCTTCAGTTCTTCGGTATGTGATGGTCTTTGTCCTTTGTACCGTCTTCATGGCTCTCAGTCTGGCGGCCCACGATGCGCCGCACATCTCGCATGGCACTGCATCTGCCAAGTTCCGCGAAGCGTATGCCGTATCTTCTTCGCACCCTTCTCTGATTGTACCTTCTCACTCGGTAGTGATATCGAGCCACAAGATCATGGTCACAGCATTGACCCCCAGCAAGAGAAGGTGCCGATGGAAGAGTATGTTTTGTCCCCCACTAAACTCAAGGGTGTTACCGTTTACTACTACTCAGCATCCCTACTGAGGTCGACGGCGATGAAGTAGAAGAAGACGCCGTTCGTTGTCGCCTCTGCGATGAGGCGTTTCCACGTTCCACACTGGGAAATCACCTTCGTCGGAACCACAAGTTGGACATCGGGGACAAAACAACTTGTCCCATTTGTCGCAAAGACACTGACCCTCACAATTTCAGCCGACATTTCGTCAACCACTGTGGTTCGCGTTTTAGGTGTCCATATTATTCTCGCTGCGGCTATGCGGTGCCGCGAAGTGATAACCGCGACCGTCATGCTAGACAGTGTCAGTACAGACCAAGCTAGATATGTATGGTATCTATGACTGAGTACATAGCGTTAAGCTTAAAGGCCTATCCTATAGAACAAGCTCGGAGCTATAAGAATCCTGTAATTTAAGATGGCCAAGAATGGACTTTCCGTGGCTGTGCCCAGGCGTCGTGTTGACATGTCGGTCTGTCTGCTAACCACGACTGGCGACACCGATGAGGGTGGATGCGTCCAGCTCACGACGGATGCATGGCACACCCGATGGAAGCGCATGTGCACCGGCGCCGGTGACCCGTCCAGCGAATCATGGCGCGCCGCCCCCGCCTTTGAGCCCGCCGACCTGCTCCCGTCCTCGCCGTCGCCGAGCTGCACCGTCCTCCTCTCCCCATGGCTCCAGCTCGACGCGCACGATGCCGGCGTCCGGCATGACACCGAGATCGCGCTCCGCCAGGAACTCGCGCACTGCACGTTCCTCAACCTGACATCGGCGATCCTGCCGGTCCCGCACCTCGCGCACACGCCGTCGTACGCGCGCGCGACGTACGCGGCGCTGTCGTCCTCCCCGCTCCTCCGCCTTGCCGTGCGCCTCCCGATCTACTTTCCTTCCTCGTCCTTCCGTGCGCCGTGGGAGACGTGGGACTCCATCCGAACGTTGTGCGAGTATCATCCACGGTTGAGCCTTGCGCTCGACTTGACGCCGCCCCTCCCGACGCTGCTCCCGCCCATCACCGAGGCCTACGCCGCGGAGCCCATTTCGCATGTCATGGTCTCCGCGCACTCGTTCATATCCAACGCCAAAGGGTACCCCGTTCTCCCAAAAACGACGCAGTCCCTCGTGCGGAGCCTCTTGATGGCAGTGCCGAATATCTCATTCGTGTTGTCCCATACTGATGCCGGACTGCACGCCAAGGGGAGCAGAGAGGCGTATGGGCAGTATCTGAACCACCTGATACGAACGACGCAGGCGAGGGAAGGGAGCGTCGAGGCCTATGCACGGGGATACGGCGATTTCCTGCAGGCCCCGTTGCAGCCATTGCAGGACAACTTGCAGAATGCGACATACGAGACGTTTGAACAGGATCCGGTAAAGTACGCAAACTATGAAGAGGCTATTTATCGGGCTCTAGTTGACAGGGAGGATATCGACCATCTGTATGTCTCCTTTTTTTCAAACAAGGTGTCTACTAAACATACACTAGCGTCCTCTGTGTCTCTGGCGCAGGTCGAGGCCCGCTCATCACTCGTGCCCTTGCAGCACTCGAACGCGCCTCTCGCAAATCCTACACACTCTATGCCATCGAAAAAAACCCTTCCGCCTATCTTCTTTTGCAACAAACATTCCCACATGTCCACCTATTGTTTGGGGACATGCGATCTGTAAAGATGCCTGAAAAAGTCGACATTGTGATCAGCGAGTTACTGGGATCGTTTGGCGACAATGAGCTCTCACCAGAGTGTTTAGATGGAGTCGAGAGGTGGATGAAACGTGAGTTGCATATTTATCATATGACAAGACGCTCAATGTAATTAGCGTCGGCGATATCCATACCGTCGTCCTACACGGCACATCTCTCACCACTGTCGTCGGCCAAACTATACAACGAGGCGCGAAGCACGTCTGGCGCAGGCATGGGCGGCGAGATTCCGTACGTGGTCATGTTCCAGGCCGTGAGGCGACTGAGCCCCACTGTCGCTGACTGCTGGGGCTTTGAGCACCCACGGTTCGAGGAGGAAGGTCCGAAAAAGGGAGATACACGCATGTCGAAGCGATACACATTAAGTGCGATGAACCCGACGCCTTTGGAGCCGCCAAAAGATAATGGGCATAATGTCCGGAGTGCGGAGATGGTGTTTGATATTCCAGAGGAGGGCGTGCTGCATGGCTTTGCGGGCTACTTTGAGGCCGTGCTATATGATACGGTGGGACTGAGTATTCATCCGGACCACAAGGAGGTGGTGAGCAAGGATATGCTTAGCTGGTTCCCCATGTTTTTCCCGATCAGGGTGAGTAATGCTATCCTATATGCTGCTCTTTCTAACGAGCATGTAGGATCCCATGTACCTGCCTGCTCACTCTGAGCTGCATGTGAGCATGTGGCGACTAACGGACGGTAAACGAGTGTGGTACGAATGGTGTGCGGAGGGGTATTTGGAAGCAGAGACGCGAGCATCGAAGCAGTTATCGTCAAAGGTGTCGAGCTCGCCGTCGTTGAACGCCCCGCCGAGTCCGATAGCCGATGCGGTGGAGACGGTTGTCCATGGACAGGTGGAAGCGGGAAGATCGAAAATTAAGATTGGGCAGACTGGCCTGCATAATGTTGGCGGTCGGAGTAGTTGGATTGGGTTGTAGTAATTACAATTTGACCGGGCAGAATGTGTTTCGTGTACTCGAGTGAACTGTTACAGGTGTTATCGAAAAAAGGTAAAATGATGGTACAGAATAAGAAAATGCATTGGGACGTAGCTAATGTTACTTTCAAAAGAGAATTATTTTCAAGAAGAGTATCATACAGCAAATATATTCCTAGTAAACGCTAAAGGACGACCACGCACACTTTGACCATTAAAACGGTCAGTAAGAGGCGGACATTACCCCGGTGCGGACAAAGTTTCCTTTCTTGCGACCACTTTTGTATGATGCAGATGCGGCTACCTTAACTTGCGCATTACCAGTAAGCCGTAGCGTCGAGCTCGTAGTCGTTGAAGACAGGTTATCTCTTGTGCATCTCTATCGTACTAAGTTGAACATTCTTATCAGGTAAACCTGCCCTTGTAGGAACATAGTAAAAGCCACCGGGATGCACTTCGCGAGGAGTTTGGTTAACACCCTACAGGCAACATCAGGGTGGTAGTAGAAATGCGATCTATGCCAGTGTTCCAAATGTATTGCATTGATCGGAAACCAAGCAAGCTGAAGGAGCGATGCCAGTCAAAGAGTGATGGAGGATCCATCGCTCTATTATTTCCTTGGAAATACAAGAACCTTTCTTCGGATGCCATAAGGCAGCCCCCCAATAGACTGCACTGCTATACTTTGGACGCTGGGGTTGGAAGAGAGTGAGAAGGGTCAGTCCGTTTCAGCCGCCAGATCTGTTGATGTCTATTGCAGGACCGAGTCAGACTCTATCATCGTCAACGACTTTGGATTCCTTGGTCGTTGCTGAAATCTCTTCGTTTAAACGAGAAAGGAAATCCTCTTTATCGTACCATGTCGGCCGCGGGACGATACGATGACGCTAAACGTAGACAAAGTCAGAGAGAGGAGTACGGGAGGGACTTTGAGAGAATAGAATGGGAGGAATCGTCGCTACACGCAGTGTAGACAACCTGCACAAGTGGCCCATGACAGAGCTTGCCACAGGAGATATAAGAAAATCACCGAGCCAACAAGAAATATAGTGAGAGCAAGGTGCATGTGAGCAGGGAGTAATCCTATCATGAACTGGACATGCCACTTTTGAAAGCCAGCATAACGGAATTGACGAGTAAAATTGCGTTCTAGAAGGGAGGGCAACATAATGGTGTAGCCACCGTTTCACGAGAGCAGCTACGAGTGCAGTGGTCAAGCTTAAGAACGGCCCGTTCACCCAAACGTCCGTAGTAGCGGAGGCAACAGTGATGCTTGGGCTGAGAAGAGAAGAAGAGATCGTGTTGACTGGGGAACCGTCCACAATAGCACGCTCAACGAGGACCGATTCATAGAGTAGAGAAGCCGACATGGCAGCATAGTCTGGCTGCAAACTCTGCGACGTTTGGGCTACAAGGGTCGTCACGACCGCGGAGAGAAGAGCGGCCTTGGAGATTGCTCAGTAACGAAGGAAGTACGGTAACCATAGGACTCACAAACCGAGCAATACGTCGATATTATCTCGAGATTCTTCGACCATATTGGTGTCATGAATCCTATTTTCATCTTAGTAAGTTCTCCAAACCCTCGCATTTGGCCCGGGTGTAGCCGCTTCGTAGAACATGAATCATGGTCACGACATGTAGCGCTAGAGCAAGCGCCACTGAAGGTACTTCAAGCGCCTAACTGAAATAGGATTCAATCTCCGCATCATCCTCGTACTAAATGAGGCATGGCTAAGGGTAGCGACTACAATTCAAGTACTAGTATGTACATGTTTTGAACTGCATCACATATCCTCTCCTCGCTCCTCCTCCCCCTCCTCCCCCTCCTCTCTCCTCTTCCTCCTCCTCCTCCGTGTTTCCCGGTTCCAATCCTCATGTCCTCTTGTCCTATTCCACATTGGATCTTTCACTACTGATATCTTCTTCCCTCTCCAGCGCCTCGGTTCTTGCCGAGGTGTTTTCGACAAATGACCGAATTTACTCAATGTATTTTAGTGCGGAAATTGTCTCTGTAAATAGAAATACTATGTGGCAAATATGTGTCTGCTTTGCATTTTCGCTTTTTATGGGAGGAACCTACATCGGCATGATTGTTGCCGGTTCCTAAAAGGGTATTTTGGTAGGACCTATACAATTAGAAACCGCCTCGTGTTCAGCCAAAAATAGGTTCCTGAAGGCCTCAATTATCCCAACGTAGTTCAGAACCTCCTCATTCCCCTCTCCTCATACAAATTTGCAACATGCTTCGCCGTTAAGTGAAGCTGCCTGTGGTTTACCCTTTACATCCATCCCGTCTCTGAGATTATAAATATGGGAAGAAATCATGGCGACTACTCTCAGGCTCCCCAAAGCCTACTGCATGCATGCCTCCCATCGATCTCAGAGCATCGTTACCCGATGCTACCTGGATACCTTCAGTCGCGTCATCCGTTTCTAATAATCCAAGGACTTTTCTCTCCTTGTGTCTAGTCTTCATACTCTGCACGGCTGCATACAGAATGTCTCCACCACTTTCTCCTCGTGCCCAGCTCGCACGATTGAATCATGACATTGACGATATATCGGCTCTGATCGACGCGTCTAATGACGATATTGGGCGTGATGATTACTACTGGCGTTGCAGAGTTTATGACTGGTTGAAATTGTACGATTCTTGTCCTTACATCGAACTGCGTTCTAACTTCTAGCACATTCTTAGGGTTCAAATTGATGCCTACGAACTTGAAATATGTTTACTTCAGACTGGGAAGGATGGTAGTGTCTCATGGAGTGAATATTTTCTTTCCTTGAAGAATGTGTATTTCGGTGCGCGGGCGGTCTGCAAAGAGATCGATACCATCCGGACCGATGTACAGGTAGAATTTACTCTATTTCACTCTTTTTTTCATTGACATCTTCATAGATAGAACACCTGAAAAGTGAACTACAGCACCTTCGACATTCAACATCGTGGGCACCTTGCAAACCAAAATCGGTCTTTTACGTAATATGGAGTCGAGACCACGGCACAGCCCCAAGGACTACTGGTACCCGATCGTAGGCAGTATTGAATCACCATTAGAACATTAGAATGGTACTTGTGATTATCGGGGTAGGGTACAGAAATGCTTGTTCTTTGAAACGGAGACAGAAAGACGGATGGTAGCAGCATGGTACATGACTCCGATTTTCACTGGTTTGTTCCATTTAGAGCCTACTCTACCAGCCATCGCTTCCGTACAGGTTCGGCGGTTACTTAGATCTTACGTCCAAGTTTGATGAGCGGAGCAAGGAACATACCCCATGCACAATGCGCATCCAGGAACATCTGCGATGTTACGGAATACCGCGTGAACGATGAATTGTGGCGGAATCATCAATCAGTTCCCATTCAACAAATGTCAAACTACTACTGTATTCTATTGATATGGGCGATCGAAGGACGGGAGGAAGTTCGTCATGGGAGGCAGACATAGTTTAACTTTATAAAGTACTGGCACGTGTGAGTTGACGAAGCGAGTAGCGGAGAGCCTAGGATAGCTGTGCTCAATAGATGAAAGACGAGAAAGAGATATACCATACGTTGAGCAATCGACTCGCGATCGACGATCAGGGACCTTGGCATCATTGCTTTCCTATGCTGGCGCTTAATCCAGTTTTCGTATAGCAGTCTCTGCTTGCAAAAACTCGGCGACTTGCGGAAAGTCTTCTACGAGTGATTCGATAGGCTGAAAAGGCGGTTTGAAAGCTGCAACTGAGGTCGAGAAGAGCAAAAAGACAGACCGACACGCCCTCGTTATTGGTCCTATCAATAACAGCGCCATGATCGACGAGCCAGCGAGCGGTAGCAACGTCTTCTACTACATAGAGAGGCGTTTCGCCGTCGTCATCAGTGATATTGACATCGCCACCATGGGCCAACAGGAACTCAAGGATATGAATGTGTCCATATGATGCTGCTGCGTGCATCGGAGTATACGTAAACTCGTCTGGTATATTGGGCAGAGTTCCAGCCAGGACGAGCTCCTGCACACGGGCCAGGTCCCCATCACCAGCCGCGATCCAGATGTTGGACATGGGAGCAAGAGAAAAAAAAGCAGGGTTCAGTTACATAATCAAGGTCTGCCACGTGGGACGATCGAAGGCAAACTTCCCTCTTGATCGATCGTAGCTGACTACCACGACAATCCCTCCCAGACGAGAATTTCATGTCCCCTCCCGCCGGCCACACGCGGTGCTACTGGTCGCTCCTGTCTGGCGACTTGCAGTTCATCTATCTCGACCCGGTCCTGCAGTACCACCTAGCAGAGCAGGCAGAATCCTTGGCGGGTAAGTCGTTGCTCGACTTTGTGCATCCAGACGAGCAGTCGTCGGCCAAGCATGATCTCGGTACCGTCCTGGAGAGCCGGACGCTGCATGGGTCGGTGACGCGAGTGAGGTTTGCACGGCTGTCCAAGATTCGTCGCGACCTGGGGTACACGGGCGCCGCACCCGACTCTCCCGCGGAAGATAAAATCGCTGTGGACGCCAACTACATGGCTGTCGACGTCGTCATCAACTGGGCCGCTGAGGGCCTTGTGCTCTGCTTCATCCATGCCATCGTCGACATCGATCCAGCAGCGGACAACGACCAGACAAGCAAGACCTCCTGGTCGAACTGGTGCGGCACCCCTGTGCTGAGCTCAGAGCAGGTCCAGATGCTCTTCAAGCGACTCCTCATGTGCGCACCACAGACCGCCCCGACATCCCGGGTCTTCCAGATCCTCAACAACGACACCGCCAAAGATCTCGTCATCTCTTGGCCACCTGCTGACCAGCCCTCAACTCGCGAGTTCGCCCGTCTCGCCAACGACATCAACGTCAACGTCGTCAACACCGACGCCAAGACGTCTTGTACACGCAGATTCAAGTCGGCCCAGGTCGTGCACGACGTCGGCCACGTCGAGAGCGTCTTCATTCCGCATGGTACGTGCGTGCTTGCCCCATCGGATAGGGGCTAACATGCTGACTGGACCGCTGACTTTCTATTAAAGGCAGCGTCATATTTGCATGCCACAAAGTTGATTCTCCCCCTAACTCGACCATGCCTTCTTCCTACGACCACCACACTCCCTATGCCCTTCCTGGCGCTGCCAATCCTCCCTACTACCCAAATCCAAATCCCTCAGCCTATTCCTATCAGCCGCCTCCCCCACCATGGGACAGGTATTATCCCCCCTACGAGGCCAGCAGGAACCACGAAGGTGGCGGCCAGTACACCTATCTCCCCCCGCCGCCCAGTCCCCCCGAAGACTCCGTACCGCCTCCCCGGCGCCGCGTATCGCCTCCACCCCCAGGGCAGTCGCAAAGGGGTCACGGAAACCGCCCGGTAGGCGTGCTCAAGTGCAGTAGCTGCAAGGCAACTAGTAGTCCCGAATGGCGCAAGGGGCCCAGTGGCAGGAAGGAGTTGTGCAATGCGTGCGTATCCTTCACCCCCTGTTTTCGTCGCTCTTGACTCCTTTTTTAAAATCTTTTTTAATTGTAGCTGCGGTCTCCGCTATGCCCGCTCCCGCGCCAAAAAGGAGGGCAGTGTTCCGAGCTCCTCACATCACCACAAGTCTTCTGGTAATGGGAGGAAGGAGAAGAGCTCATTGTCGCTCAACGTTGTCAAGAGGGAGCGCGAACAGAATTCGGCCACGCCTCCGCGGTCCGCTGGCTCATCAGTGGCGTCAAGTTATGACTACGGTGGTGCACCAGGATATGACTACTATCGGTCTTATCGCAATGGCGGAGGCAGCGGCGGGAGCTCGCCTGACGGCGGAGGAGGCGGGGGCGGGGGCGGTAGCAATGGCAGCTTCCCTACCTATGACGACGGGCCGGCAGCAGCAGGAGGAAGATACTATGCGCATACAAGCCCGTTGGCTGCCCCTCCCACGACGAACGGTGGCGTAAGCTATGAAAGAAGGTACGAGAAGTGGGAGAGAGACGATGCTAGGCGCTGATTGATCGATATGCACTTGGACCACACTTGCAATTCCCTTGTAATTCTACCTTACAGCTCTTCTCCTTAGTCTGTTTTTTGTGTTCCCATTTTGTAATCCCGACCTCTTTTCGCTCTCCTCTTCTTGATATGCAGTAAAATGGGGTGTATGGTACGGATTCGAATGGAATTGTGTATAATCGTCCGTAGCTTACTATTTTTGTTTTTTGCACGTCCTCACTATACTTGCGTCGTGTCGCCTGTAAAATCTTCTGTATACACGATGAACATGCGAGATGTGCATGTATGCCTCTCTGTCAATCGATGGTTGCCTTAACATACTCTTACCTCGGGGAAACTGCTCCAGTCGTCCTAGGTGGGCAATAATTTCTCCGCTGATAGAAGTTCGCACATGAATCCTGTGTCTGAAATTGACATCATAGGCGAGGACAAGATTGCGGAAGTATGTACTATTAGGGTTTATCTGAGACTAGTGTTGGTGAAGAACAAACACATGGTTTCTCTGAGAAGATTCCGCCTTGTTGTATACAGGAGTTTACGAGTCATCTCAATTCACTTCTGTGCTATCACGGATTCTGCCAAGGCTGCTTATGGTTTAGGCGGAAATTCTGAAACAATTCTTTCTATCATCACAAAAAAAGGTTTTCGACATGGCGGGGGGGGGGGGGGGGGGGGGGGGGAGACGCGCCTGGTGGCTGGTGGGTTCGCGTCAAGGCAATCGGTGGAAATACACGATCGACGATCAGCATAAATCGAAAAGACCGAGTCGTTGAACGATCGCATCCAATGAGTGATCATTGCTCACGTTCCTGCCCTGCGACCCTGAGAATCGTGGCTGTTCCGTCGCGGAAGGAACGGAGCGAGCAGGCAAGGAATAGCGCCAGTTACTTGACTCTATTTGTCGGTTGTGTTAGTAGAATATGAGCACGGAAAATCCTTCATTGATGAATAATCCTAAAATCCAAGTAAATGTCATTGAAGGAGATCTAGCTATGATGCGAGTTTTTTTCCCGCAGCCCGACATTAAAGACGGGAGTTTGTGTTTGTTTACCTGGGCCATTGGGCATCGGCCCGGACGAACCTTCAGCTCGTCTTGAATGGCGCACGCCGCGAAGTCCAAGGCCAAGGGCATTAGCGCTAGCTCGTTTCTTGATCTCAAGGCTGAGCTTGCGAAGAAGGAGGGAGAATTTTCTAGGAATGCTGCCTCTCGCAAGAAACCGTCGAAGCCAGAAAAGGTGACGTCGCTTGAAATCCTAGACTCCAAATCAACTAACGGATCTGCCTAGAAACCCACAATATGGGCTAGGAAGAACAAAGGCGTCAATAACCGTGTTGCAAGAGACATCGAATTGGAGGCTGTCAGCAAGCCTACACTTGAATCAGCACGAGCAGCGCTGGAACGCAAGGCAAAGATATATGACAAATTAAGGAAAGGGAAGAGCGGAGGATTGAGCGAGAAGCAGTTTGATGCCCTTTTGGTTGACGTGAGTTTCTCCCTCTGTAATTAACCAAGTCTTACTGACACCTCGTCTAGTTTGACTACAAACCACCTGAATGGGAAGACGATGAAGACGATATCGATGAATCATTGACAGTTCCTCATGCACCGGTTGTATGCATTCTTGACACATAACAATCCCGTTTCGTCACTCAACAAACCTCCATCTTAGGATGACGATGACCCTATCATTGAGTATGAAGATGAATTTGGACGTGTACGGACTGCTCCAAGGTCTGAAGTACCACGAGAACTCCTTCCCGGCGCCCGTACAGAAGAGGTAGACGAAGATGAGTGCGTTACCATCCCATGCAACCTACCGCGCCGATGAATTCACCTCATTTCCCAGGGACATAATAATCCGCAACCCTGTCAACCACTTCCCCATATACACACCCTCTGCAGACCGTGTTGCCGAAATCGAGAAAATGCACGCAGAGGAGAATAATCCCCTCGGGGTGCATTACGATGCTACGAGCGAGGTCCGCGCGAAGGGCGCTGGTTTCTATCAATTTTCGGGTGATGAAGAAACACGGCAGAGACAGATGGAAGAGCTGCGCGCGGCACGAGAGGAGACACAGACTACACGACAAGGACAAGGAGCAGTGGATGTCAGCGTGGAGGGCATGGTCGCCAGTGGAAGCAGCGTCGGGGGAGGCATTGGAAAAGGTGTAGAGAAGAGGAAAAGAGAAATTGAGGAACGAAGGAGGAAGATTGAAGCCAAACGACGCAAGTTGAAGGGCGAACCAGTGGTCGCCGATGACCCGACGATAGCAACCACAGCTGTCCGTAAAGACGATGAAGAAACGGCAGTGTTTATGGCAGGAGCACCAGAACCCGAGCCCGACACGGCCCCAGATCCGTTTGCCGCCTTTGAAAGCCAACAAGTTGCAGAGAAGAACCGGAATAAAGGAAAAGGAAAAGGCAGGTCGGATGAAGCGGATGCGTTCCTTGCGTCTCTGGAGACCGACATTCTCAATAGAAAGAAAGGGAAATGATGCTTCTCCAAACGGGCTAGCGCTCTGATGTGATTCCCCTCAGACCCTTTATGCTGCACAAAGACTGTGACATCCCTTCGGGATGGAGTGGATTTGGTTGCTGCCTGACGTCATGCTTCAATGGGCCTTTCAGTGCGTGAGGGTAGATACAATAGGGTCCGTGGAACGGAAATTGTACAACAGTCTCATGCTCAGCTAGCAGTACTTATATACAACAGTAAATACACAAGTATGAATGAGATGGGATGTCCAGGAATAATGAGTGAATGAATTGAGAAAGAAATGAAAGCGTGATATCGTGAAAGGAATGGACGCCATGGGGGAGGGGGAGTTGTTCAAAGGATACAATGAGTCCATGCACTAGCCGCCTGTGCCAACGCAGTGATTTTGTCTATCGATAGGATGGAACATCTCGATCGATGGGTTCATACAAAAACCAGATTCTAGTAAGATTAGTCGGTATGCCAGTCGTATTTAAATCGTATGTGGGTATGATCTATCACCGTATCCACCAGAATGACAATGTGAGATGCGGCAAAAAATGTACGAAAAGCTCAACGCACCAACGGAAGCAAGCAAAACGCAGACATCCACCTCGTTCAACGAGCGGATCCTTTACCTGAGTTTGAGAATTGCGCGCAAAAGTATCCTGAGATAAACGTCAACGACATCTACAAAGATACGAGCGAAACCGACACGCACTAGGCTATAACTCTCCGCTCCAGCGCGTAGAGGTACGGGGGACGAGGACACAATTACAGGCGCTAGAGGCACAGTGAGACACATCAAACAAAGAAAGGTGACTGAGCCCACCACAAACTGCGACAAGCACGAACGCTCTCCAGATGATCTTGGACTGCATAGTGGCCAAGGGCCTAAGGGAAAAGGAAGAGTAACTGGGTATGTGTTCTGAGTGTGCGAACTTGTATGGGGACAGCAATGGATTCGATCATCAGCCATGCGTCCTTTTATACAAAGACGATTCCTTGAAAGGGCATTGTGAAAGGACCTGATTTACTTGCTTTTTCAAACACAAGGGAGTGGCGAATGTATGCGGGCGGCGCTTCATTGCTTAAAAATTGAACAATGTCGTCTGGTTACCCATATTATTCGCGGAAACTGATGGCTTTACAGCATGGAAGAACCGGACTTGAGCTTAAAAGGTAAAGAATGATGGGGATTCACCGGGCACAGGCGAATATGAAAGACAAACAAAGCAATGAGCGTATTCGGCGATTACCAAAATAAGACGTTCGTTTCGGACGTAGAAAGCGCGTATCGCAGGGCGGTGGAGTGTTCCGAAGATACTTTGGAAGGGCGCAACTTCCCATAATGCCCTTGGAAAACACGGGTAGCCGTACGTCATTAAGCTGGCATTCACAATGTATCGATGGGCACAGCGTCTATATGTGTAATCACGCGGCATCTGAGTAACGTTGAAAATCAATGAAGGGCCAATGAAGGAAGAGAATATGGTACCTAAAATAGTCAACTTCAAAACTTCAACCACCAGAAACCGGACAAATGACGGCGACCTCAGCACCCTCTGCTAGTTCGCAATTCGCTGGATCATCGACCATCTCTTCGTCCACACTCCACTGGCATGTTTCTAGGATTTTGTCCAAACCAGTATTAGGATGCCTGGAAATCAACAGATCACATAGATTCGACAAGGAGAGACCGTTAATCGGAATTGGTACGGCCTCCTCGGTCCTTCCAGTTGCCGTTGAAGCCCCGGCAAAGTACAAGACTGTTAATTCCGCGTGTAGCTCCATGGTCCACCAGATGGGCTCGGTGGTCTTGATCCAGACCGTGTCTGAAGATGGAACAAGGTGGTTCGACGTGGATACCATGGCATCAAATGAGGATACGGTCTCCGCTGAAAACGATATGAGGGTAGGTAAGATGGAGGGGTTTGAGTCGCGTACTTAGATTCCATTGTAGCCCTTTTGTGGAGAGTATTGTGGAGTCTATGCCTACTGGAAGTAAACCACATGTCTTTCCTAGAACAGAGTGGTTAATCTTAATGGAATGCTCTCCCTAGAGTATTCATGAAGTAGCGGGCAAAAAAAGGGGAGAAGAGGGACAGACATTATTGAGAACCCAACCGACATTATCATCTGTTACTGCAAAAACTCGTTTAGAAGGGTCCTTCCGAAGCTTGTGGAGGTAGGACAAGGTGTGTATTGTCTGATCTAAACGTCCGGCAAGCCCGCCAAGAATGATAATTTGCCAAGGCTGTGTTCTGTCAGGGAAGTCACCTGTGGAACGATATTTTGTAGCGACAGTCGGATACCTCTTCACCAGGAACTTGCAGAGAAGATAGAGCTTGCATACACTTCATGAGATCGGTAGAATATTGGTCGCTATCATGGACGACGGATATTCCCTACGTCACGCTGTAACTCCGACCAAGCAACAGTAACTTTGGCAAGCGCACTTTCGACGAGTAATAGGCGCGAACTTCGGTCCTTATGGAGTCGAAATCCCCCGTGATGAGATCTGGCAGATATCTGTATATCATCAGGTGTTGTATGTGGAAAGAAGGAATCCGACTCAACGACTCCTTGTTCTCAACGGTATCGTGCAGTCTGTTAGCCCCACCATCTGCACAGCAGCGCCATTGCGACGATATCCAGAGGCGACGCAGAAGTGATAGAGAAAAGGGCTGGTTTAAGATAATCAACGCACGCTTAGTGGAATCATGAGCTCCACTCTGCTCGAGAAAATCAACATTCCAAGTATTCATGGTGGATCAGGACGAGAGGACGAGGGTCGATGGCGATCACGTCCCAAACCGGCAGCTTGAATTGGATAATCTCTGCAAACACTGTTCTCTTCCTTCCACCATCTTCGTTCGAATTCGTCCGGCTTTGATAGTCACATTATTTTCTTTACAGTTCACATCCTATCCTGCTACGATGTCTCAGCGCAAGGTTCCTCTCCCTGATTTTCGTGGCAGCTTCCTCGCAAATCGCCGTCTACATCTTCTCGAGCTTCTCGGCTCTGGCGCCTACGGCAAAGTTTATCGCGCTCTTGATACCGTCTCACCTGCTGGTGATCCAGTCTACTATGCTGTCAAGTGCATGTCCAAATACGAGAAGGGTACCCGTGGAGATCTACAACAACTGAAAGAGTTCGCCCTCCATGCCAAGGTCGCTGTCCATCCAAACATCGTCACATTCCACGATGTCATCTACGACCACGCCTTTGTCTATGTCGTCCTCAACTTGTGCTCTGGCGGTGACCTTCACTCTGCAATCATCGAGAAGCGTCTTTTCTACAAGAACGACGAGCTCTTACGTACCGCCTTTCTGCAGATCATCGACGCCATTCACTTTTGTCACCAGCAGCATGTATTCCATCGCGATCTCAAGCCGGACAACATTCTTTGCTCAGCTGATGGAAGAGAGATCTTTCTTGCGGACTTTGGCTTGGCAACGCATGTTGATCAGTGCGAGCACTTTGGTTGTGGAAGTATGTTCTATAAGAGTCCAGGTCTGCTTTTCTATGTCTATTTCATTCGTCTGCTTGAATTCATCCGCATTTATATAGAGTGTCTGGGTGAAAAGGGCCGGAAAACATACAGCACTCAACAGAGTGATATCTGGTCTCTCGGGGTTGTCCTCGTAAACCTGATCACTGGGCGCTGTCCGTGGAAAATCGCTAAAATAGAAGACCCGTCTTTCAAATCTTTACTTCACGAAGAAGGCTATTTCAGACGCACGCTTCCTATGTCACCTCGAGCCGTCACACTCCTCAAGCGCATATTCCAACTGGACCCTCTCCTTCGAATAACGCTTCCTGAGCTTCGTGTCGAAATCGCCAAGATGGACACCTTCTTCATCTCTGACGCTGATCTCTTGCTTGCGGACGAACAAGTCCGAATTGTCGATAGCTATTTTACCTCTCGTCATTGTCATCCGACACCGCGTCAGCGCAAGATGCAAGACCATCCTTTTGCGTCGCTAGATGATATTGTACTCGTTCCTCAGCTAGACGTTTCCCCAGAACCGGAGTCAGCTCCTCGCCATCGGGCGCCTTGTAATGCCGCCATGTTCACGCCTCCTAGACGAAAGGCTTTGTTGACGAAGGTTATGAACAAGCTCAAAGTGATATCACGGACGCCTACTATTTGCTCGAAATCATCGTAGTCCCATGTCGCTCCTTTCGTACCTATTTTCTTTTCGTGCCTGGACATTTCGGTACCGTCTTTCCCCCTGGCAGGGAGAGCTATTGTCAAAATTATTTAGACAAAATTTTAGATTACTTGTCGTAAATCTTCAAAGCGAGCAACGTGAAATAGAAGTCGTATTATATCCAAAACAAAACAACGATGACTGGGAGTTATGATACAATACATACATTCTACATATGAGAGCACAGGAAAATTACAAAAGGTATATCATCTAAGAAGCCTGATTACGACGAGACCACGAAAAGCTCAATGCGCCAATGACACCCACAACTACAAGCGCCGTTCCAGCACCAATGAGACCTGGAAGGTAAACATACCAGGTGGAATCGAAATCATCCACCTTGGACTGATTATCAAGCAACGCCTTCTCGTCTCTCCTCCGTCTACGACGAAGAGAATCAACATTTGGCACTGGATCATACTGCAGTTCAATGGAGGGCATCTCCAATTCTTCAGCGTCAATCACAGCATGTGGCGGCAGAGTAGGGATGTCGAGATCAGGCGCCAGCGCACGAGCACGGTCAAAGAACTGTCCTGCGGCTTCGCGATCTCGTTTCCAGGTCATCGTCCCCGTGTCTGTCATCTGCGCACGAGCGGGAATGCGGATGGACGACAAGCTGGAGTGTGATGAAGACAGGAGGGTGGAAGCGGCACCGTCCAAATGAAGCATTCCAGCCTCCAAGTAGAGCTGTGCAAGGCCTCTAGGTCCGCCGATGCATTGAATATAATAGGTAGTCGTGCCACGGGGTGCCTGGCCCTGGCTCTGGTACTCTTCAGCATTGAATTCTGTCTGCAGTGACAGATAGTGAGATACGAGTTTCATCGTTGACGCGGGAGCATGTGAGAGATGCCAAGCGCGTCTATGTGAACGTAAAGCATTTAGTATTGAATGGGCCGGGAAGAGGGATTCACTACTCACAAGAAACACTCGAACGCTTCTTCCCGGTCTTTGTGAATATCGAATTGCTCCATGGCAAGCAAGACCAGACTAGTAGGGTCCATGTTGTATTGATGTTCGAGTTCATAACTCGCATCAAAGATGACCGAGTTGTGGACGTAAGGCGCTAAAGTGTCCGGCACAGGTCCAACGATAAGCGAAGGCCAGATAATTGACTGATCCTTCTCCAAATGCAGGGTCAGCAACCGGCCAGACTGGGAATGCAGTGACTCGACCGACGAATAAGAGGATGCTATACTCTGAATGATTTGCCCTGGGGATACAGCGCGAGAAGCTGTGCCAGAATGAGGCTTGCGCCGGAAAGAAAAGCCACGTTGCTCGTCGGCGGAAGAAAGTGAAGGGGAGGACAAGGCAGGTGATGATGCAGAGAATTCTTCCGCGTCCGACGCCTGACCACTCTCGAGAGACGCCGCAAAGCTGCTGGAAATTTCTGGATCCGAAACAAAGGCATAGGACGAATGGGTTGATGCTGTAGACGCAGTAGAAGTGGTTCGTTCCCGAGCGGAGAGGCGAGACGAATGTGGTTCGAGCTGCCACACAGAATTCGTCACGTCGACATTGCCATACAGTCTCCCCTGCGCTGTCCTTCAATAAGACCCCCTAGAGGTGTAGAAAACCAGCTAACCTTGATTATTGGTGCTTGCCCTCGAACGCCTGCAATGAGGTAGTTGCGCTCAATTACTACCTAACATACACCAAGGTCAAACATTAGGTCTCGTAAACCGCCCCACAGCACTTACCGACATGTCTTCTTCGAGAGTATCATAAGGTACCATGAGTAGAACAGTAGCCTATAAGTAAGGATAGACGGTGAACTTCAATATTATCGCACAAACCGAGCTCAGAATTACCTGGTCGTGAGACTGTATATTGCCGACGTATTAGCAAGTGTCTTTCGTTACATTTTGAGCACGAACCTGATGCCAGGAATAGGAATAGTATCTGGTGTCATTGACTTTGTCCATCGCGGTTCGTTAGTCGTGAGAGGGTGCAGGAAGAGGGAAGGCGAGCGAATGGCCGAGAGACAAGCAGAGTCAGTCGTACGGCACGGCTTGTGGCAGCGGGACGGCCACGTGCACCCTTTTCGAATTCTGGGTTCTGATGCCTGACTCACTTCCTTCCGGCGGCCAAACATGCGAAAGATCATAATATTCGACGAGGGCATATCCCTGATGCCCATATTGCAACATAAATTCCTTCTTACTGGTTAAAAGTCTTACTCAATCAGGAAAATCCTCGCTAATATCCACTTAATCCATGGCAACTGATCTGTTTTCCATCACTTAAGAGTCAGGCAGTGCGAAAATGAAACTAAATGCACAATAATACATGTATCTGCTTTGGCCACACTCTTAATCCTGCAAGAGAGGCCATTAGAGTTAATAAAAAAGACAGATAGCATGTTTAAAATTTAAGAAGGCGGCCTAGAATGATCCTTCCAAGTCCTCGAGGTCCGGATGTTTGATGCGTATTGCTAGAAAAATGATCGGGACTGTGCGAATTTACTTGGGGAGGGGGGGCGATCGCTGGCAGGTAGTGTGCTATCGAAGTTTTCCTGACGATTTGACGAATCGCAATCAGGGTGTCCCCAGCTAGCCAGGTCCCTAACGAGCTTTGGAGCATGAGAAAGGTCTTTGCGCGACAGGAAGAAAGTATCGAGCCTGAGAATCGCCTCGCGAAGTTCAGGTAGGGTGATTCGCTTGCTGGGACGGATGTCAAAGACATGCAGAAGGATATCGATAGCGCCGGAGGAGAAGGGAAAGCTTTTCTGAAAGAAGGCCGAATCACGCAGGAAAGTCCTGAATAGTCCATCAGATTCCTTGGCGGCTTTCCACGGAAAGCGATTGGACAGCATGTTGACCAGAACGATTCCGAGTGCCCAAACGTCACTTTGTCTTGCTGAATACGTTGGGCTCTTCCGTGCTTCATGAATGCATTCTTGTGGCAAAGATCAGCTATTCGAACGTAATTGAACAGGCCGATGAGCTTACCTGGACTCCGATACGATCCGCTGCCACATTCACTGTGTTGGCAATCTTCGAACGTTGTCGCCAGACCAAAATCGGCAAGGAAGACCTAGGTGCAGCCTTTCGAGCACACGATATTCTCTGGCTTGAGGTCACGGTGAAATACACCTTGTTCATGACAATATTGAAGGGCGTCGATGAGTTTGATAAAAACACACTTGAGGAGGGCATCATTATTATGCAGAAGACGAGATTCGCATATGGCACTGTAGAGGTCCCCGCCTAAGCAGAGATCAAGAACGACATACAGGTAGAGCCTGTCATAGAAGACCCCGTGAAAGGTGACGATGTTGGGATGTCCAGATACCTTGAAATGCGCAGAATTCTCTCCTTTGGACAATGTCGCGTCAGGATCCCTCCCTGTATCTGTGCATACACTTGATGGCATAGTGTTCTTCGGTATGCTTGAGGGACGCAGTATCAACAGCACGATAGACCTTCCCGAATGAACCAGCACCGAGAAGTTCCAGAAGAAGAAAACGACCATTCGCAACCAGGTGACCAGCAAAGTCAGGTAGAGGGTGTTCAGAAGGCATAGCGCGGAGAAAGAAAAGGCGAGATAGAAATGTAAAGCGACTCTCAAAGTCGGATGGAAATGAAGGTGTGGTCGGAATGAAACGGCGGCGATCAACAATGCCCTGTTTTTGAAATTTCGTTTGTTGAACTTGGTCGCCGTGACCACCGCGATGCAGAAATACCACCGCCCTGCCCAGATATTTGCCTCCTCAAGGCATTGCCTAAGGGGGAAAGAAAGCTCTTTTTGTTCATTGGCATCATGGGCCATGGGGATGGAATGAAACAGATATTTGTTCCGTACGCGCCCACTGGGTGACTGCAGTACTTGGTTCTCTTGCTCTACTTACTCTCCTGTTACTGAGCCGGGATCTTTGCTGCGCTGGGAACACATTTCATGGTCTTGTTTTCTGGAATCAAATATGTAAATGGTGAGGAATGGAGAGCCTTGACGCCGGAACCATCTCCGCCCGCCCACTACGTCACAACACGCCTCGGATTCACCGATATTAACTGCGCTCTAGTTCCTGCCGCATTTTTTCTGCGACGACTACACCCATGCAGCGTCTTCCTAGTCTTCCGGGAGAAATTGTCGACGCCATCATAGACGAATGTCACGCAGATCCTCACACACTCGTTTCATGTAGCCTTGTCTCTAAACAATGGTTTGCATCGAGCCGGCATCACCTATTTTCGACTATCGAATTGTCATCCCAAAACTCGGACGCTTTCTCCCGGCTCCTGGAATCCCCTCTGTGCACCATCGCGCCGTATTTGAACGAAATCTCTTTCCACGTTCAAGACGATGCCTCGTGGATCCTTAATCTCCTCACGAAAGGATTCTACTTCCGCACTGTCAAAACGCTCAACATCTTTTGTAATGGCGTCGACCTCGAAAATCCCTTCCGGGACACCATCTCGTCCCATTTTTCGTCCATTACATACTTGCGAGTTTTTGCTGCCACTATGGCGTGCCGTAGCCTGGCTCTTGACGTTCACTTCATTTGCTCATTTTCATGTCTCGAGAACGTCCTTCTCTATGGTCATCACCAGAGCGGCTTCCACATCGATTCCGCGGTCCGGTTGCCGCCAAACATCCGTGCTTTGAAGCTCGACCTTCCGAGCCTAGCTCTGGACGGAGTCATGCAGTGGCTGCTTGCACACGAAAAGCTTCCAATAGTTTCTTCGTTGCATATCTTCCGAGTGCAAGCGGAACATTGTGCTGCTCTGGAACAGTATACCCAGGCTTGTCAAAGCACACTAGAAGATCTTATGATACTTCTGCACAAGCGAAGCGCTGAAGAAGAAGGTACGACCAAGCTTGTATCGGAGCGTCAGAAAACTGATAGCTATACTTAGTCAATTTTGATTTACGGCCCAATACAAATCTGAACAGCATCTTTGTGTCAGCTAATGGTCCGGATGCTATCCATGCGGCGGGGGCGGTTCTGTCTTCTCTTTCATCGCCATACTTGCGGGATGTGATCTTGCGTGTCCCATACGTCCATCTACGGCAGGAAGGATGGGGTGGTCTCGATGCAATGTTGGCGTCTCGCATGCAGTCTGTCGCTTGTACGGTTGTCACCGATGATTCTCGAAATTACGGCCATGAGTTGAGGAAGAGGTTGCCAACATTGAACGCGTCGGGAGCTCTTCAAGTCGTCGCTCAGAGCCGCTCCAAGGTTGCAGATTACTACTTAAATGAAGTTTATTCTCGGTTTAAGGTAAGCGTCTGATGTCAATACTGTTGGGTGTTTGCATATTAAATCCCTCGTTAATCTAGCCCTTGTCTCAACTCAGTGTTCTTTCTTCCGGCTGCATTATCTGCTGATACAGCTATGACTACGTAGTCAACCTACCCACGCTTAATACCTTCTTTTCTAAGTAGATGTATCACTTATTAATTAAGTCTAAAATATTGCTTTAATCGATACTAAGCGCTAGTCGTTCATTCCATGATATTGAAAGATATGTGAAGGGTATAGAATTGTAAAAAACGGTATAAAGTGTAAGCGACGTGATATATACAAGCATCAGGGTTTAACCTGACCAGTAGATGCGTGAACATTAGATGCAATACGTTTAATCCGATCCTTCTCCGCCTCCATGTGCTGTATGAGCAACCCATCAAGGCGCCTCAGAGATTCCTGATCTCTTTGTTTGTGTTGCCGTTCTTGGTCACTCTCGCTGAGAGTGGCAGGCGGCCCCTGCAGACATTTTCTCCCGGACAAAGGTTCTACATGAGATGGACCTGGGTGTTCCTGCGTGTATCGAAAGAAATCAAAGGAGGACGTTAACGGCGGACGATTAGTTTCTCCGCTCTTTCGTGATATCTTGTCGGTGAAGAAAGGCGATGGCCGAGAAATGTGGCCAACAGGTTGTCTGGAATCTACGGCTCCAAATGGCAGTGATGGTCGAGATACGTAGGGCGTAGAATGGTTACCGAGCCGCATCAAGAGCGCTTTATGGGTGCTATGACTTCGTCCAGTAGATGTTGTCCGTGTTCGCGTGACATACGGTGGCGGTCGTTGTTGAATGACTGAATTATCTACTGGAATATCGTCGTCATCGCTTTCGTCCGACGAGTCAAGATCATCCATAGCATTTGGTTGTGATTGGATGGAGTCAAAGAAGGAGGTCAAAGAAGATGGTGGTGGGGCTGATTGAATTTCGGGAGCAATGCTGTTTGAAGGGATAAGTAGAGATAGTGGTGGTGCCCCAGGACGACGTTCTGACAAGGGGGATGGATGAGGAGGGGGCGAAGGAAACGGGGGGGTTGTCGGTGAAGGAGCAAGAATTTCCTTAGGCGTGTCAGTGGTTGACGTATCTTCCGTAGGTAACGGTTCACTAGTCTTGATGTTACGGGGAGGGATAATCCTATGGTGTAATGACGAAGAACGAGGAGGCGGGGACAGCGCAATATTTCCCAAGGAGGAAGAGACTCTAGGCGGCGGAGACAAGACGGTGTGCGCACGAACAGTACTAGCTCGACTCAGGATCCCAGGTTGCTCAGTAGCAGAAACTTGAGATAGCGTGCTTCGCGAGTGACTACCGACGCTAGTCAATGCATCTTGGAACGCTGAAGCTGTCGGTGAAGGTTGCGAGTAGTCTGACAACGATGTTGATGAACGATGGACGTGTTCTGGACCGTATTCGCTATACAGAGACTCCGTATGCACGCTTGTCACCAATTGCTCTCTGCTGGTCTCGAAAGAACTTGCTCGGTCGGACTCCCGTTCTTCCCTTGACTCTCGCAACTCCATTGGTATCGGGGGAGGAGTCATAGTCAACATCCTACCCGCCCCGGTTTCATAAGCTTCCAGCAACATAGGTGAAGACATGCTTTTCTGCACAATCTGGGCCGCTGAGGACGTCACCGGAGGTTCCGGTGGCGGTAGAGATTGTTGAGGAGGACCCAAATCAGTCTGGGATAGCGAATACAGCGGATTGATGATCCGGCGTGGAGGTGGCGCAAGGGGATTTAAAGGAAGCGGCGTTTCAGCCCTGAGAGGCAAAGAACTCAGTGGCCTGCAGTCCGGAAGGGGTTCAGCAGATGAGAGCTCATAGCCTTGACCACGACGAGACGACTGACTGCGAAAAGATTTCGGCCTTGACAGGGACGTGTCCATAGTGGTTTCCAGAATGATAGGATTGGAAATAATTTGCTTGCCCAACGTACGTGGAGGAGTAGGTAAGGACGTTCCTGACATGGGAGAGGCGGGAGACGTCGGTGAACTTCCATGTAAATTTATATTATCCAGGGAATGACCGACCGCCGCTTTGAGTAAGGCTTTTCTCCAATCGTCATCTGGATCGAGAGAAGACATTCCGGGGCTCACTGGTGGGGGAAGGCGATCGGCCAATAACGCCGCTCCCACAGAGTCATGTACACTTAGGCCGTGTAGGGCAGACGCTTGAACAGCAAATGGATACTTAGACGAGGGAAGAGGGAGATCCACGGCATCTGTAGGATCGATAACGTCGTCGAAGATCGCTTGATTCCCTCTCAGTGATCCCGGGTCGCGTCTAACCCCACGCGCCTTCATATCTTGCTCGGCCTGCTTTGCCGCACCAACAAGGTCTGACAGCTTCTCTCGCACAACCACAACTCTGCCTTGAGGATTGCTTCCGTGATGCCTCGAACGCTGGGCGTGGGACGACACCCGTGGTCGAGCATATTGGGAATAGCCGGAAGCAGTTGTAGAGTCCGAGGCCGTTCTGAGCGCAGGCGTCAAGATATCGGATGGCGGGCTGGCACCCACCGGCGTAGTTGGTTTAGATTTTGACTTTCCCACACGAAAAAGGTCTAGGAATGTTGGGGAAGCTGGCTTTCTAGGCGTGCTTGGTAGCGAGGCAAAATCGGAAGCAGAAGGTTTAGAATGAGCCGGTGGAAGGAAATAGTTATTCTTGACTAGCAGACGAAGACGATACGAAACATCGTCTTCATCGTATTCTTGGAGATCGTCCATAACCGGAACGTCAATGTTCTCTCCCGTTTCCACTATAGAGCGGGGAGAAGGCGGTGACTCTGTTCCCGATACGGTGGACGTCGAAGGAGGATATAGAGAGGTAGAGGTCCCCGTTTGTTGGGTAAAGTTAGATAGCATGGAGTCTCGCGCATTCACAGTTGCTTCTGGACCAGATCTCACAAACGCCGAGGGATAAGGTGCCGATGCTGGGGGCACTTCTGATGTTAATGAAGACTGCTGCAACGTTCGCGGCTGATCATACTCAATGAGATAAAATTTATGTCACATACGAGCAGCCAACGTACCATCGCGGTATCAGGGTATCCTTCAACTGAGTTTCTCGTAGAATCACAAATCTCCTCGTGGTTTTCTTCGACAAAACCAGCCGTATCTGATAGCTGCGCGTCCGTAGAAACAGGCCGGTGGGGTGAACGAACTGGACGCGCAGGTGGTCGAGAATCAAAATCGTGCGAACTGCCGAGAATGTCAGATTCAGGCTCTGTCACCATTTGGTTGGCAATAAACGGCATGTCACTACCCTGGGCCCGAGTAAAGGTGGCGTCCGGGTGGGGGCTCTGACCTCCTGTGACTGTTCGAGAACGAGTACGGGTCCTTGGACGACGCGAAAGACTGACGCCACTAGCTATGCTAGAGCTGCTCCCGACAGATCTGAGGGAAGGGGGACGCTGCTGCTCGCTTGTCGCCATGGACAGCGACGACGAGATGTCCGTCGTCCTGAAACAGCGTCGACAAAAAGGTGTCAAGGGCGCGATCCTGCTTTTGCCATAAGAGGCAACGACGTACCCTATGCCGAAAGTCCGGCTGGCATGGCAGCGGTCCGTTCTTCACCTCACACCATCATCTCAAATTTTTACAAATGTTTCTTGAACAGTGTATTTGCATTATTCTTGTCTCTGGCAACTTGCGCACCCTAACACTATTCTCAGATTTGCCTCAGGCGGCTGGTTGGCTACCGCTATGGCAACTCTTGATATCCGTGACCGCGGTTTTTAACTCGGTACAAAACTTTATGACGCTCAAGTTGACGCGGAAAATATACCCCCAGGCGGCCGGTATGTTCGTTTCATGCATCATGCTTGATGGTCTCTAATTATCTTGTAGTGACCGGATTGCAGGCCCGGACATTTGCTGTCTGGACGCTTACCTCTGCTGTCGTGCGGGCGTATGCTGCCTACAATATCAACGAAAAACAGTCCGTCAACGTCTCACTGCATCTGTCAAAGATTTAGTCCTTTGATCGTATTGCCAGCGTATACGACCTAACGCTATTTACCTATCTCATTGCCTTCGGACATTTTTCCTCCGAGCTTCTCATCTTCCGCACTGCGACTGTCAACCCAGGTTTAATCAGTCCCGTTATTGTTTCAAGTAAGAATGCAACGACAGCGCGGCCATAGTCCTTCTGATATATTGTTTCAGCGACTTCTCTTGTTTGGATGATCTCCCAATACGATTTCTACGTAAAAAGTCCATGAGTGCTGGGTTGAGCCGTTTGTGTAAGTGGTGCCGCAGTCTCTCGTTTACACGCTCCGATACTCAAATACGTACCACGTTGTAGAAATATGCTGCCGGTTTCCTCGCCTACATCTATATTATTCTATCTCTTCGTTCACAGCTTGCAAGGCGACCGCCCTACGTTTACTGAAAAGAAGCACAAGATGATAACAAAACTACCTTTATAAATTGGAATAGGCAGGCTGAATTTTTCCTTGTTGAGTATTCTCCATATACATACCCGAGAGGATGTCCTTGAATATTTTCCGGTGGTGTTAATTTAATTCGGTATCCTTGCTGGTGTCTTTGCTGCTTCTCACTCTATTGACCAGGGGTCCATACACCTCGCCGACTTCTCGGGGATTTTGATTCTCTTCCTTCGCGACCACCGCGCCATCAGGGGAAAACAAGAGAAGATACTTTATTTGTAGACTTGAAGCGCGATCACGGTCAACAATAGCGACAAAGAGTGATCCACCTCACAAAATTACAACATACTCATGTCTTATGACAGATTTTCGATGCTTTGATCGTCTAGACGTACTACGGCGGAGTCAAAATAGCTACGTCTGGCCGTTAATAATAAATCGGCACGTTCGTAGGAAGCACTGAAGAAAATTACAGCCGAACCCCAAGCCATCTTTCTTCTAAGACTGGGCACCAGCTCATGTGTTGTAGCCCTGTTCTGTAAGGATCTATAAGACCATTTGACCAAGGTACTGCGCTTGAAACACAGCTGGAAAGATCAGTCGGTCACGCGGTTGGCGTCTTTCCCTATAAGAGGGTACAAGTGCCGCGTCTTGAATATACAGCCTGCCCCACACGGTTGATGGCGTAAAAAACTAGAAAACTAAAGGTATTCATATGAACCTTTGATGGAACCAGATCTGACGAGATGGGCCAGGATGGGTCAAATTTAAGAGGAATCACGATATGAAATAAACTTTGAGAACCGTTGAGGTCACTTTGAGGGGTAGTGGCTTAGGTCAGTGCGGAATTCCAACGGAATTGAAATCAATGCAGTCCGGAAGGTGGATGGGGTGGGGACTAGTTTGCCCTCGGTATGTAAGGGCTTACCACAGGTTTGCTTTCGCCCTGAGCTATCAGAGGCCAAGAAGGTGATCGAATGGTATAAGCTCGGGTTATGCAATAATCCTGCAACATGTTGTTCTGGGGCACGTGACGGGCTCCTTTAAAGATGGGCCGGGTCTCAAAAAGACACGCTCATGTTCCACGGTTTCCGTCGATTTCCATCATTGACACCTCCCAATACGCTCCCCCTTCCACATTATCCACTTACTCGTGTCGCTACTACCATTTAATGAGTCCCGCATCTCCAGTTCAATACCCTCCCGAATTGCTCTTTAGAATCTGCTCTCACGTCTACTCGGCTTGCCTTCCACCTATTAATTCATCCCTAGACCCACTCATAACCACAGAATGTGGTGTACCTACTTCATTACCGTCTTCGGTGCCTCCTGGGAATTGGTCCGAACCAATGACTCGACGCACGCTCGCCAACCTTTGCCTCGTGAATCATGATTGGTATGACGCCGCAAAGCCATGGCTCTGGCGGAAACTAGAGGTCCGTGATTTATACTACTCGAAAGATGTCCTGCTGAAATTCATATAGGTTCGACTCCCTCGTAGTTGGCTCTCATTAGTGGATGAGATCGCTTGGGAGTACGATGAAGAGACTGTCGACCAAGTCATGGAGAAAACTGCTAGGGCTGCAGCAGAGACAGCAGTCAAATCTGGCAGTTCATCTGTTCCGACAGACAAGGAGGCGGCACGGAAATTACAAGAGTCAATTCTATCTTCTATACACACACCCGAGGATGCCATCTCGCCCGACTTGTTGTCACCGATGGCTTCCCGGGAGCCCAGTCCGCGACGTTTCAGACACAAGAGCAAAAGTCCGGCTCGCTGGGAGCTTGTTCGTTCCATTAGTACTGCTATTCAGGATGTGATGGAGCGCCAGGATCCGGCCGTATACAGTTTGTCTTTTTTTGCTATGTCTCATGTCCATTGTTCTCATAGTCTGTTATACCCAGTACCGACGCCCCAAGACACGCGTCCTGGTCGCTTTATACGGCATCTAGATTTCAACCATTTCCGTACAATCGGCATGCGCAGGTCTGTCGAGGAGGGTGTAAATAGTCGCTTCGTAACAGGGGACCGTGTTGAAGCTGTGCTCAAAGTAAGCGATGTCACGGTACTTATGGATAAATAGCCAGCATAACTGATCACCTGCTCAAAGGAAATGCCAAACCTGACGACATTTGGCGCCACGGAATATATGGATGGTGCGCTGACCTTCGCAGTTCTAAACGAACTGTTCCTTCGCGGGGCTCCTTCCCGAGGCCGTGGTCGGAATTCTCGCGGTCGCGCTCTCACCGATACCCATGACGTCGTCGACGAAGACAGAGAACGGCGACGCCAATGTTTAGACCTCGAGGCGGTGGATCTCACTGGATGTGTCAGTGCAGTTTTTGTCAAGGCCCTGACTGACTTCGTAACGTGCCACATAATTCCAAACGATCCGGAGTCTGAGAATGGTGATGATGCTTCCAGACGATCACATTCCGAAGATCAGATGACATTCCCTGGTCTTCAACGCCTTGGTCTGCGTGGGGTTAAATCCATCTTGCCCGACATCCTGACACCATTTGTCCTTGCCTTTTCTTCGCTTACCTATTTAGACCTATCCGGCACTCGCGTCACTCCAGAACTATTGGCGGAGTTGGGAAAATCGTCGACTGTACGTTTGAACTCCCTCGCTCTCGCACGGTGTGTACGGCTGACCGGAGAAAGTATCAAAACTTTCCTTGTCGAGTCCCCCGTCAGCGCTGGAATCTCACAGCTCAATTTATATGGTGACGCGACGTTTGGTTGTCCCCTCTCTCACGAGGAGCTGAAGACCGTCGTCTCCTTCGCTCCTTGTTTCGTAAGCGGGGAACTCCTGTACCTTGATTTATCGAGCGCGCCGATCGACGAGGAGGTTCTCCAAGCCTGTGTTTCTCTTCCGAGATTACGCTCATTCGGCATATCGCATATTCCTGACTTACGCCTCGACGCAATCTCAAACTTTTTGCAAGCGAAGGCTAGCAATGTCGAGGTGCTAACACTGATTGGTACTTCACCAGAATTAGACTGCGGTATGAGGCCGGGATCAGGGGAGAATGGCGCTCCTCGAGGATCGTCTCGTCAGTCATGCATAGCCCTCCACTCCTATATAATCCGGCCTTTGTGTTCTCCTCCTTTTTCTTTTAGCCTCACAGCACCTTCCGGGTCGAGGCCACCGCCGACTCGACTTAGAGTTGTTGAGCTGTCGACCGCAATGCTCTGCGGTTTAGGAGCTGGAGCAGGCAGTTGGAGAACTGTGCGCAGCAAGGGTGGAAGGGGATGGTATGTGGATACTGCATCCGGCTGGGTAGCGCAATCTGGAGAGAGTCAGCTAAGAAGAGATTTGGAGCCCAAGCACCCATTGAGAGTTGAGCTGGAGAAGTTATCAGAGGCGAACGGTAATGTGAGCAGTGGTGTTGGATGGCACGCAAGGAAAATGGAGGTACGTTAATTTGCACCTGTTCGTTGATCCTTGTTGACTTGGAAATTCGACAGATCCTGCACGGATACGGAATGTTAGGACGGGAAGATGGGCTGTACGGCGCTGTTTCTTTTGCATATCAGGGTTGACGGGTTTAAATTTGGCGATAAACAGCTCGTGTAATTTGTAACTTACAAGCTGTATGCAAGTGCCTGGATGAATAGTAATGGATTTACCATCGAAATGCAGCTGAGGAGCCTAAGCAAGTATGTAGTTGTTATAACATATGATAATGGTGTTGTTATAAATAACGTTTATGCGCGATTGGAGCAAGAATGGCAATTCTATTTGCAATATTAGTGTCAGGCGGAGACATGCGGCAGACACGAACAGAAAGCATGGTTACCAAGTACACGTGGGAAAATATTTCCCACGTACAGCAATTCTGTGCATTGGACAGCTTTATATAAACCAAACAGCTTTTTCCAACAGCACCCACCTTCCTTTTACAGCTTTCCTTCCGTCCTTGACAGCTTTCATGGGTGTGTGATATTTTACGGAAATTTTTCTCTACTGACTCGCCCCAGACTCTAACAGCAATGTTGCGCAACTCAATGGTTCCGAGCACATAGCTGTGTCCGATAATACCCATACAAATATCAGCTCGAAATCTAACGCGGGGACCAACACACCGCTGATAACTACACCTCCTCCTACAAAGCATTCTGCCACTTGTCGAAATCGGAAAGCAACAGGGGACACTGTGAACGGGACCAACTCTCGCCCTTCTTTCTCACTTGTACGGGCCACAACTATGATGCTCCAACCGGACAAACAAGTTGGTCCATCACCGGGGGTATGGCAAAGTCTTCGATCGATATTGTTGGCCTCATGTACGCAAACATGCAACCAACGTGCCCACCCTCGAATTTACGCTGACGTCTCCTCAGGGCTTAATCTCCTCCTGCTATTCATCCCGGTATCTGTACGTCATCGCTAAGAATACTCACAGAGTGTTCTCATGCCACCATAGTGGGCTCTCCATTTCGCCTTCGCTGGTGAAAAGGACACCATCATCTTTGTTTGTGCGTCCAAATTATTATCACCATGATGTGAAATATTCAGAACAACATCCCAGGTTCATTTCTTGCTATTATACCCTTGGCCAAGGTAAAGTTGACCTTGCTACTAGTCGTTAATCAAGTGGCATGATCTTTTCCGTATGATATAGCTTTTGGCTTTCGCTACCGATGAACTCTCTTTGAGAGTTGGACAGACACTGGCGGGCCTTTTGAATGCTACTCTCGTAGGTGCTAGTCATATATCGCCTCATCTGCGTTCCTCAGAACTTTCATCTTCAGGGAAACGCGTACGTTATTGATGCAATGATATCATAAGCCACTAACGAGGGTATCGCTCAGTGTGGAATTGATTGTCGCTGTAGGTCCCCGAGGAATTCTTACCGATCATTCCCTGACTCGGTTACTTACTCTAGATAATATCACTTGTGAAATGTGAACTTCAAATCGTGCAGTCATCATGTAAGTCCATGACTTCATGTTTCCCCTTTTGCGTATCGCAACTTGGTTCTCTAATGTGATCTACTGGAAGAAAGTGCTGAGTGTTGATGCTTGTTTTCTGTAGTGGTTGGTTCTATCCTCAGTAACCTTCGTAAGCGCCGATCTATTCATCACGGCGGCTATCTTATCGTATCAAGTTTTGGTTCTCGGCATGTGTTTCTTCGCGGGAGGAATCAAATTCCAAGAACAAGGATTTGGACACAGTATGTAGATCACCTCTTGGCGATCTTAGTCTCCCTTGGCGTCAATCTGATTTCATGCTCAGTGGCTACCCAACTTAATTCTTCTTTGCTAGCCATCAGCGTCATTGCTGTCCTTTTACCTGCAGCTTTTCACTTCTCGGTAGTCGATAATACTCAGAATGACGAGACCTCCGATATTCTGAATGTTAGCCATGGGGTAAGTCTCCCAGTGCCTTCGCGAAGTTTGTATTGACATCATATAGACCTCAATCATACTATTATTTAGTAAGCGTATCTGCTTTTGAACCTCGGAGAAGACTAAATTCTGTATAGTTTACATCTCCTACCTGGTTTTTCAGCTCTTCTCTCATGCTTCATTGTATGCAGACGAAGGCGAAGACATGGTCAAATCTACACATTACCCCCCGAAGAAGCCCAAGGCTGAATCGGAGAAACCAAATACCGGCACGGTCTCCTCTGGGACCAGCACAGCCGTTGCACATCGACCAGAGGACAACTCTGATATTGAAAGTGGTTGTGCAAATTTGAAGGAAGAAGAGGCCGAGCAACCCCAGTTGGGTGTATGGGTCACCGTCGGGCTACTCGTTGTTGTCACTGTGGTGAGTGTGAGTCTGCTTTATTTTATCTGCTCCGCTGACGTATATATTAGCTGGTCGCAGTCACTGCTGAGTGGCTAGTAGATTCAATTGATGGCATGACAAACAATAGTGTGATCAGTAAAGAGTTCGTTGGAGTGATTCTTCTTCCAATCGTCGGTAATGCTGCTGAGCATGTCACTGCCGTGACAGTATCAGTAAAAGATAAGCTGAATCTCAGTCTGGGCGTTGCTGTCGGATCAAGTATCGTGAGTGGTACATCTTTTTGTGGTAAGCTGGCTGACAATCCCTCTAGCAAATCGCCCTTTTCGTGATACCGTGAGCAGGAGTAGCTGGTGCAGATGCTCTGCCTCTAAACTTGTTTCTAGCTTTATCGTGACTCTTGGGTGGATTATGGGCAAACCGTTGACATTACTATTCGACCCATACGAATCTGTAGCCATGTTTCTTGCAGGTATGTATCTTTGGGTTCATTGGCGACGACGGCCCAGCTTATTGTAATCGTAGTTCTAACAGTCAACTATGTCGTACAAGACGGAAAATCGAACTGGCTAGAGGTTCGTGCATTGATACTGCTATCGCTGAATTTCAACTGACTCTCGCTACAGGGCATGATTTTAATGTGTAAGTCTTTGTTTTCACAAAGAAATTTTCTTTCAATTGAATATCCAACGACAGGTCTATATGTCATTCTTTGCGTTACGTTCTGGTTCTATCCAGGTATTTGTGCACCCTTTTCATTTCCCTTTCTCTAAACAGCTGTCTCTAGGAAATGATCCCTCTGGTGGCCTCCTAGCAACATGTCATTGATTTACTATATTCTGGACCTCATATAGATACTCAAGCGGAATTTGGTTGTTAGGTAGGTAGGTAGGTAGTATTACACGTTGGAAAGGTGTACACCCGTTATTTAACGCAGAACTGGCCATTATTCTTAACGATATTACTGGAGATATTGGACTGTTTTGTAGCATAATCCTTCCGTTCTCTGCTTTCTGTATTATCTACATTCCTTCACTAATAATGAATTTTAGCTTTGGGTGATTCGTACATAACATTATCATGTATTAGGATCATAGCTTCGCTCTCTCTGAATCGTCTACCAGTGTTACACCAGCAGATGCAAGGACGACGCTGTCTCTTTCTTTCACCTTGGTTACTGAAACCACATGAATATGATAGTCTGATAGTAACTGTCATGTACGACTTACAAAACACGACTTTGGGCCCCTCTTTCCACATCAGCGTCACTAGAGTTTCGCCTGGGTAAACGACACCTGCAAATCGAACTTTGATGTCTTTGAAAGGACCGAACGTATTGAATACATGTTTGCCAGATATGCCCATTGAGCAAAGGCCATGCAGGATTGGCCTGTCGAATCCGCCCATCGCAGCGAATTCAGGAAGAATCTAAGGTATTACATTAAGACGAATTGTTTCAGAGATATATCAAAAGCTACTGACGTGCAATGGGTTCGTGTCGCCACTCAGTCTAGAATTTTCTTGATGAATATTCCATATTGATAAAGGACGTAGTTCATGCAACAAACCGGTACAAGGCGGCCTGCGTAGGGACCGTCTTCTCTTCCAAGACAGCATCTGGTGCTCGCTTTGGTATCGCGTTCGCCGCAGTAGCCGCCCCACGGTCTGGAATACGCGTCCTCAGTGACTTATACAAGGCAGGATTACGAAACGTTGTTACCCTTCCCAATGCGCTTGCCACCAAAGCCGCCAGAACCACGAATAAAGACGGTAGATTGATTCTCGAATATGAGCGCTCCGGTATGTCTGTCTCGCGTTTCATTGATAGTAGTCACAGCGGCCGCTTTCCCCTTGTCTAAGGCCTCGAGTAGACTAGTTCGAAATATGAGTTGGATAACTATAGAATTTCAATGACGATAATCCTGACCGGACTCGAGTGACAAGTTCACCGCTGGTAGGGATAGGCGCTTTGATGCTGAGGAACTGCTCGCCGTGGAGGAGCTTGGCCTACACGACGGTTTAGATGAGAAAAGACGAGGAAAGTTCATGAAGTCAACGAACAGGATTGTAGTCTGGAAGCCAGTCGGAAGGGAAACCACTGCTGGCAAGAAACTGAGGGATGACACCGAAGGTCGGGATTGCACTGAAGTCTTCGTCCCCCTCAAAAGTCCATTTAAGCTCCTTTTCTGTGGCACCTACGCCCAGATTGTAGAGTATAACGTCGCGCTATGTACTGGATAAGAAATCGTGTCCAGAGGTGAAATGTAGGGCCACCTACCTCTGTATACGAGTACTCGGTGGGCTCAACTATCAGCTTCTTGGCCTCGACGACAATATCGGCATCCTCGGGATCGGCGAAAGGATTAGGATCTAAAAAGTTGACCATAGTGGTAAGGGAGCAAACAGCAATCACGAAACCGGACCCATGATGCGGGGAAAGGTTAACAATCACATGAAATCGGGCCGACGAATGTCCGGCTTCTGATTCGCAAAGCTTGTGTTTAAAACTAGGGTACAAAGCGGTAATGACTATCCTGAATGCCATAAATACGTGTTATACTAAAACATTGAAGTACGAGGAGTTATACATGAAGGAATCCACAGATTATCATAGGACACAAGCTATCTATCCATCACAGAATTATCATGATTGCTTCGCTCATGCCTACAATTTTGCTTTAGCAGAATCATGATTGTCGAAGTTCTCGACGACCTATATAACAACATCAGATATCATGTACATGTACCGTAAACTTAGCCATACCTTCTGCATCGCATCTGCTGTAGTTGTGGGATATGTAGCTCGCTCGTCTGTCACAGAGTTAGCACATCGAGACAGAAGGAAAAGGCAGCTGCAGTACCGAATATCGTGATATCTTTCCACTTAGCCACAACATCTTCAGGCGTGTAGGGGATGTTGGAAGGGAATCCGTAGCCGCCAGAACGTTGCCAGCGTGTTTGAGCAGCCCAGCCACCTAGTACCTCAAACAACGAACCACTGGTCTCTTTGTTGTCTGAAAGCACATATCAGCATTGTTCAATCTGTTAGAGAAGAGCGCACCTTTACTGGTTAGATATCCCACCAAAGGTGCAATGAAATCAGGCTGTTGAAACGTGTAAGCCGACCGAAACATCGTCGAAAGAACTGCCAACTGACCTTGAAGGCGTCCACCATCTCTTGAGGCCTAGAGAATCATTGTTGAGTTGAAAAAGATCATGGCTTGCTATTTCTACTAACCATACGGTCGCTGTCATTGCTGTTCCAGCAGATGGAGCGATAACGTTGGCGAGGATGTTGTACTTGCGACCTTCAAAGGCCAGCGTCTTGGTCAAAGACATGATACCGGCTTTGGCAGTAGAGTACTAGATGCGACGTTAAGATCTGAACCATATAGCACGGAAGATTTCGACGCCTACATTTGCCTGCCCGAAGTTACCGTCTGTCGAAATAATGTAAGACCAATGAGCCTTCGGACATAGAGGATACTCACATATGCCAACCTGCGAGCACGTTGTTACGATACGGCCATATGTCTGTTTTTGGAAGATGGGCCAGACTGCTTTTGCACACTATTGAGATGATTAGAGCAGGAGTTGTGATGGATCACGAGAACTGACCTTGAATGTGCCTCTGTGCATAATCCAATGAGTAACGTCAAGGATAGAAGCACTCGGGAAAGACGCACCGAAGATGGACGGCAAGAACAAGATCCCACTCTTGTTCTGCCATTGCCTGGAAAGACTTGTCCCGAAGAACACCAGCGTTAGCGACCAAAACATGGACACCACCGAACTTCTCCAGTGCAACTTTGACGATTGCATCGCCATCTTCAGCTGAACATACAACTGCAATGGCCTTACCGCCAGCTACATATATTGGTCAACGAAGGACTGAAAAAATGGAGGGCAGAAGCTGATACCTTTGATGACCTCTTCAACGACAGAGTTCGCCCCCTTCTGGCTGACATCATTGACCACGACATTGGCACCCAGTTTTCCATACATCAGAGCGTATATACGTCCCAAACCAGCACCAGCACCAGTGATGATGACAGTTTGTCCGTCAAAGCGAACTTCTGGTTTGGATTGAGGGTTTGGAGGAAGCTTTGCTGCCAAGGCGAGGTTTCCTTCGGCGTCAACATCGGGTACCGACGTAGGGCTGAAAAGGTAAGGGAATAAACATGATGGTCACGTCGTACATTATTGGCGACGACCCACTAATAAGGTTTTGAAAAGTCCACAATCTCGCTCCATCGTGCTTTGATCTGGTGGAATTCTGTGAGTGTAGAGACAGACGGTCTCGAAGTAGACATACAGCGGAGGGCGTGAAACTGGCATCCGTCTTGAACACCGCGCCATCACTTCGTTCCCACCGAACCTCGGCAATGAAACCAGCGCCAAGCTCAAACACTCGTCCTGACGCATCAGGTCCCTCAGGATGGCACACAGCAGCGACAAACGGTGGAACAAATTCGGGCTAGTGAATGGCCTCAGTAATGGTCATCGCGTCAGAGGAAGAAACAATACCCCGAGCTTAGCTAGCATCTCCGGCGGCATGATGGTTTCTGTCATAGGGGAAGCAGCTATCTATCAAACAGTAAGTAAGTAATATGCAAGCAAGGAAAAATAAGTCTCGTGGCAACATACTGGTGCGATAGCAATGGCTTTGATCCCGTATTTAGCACCTTCTCGAGCCAAGGTTTTCGTAAATCCAATGAGACCCATTTTGGCCGCGCTGTAGTTAGCTTGTCCGAAGTTCCCTATCACAAGATGAGCACACTTTCTCTCATACACTGATCAAGTCATTTGCCATAGATTCCTGCAGCACTGGCCGTATTGACGACACGTCCAAACTTCTGTTTCCTGAAGATAGGCCAAGCAGCCTTGGTACAGGTGAATGCCCCCTTAAGATGAACTTCCATAATTTGATCCCACTCCTTGTCCGTCATATTCTTGAAACTGACACAAGCTAAAGTCTCAGCATTTTGTATAGAAAGAAAACCACGAACGCTTTGTCCCTCAAGATACCTGCATTATTGATGAGAATAGTCAAGCCTCCAAAGGCATCAACAGCGGTCTTGATTACGGCTGCGCCATCCGTGACGGACGATGTGTTAGCAACTGCCTTTCCGCCAGCTAAGACACGTTCAATCACTGAGAATCCACAAACGGGCGATAGGAAGAAGACCTTTGACAATCTCGTCAACTACTTTCTGCGCTTCTGCTGCGTTGAAGTCGTTTACGACGATGTTGGCACCACGGGAGGCAAAGAAGAGGGAGTAGCTGAGAAGCAGTAATAATGAGCCTGGACAAGTCTGGATTATTCGAGATCCCCTGTATATACTTACGCTTTCCCCAGTCCACCGCCAGCACCAGTGATGACTACAGTATGTCCCTTGAACGATAGAGGCATGTCGACGTCGTTGTAGGGGTTTCACGTATATTCCGGAGCAAGAATATAAGCCAACACGGCGTTTACATGTGAAATCACCATACCCGGGCCTATACGTCATCAGTTCAAGTGACCGGATACTGATGTCCCGTCCGCTGATACGCGTTGCTTTCGGGCGCTTCGTGCGTGCGGCCGCATCGGTACTCAAGCACTCAGTAGTCGAAAGGAGATGCATTGCGATTATACAAGTGCAGGAATGTACACGACGCGTCCCACGCACATACAAAACACACCGGAGTGCGCTACAAGGGGGAATGAAGGGGGTAAATGGAGAATCCACTGACGTGGCCACAATATTAACCGATGAATAAAGAATATAAATGTAATGCGCGAAGAAAATTCGTAGAACAATACAAAAAAGTACAAAGCAAATCGTAGGATGTGTAACCGAGACAATCTCGCTTGGGTTCAACCGTATTCATAAATATGTGAAAGCGAAAGCGTCTACAGAGCATAGATAGGCAGATGACACAGGAGGGAAATGATGGGGCGTGAATTGCGAGGAAGAAGCTTCAGGATGATAAAGGCAATGAACTATCGGGAAAGGAAGATCATGATGATAGATCGGAAAAAATGTGATGAAAATGCGGGAGACGAATGACGTGGTAGATACATTCACACCTGGTCATCGCGGAGCATTGTATCTGTGCATCCAGTCCCTTCAAGGACCCCCCGTGCCCACTTGATTGCGAAGGTAGATGCCTTCAGGAACTTTTTATTGGCGTACTTTTTGACCAGATACAGCCGAGCGAAACTTCTCTCGGCTATTTTTTCGATGAGAAGCTCGTGGCCAGGAACCAGTTGCTCCTCCGTGAAGCCAGAGTGGAAAACAAATGCTTCGTTCTGGCAAAAAAAGGGTCAATTACATACGAAGGAAACAAAGAGGGATCTTACCCAGTCTCCTCCCAGCATTATCCGTGACGTGTACATCCCGACAGCGGCAACCAAACTAGGTTTCGCACGGAGGAATCGGTAATCGAGAAGCGTCGCTTCCACCAGGAATTTGCAAAGCGTCCTTGTCTGAATTTCGTAGTCATCCGCTCGACTGATCCTGCGCATCCAGCTGTACGGAGAACAGTAATGCGATATGTGAAAGCCTAGAGTCTGGAGGATGATGCGTTCGCCTTTTAGAACTTCATCGCGAGTATAACCATTTTCAGCCATCGCCACAAACTCATCTACTGACGGCGCCATGATCTCTTCATACTTGGCAGCGATGAACAAGGCAGAGATGCCGACAAGCTGAAGTCTGGCTAGGGAAACGACTCGTTTGGACAAAAACCGATCGACAATATTGATTGCGATCCAAACGGTTTCGGGAATCATATGGTAGCGCAGATGGGCTTGCAGCAACCAGTCCACAAGCGTCTGTCGCATCTCCCAGGTAATTTCCTGCTGGGAGTCCATGTAATCGGGATTTGGCATCACCTCCTCCTATGAAGGTGACTCTGTTAGTTTCGCAGACGGTTCTGATTTGTCGGACGCACCTCTAGCTTCTGCATGTACTCAAATATTTCGTCTGCATACTCCGATACCATGGCGGGATCATAATCGGGGTCATCTTCAAAGACTTCGCGAATAGCTTCAACCTCTCGCGCGTACTTCAATCTCCGGTGTGTGGGCGCGTCGGGCCAGAGATAGACCTTCGGAACTTCGGTTTCTTCTTCTTCCTGAGCCTCTTCTCTATCCTCAACTACGATCATAGCTTCGACTTCTTCCTCGCCTTCAACGCTCATTTCATCTTCATCTCTCTCTTTTTCCACTTGTGCTTGCTCAGGAGGTGGTAAGGCATGTACCGGGACATCCTCGATGTCCATATCATCTTCTGCCTCTTCTTCGACGTCTTCCGCTGGGTCGTCATAGATTACTACTGGTGGTGGAGGAACGCGAGGTACACGGCGATGATTGAGAATAGAGATATGGGTACGCGGGGCGGAAATGATGGGGACGCGAGCATTAACGGCGTTAGCAATGGGAGGCGCTACTTGAGCCCGGGCGGGGCCTAATGGTGCACGTTGAACGGTAGTTGTGCTGAAAACTGGCCGAGCCGGTTTGAGTGGTAGATCCTCTTTGCCATCCAACACGGACTTGGTGTTCTCCTTGATGGACAAATTAAGTATTAGCATCAAAACAATAATCCCATATATACCTTGCGATTGACCGCCTTCAGTGTGACCTCGCCCAAGGCGGGTCGAAGAAGGTTGAGCTTAACGCCGTTAACCTCTCTTTGAGCTAAGCGAGTCGATGCTGAGTGCTGACGTATATGTCGACTTGCAGCGTTTTCATCATTCTTTCCGCGCTGAGGTAAACGAGTACGTTGGGGTCCCTAAAAGACAGCTTAAATGAGAACGCGAAGGGAACGAATCTGCCACTACTTACGCGAGTGTTGGTTGCCATTTGAAGGAGCGAAAGCTATACAACGAATACGAGAAACACGACGAAGGGACGGTAGAGAATAGAGATGGATGAGAATGGAGATAGGACAGAAAACGGGATGGAAGGACAAGGACGGTGGAGATAGACTTGGACCAGCGGAGCCAAATCTCGTTCAGTTTACCAAAAGAAGCATGGACAAATTTACCGCCGTCCAACACCACGTGACCGCAATGTTCCCACGATTTCACGCGTCTCACTCGTGACTTTGTATAAATTTCGCAGGACCTCAACGTGCATGCCTCGAGGCGCGAATGTACATAAGGTATCTGGACGAGTGACGCCCCCGGGGTGTCCGATGCAGGTTCCTTTACGGTATCCATCTAGATAGTATTTTATGTATGAAGATAGAAGAATACACATCTCAACGTCTACATCCAGAATTCCCCAACATGGGATGAGGCATACCCAACCCCCGTCGGTCTACGCTGGATGTGGCACCAGCGTCCAATGGCTCTAGTACTCCACCTTCAACGGCAAGACCAAGGGATTCCCCGGGCTGCCATCCTTGTTTCAGTAGCAGCTTGTGCCCGATATTCGTCGAAGGTAAAGGTATGACTGGCTGGGAGATAGGTCCCGCATCATGCGAGGTGCTTGAACCTGAGATGTTCCGATCTTCGTTCCCAGGTAGTGGCGTTGTGGAATTCCGGGGTGTTACCCCAGGCGAATCATCTGCGCTGGTGGAAAAGAGGGCACGCCGACGGGCAGAGCGGTCCATGTATTGATCCTCTGTTGGCTTTAAGCCAGAACCATGCTGTGGAAGTAGGGTTCGCTTCAGCAAAGCTAGTGCCTGCTTCGGATTCATGGGATATGGTTGATATGTAGGCGTCGCCGTCCCAACCTCGGATCGGGTTCGCTGCCTCTTTCGTTCCGACGGGAACAAAGAGACTTCGTCGCCTACGTCTCTGGGAGAACAGTCCTTGCATGGTAGGCTCTGGTGGATATGGACTATAAAGGTAGCATCACCCATAGTCAGACGATCCATATGGGAAAGACGCCGAGGAATGCTAGCCGCCCGGGAGGGTGATAATCGTATGCCTCTATCCTGGGGTGAAGTGTTGGAGTGATCATCAGACGAAAGGAGGTATGTTCCATGCATCGAGCCCATGTCGATGACAGCCCATTCCTTCAGGTGCGTGTCCCAGTACACAGTGGCATGAAATTTTGATACCTCCATCGTCTTTATCCGAACTTTGGGAGTTGAAGAGCCTAGAGGTAGCGCGTCACGGCCAAACTGTACCTCAGAATATCCATCAACCAATACAATTCTTCCCGGCCCAAGGGGTGCGGATGGCTTATCGACCACAAGACGACAGACAGGTCGCTCTTGGACGTGTCCAATAGGCGGCGGAGCGATCATCTGGTCAATGGGGATTTCAATCAAGGAAGGCTCGCCAGGCCATTAATTTGATGGATGATGTAAATATTCGGCATTGCTACGGTATGAGGTAGGGACTTCGGACCCAAAAACCTCGCCTTCTTCCATGGCCCGTACGAAGTTGGAAGTTTTGAAGAAATGAAAAGGGCCTATAGCTTGACATGAAGCGAGGATACCAAAGAAGCGAGAGACGTACTTACATGTGCTGACGAGAGGCAATATAAGACGGTCTGAAACTGGAGTCCTTCCGTCGTGATGGTGGAAGGTAAATCCGCCAATTGTTTGCCATCATTGTTACCAAAATACCTTACATACACCAGCCGTTCCCCTTCTCTTATATGCACCACAATTACGATGGAAATCTTGTCTGAAGTGAGACTCAATTTTGCTCACATTTCCGCTACATATGCTTACTTCGACACAGGATACTTTGAAACAACTTCTGACAAAGGAGTGGTTGGTCAAAATCGATACACTCAAGTCTACACCGTATCTCATCGTTCGTTTGTTTCCTATATTCCAGATGCAGTATCCCAATATTACTTCTCGGAATCATCTAGAAATTCTACGCGTCTCTAGCCGACTTGACATGCTGCGTACTGATCACGGATACTAAGTCAGTATGGGCTGAAGGTGGCGTCTATTTTCTTCTGTATATCATTCTTCTTTATCAAGTAGTCGTTCCCTCAGTTCTCTCTGGACCTCAGTTTGCACGCCGATGGAGAGAAGTCAATGGCTTGGAATCGATATCTAGTTCAGGTTCGATGGTTGACGAGGAAGAATGGAGAGCGCGTACCCTCGAGCTCCTTTCTAACGCGCATTCTCTTGGGGGGATCATGGACCTCTCGTTTGAAGTGGTGGAAACTAACTTCTCGGTATCATAAATTGTTTGAATACTGCCGACGATATCTAATGCCCCGTTTGCAGGATGTTGCCTGCACTCTTGAAGACCAGTCATTCAAGTGGCGATGGGAGAGTTGTTTTCTCGGTTATCGAGCTTCAGCAGAAATTCTGTCCAAACACCTTGTGCTTCCTCTTATCAGTATGAGTCATTGAGCGTTTTCCTCGAAGGATTCGATGGGTGAGATATCCGACGCAGAATTGACAAAGGTGACGTTGCTGAACTTGATTCACTTGCACGAGATTCAGACCATTCAAATTTAGGTCGTCGACAAGGTTGGTCGGACTGCTAGGCGTAATGTGGATATACATATCAAGAATGCAATATCGAAGCCTCGCATAGCTACGGTTCTTCGTCGTATCACGGCCATGTTCAACTTTGCATCGGATCTGCGTAAGTCACCAATAACCATATCTTTGGGCTTCAATAGTACTCATGTTTGACAAGCGATTATACTTACCTCGGCTGAAAAACCTGAATTTGAGATATTACCTCCACGATCCTCGAAACAAGTTGCCAAATCTCGTAGTCCCCAGCCGACGCGCACACCTTCACCTGTCGTGGTGGGTTTTCATTTTTGGCTGCTCATGGAGTCGTTATTGACATATTTAATTCAGATAGAGAAGGAAGATCTTAAACCTGCAAGCAAATCCAACTCACCAGATCGGACTAAAGCCGATGTCCGTCAAGAAGAACCAGAATCAGACTCGGCCACCGATGACTCTGACGACGAAGAAGAGAATAGTGTGGACAAGGGAAAAGGTAAAACCCCTTTACAACAGCCAGACGAGCCTGGGTCACCTATACCGACGCCTGCCAAGAAGCGACCAACGCAGCTGCCATCTTCAGATACCGATTCTTCACCTGTGAGACCGCAGAAGAAGGCGAGGCCAAAATCATCGTCCAGCGACGAGGATAGTGAAGGTAAACGAAACATTGTACAACGAAGAACCGTTTCTGGGGAGGCCAGACGAGGAACGAGACAGCCGGTCAAAAGAGGGGGAAAGCGATTCTAAATAGTAGTAGTAAAGTTGCAGAACATGTTTGTACATACGCCGTCCTTGATCGTCGTCGCGAAATTGATCAAATGATTCACACACAAGCCCACATACGCCAGGTGGGTTCCCACAACCGTTCTGTCAATTTCGCTTCTTCAATTCACAATGTATTCCGTAACTTTACTTAGGATTTCGGGATTTCGGCCGCTACCTGGAATGGACCGAATGGTAAGCTATGGTAAGTAAATTTATTGTTGCTGTTATTTAAATCAGTCTCTCTACGACTGATTATAACATACCAAAATGTCATCAGAGGGCGAGCTCCCTCCTGTGTGCCAAATTCACATTAACTTAAGTACGTTCGGATAATTTGGGGTAATTTATTTATATTTTTGAGTTTTCAGAAGGTCACGGGATCTTGCCTCTCCTCTTAACGCTTTGTGCTTAGTAGCCGCCTAGTCGTACAGCGTCCTTGGTATGGACGAGCAAAGGTCTTTCAATGGCGCAGACGAGTCTTTACTTGAAGTATATCCTTCTACTTGAGCATAGACTTGGATCTCACTGTTATATAGGCGGCTTTAAATCAAGCATTTACTCCTCCGCCTCGTCGGGATTCGACGGGCCATGCCGACCATAACGCCTCAAAGGACGACGCGGAGGTCACCACCGCAGACATGGCATCTGCTTCAAAGTCTTCGGAGCCTCTCGTTTCCAGCGACGTTCTAGAGTCCTGGAAATCAGAGTACGACTCTCAAGTAGAAACGTGGAGGTCACAGTCTGCCGAAGCTCGAGAGAAGGCGGAAAGGGAACGAGCACGGTGGGAAAGCATACGTGCGAAGGAACGTGAATCATCTCTGCAAGATTCGAATGAGGGCTGGGAAAGGGTTGGAAGTAAAGGGAACAGTCTGGCACCTTCCTCGGTATCTGGACTTTCGTCAAGTGTCGCTGATTCTGTTAGGTATATCGTAACAAGTGAGCTACCAGCCGCCGTAAGTTCTTTCGCGTATGTCTGTCTCTGCTTCTCAACCTTCATCAGCCCCACAACTCCGGTCCGGCACCTCCTCCCTCGCAGAGCGAAGACTCTCAGAAATGGGAGGATGTCCCTTCATCCATAACTTCGTCCTTCCCTTCAATGTCCTTCCCCGAACATACGGAGAATTCTTCCCCAGCCCGACAGCGTTCACAGGACACTAAAGTCCCCGTATCTGCTACACTCGCCATCTTCGATTCTTCTCTGTCAACGCGTACTCGTGTCAAGGCGTTATTTTCTTCTTTAGCGATAAACTTCCTTCTACCTTTTGTCAATGGCGTCATGCTTGGTTTTGGCGAAATATTTGCAAAAAATATCGTCCTGGAGTGGTGGAGGCCCGGTTCGTCAGCCACGATGACAGGTGTACGTGGTGGACAGACTTTTAGGACACGGAGAACATGACGTATTGCATTTTGAGGGTTTCTCATTTATACCGTTGGTCAGCCCCTATGACCTTTTTTCTACCAGGAAACCGATTCCATGACAATTCATAGGTAATATAGTCACGATGCTACTTTACTCATTGCGAGAACATGACCCACAAATTATTGCCAGTTTTGCCCCCAAATGTTTGACAAAATTGTTAACCGAACCCACATTCTTAAGAAATCGCAAACCCTCCAATTACTGATCCCTGATGAGCTCCCTCGTCCTGCACAAGAGTAGTCGGTTTCTTGGTTATATTTCTAAGATGGCGCGCGAATTTATATTCGATCAGAAGTTGCTCTCCTTGTAGTGATGTTGGTTGGTATGATTTCGTTGCCTTAAATCGCTTCTGTGCGTCTTTGTTTGCCCTACTAGCATGAATATTACTTACGCCACCATTCAGACGATGGCGTAGAAAGAATATCGACGAGTTGCGATGACAAAATCATTTGCTGTAAGTATCCTTTGGTTACCAATGGTAATGGAAGTAACAAGGTGTAGATACCGTACACAGTGTGTTCCAAATGCGCACCCGGATCACGTTAATATCGATACTTGGTCTTTGGGTCACGAGCCATGAGTGCGCTAATGCTGACTGTACAAGGACTTTGTATGGTGTTCGATTTCTTAGCGACGCAAATATTAAGCATCAAAGTACGGGCCGCTATCAGACTGTAAAAGCGAGCCCGATCCCTGTAAGTGGACCGTTTGTTTAGGAAATGGCTAGAGGACACCAGACTGTGGTGGAGCAATATAGTTTGATAATAATATGTCGACGTTGGAATAGAAGATGATGTGAAATTCTCGTCGAGGTGAGCTTCTTGGGATTTCTTGCTATAGATACAACGATAACGAGAGCGGCGCTTCGAAGAAGTCTGACCAGGTTAATATTTTTTCACAGAATTACTAAAGATTCAGGGAACTGAGATGGAAAATTTTGCAAATTGATGCGACCGGAGGTACGGCGGCCTGGTCCCGGTTCCGTGGGAACAAGGCCGTATTTGTTTCAGTTCTACTTTACCCCCTTCTTCACGACGACTACAAGAACAACAACGTCGTTTCATCGCTCAGATCCTACGGTCTCTTGAATGCTGCTTTCGTTTTCGTCGCACTATTCGTTCGTATTCCCTCTTTTTCACTAAAAGGTATCTGTTGTTGACTAGGTTACAGGCTCTGATTCATTTGTGCCTCTTCTTTTGGCGCTTGTACACTCTTTTCCTACATTCCTTTTTGCTCCGTTATGGTTGCTCATCGTCGTCGTATCCGCCGCCAACCCTCAGATCCATTGCCCGCTATCACCGCGGCCGGTATTGCCAGCAATGGGATCACCGTTGGCGATATGACCGGTACGGCCACGACTTTGGCCTATGATTCTTCCGCAACCAACACCGACTCTGGTGTAGTGTCCGTCGCCTTTGAGACCCCTTCATCTGCTGCTCGAACTAAATCGACGACTTCATCGTCATCGGTACCTACCGCTACGGACGCCGCAATCAGCAACGAAATTCCCATAGGCACGGTCGTAGGTGCTTGTGTCGGCGCGTTCGCGGGGGCCGTGTTCCTTATTGTACTGGGCATATGGTTTTATAAATGCGCCATACCTAAGGTGAAGTGCAAAGGTTCTAGCCCAACCATTTCTGCGAGTCGCAATGCTCGTGGAGAACACGAACGGTCACGGTCACGGCTAGAGAACTGGGACAGACTCGAAGACCCTTCTCAACCGGAGGGTAAATACCACATGAAAGAAGTTGATGGTGGTGTGAGCGTTGCTTCGATGGAGAAGCTCACTATGTTCAAGAAGTCACCGAGCGTGCGAACGGCGTACACCCACACAACGGAGGACCCACCGCAGTTTGACCTTGAGCCCCATCCTTTCTCCCCTTACCATCCTAACCTTGCCAAAGAGCTGGCATCGGCCGATGTCCCAGAACCCGTTAAACCGTTTGCCAGTAGAGCCGAATCCGAGGCCGTTTCGTGGCATTCCACAGCCAACGAGTCCTTTCTGTCTCTTCGCTCGGTCCATATGTCGGGCTCTATGTCTCCGTCATTGGATATGGCCATTCCGACTCCGCCTCTGACTTCTTCGGAGCCACATCGTTGGGAATCAGCGGAGGTGGTGAATTTTGATGGTCAACAGGCTGAAATTATTGACCCTGATAAGAACCCGTTCACCAGCCCCACTGAGCGAAGGAGAAGTTTCGGCAATCCCTTCTTCAATGCTCAAGGATCCTCAGTGCCAGTCCGCTCCAAAACTCCTGACGTGCCTCGCATTCCACGTAGCGAAAAAGGCAAGGAACGGGCTGTCAACCCTTTCAGCGACATACACGCCGAGGATGTAGTACATGCCCATACCAGCACAACGTCTTCCGTCGAAAACGATCAAGCCATTCATTCCCTCATCGCAGCTCTCGAAGGTCGAGATGGCGTCAGCGACCCTCACCTTCGGGCTCCCTCTCCAGAGACCTCCCTCTATTCTTCCGCCATTTCTGTCTACAGCGGTGACGAGTCTGTTGCAAATTCCTTCCCTTCGCCTCCACGGTAATGGTTTAAAATACTCACTTTCGATACTCCTCGGTCATTTCAGTATGACACACTCTTTCGCAACACCCTTAGCCCACGTCTATTTACTCGCACATTTACTCGCAGCAACACGCCACCGGAAATCAGATTGCCAGCTTCATCCTCCTCTCTGTCGTCGTATCTTGCTCTTACGATCTAGCATCGGTTTCTTCTGTCATTCACCCTGAAGAGCTTGTATCTTTAAATTGCTTTTCAGACGTCAGGACCGTCTTCTTGCTCTCTCCAATGCACTTATTTATTTATATTTCCCACTTCCATGCGTACTCCTGTGGTAGTTTATGCATCTCGAGTCTGATCTACCTCATACTTCGTTGTACATGTATTCAGCATTCGTCAGCAATTAGTTGGCATCTATACCGTTATTGGCAGCTACTGTCACCAGGCCTCGTTTATAGTTCGTTGACAAGCCTCTAGTGTACGCTTATTATCATGTTGATCTTTCAAACCGTTTCGGCGATGTTCGGAAAAATGTGGTATAGGTGCGTTTTCTGTGCTGGTGTAATAATGTTAAAACATGTCTGGAGTGCAATATTAGGAAGCTCCCCTGTGTCGCCTATCATGGCTTCATCAGTAACTTCGACTGCTGAACTGACTACGCACATACATGCGGTGGAAGCGCTCTTACAAAGGTTTAGTGGCCAAAAAGCACGAGTCTTAAGCGCTTCTATCGGGTCAAAGGCCGAAGCAGCATCGCCCCGCCAATGACAAGTTCATTTACAGCCTTGATCGTCCATGTTTATTCTGATGCCCACTGCCTTGGACAGCCAACGACTCTAGTGGCCCATGGAGTAAGTATGAAGACCAGACGTTGTGCTGTAGCAAAAACATAGATATAACACCTGAGGAGGGCTCTGGGTATCACAAAGCACCTCTCCAAGTCCTCCCCATCTATGTCGAAGTCAGAAAAATGGGTTCCTGGCTCTGATCATTCGTTGCCTGCCGGCGCCGTCCCAATATCTAGAGAGCCTACCTGGGACTTTCGTCCTAGTCCATCCTCCACAGACGATACCCATACTCATGGTACGCATAATGGTTTTCCCGTCGCTATATTCTTAATGATTGCTTTTTATTTTAGTCGATCGAAGCTATGGTCCTAGATTCATCGAAGCGCAAGGCAGTAATAATGACATGGACTTGAGTTGTACGCATCATTTCATGAAGAACTCTTCTGCGCGTATAATATTTTACCCATAGATCGAGTACCTCCGTTGGTACATTCGTTCCAAAAAGCATGGCAGTCCACTTCGCAAAGCTCTTTGTTTCTTGTGAGTGTGATCGTTTAATGAAAATCGACAAACGCCCTCAAACTCTTCTTGTCAACAGTGCGCACTACTGGCTTTATGCTCTGTCCATGTTATGTCGTATTCGCAGTCTATCCTGCCTCCGTCAAATGCGTTCTCTGCTTTGACAGTGTTTTCATATGGCGGAATTATTTTCAATTGTGCGGCTGCTGTGGCTTCACTGGTCATGATCGATAAAATCGGGAGTGTGCCCATCTGGGGTGCAAGGAGGAGTCTCGATCCGCCGCAAACTGGCTGGATGTCTGTCAATGTCGATATCCTTGACCGTTTCGGTATTGGATCATCCTGGAGGTGGATTGTTGGGTATTGTAAGAGTTTTTGTTACGAGCGCGAAAGGTCTGTCTACTGATGAATGGGGTCTTAGGGATCATCAACTTTTGCGCGGGGTTTGTTTGTCTAGTTGTGCAAGTTTTCATGCTTGTGTGGTTACAAGAGAGTGTCACGTCTGTTAAAATTGTGTCTTCGGTGTTATTAGCCTTCTCTACCATCCCTTTGGCAGGTCTGGCGCTTTCTTCCTTATATATTGCTTTCTGTTAGGGCGCATGGACCTCGATTAATTTATGATCTCGTCTGTTAGAATAGATGTGGCGGCCTGATTTATAATCGTTTAACAGATGTTTATATATGTAATATTTGCCGTCTTTTGAACAAAAATATCTACACTCCAAGCTTCAATTAATCGTACATCATGCATCTGCATCATGTACCGTGCCTACCACCTGATCGACGGATATATTTGTATCATGTACACATATCACCACGGGCCGCTCGCGGCGACTGCCGGAACGGAGACCTAAAGGTTGTAGCTTGTCATAACGGACATCATGATCAAGGTTCAAACCGTTCAAACCTTTCTGAACCCGTTCGTCCTTACTCTGTGACACCCGTTCTATATCCCACCTTAGTTTTCCTTTCCCTAATCCCCCATGCAGTCATGAGCTTACATGGTCTGGCCTTTAACCGTACGCATGGGAATACTTGTTGAACATAGACGTTGCTAACGAATTTCTGCTTATAGATCCCCTTACCCTTGCACCAGCTAACACCACCGCAAGCGTTGCTTATGGAAAGTCTGAACTCTTCATCCCCTCGTCCAGTTCTCTAACGATACATCAGATTTTGGCGATTACGAGCTAAGATATGGCGACGAGAACGACCTACGGAGTCAATATAGGTTCAAATTCCAGGTTGAAGATTTGGAACGGGTCGCGAGATTCGCCACATATCATGTAAGTGTTCATTGTGGCGACTCTCAGAGTATTAAAGCTGACTTCGGGATAGTCTACCATGTGTGCCTATCTGACAGTGTTCATCGTCGTCGTCGCTTTCTTTAAGGATATCCCCAGGGCGTCTATAATGACTACTCCGTTCGGCGTGCTTTCTGCAACGTCGCTCTTATTCAACACCGCTGCCGCGTTCATGTCTTTTGCCATCACTCACAAACTACGATGTATCCCTATCGAGTTTCCTCTGAGAAGAACATATCAAGTACCAGAGCCCTCTTGGAATCTACACTATATGCACTATCTCGTCCGACATAGATACCGAATGCACTGTCAGTTAATGCGCTTTCATTCGTCGTTATTCTTTCACTGATTCTTATTTCTAGTTATTGTCGCATTTATAATAGGCTCTGCATGTGTAATGTTCCAGTTTTTGTCCCTCGTTCGCATGCAGCGGTCGTATCAGGCTACACAATTTGCAGAAATCAAGTCGCTAATTGAATATATGCTAGCATTGAGGGAATCATCGGGTGACCGGATCACCCCGCTTACCTCGTTAACGACTGGAACACATCCTTTTTATCACCCTATGGCTACGGCAACCATGTAGTACACTATATTATTCTCTGAGTCTGCTATTTCACTGTTTGTATATCAACTCGTGTACCTAAAATTCCTTTGTTGTACCGTGGCGTGCTCGAGGAAATATGACTCAATTTGGCTTGGTTCGGCTTGGTCGCAGCCGAAGGTTTATGTAATCATTCTGTTTTCACTCCCGCTCTCCTAATAGCTCTTCTCAGTCCCCTTTGACCAGAACGCTGAAGGTATGGCAAAGAAGAAGAACAAGCAGGTAAGATGGTTACTTTATACCTCCGATAACCATACTCATTTACATAGATAATCCGGCCATGGTGTTGGTATTGTGAGCGAGAATTTGAAGACGAAAAGGGTCAGCATGAACGTTTGCTGGTTTTGCTGGCCGACTGACAAGCCTCATTTCAGTATTGATGCAACACCAAAAGGCTAAGCATTTCAAATGCAACATGTGCCCTCGAAGGCTCAATACTGCCGGAGGACTGGCGGTGCACATTCAACAGGTACACAAACTTGAGCCCGAAAAGTGCGTTCCAGTGTTTGATCCTTTCTCTTAATCTTATCGTACCTTACATGACAGCCTGCCTCGTATTGAGAACGCTATACCGGGAAGAGATGGCTATGAAGTGGAGATATTTGGGATGGAAGGCATACCTGCGCCCGATGTGGCTGATTACAAGCGGCGAAAAGAGATTGAGCTTGGGCTCGCTGCTGGCTCGATTTCCCAACCTCCTGCCAAGAGACCCAAGACGGAGAACCGTCCGATGTCAGAGGAAGAGCTGAAGGCCGCTCTAGAAGCCCACAAGGCGTTAATGGGTGCTGGAAACAACGAACCGGTAGCCTCAGCTGATTCCAGTTCGGGCGGTGTTTACGGCGCGCCACCCCAGGCATATACCGCCCCTCCTACTGTCGCCCCTCCTGGACCGCCTCTTGGGATGCCTCCCGGTGTCCCTCCATTCTTGCCGCCCCCCGGCATGCTGCCAGGTCAACCGCCATTTCCACCGCCGTTCCCAATGCCCGGCTTCCCTCCGGGGTGTGTACATATTCGTTTATGTTTAGCATTTACTGTCGCTAATTTTTTTGTAGCCCGCCCCCACCCGGATTCCCAATGCTACCTTTCGCTCCGGGCATGCCTCCTCCCGGTGCTATCAGGCCTCCATTCCCTCCTGCACCGACCTTTGTTCCTCAGCAGCAGGGAGCCGCTTCCCCATTCCCACCTCTGATACCGACAAATGGATCCTTGGTCTCAATAACATCAGCTGGTTCTAGTGTCCCCGCGACTCCGCCACCACCTACACCGTCGTCTCAACCGCCATCTACTCCCCACATGCCGGTACTTCCCGTTCCTGCACTCAAACAAACACTCCCGCCGTTCAAGAAAGAGACCGATCTGAAGTTCCAAGACCCCAATTTCTCACCTGTCAGTGATCTTTTAATGTCCCGACTGGTTCCTGTTTGATGACCCCGTTGTGTACAGGACGAGCTACGCGCATACAATTCGAAGTACTACTTTGCTAAATCTACTGATAAAGCTCAGCAGGGCGAAGAGTCGAGGGGCAAAAAGAGGGCGCGTGCTGAGGATTTCTTATGATCATCGCTGAAGGAGGACATGACGAAGAGGGAGACCATTTGATCAGTCCGTCCACCCCACCCACCACCGTTTGCTATGACTTGTTCCGAGACTCATCTTTTCACTGGTCACAGAAGCGTCAGCAGTGGTACGAGGACTTTTTTGCCTTTCTGTTGTTTACTTTTCTCTGCCCCTTGGTTGCAACTCGAGGTGAGCAATATACTTCATAGCGATTACGTGTACGGTTGGTCGTTCCTCCATTTGTTCTATAATAAAGTTTATGAAGCACTCTGAGCAAAAGGTTCGTGGTATTGTTACAGTCCTGGTAGAGTTGTATGATTTTTGTATCAAGTCCTATCTTACGGATCCGATGATCAGTTTCAGATGTGATGAGGCACACACTGACATGTGGAGGTTCTGACAGTACGGAATGAGCAATTGTAACGTGGAGCTTGCGGAACTGTCCTCGAGGCGTCTGAAGACCACATGAAAGATATTAAGCGCCGCTCCGGGGAGCAGCGTGGTCCACGGAGGCAAAACGCACAGCCACAAATGAAGGTCAAAATAGACTGCTGGGATGGAGGATGTTGTATTTTCGCAAGCAGTGCCTTTTGAATTAATGAAGAGAGGCATTGCTGCAGAGATATATGGACAGCACGTTGTGTTTTGCTGGGTAGGACTAGGAACACACTGTGTGACCATTTCAGCTGCCAGTGCCGACGACAGCCGGTGATCCCAGAAGACGTGATCTCTGTTTTCGATTGAAGGCCAATTGCCGCGACCTTGGGTGTCCTTACACCTTGTAAAGGCGAACCTGTTTGGCTTGGTATCCCTTTTACTTGCCGTTTGAGGTAACTGGCGGTTACTTGACGGGGTTACTCGTCCTGGTCCTTCCCGTCGCGTTGCTTCATTACGACATCTTTATCTCGACCGTGACACTGCCACTGCTGGCTCCTTCCGTTTTACCACCATGTCCGATTCCTATAATCCCAGCCAGTCCTGGAATTACCCCCGCTACGGACATGTTCAGTTGGAACATGAATACGGCCTACCGGCACCTAACCCTTCACACCAAGCCCACGATCCGATCCAGCCTCAGCAGAATCACAATCTCTCTACTTCGTATGCTCCCAATACATCTTTTGGTCAATCGTATGTCCCAGGATCACAGTCAGCATACCCGAACGATGGACAGCACTCTGGGGCTGATCCAAGTCTTTACGTTCCCGAAGCCACCATGTTTGGCTCATCGCAGCAGAATCATTTCGCCAATGCCTTTCCTTCCAACTCTTCCCTTGGCTCGGATTCCAATTTCAATATGTTCAATGGCGCATATACTTTCCCGCCTGCTGGTCCCGCACATTCACGCTCTAGTACTACCGATCGAATAGTCGCACCGACTCTGACTACTTCTCCCCCTCCGATGCAGCGTGCGTTCCCGGCAGGGTCCGCTCCGCAGTCATACTTCCAGCGTCCTTCTATTCCCGCCACCAGCAACTCGGCTTTGTCTACTCAACCCAAATCTAAAAGACAGCGTCTTCCTGATGGCGGAGCTGAGGAGGACGATGAAGCTGCAGGCGAAAACAAGGACGATATCAAGGCGAAGCCGTGAGTTGTTCAAAAAATTATCTTCGGTGCTTCCTCTAACACAATAATAGCCGTGCTTGCGCCCGGTGCAAGAATCTCAAAGTCAGGTGCGAATTCAAAACGGACACGGATCCTTGCAAACGCTGCTTGAATGGCGGACATGAATGTATAATTCCTGGCAAGAAGAAAAGACGTGTGCCGCCGTGAGTAATACGCGGATTTTACACGCTTCCACCACTAATTTTTCCGATAGCAAACGTGAACACTTGATGAATGAAATTCGCGAGCAGGCTGAGGTTATCCAGAGGCTCATGGCCCAGCTCGACGAATCCAATAAGAAACTTCAGGCGCCCCCAGTTTCCTCAAGGTCTGACACCTTCTCGTCCCATAGTCCATCGCCTTCTTTGCATTCACCCGTACTTTCACCATCTTCTATCCATGGCTCGTCATACTTTACTTCTGAGGCACATCCGGATTCCAAGGCTAGCGTCGGTACAGAAGCAAATAAGAACATCGAGGCTTGGATATCCCAAGCGCGATCTAGCTTCGCAGAGTTCGAAGGATTCATTGGTATCGGATTACCGAAGAGTTACGTCGTGGACCACGATCCTGAGGATTCAAGTGAAGAAGATGTCGATGATAGTCATGACGACGATGGAGGCTATGATTTTGCGGTCGTCGACTCCGATGGGGAGTTGGAGGCCATCGAAAATCGTAAAAGGAATACACGGCGACGCTCATCAGGATCGAGTGTAGGTAGTAATGCCACTCGAGCAAGCGCTACTAGGAAGAAGGACTCGGGTGGTGACAAGTTGGCAACCCTGCCTAGTGAAGCGGTACCATTTGGATTGATGGCCGGGTTAAGTCTCAAGAAAAACCGACATAGAGGGGGGAGCATGGAGCCCGATGGGCAGGGTGATGACAAGGCGAACGTGGGAGTTGCCAATGACGAGTTCTTCACCAGTCAGCGTTGGTTGACCCGCAAACATCTTCAATGTGCTTACTATTTGATTAGGGCCTGCAACCAACGCGCGAAGTACTACTGACCCCCGTGAGGGGATTGAGGCTCCTCATATTCTGACTCGTGGTATAATCACACCTGCCGAGGCCGAGAAACTTTTTTCCATGTACGTCATTTCGATTAGTATCTGGTCTGGTCCTCATTTTTGCACAGTTACTTTGAAAGAATGAACCTATCATTATCTCTAGTCGACCCAGTGTTGTATACGGCTCAGCGGACGTGTCTTCGAAGTCCCTTCATGTTCACTGTCAGTGAGTAGTCGTTTATCTCCAGGTCCGAGAACTACGCATGCTTAGTCCTCTTAGTATGTGCGATAGCCTCGCGGTACTATGCCGAGCGCCCCGACCTATATCTTCAAGCCATGCATTTTGCTCAGCTAGCGGCAGGAACAGCCCTGATAGGCGGCCCGAAGAACATCGAAATGTGTATCGGGTACATACTGCTGAGTTTGTACCCCGTCCCATCCAGGAGATGGGAAGATCAACGGGGTTGGCTGTACGTCGGCCTCGCTATTAGGTGCGTCCATCAGGACCTCCTTCTCTCCGGTAACTGAGGACGATTACACAGAATCGCCACCGATCTGAACCTCCATCTCCCGAACACTGCAAAACCGTTAAATGAGAACCACGCACGGGAAATGCTTAATCGCACCCGCGTATGGCTTAACTGCTTCAATCTTGACCGATCAACCGGCTCTCAGTATGGAAAGGCACCAATCATCAGCAATATGGACTACACTGCCAACCATTCCGAGAACTGGTGGCAGAGTTCAGTCTACAACCTGCAGAACTTTGATATTCACATCAGCTGTTACAATGCTGAGCTCAGGGTAATGGGCAGGTTCCTTGCGCGTATTTACAATGATCCAAACCATCCGACCGGTCTCAACAAGGTCCGTTCGTTTGACGTTTCATTCTTTGGATGGCAGGTGACATGTGTACGCAGGAGGTTGATATCGCTAGTGTTGCTACGGAAGCGGACGAAGAACTTCTGCGGCTTCAAGAGAAGTGGATGGCGCTCTTGAACCAGACCGACTTCTCTGATCCTCAAAACTTTTTCCGTATCGGACTGCTCAAGTTAGCCTTCAGTTACGCCAGATTGGTCGCGCTGTCTTTTGGGTTCCAACATGTCTTCAGCAAGAAATACGACGTTGAAAACCCGTTTTTGATCCGCGTACGTTCATTCCTATCCTTTCCACGATCCGAAATTAAGTGTCGAATATAAAGTGCCTTGCCGCGGCTTGCGACGTCGTTGACGTGATGGTGAATGAATTGGGTCGGACCGAACAGAGTGGGCCTTTTTCTCTCAGGTCTGGTCATGTTACTAATCATAACCAGGAATATATCTTCGTCACGGACCGGAAGCGCAGAAGGTCTTCACAACATTTGCGGCGGCCTTTTTAGTAAAGGTATGACATTCTCTACCACCTTCAGTGTAACCGTGTCTAAAGCCCTCTTCGTTCCATCAGCTTCTCCAACCAAAGTTCGCACCGTACTTGTCTACCGACCAATGTGAACATATACGGGTCCGAGTTCAAAATGTTATCGACTTGTTTGGTTCGCCGGAGGTTGCGATTGACGACCGTCATGGACCCAAACTCTACTCTCGTTTCTTGAAGGGCCTTCTCGCAATGGTTGTCGATAACCGTGGCAAAGTCCGCAGACCAAAATCATCCTCGTCGATGCCCACGACAGAAAACCCGAGCCGGGCTTCGTCTGTCCCGACAGCCTCGCCTGCGACGACAACTCATTCCCTCTCTCCTCCTCCATCACAAGCGGCTATGTCATTTGAACAATTCGCTCCTGCCGGCGGTGTCGCGGATCCCTTTGCTCCAACCGGTCTTCCGGTTGAACAAATGGATACCATGCAAGGGTTACTTGCTCCAGATGCCGATTACTTCAGACCGCCTCTTCCGTTTGATAACGACATCTTGCAGAGCATGCAATCCCTTACCGACCCGTCTGTTTGGCAAGACATCGCCTTACCTGGTGCGTGTATTAATTAACTCAGTGTTCCCGAATCTTATACATTTACACCTGCAGGCTTTGATTGGATGTCAAACTTCCGCGACACTAACTTCTCCTCGACTCATACACACCTCCAATAGTAACAAGAATTATATAGAGCGTCAGAATTTGAATATAGGGTCTTCTTGGTCTGTATTATGGTTTTTCTTCCTGTTGTACTATGCAATTTGTACATGTACCGAATCACAATTTAACATCAAACCTTTATTGGATACAACGAATTATAATTAAAAATCCAGGGAAACGAAATGTCTACAGAGAAGCTGCTTTACAGCCTGGAATCCTGAGGCATGGCTCGTAACGCCTGCCTTACACCAAGATCACTTAGGACATCCTCAGCTCCACCAAGAAGCGCATCAAATGGAACCGTGCGATGATACTAATAATCAAGATCAGCCCGAGGTGATAAATACGCAACATACTACTCACATGCTCCACGAATCGACCCATGCCTGTACATGACGGTGAGAAAGGAGCATCTGATAACGTGGATATACGTACCAGTTTTCGTGATTCCACGACCGCCGAAAACTTGCACAGCATCTCTTGCAGTGTCCTGAGCGCAAGCAGTAGAATAACTCTTTAAGAAGGCAATTTGCCTGACGCAAAGAAATGATCAATACGGTGTCAGCCAGTGTACAGATGAACCTACCCGGCGAGTTTGCTGGCTTGCTCTTTGTAAGACTATGCACACTCGTCAATCGGAGAAATACTTATGCATAAAATCCCAGACACACCATATTGCACATCTGATATGTAACATTTTCCAGCCAGTTTTGCACACCTAAGATCATTCAATTGTGAAGAATCCTTTGTGAGTATAAAAGTCTCTTACTCTCTGCTCGCGATATCATTCCGGCGATTTTGTTGCGTATGACGGCTTGAGAGTTGAGAGGTTTGCCAAAAGCCTTGCGCTGTGATGTCCATCTGATGATTTTTAATTACACCGTTTGTAATCGAAGAGGACCATCTTACTGTAGGCACTCATCCACTTCAGACGAAATTTTTGAGTAAGTTAATAGTTTCGACGGTGAAACGATATATCTACCTATGCCTCTTTGGCTTCTTGCAGAGGAGCAGCACATTACCCATCTCTCGTGATTGAAGTTGCTGACGGGCAACTATCAATCAGATGGACACTACAACAGAGAATTGCATACCTGAGCATAACGAAGATTCCACCGCCCTCTTCGCCCAAAGTGTTACCAACGGGAACTTTCACGTTGTCGAACGTAATGAAACCAGTCCCCGCAGCGCTCGAATAGCTCGTCTTCACTGGACGAGTCTCGACGCCTTCCCCTCGCTCCACTAGGATAACAGTAAAGCCGTCCTCGGTTTTACATCCGACGGTGAAATAGTCAGCAAACCTATTGAACATCAGATCTTGGGAAGACATTGCAAAACGTCAACTTGCGTCGCATTTGTGATCCATTTCTTCGTGCCTAGGACCGCATGAGTATAGATATCAACGAAACAATAGAAAGAATAAGTAGATACCGTTGACAATCCAATGCTTTCCATCCTCTGTTTTCACTGCGGTCGTTTGTAATCCCATAACGTCGCTACCGGCCTGAGCTTCTGATATAGCAAGACAAATGAATTTCTTGGCAGCGAATACTTCCGGGACGACCTTTGCCTTCAGCTCTTCGCTTCCAAAGTTGAGCACAGGAGGTAACCCGATGACTTTTCCGCCAAGGAGACCTGATAGAGGGTTTAATATGTTAAGTGGATGATATGTGGGAACTCACCGTCTCCGTATCCACGGGCGCCGCAGCGTGCTAACTCTTGGGTGATGATCATCTGCAAACATGGTGAAACTCATGACTAGGATGGCAGTCAACTGTAGCACCGACCTCGTGGAAGTAGTCAAATTCTTCGGGTTTCACGAGACCATTCATTAGCTTCAATCCCTTTAAATGCTTCCCCGGACCCATGCGCATTGCGTGCAAATTCAATTCACTAAGCAACACGTTAAGGGCGAGCGAATGGCATGATCAATGTGAACGTACGCCATTCTATCGAACAAGCTCTGCGATGGTCGTTTGCCGTCCTCTTCATGGATCTGGTGTACATGTTTGAATCAGTACAACAGCACATGCTCTAAGATCGAATGACGTGCCTCGGCATCAGGAGTCACGAATTCGTCTGTGAACTTGCGCATCGCGATCTGAAATTGTCTGTGATTCTGTGGAGAAGTGAGACAAGCAGATTGATAGCAATGGAGAAATGACGCACCTCCGAAAAGTATGGGCTGAAGTATCCGGGCGTTAGCCATGTAGGCTCTCCATACGGTACCTTGCTTAGTTCGCCGACGGCACGAGGATGGATAGAAGGCTCTTCTCCCTCAATGACACCGATCTGCAACCGCTGATATTGAGGCTTTTGCAAAACCTCATGACGATGAAGACCATAGAACGCTTCGGTCGCATCCTGTCCCGCTGAAATCTCCAGTAAGCATGTGGAGATACGCTACGCATAGTTCACGTACCAACTTCCGGGTCTAGAAGAACGGCAGCGCCTCCAGGATGCATGTCCTTGAACCGCGATACATCAAAGACTTTGATGTCGATGATTATCCACTGTACATGAAATGTCAGTCTCTACCCTCTTTACGAGAGCATCAACGTACCAAATCGCCATCCTTGTTATGCTAAAGGACGTGTTATGAAGATGATAAACCCTGAAGAATCTGAAACCGACCTTAGCGACTTCTTCTCTAGAGAATTGCTTGAGTTGCTTTGTGGCCATCGCGAAAATGGAGGTGTGGGTTGAAAAAGCAGTGGTGGCGATGATGCAGGCACGGACGCTTTATACCATTGGCACGGCACTTGGTGAGCGGGTAAGTTTTGCATGTGATTTCGCCGATCAAAGGGTCATCCACGTGCCCACTCCGTCCGGTTATAAATATCCAATACCCGGACGAGGATTCGATTGGGATTCATGCCGTATCTTCGCATTGAGTTTTGATCGGTTGCTGAAGTCGCCTCGAAATTTTGTATAATGTTGAGCAGGACCCAGAGTCTTACCCGTTCACGAATTGTACGTACGTATACATTCAAAACTACAGTTTCAGCTTTATTATTGGCTCTTCGATGGCTCCCTCAAGTAACAGCTGCCGCCACATACTTTCAGAAACGCCCATCTCTCTCAAAATGCTGCCAGTATGCTCTCCCGGCATTAACACATGAACTGCGCTACGAAATGATGGTTTATGTTCAAGTGACGCAAGTCGAGGATGTGGTTGAGGGATCAATGAACCGGAAGCGTCCGATTCACCAGCCTCTTCTAACGTTAGAACCGGAACCGTGCATGCGTCGGTCCCTACGTTCAAAATTTCAGAGTAAGTCCAGAGTACATGACCCAGAGTAATTAATGACTGACTGTGAAATTTAGCTGTCCAGTACTGTCTTGTTTCACTAAGAAAGCCTTTCTCGAGAAATTGCCTCAATATCGGCCACTGTTTTCGATTCAGCTGAGAATCTGCGGTAGGAATCCACCCATCCAGGGTAGAAACCTCCTTTGGAAGTGATTTTGTGAAGATTCTCAAGAATGTTTGAAAGAATTGAGGCTCAAGGCATCCAACAGACATCCATCCGCCATCTTTACACGTGTATACGCCATAGAAGGGTGCCCCACCATCTAAAATGTTCGTCCCTCGTGGTCCCCCAAAAAACCCCAAGCGATTAAGGGAAAGCAGGAGGGGGAACGAGGATAGATATCGAACACCAGAAACCTAGACGAAGTATTAAAACCGTGACATATAACAAGAGAGACATAACATACCATGTTAGTATCTACAATTTGGCCCTGACCTGATTTACCACGTTCGATGAGGGCCAGAAGTATCCCCAGCGCACAAGTAAGCCCTCCCCCGGCAAAGTCGGCGAGGATATTAAGGGGAAATTGTGGTTTATCGGACGTTCCGGGTAACATCTGTTCATAATTCATATGTCAATCAACAATGAGCATGAGAAACAACCAGCCAGAGCTGACCGATAAAATTCCGCTGAGGGCTAAATAATTTATGTCATGACCTAAGGAAGCATTAGTCAAAGTACTGAGAGCTGGGTATACGTCTCGTGGGAACACAGACCAGCCATGTCCTTGTGCGGTCCTAAAAGACAGTGAGTCTGTATGCGAATGATAAAACTCATGAAAGAAACTTTAGGTACCTGATCTCGGAAACCTGGAAAGGACTTGAAATTGGAGATCATAACATGATTTTGGCTACCCACCCAACAACGCGAGCATATATAAGCCGGCGATTCAATCCCTCCTGCCCCATAAACACTTCTGGACCCAATCCTAGCTTCTCCATTACCCCAGGACGAAATGGATCGATAAGGACATCCGCGGAAGTAATTAAGTCCTTGACAATGTCTCTCCCACTACCAACTTTGAGATTAACAGCCAGAGAGCGCTTCCCTCTACATAGAATGTCGTTAGAGGAAGGGGAACACTTGTCAATGCGTATGACATCGGCGCCGTTGTCAGCCAAGACAAGACCTGCAAAAGGTGCGGGAGCAAGACCGGCGAACTATAGCAACAATGGCTTGTGAGCTGGATCTAAGGGTTGTTATGAGGGCGATTACTTCAATCACTCTTAGACCAGATAGAGACATTAGCGCTATTCGTAGGAATCACAACGATGTGCTGAACCACCAAAGCACAGTGAGTATGACAGGAATAATATATAGAGATAGCATGATAAACGAGACTAACTCACCGTTCCTTCGTATTCCACAGAAATGAATTGGCGGCTCTGGTGTAGATCTCGTTGCGGTGAGGATATAGAAAATAAAAGGACATCCGACTCCCGGCGTATTCAAAAGCCGAAGATGCCAACAACTAACGGTCACATGCATGAAGGTACTAATGAAAATACACATTAAAGCCGAGTACATAACGAACACGTTAAACAGTAAACTTCTCCACCAAGGCCGTGAACCATGATGAACGACCAGATTTTCCCTTCTTTTCTACGTATGGCGGAACGAGGGTCTAGTACCAGATAGTCAGATGGGCAAACAAGAAAACGTTCAGACAAACCGATGTGATACTGGGAAGCGTAGAAGAACTCTCATTGCTTTGGGGAAGCCAGGCTTCCGGTTTCGGCATGGCAAGTTTCGAAAGATTACTGGGAGAAGGATTTTTGGGAGAGTAACGTGGTACCTCTATTGTCCAGCAAATATTCGGGGTTGTTCCGAAAGACTTGTGTACCTCTCGGAGAAGCGCCGGCCACACACCCTGTATTTCTTCGCGCATAGACCCTGATGGTAGGTGCTTCTTAGTGATTCTTACTTCGGCATGAGAGACGTCTGTGGACCTCTCCGCGTGTTCAATAATACCAAAAATGTCTACAAGAAATAATGGATTAGAAATGATACAGCTGTTCAAGCAGAAGTTCTGACCTTTTAAGATGAATATGCGATGCAGCGTGATTTCCCAGAGATTGGTAAAGGACCTCAGTGATTGACATCGGAGAAGAATATGGTTCCCAGATTCATGATCATGGAGGCAGTAGAGCACCAGGTGTTTTGACAGTCGCGGGATTTCAGAAAGAACACGGTCAAAGGGAAGAGGCTTTAGACGATGATTCGGTTGGGCAACTAAATCTTTGATGGCCATGGGAAACGTCCGATCATAAAAATGGAGATTTTGCCACATTCTGGAGCTCCTGTTCAGCTTCATTGACAATAGAACAATGTCCAACGTGTCGTTTCCCTTGCCTTGGACTGATAGACGGACCTTTTGTCAATCGCTGGCGTCTTATACATCAGACGAAAGATACCAACCTTCGATAATCTCTTGCTTAGACTCGTCATCGATATCCCTCCGTACCCTAATGTCAATGGTAATACGTGGGGATTCTTTAACTGAGGAGCGTGTCTAAAGTAAAATCCTGGCTTAGGAAAGTCCTTGTACACGAAGCACTGCTACGCACCAAATGCTTCAAGTGTTTGTCAAAGCGCAAAGATTTTTGATCTCCAACGTGTTTATCGTTAATCTTTACTTTATTCATATGTTCTTCAGTATCGAGAAGCTGCAGAATTATGCGAACTAATCAGCTTACCGTCGTACAGGAAAAGAATTGTACTTACGCTATCGAGCTGCATGCTTCGGCCCACTTCGACGATGGAGTTTGTAACATTCTCGAATGCCTCACAAACATCTGACTTATTCGTCCTCGCTGATTCAAGTGCGTCTTCTGCTTTTTTAAGAACGCTAGATAGAAAGGCGAAGGTTCAGCCAGATATCAGGTATAGGTGACGATCCCCCTTACCTCTCGATTGAGCCAAAATTCTGGTCATTATCGAAATCTGTTGAACGTACTTCCTGTACTATAATACGACAGCAGCGAACTATCTCGGTTGATTGAAGGAGATTAGCTCGACTGGTTTCTGCGACCTTCCGGCGAAAACTTTGAAGGAAGCAGATGAGAGGCATTATCCAAGAGTCGCAAGGGATCAGCAATAGAAATTGCGGCTTTATGACTGCTCTATCATTACAAGGGTGTATGAATATCCTTCACAGGACGCGTTTTTGGTGAAGTCGACCAAGAGATCTCTGAGATAGTGCGGTGCCAATTTTCTTCGTGCAGAAGAAAGCGGCTTTTGAGAGAACTCCCGAGTCTGATTGCTTCACAAACATCAGGTCATTTGCAGGTTCCGTGCCGTGCATGACCAAGGCTGCAATTAGGACGAGACGAGGATGAGGGCGGAGGATGCCGAGTAATCAAAAATTAGCTACCAATCATATTTAGCGGGCTGACCCTGTGTTTCTCGTAACATTAACAATGTCTTTCTGACCCTTTCACCTTCATCTCCCTCGTCACTCTGCATACAGCGTGCTCGTGCTCTTTTAAGGTGTTGCCGTTGTAGGAGTACATTATTCTCCGATGACCAGCGCTTAGGATGAGTGCGGAGGATGCCGAGTAATCAAAAAGTAGCTACCAATTAGATTTAGCGCCGGGCTCGTTACATTGACGATGTCTTTCTGACCCTTCACCTTCATTTCCCTCGTCACTCTGCCTGACGGCAAAAGGTTTACGTACAGCGTGCTCGTGAATCGTTTGAGGTGCTGCCGTCATAGGAATATGTTATTTTCTGATGACCAGCGCTTAGTTCGATCTGCAACTGGGACGTTGCGGGTAACGAATTTGTCTTGGTCACTAGTCTGTCTGCCAGATGGATGCTTGACTTAAAAAGATCCATGGTTGTCCGCTTCTCTCCCTGCCACAATGTCTCTCCACGAACATCTTACCAAGCTCAATAATGCCACTTATCCTGCTACAGACGTGATCAAATCACTGATTGACATTCTATCTCACGAGCTATGTGATTCCAACCTTCGATGAAGTTCTCATACTTTTTGCGCTTTTATTTCGAGGTCTCGAGATTTGTGCGACCATATTAATTTACTAATCAACAAATCCATCGACGAGGATGGCTGGACCAGCTACGATGAATATATTGCTATGATCGAACCTCTCGAAACGTATGTGTTGCTATCATTTCGTTGAATCTCGTTTTAACAGAGCGCACAGCCTTCTTTTATCTATTTCCGAAGTTACAGACACTTCTTGTGTTGAAACTTTGACGGACACAGTCGATATAAGCGAGTGGATTGAGGGTGCACAATTATGGAGTGTTGACCGCCAGAAAATCAAAGATTCCCTAAACTCTGTCTGCTCCGAGAAAGTGTTCCAGGTACGTGAACGTAACAATGGTTCGCCTCCTTTTGTCGCTCATGTACCTTCAGTCACTGCCCCAAACCATCACGTCGGAAGATGTTGTGTATGCAGCGAAGCATGATGACAATGTGTTCATGGACAACCTTGTTCGAGCATTGGAACGCCGTCTATCAGAAAAGCGGGCCATGTTCTCTGCCGACGGACACAAGCAGCTTGTTTTGATTCAAAAAGAACTACAAGCAATACGGTCCAAGTTCCAGAGCTGCCAGTCAGACGTATGAAGTTTTCACACCTGCTTATTGAGACCTCGTCATTAAAATCGGTTTTCATCTTAGAAACTCCTCGTTATTGCAATTAAGTCGACTATTCTTGTCAATGGTTTGACTGAGGTTACTATCAATACACCTGTGACTCGAATTCGGGAGCGATACGGATCCTCTGCAGTGATTTCCAAGGCTTATGAGTATGATCTGCATTCTCATTACGCATGAATCAATTTCTAACAAAAATCGGATAGGCTAATTAAATACATATCGGCCAACTTCGACAGATCACATCTATCCGAGATGCAGGAGAAGTATTCCAACTTCGTTCTCCTCCTCACTGAAAGCCTTGGTCAAGGTACGTTGTCCTGTTACGAGAATAATTCCAAATAGACGTCCCTGGGACAGACCTTCCTGAAGACATTGGAATGCCCGAGAGCTTTCTTAAACTTAGGAAGCTCCCAGGACAAATTAGACCACCCTACTACCTTCAAACCCTGATCTTAGTACAGTATTGTAATATGCTCGTTAAACACTACCGCGCGACGAAGCCAAAGCCATCACGAAAGCATCTAGACAAGTCAGTGCACAATCTTCTCATACTTCTATCTGCCGCTAATGCGCACTTTGACCGCAGTGCCCTTACAGCTACCGTAACCGCTCTGCAAGGCGCAGCCAAGCTGGGAAGCCAGACCTTGAATGGGTCAACCTTTGATTTTGGATCTATGCAGTCCAGCGAGGTCACGAGTACCTATCAAACCGCCACAACCACGATCCAGTCTTCTTGCAGTGCTTATAAGGTGCGTTTTCTGCCCTTATTTTTAGAATGTGTCTTTCATCGGTGTAGATCGAATTTGATGCTTCCCGGATGCACACCGCGAAGGAGAATGATACGAACCGACTACAAGCATGGAGAGACAGGATGAAGGTTCGTCGCGTTGCAAACACTCGTGGCAGACTCAAATATCTTTAATTCCTGCAGGCTAGGGACCGAAATGAAAGGGGAGCGCAAGTCAACATCATCGTCAAATTTAAGGATGCATCCAGAAACTTCCCGCTGCTCAACTCTTCCGATCTCACAAGTCAGTCTTTCCTCCGTTCTTGCCAAATTGTGTGCACTCATGCTGTTTGCCTAGTTTCCGTTCCATCAACTACATCTTTGGATGTTATCCTGTGGGAAATAGTTTCTCGCGTGGAGCCTGGCATGCGCGATCGCGTTCGCAGTAGCTCCCACTTTGAGACGGTTTCTCCCCGGGAGGTTCTGCAATTGTCCGATCCTGTGTCTAAAGTTGGGAAGCGCATCTTGCAACTTACTCTAGACGCCTGATCAAATTGGGACGGCCTTGTTTGTTGTTTGTTGTGTATCAGTATTGTTTTGAGGTCCTTCGCTTCCGACTCACTGGCAGTAGATACCAGTCATGTTTTGTTTTTGTTCACTCCGGAGTCTTTGAAATACACATCTGTTCTTTATGTTGCTGGGAAACAATGTGTACAGTCGTGTATGCTGTTTCTTCATCGCAGCCAACGTCAAACACGAGCTATGCACTGAAACAGCTGGAGGAGGTAATAGGTGTGCATGAGAACTGACACCCCGACCTTCCGACACGCGTCGATAATGTTCTTGGGTTCGACGTTGACCTAGGAGGATAATGAGTATCGCGAACAAGGTATTAATGGAACAAGACAAGTAGGTACGTAGTATTACGCAGAATATCAGGCTAGTTCTGTAAACATTTTACTCCTGTCACCGAATAGGTAACTTTCTTCAAAATTTCATATCACAATTATTTATAGTTCCTGCCAGGCGGAAATTCTTTTGCGGAAACATTTTCAGCTCCGTAAATTATTTCCTTCAGGTGGAAACTATTCGGTGACAAGAGTGTTTGGCATTCTCGGTCTAGCAAGTAAAGGCATTGTGACAAAAGATTATATTGCCACTTGCCATTTTTAGGAGAACTGAAGGTAGAGCATAGACAGCTACTAGCGTTCTAAGCACGAAGAGCAAGCAACAGGATCATCGGCAAAAAAGATTTGAGATTACAGGCTTACAAAACGCTTCGAACGTTCCTGTATCAAGATACTATTGGACATATACTAATATGGAAGCGAACACGATTTCTCTGACGACAGGTCTGAAGGACTAGTGGCCCTGTCGTCAGCCTTCGGGACTCGGAAGCTAGGTAGCAGCCTACACATAAGCAGAACTGCATAGATGGCAGCTATGGTCACGATTACTTTTACTGCCTTTGTCTGGGAAATGCAAACGAACACAACGACCTGCGCAAATAGGCACCATGCCCCCAGAATTAGTGAAACGATCCCTGCAGAACAAGAGTCAACTTCCGATTACTGGTATCAATATATATTTTAAATAACACTGACAGTGCCACCGCGTCCAGGTCCAGGTCTTCTTCATCCCGTAGTAGACTAGAAGGTCTTTGGATTTATCGATGAAGCCCGCGGGAACTTTGTCCGGATCCGCAGAGGCAATGTCCGGAAGGTCGCCCAATTCGTCGATAAGGAGTAAAGATGTAATCGTTGCGCTTGCATTCAGTATGATGGCACCGAACGATGTGACTTGGAGAGCCGCAACGGCGTGAGGATTCGCGGTCTGCTTGAAATCGGCATCGCTGACAACGTCGTTGATGACTGAAAGTAGACCTGCAGCCACTCCAGCAAGCAGGCTTGTCTGTCCAATGCATTCAGCAAGCATCGTATAGATATCTCGACAGACATACAACGACAGCTGCGCTTGAACAAGTGGATTGCCACCCATTCAGATGGTATTCGACAAGTGACGGGAGTTTATCTGGATAAAAGGATCAGTCGCCTTTCTATGTTGTTGATTATCCACAACCTACAACTTAAATTCCTCTGAGACGACATATCAAGAGCAGGAGAAGGAACAGTGCGGGGGCAAGAAGAGAATAGATGTGGGGTTGCAGTGGTATAGTAGACTGATTGACGTGCGATAAGCAAGAAAGCCTTCGATTGCGGTCACAAATAACAATCACCTGCTGTGAAAGTGTGCTAGCAGGAACCTGAGCTGTTAACACGAAGGAATGAATGTCCAGGGATTATGACTTGGAAAGTGTCGTAACTGTGTTTCTCGATGCCTTGCGGTTTAGACGGAGAAATTCGTGAAATTCGTGAAAGAGATATGGCCATTATATGGCAAGACTCAGTAGGCGCCAGTTCATGGTCCCAGACGCCGGGATGCCACGGTACGGAGAGTTCGTGTCCCCGGAGGTTCGCAAAGTCACAACATGCGGAACACTTCTGGTACTCAGAATCTTAATCCGCGTCAAGTTTGAATGACAATTTCACAGAAGAGGCCTGAGTCATATTTCTTCTCACAGAATAAACGCCTGAGAACATATGACCACGGAGAACCCTGCGAGACAGTAGATACCAAGCGCTGGCATGAGGTTGTCGAGCACAACGCTATTTTCAACAGCGCGGTCACAAAAAAACAATGGGTGGGCGTGGCGTGAAATGTGAACGTATGAGTGGCGCCCGGAAGGTGAGCCAGAAGATCAACGTAAGATCCGTTCAACTTCGAACACTGTTTCGTGAGGGGGGGATCAAAGAAATTACATTCGACCCTGGGGGAAAGCAAACATGCGCCAACAAACGTTACGCGTCCCTTGCACGCGCCACCGTGACCTTCATCTAACTCACCATCATGTCGTCCTCTGCATCTACTTCCAAGCCCGTTGAACCAAAAAAGGAGAAAGATAAGGAGGAGGAGAAGACAGAGGAGAAGCCACAAGTTAACACGCTTGGTCTGTTGGAGGAAGATGATGAATTTGAAGAGTTCGAGACAGCAGGTATGTTCAAACTCTCTGTTGTTCCGCTCAATCTTATCGAACGTCTCTCATCATAGACTGGGATAATTCCCAAACGGATATGGCGCACCTAAATGGAGCCGCTCCCGGTGCAGCAAAGTCTGGCGGCGACAAGCTCTGGGAAGATAATTGGGACGATGACGATATCGAAGATGAATTCAGCGTACAGTTGAGGTACGCGACACGCTGCAACATATACGTTCCCTTCATTAACCCCGACTATAGAAACGAACTGGCAAAGACAGGAAAAAGCAGTGGGGCCGATATGGAGCAATAGGCAATCTCACGCCCTATTACGATGTACAGTCACATTTCACGTGAAGTTGATTGTCAACCTATTTCTTTCTGTTTTGAATGGCAACTCGTCACCGGTCATTAATTACAGTCTGCACAAGTCATAACGACGTCACAAAGCTACGCGATCATGAAGTCCCGATTACACCGGAACCTTCTTCTCGTCTTCTTCTTCTGCTGTATCAGATGAAATCTCGGTCTCACCTCCCAAACCCATCTGCGAGGTATCATAGCCCTTTGATTCCAAGTATTGTCGGAACTAAAAGATTGTCAAGTGACGTACGGGCAACCGTACTACCGCACTTACTGCGATGTCTTCTTGGACCATACCATCATGGCTCAAAGGTTTGATGAACAAGTAAGTCACAATAGCGCTCAAGACGGCCAGACCGCTGCCAACCCAGAAAGGTCCTGTGTTTCCTCTGGCCGTGTCGTCCCCGCCGAATGCTACAGTATGTCATTCGCATTTTGCGCAGATTCTCAAGGATGTCGACCCACCGTCAATCATAGGAGGGAATGCTGGAAATTATGATCAATACTTGACGGCTGCAGAACGGCTTGGATCTCACCCCAGGTACCCACGAATGCGCCGACTTTCCCGACGGCTGCGGCTATTCCATAAAATTGTCCCCGAATAGCTGTGGGGCTTGTTTTGCTTGCTAGGAGACCGATGTTGTTGCCGGGACCTGCCATCGGTGACTTAACAATCTCGTTGCAGAAACTTGCGGTTATTCTTACCCAATTCTCCAAAGCTCAAGAAGATGCCATAGACGACCTGACATGACCTGAATGAGTACTGAGGGGAAATGTTGTGGGGAAACTTACAGCAAATGCAGCCACGTGCTCGGCAAGCCTGAGCGTCGAACGTTGATCAGCTATCAGCCATTTCTCTGTGATCCACTTACTGTTCATAGCATCCGCTCATGATGAATCCGATAATGGCCTGTGCTAAGAGTCCTACAATCTGTCGGAAGGCTTAATGTATACTGCGCTCAGTCTAAGAACAGTACTTACCATCGTCCATTTGGGCCCCAGGTAGTCGACAACGAAGGCTCCAAGGAGAGTTCCTATTGCAGGTGAGTAACTCTGTACTTCTGGCCCATGCGTGTTGCTTTACCTGGGATGTAGAACAGACTGCCATGAACGGTCAACTTTACGGATGTAAAAAAAGGGATGGAATGGGTACTTGATAACGACGTTCCATCCAAATACGATGCTAAGCTTCTCGGAGCCGCCAGTAATGCTGCCATGCTGTCAGAAGACCAATCACCATTTTTACGACAGGCGCCTACTTGTTTACCACTGTGGAAGAATATATACCGAACTGTACGCTGGTGAGTTCAAGAGAAAACGGAGGCGGTTGGTATTATTCTACTGACCGGATACCTGAAAAAAGGGTGAGCAATCATTTGATGGTTTAGATGCAATATAAACGCTCACGTAATGAAGTCGTATAAGAACCTTGTAGGAGATGTTCAGTACGGAGCATGGCTGTTGAAGAATAGCGTACCAGGTAAATGAAATAGCCGCCAACGATCCTCCATAGCGACGCAGGACAAGCATGTAAGGAATACGAGCACGCTTCATAGAATCCTTCTTGTATCGCTCAGATTCATCCATCCGAAGCCGCCAGATGAAAACGGCCAATGCAGGAACTACTCCGAGCCCCAAGGAGAGACGCCACACAGCACGAAGGTGGTTTTCGCCGAAACTATCCCATCATCACGCTCAGCTGGAGAGAAACACACCCAAAGCCAGGAGATGCTCACATCCAGTACAGCACCAAGACAACAAAGGCTGAAATCACGAACCCGACGTCAATCATGCTATCTATGTGCGCATCAGCCATCGGCGTATACTTTTAATACCGATCTCCTCACTGGTCGCCAAAGTAAACCACCGATGCTGGGCATTCTTGCTTATGGTGGATTCTTCAGAGTTCTCTGAAGCAGCTACGGATCCGCAGGGATACTCGGCGCCGATACCGATACCAAGAAGGAACCTGAATGCAGCTGTTGGGTAAATAAAGTTGGACTAAAAGGACGCAGACTGACCGGCAGGCAGCAAGCATACTTAGCATTCCATCGACACTGTGATGGGCACCCGAAGACGCCGCGGATAAACCTGAAAAGAGGGCTACAATACCGGTCGCCGTCATCTGAAAACGGTAGTCAGTCGAGGACCGTAAGAGTTGAGTGGGCGTAAAGCGGACTGACCATGCCAAATTTGCGTCCGATTCTATCGGATAGATAGCCTATGAGATATATTGATAAAAGATACAGTGAATATGTCGGCACACGACGCACCGAAGACGAGCATTCCAACGACTGTACCGGCAAAAGCCAAGCTACTCACAAGAGTGCTGTAGTGCTTGTTCACTTGACTTCCATAGATACGCTTCAGAACTATCATCCCTTGAGTGTCAATTCTATGACGGAATGAAGATGCACTGACGGGTGTTCACTGTCGTCTGCAGTTAGCAGTGCCTCGAGCTCACTGCAAGGATACATAGGCTCACCACTTCCGATAATGTTATTGGCGTAACCTTTACATCCAACGACCGGGATTGTTAGTCGACATGGTCCGAATACGATAGGACAGTCATACCATCAGAGAACAGCGCGGTTCCACATCTATGGAAGATACGTCAGGCCTTCACGAAGGAGCAAGACAAACCGGACGTACGCGAAGATTAGGGCGACACTCTTCAGAGGCGCCATTCTTGATTCTTGGCCGTCTTGGGGAGGAAATTGAAAGAAGGAAAGCCTTCTTAAGCATCGCAAGGGACGACTCTACTTTTGAATATTTGTATACTGATGCATGATGCGTGATGGACAATGACGCTCCATCAACGGAAGATAACACTCTTCGGGGCTAGTTGCTTCTCGATATTATTCGAAACGAACGTGCGTACTTGTCCTGCGTCGGGATTCGCAGCTTTTTTACCGAGAAAATCCCCTATTAATCACTCATGATCCTTAGTCCTCAAAATTGAATCCTTCAGCGACAAGAAGGAGCATTCCCATATGAGCGCCTTTCCGTTTCTTGCCACGTCTTGAACATTGACCGACTCGGACGTAAAAATTACGGTTCTCTATCAGGCACCCTCGCGCGTAGTCATCATCCGATACAGGCGTCCGTTGGTCTAGTACGAATACTTGCTACGACACGAGGCGACGGCGCACCATATGCCATGCGTTCTGGGTGATCTCGCGACCCAAATATAGAACCTGTTGGGGCACATTGGTGGCGCGTACGCATGGGTCGGCGCGATTGCTGCAAACCGTTTCAGGTCTCATATCTCACCGATCACCCACGGTACTTCAGCCTTTGAAGCTTCAGATTTCAGCTTCAGGGTTAGGCCTCGTATTTCTCCTCAACGAGAATAAAGGGCCGCAGCTTCAGAGCATGGAAGGATCATGTAAGTTGAATGCAAGTACGTTGTCTAAGCTGTCACAGCAGTCAGCGTCCCGTGGTCCTAGGCTATGCTACTAGTACCTATAAAGTCGCAGCGTACCTAAGCTTTTGGATGTCGGCCCAATGTCCCAAAACGCCTCTTTGATCTTGACCCTTCAGCCCGATAATCCCTGCAATACCACTATCACTGACTAGGACGACGGCGGCAAGACTCTCTACTAAGTCTACACTCAATACGAACCTTCAGTAACAACATTTGTCAAAAATGGAGCCGGGAATATCATAGCCTCGTGGGAGTGGAGAGAGATCCGGTCTGATATCATCACTCTCTTCGGTGGGAGTCCTACGCCTGTCAGCTCGTGGCTGAAGAAGAACATCGTCCCTCTCAAAGAGTACGCGTCTTTAATACGTAAAACATGACCCTCCACTGACTTTCTAATAGTACAGTCACGCTCGAAGACCACGCAGGGCGTAAGTACAAATGGAGGGGGAATGGATCAGGACTTTCTTTCGAAGTGAGCACTTATATCTAGCCCTTGTATCCATGTAACACGAACCGCCTCTTCCAAGCTCTATCGCGAGGATGATAAAATCCAGCCCATTGCCCGCTTCCAGAAATCTCGGCGAACTGCAGTCTCAACTTACACGCGGGCTCAGTTGATATTTGACGAACGCGGGGAAGAGATTAGAGATCTCATTGTGATCTCGTTCCTTGTGCTGGAGAAGAGTCGAAGGACAACAGAGAATTCCACTATGAATAGGGTAGATGTTCGAGCCCTGCCAGTTTTTGGAGCTGTCTGAGACTACGTGCTCAGGCATGGAGGAACCTAATCACTATTGTAGTGACTTATGAGTATTGAAGCTTGTAACTTGTAATTATACCAAGTCTATATTGAGATAAGTACTTAACTCTTCAGCTGCTCACCTGGAGAATCCTCGCAAACAGCGAAGGTCATCGGTCATGTACCTACATTATCTAACAGGGAGGAAAGCCGAGGAGAACAGATGAATAATGCTTTCTCCTGAAGATCCCGACATCGACTACACGGTAATGAATGGCACTTGATACTCCAACAGTCTGTATATATTGATCCTGGATATACAACACGATACATGAAAAGTCCTCCAAAACTACACTAAACAATCATCGACCACCGACATAAGTCACGATTGTGGTTAACACGACGCCAGTGATTTAGTCAAAATTTGGCACTTCAAAAATATCCGGACGATCTAACAAAGCCATGAGTATAAAAAATGGAATAGCCATGGAACCATACCTTGTCCGTTAGCATAAATGTAGTCTTTCTCCTTCTGCGCGAGGTGCTTGAAGTAACTCTCGGTCTCATGTGCTGACACAGCGACCTTAGGGTTAGTCAGAGCGCCTCCACGAACGGCAGCTTGGGCGATGTGATAGCGGGATGTACGGTTAGCAAGCATCATCTACGGAATAAACTCAGGGCCCTCTTCAAAACACAACAAAACCAAACTCACATCAAACGGTGAAGTCGTCGTTCCTTCTTCGTTGTATCCTTCGATAGATACCCTTTCAAGTCTTGGCCGGCCAAACAGCAATCCCTTCAACTCAATGGGATACCCATGGTAGTTGAAGTGGATGGGTTTGTCCTCGGTGAACAAATTATTGAAGGCGTCCTTGGACAATGCGTGGGGGTGCAAGCCCGTGGCAGCCAGGATCATCAGATCGGTGACATTCACAACGCGTACACGAAGATCGGGCGCGTATTTACGGAGGAGAGAGGCCGCTGCGATGACTTCAAAAGTGACTTCAACGCCAATACCGACAAGAACACTACAATGGAGACTTTTAAGTGAAGTGAAAGGTAAAATGGCTAACACTGACGTACACATCGGGGTCGACTCCATCGTCAACGCTAGCGAACTTCCAGACTGAGGCACCAGCGACACAGTGCTATTGAATAGACGTTCAGACATGAACTTGGACGTGGCACGAGTAGAAGAACTTACGCGGTTGGCTTCTTCGGCTGAGAGCCACACAGGTGTAGGCTGCTTGCTACCGACCATCAGGTTGACGTAATTCTTGGCCCTCAGGCAGTGGGAGACCGTGGACAGGAAACAATTGGCATCAGGGGGAAGATATACGCGAGCGGAGATGGACTTGAGATTGAGAACGGCTCCGATGAACGACGGGTTCTGATGCGAGAAGCCGTTGTGCTCTTGCCTCGTCCATGTCGACGTCTCGAGATAGTTAATGGACCCCACATCTTGCCTCCAAGGTGTCTCAGCAGCCTGAGAACAATAATGTGAAAAAGGCACAAGCAAAAGTAATGAGGCATGCAACGCACCATCTTCGCAAACTTGGCGTATTGTACCATCATTGTGTGCACGATACCCAAGAAGGCTTCGTAACTTGGGAAGAGACCAGTTCGTCCGGTGAGTGTATATCCTTGGAGCATACCTTGGCAGGTGTGCTCGGACAGGATCTCGACGACTAGGACGGCCGTAAGAAGACGTAATATAGCACTGATAATGCTAACCTCGACCGCCGCTTGCTCTGGAAGCAATGTCCCACTGGAAATTACGACCACTGTTCTCGAGAACGGCATCAAGCTTATTGGAGACAAGTTCATCTGGAGAGAATATCCTGAAGGTAGAAGGATTTCTGGGGAGAAAAGGATGAGGAGTCGGCATGCAGTATTTTGAACCATGAACTTACTGGTTGACAACCTCCTTCAAAAACCTTCCGATGGCCTTCATGCAACTTTCTTGCGATCCTTTCTCTACAGCAAGGTCATTCCATTCAGGAAGGTCGAGTGGTATGTATGCCTTGTAGCTCTCCTTCTTCTGACCGAGCTTCTTCTCGGATTCTTCTGGAATGACGCTGAGAATCTCATCCACAGGAGAGCCTTCCGCAGTGAACAACTCCTCTGGCCTGTAGCTCTTCAACCATCTCTGCAGCTCCGCAAGTTCTTCCGCAGAGGTTTTAGCGTTTGGCAACGGAACCTGATGAGAGTGGAAGGACCCCTCGATAAGCTCGCCGTGGAACGATTTGGGCCCAGCGAGACCCTTAGGTGTACGAAGGATTATAACGGGCCAGCGAGGCTTGACGATCGGGTTTCCGGTCCGAGCAGCTGTTTGAATCTTCTTGATCTCTGCCAACGCCCATTCCATAGACGCGGCAAGATCGTTGTCGATGTTGTCAATGTCAGAAACGATGCGCACTTGATAGCCATAACCGCTGTTCCAAAGAAGTCAGGATCAACTAAAAAAGTCAAGGAAAAGAGAACAGTACATGAAAAGGGCAGTCATCTCCTTATCATCCATCGTTCCATAGATAGTACGTTCCGAAATCTTGAAACCGTTAACGTGTACGATTGGGAGGACAGCGCCAGACTCGGCGGGGTCGATGTACTTGAATCCGTGCCACGCTGTGGCGGTGGGGCCAGTCTCGGCTTCACCGTCACCGACGACGCAGGCCACCACGAGATCGGGCTTATCCATGACTGCTCCGAAGGAGACACTGAGCGCGTATCCCAGTTCTCCACCTTCATGAATAGCACCCGGAGTTTCGGCATTAATGTGACTGAAAGGTGGGAGTCAGAGCATGAAGTGTCATGAGGAGGAGCAAGTGACCTGGGGAATCCACCTGGAGCACTGAACTTTGAGATGAGCCCTCTGAGCCCTTTGTAATCTCGAGTGTATCCTGGAAGGAAGACGCTCATAGAGTCTTCGAGCCATAGACAAGACAGAATGGCGGGGGCGCCATGTCCTATTACGCGTCTCTGGTGAGCAATGAAGTAAAAAAAGAGGTAGGAGAAGCATTTCTGACCAGGGCCAACAACATACAACGCCTCCAAGCCGGTCTTGCGGATGATTCTGTTCATATGAGCATAGACCATCACAAGACCAGGACAAGTTCCCCAGTGACCAAGAAGACGAGGCTTTATATTCTCGTATGTGAGAGCCTTCTCGCAGAGAACATTGTCCTTCAAGAAGATCATTGCTGTGAACAGAGAGATAAGCCATCGTCGCGACGACGCGTCATGTTAGCTCACCTGCGGCGATATAGTCGGCTGCGCGCCTGAACTTTTGAACAGCCTTTAGTTCATCGGCGGGTAGATAGTTGTGAGTGTCCAGCTTGACGCTGAGGTCGAGGAACGCGTCTGGGAGCTGCGAAGGGTCTGGTAAAGGATTAGGTTGAAACAAGACTTGGCCTGGCATTTTGCAAGGTAAAGTTCAAGTGGGTAATGAAAAGATAGGCCGTTGGCAAGCGGATCAGCCATTGCGTAGTGAAGGTTTTATATAGGCAAGGTTTAGTTGGAGATGATATTATTGGAGGAACAAACTTTGTCTTGGCGGGACCCCTGACACCCCGAACTCGGATCGACGAATCCCTTTGCTTTCTACCAGCTACAGTGGACTTGTATTCCTACTTTTATTGTATAACGACTCCGTACTCAGCGGATCCAAGTAAGTCTGTCAGTGTCCGCAGAACTGACTATCCATACATATTTGCATAGAAGGAAGTTCCAATCGCAGCCCTCGTAACCCGTACGTGGCAGTGAACTCGGTGCATAGGTAAGGGATGCACACGTAACACGTACCAGAGCTGAATCGTTCTATATCCAGGCTCTGGCTAGGAGTAAGTAGAAGCAAGGTATGGATCAGAACGTACCACACGTTTACCGAACGAATCAAATGGTCGGGGATTCGGAGTACGTATTACTGACAGCTAAAGTGCTGAAGTGTTCCTAGCCTTGGTCTAGACCAAGCATTCGAGGTGACATCAAGATCCGCCGTCAACATAATTATCTGCTCCTATGATAGCCTTACCGCATACTTACTTGGCCTGGATTCTTCGCAACAGCACATCCTCTATCCAAACGGTCCTTTCAACACCTTGAGCCTCGCGCAGGGTTTTCTAATCGCTGTCTCGTAAAGTCCAGACCGAAGCCGGCAATTTATTTTGTAGTGACCTCAGCGTCCACAAGCAAACTCCAAGACAACTGGGCATTTAGGTCCGGGTGCTTTTGTGAATCAAAAGAAACGTCGTCAGGCCTTTAGATTCCTCAACTATGTCTGATATCACACCTGCTTCGAGAACGGGCTTAATCCTCTCTGCGAATGCTGGTTCCTCTTCGCTCAAGATATCTCTCTACGAACTCGTAGGTGACAACGCAGAGTCGCCCAAGCTGCTCTTGACTTCGTCGATCTCCAATATTACTGCCCCGCCGGTGAAATTTTCGTTTATACCGTTGTCAATCCCGTCCGAGACGCCTCACATCAAGAATGAGGAAGTTCCGGCCATTACGGAACATGCATCCGCATTTGCTCATTTCCTTGACTCGCTCGAGAGCAAAGCGAATATTGACAAGAACCGAATTGTTCAAGTCTGCCATCGTGTCGTTCACGGCGGGGACTATACTGATCCCGTCGTCATTAGCGACGAGACTTATGACCATATCGAAAAGCTATCGGACTTGGCACCTTTGTATGTATTTCACGCAATACTACTCACTACGAGCTAAAGTTTACATAGGCATAACGGAGCCGCCCTTGCTGTTATCAAGACTTGTATTTCCGTTCTTCCTAACGCGAACTCGATCGCGTTCTTTGATACAGCTTTTCATCGCTCCATCCCGCCGCATATCGCAAGTTATGCCATTGATCAGACAATCGCGAAGAAACGAGGCTTAAAGAAATATGGATTTCACGGTCTCAGTTGTACGCAGAGATTTTCCTATGGCTTATCATTGCTCACACAATTATAGATGCGTTCATACTACGCGCTGTTGCGCAATTTCTCAATAAGGCATGCACCTACCCCACTTTATGAAATTGCGAAGACCGGCTAAGCTAACCTTAATTAGCCGCCGTCCACACTCAATTTGATCATACTTCATCTGGGCTCTGGCGCATCAGTGTGTGCTGTGAAAGAGGGGCGTTCTTACGATACGTCAATGGGTTTGACGCCCCTCAATGGGCTTCCGGGGGCAACACGTTCTGGCGCGATTGATCCCAGTCTCATCTTTCACTACACCAACAAGGCGGGAAGGATAAGTCACGATCCCAAAGTCGCGACGCAGCTACACGTTACTCAGGTTCGTTTCCAGCACAATACCTGTCTTATCTATCCAGTTAAATCCCCACAGGCCGAACACATCTTAAACTCCAAGTCGGGATGGAAATCTCTGACGGGAACGACTGACTTTGGACTCATAACCAGACGTGCAAATGAAGGCTCTGTTGTCGACCGAATGGCCTTTGATCTCTTCAAAGATCGTGTCTTGAACTACATCGGATCTTATCATTTGAAGCTCGATGGCAAGGTTGACGCACTCGTCTTTTCAGGTGGAATCGGGGAGAGAAGCGTCGAACTTAGACGTGCTATCGGAGCCAGGTTGGAATGCCTTGGTTACTCTGGAGTGGGGAGCACTAATGAAGAGGCCGATCGCAAAGAAGGCGTGGTTATTGACGTGAGCAGGGGTCACCCAGGCCCTGAGACCAAGAGGATCTTGATATGCCGGACGGACGAACAGGTAAGGGTATTCCACCAACTTCACTTCACTCAGCTCAAGCGTCTATACAGTTCGAAATGGCAAGACAATGTGCGCAAAGTGACAAGTTCTGGGAGCACGCGCTTGCCGATCAATTGTAATACTCCTCGTTTCGCATTCTATTTTTGTATCGAGCGCCAATCCTACTTTTATTCGTACTGTGCTGAAGTCCTTCCTAATAAGCTCAACGCCATGCTGTCCTCATTGTCTTGAGGTTGCACATCGTGATGTGGCACTCCTTTCTCTTTTTCTCTACGTATTTTCTCAAGATAGAGGAAGGAGGCCACGAGGTGATCGAGCCTTGTTGAACTACTGATGCCACGATCATAGATCACTAAAGATGCCGGCGAACCTCGGGGCAGCGAGTTGCTGGGAGGGCATTGTCTGTGAAACTTGGCGACGGGTGATGCGTTGTTGCCGGAGTATAACTGCAGACGCGTGAGTTGTTGCGACTAATTCGATTGGCAGATTCATACTAACTGTCAAGGATAGACCAGCTGAGTTCCCTTTCCATTGATATGCCTTCCAGATTTGGTCTTTGAAGGACACAGTCCTAAAGCCACCGCGGTCGTCAGACAGCAGCCTCTCTCATTGGAAAATGCATGTGACTCGTACGTGTTAAAGGGATTCATGCTTCTCTTCAACCAGCCCTTCACGGGAATCGGCATGTTGTCTCCAAACGATATCATATCCGACCTGTACCTATGCCATTCGAATGAAGCAACGGTGGTCTCCTCTCCAACGGTCGATGGACCATCGATAGGACTGGCTGCCCTTCGTACGAGGGTTAGATGATGTTTTTGCAGCTTGATGGTGTCCACGCTGTAGTACAGATGACCCGTGTCTCTGTCGATGATATCTGTGCGTGTCGGGTCATCTGGTTGGAATAGGAGCGAGAGCGCTAGACGAGAAGTTTCGACAGGGCTGTCGATCGATTGTGACCGTATGGACATGAGGGCAGGTGCTTTACTTGACATGCGAAGGGGAGCTTTATGATGGTCCTCATGGTCAAAACGAGACGGGTTAGACGGAGTGATGTCCAAGTAGGTGTGTAGATTCTATGCTGACCGATCATAAAATGAGGCTTCGTCATGAGGCCCTCATGAGGTAGCGTCGCATTCCAATCGCGTTCTGACTGAAGGATATAGGCGCCTAATGAGTACAGTTGGCTCGATTCAGTTGAGCCAAGTATAAGGCGAGGTAATCACGCGGTGATAGCTAGTACTGCAATACTATTGAAACCCTCGTCTACCAAGTAGGCATACATATAACCATAGCTTTCGACAACACGATCAAAACAAAGATGTCTCTGCGATCATATACGGGCCTCCTCTAAATCCTGCTCTGCCAGCTCTCGTATCCGGTAGTATACATCATTCAACTCTAGTTCACCCAATGTATCGCACTCGAATGTATAATCTTGCACAATGCTCTCAACCTCGTCAGCTGGCATACCCGGCCATCTTGATGAGATTTCGTCAACTGTGGGTATTATCAGCGACACATCTGGGATGGTCTCATAGCCATCAGGCTGATCGGGTTGTGTCAAGATGTGACAAAACGTGGCATACAGCGCCGTGCCACGGAAGCGTTCACTCAGTTCACTATCAGAAACATTGGCCGTTTGCCGGATGGTATTCCAACTGAAAAAGCTCAGGCTTGAGGGTTGCAAAATTTAATATGGTTAAACACTCACTCGTCATGGATGTATATCCGTCTCCACACAGTTCTGAAGGCAGATGTTTTTCGGGCACGAGGAATGTCCTATTCTCAAAATTAAGAATACTGCACAAGCGAGACAAACCTTCACAGACCTGAACTCCTGCGAGTAAGTGGAGTGCCATGGCAAAGTCGCCGAGAGTCTCATTGTTATCTTTAAGAGACAGTACGTCCACCGCATCCTCGATTGACAGAACCTTTCCTTGCAGCACGTTCCGGACAAAATCTTTGAATACCTGTAGTACCGTCAAAAGATATTTTCAGGATCGAAAGCTGGAGACAAACCTGCGTTAATGCTGGCCGATCAGTCAGACGAGTGGCCTTCTGCTTGATGATTGCGTCTGTCTGACTGTCAAGAGACTGTCGGCCCTTCAGTGTCGCAAGCACAGCGTTGAACTCTTCAAGCAGACTTTCATGAACGCTGACAAAGTCAAGGCCATCGTGGAAAGCTGCAAAAACATGTCAATCGACTGTTTCTTGATACTTGATGCTAATCACAAACCGTCCGAAATGCCGTCGTCAGAGGGTGCTAAAGTTTCTTGTTCATGTGCAAGATGCGACAACTTGCCAATACTAAGCATGAGCTAAAGGCAAAAAGTAAGTCCACGTTTCACAAACGAACGAAACTGTCTCACCTGTTTTGAGGCTATATTCGTAGCTTCGCCTGACTCGACCAGTAGCGCCTGAGCCGCTGAGGCGTATCGTCCGTGACCCAGATCATGTATCCATGATATCAGCGAATTAGCATTATCAGCGAAGAATTTGTCCATATATCCTGTGTGGGATTCGTCGAGAGAGAAAAGTACTCGTAATTCGCCTTATATAACGCCGTCAGCGCTAGGCCTGCTCTGGTGAGAACGTCCTTACCATGTTGAATATACCACCGATAAAGCTCAGTCGCAAACTCGTCTTTGTACAGCTCGATATAATTCTGGATTCGGAGTGCATTCGGATTTTGCTCGGGAGGATAAACAGTCTCCCTGTGGCATAATGCCGCTAAGCTGGTAAAGTCACGATACTTCTCGGCAAGAGAGAATGCAGCTGCTGGGTGTCCATTTTTTCCTATTTCAAGAGGTAGAGGAATTTAGAAGAAGATAGACTCGTTACAGAAGGCACTGACTCAAGATCTCCAATACCTCTGGCCGCAAATGGGTGAAATTGTTAACCAGGACACGTTTCTCTTGCTCCACGCTTGTGTCTTCGGATCTGCATGCTGGGGTTAGTATGGGGCTATTGTGATTTTAATATGGTAGACCTTGACAAATAATCTAGTCGTTCCTGCATACATGCGAAGAGTATGGCAGAGAGTTCAGGAAGTTGTTCTGCAGTTTCATCGTCCGTTATGGCATGGCCTGCACTTGCAGTCACCGATTCAACTAGATGTGTTGTTGCATCAAACAGTGCTCGGACGACATTGATGAGATTTATGTCGCTCGTCCATGGGTTTATCATGGGGAGATCAATGCCATAGACTCCTTGATTATATTCCCGGTAGTCGAATGCCGATCTCAGCACCGTCTGCCCCTAGTCATTCACGGACAGTCTCTAAAATAAAGAGCAACTCACCAATACAATACGATTAGCCTCAGCTATGAACTCTCCGGTATTCCCACCTGTGGCTTGGGCGAGCTTCAACGTTATGTCAGGTATGCGTTGAATTAGTATCCCGATATCGGCTATACGGATGCGGAAGAACGTCCGTATCACATCTTCGTGGTGACCTTCTTGGATATCACTCATGTAAGACAGGACGGTGTCGTGGAGCACGCTATGACTTGGGTGACTAGTGCTAATTAGCATCGTTTATTACTTATGAGAATGCAGTAAGCTTTGAGAATCATAATTGACGAACCTAAGAAAATCGTTGTGCTGCACCCATAACTGATGTGACGCGTACAGTTTTTCGGCATCTGCTGCTAGGTTTTGGCGACATCTTTGGGAGAGCTGTATTCGAAACAAGCATATAAACGAAATGCGCTCAAGAAATTATCCTTGCACAGACCTTGCCGAGTACCGCATTGTCATTGATAAATTGTATCAAAAAGCTGAGACGTTCCTTGCGACTTGTGAGGTGAGCGCTTAGATCGTGATTTCTTTGTACCAAGACGAGATCTATGAACGCATCGATGAGCATTCCAGCGCTTGAAAGAAACGGTCTACCTGACTGCAATATGGCCTGGCTTAATTGTTCGGCGCCTTGCATCAAGCTTTCTTCATCAATATCAGGAGGGAAGGTAAAGGTCAACGGATTCTATGCGAAGTTGAAGAGAATAACGTCTGTGAGATTGTCGCTACTCACGTTCGGGAGAGAACCATATAATACTGCCTGCGTCATGACAGATTTGATCGAGTTAACCAGCCCGGTCCTAGGGTGAATGAGCATACCTTGAGAGAGAGATATAATCAACATACTGCGAGTTTACAGTCTTGACCTTGTCCATATCAATGTGAACTTTCATCATGGTTGCCGCGGTCAGCATGAGGATAGCACTATCTGAATGTGTGATACCAACACCCAATGTCCGATCCGCCTTAGATCGGAGCTCTAGACGATCCTTGTATTGAGACTCTTGACAGAACTTTTAGCCACGTTAGGTGAAAACGCAAGCAAACTGTGTTACCTGTGGCGCAAAGAGCAATCGCATCTCCAAACTGTATGGCTACGAGTTTCCCGTCCTGGATGAGCTGCAGTCTAGGATGCATGGGAGCACCGGAAGATGAGGTCTGTCAAAGTTTCTACCGTTAATCACATCAGATCTGTAGAGATATAAGTAAAAACCTACACTTTGGTATGGAACGCTTCTCACACTGTCCACAGTAAATGCATCGTTGGACAATGTAAGGTGAACCAATGAATAAATTCTCCTGATCCCACCTGTATCCATGTTTGTGTATATGTGTTCCTCTTCTCCGCCAGCGTATGACAACAAAACAACAAGCCTCCCCTGCCTGATACGATGTGACGCGTTAACTCCCACCTAATGTGGGCAGAAGAAATGGCGTACCTATCAACTGCAATGTCCAACAACTCCAGATCCAAGTTCGCATCGTCTTGCTCCACACTACTTCCAAAAGTATCCCTCAGGGCAGCCCGAATGATTTCTGAAACTTCGTCATCACGAACGATGTCCTCCCAGCCCTCTGCTTTGAGCTCCCATAGCTGTATTCTGGTGTCGATTAAAGCCCATATTTCTCCTCCATCAACAGTTTCGCGACCAAGGGCAACGGCACTGACGTTCCCAGGTTCAGACGCTAGAGGCGTCTTAGATCCAGAAGATGGGAAGAACGAAGAGTAAAGACGGGTGAGCGACAGAGAGGATGTAGGGCGTGCAAATGCGTGAGATGTCAGACGGAGGTTCCCCCCAGAGGATGCCACCATAAATCGAAAAAGAACACCAGAGGTAGTCGAGGCGATGTAGGTCTGGGGCTAACGATAACTCTATTAAGTGAGCTGTTGTCGTAGTTGATAAAAGTGGCACTCACATCAACACGAACTAAATTTGTAACGAACTCGTCCGGAGAGAGGCCCAGCATAACTGACGAAAAGTGGTCTCCGCCTGCAAGACCAATGCCAATACTGGCCCACATGCGTATTTCTCCACACGGTGAGATGAGGATAAGGCCAGGTTCACGCGCTGTACTGTAGCTATTGTAGGGAATGAGACTGTAGAAAGGTGGTGATGTCTGCTCGTCATCTGCTGGACAACGAAAGATATAACATGTTGGCGTTCCCCTTATGGCCTGCAAAGAGAAGTTACGAGGCGAAGTATTTCAGAACGCCGCAGCCGTACCTGTGAATGTTGCCACACATAGCATGTTTGCTTCGAAGCCACTACAGCAAACCCTGTTAAGGTGTCAATTCCGCCAGTAAATGAATCACCGTAAAAATCTGCTGCATGGTTAAAAGTGCTCCCAAATAAAAGGACAATAGTGCACACCTGCGTGCTTTAACACCAGTAGCACTTCGACTGGCAGATTAGCATAGAATGACACGGCCAGTTGCTCCGACTTGGCCAAGTAAGTGACTCCGGTGGACCTTATTGTGGTTCTGTCTGAAGCCAAGGAGTTTCTGTCATCGATATCCATGGCAGAATCAATAGAGGCGCGCGATTCGTTGATGAAAGAGCTGGTGTCCGACGCGTTGATCGGTGTGCCCAGTCGACTGTTGTTCACGGAAATTTTCGTGTTCCCCGGAGATACAGGTGCTTGGCGCAAACGAGCTGAGCGGCGAGGGGCTGGCGAAGGTGAAAATGTCGCCATTTTGGCACGGCGGTCAACCGACGAAGTTTTTGTTGGGATAAGACAAGGTGGCGGCGTTTGCCGACAATTGCCCAAATTCGTTCATACACCGTGACCCTTGCTCAGACGGTTGTGGCGCTATATCCATTCGCTTCGCTTCAGCATACAGGCAACACGTACTTAGTACACTATCTTATGCTTGGGGATTTGTTAAGAGTAACGCAGTTTCGATTTCGGTAAGTCTCAGTAAGTTTCATACAAAAGCGCCCACCCCCACTATGTCAGTGGATGCAACCGGATTGCCTTCAAAGATGTCCTTACAATTGGACCTTCATCCACATAAACAAGTGTAGTAGGAAAAATTCTTCCTCTCATCTTGAATAAGTTTCTTTGAGTAATCCCAAGGCCCTCTGCAATGAAACAGCGTTAGATTTGCGCAACTTCCGTCAGAAAGATATACCTCATAATGCGGTAATAACGGCAAGAGGTTTTTGTCGGAAACCCGAAGCCTTTTGACTTTGTCCAGATGGTCTGCATCTTTCATCATAGTCTTAAAATACCGTGCCTAGAAAGGGAGAAAAGCAAATAAGGTCAATGGTAGTTTTAAAAATTTGGCGAACCTCCTGCTCTTCAACCAGTGTCCATGCGTCACCATGACGTCCAGCTCGAGCGGTACGACCCACACGGTGCACATACTTACGAATATCAACAGGGACATCGTAACTGACAACATGAGAGACATGCTGGATATCAATTCCCCTTGATATTAAATCCGAGCATACAAGTCTGTCGATAATGAGCATTAAAAACAAGTCGAACGTAATGATGACTGACATTTGGATTTCTTGAGCCTTGAATTTCTCCAGGACAGACTTCCGCTCTGCTGTTCCGAGATCGCTGGAGTATGGGTGAATGACAATAGGTTTATAACCATTATCATGGCCATTTGCACGAGACTGCTCAAAGTACTCGAACAAACGAACCAACCGTGTAGTAGACTCAGCAGATTTAGTGAACACGAGACAGTTAAGTACGTTGTGCGCATGAATGAGATAGAAAAAGTGCAGAGGCTTTTGAGACGACTCGCACACGATCATGTGCTCCTGAAGAAACGCGAGTCATATAACGTGCAAACTGAACGCCTGAAACGATGAACATACAGTGAGCGACTCTGGCATTGTGAATTGTTCCATGACCATGTCCAAGAGACCCGAGTTCGCGTCTTTCTCGGGTCGGCTGCTGTGAATGACAAAGTATTTGGGTTCTCGAAGCTCCAAGACGGCGATCTTTGAAGGATCGCGCGTCAAGGTAGCAGAAAACAGGAGCTTCTGGCAAGAAGATTCTTTTGGTTCATAGGCATAGTTCGGTCCATCGAGAATGGGACTGTGAAATGGGTGAAAAGCGGGAGCGAATGCATTGTGATGCGGAATCTGCGTCGGTGTCCCAAAATCTAGTGTGGCAGACAAGCTTTCCCGGACAAATTTTGACGGCCGTGTTGCCAACAATACCTGGGCAAGCCAGTCTTGGAATGATTGCGCTAGAAGACGATCCGCTTCATCGATGACCTATAACAGGATCATTCATACGAGAACATTGACAGCAGAAAAGCTCCAAACAAACGAACCAGATATCGTAGGTGCTGGAGAGAGAAATTGGGTGTGTCATTTATATGGTCGATCAATCGACCGGGTGTACATATGAGCACGTCAACTTTGCTGGATCCGCCCTGTAGACTGATATAGGAATCGTATCACCGACTTCCCTGGAATGAGTAGACACTCACTTGATTGTCCTGTCGGCGATTAACTGAGACTGCTCGTGCGAAAAGGAATGTTGCCCGGTAGCTGTACCAATCTACATCACTGTTTTATAGATGCTGAAATGAGAACGACGATGAACACTGACCCTCAGCCCACATCCTTTACCTACGGCTTCGAACGTCTCCTTGACCTGGTTCACGAGATCGCGGGTTGGAAGAACAACGAGCGCTCGTAGACGCGGTACTATCCGACTTGAGAGTGTCTAATGGTTCAATTGATCAATCAAATTAGGGCCGTATATTCTTGATGACCTACTTCCACGATAGGTAGAACGTATGCAAGCGTCTTCCCGCTCCCCGTTGGCGCCGAAACACAGACGTCTCTAGGGGGATTGCGCGGGCAGTATAAATATCGTTTTCTTGCATCCTTGGGCAATAAAAATGGTAATAGTGATGTTTGCACTACAGCGCGAAGATTTGTGACGCGTTCAAAAACAAGCAAGTAAGAATTGACATACCGGCAAATAGATTAGCTATACCGAGCTCATGCAACCGCTTCCGAGACCGTTCACTCAGGTTAGTCCCTCCATCGTCTTCACCACCCAGTGGAATAGGAAGATTCGTCGATGGATCGATAAATTCTGCATCTACTAGAGCTTGGTCCAATCCCTGGAGCGCAAGATCCTGGCGTGAGGGAAGATTTGGCAAGGCGGGCAATGGGAATGACGGCAGGGTTCCGGGGTCAGTAACAGTAACAGAGCGGGGAATACTCGATGTATTAGGTTCTTCATCGACATCCATGGTGTTTTCTTCGGGCTCAGCTTCAACTTTCCGGCGTTTCTTAGGCGGCTTGGAGGACTTTTGGATCACCTCAAGAGGTGGATCCATTTGAACGTCTTCATCACCATCTTTGACTTCTTCGGCATCCTCTTCTTCATCTTCTCTTTCGTCCTGCGAGGTTCGTTCATTGGTTTTCGTCGGCCTCCTCGTCTTTCTGCGTTCCCTCTTCTTCTTCAGGTATCTTTTTTTGGCCTTGGTTTTTTCCTAAAGATACTAGATAATGTCAACAATTCTTATTCCGGGAAGAAAATAACACTAACTTTCGGTTTCGAAGCGCCTGCCTCTGTGACTTCAGTCATTGATGATGGCTGAGTAAAAATCAAACACTGGTTGATAAAAGGAACAGACATGTTGTAGCGTACCTATAGATATGTCCCACAAAATAAAGACAAAACACCAAGCAAAAGTGTACTAAATCGACAAAGCAAAGAGAGGTGTCACGACCATAATGGTCACATATGTGACATTCACGAACTTGTTTTTGACCCCGACTTGCTTGAAACACACCTCATTTACTCTTTTTCTTTCTATTCCTCCGGACATAAGCAGTTTGCTTCACCATGTCCTCCTTTTTTGGAGCATCGACGTCCTCAGCTGCGGCAAACAGCAGTAGCACCGACAAAGATCTTGAAGTTGCTGACCCTCCACCAGACTCGATTTCGTCGTTGTCTTTCTCTTCACAAGCGGACTATCTCGCGGTTGGCAGCTGGGATAATAGCGTATGTTGTGACTCTACTCAAAAGTCGCGTGTTTGACTCTCTTTTGGCAGGTAAGAGTCTATGAAGTTGGAACCAATGGCCAAACACAAGGGAAGGCAATGTATCAACACAACGGCCCAGTTTTAGATGTCTGTTGGAATAAGGTATGTCGTATTCTCTGAACTTCATCTCCTTGTTAACAGAGTGCGTGGTGGTACAGGAGGGCAATAAAATATTCTCTGGTGGCGCTGACAATCAAGCTAAAATGTTCGATGTAACGACGGGTACGGCTATCCAAGTGGCCCAACATGATGCTCCTGTCAAGGTCGTCCGATGGGTTGAATCACCGAACATGGGAGTTTTGGCCACTGGGAGTTGGGATAAAACGATCAAAGTATGTCTTTGGACGCGTGTTCTGGTCGTTGTGTAGTCTGACTCGGTACAGTATTGGGACCTCCGTGCCCAACAGCCCGTGGCATCGGTTCAACTCCCAGAACGGTGTTATAGCTTCGATGTACAATATCCTCTCTTGGTCGTCGGAACCGCTGAGCGCCACATCCAAGTCTTTAGCCTCAACAATCCTACGACCGCATACAAGGTATTGTGTCTTCTCTCGAATCTCAACGTATTATTGACATGAGGTAGACCATGTTATCACCTCTGAAATGGCAAACACGCGTCGTGTCCTGTTTTACTGCATCCCAAAACTCCGGATTCGCCGTCGGTAGTATCGAAGGTCGGGTGGCTATCCAGTAAGGTTTTGTTCTACGTCATGCACCTTCAAATTCTGACTTGGACTTAAAGATATGTTGAAGATAAGGACAATGGGCAAGGACTTCACTTCGCCTTCCGAAGAAGCTTGCTGATGAATGATATGTAGGAGCAATTTCTCCTTCAAATGTCACCGAAAGGACACAGTGCCAAATTCCAAGGATCAGGGAATGGTTTATGCTGTCAACGATATATCATTCCATCCTGTGCATGGAACGTTCTCGACATGCGGTGAGTTTTCGGCTGCTATGCAAGGTCTCGTTTCTCATATTGTTGCCAAGGCTCCGATGGCTCCATCCACTTCTGGGATAAAGATGCTCGTACTCGTCTCAAATGTAATTTTGGTCGCTCTTCTTGACAATTTCTCTTGCTAATGTCCATTTTAGCATTTGAGATCAGCAAGGACTTCCCTGGACCTATCTCCTGCACCGGATTCAATAGAAACGGTAACATTTTTGCCTACGCCATTTCTTATGACTGGTCTAAAGGGCATTCGGGTATGACACCGGGGCATCCTAACAAGCTGATGCTACACGCTTGTAAGGACGAAGAAGTCAAGAAACGCCCCAGAAAGTAGTGCTTGTAATATGATATATGACTTTCATACAATAGTAGCTGTAGGCCTGTCTTTTGTTTTCCAATGAATGAATGTTTTGCTCCTTTGATCTATTCGTGTCCCTCTAGTACTTGTGTGGAGATTTGAAGTTTTAACAACAAAGAGACATGTAATGGAAGTCAATGAGTGTAGTGTAGTATGTACGGATATGATAAAGATAAACTCATAAGCGTTACCAAACGCTCTGTTTACAGAAACCGCATATGCTAAAGGAATGGTACAATATCAGTTAAGTAAATAATTTGGATACACTGAGGAGCGGCGGACCATCGTTAGCCGACGTCCTTGGCCGTGATTCGAACCATAAAGATAATTGATCCAGTTAAACTGAACAGGCTGATAAGGATCAAGCAAGCGCTTGCCCATTTCATCTCTGTTTTACGCATTCTCCTCGCCTCCTCATCGTGAATTAGTGCATCTGGTTTCGATGAGAATATCCACGGAAGAATTTGACGCAGAGGTGAAAGGAGTGCAAGGGCGCCAACTATCCATAAAAGGGGACATACTGCAGGAACAATCCCGCTTATTGAGACACACTGTGATAGGAGCAGCTAGACGTACAAAATCCAAAAAAACAAAGATACTGGACCGGTAAGGAGGACATAGGAGCGGGAGTTATCACAGAACTATAGGGCGGGGGCTCCTGATTTTCGTATGGAGGAGGGGATACACAGGTGTTTTCTTGCTTTTTGGCAAAGAACTGAAGGTGATTCATGAGAAACGCGACGACGGTGATACTATGAAGTTACGCACCTGACGAGCACCAGCCTCTATATCGATGTTAGCTTGTGAGTAACTTGGGCATCGGTCCATTCTCGATGTCTATGGATGGTCAACGTAGGAAGAGAGAAAGAACCGCTGATATTTCATGCGGAGGACGTTAGGTGAGTATCATGCCTGAAGGGTCCTGAGCGCCCTGCCAATACAATGAACCTAAAATATGAGGGCGCTGGAATGGAGGTATTTATGCGCGCGAATATGACGAACCACCGGGAAATTGCAAATAAGTCTGTCTGGTTTAATTGAAACTGTCGTTAGGAAGGTGTATGAACAACGATGTAGCACCAAGTCAATATGAGTTCCGACCTGCAGATGCCAGAGTCAGGAGAAGAAAGTCATGAATACGATTTCATCGCCAGGGACGTGGTGTATCAAGATGTCCTTGGACTGTTACACGTTAACAGGTAAGTGTGTCAAAGAGGCGCCCAACTTGAATGGTTCAACGAGACGCGGATCATGGAAGAATCAAGAGTCACCGCCTGTAAGAGATAACCTGAAACGCCGGCGGTCGGTGTCTACAATGGCATAAGGTGCTTTCTGAAGTACACACTTACATAGTACTTAGAATTTCTCGCGTCAAGTCCGGGAGCTATTAATAGTATATGTCAATCGAAGAATAGGGTGTGCTATGGTGTGCGGAACTCAATTGCCGACAAATTGCCAGCACGACGTTCTAGAGCTACTGCGCACGGTAACACTTGAGCGCCCAAAGAGGCTCTATAATAGAGTTGTGGTAAAAAGATCGGAAATGCTAGGTACATACATCGACAATTTGATAGTCAAAGAAAGACACCCTCCGAACTATCATGATAGTAGCGGAGGGAAGACAAGGAACCAGTGTGTCAACGCTTCATTTCGTGGATAAGTGGGTTTGAGACCGTGCTGAAGCTCGGTCAGAATCCGTTCCGCAGAAATTTGATTTGGCGGGACATCGCCGTCACGTTGGGTGCGTCTACCGTTATTCGGGCTCGAAGATGACCTTCTACCTTTCCAGTGGCCCCGGCAGTTCATCGAAGCTTCAAGGAATTATTATCATTTTCCTAGTGCACCCGTGCTCAACCCTACTCAGAGGGAGTACGAGACTTGTTTGATGTCTAGACGGTCTTCGAATTCTCCCGCAACACATCTCACAGGAGAGAGCTGCGGGGAACCTGCGACTTACCCTCGAAGATTTATGTTCAATGTATAATTATTATGCCTTGCGTTGCGCTTGGCTTGAACGCCCGAACGTCACAGAACCGGGATTTGTGTTTTGGTACACATGAGCATCAGAATGCCACGTAATACTAAGTAGCTAAACACCAACCGGTATAACGTGTCACTTAGTATGCGTTCAAATTGGACCATATGACAGGCTCTGTTCGATGGCTGTTTAGACTCCAATCTACGCCCGTTTGAAACCATCAGCAGGCCTGAATTGTGAAGATGCAGTACATTCACAACATGGATCGTAGACAAAGGTGAGAGAGGTTGGGTCTGTTCAAAATTGTCAGGGAACTTACTCTTGCATTGGCAAGTCGTCGAAGTGATGCGTCGGGCCCCGAGGTATCCTCACGAGTCCCGTGACCCATGCTTTTTTAAAATTTCTTCCGAAATTCGGCCCGGGCCCCGGGGCCGGGCCATGGTCCTGCTTCGACGTTGACGCTTTACGGTTCAGCATCGCTGTTGCTTAACACTTACTACCGTCCGCCATTCACGTGCGATGTCTCGGAGTACTCAAAAGTTGCTCGACCATCGGGAATCAATCGCTGCTTCCAGATTGGCACTATCGCACTACTCTGGATGACTGTCTTTGTTTCTTTGATTTACTGCCATCGGCATCAACGAATTTCGTTAAAAGGACTGTCGGCTACGCACTTTGTGCGATGCTGCAGCGAGTCTATCATGGGGATGTAGATCCTAAGGCTTTTACGTCCCCATGATATTCGCTTCCATAAAAGGACCTAAGTCACCTGCGTCCCCTACCAGCTCTAGTCCAGAGACCACAAAGTTGTGTTCGGGAAGACGCTCACTGTATGGGATGTGGGTCTCACTCTTTGCTCGTGCTCAGTATAATATCCACCACAATCCAAGCCCTTCTAGACGAATCGCGGGACAGCTGTTCGCTCAGATCGCCGTGCTTGTCTGATGGCCTAACTCCGCAGAATTGAGCAATGGCACATGCTCACGAAGAAGATAATATCCACCCTGGTTGTCGTAATTCTATTAGACTGGAGTTCTTCGAAAGTGCGGGGGTGACCAGGATGCCACAAGCATGTCGATCATCCCGAATATCGATACCGATCGCGAACAAGCACCACCCGACAGCTGGGCGCAAGAAGTCAACTGGCTTGTAATACTTGTGAATGGCTGGGAGAGCACACTCATTCAAAGGTAAACCTGTATTCATTCGCAGGTTGAAACTTCCACTCCGTGAGACCGCTGAGAGACTATCCCGGCATCAAGAAGGATGTCGAATCAAAGTACGCTCGATCCACTACCACACCGAATCAAAAACCGTCAACGAGAACCCATAATAGATACCCTGAGCGGTGCTACAGTATGTGATCGCGCTCTCGATGTCTTCTCATAAAATATCGGAGTGGTTACTAGGTCAACAGCGAGAACTTCGAACTAACACTGGCAAACCGCACAGAATGTCGCGGCCATCTCCAATTGACCTTTTGTTCCCACATTTTTAGAGGAACCTCTCGGACAGTGTGGTCAATACCGACGCGTCGCACTTGGGCACGGCTTCTTCGGTCGTACTATTGGAAACATTGATGATATTTAATCTACCTGCTAAGCTAGGTCAAGCCCTCTTGTAAACGTGACCAGTCGACCTTTCATGATGTTCCTGCTCCAAGTTATGGTATGATATTAGAAGTACGCTTTGGCATTGATCGTTTCCTGGCCTCAGTGAGCGCGGTGAGAGGCTAGAAATGAGTACAGTAGACTTTTTTCGCCTCCTCAAAGCACAGCCACGGTCCACGGCATCATCCGTGCTGAGTCGGGCCGTTGCGATTCCCTGATCGCCCTCACATCCAGTACTTCCTGGCTGTGTGCCATCCTTCAGTCTCTCATACTACAAGCATCTAGACCTGACTTAGCCCCTTCCTTCATCGAGTTTCTGGCTCGTGATGTAAGCTTTCGTGTCCTCGGAGTCCATTTTTGACTCTACTCACCGCTGTCTGCGGAAATCAGTGTTAGGTATACTGGCGAAGCTTTCAACGTAACTTTCAATACTATGGTCCGAACTATACGCGCACTGAATTATATTTATCTTAGGATTCAATGTCTACTATGTATCCGCATCTGATCTCGATGACTGACATCAACACTACGGATAGAGAGTGGCACGCCGCAACTTCCTGTAACGTTCTTTCAAGGTTTATGACCGCATGCATATCTACTGGATCGCTGGATGTTCTGTAAATTGGAACAGGTGTAATGGCAACTGCCCGGAATCAGTCGATTATCGAATAAGTGTTCGCGGACGGCGTATTACTTGACCCATCTCATCGTTCAATCGACGATATAAGCCAACTTTTTGGGACCAAACTAGCATATCGAACAGACATCCGAGTCGAGCTCCGAAGTTTATAACAAAGTAAGTAGTTTGAAGTACTCTTGGAAGCGTCCATCTAACACCTCAAAGAAGTAATCCGGATCAGGGTGATGTATGCATGAGCTATGAATACATCGGACAATCAAACATTTCCGTTAGACGAGGCCCACCGAGCTGCTTCTTCCTGGAAACTCTCTGTCCACACGTCCCCCGCAACTTTCTCTTGAGGTATCATGCGGAGACAGAAGTGCTAGTTCGAGCTACGCGGAAAGACGAATCTATTGTCGGTTATTGACTCCCCTTGACCGCATAAAAGCGCATATCAATACCGAATAAGCATCAAACGTATCCATTCGTCTCCGCCATGCCTTTCTCCTCCAAAGAAAAAGTAGTTGGCACAGTCGAGGTTTACGAGCATGCGCCTAGCTCCCAGTCTGACATCGACTTCTTGTCAAACCAAGGTTGCCGAGAGAGAAACCTTGCGGAGCGACGGCTTGTTCGTAAACTCGATATGAGATTTCTGCCTATGGTGACTCTCATCTACCTCATGAACCATATTGATGTGAGTTACTCTTCCTCTCACACAGACTCGTAGATTTATTTTTATCTTATTCAGCGAAGTGCCATCACTACAGCGAGATTGAAGGGGCTTGAAGATGACTTAGGCCTTACTGGTACTGTGCACCTCTTAACGTTCGAGATTTTTGCTAAGACCTGCTTCTAGACCTCCAGTACAACATCATCCTTTCTGTTCTCTATGTCACTTACAGTCCATCTCAAATTCCATCGAATATGGTGATTTGTTTTTGGTCAAAGTGAAGGATATCTAACTTATTACGCGTGCCCAAGATCTTGAATTACGTTCAGAGGTAACGCATCTTTGAATCAGAAGGTGCACTTCCCGCTCACTACGATTTAGGCCTTCGCTCTACATCGGCGGATGTGTTATTGCCTGGGGTATTGTCAGCGCGCTCACAGGAGTAAGTACCCTACTCTGTAATATATAATGTCAACACCTCTCATTTTAAATGTTCTCAGGTCACCCATTCCTTCAAGGAAATACTTATATGTAGACTTTTCTTGGGAATTCCAGAGGTAAAAGAGGTTCCTTCCTCCATCCTCCTTGATATTAACCATGTCCAGGCCGCTTTCTATCCAGGCAGTATGTTACCCTTCAATCGCTCTTCCATTTTCTGAAAACTTTGACTCGGCAGCTATCTACTTGCTTTCAAGTTGGTACACGAAAAAGGTGTGTACCGGAAGGAAGGAAAATAACTTATTCCTTCTCACACTCATCTTCTTATAGGAACTGGCCTTTAGGTCTGCCATTCTGTTTTCGGGCCTTTTAATATCCAACGCATTTGGCTCCGTGCGTTTCATTCCATCGTGGGGCTTCTTGACGGTTGACCCATCTATCTAGTTGATGGCGGCTGGTATTCTCGGAGAAATGGAGGGCGTCCGGGGAATCAGAGCTTGGAGATGGTAAATAAATCTCTCTGTATACGGCAGGCGACCACTTCTGACAGACATCTCTCATGCAGGCTTTTCTATATTGAAGCAAGATCTCTCCTAAATCTCAATACTCGTACTCATCATGCATACGTAGGGGGCTGTCACTGTCTCTGTAGGCTTCATGAGCATGTATGTCGACTTCAGCGATACTAATGAGGCGTTACTGATGATTCTCTCTATAGGTGGCTGTTACCCGATTATGTCTGTGTCGCCACTACCTATGTTATAATATTACCGACATTCTGACGCAACTATTAGCCCCGCAACACACGATGGATGTCTCCAGAAGAATCTCGACTTGCTCAAGTGCGCCTCGCGGAAGATGCCGGGGAGGCCGACAAAGACAACAAAGAAGACTCGTAAGTGTTTGCCCTGGTTGGTGCGTTCTGATTTAATTCACGATGAAATATAGAGTTCTCCACGGGTTGAAACTAGCGCTGAAGGATCCCCGAGTCTATGCATTTTGCCTTCTAAATATCACACAGGCTTTAGGAATGAGTTTTACCAACTTCTTCCCCACGTTTGTCCTTGATTTATCTTTCCTTGCCATCGGTTTTAATGTTCTGATACGCAGATTAACGCAGACTCTCGGGTTTTCCACCACTATATCACTCCTTCTTTGCGCGTATGTGTCCTCGAAGAGCTGCGTAAACCTTCAATAACCTACGTTTTGCAGTCCACCTTGGATCCTCGCCGCTGTATTGTGCCTGTTTAATGCGTGGCATGCAGGTAGGAACTTCTCACATTATATTGCAGCCTGTGGACCGATGACTTACTGCTGCACAGACCAGACCGGTGAACGGTTCTTCCATGTCTCTGGCTGGTGGTGGGCAGTCATGACAGGGTTTATTATTGCGCTCTCGACCATGAATACTGCGGCTCGTTACGTGTCATTGTTTTTCATGGCTTGTGGACTAGTTGGTCAGTTTTTATGCTTTCAATATTCACCTAAAATCTCATCACGCGCATTAGGCACTAGTATAACTATCGTATGGTTATCTAATTCAATTCCTCGGCCGCCAGCGTAGGTCTTTTGTCCTTCTCGAATAATTGCACTTCTTCAAGATACCTTATTATTAGGAAGCGCGCGGCTGCAATTGGCATGGTCAACGGCGTCGGGAACCTGGGAAGCTTGTACGTTAATATCTGTTTTCCCGCCACCGATTCCATCTCACATGCCGTATTTTTCTCAGGATAGGATCCTATACTTGGAAGGCCGTATGGGGTCCTGAATACCACAAATCAATGTTCATCTCTCTCGCTGCATTAGCTGTCAGTACAACGGTGTCTATTTGTAAGTGCCGGTTCATGTTTTGTCATTGTCTGCCTATTCATATTGTTCCACGACAGGTATCCGCCAGAGTCTCGTACGCGAAAATAAGAAATTAGCTGCTGATGAGAATGCCAATATTGACAGTGCACGAGTAGAGGAAGCTGCTCGGTTGGAGGGTATCACATACGATGAGGCGCTAAAGAGAAGGAGAGGGTTCCGATACTTGTATTAGCCATATAGCTTATGATAGATTTCGTCACGATTATTACATGCATTTTCTGTTATTATGGTCAGAGTCCGATAGGCTAGTAACTCCTCAGCTATTTCGGGATTTGTCCCGGGTGACCAGAATGCCTGTCGTGCTCCTCTCACCTCACGCGGAAATCCATATCTCAATTAGTACAACGTGAATGAAGAAATTTTGAGCCCGAAGTGGAGGACAATGTTGTTTGCGATCGTAAGTTCAGCGTGGTTCATTGCTAATTGAGTATGTCCTTATCAGCAGACCGACAACTAGTAGGTTGGAGGGCAGAAGAACCGGAGAGATAATTGTGTCGTTACATGAAGCCAGCAAGGAGACTCTAATTCAATAAACTGTACAGTACTAATTTCGTAGTAAAACATTCTATTTCTAACTCGTATTCATCCGATTAGATCCCAATCATGAAGCCTCACGATTTGAGGCCGACCCGCCAGCGCCTCCACCAGCTCCTTCATTGACGCCCACCACGGGTTCTGTCCACGACGATTCTTCATATCGGCGTGTTGCACCATATCCTGCACAGGCACCCACTTGATCGAACTGGATTGGATCGTAATGACAGCAGCCGAATCCGGAGTTGCGTGCCTCGTCTTGGGATGCTGCTTCATCAGCTTGTCATGCTCTCTTTCTATAAAGGCCATGCATTTCAGCGAAAGACGGACTGCGCGAGCCCGGTCGAGGGGTGATGGTATGCCACCCTGCAATGTATGTCCCAGGGATGCAGACCGGGAGTCGAATAGGTCACGACCTTCCTCCTTGAACACTTTTGTGATGACATCTGTTTTGTATACTTGAGATGCGGCTTCGTTTCTTTGAATAGTCAGTAACGCATCCACGACAAGCACGGAGGACCTACTGAATTACGAGGCGTCCTTCGCTCTTCCCTTTGACATCGAGGCTGTACCTCATCTTCAAGTACCTGACATCGCGTCTTAGGGTATCGAGAGATATGCCTACTTCCGGTGTATACACCAGAGAAGCACCTACCTAGGTTCTATTCAGCCATTTCGCCAAGCCACGGCAGAAGATGATGGCCACTCACCGCCAATGCACCCATAGCGGCAATGTATCCGCAATTCCCTCCTTGAGTTTCTACCACAAACACCCTGTTACGGCTAGCGCTAGCACTTTGCTTGATGGCATCGCATGCGTCTACCAAGGCATTCAAGCTCGTGTCACTCCCCAAACTATAGTCTGTCATTGGGACATTGTTGCTGATCGTGGCCGGGAGATGTACCAATGGAATATGGAAAGCAGGATAGTGCTTTCTCCCTTCCTCTAAAATCAGTAGCGCGCTGAAAGCTTCAAATCCTCCGATCATCATGAATGCTTGGAAAGAATATTCTTGGAACTTTGCCGCAACCGCACCTAGATCGACGGAGGGCAATGTTCGATTTGTCCCCAGTTCGGAACCACCTCGGGCCATCCAAGAATCGACGCCGAGCCACGACATTTCCGAGATATTATCATCAAGAAGACCACGGAAGCCATTGTTGATCGCAAAAGGTGTATGGCCTTGGCGAAGACAGTATCGAACCGCAGCACGAGTGGCGGCGTTCATACCGCCCGCAGGTGCCCCCATGCTGTTGGACGGTTAGCAATTGAATTACACTCCTGTTGCCAAACTTACTGCAAGATAGCAACACGCATCCTCTGCAAATAGAAAATGAGTATCTGTCCATGTGACGGCAAATATTTTACACCTACCTGGGCCACAGGCAATCTCCTCTCTTCCTCCAATGCAGATATGGCGTGGAAACCTTCTAAACTTTCGCGGAACTCTGGGTCTCGAAGAGACATGGCCTTGTCGAAATCCTTATCCGCAATGGCTGTAGCAACTGCTTTAGTCTTTCCAGTTGGTGAGTATGACGCATATAAAAACAAGGAAATATCATACCATTGTAACTGCCTCAACCAACGGTACCCTTGATATCTTATTTTCCTGCATTCCAATCATGTATGACGGTGTGTCCGGTGTGGCTTCCAACAATGCATCGATTGCCTCGACGGCTTGAAGAGTAGGCTTCACAGTATCAGTTAGATGTGTCTGGTCATCATTGATGTAATAGCACTCACCATGATGCGATCCATAGCACATGGTTTTCCGCCTCTTTGAGTATGTCCAAGTGTTGTGACCCTTGTGTCAAGCCCCAGCCGTTCACTGAGCACGTCTTTGACGTATTCAGCTCGAATAGGGTTCAGATTGCAGTCATGAGCTCCTTCTGCTACAATGACGATAGTTTTTCGTTTACCGACTTCTCGGTGCTGTGATGTATTAGAATTGGTCATACCAAATCGCAGTGATACACTTACACGATGGATAGCGGCACACATTTCGTCTTCCCAAGGGTTGACTTTCGGAGGTCGTTCGGGAATGAAGATAAAATCAGCCCCACCGCTGGTCGCGGAGTTAGTGAACGATATCTGAGACTAACGACTATGGTTTACCTCACGCCAGCAAGAAGAGCCAACCACCCGCAATGCCTTCCCATGACCTCTACAACAAAGGCTCGTGAATGACTGGTGGCAGTAGAATTGATATTGTCGATAGCTTCACAAATCCGATGGAGGGCAGTTGGCGCGCCGATAGTCAGATCCGTCAACGACATATCATTGTCAATGGATCCAACAAGTCCAACGATTCTAAGGTGACGGTGCAATGCAGCTTGAGCTTCAGTGATCTTAGCTGTAGGCAATATTTTAAGAAAGATTCACTGGAACGAAGAATAAGCATACACTGAGACTCGAGTTCAGCAACCAAGCCAGGCCATTCAGCGCGGAATACATCCGCTCCTGTAAGGGAACCATCTCCTCCACATACAAGAAGGGCGTCAATGCCTTCTTTGATCATGTTATGGGCCGCAGCCAACCGGCCTTCATGAGTTCTGAAGGCAGCAGAACGCGCCGTACCAATTAATGTGCCTCCCTGCGATGCTCTGATTTAACAGATACAAGCCCGGAGATGATCGTCAGACCCACCTCAGAAAACCAGGCCCTCACATCGTCCCATCCAACACGTACAATGTATCTCCCCTTCAATGATCTACCCTTGGAATTGGAGTAGTCACCCATTCCATTCTTCAGTAATTCCCCATCTCCAAAGCGAAGGTTTTCGACGAGCGTGACGTCAACACCTTCGGCGATCTGTGGGGTGTCCTGGACGTGGGGCGGTTTGTCTTCAGTATTCCCTAGAACGAGGCCTTCGTATCCTTCTCGGACAACCCACATTTCACAGCCTCTGCAAAGCCTTTAGACAGCACGTTCTATCGAGAAGCGATGTACAGGGCTCACTTGATAATGCCGGCTTTCACAGCAGCACGCACGACGGCATTCATGCCAGCGCTGTCGCCCCCAGACGTCAGTATAGCGATCTTCATGGTGGTGTAGAAGAGCGTCAACGTATGTGTGTAACGTCGCAACTCGGAGTAAGGAATGAATTTAAAGATGGCTCACGCACGTGCCGGACTTGGCCAGCTCACGACCACAGCCTCGAACGAACCTCGAACAAACATAACCAGGATATTGCACATCTAGACAAGTATTAGGGCGTCCACCAATCATTGGACACGTCGAACAATCGGGCCTGAAGCCGAACTGACGCGAGGCTCGACGCGCTTTTTCCAATTGCCACCGGCTGTTATTATATCTACCAAAGCCATGGTACACGCTCGTTTCAACGAGAAAGAGCCCAATCCCAATCCCCACGTCAACTTCATCACGCCGCTTCCAGCCAATGACCAAGACGATGCAAGGCAGCTTTTACGTGCTCTTGCAGCCCAGGTACGGCCGGTCATGAAAGCCCACGGCTTCGTGGTAAATAGTTTTGAAGAGGTGGGATCTTTCCTCTGTCAAGCCCCCCAATCTCACACTCTGCACAGTACGAACATAACAATGTTTTCGCAGGAAGAAACTGGAACAATGGCGAAACTGTCGGCGAGCATCGCGGATTTTCCTGGGATCTGTTACAGAACTCCTGATCATAAACCATTCAGAGCTCGTTCTTCGACGACCTGGAGGGTCATTTTTACCTACTTATTGGCTCATGAGCACTCTGTGTCACGAGGTTTGTCGCGCATTTGAATGTACGAGGAGACATAACTGAAATAAGCCCCCAGCTAGCTCACATAAAAGTATGTTTTACATCTTTCCTTGAAAGCTCCTTCTAATTTTTCAGCATATGAACCACGGCCCTGCATTCCAAGCACTGTGGAAACAGCTTCGCACCGAAGTTCGCAAACTCCAAGATGGAGGCTACTACGGTGATGGTCCGTCTCGTTCACCTAGCATCCTGGCTTCACCGTCTGAGTTCCCATTAAGGATATTGGTCTGCAGGAACACGCCTCGCCGATTCTGCCAAGGTAGCTGGAGAAGGGATCGATCCGGGGGATCTTCCAGAATACATGGTATGGGGCGCAAGTCTACCATCTCTGACGTCAACCTTTCATGTCACATATTTCAGTGCGGGGGAGCTCAAACACGCTCTCGTCCATCAGCGACGCGTCGTAGGCGTTCTGGCCGCCGTAGCGAAGTTGTGCCTTCGAATCATACGGGCCGCCAAACCACGAAAAGGCGTAAAGCCGGGGGTCGAGTTACTTCGAAGTACGCCTTCCAGGGCGAAGGATTATCCTTGAATGATTCAACGGGCGAAGAGGGAGTTAAGGGAACCGGTTTCAAAAAGCAGGCAGGAAGGTATATTTTCCTATGAGACCATTAACGGAGCGATACTCAGGTTGCTGTGTAGCAAGCGAGCCCGCGAAGAGAGAGCACTGGCTGCCGAGCGCCGACTACAAGCTCTACAATCTCGTAAGTTACACCCGGTAAATGTAAATTCCGATCTGACTGGCTGGCAGAGTCGGCGGTCAAGGTGGACATTAAAAAAGAAGAGGAAGAGGTATCGGCAGACCGCTCTGACTCCGAGGTGGAGATAGTCTCAGAGACAGACGGAGAACGACGGGAGGCGCTTATATCCTCCGAGAAAGACGACCTTCGTAACCTCAAGTCTTCATGGGAGGAATTCAAAGACGATTTCATCTTCACGGGGGATGGCAAGGATAATGTGATAGAGATTTCATCTGACGAGGAAGACGTGAAAGAAGAACTTTGCGACATTCCCGTTCCCTCGGGATCGACCTTTACCAGCGGCATGAACGACGGAGAAACTCGTAGCAAGTATAAAGGTAAAGAGAAGGAAAAAAGTAAAGTCAGTTTTCGTCGCGAAGTGCATGGACTGACTGCCTTTTCTCAGAAACGTCTCCGCTAGGCCTAGGTAAATTGGTCAAGACAGAAGTCGATCTCCGAAAGAAGGAAGCCCTAGGAATGGCTCCTACGCAAGGTAGTAGAAAACTGGGCAGTAACAGTAAAGAATCAGGTGATCGTGTCCAACCTCATGCTACAAAACCTTGGTCAGAGACTGAGTTTTCGCCTACTGAGCCTTGGGAATGTGCTGTTTGCACTCTGTTTGTCATTCTTTGAATGTCTTTAATCCAAACTGGCTGATGACATACCATACAGGATTAATAAACCTCGGCATCTGGCATGCTCTGCCTGTTTCACCCCCCGGGGAAATGACTATCTATACGACAAATATCATGGGAAAGTGTAGTAACCAAGACAGCGAAATAAATTACTTGGATCACTTCCTAGTCACCACGCTGACGTATGAAGCAGAATTCTTCAAGCTACCCTGGCCGCGCTCCATGCTCAAGCTTTTTTTAGAGCCAAAAGAGAAACAATACCGATGCAACAATGACATCATTCATTGGATAGATCAGAACACGAAGGTAAATGCGTGTTTCAGAAGCCCTAAGCAGATTCAACAGATCACTCTGAGTCTTTAGCCACGAATGGAGTGAATGGCTCTAAGCTCAATACTTCATGTAACCAAAATTGATTGACTATCATCAACGGTCGGGAAGGACTGGTTCGAGTCTATTAGTCGGGTCTCTACATCAGTTCATCAAGAGATTCAAATTCTCGTGGCGTTCTCCCTTCTAAGAAGTAATACCTATCTGTTACTATGAGCCAAACATAAAGATCTTCTTTGCACGCACGAATATCAAGTTTGGTATGTAAAACCATTCCTATCTTTCGAGCGCTCGGCGGAAGTCTTCTCCGTAGAAGTTTGTTATTGCCATGGGAGCATGAGCATTTCGGAACATCAAGCTGACCATACTTCAATATCAATAAAGAAGTCATCCCATAGCACATTCAAAGAAGCGAAGTATGGTTCGTTTAAACATTCTTCTCCAAATGTAATAGAAAGTATGCACTACGTGTTTGAGAGTATGACTAGATATCTGATCATGGGGGTTTGGGATGACACAATCCAATTTATTCGTACAGCGAGTGCGGAAAACAGGTCATCATAATCTCTATCCATGGGTGGAGGAAGAAAGTGGTATAGTAACAAAAAATGTTCGCTGTGTTCCTCGCAAAAACTGAGACGGTGGAAGATGCGATTAAAAAGAATAGAAGGGTACTTGTTGCGTGAAAAAGAACGGATACCACACAAAGCAGTGAAATGTTCATGAAAAGAGAGACCAAGACCAAAGGAACTTCCATCATTTTGAACTCATGCAAACAGAGCGACGATGGCAGCACCAATAACACCAGCAGCGCCCATGCTTGAAAACTGGGTGGGAGCGGCATTGCCGGAGCTGGAGGCAGCGGCACTTGAACCTGCTGAGGTACCTGAACTTCCAGCAGAAGATGCGCGAGAGGTGCTACCACCAGACGAGGCCGCCACTGTTGTCCTACCAGAGGTGAGCAATACCATAGGAGGTTGAGGACAGAGAAAAAATACCTCGAGGTAGTGCCTGCAGGCGTGGTTGCACTGGTGGTAGCACCACCAGTGCTAGTAGCGGCGGTGGTAGTGGCACCAGCAGTCGTAGAACCAGTCGAACCAGATGTTGAAGAGCCGGAAGCCGACGAGCTTGTGCAGTCGGTGGCTATGACATTGCTGAGTAAGCAGAGTTAAAGCTAGTCAACCAAACACATACAACCGCCGGTTTGGACAGTAACGGGAGCAGTCTGCTTCACAGCGCCAGTCTGGTCACGGATGTTGAAAACGAGTCCGGTGCCTGTTAGCAAAATGAATAGTTGGAAAACAATGTCAGGAAAGCGCAGCTACCTTGAGGGAAGGTGACAGTCCAGGTGAATGAGGTACCGGTTTGTTCACCAAGGTTGGCAATGGGGTTGCCGTTGGGGTCGGTACCAGAGGTGACACTAGAAGACAGTTAGAGCCAATCAAGTCGGACGCCAAATGCTAACTCACGTCTAAAAAAAAAAGTTAAATCTAAGTCGTCAGACAAAAAATGACAAAGACGTACCAAGAAATAAGGACCTAGGGGAAAGCGACGTCAGCTTGGGCCCGCCTTACACGAAAATGGACCTACCAGTTCCTCCGGTCCAGCTGAGAAGGGTCGGTAGGCACTGCGTCAAGCCGGAGCTGCGGAAAGGTGAGCTGGCTAGTAGTACTGCGCAGGAAAAGATACCCACGGAGTGTTGATGGTGAGGTCGCCCTGGGCGAGAGCGCTACCGACGAGCGCACAGACTGCGGAGAGGCTGAAGAGAGAGAATTTCATGGTCGGTTGAACTGTTGAGGATGCTGGGGACAGGGAGGAAAGCTGCGGGGCGCTGCGGAAGATGATGGGAGGACAGGAAAATTGCCAGACAGGACACGCCACCTGCCTTTATAGGACTCGGCCGCCTGTCTCTTACGTAAGCAGCAACAAGGAATCGCCGAACGGCTCAAATTTTCTTTGCTTATCTTGGCACAAACCAGGCTCCATGATTCGGTTTATCCTTGGACTGTTTGCTGGAAAGCTCCGTCCAGTCAAACACTGTCAGCTTTTACACCCCCAGGCGTCCACACTGCACTACAATAACATAGGGTACTTAATCCAGGCAATACATATCTCTGAGCATATTTCAAGGCTTCAGACAACGTGTGGGCCGCCCTGACCGATTACATGCCCATAGTGACGCTCTCCGGAATTCGGGTCCAGCCCCCAAAAAGCCACAGGAGTGTCGTCATGCTTTGATACCTTTAAACTGACGTTTATATAAAAATTATCGTCGACATTTGTCTGGGAGAGTGCTCCACGCTGGGTGTGAACTGTGTCTGACATACGCATCCATCTGATCTCCACATGATTCCGTGATTCTGAATTTGATTCTAGCCTGAAGATAGTCGCCCTGCAATTTGATTCAACCAATTCGGGTGTAACTCCAGACGACTCTATTGCGATCTCGGGGAGTCGGGTGTCCTTTGTGCACAGCCCAAGGTTCCGAACTTATTTTTCGAGAGCTGAGTCTACATCATGATTCAAGACTGCATCATTGCTTCGACCCCTGTTCGGTGATACGGGGGGTCGTATGGAAATGTTATTCAGCTGGTTTTCAGCCGCACAGTGACTCGTGGACTCGGTAGAAAGGCGCAGCAAGTGCATTTTAACATGCACTTGTCTGTGTCTCATCTCGAGACATTGCGTATGCATAAGGTACTCGCAACGATCTAAGAACATTATGTAAAGGGATTTAGCGGCGTCGAATATAGATGCACAGAGTGACACGCAAATGCCGACTGTAGATAAGGCGCTACATTATGGAAGAAGCGTGTAAGCATGTCTCTCCAGTATCTTGAAAGTGCGAAGGTACTCTGGAGTATCAATATTGAGATGTAAAATCATCTCCGGGTATTAGCAGAGCATACAATTGAAGTCGAGGAGATCATCGAATCGAGGATTATCTTACTACATAACCAGAGCTTTATTTAAGCTCCAAGGGCATGAACAAATTCGAGGAACAGAAGCGTGGCGAGTGATTGCGGGAAATGTTTGCACTTAAACTCCGTTTACGGTAAGTAAATGCGTCTCCTTGGCATGTTGTTTGTAGTTGTTTGAAAAATTCTCTTCCTCGTACCTCTTCCTCCTTGGATGTGGCCTTGACGTATCACAAAGTTCTGGCCATTCGTGCAACATATACATCTTGTACGCAAGAATCCTTCAGCTCTCTATTCAAGTAGTTTTATTTGAACTGACAACTGCTCGTCAGGCACGGCTTGTGATATTGTAACTTGTTACCTTTTTTTCCCCTTCACGCTGGCCTCCATTATCCTCTTGCCATTTGATTCGGTCATTTGCACTGAAGAGGTCCGTACAATCCCAATCTGCGCGTAGGAATCGTCTGAGATCACGCCAAGTGTCATGATCGATAGCCCCAATGCTCCTTCCAATCATCAGGCGCAAGATTCGCCCGAGTCTCTGTTCGGATCTCCGCCGCCTTCTCCAGTTATCAAAGGTAGGTCACCATCACCATTGCTAGCATTGCCTGGTTCTAGCAGTAGCGTTGGAATTTGTCGAGTGTCTACACAAAACGTGGGGACCATTGCACTTCCTGGTTCCCATCTTGATTCTGAACTTCCAATCAATCCATTAGCCTTGTCGTTGAGTTATTCTCCTCGGCCTCCGGCGCAAGATCAAGTCTTTTCGGCCCCGTCCAACTGGCGGCACCCTAATCATGCTTCGACCTTCGCCTTCGCAACGGCGACATCATCAGCCATATCCTCCTCGTCATCCACACCAGTATCCTCCAGGTCATCTTCCTTAGCACCCAATCTCACCTCTACAACAAAGAAAAAGAAAATTCTGAAACGGAAAACCACGACGTATGAGCGACCCCCTCCCCCCGAAATTCCTCTTCCAGACCCCTCCGGACCGCCACCCTCAAATTTTCTCCGTAGTCAAAACGCTTTGCTCGGAACCGCAGGACTTGTTGCTGGTGTTAAACCTTCTACTATCACTCACAAGGACACACGGGGCATGACATCGAACAACCCAATTGTTATTGATGACAACCCCCCTCCACCGCAACCAGTTTCCAAGCCACTATTATCCCTATTTCTCGCCATGAATTCTTTGGGCCTGTCACACCCGTCCAATCAAGAGATCGTTCGAATATTGGTACGGCAGAAGGCGATATTTCCGTTGTTGGAAGAAATATTGAAACTCATTGCCAGCGGTTCAATACGCCCGTCCCCTTCGTGGAGGCGGGATTATCAGCCTGGATCTACGAAGAGGCGGAAGCTACGGCACGTTCCAGCTGGTGCGAATGACTGGGACGTACCATACCCATTTGCACGCGGTGAAGGTCCAGAAGAGTATGACGCGAACTGGGCAAAGGAAAGATGCAAGCAACTAGTCTCTCAGCTGGTTGGTCTTATTAAGACAGCGACTCGGAAGGCTGCATTGAAAAGCTATCTTCAGCAGTTGAAGTTGAAGGAAGCAGTGTCCCCCCAACACACTTTACAGGATAGCAAATCTTGCACGCCAGAGCCGCCGTGCAAAGCAGAGGAAGAAAGCAGCCTTATTAGGGTGGCTGCACATAATGCCTTGTCCGCATCCTCTCATCCCACAGATGAATCGCCGCCGGCAGTCGATGTTACCTACATTGAGCATACCGCACTTCCCACGACTGCTGTTCATGCAGTTCCATCTTCATCGCTTCTCGATGCCGCCGACTTCTCTCAGAATGCAACTGTAGATCAACTCCTCGAATCTCTTCTCGCCGTGTCATCTAGCGATGCCCTTACGTCGGATTCCAGCTCCACTTCTTCTTCCGACGCTTTTCCCGATTCATCTGGCGCTAACCAGCAATGGCTATTCGATAATTGGATGTCTATCTTCGAATCTTTCCCAGTTCCTGAATCTGGTCTCGCCGACCTCCCTCCATTCTCTCCTCGTACGGAGAATTCTCTACCTTTCTCCCCTCTACCCGACTTGCCCGTGGACTTTGGAAATTTGGAAATACTTGAAACTGCACCGGAAACAGGTGTAGCAAGTGCCACAGAACTGTGGGGTGACGCTTTTGATGTGACTACACCAGTCACTGTGCCGTTGGACACAGAGTCATCCACAAATGTTCTTCGTGGAAAAGGCACGCACGGATGCGAATCGACCGTGCCGACGGAAGACGTATCGTTTACCTCGGAGGCGTCGTCATTAATACATGCAAGCCAAATTCACTATCCTCCCCATGATTCCGTCATTGACCCGGTTCTTCTCGCTCACGCACGACCTCTTTGCACCAATACCTTTTTGGATATCGATGCTGGCCCACCGTCGCTTGTCTCGTCTCCGATGCCCTCGATGAGCTCCATGGGCGACTTGGAACTATTAACTCCGAGCTCGTCAGCCTGGGAAATCAATTTACCAGACGTCGCGTCAGTTTCTGGGTCAGAAGATGGATTATCCGGCTCAGTACGTATACCCGACGCTAACCCGGATCCCTCTCAAGGTATGTTGCGTCGCGCCATTCGTAATAACGTGTTGGCTCATTTACGTTTTGGGAACAAAGGGGTGAGTTTTGATCCGGAGACGAGGAAGAGTGTAGAAAAAGAGGCAGATGTGCGGAATGTTTTACCAATGTTGGTGTCGTCCGTGTTGCCTTCTTGTAGGGTAGACACGCCGAGTTTTGCCTCCCCGCCCGCCTCAGCTCCTGATCTCGAGGCACACCTGACACCTAGGGCTGTTTCGAGAGAACAGCTTCTGAGGCAGGCACACACTCGCAGGGCACAAATCGCTGACGCGATTGTAAAGGCACGGACGGCTTTGTGGGAGACAACGATTGAGGGTGGAGTATTAGCGCATCTGGCGAGGTATTATAAGACTTGATGCAAATACTTAGTACTCTTCGTGGTTGCAACATTTTCATGCACGTGATACACGCGACGCGCTTGGCTGCTGATCAGCCAAACAATAACAAATGAAAACTCAACAGTAACAACACTAATCCATGCCGCCCTCAGGTTCACCTCAAGACATTCAAGAACGGGATCGCCAACGACAAGCCCTTAAATCTCGATTAGCGGCCTCCTTAGAAGAAGAAGACGATCCCCTTGCCACTTATGTGCAGTTCGTACAGTGGATAAACAAGAATTACGTCGATAATGATCCAGGCTCGGGTTTGGAGGAAGTCCTGAAGGAAGCTACGGCAACGTTTATGAACGACAGCACATACAAGAACGATCTTCGTTATCTCAAACTATGGACACAATATGCACGTACTATGGATCGTCCTGCTGCAGTTGCTGCATACGCGTCGTTGATGAAGAATCACATTGGAATATCATATTCAATTCTGTATGAGGAGTATGCCAAACTGCTGGAGGCTGAGGGAAGGTTAGTGATAAGTCCTATCCACCCGAGAAGATTCTTTGATCGTTGTACTAGACTCTCGGATGCTGAACATGTTTTCCGTTCTGGCATTAAGCGTCAAGTTCGTCCTGTAGAACGCCTTAAGTCTCGATACCGAGATTTCAGAGCACGTAATGGTTCAACGTCTTCATCTACCGCTGTCGCCTCTACTTCTAGCATCTCATCCTCCACCTCGGTCGCTTCAACCGCCCAGTCTCGCTATGCTTTAATGCTCGCTCCACCCGCACCGGGGAAGCGACCAGAAAAGCTACGCTATAATACCTCTCTTCTTTTTACAGAAGAAGGCGTGGAGTATAGCGTACAAGAGGCTCGAGCACGATCGATGGGACTTCTTGGTAAAAAGTGGACTGCGTTGCCGACAAGTAGCATTGCTTCTACTTCGTCTTCCACCTCATCTGTCCGAGTAACATTTGATGATGACGGACGGAAGTCTCGCACCCAGGGATATGGAGCGCGCCGGAAGAGCATGATGAACGGGGAGCCTACAGTCACGATCAATACCAAGGAGGCTCTTGCAGATGTATTTGGAATGTACAATTCCCCAGATAAGACAATGAAGCTCTCAGGACCAGGCAGCAAGCATGCTCCTTTGAGAAAGGTAGAGCCATTGGCTTCTGTCACGCCAAAGCAAACACAGCCGCCTAAAGAGACTCAAAGTGGAGGTATGGTCTTTGTCATATATTTAACCTGCGCACGCCTTGATTGAAAGTTCCAGGCTTTAAGCCTTTTATCGATGAGAATGTTGGTTCAACGCGAAAAGAGAACAAACCAAAGGTGAGGGTTATCTTCTACTGGGAAATCTGTTTCTTATACAATTAATTTCGTAGTTCAATCCGTTCGTTGATTCAAACGCGAACAAGGAAACCGTTCCAACGGGCAAACCTATTTCAGTGCTCAAAGATACTCCAACTTTCTCGGTTCCAACTGCCTTCTCGTCCGCTGGCTTCAAAAACAGATCAGCCTCAGAGCCTGACATTGTTTTCTCAAAGGTCTTTACCCCTGCAAATCCCAAGCCGACTTCGCCCCCCCTTCGCCAGGCCTTCACAGATGACCACGGAAGGGCGAAACCCAAGCCTATCTCCACACATGAACGCGCAAAATCCTGTCAAGACGTGCTTTCACCCTCATCGGAGGCCCCTGTGTTCACTCCTCTCATTGACGAAAATAATCAACGGACACCATTCAAAGTTTTCAGTCGCCCGCCAGAAGCAGAGAATATTTTCACTCCTAAAACACCTGCCTCAGCTTTCACACCATTCGTTGATTCCAAGCGGACATTCACCCCTTATCGCGATGAGCCAATGCCGACCTCGGACGAGAGAAGTGTTCCAATTTCTCATATTTCTTCCCCCAATTCAATACCGGATACATCTACTGAGCCCACTGAGACTGTCGAAGAACCTGTGACCGAAGAGGAAGAAGAGGCAGAGGAGGATGGCTATACCGACGACTATCCACAAGACAAATATGTGCCAGAGGAGTATGAGACACCTGTCGAAGATCACGATGATTCTGTCGAGTACCAAGCCGGAGAAGGCTACCAAGATGTCCCTCTCGGTGGACGGTTCGGGCAGTTCAACGTGATGACACCCATCACGGAACGTACTTTGGAGTATACCAGCACTCGTTCGGTTTTCACCCCTGGTGATCATCTTCAGGAAGAATATGACTTCCTAGATGGAGATAACAAGCAGATAGACGAGGATGAGAACCAGTGGGAGAAAGTCCAGCCTTGGCAGCCGATGAAACCTCTCAAGCATTCTCCTCAGGACGAGCTTTCCGCTCTAGAGGTACAGACAGGCAAACTCAGTCTTGCAGATGCATTGACACTGTCAGCCAGTTTCCGCCCATCCAATCCGTGCAACCCATTTGACCCTTCAATCTTATCCACTATGCTATCCCTCGTATCATCAGATGAGGATTATTACGATCTTCGAGATAAACAGTCAAACCTGTTGGATGGCCTCCAGAAGTTTGCGAAGAAGCTGAGGAAGACAAGTGGAGGTTCGCACACAGGTGCGCTGGACTTCTCTTCGTCGTTCCCGGTGACCTTACATGGCCGACGATATCGAGTTCTGGATAAACTTGGTGAAGGAGGGTTTGGGGCTGTATTTCAAGCAAGGAATCATGGAATGTGTGACAAGAATGAAGATGAGGATGAGGATGAAGATGATCTTGAAGACGACGAGGACGATCTCCAAGCTATGATTGCCCTCAAAGTTGTGCGGCCCCGGAATATTTGGGAGTATCATGTGCTGCGACGATTGCACTCTGTTCTTCCTCTTTCCCACCGCCCATCCGTCGTGCTACCTCATGCTTTGTTTGCCTTCCGAGACGAGAGTTTCATGGTAATGGACTTCTGCTCGCAAGGTACATTGCTTGGTGTCGTAACCAAAGCCGTTGCGGCCGGCGTGCACCAGCAGGGCGCGTGCTTAGACGAACTCCTTGTCATGTTTTTCACCATCGAATTGGCGAGATTGTTGGGGGCCATGCACAAGGAGGGATTCATTCATGGCGATCTTAAGATCGACAATTGCCTTCTACGCCTCGAGGACGTTCCAGGGGGTGCGTCAGCTTGGTCAAGTATCTATCAGCCTTCGGGCGAGGGTGGCTGGAGCAGTAAAGGAATCAAGCTCATTGATTTCGGCCGCATGATAGACACTAGACTCTTCCCTTCCGGGCAACAGTTCATCGCCGACTGGGCTACCGACGAACGGGATTGCTTTGAGATACGAGAGGACAGACCCTGGACGTACCAGACCGACTATTTTGGTCTTGCCGGAATCGTCTACTGCCTTCTTTTTGGCAAGTACTTCCAAAGTAATTCCATCACCGAATCTGGAGGGCGTTACAAGATTGCAACACCCTTTAAACGCTATTGGCAGACGGAGATCTGGAACGAGTTTTTTGACTTGTTGCTGAATCCTTGTCAGAGTAGGGAGGATGGAAGTTTGCCCTTGTATTCGGAGCTGGAATCAATACGAGTGCAGATGGAGACGTGGTTACAAGCCAACTGCAATCGTACTAGTAACACGTTGAAAGGTTTATTGAAAAAAGTGGAGGTCGCATGCCTACGTTAGATACCTCATGTTAATTTGGTTATAATTTATATTGTCGTGTTTTGGTTGTACGCTCATTTTGAAACGATATATCGTGATAGCCAGGGGATTGAGTTGAGTTACGCAGACAGCAAGATAGCGATGATATTCCAGAAATCCACAACAACAACGATAATGATTTAGCGCTAGTTACACACCTCGATACCCAGAGATAGCTGATATGGATCTCAGGAACAGAATAAACTCCGACCTCGCCTGGACATATTCATGATGGCATATAAAGACATGGAACACAATCAGTTCCATCATGCATGTCCACCCATCGGCACCGGCGCTGGGCCTCCCTCATACCCATGAGGAGGCACTGTGGGTGGAGGCATCATCATACCATATGGCACTGCATGTTGTACTACGATAGGTGAGACAAAGGGTTTCATGGACGAAATGGCGTGCAACATACACTGAGGACTCTGATGGTAGTATGTATGCGCATGTTGCGGAATCGGGGTTGGAGGCATCGATTGTCGAGGTCCCGCACCGTTTGCTGAAGGATAAGATCCCGGAGGAGGTGGCGGAGGCATGTAAGCTTGTGCTGGAAAGGGGATGAGACTAGATGGAGAATAGAGAGGTGATACACATACGAGGCATTTGACCCATTCCTGGTGGAGCATACATAGCTAGAATGATTTTCAGTACAAGGCCTGAACTATAGCGAAGGTTCGCACCAGGAGGATAAGGCATCGGTTGCATAAACGGACCAGGCATATAAGCACCCGGTGGACCAGGGGGGGCCATCCCTGCCATCATTGGGGGCTAGATAGATTTGCACTAAGCGATCTTCATCGGAGCGGAAATAAAAAGACACTAACCTGGCCTGGATATCCATAAGGAGGATAAAATATATATCCCCCACGAGCCGCGGCTTGTGCCGCCGAGTCTTCTTCGTAGGAAGGAGGAGGGATTGGAGGCGGAGGTGCAACCATATGAGGAGAGTGTTGAGGGGGCTGGTGTTGAGGTTGAGGATACAGTGACATGTACTTTCTGCCACTATATGGCCACATGGCAGCTATAGCAATTAACCAATTCATCAGTCTCAGACTGAAGGACGCAGAAGAGACAACCCACTGATGGCGGACGCATCAACAACTTTGTTGTGCTTGAAAGGATTGAAATCGTCCTTGATGTTAACGGGCGAACTTTTCTTGATGGGTCGTGTACCGAAAAATGGGTTGGGAATTGCCTACGATGAAGGGATGAGTACCGTTACGGAAAGCATCGAGTAGGTCCGTACCACATCTTTTGGCTTAGGGGACGCGGAGGAGGAAGCAGGAGAAGGGGTACCCTAGACAAAAAATGAGGGAAGGTCAACTACTGGGAGTCACGCATAGCCACATACCGGCGTGAAAGCACTTGCTTTGGGATTAGGCCTGAATGACGAAGCGTTGGCGTTCAATCGTGCGGATGGTGACTGTGGCGGTTTTAACGGAGCGGTATGCGCAGAATCTTGAAGTGGGAGCGGGGCAGGGGCACCATTCGCGTTCTTGGCCACAGAAGCTGACTGAGTAGGCCGACTCTTGGGACCTTTGAAGGGTGGTATCGCCTGGATGACCATAGCGATAGGTTTCTTGACTGTTGATTCCGCTGGCTTTGTCGTGGAAGCGACAGGCTTCCGTGTGGCAGTGGATGCAGCAGCAGGTGCAGGCGCTGGCGTTTTGGTGGCAGTTGACGTTGCGCCTGGCTTTCTTGCAGCGTCAGCAAGCTTGGCAGGATTGGCTCGGGGCGCGCCAGATGGCACGTTCGATCCGATGTTACGGGCTTGAGCAGAGGCAGCATCCTTGCTGGCCTTCTCCTTGATGGCTCGCTGTTTGTCCTCATCCTTGGCAAGAATGGGGACCAAGTCATCGGGAATGGGTTTGTTGAGCTGTTGTCGGTATTGAGCGTTGCTTCCCCTCCTCGACTACAAGATGGCTCACCTTGAAATTCTGACTAAACTTCACAAGCTCCGCAACGCGTTTCTCCATTTCACTCTTTACTAAAGCCTGTCGTTTCTGTGTGAGCCGTTGTTTTTCGTTGGTTACGAAATCACGGAAAGCGGGTACAGCATCTGCAGGCGGCTAGGAGAGAGGTAGAATCAACACCGCATACAAGGAGGAATAGACGCCAACCTTAGCGGAACCAGACGAAGGTGCAGGAGAAGAAGCCTTGGACGACGAGGGAGGAGACTGAGACTGAGAAGCAACAGCTACGCCGTCCGGGCCATTCACAGAAACTTTAGGAACGTCATTCCTTGCCGCGTTGGAAACAGGTGGTAGGGCACCAGGCTTTCGGGCGCCTGGAGGAACATACGCATTGGTTCCTCTTACAACAGCCCCGTATCTTTAGAAGGAATGAGCAATAGCATTGGATCTCAGAACCTGTGCTTACTTGTCCTCTTCATTGACGCCGCTATCATCTACGGTCTGATTCCGCTCTTCAGCGATATGAGGGTTACTTGCGGCAGCCTGGATGGCACATGTAGATAAGTAGTATGACTCGACGCATCTGCGCTCACCCCCGTAATCTCATCTGCGATCCGTTGAGCCTTGCGTTCCCGTTCCTTATAATCCGCAGTAGAACGATCGAGCTTCGTAGTGTATGCATCCTCATCGAAGCTAGCGGTAACTCCAAACAAGTTCTTGTTCACAGCAAACTGATCCCAAGACGAGTTACTTGCACCAGGGCCAAAGGTAGCCTCGTCGCCCTGGGCATACTGGACAGGCATAGGAGCATCAGAAGAGGGTTGCCATGCCTGCAATTCACGTTCTCTAGAACCAAGCTTCTTTTGGCTGATATCTGCGTCGGTCCGAAATGCTGAACATGGAATTGAAAAAAAAAGCTCTCGTTATGGGAAAATAGGTACTCACTTTCGCCGTTAGTCGGTTTAGCATTAGCTGGGCCCGACGACCACCTTTCAATGTTGGTAGAAGCTATGAAGACCTGGTCTTTGAGTTGGGCACCGGGGCTGGAGATCTCTTTAACATCTTTGAGAGTGACACCGGTTGTGTCGCCCTCGCCGCTCGTCGAGGATATGACGCCCTCATAGTGGATGGACGTCTTGGTCATGAGCGTGATAGTCGTACCCTAGACACCTTGAGCACAGATATCAATAGATTGAGTGAATAACGTACAGTCAATCCTGAAAGTGACCGAAGTATGCCGTCTTCAGGCCTAGCACCATTTGCCAGACCCGAGGGGGGGCTCGCGGGCTGTTGAGCATTCGGAGGTCGCGAGGGCGCCGGGGATGCAGAAAAAGTAGGAGAAGCTCGCGCGCCTGTCCAAGCACTGAGAATTTTGAGACGTTAGGGCCAGTATGGAGAACAATCAACAAGCATACCGAACAGGCTCTGCGCCTTTCCTGAGGGGCTTTGGCTGTCGAGCAGTAGTGGCCATATCGGAAACTGAAGCGAGAAATAAAGGCGGCACAAAGGCGCTGTATTGAAGAAATAAAGGCCTAATAGCAGACTAGACTGGGGCAGATAGCGACGTCGTAACGAACGTTGACCAGCACGAGCCCACGATACGAATGCGAGCGTGAATGCTGACGATGCAGCTGAAATGGCGTCGAGCAGACCGTCGGAAACGACGACGAAAGAAAGTGGGACGGGAAGAGAATTTGGCTAGACTGTAAGCTGGTTACGACTTGACCTCTTCGGACATGGCCGACCCACTTTCTGGATTGTGGGATTCACTGCTTCGATACGGCCCCCTGCCACCCAGAAATTTGCTTCCATCTTTGCTATCTATCTCATTGCACTTTAATTTACATCCATCGCTTACTGAATGGATTCATGGCTCTTGACTCTCCCACACATTCCACCGCTTGGAGTAGTTTTCAAGGAACAGAGGGATCAGACTAGGCTGCCGAAGCGGAGTCTGAATGGAGTCTCCGGGGTCACGACGCATGTCTGATCATTCCGCCTTGAGTTTCAACAGTCGTCAACACATCAACGGCCAGTCACAGCGTCAAGTCCTGAAGATCATGATGATATGCCAGGATGACACACATAAAATACTGCAGCCTGAAACTAACATATTTCATAAAAAACATCTTATCCGGTGGAGAGACAGCTGGTGACATGTACATGTACAGATCCAGATCTGGTTACGTACGGACGTACTATGAAGGGGAATCTGAATTCAGTCGTCAATATCGTCAACGGTCGGGAATTTCATTGGTCGCTCGCTCACGGCATCTACGTCTAGTATCTATTTAGTTGGCCCCAGCGGACTATTATCTTGCGAACGGCTGCTTCCTATCTAGATACCCACGTGCTTGCCCTCGAGGCACGCACCGTCTTCACGGCCCTGTCTATACAAAGGACCATATCTTGTATCCCACTGTTAAGTGTACACCGACACTGCCATATAGCCCAGACTAGTTCGAGGCCAGCTTCAATCAATCGCAGAGTATCTGTCGGTTTCTAGGCACCTATCTGGACCAAGTTTTTCTCATCACCTCTGGCTCAGATTGACAGCTTCCCGCCACCCAACGCGCGAACTGTATCAAGGAGCTCGAACCGGTGGTATCTCAGCCTCTGGGCGCGAAATATTTCAAAGCGCCGTGTCCTACGCAGAAACAAAACAACGATCTATTTCTGATGAGCCTATGTACATAAAGACTTGCGTTCTTATAATTAAAAAAAAGCCCTCAATGGTCGCGTATTTTTGAGCGACAGCTTACCGCGCTGTAACGCTGTCAATGGTATACAAACGCCGCACCCCGCCACTTCTTGCGCTTCTTCTGATAGTCGATGTAAATGCACCATTGAATCAAGTGCAATTTCTTTCGGTTGCAGCTGACGGCAATTTTATACGCGGAGAAAAAGCTTAGCCAGAGGAATGTACGATAATCACAATGTACTCACGATATCGGTGTTCAAGTTCTCCGACAGCCAATGCACCTGATTGATGTCAAATTGATCACCGCGCATTGCTTTACCGGTCACCCAAATGGCGCATATACACCATTCTCCCACTACCACGACATGTCTTTCAAGCGCATCGTCCTCAACGAACGGCCCAAGGGATACATCGGCGAAACCACTTTCCGTTCTGAGCAGTGCCATCTAAAGGACTACGAACCCAAGCAGGGACAGGCCCTCGTCCAAGTAACATGGCTCTCCCTGGACCCAGCTATGAGAGGATACCTCAATGACGTCCGCAGTTATATGCCTCCCGTGCAAATTGGCGAGGTTTGTTGTCAGGATCTGTCTGGGTTGGACGTTGACGGACGTGTTATAGACTATGCGTGGTGTCGGACTCGGTGTGGTGATAAAGAAAGGCAAAGGAAGCCAATTCAGTATCGGCGATATTGTTTACGGAGGATTCGGTACGTGATTTTTTTAGCCAATGATGCTCGTACCGACAACGGGGCAGGATGGACGGAATACGCGGTCATGGAAGACGAGAAGCTGAAGAAAATTACGTGTGTCCCATGATGTTTACTTGTCAAAGGCGGATCACTGATTCGCCCGTCGCAGAGTCCCACCAGGCGCTGAGCCCCTTGACTTTCTCAATTCCCTGGGACTACCAGGTACGCCAGACTCATTACATCGCAGATCTACCTAATGCCCAAGTTCAGGTATAACCGCATACATTGTGAGCATCTCTCAGAGTCACAATTCATCCGCGGTACTTAATTCGGGATCAGGGCCTCAAAGAAGTGTGCAGCATCAAAAAGGGCGAGACATTAGTTGTGTCTGGAGCTGCCGGCGCCGTCGGTTCGCTTGTCTGTCAGCTCGGTAAACGCGAAGGAGCAAAAGTGATCGCTATAGCAGGAACGGACGAGAAATGCAGCTGGTTAATGAATGACATTGGCGTCGATGTAACGCTGAATTACAAAAGCCCGTCGTTTGCTCAGGATTTCAGAAAGCTGGGATATGTCGACGCGTACTTTGACAACGTTGGTGGTGAGTGGGCATGCGCTGAACTTGCGGAGGGCGCTGTTAACAGTTTTGTAGGTGAAATGCTGGACCTGGTCTTGACGAGGTTGAATAAAGGTGCACGCATAGCCCTGTGTGGTAAGTTAGCCTTTCTTCTATACCCCGGCTGTACTCATTGAGGCTTCTGTAGGTGCTATTTCAGCATACAGTGAGTGATATCTAGCTGTCTGCTTCTATGGCACTTATTGATGGTCTGTGTAGACGAGCGACCAAAAGGATTGAAAAACTATCTCACCCTCATCTCACAGCGCGCCAAGATGCAGGGTTTCATAGTGCAAGTTGTCTCGCTTTTCTATGTTTCCCTTCTAAACGCAGCTTTCAGTTTCGATTATGATTCAATGTTTGCTGAAGCTGTTGCTGAGATCTCAAAAGGACTTGGTGACGGGTCGTTGAAGCGGAAATTCCACGTTATTGAAGGACTGGAGCACGCGCCTGGCGCTTTACCTATGCTCTTCAGCGGGCAAAATAACGGAAAACTGTAAGCCGATTGTGTTATGTATATGTGTGACTGACGCTTATCATCTTTCAGGGTTGTAAAAGTGTCGTCTGCACCTCAATCGAAGCTATGAATGAACTTGGTGATATTCTAGTTTTTACACACTTGTAATTTACAACGCTACTATGTGATAAATGAATCTATCATTTCGGCTTCTGCGTGGCTGTGTTGGATCGATCTTGAGTAGTTTGGACTACTATGATAACTACGCGCTAAGAAGATTGATCTTGGAGTAAAGTATGCACTCATTGTGACAAAAACCTCTACCGATTGTTGAAGATGCCCTGAAGATCTTTCATATCCAGGACATGTGCACCAGCGTCTTCCAGCTCGACCTCGACCGCGGCCTCTATGGCAGCTGCCGGTGTCATTCCTCCCCCATATAGTACTTCCAGGCGGTCATACGTCCCATGAGCGCCCCGTATCAAGAGGACTTCGTTGCCGCGAGCCACAGCAGCGCTACAAGCTACTCGGAATGAGGACCCACCGAAGCAAAGAAACCGAGACTCACTCGACTTGAGCGCGAAATCCGAAAGCAAACCTATGATCACTATCTCGGCATGGGGATGGATAAGGTCACCCAACTCTGTGCCAGTGAAAGCGTTGTTCTTCAGCTTGTCGACGACGTGCTCGTGCGGAAGCGGCGCGTAGAGGAGCTCCCAGCCGGGGGTTTTCGGTTCGTCGGCGTCTCCCGCATCGCCCGTATTTCGAACGTGGATGATGACCGGCGGCGGATGTGCGTTGCGGGCCGAGTTGAGGATCTGTTCGATATTGCGGCGGATGGATGCCGACGCGGGGACACCTGCTGGCGGATCAGCGAGGAGAGCGACTTGGACATCGAGGAGGAGGAGAACACGTAATGGATTGCTGGGCATTGTTGAGCACTTCCAAGGTGTGAGGCTAGGCGAGATCTTTACAGCGTTTTGGTACCACGAGGCGGTCAAGTAGTCACAGGGCCCGATCACAGAGAGCAAACGTAGACGAGTGCGCGAACGTAGGTAACTGCTTAGCAAATTTTCTTATCGATGATTGGGTCTTTCTGAAGCGAGGCTATATTGCTATCGACTCAGACCTTAACACAAGCCATGTCATCCCGATGTACGCCAAGTGCTTCCGGTATTACGCCGGAACCTGTAGAGGTCGATCTTCTCTTCGCCTCGTGTATGCGCATATGCTTCGTCGTGTCATCTGCCCCACCCGGCTCTCCTTATAGCCAACCGTCTTCTTGCTCAGATTCCCCATGAAATCAATGCCATGGCGTCCTTGGGCTCTCGGACTCTTCCTGGGTCCCAGTCTGGCCAGCGCAGAGCAATGCCGTCTTCAATATAAACAAGCCGCAACAGTATCCACTGGAGCAAACGTCATACCCTACAACAGCGGCGCGGCCTCGACATCTCTGCCAACAGCAACCCAGTCCGGGTCGACTTCAAGTTCCACGCCATCGGCCACCCCATTTGCCTATGGGAACCAAACAATACGCGGGGTAAATCTGTGAGTGCTATCGGCCTTTACGGATCAGAATAGTATGCTCAAGCCGATGAAGAGGTGGTTGGTTTGTGCTCGAGGTAATTATCAATGCCCTTATTCATTCAATGCTAATCTGTCTTAGCCATGGATAACCCCCAGTATATTCGAGAACACAAACAACGACAATATTGTCGACGAATACACCTTTGGGAGCTTGCAAGACTACGACCAGGCCCTTGCCGTCCTAGATGAACATTGGGACACCGTACGCGTCTATAAACTGACTGCATTCCCATGACTTACCTGCCGATCCCCAGTGGATCACCGAAGACGACTTTGCAGCTATCAATGCTGCAGGGCTAAACCATGTTCGGTACGTTTGCACGCCATCTGCATGACATGCGGCCCCGATCTCACCAGTCACGTCAAAGCATTCCACTAGGCTACTGGTCAGTGCCCATGACATCCTCCGACACCAACAGCGGCACATCCATCTCGCCCTATATCCCCGGTGCATGGCAATACCTTTTACGCGCACTCACCTGGGCAAAAATGCACAACGTCCATGTCATCCTGGACCTGCACGGCGCCCCAGGGTCGCAGAACGGCTACGACAACTCGGGACAGCGCACGTCCAACCCACAATGGGGATCCAACGCCACAGACGTTGCGCGGACTGTCGACACCGTGAAATACATCGCCCAGCACATTGGCGGGATGATCGACGTGCTGGAACTCCTCAACGAAGCAGCAGGGTTCACGTCGAGCGCCTGGGCGGCGGTCATCAGGCAGTTCTTCCAGGATGGGTATGATGCCGTAAGAGAAGTGGCGCCTAGCGGTATGAAGATCATGATTGGCGACGCGTTCCTCACTGTAGATGTGAGTTCGGGAGCGAGGTGTGTAGGTCCCGTTTAACTTGGCTTTTTGCAGGCATGGACGGATTTTCTGACCGCACCCAACGCCACCGGCGTAATGATGGACTATGTGAGCCTGGTATATTGCATTTATCTAAAGCTTGCGCTTATTTGAACCGTTAGCACGAGTATCAAATATTTAGTGACGCCGAGCTTTCACGATCTCTTGACGAGCACGTATCCGTACGTTCGCCCTTACACCTCTTCTCTACACTTTCCCATTAACGTATTCTGCAGTTCGCGTGTACTCACATACCTGACCTCACTTCTTTCGCCCGTTCCAATCTGTGGACAGTGCTGGGTGAATGGTCGAACGCACCCACAGACTGCGCGCAGTGGTTGAACGGGCGGGGTGTCGGTGCACGGTGGGACGGCTCGATTGCCACAAACTCCCAGTATTTTGGGTCTTGCAATGGGTGGACGGGAAGTTCGAGCAACTTTTCAGATGCATACAAGACGTTTTTGAGGAAGTGAGATGCCCCTTTGCATACTTCCTTTGATCGTATGGGAAACTTATATTTGTGTACTTAGGTATTGGGAGGTACAAGTAGAGGTTGGAGAAGCTGTACAAGGATGGGTAAGTCTACCATTGGCACGTTGTGTGTTTGCTCAATTGTCTTTGCAGGTTTTCTGGACGTGGAAGGCCGAGAATGCTGATGAATGGAGCTATCAGAAGGGGCTTGAAGGCGGATGGAGTAAGTCCTAGAACTGTCTTCTAGCGAGATCCTTACTAACCTCCCTTTAGTTCCTAACGATCCTACAGATAGATTATATCCAAACACTTGTTCATAGAAACATTGCGTGACGGATTACACCTGTAGATTCCAGCTCGGCAACTCTCGTTTTAGAGCTTAGAGTAGACCATCGGACCGAACATTATTTGACAACTGTCGTATTGCACATGATATTGTTGTACATCGTAACTTGTATCCAAACATTGTATCAAACATCTTCACTGGGTTATGATAGAAAGGTGTAAAATGAGCGGGGAGGGGTGAAACTGAACAAGCCTTTTCAGAGTAAGAATGACGCGCAAGGAAAGTAGTATTACTGTCAATATATCTGAGGCGGCCAATCCGGAAGAGACGTCAGCGCTGCATTGCAAGCCTCCCGAACACGTCGTTTACTAGCCAAGTCGCCCGACTGGCGATAATTCTGAAACACCTCGTGCATTTGGAACGACGAGGCCGCTACAGAATCTACACAACATCAGTCAGCAGGAAACGAAAAAACAAACTAGAACCCTCACCAAAGTTGAAATCGGCTTCCTTCGTCAACTGCGGTCGGATGCGTCATTCATTGCTATATAGACGCGTGCTTGGAAGATGTACTCACCCCTTGAAGGCGCATAATTTCTTGCTGTAGCTGTGCAGGGTGATATCCACCTCCTCCATACTGCATCTGCACCTGAAACTGTCCGATACTATCCTGTAGCTCCTTCTTCCTTGCCCCCCACGCATCCTTGACCGCATCAAACGTGCCCAACAGCTGCTTCCACGCATATGTGTCCCACGACTCGAGTTCAGCCTTGTGCGTCCGTAGGTATTCCCGCGGGTGTGAAAATCCTGCGGGCGACTTGGACGTGGATATCGGCGTTTGAGTGGAGGTGGCGGTGGTGGTAGCGCTTCCGTCCCAGCCTTGACCGACGGATGAATAAGGATCGAACTGGGCGATGTAACCCGGGTTGTTCTGGAGCTGCTGTTGAGCGGGGTTGTAGGCCTGCGGCTGTGATTGGGCGGTTTGGCCTTGCAGGTATCCATAGCTGCTTCCTTGGGAGCCTGGCTGGCCCATCCATGGCTGACCAAAATCGGAGGTTTGCTGCGGACTGACAGGGCTGACGGGGCTCAGATACCCTCCTGGTGAACCGTATCCCAAATTGTACTGCGGCAGCTGCTGCTGGAAGCCTGTCTGCTGATATGAGGAGCTTGCGCCAGGCTGAAGCCACGATGTGTACTGGCCATTGGTATGGTCTGCGCCTGAAATATCGGGAAAGCGGCTCTCAGAGTTGGTGGGATCGGTTACGAAGGGATTATTGGTGATTGCTGGGCCAGGTGCGCCGTAGCCATTGTACATATCAGAAGAAAAAACCAGTAGGATAGGGTTGACGATGACGGTGAGAAGTTGAGCTTGGTCAGTTATTCTGATTCCGGAACGGATTGCTGAATGCTGTGCTGTGGGTCTATTTGCGTCTCGCCAACAATAATCCGCATAGAAGGTATACATTACATCCTTGTAGGGTGTCCAATAATCACTACAGATATGCTACATGTGTGCTTTCATTTTCTCGGAACCTTTGGCGCGGGTATCAAGCCAAGAACTCCAAATGTGAGCATGTAAAGGCCGGAGGCTACAAAACCGCGAACATTAACCAACGTAAAAAAGAAAGAAGAAAAAAAACAAAGCTATACACACCGGCAACGATAGCTTTCAGGTATCCTAGACCTGACCAATGTCCCAGGGTCACCACCAGGAGTAACCAGCCTCCAACAATTGAGGATGTCAACAGCTAGGGATGATTGAATGAGCGCCCAACGCACGGCCCTGCTACACACGTACAGGTATTACGGTGGACAAAAGTCCGGATTTCCTCCACAAACGAAACTAGGAACTCTGTTAGCCAAAGGAAACGTCCTGGGCGGAGCGACCACGCACATCAGGTTCTTCTCCCTTCCGCCAGGGAGTTAACATGACATAAAAGAATAGCACGATAGTCGTTAGGCCGAGGAAGAGGCTACTCAAAGCCGCTATCCTAGAGATCATTATTATCAGTATATCAGAATAATTGCCCCGTAAGAACTTCACGCGCCTGCCCCAAGTGTGCTCTTGCTGCTGGATTTCCCAAATCTCCTTCCACGTTCCAAAGAAATATGTGATAAGGCCTCCAGGTATCACTAGCCTCAGCTGTCGTATCTGATGCTGGGAGACAAGCATATCGTGCAAGTAGTCGAGAACCACCCTAACCCCAAGAAATGGACGGACTCGAGAATTTAGGTCCCTTTTATCACATGCTATTTGATCAGAAGGGAGAGGCCTTTGCACGCACACCCACACAATGACGCACAATTTACGAGAATTCAAAGTACGATTTTCATTTTCAGTAACTATTTTCTCCAATAATATAATACAGGTGGAGAATGATATATTCCTCCAAAACATGGTTTAAGCCGAATACTTGACAAACTGTGAGGAACGTCAAGGAAAAGAAGTAAAAGCACGAACCTTGATGGTCAAAGTATCCGGCCATGGAATGACTTCGCCACTGGTGCTTAAATACATCTGGGTTGTGCAACCTTGTTGCGTTTCGGTGAATCTATGAGGAATGTAAGACGAAAGTAGATGACCCAGAGTGTGAACACATGCCGTTTGAACTTGCTTGTAGGAGTAATACCAGGAAGCGACAGGATCTCGTACAGGATTCTTGGAACCACCTGGACATGCATTGATAGGGTAATTTTAGCAGGGAAATTGAGCAAGCGAGACGCACTGTATCAAAGAACGGTCCTGAAAGAAGGCTGCAGATACAATATTCAGAAAGTGCACGATGTTGCTAATGATGCGACTTACCCATAGTCCGCGAGTCCAAGGACAGGATGAGCACCGGCCGCGCGGGTTTTGTTCGCGTCAACGATGCTCGCATACACCTTGGTGCCGGAGTTGACTTCGCCATTGGTACTGAGCAGCAAATTGCGCTGGATGAGACGGCTTGTCTGGGACAATGGTGGGTCAACGCCTAATAAATCGAGTTCAGCTATTTCCGTTGACAAGAAACGAAGGTCATGAAACTCACCCAGTGCTTCGCGGACGTACTGCATGACCTTAACATCACCAGCTTTGCTCTTCAACGCTGCATTCTTGACTAGATCCTCCCTCTGCGTTTGTTTTTCCGCGTCAAGGTAGTAGTTAACCACATGTGCGATTGCCTGAGAAAAGTGTGCTGCTGTAGGTACGACCTCGCAGAATAGGGAGGCGGCAAGAGCGGACGCGCCGTGGCCAGGGGTCCCGTCTGTGTGGTTGTGCTCAGCTTTGTACACGGTTTTCAGGAAGACTTGAGAGCGATTTTCGGGATCAGGGCTGGTGCGAGAGGAAGACGCGAACCACGATGAAAATGCGTCGAGGTTGCCTTTAACCTTGTTGAAGAAATGCTTGTAAGTAGCTGCTGAACTTTCACGAAGGTGCCAATCGTTCGAAGGATCAAAGTTGACGTAGAGGTACCTAGAATATGGCGAATGAATGTCCAGTGGGAGACAAAAATACACAAAGACTTACTGCGCAACGGTGGCGAACTTGTCGTAGTACTGTGACGCTGTAAAGGAGTCGTCGGAGCCGGTTATAGACGCGAGTGGCAAGCCCGCCTGTTACGAGTCAGTCGACATACATGCCAAAGAGAACTGAGAAACACGAACGAGCTCTTGACAGATCCACTTGACTGGAAGAACGTTGATCACATCTCGCACAATATCAATGTTCTTTTGCTTTTGACCAAAGCTCTTCTTTTTAATGAGATTCGCAGTTGTCTGGGCGAAGTATGAAGACCATCCGTCTGCAGTGATATATTTTGAGATCTGCATTTATAATGAGTCGGGTTCAACAGTAGCAGGGATGTAAGGTTGCACACCAAAGTTCTGTTCGGTGCATGTCCGGTCATCAGCTCCTGCAACCGTTTCTCGCTATCAAAGTTCGGGATTCCAAGGATCACCTTGACGTCGTCGTAGGCACTCACGGCGACCGTTCTTGTCGCAGGGTGCCGGTTCCAGTCATATTTGGCTAGCACCTCAGGTGCAATACCTGAATGAGACTTCATGTAAGACGGGTCCAGGAAGGGGAAGTGGGCATAAGTAGAGCGCGGTGTATAGTGGTCAGGTAAGGTGCGGAAGAGGAGTTTAGTGAGAAGACCGCCATAAGAGCCGTCTTCTTTGTCGAACTGGCAGTCTTGGTAGCCGAACGTAGTGAGGTTGAATGCTAAGACGCGCGCGTTGGTTTTTGAAATGAGCAGATAGAAGTAAAGGTAACCCACGGGTAAAGTCGACGGTCAGGAAGCGGTCTCCACGAGTGAGACACACCGCATCTGCAAGGATGGCTCGCGAGATTGTGTATCCAGGGCACAATCCCGCGCCTGGTCCTGGTTCTTTAGTTTGTTCTGCTTGAAGACCGACCTGGTAAGACGTTGAACTGAAATCAAGTAGAAGGATGTCAACGAGAAACGTACGTGCAGTTCAAGGTTTTCGATGTCTCCGTATAGAGATGCAGCGGTATCCTAAAAATATGTGAGTGCCTCTCGGCGACCTCTATTGACTGTGATACGAACAGCGATGTCTTTATCGGGGTTCCATTCCGTGAAACTGCTGTATGCTGGAGAGCATCAGTCAGTATTCCTATGAAGATATTCAAATTAAGGTCGCCTTACGTTTGAGCCCTATAAACTTCCTGAATTCGTTCAACTGGGGACGGATCAGATCAAATTGGTGATATCAGGGGAAATTTCATTTACCGAACAGGTTCCCCAGCTACGCGCTTGCTTAATTCCTAGCACCTCGACGACTCTCAGGGCTTCGGGAATACCGCGGGCTTTGAAGGCACCAGCGCGGTTAGAAGTTGCATCCTGAAGAAGCTTAGCAAGATCTTCGTCCTTGAATCGCCCATCGTTCCCTCGTGTGAGACTAGGACAGAGGTCAGGTCTCAATTAGCCATTACCAAGAGATGGACGATTACCCGTGGAATGTCCACTGTTTGATGTCATCAGGGGGCTTCAAAGCCTGTCTGACCACCGCATGGAACTCCTGCGTAGTAACCTATCCAAGTAGGTCTTAATTAAAACCATCAGTAAGGTGAAGGCAAATAACGTCACCTCTCCCGACCCGTGGCTCTTAAACAGCTGACGGAACGTGCTTTGTAACCATTCGGTATCATTCCGAGAGAGAGTAGCGTGCCATCGGTAGAGAAGGTTGAATTCAACCGATACAACATTGCCTTCTCCTCGTGGCGAGAAGGTATGGTCGGACCGGCGAATTTCCTGTATAAACGTAATGAAGATCAGGTTCAGGTTGATGGAAGGTTATGTACCTTGAGAGGATTCAAACGCCAGGCATGTCCGTCACGAACCAGTCCAAGGATAGCGCCTACATAATCTAGAAAACATCGGGTTAGCTTGAATAGAGCTTGTATATAAAACCAGTACTTACCACCGAGAATTATTTGCATAAAGTAGCCACAGTTGACAAGTCGGGTCCGAGCGAAGATTTCGTCGTCTTGAGCGATTCGGCTAGCTTCGTCTGCGAATGTTTGGGTATAGTTTCCATGCTCGTTAATAGCAAGAATCTTGTCGGCGATGTACTGCACACATGCGTCAGCGCAGAAGAATACTTTTGGAAAACACAGACAAACGTTGTGGTTCCGACAGAGCAAAACTAGAAGAGCGCAAGAGGCCGCTGGCATAAGGAGCAACCTGCTGTCGGCAAAAACATCCTCCCATAGTCGCCCTGTACCGTCTTTCCTTCGAACTTTGTCGACTTCTGCTTCCGAAGATCCATAGAGAATGCTAAGATCGAGATAGCTACTCGCGTTGTTAATATCCCAATTTTTGGAGTCTGTATTGAAGCAGCTATGGATCACGAGGTCGGCAAAGGCGAAAAATAGACTGGAGATGCCGCCGGGATGTTCCTTGAATTCATCCCGACGTAATAACGAATCGAATACAAGGTCAGGGTCCGGAAGGCTGGAAGCGGGGATACTGCGCAATGCTGGAACGGAGCGAGCGTATGGTACGCCAGCCTTTCCCATTGCAGGGAAGAGGACGTTGTAGTTGGAACCATCCGCGGATCGAGCAGCATAACGCGGGGTAGTGGTGACTTTGGAGGGGTTGGTAAGGTGATCCGGAGTGCCACCAACGTAGCTGGCGGGCGGGTGAGGTAGGTCCTTGTATACTGTGATATTGCTATGAAGACAACAAAACGCGTTTCGACGATTAGGGATCCTCACAAGTATCAATTAGGAAATCCTGTATTGTTCCCGAAAGGTTTTTAAGGGTTGATCCTTCAGACTCGCTCAGACGCGACATCAACACAATGAGTTTCTCAAGCTACACAAATGACTGGTGTCAAATCATTGGAATACCGCGGAACCACTGTCGTACCAGAAGATACCGGTCATTGAGGGTCTCGGTATGAACCGCCGCGTCGAGGTAGGCTCTCTATCGTGGATATCAATACAGCCATAATGGCGATAGCCAAGAGAATCCTCACAAGGTCTGAAGGCTTGACGAGAGGATCCTCGACGTAGCCCTCGAGCTTCTTGATCGCGTCTTCAATAGAGCTCATCATCGTTAAGGCCGATGGTGGACAGATAGATAAAAGGAGGGGCAGGAAAAAGAAGAAGGAAGAGAAGCTGCCTTTTGTAGTGCCCTCATCAGAAGCGCCCACTGCCGCCTGTCTGTCATAATCACGGAGGCTAAGACCGGAGCCGCGACAATGCAAGCTACGTACAAATATACACAACGTGATAGGCCCGAATTTGCATCCGTCTAGGCTTGCAACACCGCCCGTATCAGTCGCGAACAAAATAGCTCCGTCCTATCCGTCAATTTTTTTAATTCGCCTTTAGCGCTCATCATCAAGTGATGATCCCCAGTCCGGAGCACTGCCGTATAATATACATTCCGAATGAAATCGAGAGCTTAGCTGTTAGTATTGATGAAGATGTAACCCGCAATACATCACGTTACGGGCGAAGACGCGGCGGTACAGACTAAGACTATTTAGGACTCTACCACTACTCGTTGTTAGACTATTCTGCAGCTGCATGGAAGCTATATAACACTCATGCCATGTAGTTCTATGTAACTTTATCATGGCACCAAACTATAACCGTACTACTATCCACGAGAAAGAGAAGAAAAAAAGGGGGGGAATAACTTGTCTGCTACTTACTCTAAAGTCTATGTTTCCCATATCGATGTACAGCCACACGCGCCTGTAACTCGTAGCTTCCGCAATGGAACATAGCCATACTCATATATTGTGTTGGTGATATACATGTGCTAAAATATTCCTTACCGTACGTGAGTGAATGAAAACAAGGGACCACAAATCAGGAACGTCCAAACAACGTTCTCCTACCTTCCTCTTTCTTCTCCCGTGCCTCTGTACCTTGGGCCAAGGTCGATTTCCAATGACCATGGGCTTTCTGGTACATCCTCCACGTCTCCGAAGCCCACATGTTCTCCTTCAACTTATGAGCTTTCTGTCGCGCGACTCTGGTTCGTCCCATTAGTGTGTCTCCTGCATACGATATCAATTGGCCTCCAATTTCCTTGAATTCCTTAGCTCTATCTTTCGCTCTCTCATGGCGGTGCTTTACAGCGTCCCGCACAGCCTGAGACGTTGATTTGGATTTATCAAGGATGGTATCGGTTTGCCGTTTGATCGCTCGCGAAAGTTCATCAATCGCCTCCATCAAATCCTTCAAATCGTGTTGAACAACTTCGATCAGTGCCTTCATGGTGGAATCCAAGATGTACGAAAGCGAATCGACGGCGCGAATGCTGAGTGATGTAAGTGACTCGGCAGATTTAGATAGCTCCTTGGGTGCCACCATCGAACGGGCAAGGGGTGCTGGAGAACGGATCATAACGTCCTTAGATAACCCCATTCTCTCGGACCAGCTGAGGGGCTTGCAATCGCAATCGTGAGATACGTCCTTGTGCGCGATAACTGGGGTAGAATCGGCTGCTTCCGCAATCCGTCCCAATGATGTACTACCACTCGCTGAATTAGTAGAACCTCTACTGTACAAAGACAGTGACGCAGATTGAGGAACAACTGCGATGCTTGTGGAAGAGCGCAAGGAGAGCGAGGAAGATTGGTTGGTATTCGCATTCCAGAGGGGCGTAGGAATGTGCGTTCTGGCGGTTGGGGTTGGAGATGGCACAGATGAGCTAAACGCGGTATTAACGGTGAATCCGACTATCAAGGAGAGAAGCGCGAAACTAGTACGGAATTTAGAACGTAGAAAACATCAAAATAAAATTGACATACAACGTGACTGCGTGGACGGAGGTAAAGTGTTCAGATAATCCTTTGCCTTGACGCTTCTTGGCAGTGATCTGTCTTATGCCATTACAGACATCAACGGCATGAAGCCGTGAAATATCTTCCACGCAAAGAACTGGCGATTGCAGGCCTTTCTGCACGTGTAGGACCTTCTCCGCTGGTATATGTAATTCAGACCATGCAGATTCTGCACGGACAATAGTATCCAGGTCCACCACGTCTTCTCCCGGGAGGGGTGCAGCAATAGGAAGATGTAAAGTATGCAGAGGGAGAAAAGAAAACGGTGCGCAAGGAAGATATATGATTCCAAGGGAAGGCCGGTTCGAAGAAATCTTCGAACTCGGCTACGAAGTATTGGATGTTAGTGTCAAAAAAGGAAAAGGAAGATACGCACGCTATCTTGACCAGTTCTGTCGTAAACCGCGACAGATTTGAAGATATCTGTGGAATCCGCAATAGAAAAATGGAGCAATTGCGCGGTGCCTAAGGCCATATCTTCAATGGAAGCGAGACGTATGCCCGCTCCAAGAGAAGCCTTTCGCAGCAAGTCATGGACCACGGTCCACTTGGTAGAGGATGAATATCCGTACATAAAAATGTCGTATTCCACATCACCGAAGTCAATATCTCGAGTATCTGTAGGACTCTCGGGTGTGGATAACAGGCCCGGATCCGTGACAGTCGGCGAGTCATTCAAGATGACTTCGGTGCCGGCTTCTTCACCTTCTGGGGAAGGTAATTCGCGGTTTGAGGAAGTGACATTGTCATATGAACCGCTCAATTGTTCATGAGAGCTAGTAAGAGGATCGGGGAAAGACAGCTTGAGGTCTCGGAGGGAGCTGTGGACAGTAGATGGATGTGAGCTGCTTCGGGAGGCTCCCAAGGTGCTCATCATGCTTTGGTCCAAGCCTTCTATGACTCGCTGATTCTCTCCTTCTTTATCGAGGGAAGGCCCCATGAATAGGCCGTCTGCCACTGCTCCTGTCGGCTCGAACTCGTTGGTATGACCTTCATCAGAGCTATCATCAATAAAACCTTCCCAAGCATCTACTTCACCATCTCTGGAGCTTCCAATGCTCATGGAAGAGCGTCGGGAGAGAGGTATCGATACCTCATTGTGATCACTGTCCCGGGACGATACCGACTCATTGTCATCGGACTCGCGATTGCTGGCGATGTCGAGCCAGTCCGAGTCAGAAAGGCTATCCTCAGACACTCCAGGCGATTGAGGATAATCTGACATATCGTAAGTAGCGTCGCTGCTAGGAGACGTATCGTTCATGGTGGTCAGGAGTTAGGGAAGCTGAAAGGGCAACGGGGAACCCGAATGAGTAACTTTCGGCAGATTCGGCACCGCTAATGACATAATTATTTGATATTAATCTTATCAGATAACTTTCATCTTGTCCGCCATCTATCACTTTCTCACCACTTTCATGTCCTCCTGCTTGCTTGCGCTCCCGGAGGATGTTTTGTTAGCGATTTTCGCTCGAGTCCCTGTCGAAGATCTACTTTCTCTTATCCAGGTGCGCGATCCCTCCTCGGTAAAGCAAAGCTTTGTCATTAATATTCGACGATCATGACACGCAGACATGTCGTGTCCTCCATGCATTGGGCTCGACGGACTATGTTTGGCACCAAATAAAAGTCGACCTGCCTTTAGACGTTCCTCCTGGCCAGGACATAAACTCGATTTCCGGTCCGGAGCTCCATCACGCTTGGGTTCGAGGTTTGCGTCTCGAGCGCAACTGGCGCAGACATGCTTCGCAACTCAGGAAGATGTGCCGCATCATGCACGGTGGTATCGTCTTCCGAATACAATTTCTAGGATCCCAGTGGTTAATTACCTTGTCTCGTGCTCCCACAAGCGCGTTATACCTCTCTGTTTGGTATATTGGCGTACCAGGCAGAGAACGACGCTATCTTTCGATGAACGTGCCGTCTGCCACGACATTTGCTGCATCCTTGCAGAACGAAGGGCATGACGCGATTGTTGCCATCCTCATGGATGGTACTCGAACGACGTGAGGCATTGATCACATTCATCTGGATTCTATTGATCAAAAAACAGTAAAGTCAAGGTATATTCCATCGCACTTGACAGTGATGCCGACAGCGACCATTCGATGTCCCATTGTCCTCAACTTGTGAGTCAGATTTCCCAATCCAAATCTGAGGGAACCCCGGGCGAAGTCCGGATATACGGGGACATCGTGGTTGTTGCGATAGCGTACTTTGAGAACATATTCAATCCGCCAACATACCGATTTATTATTCTCAGCATCAAATTCGGGAGCCAGATATCAATATGTCCCAAGCTTCCAGAGGTATGGCACATCTCCTTCGACGCGCTTCCCTGTGAAACTAACATTCAAAAAAGCATTTCAGCCATGTTCATTTCAGGCTCTTCCCGCGCCACATGGTGATCGCTGGGATGAAACTTCACGAACGGCTCGTCGTCCGTATCTATGATTTATCTCCGGTGATAGTCAGATTATCTGGTCTTTACCCAAGCAGCAGCCCCACCGATGACCTGGACACGTTCAGCCAGTATATTGCAGAGTACGAAACAGACGATGTACCAGCGGATTCTGACTATACACTTTCAGATGGATATATGTGCCAGAACTTTCCGCGCATGACAGCCTTATCGTTCCATGCTTCCGCGGGATCACTACATCGTCCGGGAACCGCGTCAGTATTCTCCTTCCCTTCAGAAAGGGATGAAATGTGCTCCAGATCCCACGGCGCCATGCCTGCGCATGTATTCCCCACGCCCGCCAGTGCCGTGTCCGACATCGTCTGTATCGGATCCAGCGGTCGACGAGCTGTGTGGTTGGAACGTCGTTGGGACACAGACATATTCACACTGATGAAAGGCACCTTCTCCCCCGAACAAAAAGGTCCAACAGTCGTTGAAAAGCTACTTCCTCCGCATCTGGTTTTACCCTTTGAGGTTGTTTCATGCCAATCCTTGGCCTTCGAGGAAAGTACAGGACGCGTTTGTCTCGGGCTCCATACCGGAGAGTTATACGTTCTCTACTTGTGAGTGGCTTTGGTTTAGCCTTCTGTAGCTTGCATAATGACAGTCTACTCATGAAGCTAACACTTGGTGCCGAGTTCGTACCGCAGTGTCTGCACAGCCGTCATTGCCGTAGGTTGTCCTTAAACCTCGACCAGTGGGCTGTATACGTTAAAGAGAGTCGTCAGACAATTTTTGGGACAAATCTTGGCAAATAATCTGCAGAGCAAATGCGGTAGGGGGGGGCAGCTCGGCGCGCTGACAATGAAATAGGTTTGCGTGCCCGCAGTTACAACCAAGTTCACGGTGTCATCACAATTGATATACATTTTGAAACCATCAATGACCTTCTATGACCCCGTCTAGACTCTGTGAGTAACTCAAGGGTGGATTAAGCTGCGAGGACGTGATCACGTTGCTCAAGAAATTTCTATCGAGACATGCATGGTTGTCATAGGTTCCTCTTTCATTTTTAAATACTGCCTCGTGAATGATTTTGCAGTCGTGTTTAGCAGGGTTGCGACGAATCTGGTCGTGTGAGAGCCGCGAACGATAATTTAAATCAGTGACTCATGTAGAGGTTATTCGGGCCGGGAAGATCTCAGATTTCAGGTGCACGTGATGAACCACTCGCAATGAAATCGATCTTTTGAAAGATCCATTTCCGTGTTCTGATTCTGCTCTATCCTTGTTCCTCTTCCTTCTGCTGGACGTTTCTCGCGTATTTCTCGGCTACGCCCCCAAATATCGTCTTTTGTTTTGGAAATGGAGCAAGAAATCGACAGGGTCGTACAAGCAATTACAGTCGCATCTGATCCTGCACAAACTCCCTTGCATCCAGAGGCTTTAGCCTATCTTTCTACCATCGAACAAAACGCCACAGAGACATGGCGAATTGCGCTATCCCTATTCGTGGACGCCACTTCTGAAGGGGTTCGAAAGTATCCACCGCAGGCTCGTTTCTTTGCTTTGCGTATGTTGGATGCGTTCTTGGAGAGTCGGTAAGTAGGACAACTGCATCTATCTACTGAGCCTCTCGTACCCCTCCACAAATTCTAGTGTGCGGAGGGGCACATCTCTAGACGGCACCTTCTGCTCCGAAAGACTTTACTTTGCTACATTGATTGCTGTGTAGCCGATTGACTCATGGCTTGTTCTCAGATTTGAACCCCTGGATCAGGAAACATTCCAGACATTACAACGGACTCTGGTATCCTACATACAATCCGAGTATGTCTTCGGGCCGTCAGAATCCAGTGCTTCCTGTATGTTGACAGTTTTCTTTTTCCTTTGTCCTGCTAAATTTTATGCTAGTCCTTCGCAACAAATTCTCGCACACTTTGACGTTATTCTTTCTCTGCACTTATATAGAACAATGGCCAACATTTTTCGCCGATATATTCACTCTTATACGATCCTCGGAATCATCATCTTATAATCGACACATCTCGCTCCTCTTCTTTCATATCGTACTGGAAATCTCGGGCGAGGTTGCAGATCAAATGATCAAAGCTGCCCGACAATACACCACCATACGAGCAACGCGGGACAGTCGCGTCAGAGATGCTGTTAGGGAGAGAGACGCGGTGAGGATTAATGAGGCGGTCTTGACCATCGTGGTTGAAGGCTCGGAGAGGATGGCGAATATACGCAAGGATCAAAGTTCTTCAAACCGGGAACTAGATGAGGTCACTGAAGTTGTAGACTGGGGTGTCAGGACATTCGGATCCTATGTGGGTGCGTAACAACTTGTACCGCCACTTTACACGATCTGATTCATTGTATACGCAGGGTGGATTGATATTAATCTGACAATCACACCGACCACTGTGCCCCTTCTCTTCACACTGTTGGCCGATCCTTCGTTGCCGATCCGACTAGCCACTTGCGTGGCGCTACTACGCATCGTCGCCAAAGGGCTCAAAGAACCTGGCGACAAGCTCCAACTGATCAAAGTCCTCTCTTTAAGCCAGGTGATAGATGCGCTCGAAGCCAAAACCCGACAGCAGCAATTGGAAAGAGGGTCAGAAACCGATGAGGGGGAAGAATCCTACCGGGAGTCTTTGGGAAAGCTATTTAACGTATTTGGCTTAGAATTGACAAAATTAGAGGTGTGTATCGTTTTAGTCTACTTCAAACGGCTAACTTTTACCGCCGTAAATAGGATTGCCCCAATGGACAAGTGCGTTCTGAGGCTACCAGCTATCTCACTCAATCTCTACCGGTGCTGCTTCGATTTATGGCGGATGAGTATGATGACACGTCATCCACTGTATTTCCTCTCCTTCAGGCTATTCTTGCCAATGTACGGCTGCTGCTCTTACTTTTTCTACGAAGTCATTGACGATTCTGTTACAGTACAAGCGCAGTCGAAAAGTTTCTTCAGATCCTCTGGATGAATCAAAACGTTCCTTCCTTTCGTCTCTTCTACAAGTCATATTGGTAAAGATGAAATGGGATTCTGAAGCCGATCCTGACGATTTGGACGAAGATGACAACGCCGAGTTTGAGAAACTTCGCAGGGTGTGCATGTTGCTACTCATTGTAATTGTCGCTGACAAAGAACTAGGAACTGCGTAATTTCATGGACTCTGTGTTAATTATTGATCAAGACCTGGTTACTGACTCAGTGCGCACTTTGGCACTGAACACGATGACAGCTTATCAAAACGGCGTATCCATGGAGTGGTACGAAGCCGAACTGGGAGTCTACATGGTATACATCTTTGGGGAAGTCAACAAAAGTAAGTCCTTTCAAATCGTCAGTGACCAATAATACTAAATAGTTGTAATGCAGGTGGAGGGAAAGGTCGTGCTGCCTTCTGTCATACTCCCTCCGTCATAGACAAAGAGAAAAGAAAAGGGACCAACTACTCGGAGTATGCTCTGACCACTCATGGGGAGTTATTATTGACCCTGGTACAATCGGGCTTGTCGGGTTACCCTCATCGAGCAGTAGCTCTGCAATTCTTCGAGACAGTGACTCGCTATACAGACTTCTTCAAAGTACGTAAAGAGTGCATTATGCCAACCCTTGAGGCCATGGTCGATACACGGTAAGTTAGAGCAGCATCGTCTGAGTCATTATTAATTGATATTCAGGGGCCTTCACAATTCCAATCAAACCTTTCGATCACGCCTCTTCTACCTATTCTCCCGATTCATCAAAGACAGCAAAAACGACATACCACCAGAGATTTGTATCACACTCACTCAAAGCATTCGGGACCTGCTCCCTATACAGATCCATATTCCAGAACCCGAGGATGTAGAAACGGATCTATTGACCGATGCGGCAAGAGATCCTGCGTTCGATTCCCAGCTCTTTCTCTATGAAACAGTTGGAACCCTTTGCTCGTTATCGGCCAAGAGTTCAGATCAGCCTGCGGTACACTTGTTGTCTTTCGTAAAGCCCTTGATGGACAACTTGTCGGAGAGCCTTCGGGCTTGTAAGGGAACGCAAGATGTGGGACCTATCGTCACCATCCACCATATCATCATGGCCCTTGGTACTATTGCCAAAGGTTATCCTGACTATCCTTCGCCGACGCCTCCTGGGTATGTTTTGCCAACATTGGATGTTTTTGCGCAAGTAGCACAAGCCATCCTCGTATGCTTGGAAAACATGAACGTCATTAGAATTGTTCGCGACGCGGTTGGTACTTCGTTTGTCGTTTTAGAGCGTTTACTCAACTGCTGAACAGACGCGCTTCGCTTTCGCTCGGATTTTAGCGGCTGCTGGTCCCAGTGTGACACACTATATCCCTGCTCTCATGAGCAATCTCCTCGTCCATTTCCAACCAACAGAACTGGTTGATTTTGTAAATTTCATCGGCTTGCTGATTTACAAGCTTCAGGTTCGCTGTCTCTTACATTTACAACATCTCAGTGACCTCATAAATAGTCATTTAGAATGATATGTTCGCCGTGCTTGACGAGCTCATTGGCCCGCTGAGCGGGCACATCGGCAATATATTGAGACAGCCCATAAGTGATCCGGACGATCAGCGGGCACACCTGGAAACCAAGAAGGCATATCTGGCTCTTCTCAATAGCGTCGTCTCGTCGAAGCTGCAGAGAGTCCTCATCTCAGAACGTGAGTGCGTGGTGTGATTAGAAGCTGCCACTCTTGCTAATCAGCTACTCCTCCAGGGAACAATCCTACATTCGAACCATTGATGCAATCCATGATTGGCATTGCTGAGGATGCGTCGGATCCTCCTAGCCAGAAGTCCGCTTTTAATTTTCTGGGTCGTTGTGTGACGATCTGGGCCGCCCCTCCTCAGGTAGCCACGGTTGGCAGTGAACTCGTAGAATCTTTACCAGGTTTCGAAAGATTCGTGTATGAAAGGCTTGTTCCCACTGCTTTCCGCGTACCTGCTGCACCGGATCTGAACGTCAAGGATGGTCAAGTCACACTAGTACGTCTTTTTGGACCCCTTTCTTGATTTATCAGTCTCAAATTTATCGCCAGGTCCTGCAAGAAGTTGCCAACTTCCTGCACACTGTCACTAGAACACGAGGCTCGGAGGCGTACGACTATCTCTTGAACGTCTTTTTCCCTTCACAAAATTGGCCATCAGAGACTGCCCTTGAGTTCACTACTAAACTGCGAGACCTTGATGTGAAAGGTTTCCGAAAATACTTTACAGATTTTGTTCGTTCGTCACGTTCTAACCCATAGCATTGCCAGATTTGGTTTCTTTAAAGTCACTACCCTATTGTTTTCTTTTCTTTCTGTTAATTCGTCTTGCATCGCCTACCATTATGTTATCGACACAAAGCTGCCACATTTATTGTGCTATTATCCATATTCATGCTTTACATATGTACTGTTTGCTTGCGCATTAAACATTATCATATTCTCGAGAAAGATTGCAACAGGTCAGGATTGAGATTTTTCCGACGGACGTAGAAGTTCTGCTGGTCCGGAGTGGCCGATATCGTTGCGTCACTTCGGGTATGGAATATCATCGGTCGGCACCGAATTTGGCAACTTGGGAAATAACAGCCTTCACTCATGGTCACCACCGCTAGTCGCTGAGCATTTCTGTGGAAACAATCTTACTTCTTGTCATGGCGACAGGTACGTATTCAATGCTATCTGACATCCTTTATACTGATGACTCGCAGCACGGCGAGGAAGAGTCAGGATTGTACGTGTCCCTTTGTCTACGGTCGACATGCAATCTAAGTCATTCCTTGACCTCAAAGGTGGCGCCACGCAGGGTATATTGTCCGTTCACTCATGTTACACCTAAGCTGATTCTTGCTCAGCATGGTCCAGAATTTTCCGCGCAGCAGACATGGTCAGAATTGTCCAAAAACATCAAGGAGATCCAGAACCACAATGCCTCCAACCTTTCATTCGAGGAGAATCACCGTTTCGCGTACAATATGGTCCTCTACCGGCAGGGAGAAATGCTATACAAAGGCGTCAAGTCTCTCATATCAGAGAACCTGGAATCACTATCAAGAGAGCAGGTTGTGCCAGTCTTTCCATCGGGTGCGAGTCAGGAACCGCTGCAGAAGAGCAATGAGGCAGAAATGCTCTTGAAGGCATTAAAGAACATATGGGATGATCATCGAGGTAATATGTCGAAATTGGGGCAGATTCTCAAGTATATGGTAAGTCATCATCACTGTTAGCGTTGACTCTTATCTCACAGCCATCGCAGGATCGCGTGTACACGAAAGCCGCCGAAGTACCAGAAACTTGGGAAACTGGTCTCACGTTGTTCTTAGAGCATATCTTTCGCCCACCGATAAAAGAGCATGTCATAACAGCGATATTAACACAAGTCGAATTTGAGCGCGAAGGATACACTATCAATCGTTCCGCCGTCAAGGGCTGTGTCGATGTATTCCTCACTTTGCGGACCTCTGCGGGTGGCCCCACCGTATACAAGGAGGATCTCGAGCCTGTTATTTTGAGGAAGAGCCGTTCGTTTTATGAGGTTGAGGGGAAAAGGTTGCTTGCTTCTTGTGACGCCCCCGAGTACTTGTGTCGAGTATGTTTCGTTTTTCTTGTCTCGTTAATTGTTTTATCGCTCAGCTTCCTTAAGGTAGAAAGTGCGTTTCAAGCAGAACAGTCCCGTGCACATCACTATCTATCGTCGCAAACCGCCTCACCTTTAAGTCAAATTCTTCAGGACTGCCTCTTAACCGCACATCTGGACAACGTCATATCAATGGAGAACTCCGGTTTGGATGTCATGATCGATACAGACAAAATAGAAGACATAGCAAGGCTGTACCGGCTGTACTCGATGGTCCCTACAGGAATGATTTGCCTGAAACGCGCTCTCAAGGACTCTGTTTTCCGACGTGGGCGTGATATTAATCAGTCTTCATCGAGCGCCGATTGGGATGAACCTGATGACGCACAAGATGATAATGTTAACGCGAAGGGGGAAGGGAAACCCAAACCCAGTGCCTCAGGTGTACAGACATTGAGTCTTGCTCTCAAATGGGTTCAGGATGTACTTGATCTTAAAGACAAGTTCGACACTGTGTGGAAGCGTGCATTCAGCAGCGACAGGGAACTTGAGAGTGCACTGAACGAGGTAGCGCCCATTTAGATCTGACCTTCATATCTGCTGATTATTGGTTCAGGCCTTTGGATCCTTCGTGAATATTAACAGCAGGTGTTCGGAGTTTATTTCGCTCTTCATTGACGATCATCTGAGGAGGGGGTTGAAAGGGGTAATACAATTGCTCTAACCGTTGACAAGAGCTGAAATTCCTTCCAGAAAACCGATACAGAGGTGGATCTGGTCCTGGATAAGACCATCACTGTGTTCCGATTCCTTGGTGAGAAAGATGTGTTCGAGCGATATTACAAGGGTCATCTTGCCAAACGGCTCCTTCTCAAACGGTCCGTCTCGGATGATGCCGAACGTGGGATGCTAGCTAAACTCAAAGTTGAATGCGGCTATCAGTTCACGCAAAAACTTGAGGGCATGTTCAACGACATGAAGGTGTCGGTTGATACTATGAATGAATTCAAGGATTATTTACAGAAACCTGGTATTTCCGTGCGTATCATGGCAGCATCTAGGCGGCCTTCTGATCTCAATTTATCCTCAGAGTCCCAGTATCGAGTTATCTGTTATCGTGATGACTGCAACATTTTGGCCAATGACCCATTCCAATTCGCCTTGTACGATACCGCAGCAAATGAACAAAGTGTGCAAACAGTTCGAGCAATTTTATCTATCTCGGCATTCTGGCAGACGGTTAACATGGCAATATTCCCTCGGAAACGCCGACGTACGGGTCAAGTTCAAGCTACGGAAACATGACCTCAACGTTTCGACGTTTGCTCTGGTCATTCTGCTTCTCTTTGAAGACGTAAAAGACGATGATTTTCTTTCTTACAAGGTATGGACCTCAATCCTCCTTCTGGGCTCAGATTATGGACTTTCGACAGGAAATCCAAGAGTTGACGTCAATAGATCACATCGATCTCAAACGTCACTTGCAATCTTTGGCTTGTGCCAAGTTTAAGATCCTGAAGAAACATCCACCAGGTCGCGACGTTGACCCGTCCGACTCTTTCTGCTTCAATTCGGATTTCACCTGTCAGCTTCAGAAGATCAAAATCAACACCGTCTCTTCGAAGGTGGAATCCTCGAGTGAGAGGAAAGAGACACGAGATCGAATTGATGAGGAGCGACGTCATCAGACTGAGGTATGTGTGCAACACTGGCTCACATTCTGTACTGATATATTCTTCAGGCATGCATCGTGCGGGTGATGAAACTGCGTAAACACATGACGCACAATGAACTTGTCAATGAGGTGACGCCTCTTCTGGCTGGCCGATTTCAACCCAATCCCTTAGATATCAAGAAGCGGATTGAGGGTTTGATCGAGGTGAGAACTACTTTCTATCCTGCAGTCTGTTGTTGGCTGACTCTCCATGCAGCGAGAGTATCTGGAGCGATGCGACGATCGTAAATCCTACAATTATCTGGCATAACCATACCATCAATCATCACTGTATCTCAAGCATGTACTGTATCACCTCAACTGTGTGGTCGCTAACCCGACCTTTAACCGTGTCTACTCTGCGTGTTCCATTGGAAAACGAAAACATTATATACACGAGTATATTGGACCCAAGAGTAATTGTCCACGAATAGCCCACAACAAGGCAACGTCCCAAATCATGTGAGAAAATATATAACAAGTCGTCCGAACTCCACAGGCCGCTAACCTGTCCTATCCTATCTCAATGCTCCGCTCACGCAGTCTGGCCGGGAAGAGACACAAAGCCCGCAGCTTTCTGTGCCGCCGCCAAAGCACTCTGCACGGAAGCAGGCGAAGTACTGTCGTTCCAGTTCGATCCTGCCGGCACCACTGTGTTACTGCCTACATCATGACCTAATATGCTGGCTCAGACACTATTTTAGATAGAAGAAAATATAAATAGTACCTGAGAAGCCAAGGTCGGAAGTACTGAGCGAGCCGTCTGCGTTGACCAGCTGGGAGATCTTGCTGGCGATGTTGCTGTCAAATCCAACCTGCTTGCCTGATTGGCGAAGCACATCGCTCCCGAAGCTGCTAATGCTAGAGGAGAACTGTTCCAGGACGATCGTCTGAACTTCTACTTCACAGATCTGTTCCGTGATGATCCTGGTTCGAATAAGTGTCAAATGAAGACATGGAGAGATGCGTAGTAACCTACCTCCTTGCCATCTCCTGAAGGATGACTAGTTTCTGTTGGATGATTTCAATCTGCTGGACTTGACAGACAACCTGTTCTTCCTGGACAACGACAACTTGAGAGCTTTGGGACCCGGAGAAGTTATCGACGCCGTTGAAATCATCGAAACCGCTCAAGGACTGGAAACCGCCCCAGTTATTTAAGGAGACATCGTCACGACCTGGAAAAATTTCATCAGTATCGAGACCGCTGAGAGAGTTTGGAACTTACGAGTCTCACGTCGCTGCCACAAGGGACTACCGAGGACAACAGAGGCTAAAGCCAAAACAAGAACGAAGGGAGAGAGCATTGTAACAACGACGAAGTAGATGTGAGAAAATAGGTCTGCTACCTACATGTAGCTAATGAGTATAGCCATTCGGCTCTGCAATGAAAATTTAACTTACCTAGAGCAATCAGAAAGCCGACCGGGGCAAAAAGAGAGAATGCGAATGAACGAAGGTAGAAAGAGAGAAAAGATTTCTAAAAGGCGACCAGGCCAAAGGAAAGCGACGCTGGGTTGGAACGAATGAGCTTGTAACCATTGCTTGTCTCCCATCGCCTTAAATACCAAAGGCGAGAATGGATGGGCCTTTCGAATTCTCTTGGCATGGATAGAATTGTATCCATAGCGATGACAGTTTGTATACAAGTCTGAATCCGCCAACCCCGCTGGAAGGTGGAAGGAGGTAATTGTTCATTCCTCCCTGACGACGGACCGGTGATGTACCATGTGTCCGGGACGTGGGACCTAAGATATTGCACGGCCTTGGGAACATTTACGCGTAGAAAGCACTTTTGTGAGCTGTCATTTGCCTACCTAACACAGTGATGGTATGTTCCTTGGCGTCGTGTCGAGAGTAGAACAGCAGCCACACGCCTACTTGATGCTACTAATTCAACGAGACGATATCTGCGGCGTTCTCGGGCAGAGTGCGGAAGCATTAACCGCAACGCGGGAAGGCAGCATACTTTTCCAACCTCAGGATGAGAGCAAAGAATCTGATATGGGATATTCTGTTGATGGCTCGGGTTCGACAATTCACAGAGTTACTTAGCAACTGGCTCGAATGGCATCTCGGAGATGGCTGACTAGAGCAGTCTACTATGTGGTTCGGCTCAACGCTAAGTATCTGATGATCAAGTATAGGATGAAACATACCTCAGCCTGCATCAAAAGATTGGCTCCTTCGAATACGTTCTTTCCAGTCGCGTGATTCTCGAATCTCGTGATGATTCTTCCCGTGTTTCCATTGGAGCTCAACCAGTTCAGCCGTGAATTCTGTTTGATGACATTCGTCGTGTGTACCCACGGACAAGTTACCCATACACTATCCGAAGGATGAAGACATCCTCTCCGCACCGGGTTGAACCTTGGCTATCAAACTTTCGTCATATGTTCCGCTACTTTGAAAGAAAATCAGGGCAGATCTGACAGGAGAGATACGGCTACAAATTTGATGGTGATGGGAGTCGAAAGCCTTTTTCTGGCAATGTACTAGGTGCATACTCGGCCAACTCGGGGATGTAATCTGGGCTTGATAGGCAGAGGATAGAAAAAAAAACACAACCCACTTTATCTGCACGAGGCGAGGAGACTTCTTACCGTCCACGAAGATTCTGGCGCCGTATCACTGGTACTACAGGTCGTTTTTTTCCCTTCACCGCGTCAATGATGTCGATAGCCCATTGACGAGCTTTGGCTGCTGGGATGTCAGCCGGGATGGAACGAATAATAATAAATTGCAGCGTTAGGAATACAATGTGGAGGTCTATAGTGCACTCTACAATTCATCATGCACTGAGCCCGACGCGAATGTTTCCGTCAATTCTGTTACACAGGTAAGAAATCCTCCGACTGCAGCTGACAACAAACGATGCTTACTTTTCCGAAGCTGAGGTGAAAGCTGTTTCGGTAGAACCACGTTGTATTCTACGAACAAGTCTCCGTGAAGATGACGGTTCTCGAACCGTGGCATGCCTTCTCCCTCGATGACTTCAACAAAGCCTAGATCGTGTCAAAAGGTAAAGTAAGAGCTACATCAAATGCGGCTCACCTGGCTGGGTCACACCCTTTCGCTGTAGCCTGACAATATGTCCGTCTAAATGAGTTAGGTTTCGGTCAAAGCCTAGGAGTGCCTGTTGGACTATCAGCGGATTGAAACATGACCAAGGCATTTAGATCAAACCTCATCGATACCAATGGTTTCCCTCCAGTACAGACTTGTCTCCTTCCGCCTCCAACCGCCTTTGCTCTTTCGGCTTCTCACTCTCAAAACAACGTCTCCAGCTTCCCAATCTGGACTCTCATCACCTTCACCTTCAAACACAACCTCATGCCCCTCCGGCATCCCAGGAGTAACCTCTAGAGTATAATGCGCAGTGTGATCCATGACTTTATGTCCGTCACAATGAGGGCATTTACGTGCAATAACCCTGCCTCGTCCACCACATTCATTACATGTCGTCTGGCTCTGTGCAAACATTCCCGGGAAAATCTACCCCAAGGGGTCAGTGATAGTTTTGAATAGTGCAAAGCTTGGCACACCTGCTGTTTGACGAGTTTGACACCCGAACCCCCACATCCGGAACACGTATGTATGTCGCCGTCTGATGCAGCGCCCGATCCTCTACAGTGGTCACACAATATACGCTTCTTGATCATAAACTATTACGCGTTTAAGTACGACGCGTCAGATAGAAGATTATAACACTTGCATCTATGCTTTGGCCGGTGTACCTGTGGAACAGACGATTAAAATCATTCCGCAGAAGTTCGTATCATATGGACGCACATATCAGCAAGGTCTACTTCGAATTCGGTGACAGACGTCGGGCCACGACGTACTTGACTTGATGGATCTAAGAAGCACATCTATCTGAGCTGAAGTATCGACACATTGAGATTGTCACTCACGTCCTCCACCAAAGAAGCTTGAAAACACGTCAAATGGATTCGCTTGACCCTGGCCTCCTTCGTGGGCCTTTAAGCCCTCCTAAAGCAGAATGAACACGACGAAGAGGCTTCACAGCGGAACTTCATTACCTCGCCATGTCGGTCATATATTTGACGTTTCTGAAGGACGTGAGCAATGTATCAAGAGCTGTGCTGACAATTGAGACGCACCGTTGGATCCGAAAGAACTTCGTAGGCTATCCCGAAGGAGCATTAAATACGTGGAAGGCTTGCTCAGAGACGAGAGACGCACCGTGAGCTATCTCAACGAATCTGTCCTCCGCATCAGGATCCTTGTTCTTGTCGGGATGGAATTTCCTGCTAAGTTTCTTGTAAGCATGCCGTATGTCCTTGTCTGACGCGGATTTATGTACTATAGAGAATTATTAGGCACAGTGCAAGAGACAGCCTAGGACATACGGTCTAGTACTTTATAGAGGTCGGCAGCGAGGGCAAAGGAGGAGAGCAGGAGAAGAGTGAGCCCTAGGACCGAGAACATGACGACAAGTAAGAGGACACGGAAGAAGATGCAAATGACCGCAATTTCGTTCCGGACACGTATATATTTTGATCACGTGAAAATTCACGAAATAATTTTTTAGAGTCAATGACAGTAATTGCTATTTCTTTCTATGACTCACATGGCGGACGAAAAGTACGAACTTATTACGAGGCGTCTGCAGGAGGTTCTTGGAGGCGACATCATCAAGGCAATTCTTGCAGAGGGACGTTCGCCTAAATGCTATTGGGGTGAGTAACGATATCCTTCGGCCTTCATCCTTTCTGACGAGACTAGGGTCCGCGCCGACGGGACGACGTGAGTATCGTAGACCCTACTTCTTGTGCGGTTGGTTTAACTCTTATCAGCTCATCTGGGATATTTCGTGCCCTTGGCCAAGATAGCTGATTTCTTAAGAGCAGACGTCGAGGTATGTCCCCCTCCTCCGATCTAACAGATCTCTCATTCTTGATTTCAAGGTCACCATTCTCCTCGCTGGTATGCAATATGTTGAATCGACCCGCCTTCATGGTTGACTGGCTTTCAGACGTACACGCTTTCCTCGACAATCTCAAGGCACCTCTAGAACTCGTCGCCCATCGGACAAAATACTACAAGTTCATTCTCCTTGCCGTATTCAAGTCTTTGGGCATACCCGTATCGAAATTACGATTCGTCGAAGGCTCATCCTACCAATTAACAAAGGAATACAATCTCGATAACTACAAACTTTGTGCTACGGTCACCGAACATGACGCAAAGAAAGCTGGCGCCGAGGTTGTCAAGCAGGTCGAGAGCCCTCTGCTTAGTGGCCTTTTATACCCCGGTCTCCAGGCTCTTGACGAGCAATACCTCGGCGTTGATTTCCAATTCGGAGGCGTTGATCAGGTAAGTATATATGTACCTTTTGTATCCATCCATCGCTTAGGCTGAACGACTCAGCGGAAAATCTTCACCTTTGCGGAGCTTTACCTACCCCGGCTAGGTTACGCGAAACGCGCACACCTCATGAATGCTATGGTTCCCGGTCTCGCAGGAGGCAAAATGTCTTCATCAGACCCCAATTCCAAGATCGATTTCCTCGATTCCCCTGAGCTCGTCCGGAAAAAGATCAAAGCGGCATACTGCGAGGAAGGGCATGTCGAGGACAATGGCATTCTAGCATTCGCAGAGGCAGTCCTGTTCCCCATCAGCGAACTGCGACGGGACAGGCTAAAAGAAGGCGCAGAAGGCGCAGATTCCTCGCCATTATTCACAACGCCTGATGCCCCTGAGGGCACATTATTCACAATTGACCGCGACGCTAAGTTCGGCGGACCGACTCATTACTCCAACTACACGGACATGAAAGCTGACTTTGAGTCCAAGGCCCTCCATCCCAAGGACCTGAAGTCCTCCGTCGCAGCTGCAATCAATAAGATCCTTGATCCCATCCGAAAGAGCTTCCAGGAAAATGAAGAGTGGCAGAAAATCGAGAAGCTGGCCTATCCCGATCCCAATGCCAAGCCAGAAAAGAAGAAGAAAAAGGTGTGCCTCGTTGAAACAGATATGGCTATGAACTAAAGAGCGCTTGCAGGAAAAAGTGTACCATCCTCCACCTCCCGGTAAGGGAAAAAATGCGAAGCCTTTAGAGGAAGTACCTGTTAAAAGCGAGCCCACGCCGAACGGAGAACCCGTAGCTGCACCTGCATCATAACGCCACCGCATGCCTCATTGTAGTCGGTAGATGGGGGGAGGAAGTCAAATAGATTGTTTGTATGATAACGCGGATCGCCACATGTTACTGTAGACACCGATCCAGCAATGAGTCACTCTGAGATCGCAATAAAATCACAAATTGCACCAGATACGTGAGTAATCCTATAAACAAGCAATAAAAATAACAAAAACCATCATGCTTTGGATCCCGGTCTCCCCTTCCTTTTGCGACCGGCAGGTTTGTCAGTCACTTTCTTCGAGGCTTTCGGCCTGATGTTGATACTATACGTAGGTAATCGTAAAAACTCTTGAACACCTTGCCCCATCTGACAGAGTTAGCCAGTCTGGTTTTGTTCTTGGGACCGTAAAGAAGACTCACCCGAAGGTATTGAATATGCCATCCTGCTGCGTTTGGCAGAGACACCTCTGTGAACACATCCAGGGAAATTAACTTGGAAAAGAGCTGTTCGACGAGGTCCTGAGTCAGATGGCTACCAGCACCACGCAATGAAGGGTCGAATCTCTGGAGAGTGGCACGCTCTGCCCCTTTGAAGATCAAGCGGCACTGATCCAAGGTTACGTTGTCCTTTTCTAGAGATCTGACGAGCGCAATTGCATCGCGAGCCTCCTTCGTCACATTATATGAGACCATGGCCTCCCGATTAGCACAATTATTGCACCGACGCCGGCAAAGTTTAGCATCAAATTTCTCCCCAAAGAACTGAAGGAGATGGACCCGCCGACATTCGGAATCGTTTTCGCAATATTGCATGACTTCCCTCACTTCTTGGATTGCGTTGTCCATTTGCTCGCGAGTAGAGCCTCGTTCTTCGCAATTTTTGGTGATCATCATCTTTGCGTTATTGAAGTCACGATACGAGTAATCTGCTGGTATATAAGCACTTGTCGGAGAAGATATGGTTCAGAGCGTACACAGTATACAATCCGCAGGCAAGCCGTCGCGACCTGCACGCCCAGTTTGTTGATAATACCTGACAAGCTCGTCAATAACGATAGCCCAGAAGTTGAGAACAAGAGATTAACCCGTCGAGACTGGTAGGCAGATCGTGGTGAATAACAAATCGCACTGTAACACATTTAGACCGTGAGAGAAGTATTTCAGTGATTGGGCTTGCCGTCCGATTTATCGATCCCCATTCCAAAGGCAATCTACAAGCTGTGTTCAGAGACAGGAGTGGCAGAACAGACCCACCACTTACCGTTGCGACTATGATATGGTATTGACCAGTTTGCCACCCAATCTGTATTCTCTCTTTATCTGACTCATCCATTTTGGCATGGTAGTGCCGTGCACTTAGCCCTTTCTTCTGAAGTTCTGAGGCAACCTTCTCGCACTTGTCTCTGGAAAGACAATAGATTACGCCAGTTTGATCACGATGGTTCTGTTGTATGTATTTGTGGATCTCGTCGATCATGTTCTTCTTCTTGGGCGTAATCACGTAGTTGAGGTTTGTGCGATTGAAGGATTGAGAGAACAGGGCGGTATCTTTCAGCTGTAATCTCGCTAAGATATCGTCTATCATCTTCTGGTTGGCAGTGGCGGTCAAAGCCATTATTGGCACGTTTGGATAGTTGCGACGGAGGGAGCCTAATGATTCATACTGATATGGATAACCTAGATTCAGTGTCGTTAAAATGGTATGTGCATGCACTCACCGCCGCTCGAAAGTCTTTCCCCCACGTTGTGATGCAATGGGCTTCATCGATCACAAACCGTGCAAGCTGACTACGATCATATAGGTCCGACAAGACGTTCTGTACGGAGCCACTCTCCTTCAACTTCTCGGGTGTAATATACACGAGGTTCGGCTTCTCAGCGCTCCTTAGGCGCTGAAAGATGTCCTTGGTATCACTGGATCCTGGACTCCACCGCAACACGTCGACGCCCTTCTCTTTCAAAGCGTCAACTTGGTTCTGCATGAGAGACCTGAGAGGGGACACAACGAAAGTTACGCCCTTGGTTCGGCCACCTGAACATACAGCAGGTAGTTGATAGCACAAGCTTTTCCCTCCGCCAGTAGGCATAAGTACAAAGACGTCGCGGCCTTCCATGGCAGCTATTATTGCTGGCAGCTGATTCTGTCGGAAACTTTGGAGACCGTAGACACTCTTGAGCTTCCACGTAACCTCTTCGTAATACGGACTTTGCTTCAACCCTTCTAAGGCTGGGTCAGGGATCTCTGTAGCTGGATCGAGGATCTCAATAACGGAATTGTCATCTTCATGGTATTCAGGCAAATCCTCGAAGTCGTCCCACAATGCGTCGTCGTTATCGATATCGATTACTAGATGAGAGTCAGACGGGCCTGCTGTGGAGCGGCTAGATATTCGCGAAAAGTCGTAGGATGAATCAGGCGGCCCGATGCTCACATCCGAGCTTGTTGTAGCATAATTGCTCTGAAAATAGGGAGAAGAGATAGGAGCTTCTGAGTCGTCTCCAACACCTGCTTTGGCATTTCCAACGAGTTTGCGGATACTTTTTATACGGTTGGACAGAAGATCACTGATCGGGGTATTAGAAACCTCGAGACCAGAGATACTGACGTAAAAACATACCGAATAGCTTCTAAAGTGATTATATCGACGTTTTCATCGTGAGTGTGATGATAGTCATCTATAGCCTGTGCATTTTCCTTGTGCAATGCCTCATTATAGGACAACATCTTTGCCAAAGCTAGAGGTGGTTTCTGACCGTTGTCATGAAGAGAGAGAGGTGAGAATATTCGCACAGGCGCATGATCAGAATGGGAAGACGTCGAAGATTTAGATTTGTATGGTTCTAATAATGATTTGAAATCCTTCTCTACTCGAGAAAAGGGATTTGGGTCGTAATCGTCGCCCAAGTCCATGTCTAGCCATGGTGCATCTTCATTGCTTTCTCGTGGGGGAGGTGGAGGGGGTGACACGCATTTTGTCTTGACTTCGGATGGAATAGGACTGATCCTTGGATATGCTACATTCTCCTTGTTGGACTCTGCGTTTTTGGACCGCTTCAAGGAGTGTGTTTCGGTGACTGCAGTGCGCTTAACGCCTGGAGAGGAGGAATCCTGAATCACGTAAGTAACCTCTGGGGTGATCGTGTGTCGTTGCACCTGCAAGGGGTTCCTAGAGCCAATCTTTGATTTCCCAAAGCCCGGTGTAGCGAAAGATGGCAGCGATGGTACTCTGCGAACTACGACAGAATGAGAAAAAGAGATAAGGAGGAAGAAGATACATGCCTGTGCTTTGCACTGGATTAGATGATGAAGCTGTGGCAGGCTTGAATTTTGAACTCTGGAGCAAATCGAGGTAACCATCAAGGTATAAATCAAGGCTAGACGACGTACACTGGTGGATGACTTTGGTCGTGAGGACATTGCGTTAGATCCCGGCGTTGAAGAGTTGTTGGAGCGCTTCCGAAGAACATCTTGGAGGTTGTTCTTTGGGCCAGACATGAAAGAACGGAGCAAAGGAAAAAGCATCCGTTGTGACCGTGACTGTGTGACGAGGAGCGAACGCGTCCGGATAAACGGGCCGAGCAGAAACGCGTTGATTTCACGTGACATATATCAAGGCTGCGCCGCTAGTCTGGCGAGCCGGCCTTTATGGATACTCGCGATACTCGTAACTGTGCGCACAGGTGTAGGTATTAGCGCCTTTCCCGACAGAGATATGCTATGCTCTTGAACAAAGTATCGAGCTGCTTCCGTGGGCCTTGGTTTGCTAAGCTGCTGGAAGTTCCCGGCTAAGCCATTTCAGAGCTATGGGACCGACAGTTAACTACTACATGATAATTTAAAACTGAGTGAAAACACTCGAAGATGAGCGAATGCGATTTATACAAAGCCTATGGGAATAGATGGTCCGAGATATATAGGAAAGCTACAGGCAATAAGAAACAAAGCAAACGTGTCCTTGATAACGGAGCGTGAAGAGAAGCCACGCCAGAAGTCCAGCCGGGTGGTATACCAAGCGTAACAGAAGGTACTGAAGCTGTGGAAGTGATAGTAGTAACCACTCCAGACGTATCAGTTATGATATATGTTTCCAACGTATCTGTGGGGGCTATCGTAGGCATCGCTGAGATATTGGTGGCAAACTGTGCGAATATGGGGCTGTACGTGCTATTGGCGAGCTCGGTAGAAACAATTCCGCCCGTTGGCGCACTTATTGACGAGTTGAAGGTATAAGGGGGTGTCGTGTAGGTGGGTGTTGATAGGAGAGAATTTGGTAATGCTGTGGCCACTGTTGCCGATGCAGAAGAAAGGAATGAGGAGATTGATGCTGCAGACTCTGTGCTATTAGTGGCGTTTTTAAGAGGATAGAATCCTATCATGGGCGGCTCCTTAGTATTGATTCCGTAACTGATTTATGATAAGATTCATTCTGAGGTATTGCATTGCACTTTACCTGAAGGCGGCATAAACAGTTCGAAGGAAAGGCACACCTATCAAGGGATGATAAGTTGTAGCATTGAGTGTCAGTGACGAAAGAAACGGACCCATCTGCCAATCAATGCCATCTGAGCTAGGCGATGTAGCACCCGGCCAAGACAAACAGAGATTGGGATTGTCAGAAGCAGGTCCGATAAGGTAGTCGGTGGGCTGAAGAGTAAGATTCTGCGTTCTGAGCAATCCTATTAGACTTTTAAGACCAGTAGAACAGATGAATGGGGTACCCAAAAGTAAATGATATAGGAACCAGCGTGTCACAGGGTATAGCCCATAATCCTACTGAAACGCGAAAGATTTCATGTCGATAGCTATAGCCAGGCATCGATGAAACTCACGATTGGTATCAACCAACCGGGAACCACTGATTGCAGCAAATAGGCGCGATACCTGCCATATGGTTGAGGCCTAGGACTTGGCAAATCGGAACATGTGGTGGGGACTTACATCTTGGTAAGGTCCGTAGATTCCATTGTTTCCACTGCGGCGGCTGAGCTGTTAAGGCTATGGCAGAAGTAAACATGGCTTACACATCAAACATTGCTAGCGACGCATTGTTCGTTATATTTGGGTATGTCGGTGAGGGGGTCAGAGACGATCCGTTAACCTGAGAAGTTATTGAGTGTTTAATGTTATATAAAAAGACAAGACATACCGCGAAACCATCTAAAGGGATAGCCCATTGTAGATAGCTGGATACATTATTCTCTGTACCGATGGGCGCGAATTCTACAACCTCATGCCAGCCGACATTGGTAACATTAGTGACGACAGATGAATCGATAGCGCCTAGGGAGCGGCTATGAGAATAGCTGATAAGATGGCGAAATGGCTCACCTATAGAGAGCGAGCCCGTGTCATTGCGAGTGAGACTCAGGCCGAACACGGGATAATCCAAGACGCCTTGCTGCGCTAGCTGGACGAAAAAAGGGGTAGCTAGACGGGGTGGTCATTGACACGCCTGCATATAGGTTAAGAAGACGCACAATTCGTAACGGCATTAGAAACACTAGACAGTCGAGGAAAACCGAGTCCGAATATGCCACTGATATCGTCGGTAAGTGTCACGTTCGACGAAGTCATAAGCCCTATCATAATCATTCATGAACTAAGTATATCTGACGTTTCGATGGAAGTTAGACGAACCAAGAACTTGGTTTGATACCGTCAAGTTGGCTAACTGAACTGTTTCTTTCGCGACGAAGCCTTCAGCACCTACAAAGTGGTTTATGAAGAGCAGCAGTACAGTAAACCATAACGTACTAGTCCCATCTGAATAGCTGACACTAAATGCCGTCGAGTTGTTGTTGACCGTGACGAAAGTACCACTCTGGTATTGCAAGGGGTAACGTGGAACTGCTTTGCAGACGTCCGTGGTACATTGGGTGGAAATTAGCCATAGATCTGCTGACGCGGTGTCGAGTGCTACCCGAAACGATGTTGCACCAGCCTTGAGGATAGCGAAATATGCTCTGTTCCATTGAGTGAGGTTCATGATGAATAACCGGTTGACATACTGATTGGTACTGGCCATGCCCACAGCAGTGATGCCAGCATGTGCCCCGTTGACATTGACGTCCCGACGAGTATACGATTGAAGAGGAATGGTGAGTGGAGAAGAACTAGCCGCATACCGAGCAGCGACACCGACTGCTTGGGCGAAAACAAAGAACCAGACACAGGTCGTAAAAGCAGACCACATTATGGACTACCAAGACTTGGCATACATCCGAAATGAAAAGGAAAGGTCCGGAGGTAATTAGTGATAGAAGACAAAGGAAAGACGCAGGTGGGAAAACACAGCCAAGAAGTCCGCAGTGGACGTCCTGATGGAACTATTTCTGTCAGGGCGGTGGAAACCATGCGGCTAGAATAGCCGAACAGCGCACGCTGCCGATAGAATGGCGCTGCGCATATACAATTCCTGGATTTCTGATGTTACAGAGTAATCGACAACAATTTTAGTACCTGTAGGACAGAGAGAATAGTACATCTGACGGGAAAAGATGGTCAACGATATCCGGCCCAGAACGAAAAGAATATATATATAAGGAGAGTATATGAGAACCATATAAACAAGAACGAAAGTTTAAGGATAGAATAAAAAGTGTATAACAATCATCGCTTGGCGAACACCTTCTTCAGAAGGCCAAGCACTTTAGGGACATTCAGCTGAACATACTCCAGATCCAGAAGGTGCTTATTATCCTTTTGCTGCGGAAGAATCTGTTAATGCTCTGGAACTACCATAGAAGGCGCGGGCAAACCTTCTCAAGTAGATCATCAATCTTGAGGTCCATCTCAAGGATTGCTCTTTCTCTGCCCTTGTAGTGTAGAGCAATAATGAAGGTCCCTGGTGTAGGTGATGTTATGTTGAAATAGATATTCGGTCGCCTAACCAGGCATAAGTGAGAGACACAAAGGGCAGCTTCGACAGCCACTTACCGATTATCGGGTACGTTGCTCTCAACTATAATACCCTCTTTCTCGAGCTGCGCATGAGTGAATCTGTATGGTCCCAAAACGACAGCTTTAGCTGGTTTCTTCTCCTTGCCCCCGACAGTGATGACGCCTACTCCAGTACTACTGCCCTTGTCTTTCGACGCAGTCAACCGTACGTTTTGCAGATAAGCTTTGTACTGTTCCAGCTGTGAGCGCATGTAATTGTTGTGATCGCAAATCGTCTTGTAGACGGCCTCCAACGACTTGGTCTCCAACAGAACTTTCTCTCGCAAGTTCCCTAGATGCACGAGTTCAGCCGCAACTTCATCCTGCATGAGTTTGTAGCCATCAGCCTGTTCAACGATTTTCTGCTCTTCCAACTCCCGTAGCATCTCCTTGACCTTGATGCCTTTCCGTACAAGAGTAGCATCTTTAGTTGTGGCAGCACGTTCGGCGATAGCAGCTAGATTGTATGGTTGCTTCTCAGCCGCATGAGGTATCGATCGAATGAGTTGGACAAAGATCGACTTCGTTTCCATGTATAGCATGTCACTTGACGACACCGTATCCATCAACGCACTCTGAATATCCTGAACGGGTGTCTCCCAGCGGCTATATAGATTAAGCTCAATGGTGCGGTTCTCTTTGCGGGGAACCTGGGGTGGCGCGGGACCAAGCTCGTCTGTCAGGATACGAAGGTGATGTTTATCGTTTGGCGACTGATGGACGGTTAATGGCATACTGGAGTGTCAGATGAATGCACTGTACCAGTGTTTCGACGTGCTGCAGGATAAGAGAGTGCGTATTATACAGCTCGTTCAGAGTGATGTGGATCATCAAATCTTTCTTGGAAAGCGCCATATACTGATCCATCTAAGAAAACCGTTGTGAGATGCTAAAAATTAGCCGAAACAGTTATGTATACCTCAAGTGTGTCAAAGAAGTCGCCTACTTCACACAGGTTGTTCAAGAACTGATTGATGCGGGCTTTGTTGTTCTCGACGAAGGGATTGAGAGTCATCATGTAGGCTTCCTTGGCATACGACGGTTTGTTTGCCAAATTTTGTAGCATCTTAGCAATCTAAACAGATATTAGGAAGTAGTGGGTAAAAAGGATTCTAGTCGAACCAACCAATGTCAATGTTCGTCTTGGATGCTTCGCCGGAACACCTTCGACAAGCATATATGCCTGTGGCGTTACAATGGCAGGATTGATGAATCGAAGGAAGAAAAAGCCACCAATCAAGGAGCATATAGCGTAGTCAGTCGCCTCAGGATATTTACGCTAATCGCATAGCCGACTTAGCTGTCGTATTCTAGTTGGAATGAGCCCACGCACCCGTGTTAAACTTCTGATCTGTTTACAGATCCAGCGAATACCGTAGGGAACACTTTCTAGGCTCTCAATAATGGTTAACAGAAAACTGTTGGCGATCTCCATGAGCATCGTTAAGCGTGGCGCAATGATCGCTTGAACATCAAGATTTTCGGCAGCAACTTCCGGGGCCACGCCGCGAGGAAGATTTGGCGGAAGGGACCCAGTCTCTTCCTCGATTTGGTTGATCATTTGTTCGTAGACCTGAACACAGTCAAACAGATTTCAGTGATGTCCGGTAAGAGATGAGGACGGAAATCACCTTGACAGGATTAATCTCTAGATTGAGATCTTTATGCTCAATCAAGCTGTTGATACGCTCTGCGAGAACGCTCTTGAGATAGCTCTGTCCTGGTCCCCGCCGGGTATAAGTGGTCATCATTCGAGAGACAGGGGTATTGGCGCGAAGTAGAGAGCCAAACTCTGTAGCAGTCTCGAACTGGGCCGAAAGAACAGACTGGAACATCGTAAGAAGAAGATGCTCTTCTCTGCTTTCATATTGGTTGCCGTATAGCGTAAACATGACCGTTTGAAGGAGCGTATCAATCTCAGACAGACTGACCAGTCGACAGAGAGCGGCGATGTGTCGAGGTTCTGACTGAAGGAGGAAAAAAAGGTTGGAGTATTGCTGTATCTTCCGGTCGTCTGGGTAGTGCCCTTCTGTGGGATCCACTTCTTCTAGCGTTCTCTCGACTTCACGTTGCTGGATAAAACCACCGTTGAAGTAGCTGGGATATTACAAGAACAAATATTACACACCTCATCCAAAGCCATTCGGTTCTGTATCAATAAGGCGATCCGAGAGTCAAGATACCGCACATCGCGCTCGAGGACAAAGTTCTTCTTGGACTGGGCAGAAATTTTGCCTTTCAAGTCACGAAGACGCTTTTGAGCTGTTAAAATAGTTGTAAGTGGCACGTTGTAGCTGGAATGAAAGAAACCATAAACAACGCACCTCTGGCCAATTCATCCTCGACTTCAACATCCTGCTCAGCAGCCATGCTAAAGAGCGCTGTTACGCTGTAGCGATTGGTGTTTCGATTGGTATGCCGCCTCCCAGACATGCTACTAGGTGATCCAGGTTGGTCGGTATAGGACATGATGGTCGTTTAAGAAAAAATGAATAAGTATATTGGAAGCTGAACAAGCCGCTGTTTGCGTGATCCGGTTGGAGGAATGGAGATGACCAAAGCAGCGCCAGTGCCTGTGAACCCGCAACAGTGAAAGAGCTTCGAAAAGTGAGGAGAAATGAGGGATTTGGGTATCAAGACAATGGAGAATGATGAAGATGCGACTTGACTAACTGGCCGAAGTCCTTCGGCGGCTGCCACAAGCACAGCCACACACCTGTCAACATCGCAAAATGCCGTAGTTGGCCGTCAATTAACCGCGTACGTTATTATCCGCTTTGCTTATTTCGATGACGCTGTTTAGCTCTTTCAACGACTCGCGGCAGTCTCATGATACACCTTGTGTTGGTCACAGGACTCTACAACTGCAGCAACAAGTATTTATTTCTGTCTGGACTCTGGTGAAGAAAAGAACCCAGTTTCCTCATCTGCAGAAGCTATTACAGTTGTTCTACTCAAGAGAAATCACAGCGAACACAACTTGATTTTTTCCTATCTCAATCCTATGCAACAAGCGACCTTGTTCATTAGTAAGTGACCTGATTTCCTCGACGCCGTCTTTCGATCCGTTGCTCTTGTTTCATCTTTGACACTGCTATGAATTGGCGACGGGCGTCTGTTCCTGAGAAAACATGCTGCCTACACGCTTTCCTAAACAATTTTTACGGAAGTGATGTCGTCAATACTTCGAAGGTGCTAGTCTTCTCTCTTTGGATTGATCCCGCAGACCTCAGGTCACCGCCGTGTTTGGTTTATAAATAAATGCAGATGGAGGAACATGACACCGATTATAATTCATACCATATACTATATAATGTTCAAATCATTAGGGCTATGTGACACGCATTGAAATAGGTAAGACGAATGAAATTTGATGAAAGATACACTAGTGCATGGGTTGAATATGGTCAACGGGAAATGCGCCTTCTTTCCACCGACCATTCGTACTGGTGTATTTGACTTTATAGCCGTAACCCATCTATTTTGCAAACATAAGCTTTGCATCCTGCTGTCGAGTTACCAGATACTCACTTTGTCGAAAAGAGATAATACGCTGATAATTATGCCGATGACCCATTTGCGGCCCTCAATTTGCACTTGGACTTCTTCATTCTGTCGATTATTGAACCGTATGAATCTTTCCTCCATGGACAAAGATAATGATACGTACGATACCGAAGATTTGTGCCTGCGGAGGGCGAACAACGTCAATGTGGAATAATGACACTGGCTAAGACGTACAATGCTGCTAGGTGCTGATTGCATAGTTTGGGGATTTGAATAAGGGGAAGAAAAGGAAGGGCGTCCGGCAGGTGAAGGATTGGGCGGGTCCTTACGGTACGAGTATTGAGGTGTAGACACTGGAAAAGGCGTCTGCTGAGCATACGGAGTCGCAAAGCCATTGCTCTGCTGGTAAGGAGGAGGGTTCGGTCCATAAGGACAAGGTGGCGGTCTTTGTGGACCTTGGGGCGGATAGTAACCAGCGGGAACATTGTGGCATGCCATGACACGTCGAGAGAAGAGAATCAGTAGAATTAAGACCCTGGACTTCCGTCATCTTTATAGGTTTCATATACACCTCTAGTCCATTTTAGAGATCCATGGGAACAAGATAAGCGTTGTGCCAATAGAGCAGTGTGTCTAACAAACAGTTTAGTCCGAGAGTATGGGCACAGTATTTTTAATTCAATGGTACCCATGCCGGCAGATAGTGGTATGATCGAAGCAAGCAACAGTGCCCGTTTCACTGGGCCTCGCAGAGTCAGATCGGCCCCGTTCCTGGGAGCCACAATATCGCGTCCAAACCACGTCAATAAGCGGAAATTTTACACAATGACGCGTCCGCTGATGCCGCATGGTCTTGAACCCAAGCGCGCATAGCTTCTTTTCTTTACTCCGTGTCGGTGCAGCACATGAAGTTGAAGCGTGGGGGGACAGACGTCAACAGGGAAGCAATGTTGGCAAAGTTATTTCGATGGAGAGTTGAGCGTCGAACCACCGAAGAATGGAAAAGTCACATGGCGACGGAGATTGCATAGCGCCTATAGCGCCAGAGGCGTATTGGTGTAATGCGTGATGTCAGACATCGACGCCACAAGTATAGTAACCTCGACTGGTCAATGCGATGACCTATGATTGCACCCAAACCTAGATGTTATACAACGTGCGCCGGTCAAGGAGAATACGAAGGCCATCTGTGGAATTGAAACTGTCGACCCGTGGGGATTACCGTGGCTTGAGGGAACAAGAAATAATGTTACCTTTTAGCGGACTTGGAAGTTGGGAAGATCGGTTTTGGATCTGAGTCGGTCCGAGTTTCCGCCACTTGAATTCCGTATTGAACGTCAGCCCTATTTATCTTCGAAGTTCCTATGTAAGCGAGATTCTAATTTTTTTTGGTCTACCTCAACAACCAGGAATGCTCTGAGAATTTTGTCACATTGACGCACTCGCCGAAGCCTACCCGGATTCCATTCAATCGCTGCCGAAGTATCACAAGATGCGCCGGGGGGGAGAATAATGCGTGTAGTAAGCTTAGGACAAGTACCATTCTTTTCACCGTTCAGTCTTCCTTTTCTGATCATGTTTATATTCACTGTTCCGAATAGAAAACTCTTTCAATAGAGCCGGACAAGTCGGGTCAATCCCGCCCTCTTGGAATTGAATGTAAAAGCTGCATTTCAGCTGAATACTTTTATGCCATGTACAGGTTTCCTTTCAGGTGAGAACGTCATTCGGCCTTTTTAAATGCTGATTACGGCGTACATTAAGATCTTGCTGGGAAGATTATTACTTACGGGAGCTTCGAAATGTATGGAATGAGATAAAGCGACCTGATCTGCTCAGCCTGCCAGAGCATGGAGCCAGGTCGTCACCAACGTGTGAGTAGTACCACCCTGCTGGCAGCTATCTCAGAGTCCAGACCTTGCAGTCTACACATACATCTAAGCGTCACTTGACCTTCATGGATCATTCCTGGCTGCGCGTCCTAGGCGCTACCGTGTGTCTTGTTGAAAAACTACAATTGGTGAATTGTTTCACCGGTTCCTTCATATAAAATTTCCTACCGGGTATTAGACCCAAATTATGATATACACTGCGAAGCTCATCACAAATGTATGTAATTTTGAACCTTGATTTCCCTTTGCGTGCTTATCTCCCGGTAGTAGAGTCTGACCCTGCCTATACAATTCACTAAGTTCTTCGATCGACATTTCTTCCAACGATCCTCGCTTCCTTCAGGTACATAGGAACGCTGAAGAGAATAACCGCGACGAGCGATTGAAACGGTCCATCTGAATGCGAATAGCACACCTTGAAAAATTGACCAGCCTGAAGAGTCGTCCGAACGCACGGCAAGTAACGGGCCCTGCCTTAGTCCTTCAATACATATATGCTGTCATGGAACCTTACCGGGTATCGTGGATGGTAAAGCAATGGTTCTTCTCATCAAGCTGACGATCTAATCTATCGCGGCAGGCCTTTGCAGCGCGATTCCGAGGGTATCTAGGTATGGGAGTCTTCTAGTGAACAACTTTGAGCGCCTGTATTCATGAGCGCTTCCGCCGTAGGCATTTACAGATTGACAATAATCTAGTGATGTCAACGTTATATATGTACACCTCTTACAACCATCGCATCAGCAACCTGCTAGAATTCATTTAATCAAACGCGGGCCTCGGAGATTGATCTAGTCGAGGGGCTAAAGAAGTCACCAGATGGGTGACGAGATGTTCTATGATGGCCGTTTTTCCCTGGCATCGTGTAGGCATCGACCCTGGACAGGCCAGAAGATGTTTCTGTGTCACCCAGGATGGAAGATCCAAGTCGACATATCCGAGAATTTGGGCTCTTACACTTCGAACTGGAAAGGCCGGGACTTAGTCTTCATTTTCCATTGCTTCAAGTGTTGATATCGAGAGTAGAGGTCTCTCACCCCAAGCTCAATGGCGAAGCCCTCGAGATTATCATTCAGCTGGACCCTTTGCTCTGGATGCATCTCACGCCCGAGCTGGACTCAAAGGATGCGTACATCGGGCAGCATTTCTGGCTCCCTGTGTAAGCCCAACACTTAACAGGGAACCAGGTGGCAGGCACGACCCTGTTGTACTTTAACCCGTTCACAATCACAGCCAATCATGAAAAACTTTCAGAATCATTACATCCTCCGAAGGTGAAGTCACCGTCGTTCTTGATCGATCATCAAACTAGCGCGTTACGCGTTGCAGGCTATGTTTAAGGAGCCAAGAAGAACAGGAACAGGTGTGGGGCTTGTTCCGCTGCAAGTGTAGCTCCGACGGATATCAATGTAACCGAGGAGCCGTTCCTCGTGAAGACTTCGAAGCTGACTTCTTATTGGTGCTAATCGATTCGGGTTTCTGGCCGAGCTGTGGGCAGGTACTCGGGCGTAGTGTTTTCCGGTTTTTCTTATCGCTGCGTGCACCTTACTCACCCTTGAACAATTAAGGATGGTTTTAGAAGAGATAAGCAGGGGTACCTCGATCTTCATCATCTCCTGGACATGAGGCGATCGAAACAGGGCTGTTTCAGCATTGTTTGCGAGTATACATGTATTATCGTCGCCTGCGGGCATCTATGAAAAAGCACGCGAGTTCTATCATTCAGTCTATGGAAATAAACTCCTGCACATCCGAGCTCGATCGTAGACGCTATTCGTTAGTATAAGATTGAATATGCCAGCTGCTTCAGCAAGCGGAAAATGAGTTGTTATTGCTGCCCTTCTCTGGTCCATGCTGGGCCATGTTGATCCCACGTCCTGGTCAAAGTCGATGTGAATCTCCGCAGAACGGAGATTTTGATGCACAGGACTGGCAAGCCATGCATCGACCTGGGCCCACCTCATTGCGGTGCAGAAAAGCTCTATGACGCTGGGATAGACCTTGAAAGGGCCCCTCACACCAACGTCAATCTGAACCTCTTCTAGCATGGGTGATACTATGCGGGAGAGCATATTGTCAATATGGCTAACGGGAGTGAAATGTGTGTCGCCACTTCGAGTAGAGAATTTGAGGAATCGAAGGTTAGGTAAGAGATGCATCTCATTGGGTGCAGTAAAAAAAGCTATGACAATATTGAATTGGAGATCCAAAGGATTGAATGAGAGACGTACAATAGGATATGTCATGATTCAAAACGTTCACTTCTAAATGTTCCAACGAGGTGGCAGCGCGGAGAAGGGGCGCCATGGCTGTTTGGTAGTCGAAATTGTGGGCCCAAACGTGTAACTGACGAAGAGAAGAAAAGTTGAAGGGTGACTGCGAGTGCGTAAGCCAAGGGCAGATAACATCCAATGTTCGGGGGTTAGACAAGTCTAGATGTAAGGTGTGGATGGCTGCTTTTCGTACACCCATGTCAGGGTTGAAGATATGTGGTAGTCGCATTCGCGGGCCAAATGTGCCTATGCTGGTGAGCCTCAGCTCCGTCACGGAGCTCGAAGTCCAGCTCAAGAGGGGAATGAGACCGTAATAATCATCTGAAGGAGAAATGCTGATATCCAGTCGAGTGAGCGACTGCAATTGAAGCAAGCCATGAATTGCAGCCTTAACGGTGGGGGAAATCTCGCGGAGATACCGCATGTCAAGTTGAAGGTGCTGAATATGTTGAGGTTCTGAAAGTATCTGTGACAACGGCGGAGCTTGGTTGAAACGGGTTAAGTCCATGTCAAGACTGAGACGGAGGGAATGGATGAGTTGTGGAACGTAGGAGCCGTTCGTAAAACAGTCGTGGAGACGCGTGCATCGTCTAGACAAAATGCGGGCAAGGTCCCGGACATTATCGTCATCCCGGATACTCTGTACCCCGGTGGGCCGAGCATTGTTCCCCAGTTTGATGTCGACATCGAGCACCCGGAAGATGTAGAAACGACTGCGAACTACCCAAGACTTGCAAACGAGGGAGCAGTTGAGTAAAGTAACGAGATCGTCTCCGAGATTGTCGATAATTCGCTCTATGAGTTCCTGAGGAAAACCACTGGTCACTGCGAGAGAGTCAACAAGAAGTCAATTAGCAAGTATTGGTGATACTTACATGTATATGCGTGACCAGCTTGTCTCTTCATAATTTCTGGCATGAGTGTAACAAAGGAAGGGGCTCCGTCCTAATCCGGGTTACATACTCTGGTCTTGCGTACGAAGCGATTTTACATTCAAATAAATCCGTGGTTACATCCAGTTACACTTTACGAACTACTCATTTATATACTTCCACAATTACTTCCAGCACCTACCGATACAGTTAGAGGATATTCAATATGAAGAGGGACTTGTACGCACAAGATTTCATAGTTGTCTCTAACGACATGCTCGCCTCCACCAAAGGACAAGTTGCATCCGCCCCTAGACAAGAAATGAGCCAGCTATACATCCAAAAGATCGCGACACATACAGGTGGGCGCCCGTCTTTCCTGGTACTTTGAGCCCGTTGACCGAACCCACCGCATGGTACAGCGGCGTCCCGTCCTCCTCGTACCCACCCTCGACCGGCCTCCTGCCAGCCGGGATGCATCCTTGAGACGTGCGTACGAATTCCATGGTATCAGGGACGAACGGGAGGAGATCGTAACGCCCCTTGTGGCCCACCTCGCTCCCGCCGTAGGCGACCGAGCAAGGGACATGAAGATGAGGCCCGATCTTGCATGGATGGACAGATTTGTCGAAAATGGCAGAACCGATGTAAACGGGGGATCCGTCGAGATCGTGGCATGGCGGCGGGCCAGCAAGATCCCGCTGTGGGAAGGCAGAGGACGAGTGCAGTGGAATACGGAAGCCAGAGCTGGGCGCCTGCTGGGTGGGCGCCGCGGCGCGCTGCTGGTCGAAATGGGGCTGAGGCATCGGGGGCGTCATCTGGGGGAATCCTGGAGCACCGATATGTTCCATCTTGTCTTTCTTGCTCTTCTTGTCTTTCTTGTCCTTTTTATCCTTCTTCACCTTCCCGTACTTCTTGTGCGAAGAATCAGAGTCGGAGCTGGAGCTGGAATCTGATGAATCGATGCTCTTGCGACGATGATCTGGCGACATACTGTACTAGGTATCAGCGGGGGTGAACTGAGTAGTACGATGCTGTTCAAAGTAAGATGATTGTTTATATCAAGTCGGAGGCAGTGCATCGCTGATATCGATGCGATGCAAAGCTGTTATAAAGCTGTGTGTATAATTATATAAGTACTTGGAAGATCCTGATAATGTACATATGCACGTAGATAGAACAGCCCTAGAATCACCCTTTCAGCTCAACAACAACGTTGATGACCATGATAGTCATGTAAGAAAGTATCAGAAATATGCCCCACGGCCGAGACAGGAAATAGCCGTTATACGGCACTACGATGAGCGTTGTTACCAACAACGTTATCAGCCCTATCGTACATACAAAGAGCGTTGTTCCAAAATGCAGCTCGTAGGGTTCTGACGTATGGGACGTTATATACATCCCGGAGATGCCTACGCCGAGGAGGATGTTCAACATCGGTCCACCGAAACATGCCGAGAAACCCATGATGGGAGCAAAGACCTAGGAAATGGATATATTATTTTCGGAAGGAACGCGGGTAGTGAACACTCACAGCTACACTCATATTGGCCACCAAATCAGCCAGTGAATTGCCAACAGCAAAGATGGTCAGTCCGATGATAGCATCTGATAGTCCAAAGATAAAGCCAAAAGTCTAAGGGAGAAGGGTATGAAGACGAAAACAGTAGGTGATGAATGATTCTCTTACCTGTAGTACGTTGACAACTTCATCAGCGATGGCCATTATCCACACTACAGCAACAAAGAAGCCCATAGAACAGCGTGTCATTCGGAACGATGGGTGCTCTCCCTTCTCTGCGAAAACGGCTACTAAGATGGCCGCTGCGAAGCCAGTGATACCTGCAGCCAGTAACAGCCATAGAAGCTGGGAAGTTCCACCTACGAAACTAATCAGATGATGCACTAGGTAATGGATTGAAGAACACACTGAAGAGCACACCGACACAGAACAAGGGGCCAAGGACACACTGAGCAGCTGTGAGCCACTTATTGAACGTGACACCATGCATATCTTCTTGTACTTCTTCCTCGGCAATCAATACTCGCTCAATACCTTCTTCCTCAAAGTCGATTAGATCAGCATCACTTCCCAACGTCTTTTCCAGGGAATGATGTGAATGACCATAAGGCGTTACGACGACAGGTAACGTCAATGTCAGCATCATGACAGCGGGAGCTGCAAAAACAGACGCTACTTTTCCGAGCACACTCTGGCTCCGGAAACGATGCAGGGATGGGAATAGGGTATGATATATCTCTCCCAGGATATAAAGCATGCCAGTTGGAGGAGACGAGACATACGTCTGTGAGTCCGTCTCGGTATCGGATACTGTTCGTGCGATGGATGGGAGCGATGCCGTCATTGTCGAAGGAGAGACATCGTCCACATAACGGCCATTTTCATGAATCTCCTCAGCTTCATTTGAGGTAGCTGGTGTCACAAGAAGCTGAGGTGGACGCTCGTTCAGAGGTAGACCTAGCGTTGTATCCCATGAATCGATCTCTCTATTGGGTGTGCGAGGTCGCGACCGAGAGTGGGAATGGTAATGGCCTCCGGCATATGGCGTCTGACTTTCAAACATATTCAAGGACGAACTAGCTGCCTCGTGGCGAAGCGATGTCACCACTTGACGAAACTCGAGAGCACCGACTAAGGAGAATGACGGCATATGGCTATATGAGGAGGACGGCGATGGCGAGCGGGAATGGGGCCTTGCAGGAAGGTCGGTATGCAGTCGCAGAGGGCCTGGCGCAGATATAGCGCGAACACGCTGAGACGGCGGCTGCGAAACTGTTAGCCTTGGAGGCGGTGAAGTGGCTACAGGATTTGAACTTTATTGGGTGTGCAACAAAGGGTTTACAAGACTTACGATCGTCTCTGTAGGGCTCTTGCTGCGACGTCGGATCGTCTGCGTACTCAGAGCGTGCCAAACTTTCGTTCAGTCTTCGCATACTACGCTTTCTTCCCCACCAAGTTCCAACGACGACATAGATGACGTAGATGAGATACAGAACAATCATGATTGCTGCCTCCCATGTCCGGATGTGACCATCCCACAAGATAACCAAAAGAAGGCTGACTGCGACCGTGAAGAACCCCACATCACGTAAAAAATGGCTCCGGTTTACCTCAAACGGCTTGATGATACACATAGACCCTACGACACAAGAGACGATGAAGGACGCAGCACCTAGCAACTCCCCAATGGCGAGACTTCCGGAGTTAGCTCGCATTGCTGAAAACGTGGAGAAGACATCAGGACTGCCATTCCCAAATGCTAAAAACGTCACGCCAGCGACGTTCTCGTCAAGTCCCAGCAGCTGCGCGATGGTAGCAAGATTTGGCGTGAAGAAATCTGAGGCACTGATGCCGAGAGTCGAGAAGAGAAAGATAAGCCAGACAATGAGGCCTACGAAAGCGAATGATCGTAACTGTGGCTTCGTGCAAAAGTAATCTCGAAGATAGTTGATGGAAAGGAATGTTCCGGGGCTTGGGCATTGGGTCTCGACATGGGCGCACTGAAGACTATAAGGAAAGGTAATTGGACGACACTGAGGACACCGTTATACATCAACATCGCGAATAGGACAAGGAAATCACCTGTTCCGCAGGGAGTTCCTCTGTTGAGACCGCCAGATTCCTCCATTCCAACAAAATCTGCTTGACCAAACTATTCTCCCCGTGAAGCAGGGGCACATCTGAAACTTGGCCGTAGTGGCTTCGTGATAGAATAACCGCGTTCACGACCAGAAGGAATACGAAAATGAACCGGGATGTCACGAGCGACATGGTATAGAGGGTCGCTCAGGTGGAGTGTGCATTACAGGGCATGCGTTTAGACTTCCGTTAGTCGACGTAAATTTTGTTTACATTTATTGAGTTCGGCCGCTCATCGGACCGTCTACCGCATCACTTCCGTAAGGGAGGAATAATTTATTGCCATATTTCGCAAATACAACCATATTCTTTGCCCAGCACTGACTTGATAGAGAAGGATTCGTCACAAATCGTGGTATATCCCAACGCACAGCCAAGATGGGTATAACCGTTACTGTGTTCTTTGACTATCAACTCCGCTAAACCGAAGTTCAGATGACTGCCGGCTTGCTTGTGTGCTAATTTTCTGTTCAAGTCATTAGAGATTCCCTTGGGTAGGCCATATATGACACGGGCTTACGGTGCATGAAATTTCTTCATCAGTACTTTTACTTTCGTCGTGTCTCGGTATCTTCGGGAAACAATGAGGAAACCGAAGCAAGCCACATATGAATTAGCACTTACTCGCACGAGATTGAACTGGCCAGGTTCAGCACCTGTTGTGCTCAGCCCTGGCGATGCTACACGGAAACCTGTGGACATGGTGCCACTATCCTTTCTATTGAAAGTATCCCGCAAAGATCTTCGCGAATTCAGCGACGCTAGCAGTGAGTTCGACCATACTAGGATAATTAATTGAGAAACACCATTCGAGAGGCGATTGGGGGACTGCGTACGTTTCCCAATAACAAAGTCAATAGCGAAGGAGTAGAATGAAGTAGGCTTGGTAACAAACTGAGAAGAAGGATGAGTCATGGTATACGACACTGTATAAAATGACATGAACGCACGACGATGACTTCAACAACAGCCATGAGGCTAGAAACCCATGAGTTAAATTTTCGAGTGCCGTAATGTTATTGCGACTTACGACGTCAATAGGCAACGCGTGATCGCGTATCCAATGAGAGTCTTAATTAGATAGTTTGTGTTTGCAAAATCTGTTCGGCTCCGCTCGAGCAGAAGGCATAGGCCGATAGCAATTAGAATATCGGAAAGGATAGCAGTGATTCCAAATGGTAACACAGCAACAAACTGACAATTTCCTTACAGTAAATGAATTGTGTCAGGAGAGGAGAGCTTACATTCACTTCGTTGAGCCTGCTAAATTCCTTCTTGACAAAACTAAAAGGAGGTAAAGACTGGATTATTTTGCGAAAGGAGGTGCACATACAATTGACCGACAGTTTCTGCCAAATTTAGTGGTTGTTAGCCGAGGGATAATCTGAGACACCGGTAATTTCACCTAGGCCAAAACCTGGGAGATCGCTTTGATCAGGATTTGGAAATATGAAAGAAAAGCGAGACTCACAAAAATGGGCAAAGACCATCGAGCCCTGAAACGATGTCAGTCCCGAAATTAGCCTCAAGTAGGGACCGGACGGGACGAACGATAACGGAAGTCATCCACCACCTGTATGGTTTGGGACATACTGAGGTAACATGGTGAAAAAACTGACGAGGAAGTAGAAAGGAGGGCGTACATCCGTGTATTCGTTGAGCGAAGAAGCTAAGTTGTAGAGGTCACAATCTGGGGAACGGAAAGGATGAACGAAGAGCAGACCATTGCACCAAGAATGCTATTATCACCTGAGAGAGATGAATGAATTCAATGTTACTCTCGACTCGCACTTACATTGGTCATTATGGAGGACTTCACAAAGTTGTGTTAATTTGGTCACAAATACCGCCAACTTTCGAAGTATCAACGATACTCACGAAAAGAGACCTTGACCATCATCAGAAATACTAGACGTTGAGGCGAGAGCGGCAGACTGACCATGTTCCTTCCACTAAGTAGGCGGGATTTCCGAACCCAGCGATCTTAAAATAGAGATAAGCACAACGGTCGCCATGAAGATCTGCGCACTGACTAGATACCAGTGGATTGCATGGCACACTGCCAAAAGTTGAGAAAGGCGTGGAATGCATGTTACTTGTACTCACTGAATACGACGTGGACTGTGTCCAATATCCTGTAGCGAGCAACGTAAGTTCACTAAAACAAAAGCGTCGACATACGGGCGCACCATATTAACCCCACCTAGAAGGGCGAAACACGTTGTGACGACGGACACGAGTTATGGACATAGCCGACGCACAAAAGATTTTATCCCAGGACTGTCTTGTGGGTAGGTCATGAAGTAGAAATACGCCTGCAATAACATGTTAGCAACGCATCATAATGTCTGAGTAAAAACAGGCCTGTAGCGTTGTAATTCCGTAGGTGACCATTGTGACCAACGCGCCAACAAGCATTGCGCCTAGGTGAATTATGAGCGCGAATGAGCGTCATGGTGTCATTTAAACACGTACCAAAGGTATCGTTAATATCGATGGCCTCCATGGCTGGGGAGGTGCAGGAAGGAAGTAGAGTGCACTCCGGAGTAAACTTTTGATTTTAAGAGAATCGTGGCTTTAGTTCGGATCTCGAAATCAGAGTTAGCTTATATGATGCCGTTTGGATTATTGGCAAATTGGAGATCAAGGACAAAAAGGCAAAGTCCGAAAGCAGCACGCTGGGGAACCTTGTGCACTCTGACAGCTGTGTCAAAGCACGTCAAGTGAGCATGGTGAGGGAATCTAGTTTGATATGAAAACAATGATGTGCATACAGTTTTGAACGTGATCGCGAGCGAAAAGGGTTGGATGTAGCTGCCGGCCATCAAGTAGGTCTGATCCACTCCTTGGACCGAAGTCCGTCTCTCTCATTTGACCCCCAGGAATATCAGGGCGTTCCCTCAAAAGATACCGCTAATATTTTCTCCCAGTGCCTCGCCTCGCCTCGATGCCATTCCGAAGTAAACTTGCTATATTCGCCGTCTTGGCCGTACATCCAGTTCTTTGGAATCTCCTTCTCGAACTGACTTCTTCAACAGAGCCTTTATGTCTGGCGGAGCCAGTATACTCTGCGGAATTCTATTCTCACTGTAGCCCCCTTCCCCGATGGATACATCCATGGCGGCAACTTTAGCAGCCAGTGCGAAACTCTCAAAGACGAGTCCGGGAACGACGCTCTCAAGTTTTGTGAGGACGTGACTTTCTGGGATCTTCATGACGGCGAAGCCAAGTTGGAAGAAAGAAAGGTTCTTTTCACTTGTGACTCGGGCCGAAAGCAGTGGAACACCGTGAGCTCGATGACTTCTCTGACACCGTGGCACTTAATGAGCCCGTTCCCAGGTGATGGGCCCATTACACAACCCCGAACCTCACGGCTCTCTCTGGCTTTACTCGCCCAACAGCGAAACCGTCGCCACCGAAAAGTCAAGCACTCTTTTTGGCTTCGGGAAGGCTGCTTCCGTACCCACCAAGCCCCAGCGTGTCGCGTTGGAGAATTACCCCGAAGGCCATGATTTCCATCCTTTGGGTGCCAAAATCTGGCCGTCATATGCCGGCAATTCATCCAACCTCTTTATTGTGAACCATGCTGGTCCGCAAACTTTTATCGAGCAGTTCGTTATGTCGCCCTCCTACCCAACCGTCGCAACCCACATTCGCACAATCGCAGCTCCTTACCTTGTTTCTCCCAATGCTCTCGCTCTGACCTCTCCAAACTCCTTCTACGTTTCAAATGACCATCTTTTCACGCGGAGATGGCCTGTGATCGGCCATATCGTGCCTATCATGGAGACTTTACTTGGATTACCTCTCGGATGGGTGGCCCATGTCACTCTGGACTCTGATACAACTTCCCCTGTTCCGATCCAGACCCACGCAGTTGCGGCGCCCTTTATACCATTTCCAAATGGCGTTGCAGTCTCTGCGTCCGGTACTCAGGTGGCCATTGCATCCACATCTCTGAGTCAAATCATGATGTATTCAAGAAATGCCTCCACAAATGAATTGGTGTTTCAAGAAAGTGTTCTTGTTCCATTCTGTCCGGATAACATCGATTTTGATGATAATGGTTCCCTCATTGTTGGTGGTCATCCTCATTTCCCAACTTTAGTCAAAGTGGTCAAAAGCGCAGTGCCGCATGCCCCAAGCTGGGTACTTTCCATTACACCGCGCGAGAGCAAATTGACCGAACCACCGGTCAATTATGATGTGATGGCACCGATTTCTGCCGGCAGCAAGGTCCCCGCAGCACTGAACTGGGACGCTGTGACTTTACTTCAGAGCAACGGCGTCGGCTTCTCGTCTTCCACTACCGGTGTACGAGACTCGAGAACGGGTGCCTTGTACGTTTCTGGGCTGTATGCGGAGGAAGGTCTGCTCGTTTGCAGACCAACACTGGCTTAAATCCAAACCTTAGATCAGCTACGCTGACAGGAGGAATGGGCGTTCTGATCGTAAGTTTACAAGTCTTTATACAACGAAGGAAATTTTAAATGTATTCAGATATATAATAAACCAAAAGAAATGGACCCGCGAGTATTGCGGGATGTATATATCAATGTAGTTGTACACTATGAACCTGATGGGGGGAAGGCGGATAACATGAAGGAGGGATACACAGCAACATTAGGGAGGACAAAACAGAACGATGTATATAAATTATCAGAAGAAATTGGGCAATAAAGTTCTGTAGCAAAAGATCAGGCATTGCATATTAGTCAAAGAAAACGACACTCACACGGCACCGGCGCCAAACAAGAAAGCCGCCACACCCCAAGCTACAGATTTGGTCTTTGGCTCCATCTGCCATCGACTCACCCGACTGTTAGTAGCGATAACCCGGGGCTCCTTCTCTTGTTCTTTGGGTTCAAACTTTAGCTTCTCCTCCTCCTCCCGTCCTCTCTTGCTCGTGGGTTTGACATCAACATCCATATCATTTTCTGTCTTCAGCTCTGTCTTGAGGGCCTCCCGTTCCGCCTTCAGTCCCTCAATCAAGGCCTTCTGCTCAGCAACATCCTGTTGATGAAGCTGCGATCCCATGACATCTTCAACCGTGTCTCCCTCTTCGTCCACCACAGTCTGTTCAGATCCACCCGGGGTATCGACGAGCTCTCGACGAGTGCTCTTTCTGGGAGTTTTCGCTGATGGAGACTTAGGTGGGGCTACAGATACTTGGGGCGCGGGACTCTTGGTGCGAGCAGATCGTCTGAGGGTGGGCGGCTTCTCTAGAGATTTGGCTGGCGATGGTGATGACTCTTTCCGGCGTTTTGCAGGATTGGGAGCGGCAGCAGGAGATGGAGGGGCCTTTAACGGAATGGATGATCCCGCCGCAGGAGTGGCCCGGGGAGCGGTGGCAGCACCTTTGCCAGATCGCCTGTAGTTGGCTGTAGGATCCGGCCTAGCATTGACGACCACGTTAATGAGACCACCTAATGAGTATGCTTCTGCGAGAGAAATAGCCAACTCTGGTGAGACCCAAGTACCCGCCAGACGAGTAATTGACGTGTCTCGGGAAGATCCATTGTTGCCTGTGAGGTCAAAGTTGTCTTTAACCCACGCTACCTCCTCCTTCTCTTCCTGCTCGGTGGCTGTTGGGAATGCTGCGCGAAACATGGTAGTCAAACTAATCGCGCCTGTATCATATCGCCGAAGGATGAAAGCGTGCCCGGACGGCTATCGTCGCTTTATCGTCAGCAAGGGTCGATGAGATAGATGGCAAATACGTACTGTCGATGTTTCTATCTTCATTCTGCCTACCTGAAAAATCAGACCGACATTAGCGCGTCGTGCAAGTCACGCAAAAGGAAGGCACACACGAGAATGTCTTGCCCTTGACAATTCAATATTTGGTACTTTACGGGTGGCAGGTTGCCAGAATCCACTGCAGAGGACAGTCAGACAAGTACAAAAGAGAAATCGCGAAACGCACGAGTCGCCTTGAGGTGCGGATTGAGCCCAGAGGGCATTGAAGGGCGAAGGGACATCATGGGCGATATAGGAGATCGTGGTCAACAACGGTGTCAACAACGGGGCGTGGGATCCGGGTCAGCGGCCCATCAAAATAGGGACAAATAAATCCGCGTGGCGCACGGACTATTTTTGACACGAGTCAACCACGAGTCATTCACAGTAAGGTAACGATGGAAAGAGAATATAAGGAAGGCCTCAATAAGGACAATGAATCTGGAGACGGAAGCAACGGAAGAACTGTGCCTCACAACGTGCGCAACGTAAAAGATGTAGGATATTAATTGTCGCATGCTATGTACTTAACTGACTCTTACATGATCACGAATAGCAACCTATCACTTTATTTTCCAACGGCTTATTAGTACATACACAAACATTCACAATATTCGCAATCCTAGACTTTCTCCATATACTACTTATGCACGTTATCACCGTATCCACGGTCTGCAAAGTTGAAAACGACCAACCTGCTGCTGTTCAGGTACAGACCGCGTTCTTCACACCCTCGACCTTGCATCCGAATGGACTAGCACAGGGGGCGAACAAGACAAACTCTTCGCCATTGCAGATAAAGATGTACGCATTGCCGCCATTAACGCTGGGGGTGTTCGCGCAGCCGACGTCCCCTGTGAACGCCAAATTGAGAACCAGAAAACTGACCACAGACGATGTCGATACATACCGGCCTGATCAGCTGGGCACGGCTCGCCCACGTCCTGCGCCATCACAGTTCCGGCGAAGAGCGAGAATGCAAGGATGGCGGCGGTGGAGAATCGCATGATGAAGAGATGCAGGGGACAACTGAGTAAGTAGCAGCGGATTCGATGCTGGGAGAACTCACAAAAACTTCGACATTTTTATACTTCATGAAAATCGGTATAACAATAGCACTCGCCTTCGTGAGAAGTCTCCGGACGCTGCGGAGGATTTTGAATACATGGAGGATTCAAGAAGCATCGGGATCTTCGATCCAACGAGGCGTAGGATGGATTAAAATAGCAAGTTCAACCTCTAGAATCATGTTTCAGATATTTATCTCTCGTCAGAACTCTACTTAAATAAGTCGTTGGGGAACTCCGACTTGTACTCCAACGACTTGGATCCACGCCACATATGCATGAAGGAGCATGCCGTCAGCCCACACACCCTAATACGTGCATATATTGCAAGTTGAATGGATCGTCGTCCACCGCTCACTTGGTTTCGTGCGTGGAATAAAACACAGGCGCTGCACTATTCAGTGGCCTATGGATCCTTTCATTCAAAAAACTTCGTTTCAACACTCCAACAACTAGGGAACTTATCGCACGTTGCACTGTAAACGAGTCTGACTACTACCACTGCCTCCGAACTTGATTACCTTGGACCAGGCTGACCAGGTTGCCTGCGCGTTGCGGCATGCCGTGAGCCCCTGCGCATTGTCCGTAAATTACGAGGAAACCAAGGTAATCCTCCGCTCACTTGATGTTTCAAGGCTGTCGACTTCCACAGATGTTGCACTGTTCAATGGCCTGGTAACTTCAAGTGCGTTTCAACTTCTGGATCGAACTTATCTCACGATAGACCGTAAGGCTGCTTCCCGCGGCTTCGCTTCCGACTCCACATTCGCTCGTTGTATGGTAGAATATTTACTGCATCCTACATGGACGGTGATGGTCTCGTCGAGGGTCAGAAGGACAGTTATTAGTCTAGGTACCGGCACTCGCTGAAGACTCTTCGCGTTGGACCAAGACTGCCTCTACTGCGACGACCACCATCTCCAAACCTTCTCCATGTAGACCCTGCAAAACCCTCTCTCGGAGCGAGAATTCTGGCTTACAATCCCTATCGCGATGTGATGTCTATGAACCTCGGTCGGGGATTTCGATTAAGTCGGTACGAACGATAGAATGAACTTGGTCCGCATTGACCCAACTAATATCCAAGCCTTGACGCTTGAACGATTCGAATCTTTCGACAACAGAGGAACCAAAACCGAACTCGTAACCCTCAACACGTACGTGCTGGAGTTTCACCGCTTGTGAGGAGCTTGTCCACCTGGAAGCAATTAAGTCTGCAAAAATATTGCCAGTCCACTCATCATGAACATCGTCACTAGGATAGGTGGTAGCACAGAGGTCGAGACTGTGGAGATGAAGTAAGAGACCGACTTCCACACAAAGATTACGGGCGACGAGTTCGCCAAAGCGCATTTCTAACTGTTCAGGATCATTCCACAAAGTTTCAGCAATGATAAGTTCTTGCACAGTAGGGACTGCTCTGAGCAGAAGGATAATGTCTTCGTCTGGCATTATGCCGCGAATAGAAAGTTTGCGGAGTGGCAGCAACCAAGCGGCAAAGCATTCAGACAAGTCGTAAATAATACCATAATCCTCAAACTCGAAAAAATCGTTAAGAATGAACGACTCGAGATTGGGAAGGACATATGAACACAAGAGGTCGCCGACCTGGCGAACACGGTGAAACTCCATTTCGTGCAAAGAAGTGTGGACGATAGGTGCGCCCGCGTGGGATATAGATTCGCTACGGAAGACATTGTGACAGGTAAGACGGTCACGATTCGCGACGAGTTTAGTCAGATATGGCGCTTGCTTGAGAAGATCAGATATCTTTTCGAGGTAACGAATTCTCGAAGATGCACGGAGCGAAGATTGCTCATGGGAAATGGTACACCACCTCTGATGTTGACGATGACGAGATCGGCCAATTGCGGGGCAATGGCGAAAGCATTAGATGACACTTCGGGCAAGTCTTCAAGATAATCCGCGGCGTGGATCATCTCGAGATGGAGCTTTTTGAGGATGGGTAAAGGCCCTTTGAGGTCATCGAGGAGGTGGAAAAGGTTGGGGGAGAGCTGGAGAAAGACGTCACTCCAACGGCGCGAGTGGGAGACAAGGATCTCAAGAATTTTGTGTAAGGATGGAGATGCGTTAAAGGTGGTGACCATTCGCGGCAAATGCCCCGTGGCCACGGTGACTGATCCAATATATTGCACTGTACGGCATACAACATAGGAAGGATCGTCTTTGAGGGTAGCGCGAATAGTGAGTGGGCAGGAGCGCGATCGCTCGAGGATGGTGGAAAGGCCTTTCCCTGATTTGCGCACGGTGACACAACTCCAGAGCTCGGGAGTTGCCAAAGCTACTGCTCTCCAATAGCTGCAGACATCGGCGAAGCCAGCATTGGCGATATCGCCTCCATCGTAGGCAAGAAGAAATATCTTGGAGAGCAGTTCGAAGGGGACTGACACAGTAGACATTAGTCAAGGGGCTGAAAATCAAATGCGGCTATGACGTATGCACGTGATGAGTGGCTACCTAGAAGGGCCGAGTAAAGTCAAGATTGAAGGCTGATGTACGACTACGAGCAGCACTATGCGCCCACCGGCGACTTTTACGCGCTTATCCCGCCACAACGCAAGGATGCCCTCTCAAAGGCAACACGTGATCTCATGGCACTCGAGCCTCCCCCTTCTCCTTCCAAGCATTCACTAAATCACCCACCACCACCTCCCCCGAAAAGATTCAGACCTACACCCCCGCCCCAGGCTCAGACAGCGTCAAAGTCGACCCTGCTCAGCCCATCCCAGAAAAAGGCCAACCACATCCAGAGCGAGCAGAAGCGGCGGGCGAACATTCGCCGCGGATACGAGGCTCTGTGTCAAACGGTCCCTGCTCTGCGCGAGGCCATCAAACAGGAGGAGGCGGTCATGTCAAACGAAGCGAGAGGCGAGGTGAAGCGTCGTCGACGGAGCCGACAGGGAGGAAGTGGCGGGGGAGGAAGCGGCAGCGAGGTGAGCGCCGACGGACGAGCAGGTCCTCGGAGTGAGAATGTCGTTTTGGGCAAGAGTGTGTCATCTGTGTTACTCTTCGCTTGCCTCTGACGGACCCGTATCCAGCTATCGAGTACATCCATGCCCTCGTCTCAGAGCGCGAGGCCCTGCTTGCCCGCCTTCATCATGCAAATTCCCGCCTCCCGACGCCGCTACCGCCGCCTCCGAATGCACTCTGGGAACGCAGATGGAATGGAGGCGATTCCCGAGATGACGACGAGTCTGATGAGTATGCATATGGCTCCTTGTCCTTGTCTCCTTGCTGACCGTTTCCCAGGTCCGATTAAGGTTATTTATTCCACTGTAGCATCAGTTGATACCACCATGTGCAATCTATGTCGATCTCATTCAACTTCAATTCTCATTCAGCACTCTCTTTCACTCTACCTCGTTCTACTGAGATCCGAGGAGTACCGGTCCGGCCTCCGTTCTAATCTTTTAGCACTTCCTGACCTTTGATACACTCACGCTTCTTGCAGACTCTTGCTTCCAACTCGCTCTAGACTATGTTTCTCCATCCGGCTCATCGTCGCCATCGACTACGAGCACACTCACCCATCGCAACATTTCATCTCAAGCCTAGTTCACTGTTTCCATATGCTACCACCTGTCTCCCACGTCCACCCCATTTGACCTCGTTCTGCAGCCAACCTCATCCTGCCAGCATGGGCATGCCCTGCTTCTAGCTCGCATATGAGGTCACGAGGACAGGGTGCATTCACACAGTACCCGACCACCACGCTGGCGTAGCATCCAGACGAGAATGCGAATCCGGCACCGTCCTCACTACATTGTTTGCTTGATAGCCACGTATTCTCATCAAGTATTGAGAAGGAATGCTACGTTATCCACAGTGCCATATCTGGGAAACAATTATCGACGCGGTCCACAAACGCGTGACGTCAGTCTTTGATCCCAAATGCACGCCACCATTCAATACATCTCTTATCCTTAAACGCCTTTAATTCCTAAATCCTCCGCTATGATTACCGCAGCTTTCTCTCCGATGATTAGCGCCGTATTATATGTATTCGCACCAACATTTGATGGCGCAATGCTCATGTCAGCAACTTTAAGATTCAGTATACCATAGACGTTCAGGCGCGCATCGACAACTCCATTTTGATCCCGGGGCTTCATTGCACATGTTCCGAGCTGTCATGCATGAGCCAAATGCTGGTTACTACTGTCCTTGAAGACTTACAGAGTGCCAAGTGGTTTGCACTAGAATGATTGTCGCTCGGGTCCAAGTATCAACTGAAGACGGGCAACACAAACTTACCATTTAGACGATGGTGTGCGTCAATCGCTTTGTCGTCTTCATTCGTATACTTGATATCCGGCGCCGATATCGTGACCGGACCTTGTGCCTTAGCGTCTACAGCCGCCTCGCTCCCTTCGGGGAACTGAGGATGTCCCGGTCCGAAACAGCCGCCATAGGCTTCCATGCGTCGAGCAAGTTCTCTACCATGTTTGTATCCCCATCTCAGAGTGGCGAGGTCCGCAGGACTTCAAAGGGGCTATGTCATCGACCATGACATGTCAATAGAAGGGATAACGTACTCATCTAGGTACCCAGCTTCAAAATCGAGAGGGGCATACGGGTTGAGGCCAGCTTGTATGTGCACTCGACCCGTGGAGACGGGGTATTCCTTCCAATTAAGCTGTCAAGGGACAGTTCCCACAAGCTGAATGCGTCGCTTACCGTATAGTAAGCCATAGAGAAGAATTTGCGCCCAGATGGCCTCGGGGGTTCGAGGAGGACGTAACTTTCACAATATTAGTTCCGGAATATGCGGAGGCACCACAATACCTACGCAGATAACGTCCCAACCCACACAACGGCTTTATCAGGAGCATTCACAAAGAAGTCGTTCCATCGTTTGGTGAATGTCGGCCCAAGGATCTCTAAATCCTTTTGACTCGGTCTGAGCTTGCCCCCGGCATCAAGACCACTGGAACTAATTCATCAGGCTGAAGCAAAGCAAAAGAGAATCTCAACTTGGTTGCCATCAAGCCCGTTCTGTCCTTGTTCCATTGTTCAGCATACACTTCGGCTAGACAATCTCTTCAGAAGGACGGAAAATGGGGTAACGATAAGGCACATACTCGCAGGGTCACCATGGAATATATCATCCAAGGAGTCACTCTTCTTCGCGTAATAAGGAACGAAGAGACAATTATGATCTGCAGCAAATCAGCAAGTATTTCCCGTCGTCTCCGAATAGAATCTACCATTATAGTTCTCTCCCACTCCCGGGAGATTAACAACCTGTGATATCTCGTTCTTGTGCAAGATATCAGTAGCTCCGATTCCTGATCTGTTTAGCACCAGCAGGGGTAAGTCTGTCGGACTGACGAAGCTCATTTGATGTTTACCTTTCCAAGATGGACGGCGAGCCAAAGGCCCCGGCAGAAACCACGACGAGACGCGAAGCGAACACTTGCCGAACGGTTCCTTCTCGAATATCAACACCTTCGTCGACATACTCCACGCCAACGGCGCGTCCTTCGCTAAAGATCCAAAACTCATTATTACTGCAGTACCAACGTGTGTGGGTTCCTTACTCGAGAATAACTCGTACAACTCGTTGCCTGTCCAACACCACCAGGTTCCGGTTATGTTCCTGGTTATAGATAAAATGGTGTGCAGTATCGGAACGTTTCCCAGACACTGGGTTGATGAACCTGATATTGATTTTCAGTGATGGATCACGATTGAAGGTCAAGGATTACTGACTTTTGCCAGGGCTGTACACATACGTCTATTAGCAACCCCTCAAACGCAGAGTTGTGTGATATACGCACTCCATAACCATTGCAGGACGTGAAATCGTTAGGATCATCAATGAAACCACGGTCCGAATCATACTTCGCTGCCACAGCGAGGTATTGATTTCCAAAATCACCTGCGATGTTTCCAGTTGAAATGGCAATAGGGCCACCGGTACCGTGAGTTTCGGATAAGGTACCCGTAACGTCAGGGTAGTTTTCCACCTCGAGACAATCAAATTAGCATTAAAACCCTAACTCAAAAACCAAACTTGCATACTTTCCTCGCCAAGGGAATCAAGTCACTCGAGCCCCACCCGGGATTTCCGTACAAGCGTTCCCAGTCATCAAAGTCAGACGCAGCTGCTCGTGTATACATGAGGACTAGCTCCCAAAAATCACGTAAGTATAAGTGCTAATTTAGACAATGAAACTTTACAGTTAACACTCGACCCTCCTCCCACGCATTTGGCAGACGGAACAACGGGAGACCGACCGGCGATAGCCTCACTGGGCCTCCCCACATGGAACGTGAAGACTTCCTTTTGTTCGGCCAAATTGCGAAAGTATCGAGCTGGTTGGACGTGATCTTGGACGTTACGAATATGGGGCCCCGCTTCGAGGATCTGAAAATGCAAGGTGAGTACTAGGAAGAAGGAAGACGGGAGGGAGAATGACAAGGATCTTGAGGGAGGGATCGGCAGCAGCCAAGCGTCTGGAAACAATAGTAAGTTATTATCAAGTCAAGGTTGCTGGAGCCTCACCCAGCTATTAAACATGCACAAGTGCCGCCTGTTGAGTAGTCATTTGAGAATCTGACGACAATCAGCGACAACTTGGATAAACCACTGACCTCCAGCGAAGATGATGTCGTATTCCTGGGACATTTGGGTGTTATGAAGGAACCAAGCTAGGGGCATCATATATATTCTCCGTAAACTGCCTGAAACACCTGACCCTATCCGCATACGGCAGGAATTGGGAACTGCATAGACGATCGACGCGACATGAACCGAGCCCGGGACACCCGTTGTTAGAAGTCTGATTATCTGGCTATCGAAAGGGATGATACATGTCGCATGCTATGAATTCGGGGTAATCGTCGTTGTTCATTGAGAATGTTTCCTCTGGTTTCCTGAGCGTCCCGAGTCTTTATACAGAATGACCAATTAGATTACGTGTTCCTGGGGTATCAGGGCCAGAATTTTGGACAGAGTGTAGCGGCAGAGCTGGAAGATTGAGATAGAAGCCGCTATTTCGCCTTTGGCACTTCCAACAATGCGGCAAAGACTATAATGGGAGGAACGGTCGCTGGTATCTGGCGAGACATAGGCGACAGGAAACCGAGACCATCGCGCTTTCGCATCAACGCCGAAAGAGACCAGACTCGCGATTGTAGAATGACACGAACTCCTGATACACGTTCCCTTATCTCTTTCTCGGAAGCTAGAAACTATCTTGAACATTAGCTTCTCGATTTGTATCCAAAAAAATCCGTTGTTTGTTACCAAGTGCACACACCCATGCATCAAGGGTAGACGACTTTGCTCGCGACGGGTGCCTCGTCGTAAACCATCTGCTCAAGGTGACAACTAACTAACCGACGGTCGACGCCAGCGCATCCTGGCTGTGCGATAGAGGAGATGCCTCCCTCAAAGGAGGGAAACCGTCGTGTTCCAAAGGCGAACAAAGTACACTGTAAGGCAGGGTTGGAGGTCCGAACGGATTCACACGTTTTGGTGATACGACCTTGCGCCGGTGGTGTTAATGGTTTTGATTTTGGGAGCACTGGCTGGGCAATCTAAGACAAAGTGGGATCGAGTATTGCCGCAAGATGCCGACGTCCTTGAAGAGGACGGTAGACTAGGTGAAATATCTGAGCAATGGATTTCTCAAGTCGAGTGTTGATGTGGCATACTAAATTGCTCTCGACCTTCACCAAAGATGTCTTGGATAGAATTATGATTGAAATAACTATAATAAAAGATCCTGGGGAATAAAAGCCAAGAGGATATCAAACCTTGCTCAAAAAAAGGATGTTAATCCGTACTACTACTCCTGAGCTTCTTCTACATTCATGCGTATCATTCGGCTAGCTGTGGCCTGGTCGAGAAAGCTGATGGCAAACCGACATGAGGTTAAGTTTCTAAACCTCAAGCGTGACCTCGGGCCGTGTTTTCCGAAGCGACTCCGGTAACTCCCACGGTCCATTGCCTAATAAAAATGCAACTTACTATGACCGTGCTTTATTACGTGTCGTATTCGACCAAACTCGACCTACAGCTAACCATACTTAATAACGCAAATTATTTCAGGAGTCGGATGGATCTTATTCGTAAAAAGTCGCGAAAATCAAGGCAAACGCGTACCTTCCGATGAAATCTCTGAATAAGTGGTTAACGTCCACTTTGAGAGCCAGGTCAGAGAGACAGCACCGTTTTAAGCTGCTATGGATTGAAATTGAGATCTTAGCGTATGTGTTTTGTAGAGCGATAAGAAGGGCGTCATAAGAGCAGGAACGTCAAAATCAAACCTCTCTCTGTGAATTGTTACATATACAAGCCTTACTATTTACCTTGCATCGAATACTACTAAAATTGATAACCTTTCATCGCTGATTTAGGTCTCCTTCAAGGGTGTCGTCCGGAGGTAAGGCTGCGGAAACAGGATGTCAGAAAACCAGTCATTCTGCGGACAGATAAACAACACACATAATGGACCTTGTGCTCAGGGAACAAAGTTTTCGCCTCCTCATTGCTGACACTAGCGTGAACGATAACATCATCACCCTTCTTCCAATTGACTGGGGTGGCAATACGATTCTTATCACCCAGCTGGATGGCATCGATAACACGGATGATTTCGTCCTAAGAACAGAATACATCAGATACGAATATGAATTATGGAGGAAGATTGAACGGACAAAGTTGCGTCCGGCAACAGCGGGGTAAGAGATAGTCAGGCGGATGACCTTTTTGGGGTCGATGATGAAGACTGTACGAATCTGTGTTCATTGTGTCGGGACAGAGGACGCGTCGAAGATGCCAAGGCCGACGTACAGTAAATGGTAATCCTTTTCCGTCCCTGTTGGTAACATCCTGGTAGTCCAGCATGTCGTACAAGTAAGAGATTTTGCGATCAGCATCGGCAATCTGAGCAATGACGGTTTAATACAGGAAGCGCCGAGTTCGTATTAATATGATACTCACGATGGGGTATTCAACATGGGTAGGGCCCGTCGTTTTTCCGCCGTATTCTTCAATGTCTTTGATCCACTTGTGGTGTTCCTCGAGACCATTTGCAGAGATACCGATAACTTTAACATTGCGCTTAGCAAAGTCAGGTGCGCGCCGAGCGACTTCACCAAGCTCAGTTGTGCAGACAGGGGTGAAATCTCCTGGGTGGGAGAAGAGGACGCCCTACAGACGGGTTAGTCCCGGTATCGACAGAAGGTAGCAAGCCAAGACGTGCCCAAGAGTCGCCCAACCACTCGTGGAACTTGATTTTACCCAGCGTCGTCTCTGCCTCGAAATCTGGGGCCACGCTGCCGAGTCGGAGGGTTTTATGCTGGTCAGCCATTGAGATGGTAGTAGTGAGTGAATATCGATGTCTAGAGGAGTCGGGAGGACTATATATACCATGTCATCTCATCATAATTACGTGATTTCGACATTGAAGGGATATCGCGTTTTGGTGTGAATATAGAAGTAAAGTATACCACCATTTCGCCGTTCCTTATTTGCTAGTGTCCGTGTTCTGGCCAAGGCCCAAAGTATAGTTCACAGCAAGTGACGGAATGATGCCAACCGCTTGTGATCGAACTGATCAGTTAATACAAAAGCGTCTATTCGTGGGTTGTCGGGAGAAGGATATGCATATGGTTGGACCGAAGTACTATATGCAATGAAGAACTTCTGAAAGTTAAGTTTCAGGTCTCGATATCTTTGAGCATCTTGTTCTCAGCATCAGATCGCAGCAAATTGATTGACACTGCGAATACCGACTCATGAGTGAACGGCACGGCATGTTGCCCTGGCTGGTGTGGATTGGGGGAACCATCTGTCACCTGGCAAAGCGATGAATACATGCTTTGACAATGGAATCCACATACATCCGCGACGTGGAGCCCACAGCCATCAATCTCGATCGAAAAAGATCTATGGTCACAGTTTACGGGGAGCGACCCTGTATAGATGCTGAAGCTAAAGTGGCATATCAAGTGAATCTGACTTTCGTTGTCGGTGGGGAAGGGGGAGCATCTCGCTGGCTTGTACTCTCGGAGACAAGGTGACTGTTCGTGGACACGATCATGCTGTCAAACGTCAAGTGAATCAAATAGTTGGACCCTGCATATCATTTTTGAGCGAGAAAGTAACCCGACATATACACTCTCCGAGACCAAGTGTCGTATAAGTGTGCCAGGAATGTACTGGCAAATAATGAAGCTACTTGTTAGATAGGTAAAAAAACCAAAATGAGATCCGGATCTGATCAGAAGGTATCTCTGGTCACGACGGTACTTTTTTCAATCTGCACGGAGCCCAAACTGGTCTGGAAGAAGAGTCAGGTTGCGATACATCACCCAGTGCAACATAACCTCTTACCTCGATGCCTACCGTGTTGAATGACATCCTTTTGTCGCCTCCAGCACGCTTGACAACACAAGTGTTTTCTTTGTCTGTGCCCATCGACATTACGTACGTGCTTTGAGACTGAGAGGCCATGTACTTGAGGCGGCCCTTTCCGTTGAGCCTACATAGCCTATGAATCAATAGCTCACGCAATAACCGTTCTATATACTTACATGGCGACTAGAACAAATCAGTCAAAGATAATTACTCAAATGCTGGGACTCACAGAAGGTATTAGCGTAGAGACGGGTGACGTTAACGTGCAACAAAAGCCTTTATGAAAGCTCAACCCTGCGGATCATGATCTTGCAAGTGTCTACTCACCAGAAGAGATGTCCAGGTTTGACGAAGAAAAGCACTAGAAACAGGACCTGGATCAGAGTAACTAGTATACCGCGTTCCACGACGTATCCCATCATAGCTTTGATGATCGAGTCCGTGCTGTTTGCACTCCTGTCAGAGCGCTCTCTAGTATAGTATCGAGTCGAGCGAACTCACCGATCGAAACCTGTACGCGCATTTCCAAGGGAGTAACACAGTGCAACTGTAGCAATTACATCTGCTATCGCCGCGGCACTCTTAGCTATACCAACGGCGATCTTGAAAAAATAGAAGATTTAGCCCACATGTTCCTCGACACAACTTTCCAGGTGACTTACAGTGAAACGATCGCTCCGATTCATGAGAATGTTCCTTTTGTCAATAATCATGAACGTAGAGCATGCTATAGTCGACTTGATCAAGATGTTCAGGTAAGTTCATACCGGAAGTACTGACCTGTCCCTCCAACTGCAATTTCAGGTAGTTCAGCTTTCTCTGTGATACAGGAGAGAGACCCTTACCAAAGGCAACGACACCAAAGAAGACCTACATGCCCCAAATTGTCAGTTGAGCGGATGGGAACTAATATCAGTCACGTACAACCAATCCCGACATGATATACTTATACTTGCTATGGTTCTGGCTCACTGATAGTAGGTATTAGTAAAGGGAAGAATGATATTCACGTAACAACGAGGCCAGACTCACCAGTCCAAATTTGCCAGGCAAAGTATAATTGTGAACTAGCGAAGTACCCCTAAACAAGAGGGAAAGAAACCGAAGACCTGGCTCACAGGAAAGTGATAGTCATGGCGAGATAACAGTCAGCAGCAATGATGCTATAGATGGATTAGCTTTCGTGAAACGATCCTCCCAACTCTACATACGGAGTGAGCGCATGGAGCGGCAGCATTGAACCAAATTCAGGGATCTATACTGATGTGTGAGCTCCGTTCATAAATTGATTGTAATTATACGAAAACACACAAAATAAATATACATTCCTTTGGCGCACAGAACGGTGGAGGTCATATCGAGTACGCTGTACGAGGGTCAGTTAAAGGACCATGGAGCGAAATAAAAAGCGAACATCATGATGACGGCCTAGCAGACAAAGTATTTTCAAGGATGGTAGCTGGCATGAGGGAAAAATTAAACATACGACAATCTGAACATAGATCCTATCCTTGCTCGGGAAATAGGTGTAGGCCTGAAGAAATGTAACCCCCGACAAGCTATACAAGCCAACGAGATGAGAAAGGGGGCGTTATGCAGGGGTAGACAACGCACAACAAAGAGAAGACAGTTCCTGTGAATGCCCTTGAAATGAGTGAAATCTTCCCAAGCAAAAGTCAATTCCTTACCCCAGTAGAAAGGAGACAATATTGCCGCCATATCGTACCCGACCCACGCAGCGCCGGGAGCGTTAGTATCGCTTGCATTAGTGCTCATATCGACAACCCAGGGTTTGCGGCAACGAATGAATGAGGGGCCCGTCCGCCCTATTGTTCCATCTTTAATACGCTGCCCAGTGTACGAAGCCGTCACTCCGTGTCACAAAACTTTGATTCTAACATTCTTCTGTCAGTGGAATGCACGGTAGACTTGGTAGTGACCATCATTGTCATTACAATGCACGGTTGTTGGCCATGCCGGACGCAGTGATGATGTCGGTGTTTATCCCACACGTAGCAAACCGATCCTGCAATATTGAACTACATCTGGGTCACAAAACGCTTAATCTGCGATTCGATTAAGCACTGCCGACCTGAGAACCGGTCGGGATTGTATTGCAAGCGTCTTTGCACCATTCACATCAATGCATAACTAATAACGGAATAGATAGTCAAGACCCACCGATATTCGTCAAGTGACGTGCTAATCTTAGAGTGTTTTTGAAGGTTCTTGATGCTTCGGCACCTTGACATGCATGAGAATGAGATCCAGCTGGATAATCCAGGACACAACAGAGTTTCCGAGTTGTTCGAAGATGACTGGGGTTTCCAGGCCTAAGAATGACATCCAGTCAACTTTGGGATGGGCATCTCGAAATCTAAATATAGTGTACTCTATGAGTCGAGGTTCTTACACATGAGGATATATGGAAATACATACCGTGTGCTATACCACATATAGGTCAGCGTTGAAGGTTTCCAAAGCTTGAAAGAAGGCACCGAACCCGCTTCACTCCCTTCCCTCTGCTACTTAATATGTTTCAGTACGGAAGAAGATAATCAAATGACGAACAGTATTATCAGAACAGACAATTGTAAATGTGCAACTTAATAAGGATTCTGCATTCAGGGAATGTCAATGTTTGTGTATAGCCGATGGTATACATCTGAAGCATGTCAACTTCGAGTTCTCTACGGGAAGACATCAGTAAGTTGTCAGTGAGCTTCATCGAAGCCGGACACATTGAAGAGGTAGATAAGTTGGTCAGATTTAGTGCAAGCGTTCTCGTCCGTTGGAACGGGCAAGCTGGATTCGTCGCGAATCGTCTTCCTTAGAGACATCGTGAGACCCCATAGTTTTCATCTGACGAGTCGTGTAATGGTAGAACGGTGATTGTGGTCCGACCCGCCGCTCCGTAACCCCGCTCGGAGTAGGGTGGGTCCCTTACTAATCTGACCGGGATCCGGGGCTAACCCAAAGCTAACCGAATATTAAGGAACAGTCACTACCGATATGTATCACTCTATGCATTCAGATTGGACGTCTACCCATGATGTTCAGGCTCTTGGTGCCTCAGTCAAGGTCCCGCTTTGTTCTTGGATCGCTAATGATGTTTTCCCGCCTCAGCGGAGGGACTTGGTTGTCGCATGGACCGCTTTGTATTGTCCTTTCGATGATTCGTATCCGTTCATTACTGCTGTGTGGATCAGCTTCTAAATGTACATGTGACGAGCAGACTTCTTTACACTTCCCGCTACAAGAACCTCCACCGTGACCGAGTCTCGACCAATACGAAGCATCTTTTCAATCATACACCGGACCCTCATACACTGCCTTTCTTCCAGAGTTCCTAATCCGACTCCATTCCTGTGTACTCTCGTACTCCCTCAGCGCTTTCTTACCCACGGCATTGCATTAGGCATAGTCACAGGGATCGTCTATGTTTCCTCGCTTGGAGTCGTTGTAAGAAACGTTGATCCCATGTCATGAGCCTCGTTGGATCTGGATTCATCATTGGCTGTCTTGTCTACCCAATCAATTCCCTCGCACGGATCTATCGGTTTTTATGAGAATCAGCGCAGTCTCTGATCTGGGATTGACACTGCCAGACACGCTGATGACGATTCGTCTGTGCACCCCTTGCAGACAAGAAACTCTGTTCTATTCTTAGAAGTATATCTCGGTCTACTGCTGAACACAGGTGGACATGGCGTCCTAGGATCTGGCTTTTGGTACAGTAAGGCCGTCTTGTTGTGATGCTCTCATTTTATTTTGTTACCTTACCTCTCAGAGTCTGCTCTGGAATGACAAAGGAGAATCCCGAGGTATCATGCCAATAATTGCTGTGGATCACATTGGCATTCTCAACTGTATCACCTCGTGCGCTGTCGCATTTGGGGTTCTGTAATCAGAGGGTGGGGAGCGAGGGTTTATCAATCACCGCTTTTAGGTGCTCAAATTGCGCCATCCGATCGAGAACACTGCTGGGGACATGACTATGCATCTTCCGCGTGTCATTTTTGAGAAGGACGAGAAAAAGCTCTGCCAAAGTGGAGGCCTGGCTGACCGCTAGCTGAGTTCGACTTCAACGCGAAGTCTGATAGACGAGAAATTTTGTGCAAAGGTGTGTCCTTTCAAGGTCCAGGTTAGACCGGGGAGACAAACTTGGGGATTACGTTCGACTACGAATAAAATTTCAGAAATAGGTGCCGGCAACACCAGTAGCGGGTCCCGACGCTTAGGTACGGAGCACTAGCCCAGCCACAATGCACCTATTGAGGAATATGCGTCGATAACATGACAACCCGTTCCTTCACTTTCCAAGATCCTGGATTTGGGTTGGGTCGACGGGGAATTGCATTGCTTGTACCCGTCACTATCCGCGAACGTTGTAGTATTTGCGCCGAATGAGTCCAGCTGATGCTTTACAGTCATGTTGTCTGTCCTCGTGCAAAGCTCAAAATCAAGGGCGAACATGTGGCCCTGTTCGGTTTTTTCTTCCAGTTCAGGCTGTAGTTGGAACTGTGACGTCTGCAGGAAGACACACGTACTGCGAACTGAGATGAACCATCAGTATTACAGCAATATAATCTAGTTCCGGTTCGGCCTTCTTGTGTTGCTGTGAGGAAGACATGCTGTTCGTTCTTATGCGTCTGCTATACTTTAAGCCTATCCATTGAATAGACGGGTAACAGAGAGGAGATATGGATTCCAAGTCATTGGCTGTTAACAGTTGTATCCACTTTGTCCTACCCCCCCTCCCTCGGTTACTTGTTGCCTTACTATACTATCACCTGTTCTGGTTCTCATTTAACTTGCTTCCGACGTCTACATCTTCCTACTGGGGTTTTCCGTTTATGATATCTCTAGGTTGCGCCTACAGAAAGTAATAGAGAAGTGTTCTGTGTGAAGTTTGTTTGTGGATATACTCTGACATCTTCCGGTAGAGCCTTGCGAGCTGAGCTTCTTTTTTATAGGACAAGTATGTATGACAAGGTGATTCGTGAAACCATGGGCGGAAGGTTGTTTGAAAGGAACGGGCGTCCCCTTTGTTGATATGATTATAAAGTCCGGGCAAGGACTTGTATTTCTCTCAGGTGGACAAGCATCATTCACTTATAACTTCAGTAATGGTATTTTCACAGCCTTACAATTTAGCTGGCAAATCCTTGCACGATCCCGTCAAACGCTGGCTTTTTGACCAAATTTTCGTCCCACGGTGTTGCGGCTCCCTGGAGAATGTAAGTATTCTAATCAAAGCACACAGCTCCCGTGACTTGCCTGTCCAGGAAAGGCTCCAGGAACCCATGAAAACTTGTCAGTGAAATCCCAGATGGTCACGCCGACGCATCCATTTACCGCCTTGCACGTTGAGATGACTGTCTGATAGTCAGCCTTTTGTTGGGCAAGAAGCGCGGGAGTTGCTGGAAGCGACATTCGGACATCCAGCTCGGTAACGGCGATTTCTACGCCAAGGGCAGTGAACTGCTGGAAATTTGCTTTCAGAGTGCTAGGGACTTCTCCGACGATTAAATGCGCCTGAATGCCAATGCCGTCAATAGGAACGCCTTGAGCCTTGAGGGACTTGACGAGGTTAACCATGGCTGTGGATTTAGCGCCAGTCCCCTCGATGTTGAAGTCGTTGATCTGTTGTTCCATTAGTCAGATAGTTAACGCACGAAGACCGTCATTCGAACGCACGTAAAGTTTAGCCTTTGGGTCCGCAGCGCGAGCAGCCTTCAGTGCTACCCCAATATAAGATTGACCCAGGGTGTTGAAGAAAACATCGGAACGGAAAGTCCCGTCGTCATTGAACGGCTCGTTGATGACATCCCACGCATCTATATTTCATTATTAATAATGAAGACTCGGATTTATTGTGAAGAGCGAGATCATGGAGACTTACACCTAAACAACGCTCTTTAACATCACCAATCGCCAAAAAAGACACCAAGAAGACAACGCACACTCTTCCAGCATAATGGCCTACCAATGTACCACAGTGTGTCGCAACAATTTGCGTAAGCGTCGCGGCGTTGAACCCTCCCGAAGACACCCAGCTCGGGAGCTGATTGTGCCACACACAGTTGTGTCCACGAAGGAGCTGACCGTTGGATGCCGCAAGATTTGCGATAACATCACCTTGCGCAAAAGTAAAAGTCCCCCTTGAGGGTTCCGTCGCGTCCTGAGAAGGTCACATGAAAAACAGTGAAAACGACAGAGGTTGTAGAACATACCCATTTCATGCTATTAGCAGCAGTAATCTGCCCGAACATGGTTCTTTGATTGAGAATGGTGACATATGGAGCGTCGGTCAGTTCTGGATTGTCAGTCGCAGTGCCAAAGTAGAGCTTCCCGGCTGCAAGAGCGGCGGAATTGAGGGGGGTTGTGGAGGTAGCAACTGCTGGTGAAGCGCTAATAAGCGCTGTACCAGATGCTGTTCGACATGTTAGCAGGCGCGCTTTGGAAACGCATACAGCTTGGATTCACCTTCGCGAGGATACGCCCTCGGTCGGGCTTGGACAGACGCCACGAGGGCCAAGGTTGTTAAGAAAGCAAGTTGGTTCCACATCGGTGAGTTGGCAGTGGGGTGGGTTTGCACATTTTCCACAGCACGGTTATATATACTAAAACTCAGGATGCATGTGTCAAGTGGGTAAACAATGGCGGATATAAGTCCCTTGAACTCAGAAGAACATAAGAGACTAGCCGATGGGGTCAAATTACTAAGAGTTGCATGACTTCTACCATGTTTTAATAGCTCCCTGGGAAATCCGATACAGAGTTGGTAGACTTGGAGATCATAATATATGACCGTGCACGGAAGCCACCGGGTATAGACCATCGACTACACTTGACTAATGGCGAAGGCCGAGGCTGAAACCGGACTTTGACGACAGTCATGAAAGAGAGAACCACGATTTGGTACGTGCAACGACCACAAGAACAAGTCCGGTAAACGGTAGCGGTAACAATCTCGCAATCGTGGAATAGATACCCGTTAAGCTGGATATTACTGCTGCGGTCTAAGGTCAGGCGCTGGAAATTTCTTAAATAAGATCGTCTGTGATTGTATACTCATCGCAATTCGCAATACATCGTCTTCTTCCCTATATTTTTCGGGCAACAGTTCGGGTTGAGTAGTCTATTAGACTCAAAGTTGCTGGTGGCGGTTGTAATCTTTCGAACTGCCGAGCAGCCCGATCCAGCCGGTTCAGCCGTTAAGCACAACTAAAAGTATGTCTCCTGGAAAGAGATCAATTCTTATTCCTCTGCGCTCTGATATTTGGATAAATTGTCAGAAAAGTCGAAAATAATGGGTATGAACCCAGATTAACGGCTCACAGAAACTGTAACTCCTCGGTGGACGTAACGACCCAAGGAAGGAAGGGCCCAGAGTTGTGGTAGCATGGAAATGAGAAATCACCTCCAAGTAGAAACCAACAAAAAAGGGATCACACTGTCAACGCGCAGATTACATTACAATGGGGTCGAGGCCCTCGATCATGTACTTTTCCGCCGCACCCGGGACAAGAGAGGCGGATATGACTCAGACGATAATGAAGGGAAAACCACCGTGATCATGTGGTGATAGTGGAAAGGGTATGGCAGCGCCATTCCAATCCTCGATCTCCACAAAAAATCCTTACCGGTTCATCGTCCATCTACCGAGGCCACCGCAGAGTGTTGCTTCTAAGACCTGAAAAATATTCATCAGCTACTAATGTGTTACCTTGTCGAATGATTGCAGGCAGCAGGGGTCTATCAGACCGAAAGTTGCTGAAAGTTTTCGAAACCTAGGTGCACATTTTAGCAGCACAGTTTTGTAAGTTCTATACAAGCAAGGTAGGGTCGGAAAGATGATGCAATATGTCCCTGCTAAGTATTGAGAATGTTTTCAAGTGTAGCATGACTCATGGCTTACAGGTACAGTGTAATATTATCCGAGGATTGTCCAACAACGAGCACTCGATAAGTAGCGGCAATTTGTGGCATGAGAGCGTCGAATCTGAATCGGTTCCTCACAGCTGGCCGGTGGCGTCTCGGAAGGGTCAAGGATTGTGCTCGAATGCCATATTGGTGAGAGTTAAGAGTCAAGAAAACATAGCACATGAGTGATAACTCGGGAGTCGGGCCCGAGATCCGTTGCGGCACTGCCGATCGCGCACGTGATACTATTTACCCACCACCCACCACCACGAACTCACGATGCAAAAAGACGCCGATGGATTTATTACTGGGGGTATACGAATATCAATTTTGTTCAACTCCTCGCTCACCTTTCCTCGCAGCACCGGCTGTAGCGTCAGAGGCTGGACCAGCCAACGAGGCCGCCTCGCCACCAGGTGATCAATGTCCAGTCAAACCTGATTTTCTTGGGAATGTTGATCTAAATACCAGGTGTAAACAGCGACCTCATCAACTCGACCTTTGAGGTCACCGTACGTCCTCAGCACATCTGTGTACGATTCGTCCTTCATCTCTATCCCTAGGTCACTCTTGCAGACCAGCAAGGAGACCCAAACTCGCCACTGTACAGTGCAAAAACCTTTGAAGAACTCGGACTGTAAGTAGGATTTGACCAATTTGATAGGGCATGTGCTCCTACCTACCTCCACTCTAGTCACCAGGATCTCCTCAAGGGTCTCTTCCAAATGGGATTTACCAAACCTTCAAAGATCCAAGAACGTGCTCTACCTCTCTTACTATCTAATCCGTGAGCCCCATTTTCCAAGTATCGTCTTCGTGGGCCAACAGTCGCAGACCGACCAATATGATCGGTCAATCGCAGTCTGGGACAGGCAAAACAGCAGCCTTCGTTCTTACTATGCTTTCACGCGTCGACTTCTCCAAAAACCAAACACAGGTAATACTCAATCTTTCTGTTGTGCTCACTCTGCTCAACGATCCCATCAGGCTTTGTGTCTTGCGCCATCCCGCGAGCTAGCGCGTCAAATCATGTCTGTCATTCTGTCCATGGGCAAATTCACAGCCATCCAGACCGAATACGCCATCAAAGACCATCTACCAAGGGGTGCAACGCGTGTTACTGCGCATATCGTCGTCGGCACGGCTGGGACTATGATTGAACTGATTCGGAGGAAAGTTATCGATGTCTCCGGCGTCAAAGTCTTTGTGTTGGACGAGGCCGATAATATGTTGGACCAGGATGGTCTAGGAGATCAGACACTACGGGTGAAGAAGTGCGTGTCCTTTGTCATTTTCCACAGTCCGAGTGTATTTAGACTGTCCTTAGTATGCTTCCCCGGAGCCCAGCAAATCCGATCCAGATCATCCTTTTTTCAGCGACATTCCCTGATCACGTTCGTGCCTTTGCCTCCAAGTTCGCTCCCAACGCCAACAAGATTGAGCTGCGGAAAGAAGAGCTCAATGTAGACAATATTAAGCAATTTTACATGGATTGTCGGGACGAGGAGCATAAATACGATATTCTCGTTAGTCTGTACTCCTTATTGACTGTGGGCCAAAGTATTATCTTCTGCCAAGTGCGTGTTTTAGGATGTCTGTTAGATTATTCATTAACCGTCCTTCCAGCATCGGCATACGGCAGATCGGATATCGAAGCGGATGACGGCGGAGGGACACAAGGTCGCGTCTCTACATGGTGCTAAGGACGCCGGGGAGCGTGATGCAATCATTGATGGATTCCGTGATGGCAAAGACAAAGCGCGTCCTCTTTTTTCCTCTTCAAGGCCTACTCTAACCTCGAACGCCATCGATGCAGGTCTTAATTACGACAAACGTCATTGCCAGAGGCATCGATATCTTGCAGGTGAACATGGTCGTTAACTACGACCTGCCTCTCATGGCCGATCGGGGGTCGAACAAGACACAGAATGACTTGAGTCCCGATATTGAGACGTATATTCATCGAATCGGTCGGTTTGACAATTCAATTCTTATGCCGAGTCACTGACTTGTCTTAGGTCGAACTGGTCGGTTCGGACGGAAGGGTATCTCCATTAACTTTGTTCATGATAAAAAGACATGGAACCAGATGGAGACAATTGAGAAAGCGATTGGGAAGAAGATAACGAGGATTGAGACGAATGATCTTGAGGTCATGGAGGAGGTAAGAACAATACTTTTGTTTGCAATGCTTTCCTGATGATGCCTCTTTCAGAATATGAAGAAAGCTCTAAAGTAGAGACAACGACGCTTAAATTAAAGGCTGCCTGTACCCATACTTGATACTTATATATCTCTTCATGTGCTGAAGAAGCCTTCCTTTTACACTCTCTATTACCTGCACAAAATCGAAACGACTCCAACTATTGATAATCTGTCCTCGAATTGTACGTCTCTCTACCAGATCCAATCTGTCGATTTAATTAGGTTAATCCTTGACGGATCTTAGCTCCCAAACCTGTAGCTCCTCATGTTCAGCCTCAATACTGCAGCGCAATCATAATTGGACAGGCCACAGACAGCAATCGAATCTCCGGTTACGGAATGGGAAATCCTTTTTGCCGTATGTTTTTTCGCATTTATGGGGTTCGAGGTGACGTCGCCTGACGAGTCGGTCGGTAGAAAATATTTATTGTGATAGCGGATGTCGATGAACATATTCACTGGATGTTATTTTCGCATTGGTAGGATCCAAACTGGCACTCCGCTTGAAACTTCGGAAGCAAAATAAGTGTGTACTAGTTTTGAAGGGTGATTCGCACACCTGTCCTCCACCGGGCATCCTGCCGACTTCGATGTAGCCGTACTTGAATTGCTTTTATGTCTTTTCCTTGTACATTCCATTGTCTGCACGAAGAGTAGGACGACCTCATAGTCCTTTCTTCAACAGCCCGAATATCAGCCGCATACATAGAGATGATAAAAACGTCTATTCTTGATTCGTATACATGCAGAGTAAGTAAGTTGATTGTAAGCGTGAAGAATGTGATTATATATGCGGTACAGAAAGAAGCTGATAAGCGATACGTGCGTGACAATGATAAATTCTACGAAAATCCCTGGATTATGACCTTAAAGCTTGAGCAAACGCAATGGCAACAGTCTGGAAAAGAACACCGTGAATAAGTACGTCTTGACTGTATAAAAAGATACTCACCTCAGAATGGCTCAACGAGATCAGGACATTTTTGACGCCTTTCGCGGCGGCCTGAGCCTTGGCATCTCCATACAGTGAGACGACCGGGGCACCCGTGGCTTTGTCATTGACGATCTCGATGTCCTTCATTGCCGCAGCAGCACCCTTCGATTGCACGCCCAACGACTTGAACACAGCCTCCTTGCCGACCCAGCGTGCAGCAAAAGAAGATGACGGAGATGGCTGAGCATTGCAATACGCTATCTCAGCGTCGGTGAAATTGCGGGAGACAAAGGTGGGATTGTGCGAGGGAACGGATGAAATGAGTTCTGTAAGGTAACCAATCAGCAAATGGTTCATCTGCGTGGACCTTTATAAAGAAATACCTTGATCAACACCAACGCCAGCAAAGTCACCCTGGGCTGGTTTTGCTTCCAAAAGCTGGGTGACCGTCTTGAGGTTGGAGTCATCGACAGGCGCCTGCGTGGGTTGCTTCGGGGAGAACGAGTATGAGCCAGTCTGGGGATCTGCTGACGATCGAGCCAGAGAATTGGTGAGAACTTTATCCTCGAGCTCAAGAGTGTATGGTGGCTTCTCCTTGATCTTGACGAGATTGTTTTTGATCATCATCTCACTCATGACCTTGTAAGTCTCGAGTTGCCTGACGCTGTTTCGTTTTCTGTAAGCCGCATAGTACGCAGGGTCCAGAGCTCCGAAGAGGTAGCGAGGGTGAATGACCAGAGCTGTTCCACCAACTTGACCGAAACCGAATGAGGACTAGCAAATTGAGTTAGCGCTAGTTTTGTAGTACAAAGGAAGCTCATACCATGACTCCAGCGCGCACGCCATCGGTTTGAATAGACTTCGAAGGGAACATCAGGAAAGTACGATGCATGAAGTGGGAATCAATGTTGCTATGAAAGAATGTTAGAACACCTTAACTTGACGGACCTTGTATACGTACTCGCTATTCCTGTTTCCCGGCACTATGCCAGTGTTGATGGTGTCAAGTACACCGGACATCTGCCAAGCAGCGGCACCACCTTTTGCGTGTCCCAGAAGACTCTTTTGTGCCATGATGGGAACGGCATTGCCTGCAGTACGACCAAGGTTCTGCAATACCGTGTTCCAAATATGAGTCTCATTCTCTTCCTGTGAAATCCATGAGAAATGCTCATGTGGATAAAAAGTAAAGACATACGTTCGCCTTGGTACTGGTCCCATGAATAGACAGAACACCAATATCATCAGCAGTCAAACCCCAGACGGCCAATGCACGGCGAAGGGGTGCAATGGTTGGGTCATTGCCTTCTAGCATACCATACATGCCAAGCGCATCAGATTCTTGTCGAGAGGCTTCCTTCTCCATGTTCGACACACGCGTCGCAATATATTCTTCGTCGAGAGGTTGGCCTTGAGCCTTGGCCGACTCGACCTCTTCTCGCAGCTGTTCTTGTTCGTTGCTAAGCCATTGGGAGATCTGTGAGCGGCGGAACGCAAGTTGACGACGGCGATAGTTGATATCGAGCAGAGGTAGAGGATGTTTCGATGGTACTTCCTTCGCTATAGTGAGGACGCCACGCCCTGGAGCTGGAACAGATCGTCCGGCTTTGTCACTAGAATAAACGTTAGACGTGAACTCTTTGATCAAGATGCAGGCAGGACATACGTCGAAGTCGAGGTAAATGCGACAATTCCGCGAATGGGACAGCCCAATTCGAGAGCGGTCTTGGCACTCATGACGATATGTATACCGGTACCTTGCGCCTCCATGAACTATAGCAGCAATTAGTCGGGAAATGTGTCAGAATCTTCTTAAAAAAACTTACACCAGAACGAGTGCTTGTAGCTGGGCGAGACATTTCCGCAGGTTCACGACCCATGGCAAATTCGGTGTCGGCATTACTTGTCGCCTTCATATTCGCAAACTCGTATGACCCTTCCTCACTTACGTCATCGTAGCCGCCAGCAATCATGATCTTAGCTTTGCCAGACAAGATGGTATCCCGAGCAATTTCCATGGACTGGAGAGCAGTGGCACTGCATGTGGACAATAATCAGTATCAGATGGAGAAAAATACAACTGATACGTACCAAGCACCAACAGGGATCTTAACTGGACCACTGGATGATACAAGAAGTAAGTTGATCCAACCAGCGGCGGTGTTGATGAATCTAACTGCGTGTCAGGACGAATAAAGGTCTTCAAGAACGAAAAAAACACACGTTTCCTGCAGAATATCATTCTGAACTTCCTTCTCGTCCCGGCGGTCCTTGAACATCTTGCACATAGAATCTTGACCGCCCAAACCCGCACCGAAGCAAGTACCGACATCCGAGGGATGCATATGTTTGTAGAGCTCGTATGGATCGATGATACCAGACATATTAAACGCTTCGGCGGCACAGACCAAGGACCAAAGCGTGGTGCGGTCTACCTGGGCAATGATATCTTCTGGGATGCCGAAACGGCCAGCATACCAACCGGTTGGAACCTGACCAGCGACTGTTCGGCTGAAGGTGAAAGCCTTAGGAACGAAGACGCAGGCGCCCTTCTTGAGCTTGAAGAACCATTGTCCAGATTCCCCGGCCCAGATATCGCACTTGTCACCATGCTGCAACTTGAACTTCTGGGCTTCGGCCTCCGTCACTTCGAGCGCTTCAAGATCATGAATGAGCTCGACTTCTTGGTTGAAGACTTTCTTCTTTGGATCGTAGCCACGGAAGAGTTCGGGTTCTACGAATAAATCAGATATAGCCTAAGGCAAGAGTGAAATTATGCACGTACCAATCAGACGAACACCACTATGAGTGAGGACATCCTTCTCGTAGCGCGCTTTGATGTCTTTGTCATCGACTGGGTCACCGGATTTGCTATCAACCCAGCCAACATAGAGGGACCCATCCTTCAAGCGACCATCGAAATGCTTGATGAAGCCCATCATCCACGCCATCTCAATGGCTCCTTCGATCGTAAATTCGCCCCTGGCTTCCATCTCCCAACGAGTTCGTGCACTACCCCAAGGACCAACTTCAGCCGAACCTGTAATGACAATGACCTTGTCGAGATCAATCATGCCGCGAAGTCTGGAAACATCACCGAAACTCTCCACTGATTCGAGAGCGGGGAAGTCGAAGCTGAAGTTAGCGCGAGGAAGTACATCGACAGTTTGGATGAGACGTTCTGCTTCTGCACCGTTGATGACCTTATAATCGGCGGCATTGTCACGAGCAATTGCCCGACGCAGATCACTCTTCTTATTGAGGTTGGCGCGAATACGTCCAGTGATTTCCGCAAGATCGGGAAGACGGTCCATACCACCGTTCAAGTCGGCCCAAATCGGCTCGACCTGAGTGATGCTGAACAATAGAGGGTGCATGAGGCCGAGGATGTTGAACGCCATCTCCTTGGCTGAAAATGTGCGGACGCCGTATGATTCCAATTCATGAGCAACGATGTTCGTTGGTCCCATAAGGCCAGTGCCCCGGGTCCATCTGAAATTTGGTTAGCAATGTCGGAATACCTTCAGTGAAAACCTACCCAATGACAGCGCCGGCGAGGCACAGATATTCACCCCAGCTTTCTGAGGCCCAACGTTGGAACAAAGTCTCCAAAGAAATTTTGGACTCAGAGTAGAGACCGTCATTGCCAAAGAGCCCATGGTTGGGCGAGAGGGGGAGGATAACTTGGGTGGGACGAGTAACGAAGCGACGATTGGCTTTCTTGTTCTTGACAGCGCCCATGATGCGAAGGAGATTCGTTAACATGATGCGATGAGCCAATTCCGACTTGTCATCGATGCCGTCGATTTCTCTGCCATTTTCCGGGATACCTGCGAAGGGGAGGATGAAATCGAGGTCTAGGCCGAGATTAGCGTAGATGTAGTCGACGAGAGCCTCCACATCCTGCTTCGAACCCTGGTTGAACGGCACGACAGTGAGGGCAGAGCCACGACTACCGCACGAGTGGAAGATTGACTGGTAGTATTCGACGGTGGCACGGTTGTACCGAGAAGTCGTGATAACAACATGTGCGCCGCCTGCTAGAAGACCCTTAACTACCTCCACGCCGATAGAACCTTTGCCAACGCCAGTGAGCAGGGCGTTCTTGTCTTTAAATGTCGTCCCGGCAGTGGCGATCTCGTGTAAGATGTCGAGATATACGCTTGTGAGGTTGCTGCTGTACTCCCAGGTCGTACCCACTTTACGCTTGAGGTGAAGTAAAGGCACTTTGTCAGCAGACACAGACGAGATTCCGGAGACTTGTGGGCGGGTGAACTGAGAGGAAGCGCGGCGACTCCGGACACGGGAAGGGCGGGGATCGGGACCTTTACGAAGAGAACGTATCACACCCTCGTAGAGGGCCTTGATGTGGTTCTTCTGCTCCTCACTGATCTCTGGTTGGGATTTCACGATGGTCCAAAGCTTCAAAACGTCATCTTGAACCTTTTGGATGTTAACTGCACCAGAGACAGTATCACCACTCGCCATCTCTTCGACATATGCTTCGAGTTTACGGACGTTCTCGCGCACTACTTCAGAGTAGACAATGTCACCCTTCGAGTTGACCTCAGTGTGAGGAGCAGTGGGGAAGGTAACTATACCAAATGATCAATGAGGCACATGAAATAAAAGAAGTAAGAAGACTGGAACGTACCATCCTTATAGACAGGTGGTTGCGACAAGAATTCACGGACATTTTCGATGAGTTGCTGGCCGAATTCTTTGGCCAGTTTGTAGGTTTCGCCCTTGTTTGGATCGCATCGATTTATGTTGTACTGCAAGAACGCGAGCAAGTCGGGATCAGCACGGTTCAAGATAGCAATGCAGCTAGCAGTGATCTCGCGATCAACGGTGGTGAGTCGGCCAAAGATGATATCATAATACATCAGAAGAGCATCTTGACGCGCCCAATTCCAGGAAGAATCAAAGTGACGGGCCTTAATTGGGTCGAAGGCTGGCTGAATTCCGTCAATGTAGGCGTCGCCATGCTCCTTGGCGATGCTGTCCAACTTCGCTTGGAGCTCTTCGGAATGTGCCTTCTCTTTGTCGAAAGCAATCTCACCGGCGCGAGAGTCGCGCTTGAGATACCGCATATACAGCTCGATATGCTGTGCAGCGAACTGCTCCTGGTCTGCCTGGAATTTGAGGAATTCTTCACTGTTGATGGTGGGGCCACCACTACCGCCTCCTCCGCCTCCTCCAGCGCTCGGAGCAGAAAGACTGATACCTGATCTTTGGGCATATACAGCGACCACACCATCCAACCACGTCTTCGCCTCTGGCTCTGAAGCCAGCCTCTTCGGCGGTTCCATCGTCGTTGCTAGCAACAAAACACCATCTGAACGAGACGGACCCAGTCCCCACGACTTCGAAAGATGTGCCTTCACAGCGGAAGAATTGAATCCGCCGGGCATCTTGCCACCAACCATCCGAGACACCAAACCAGAGGTGTATTTGCCCAACGCTCCTCCGAAGCCGGACGAAAGTGCAGAGCCAAGCTCTTCCAAAGGAAGTTCTTCTCCCTTCTCCGGTGCCGACGAAAACTCTAGCTGCAAATCACCCAAGATCTCATTCTGAAGTGTCGATTTGCCACCCACGAGGTCCTTAATAGATTTCGAAAGGGGAACCTCGCTCACTGACTTCTTGAGTTTTTGGGCGACAATGACATGCAGGATGTCCAGAGCCTTGATAGGAGCATCTTCGATAGCGGCAGCAGGTCCACTGGAGGCTGCAATGGGGGTGGGGACTGGAGCAGCTACGGCAACAGGGGCCGCAGGGGCAGACGATGCGACTGGTACCGATTTCGCTACCACTTCCTCTTCGACCTCATCTTCGAAGCTGTAGTATATGTCCTTCTGGTTTTTGGATATACAGAAGATAGAACGCTTGTGCGAGACGGCATCATCGGACGTTTCATACTTGGCTTTGAAGGTACGGGTAGCCATGCCAGTGAGGGTAGGGGAGGGACCCAGCTCGATGAAGCGCTCGAACGAATAGTCGACGAAAAGACGATCCTGGATTTCGATCCAGCGGACAGGGGACGCGAATTGGTAGGCCAACAATTCGACCATAAGGACGTACGCCAGTTTCGATCGCTGCTCTACGCCTCCCCAGTTCTCCTGATCCCAATTCTTCAAAACTTTGTCTAGAACTGGAGATGTTGTCTGGTCGTAAATGATCTGTGCGTAGTCTTTTGTGACTTCGAACGGCTTCGCAATAAGATTGGGAATGTAGCGGCCAACCAACCAGTCAGGATTCACATGCAAAGGATTGATCTTCCTGGACAAATCTGCGAATGGTGATCAGAATCAGTATACCAGCAGCCAAATTAATGTACTTACAGGCTCGGAATGGCATCACGCCTGCCCAAAGATAACGCGAATGGAAGGGGACATCGATACCTGGGAGCGGAATGGTAGCGAAGCCGCGCTCAAGAGTAATATAACCCTGCATCTTTTGCTGCTCGAGGGCTTTTTCGTAGGAGGATTTGATGATTTCGCCAAGCATTTCCTTGACTTGGTCCTCAGAGAATTTCTCAGCCAGCTATACCGTATCTCGCCTCAGATTGTGAACAGAAAACAAGGCAAGAGACACGTACCTGTTGCACGTCGATCTTTTTTATCTTGAGGTAGTTAAGAACATTGGTCATCGTTTGCAAAGTCACCAACTCTCCAGCACAGACATATTGCTGTCCCTGTGATGAAAGAAACATCAGCTAAGTTCAAGAAGTAAAAAGACGGTTAAGTTTAGCACATACCTCGACATTGTAGTTGACAATCTGCAAGAGCAGCCCGGTAATGTTGGAAATACTATCAACAACTTCACGTAAAGCGGTGTCATTGAAGGTCTTGGAGATACGGCTAGGGTTGACAGCACACATGGCATAGTTCGACCGGTTCATGGAGTCACGCTCTACGGCACGCTGCATGGTGATTCCACGGTAGAAGACAACATCCACCAAAGATGACACAGGGAATATGTCAGCGATGGCCGCAAGAGCAGCATATTCACCCAGGGAATGGCCGGCGAAAGGACAGTCGCGCTGAATATACCCTTTCCCACGCAAGTCCTCGAACGCCGCCTTCTCCGTCACAACAAGGGCGATCTGGGCGAATTGTGTCGCATAGAGAAGACCAGTTGGGTGATTGAAGGTATATTTGGGCGTACGAACGTCGATATCAGCGAACAGAGGGAGTGTCTTGATGGTCCCGTCCTTGCCTATGGTATCGTACGTCATGTCCATGTATCGCTGTCGAATAGCTTGACCTTTAATGCCACCAAAGTGAATGGTCTTCTGCATGGGATTTTCTTTGACGATTTCGATGATGGAAAATCCGTAAACAGCGCTGAGATGGGCATCAGCAGCATCCCAGACAGCCTTTGCAGCCGCTGAGGTGTTGTACAAGTCCATGCCCATTCCCGGCTCCTGGGATCCTTGACCGGTAAAGACGTAAACAGTGCGGGGCTGGGACACTTCCGCTGTACCATCAATAACCTTCTCGCCCTGGGAGTTGAAGGTTTCCACTTTCACGACCATGTTGCCGTCACGCATTCCAGTATGACGAAGCTTAACGCTGAGCTCATCACCAGGCAACACCATACCGACGAAAGACACGTTGTACCTGCATATGATACATTAGAAAAGAAACGGAGTAGGATGAAAGAAAACTCACGAGTGGACACGCTCAGGATGACCTTGAGCCGCAACACTTTCAACGTAACGGCGGGTCGCCGCACTACTCCACAAACCATGGGTGATCGTCGCAGGCAACGACGCATAACAAGAGAAATAAGGATTAACATGGATTGGGTTGAAATCTCCGGAAATCATTGAATAAGGCTCATTCGTCAAAGGCGCGTTGAAAGTTGTGTCGCCCTCTGTCATGGTGTAGCCGTCATTCGGGAGGGTATAGAGGAGTTCGTCAGCCTTGCCATGTCGTTGCACATAGGCGAGGACAGGGTTTCCGTGACAATTTTCTTGTTGGAAATCGATAGACCCAACTTTGATCATCTGCTTGAGGTGATTGCGAATGAAGATGTCTCCAGAAACAGTGAGTTCACGGAACTGCGTCCTATCTTTGAACAATACGTGAGACTGTAGGCGGAAAATGAGGGACGTTCCGGGCTGGAGGGGTCGAGTTTCGTCATCCCACTCAAACCACTCCTTCGACTGGAGAACTCCAACTTCCGCATCGGAAGTAATCTCGACGATATAATCCGGCTCTTCAGAGGTATCAAAGGTGTTCTCATAGTCAGAGAAGCGGCCACGATAGAGGAAAGCAGAGACGACTTCTACAACAGGGGATCCGTCTCGCTGAACAGTACCCCTGACCTTGACGATCTTGCCCTCGCTCGAATTGGTGACGGAAACAATCTGAGCAGTTGCCTGACAGACATCGCCCACCGTAAGAGGCCGGGCTCCATGAACCATACGGAAACCATTGGACAGATGAACGAGCTTCAAAAGATCTCCATCTATCGAAGCAGGGAAAATCGACTTCATGATAGCCTAAAAATAAGGTGATTAGTAAAAGAAACGGTGCATGGAGTGAAGGAAAGACTGACCTGCCACCCCGTGACGATGGCGAAGTCCATGGGCGCCGTAATCGTGTCCTTGCGAACAGTCTTGAAAGACTCGGCTTGGTTACCGACAACGGCACAGAACTGTTCGACAGCCGCAGCCTCAATGACTACCTGCGGACCGGTGAAAACATCGCCGACAGCGAGCTCCGGCAACGAGCTCTCGTCGCCAAACCATAACTTCCAGTAGAACTCCTTGATACGAGTGTTCCTTCCCGTCACAATTTCGTGAATGGGCGCGAAGCCCATCGACGGAACGTACTTGAACTGCAAAGCGAGAGACACCGAGGAATCCTGGCGATCCTCAAACAAGGTGACGTCGATGAGTTTGGAAGCCTCGTTGAACTTGATCTCTACGGCTTTGAACTCTGATTTGTGCTCGCCGAAGGAGCGTGCAGCCCCATAGACGGAAACAGACGATGAAGAAACGACGACCCTCTGGTTAGCTCGAGGAATAAGAAGACGACGCATAGGGTTGTCGATGTATTCAGATCCTTGAACGATGGTGGGTGATGTCACCAGGGCCCTCAACCAGCTAAGCTGAGGACCAGCGAGCGTCTCAAACCATACCGAGGGAGAAGGCAAACTGGCTCCGAATTCATAAACACGACTTCCAGATGCTTCAGAGATCTTGACGTTCGGGCATGCAACAGTTGTCGAAGGACGGGGTGCAAGGTAATCGACGACAAGGACTTTGGTAAGATCGCCACCGTATCGGGATTCAAGAACATGTTGAATGAGAGACGAGTTAATGTTGCCAAGCAAGTCTTTGATGGGTTCATCTTTGACCTTGGAATGCTTGACAGCCATCGGACCCTGCAGAATACACACTCGCTGAGGATCTTGATCAAAGACGGCCTCGATATCTTCAGCAGCCCACAATGAATCCTGCAACAAGCCTTGTTAGAAAAGTGAAAGAAACTTCAAGTTAGGGACACACCTTCTTGAACCAGACTTCAAACGAAGCATCAAGAACAGGAATGAAGGGAACAGGCTTCTGTCCACGCCTCTGGGAGATGGCAAGGAAGAATGCCGAATCCTCTGCTGCTAACAATTGTGTCGTACCACCAACATATGTCTGGAAGAACGAGTGGATGAAAGGCAAAGGATCATCAAGAGAAGTGTATGATTGCAACACTGATGGCTTGTTAGATTCGCCATTAACTCCAGCGAAGCGCTCCTCGACACGTCGCAACCAATCGCCGGTGAGGTTCCTCAAAGAGGGATCGACCCAACGGGATTGATGAGAGACGAACATAAGACGAACCATACGCAGCGACACTTCCTCATAGGTCATATCGCTGAGCGCACGAGCGACTGATCCATCCTTCTTCCATCCAAACCAGGGCTTGTTGAAATCCTTGTTCAATTTAGCAATAACCTCATCATGACGTTCAACCAGCCAAGCTGCACGCTTTTCCTTTGGCAAGCCGAAGACGGTATCGTCGAACTCCCTCCATAGCTTGACGGCCCTGGTAGCCACCTTGTGAATGGGCTCGCCCAACTCTGAACGGACAGTGAGAATGCCACCAGTGGGCTTGTCGTAGGTGCCTTCCCACGCGTCATCGTCAACACCAGGAGCAGCGACGATGAGATCCTTGACCGAAGGACTTGTATGAGCCTCCTTGGCCACCATAACACGACTGGCAAACAAACATCCATCGAAGGGCATCGGCTGCACACCAAAGCGCTGAGCAGACCATTGGCCAGTTAGGTAGGGATAAACATCATCAGCCGCTCCGAAGCCAGAGCCGGCGACGAGGCTGATGTTGCGGTGTTGACGAATGGCACGATAGGTCACGAGAATGGGCTGGTGGAAGTCCTCATAAGAATGATGGCCTCCTGCACGGCCTCCGGTCCACTGGAGGATGATGGGGAAGTCCGGATTGGCGGCGGCAATGTTGATGACCTGTCGGATGCCATCGATGGAACCTGGCTTGAAGGAGACGTGCTTGATACCAGCGGTCCTCAGGCCATCGATGATCTCGACAGCCTTCTCGGTGGTGGGAATGCCGGCTGCAACACAGAAACCTTCGATGGGAAGACCCTCCTTTCTCATCTCCTGCCAGAGAGGGAATTGAAATGTGAACTGTGCAGGATTGATGTACAACGCGTTCAAAGTCAAACCGACACCGTCAGGAATCTTAGTTCGAATTTCAGCAACTTTTGCACGGAGAGCAGCAGCATTGTAGTGGGCTCCACCAGCCAATTCGATATGGTAGCCGGCATCAAGGACGGCGCTGACGAAACCAGCCTTCACGGTGGTTGGCGTCATGCCAGCAACCATGATGGGAGGTTTACCGAGGAGACGAGAGAATGGCGTGTCGAGATGCAGAACACCGTCACTAGATAGAACCATGAGAAAGGAAGCGACCGTATACGAACCGATACATACCTTGACTTCACCAATGCAGGAGCCCAGTTCTTAGCCCACCAGTCCTCGTACTTGACTTCAACAGAGCTGTAAAGCTCTGCATCACCCTTAGCACGATCACCGACGACGACAACACGAACACCGCGTCCGTCAAGATCGCGCGCAGTAAGGGGACCAATTCCACTGATACCACCGGGGCCGAAATCGATGGCGTGGGTTGCAGTCTCAGGGAAATCAACTGCCTTCGTCCAATGGATAGGAGCAGTGAAGATTTGGTCACAGAGAGAACGCGTCAAAGACGTTTTCAGATTACGGAGATCAGATCCTGAATGACCGCGTCAGACAAGACTTCAAAGAGAAATAAATGAACATACCATCCTCCGTGTTAAAGACAGGGACCTTGAGATCCTCTACAGTCCACAACTCCTCCCCAGCCAAATCCTCGAGGAGAACCTTCTCAGTTGCCCCCTTCAAATAGTCGCTGTGGTAGGGGACGCCAACCGCCAAGAACCTGATGTTGAACGCAGGCTTGCGTTTGGAGAAAGGAACCTTGCTTTGGTCTGCTCCGGAAGGCGCGCGTATCTTCCTGAGATTGGTGACAAGACCGTAAAGACACCGGGCAGGACCGGTGACAACGAACGCACGAGGCCCGTTGTGCAAGGAAACGAAAAGTTTAGAGTTATCGGCAAGATGGGAGTTGGTTTTCTTGATGTGGGTATCGAGGTCTTTCAATGCAAGACCGGTGATAGACAACATGGGACTAGGAGTTCCCTCTCCGCCTTCGATGGAATCATTTACGATTCTGGGCTCGACAGAGACAACAGGAAATGCCTGATGTCCCCGGAGACCGGAGAAGAAGAGCCATTTAAGGGCTTTCTTGGAGTTCTCGAGGAAGGACTCGAGAGTGGTGGAAGCGGCAACGACGACACCAGAAACGATGCCCTGGGAATGGCCAGTCGCGCCAGAAATGTGCTTGAGATACTCGCCTGGGGTCATGCCAACCACGTTGCATGCAACAAGGTATTGGACGAGCTGGGTCAACCCAATAAGAGGGAAAGAGATGGGAATCGACGCGAGATAGCCGGTCGATGGACGGGATGAAGAGTCGGAGAGCCACGACGCGGCGTCGAGCCCATAGGCGTAAAGTGCGGTAGACGCTTGCGAAAGAGCAAGAGGCTGGAGAAGGGTCCGCGAAACCGCTTTGATGAACGGCTCAACGAATGGCCGGTAGATGTCAAAGAGAGCTTGGAGCTCATCGAAGTAAACCTCGTTGGTACCTTGACCGCCGAATAAAGCATAAAGGGAGGCCTTGCCATCAGCTGCGGCTTTCAGGAGCGCGGATGGCGGTCCAGCAGGAATGTCAGCAACATTGCGGGTGCGAAGGACGGAAATTGCTTTGTAGTAAGAAGTGAGAACGACTTTGCGAACTTCAGTATCATATGATGACGCGAGAGAATGGATGTCGTGGACTGCGAGATGTGTGTATGTGAAGAATTTAAAGACATTGAGCAGTAAAAGGGTGCGTGCTTCGGTATCTTGGTCAAGATGTTCTGCAATATAGCCGAGGAAGCGGGCAGTAAGCTCCACGATCGCCTCCTCTAAATTTTCGAGCTGGGCTGTTGTGTCGACAGCGTCTACAAGAGATTGCTCGTGGGCAAATTCATCTCTAAGGACCTCTGCGCAAATCCACTCGTCGTGGCAAGTGCTGACTGGAATTGAGACCTAGAAAACAACGAAGAGATTTGAAAAAGGACACATATACGCAAGGATAAAACACACTCTAATCTGTCCAAGGGATATAATGATAGGACGGGTGGTGATAGACGCAGTACAGTCGCTTGCTGTCTTCGCCATCGTCGAGGTATTGGACAGAGTCCTCTATAGACGAATGATAGGAAGGAAGTGACTCTATTTAAGAAAACCCACGACCCCAACCCCCCAAGGTCATACCCCAAAAACTTGCCCAAACTTTTTCAAAAAATTTCTCCAAATTGGGGACCTCATTACCTTTTATGGGCTATGGACCCTGAGAAGGGGCCTTATCGACCCAGCTACTTCCTTATTTCAATGCTGAGCAACGTTAAATCTTGGACGTCGAGTAGATTGTGTCGAATGGCGACCTATTATTCTTCACTACCCTGAGGGCCATACGCGACATCAAGGGGTAATATAAAACGCATACAAAGCCTAGGTAACATCGGAAGTCCGAGCGATTGCTTGTATGTATTCGAAATACTGGTATGCTAGCTTCCCCAATCTTGCTAAAACTCAGAGCCTGTCCATTCTATATTATTGCCTTGGGGCTGAGATTACCTAGTACGTCGATGAGAAATAGGCATACCGCTTTATGCATTACACCTACCTGGTGGTTGAGCAGACATGAATTTCATTACCCGCCACTTCGAGCTTCCTGCTCTACTTGGTAAATTTCTTGCACTCCCTCACGGAAGAAGACCACATTATATTCAACGAGTCCCCGTCTGCTTTCAAAGACAGGCGTCGGCATAATCGCAAGCAGTGCGAGATGTTCGGTAATACAATGATAAGTCAGTGTCGTCCCCGGAGTTGAAGGATGCAGTAAAGCCGCGGCACTTGGATAAAAAAGCTCCTTGGCGCGCCTTTTAGAATTTGACGCTCCAATACTCGGTGTCGTACGACCTGAGGTCTCTTGATCATCACGATCAGACGGAGACGGGACGGAAAGCAGTGGCGCTGCAGATGGTAATAGCTTCCGATGCCGGGAAGCACTAGCTGACGCCGACCTAACAAATGTGGTTAGCATTTATTATCGAAAGCGCCCAAGTTATGCATACTTATAGAGAGGCCCGAAGGAGTTGAGCATTTGTAAGTAATCGCAACACAGATTGTGGGTTGCTGAGTCAACAGGTGATGCATCCGTAGCGATGTATAATCGCGAAGTCGAGTCAAACAGGAAAGCCTTTGGGGATTGGGAATTCTATGGGGTATCTCTTTCAGCGGGGGCCTCGTAAGGATCAGAGAAAACTCACGGCACAGAATACATTGAGAAGATCTTCGAGGAACGGCAAAGAGTCGATCAGCTTGTGGAGAACTCTGGAAAAGGCTTCATGTAAAGTGTGGTCGTATACCGAGGTAAGGTGGAAATTGAGAGGCAGTTGTTCATAGTCGGGAGAAATGTCCAACAGTCGGTCGGTTACACGTTCATTAATCTGCCTGAAGTTTTCTTGACGAATAATAAACAACCGATAGACAAAGTTACGAAGAAAAGTTGTACCAATCTTGTCGTCCTCTTGAAGCTTCTCGGCTTTGTGAACGAAGACTTCAATATTGACATTCGGGTTCTCGTGGTACGCCGCAACAATGAATTCTACAAGCTTCGATATGGGTTGGTTGTAAAGGTCCTGTGAGGTGCTCAACTCTTCTGGATAAAGACGAAAGATGGAGACCAACCCGAATGTCAATCACGAATATAATGGTCAAGAATTGCGACAACGGTGCCCCGAGTGTTTCGACGGTTATGGTCCCAGGGCAGTCCCATATTTCGAGAGGAATGACTGTGCTAGCATGGCGACCCGGTCACTCCATGGATCTGCGGACCGTTCCAGTATACGCACTCGTATGTATGCTTGATTATCCTCGTGGTAGGTTCAAGATAAAACGTCTGTTTCGGGGGCAAATTTTCGAACAGAACTTGCTGAATTGACGTCTTGCCGCTCCTGGCCATAAGGAATCAGGCTTATCAAAAAGCGCTCTTCGACCCCACCTTCGCAAGCCAAGCAACAAAATTTTCGATCTCGCCACTGCATCAGACTTTTTGTACGAGCTCGTTGATACTTTTGGCATCGGCGTCGCGGCATACGACGGATACGAAGCCATATAGCAAGAAAAGGAGCTAACGTGAAGGGAAACTGGTTCCAAACTCCGACCAACCGCAAGGCTCTGACGCACGTTGGTGAGCTGGTATTTCAATTGTATGTTTTAGTTTTCCTATTGGCCCGGAGATGATCCTGAGCATGTTTTCCAGAGAACCTACACTTTTCTAGTCCTATAATGAAGTTTGGCCGGAAAATCAGCGTAAGCCGTCCGATATCACTGGAACTGAACTGACCTCCATTGCAGACTGATCTGTACAATGAATGGCGTCCTTTCTATTTAGACTACAATGGTCTAAAACGAGAACTCAAGGTCCATTTTCCACACTCATTTGTGGTTCAGGAACGCTAACGAAACTACTCAAGGCACGAACTACTGGGCGTACTTGGAATGAGCAGGACGAAGTCGAGTTTAGGGTTCGCTTGGAGAAAGAATTGGACAAGATTCACGACTTTCAGAAGGAGAAGGTACGTGCTCTTGCTCTGCCCCAACTTTTGCGGCGTTCTCTGTCGATTCTGAGAAGCGCTCCTCCCGATCGCGTGGTTGCCAACACGCAGCAGATTGGAAGAACATGGTCCCTCTTTCTCCGAGATACTTACAAATTCACAGGCCTCCGAGCTTTCACGCCGAATTCGTGACGCCGAGAAAGACGTCAAACGTCTCGTTGAGGATGAAACTTCATACTCTATCGATCATCAACGCCAGGCTACCACTACAGATGAATCCGCCCAACGGCCCGACCCCGAAGCCCAACAGCGGGAACCTTATGAAGAAGATGGCGGCTCGGATGATGACGACGAAACCAACGAGGAGCTCACTGACGACGAATCTTACGACGCACTAGAAAACAGGTTCCACGGTCTCGAGGAGGAGGTGGCAAATCTCGTCGCAGATGTGCACGATTTAGCGTTGTACACTAAGCTAAATATCACTGGCTTCATGAAAATTCTCAAGGTCTGTTACATGTATCTACATACTTGTGTTTACGTACCTAACCATGGTTTCAGAAACATGATGTGTGTGTTCTCATAGGGTCTCCAGCAGGACTTCGTCACTCAAGCAATACATTCACAGAAACAAACATCTCGCTCTTTGAAGACGTCATTTATACAAGATTACCTGGAAAAGCGACCTTTTTATCGATATAACTGGGATGCACTCATCGTCAAGCTTTCCAAACTTTATGACCTGGTGCGAACACGCGGTCATCCTGTTCAAGGCGACTCAAGTGCGGGCGGGACTCAAAGCGCCTTTGTTAGACAGACAACAAAGTACTGGGTACGAGTTACTGCTCTTTCGTGTAACTTCCACATTGACATCGCCATTAAGGTCCATCCAGATAATCTAGTCCCCCTGAAACTGGCTATCTTGAGGAATTTACCCGTTCTTGGTGTGTAGATTATTTAAGATATCTTAAGACACCGTTGCTCAATGCTCGCTTGACAGTTTTCAATCCTGATAAGGAGTTTGAGCAGAGAGATGCTGGTGCGTTGCTTCGTTTTTCATCGTTTTCACGATTGACCAATGATCACGTTGCGCAGCCATCACCTCCATTTATTTCGACAACGAAGACCTCGAGCTTTATCTCGGTCGCCTTGAAAAGACAGAGGGTGCAGAGGCTATCCGGTTGCGATGGTACGGCGATGTCACCACAAAAACGGTATGTGCTTCATATATGTTATATTTCTTCACCGTTTATGGTCGTGGAAGATCTTTGTTGAGCGGAAGACGCATCGAGAAGACTGGACCGGGGAAAAATCCGTCAAAGCACGCTTTCCTATAAAGGAGCATTTAATCAATGCTTTCCTCAGAGGAGAGTATACAATGGACGCTGAATTCCAGCAACTAGTTAAGAAAGGAAAGAAGACGCAGCAGGAGGTCGATTCCATGATTCAACTAGCCGACGAAGTCCAATATGCTGTTCTAACTCGGAAACTCCAGCCTGGTATGTTTTGCCTGATATATTCTGTGATCTGCTTTCTGAATACCGGCTAGTGATGCGCTCTTTTTACAACCGGACTGCATTCCAACTCCCGGGTGACGCACGGGTGCGGATCTCCCTGGATACCGAGCTTACCATGGTCAGAGAGGACAACTGGGATGGACGGGTACGCGCTGGTGACAACTGGCGTCGAACAGATATCGGCATCGATCATCCTTTTGAACAGCTGGCTGAGGACGATAAGGAGCTTTTTAAGTAAGCATCTGTGCTCATGAAGCTTCATGTCACGGTGGTGATACTAATCATCTCACTTCCCCTCATCCACCAGGTATGGAGTTCTGGAAGTCAAACTCCAAACGCAGTTAGGACAAGAGCCACCGCAGTGGGTCACAGATCTGGTCCAATCTCATCTGGTGGAAGCGGTACCGAAATTCAGGTACGAGTGCCGTTATCCCACATCAAATAATGGATTGAGTGACTGACACTTGCGCAGTAAATTCATTCACGGCTGTGCCACCCTCCTGCCGAACCGGGTGGACTTGGTTCCTTTCTGGTTGCCACAGAGTACGTTGCCTATGTTGTCTCCAGCCTAGAACCTTGCTTGACGGGGATGCAACAGTGGACACTGACATTTTGAAACCGGACACTGGCTATCTCTCTATCATCGAACGGCCCTCTACTATCTCGTCATCGAGGGGATCCTTGGAACAACACGACAGTTCACACTCACAGACGCCACCACAGCCCAACTATGCCGAGCCTGTCTCTGAAGGAGAAGAAGACGAGAATATGGACGTTGCTCCTGCTAAAGATGAATATAAGCGCACCGGTCTCAGCGGGGAGGAAGTCACTGCTGCCATTGCTTACCGTGAGCAAATGTTGAAAGAAGCGCGTGCAAAGGAACTTGTAAACGGGAAAAAACCGAGCAAAGCCACACCCCCGGATGAAGAAGCTCTCGAAGCCGACGACGAAGGGGCAAACGAAAGGACAGCATTCTTGAAGGGAAGGAAGACCCAACAACCCACTGCCCGCAAGGCGAGAGCACTCTCAATCGATCCTTTGGCACCGTCTTCCGCCTTTGATGAAACATTGAGAACGCGTTTGAAGGGTGAAAACCAAACTCGGGAACGAGGCCTCGAACGTGTTGACGAAGGTGAAGACGAAGGAAGGTCCGCGACCGGTACTGATGATCGTTTGCTGGTCCGAGAATGGGCTGCACCTGCTGGCAAAAGAATCTCTGTTCCTGTTCGCATTGAGCCCAAGGTCTACTTTGCTACCGAGAGAACATTCTTGGTGAGTATGACACTAAATATGGATATCAGTATCTTACGAGCGCCATATCTCTAGAAATGGCTTAATATGTCCGTGTTCATTGGTACCATAGCCACAACCTTGCTCAACTTCACTTCACCGGACGATTCCCGCGGTCTCATCAGCGCGGCGTTGTTTACCTTCTGCGCATTGTTGGCGATTGCGTACTCTGCGGGTATCTTCCTGTATCGAGCTCTCAGTCTGAGGCAGAGGCGTGCGGATGGGTTGTACTACGACAAGTATGGCCCGACGATATTATGCTTCGTTCTGTTCTCGGCGATGGCATCCAATATTGGTTTACGGGTTTCGGAAATGATTGCCCAAGATTAGACCTGAGGTGAGGTCAAAGCATGTATCAGATTATCACTGTGTAGGCAGGTTTGAGGAACATTTATGGAAATCAATCAATTGGGATGAAAGCTTATTTAAGTGTTTGATACATTTTTTCTGGTATGTGCGCCGGGGGTATCAATAGTACTTGATCCTACTGTAAGAAGCTCGGAGTAAAAGCAAAGTGAGTGATTCGCAAGCGACATCATCAATGGATGCGCCCGTGATCCGATCTAGCGGAAAGGAAACTGGAAAAGTACTTATACTAATAGGAGAGATGTGTGGTCGTTATGTAGAAGTTTGCAGAAAGTACACGTGTGCGCTCGGTGTTATTCACGTAAACAAAGTGTTCAACGACAATTGTTGTCCGTCTGACAAGTAACTTAAGTTAGAAACCACGATAATCTATAACGCGCCGGGCGGGATACCCGTCATAACAGGAGTCTTGGCACTGGGATACATTTAGCCGCCAGCGCCAGCGCCCGCGCCCAACACGCACATGTTATTGGCATGGCAGCGATAAAAGGTAAATTTTCCACACAGAGCAATCCACAAAATTGTCTACACCTCATCCAAAACTGAAGATACTGATACGAGGGAAACGACGACAGACAGTAGACAAAAGACAGCACATGTACAGTCGACGAAGGGCAGAGATACCATGCGAAATGCATATACCGATCGACTCGGTATATACATGGGCGGCAAACACGACCAAACCAAACGGTGGCAGTTGCGCCCATGCACTCTTCTTTTCCTTTTAATCTGTCGTCTCGTCCTTTCGCTCCCGTTCTGCTGCAGCCCTCTCCGCCTCTCTGCTCTAATTCCAACGATATCGCCATGTACCACTACCTTCGTCTGGTGGTTTTCCGTGTTCATTTCCCGTCATTGCCGGGAAATGCTTGTTCTGCTGGGTCGCGATGTGAGTTTCCACCTGTTGGCGCTCTTTCGGTTCCTAACATGAAAGCAGGATGTATGCAGTCGACACCTTCAACTCACTCGACTATAACGCGTTTCGTACCCTATGTACATCGTCAAGTCAACAACTGTCGACTGCCTCATTTCCAATATTTCCAACAGGTTCTGAGCTTTCAGTGGTGATGATATATTACAGCACTAACATTAACGATATAGAACAAAGGGCGTTTATGGATACAGGACGTAAATTTTGTGATTACTGTAGCAGGTGAGTGTTAAATTAGTATGAAGGGTATACTTGGATTCATATCAGGAGCAAGTTAGGGCATCGTTCGCGCAAGGTTTCTCTCCACTCGCTTGGACCACCACGTGTATCGCGCTTTTGCCATACGGCTTCCATCACTAATCGCGTTCGCAACAAGTTTCCGATGCTTTCATCCTGTGATTGCAGCCTCGATTTTAGGAAATCTCTATGTGACGAGTTGTCTGTCATACATCCTGCCAGGCACACAGGAAATACCAATGTTCGGTCGATCTCCGAGGGTGCCAGTTGACGGAGTATTTGCGTGATTGTATCAACCGAGGCGGTGATTTCGGGCACGGCTAAAAACGTGTTAGCAATGGAGGCTAAGATGCCAAGGTGCGTACCTGGATTGTCTTCGTTGATAACGGTGTGAAGATATAACAGTGCACTCTCGCGAAAGACGTTTCCAACCAATCGCATAACCTCATCTGGATAGGATATCACTCCTGCATCAGACATGGCCGTTTGCATCAGATTTGGGTGTAGCGGGGTTTGTTCGCCAAAACTCGACGGTTCATGTTGCCGATTTCGCAGTCTTTGTTCTATATCATCACCGCGCCGCACAAGTTCACGGAAGCTCAGGGATCCTTTCGCTTGCTCAGATGTCTTCCATTGGGCCAGCCCAGATATCTCGGCAAGGGCGAGCATCGCCTCGTCAGGACATCCGGTCAAGTTTTCCATGTGAAGTCCTCGGCCCCAAAATCCGTTCTGATCGCCCAACAGACATTTGTACAGTGCCAGGTATTTGGGCTGTTTCATCAACGTAAATGATGCAAAGATGTCCATCCACTGGAAAAGGCTGTTTCAACTATTGCCGCTAATGGATGGAAGACAAGCATACCATAGTGCATTTCACAATCAATTGGCCGGATGTACCCATATTCGCCAAGATGAGCTTCGGGTTCTCGCCAGTTGGAAGTCCCGTCTGGGATATCCATTCCAAGGCAATGGCCAGCATTGGAGGCCATTCAACCGTACTTCCGGCCATCTGGGAAAAGCACAGCAAGTACAACGCGGCGAGTACATCGCTTTCATCGTAATGTGGCTTCGCCTGCTTTCCACTAGCGAGTTGGAATACGGCCTCGTCATGGAAATATTGCGCTGTTGAGTGTTCCGGATTGGGATCCGGGGCCTCTAGGCCCTGCGCAACACGCATTCGGGTGAAGTGGAGACTTGACAGAGCGCAAACGGCGTTAGTAACTGCTCCCCGAGGTTCTTGCACGATCATCTTTTCTTCACATGTCAGTCGACGCTCATCTCTTTCTAATGTATGAACTCACGGTATACGTAAGATTCGTGAGTGCGTTGCTGGAAAATGGAAGACTCGTCTTTCTGACATGTTCGAAGAAATACATGACATGGCTCTCCTGGATGGAGTTTTGGCCAGCAAGCAAAGGAAAACTTTGTATGGGGGATGGAGGGCGGATATTGAAATCGAATTGGTCGTTACTGTGTTGTGCAATGTACAAGCCCATATCAAAGTCTAAGGGTTCGCTGTGGACCGACGAGGATTGCGGTGAGTACTGGTACATCGGTGCGCCGAAATCCATTGAATTGACATTAGAGTCGCTGTAGGAAGCGGCCGGGAGTTGATGGAAGCTGTTTGATGGGCCTATGTCCGTGAATTGTTAGCGATACACAGGGTATGGAGGTTTACTCAAGCTCACCGGGTATGCCGGGCATTCCACCCATGCGAGGTGGATCATAACGATAATCAAAGGGTCGGAGGTCGACGTCCAGAACTAATGATGATGAGGCCGTGCTGGGAGATTTTTCGGATGTCTTGGGAGAGGGTACCGAGAGGCGATGGTAAGTTGTTGGTCGCGATGCTGGGGCAGGTTTGGCCGCGTGTGCTTGTATCATGGATGTCCGGGGTTGCCCCCGGATCAGACCAGCACGAGTGAGCTTGGCCTTGATGTTTGCCTTGTATGCTTCGACGGCCTGCTTGTCCTGGCGAAAAAAAAATCAGTCGCGGTTGGGGATACGGAGGATCTCACGTACGCGCATCCATTCCGGTCGTCTTGGACCCCAGCCTAGACACTCAATGGTCAGACGTACACAGGTGCGACATGAGTCGCCTTCCCGCTGCTCGTCGCATTTCTGACAAACAATTAAGATATGGCGGAATAATCGGGTGGCGTAATAATAGCTCACTTTTCGGCGTAGTCGACACGTCCTATTGTCAATTAGCCTTGCGCGTAATAAATTGTGGCGCAAACTCACCAGCAGCCACCTTTACTTGCAGAAGGAGTACGCGGCAAATCAACGGTATTGTAGGTTGGCGTTCCCCTGCTGCTGCCGCTCAAGGAGGGTGAATCGCGATCTTCAGGTGCTGGGGCCATTGATACAGGATAGAGCGACGGCGACACGTTAGAGGAGGCAGGAGCAGACGACGAAGTTCTGAAAGATATGGACGTTGTATAGTCCATGCAAGAAGAGGGTGGTTGATCTTCGAGGACGTCCAACAGTCTGACCGAGGCTTAGGCTGAGTTTAAGAAAGTCGGAACAAGAAAGTAAGCGTGACTAATTGATAGGAAAGGGTCCGCAGGAAAGCCGGTTACGCGTGGGCCGTGTTAGAAGGGGCTCGAATATAAGGAGATCGAAGCGGAGGAGACTAGTTGATACAGTGATGGAGGGTTACCAAGGAGCATAAAATATGCAGACCTGAGACACGGATGACTCTAGGTGATGCTTTTTATGTTCTTTTTTGTACCTTGTCGGTCTACTTCCGAGTGGTAGATCATATTTGCAGATTTTGAATTTATATGCAATATGTGAATTTGTTTTACTATCTGAGCTCGAGCCGAGTGTGAATCTCCTGAATCTTATTTTCCCTGACACTGCGTATACGAGATTTCCCATCTCCTTGTGTATCGGTCCATGTTTTCGAACTGGCGGTGTTGAAATGTGGCCGATATACAGGGAGGCCACATGGGGCCCTGAATGCTCCCACGACTTGATATGTATCGCGTCTGTTTTTGCACCGATGTCAAATCAGAGGATGCAAATATCCCGTGTACGCTCGGTTGCTGTAACTGAGTATCATTTCGGTATCCTGGGCTTTTCGTCTTCCTGTGCCGTCCCTTTAATAGGCAGTCACGTCCTGGGACCAACCCTTTATCTAATCACCGGGCGAGCCGCAGAAACACAAGGGTCAATAGTTCACGAAATTCTCCTTTGCAGGGACCAGCAAGCTTCGCCTTTTATATTGCGTATGCTTCTGCCGAACTTAGTGTGGCTGTGTTTAGTAAGGGACCGAAACCCGTGGTCATCGCGAGTCACTAGCGCCTATTGGCGCTTGGTCCCGGCCCCAGACGACGATCCAAAGTGTTATAATTGCGTGTAGTAATGTTATGATATATCCTTGTATTGTAGTGCGATGCGGTTTACAAGCCAATCGAGGCCAGGTATATATAGGACGAACGAATCTCAGAGCAGGACAGATTAGCAACAGGGCCCAAGAAGGACTCGAAGTCCGAACTTGGCGAAAACAGAAAGATGGAAAATGAGAAGCCGATTGAAATAATTACACCAGGAGCATTTTTTCATCGTTCAGAATTTGACGCCAAGGAACGGGCTCCTGCCGGCTCAATATGCGCCGGATTTCCCAAACCTTGTCAAGTAGATGTACCAGTGCGGAACAGTTACCGACGCTGCCCTCTCCGGCAAGTAGGGCACGAAGGATGTGGCGGTGCGATAGATTATCTGTGAGGCACCCGCACACGAAAAATGCAAATACGGTGCTTCGAATGACGGCTGTACGAACTGGGGCAGTGCAGCAATGATTCAAGTCTCCGAGAACATTTAAAGCATCCTGGACCGAAGCTGCTATATCTGCAACACTAGGATAGTCCCCAGATACGACTGCGCGTAGATACACACGCGCTGATGTTCGGAATATTTCAGAAGAAAGATTGCGAGCTTCATCAACCGGAGACTCATTGCGAAGGAATTGGAGAGGTTCGGAAAGGCAAAGGTCGATCGGCTGAGATCGCGTGAACAATGAAGGAACGCTTAACGCGCCTTTGTTAAGTTGACGCTGTTTCCAAGATGCCAGATATGATGTCTCTGCCAACGCCCAGACAACACGGCTTTCGCATCCCATGACTGTCATCATGGAAAGCTCGGCCGGGACAGATTCGTAGAGCTCGGTAATCCCACTCGCGTCGGGAGCAAACAACTCTCTGATGATCTCTAAGAACAGTGGTGGATTTCGAGTCGTCACCGACGCCAGGACATCGAACCAGATGGCTGTTTTCACAAGGAAACGTTCCTTTTCGGTGCACGACATGAGAGCCGCACGGGGAGATGTGTAGCGACTAAGGATCACGCGCGCATATTGGAACGCTACCTCTAGCCACCATTGCCACTCTCCTTTTCCGCCGTCAAAGAGAAATGAAGAAATAACAGTGAGAGACGCCATGGCCTCGTCTTCGGTGTATGACGAACCCCTGCTCAAGGTAAGCTTGAGCTCGTCGTACTGGCGCCTCGTGGTGCTGTCTTGCAACGCAGGCACGGTCGGCATAGCTTGCCGTTTTTGATGTATGAAAGCCAGAAGACGAGCTGCATTTCGGTAACAATCACCTTCGACGGCGTTGTATATGACTTGAGGTAGTCTGTTTTTGTCCGCTAGTTGGAATTGCATAGCAAGAACAACATTGAGATAGTGATTGACGAGTCCATCAGCGGATCCTCCGGGTAACAATGTAGTTGTTGGGTAGAATGTCATGGTGGAATCGTATGGATCATCATCAGACATCGTGAAAAGGAGGTTGTAGGAGGGAGCAATGTTGCTTCGCATTGACGGACCCGACCCTACGAAAGGTCGTTATTACATGAATTTATCATATTTAATAGTACAAGTTCTTACATCCTGGTAGGCTAGTAGGGTAGTGCATTATATCGTACGGCTGGCCATCGTTATCATAAGGAGATTCTTGCCGTAGCTGCAACTCCAAAGCTGAGAAAGATAGAGGAGTTTAGTCCTAATATCTGGAAGCTCAAAGATGTGGCATACCATCTCCGGGGTATGCTGCATCGACATAGGTGCTGCTAACACCAGTCCAAGGTTCATCTCGCATGGCAGATGTGTTCCTGGAGTACTCGCCTCCAGTGATGGGTAGGTCGACGTTTCGGGAGTCAGGACTTTCAGAGGAAGACATAGAGTCATCCTCCTGGCGTAGAAGAAGGATCTGGTCTGAGTTGGAGTCCCGGTTATTGGTGCTGGCATGGCCTTTAATCATGCCATTGCCTGCGAGAAAGTTCTTAATGTCCGCTCGTAGTTTAGTGTGTTGTTCCTGTAATACATCATGAGGACTGCGCCACACAACGCAAGAAGGGAACTAGCCTAACCTTAAGCCATTCAGGCCGTTTAGGACCGAAACCAAGGCACTGTAGCTTCAGACGAATGCAAGACTTGCAATTGCCGTGCTCATCACGATCTTCGTCGCATTTCTGAATACGCGCCACATAGTATAATGGATCAGGATTTGGAGGAGAGAGAGATTGTATGATTAGCAAGAGGGTGACGAACGTTGCTGAGAAATGACGAACCTTTCTTCGAATTCTGCAGGTGTAACAGCCTGACTTGGCGCGTACAGAGCCCTTGGATTTGGGCGCTCCGTGTTTCTTGATGCCGTTCTTAGCAGCAGGCATGGCATTAAATGAGGAGGAGTAATAAAGATGAGAATACTAAAGCAAACGATAGCAAGACGATAGCGGAGTGTACAGCGTAGGACGTGATGAAGGTATGAGGAAACCGTACGGCTCGCCATGAAGGCACTGTACTTGTATAAGTAGTCCGGACATTAACCGTTTCCTTTGGGACATGATGGTTGATCTTGACCTGTCACGCCCGGTTCTGGGGTCCTTATCCATATTCAGCGTTTTCGAGCAATTTATTTGATGCCAAAACCATGGCCTCTTATTCAGTTCTTCTGCCTTTCAATCTCCATGTATATACACTTCCTGCTGTTAACATTGCCGTAAAATTTCTTCTATATTGTTTTTTTTACTGAGGACATCGATCCGCTCAGGGTACTCAGTAGGGATCCTTGGCAGCCTTATTATGATTACCGCAATTTGACCGCAATATTGTCCTATATTCATGTAGATCGGAATCAAGGTAAGAAGGCACTACTAGGGCACAGAACATATACTGTTTGACATTCAAGCTCTGAATCGAGTTAGCCTCGAGTAGCCGTTGAGGTCGGGGCGTGGTTGATTGAGAATCCCACTCCAACGCTGCCTAGAATGTTGGTTGTAATGCTGTTTGATGCACAGAATGGTACCAGGCAAATATATTCTACGGTGTCCAAAGAATGTGCCGTCTGTTGGATCCGTGAGAATGCCGGTGGGATTGTCAGAATCGACGAATCACGAGATGGCTTCCCAGAGCTAGTATCAACGTCCTGGGAACACAGGAACTTGTTGTGATTTCTTCCGCGCTTGGCGGCCCTGCATTCCGTCCACATCGTGGAGAGCAAGGCGCTAAGATAAGACCTTCCCGCACCGTCGATTAGATATAATATCTCCATTGAAACAAGTAGAAAAAGGGAAAGCATGTTGACAGTCCCAAGCCAAAACGGCGAGCGTAGTATGAACAATATAGGAAACCAACATATGTACGTATGCGACCAAAAACGGGTATTCCGAGGAAAATGGAAGGTAGAGTCCATCTTGATGCCTACGCAGCAAATAAAAATAGCGAGGAAAGACAAGGCACTCGGAGGAACAGAGAGGGATGAAAGTGAGCACGGAGACGGGAAAACATTTGCGACTTGTTCAACCGTCCTTATTTACTTTCTTCAGCTATGCCGCCAGGGTTAGCCCCGGATCCGCTCACGCTCACCCTTCGAGCCTTGCCTTTGATGCCCCCACTGGAACCAGTTGTAAATCCGGAACCATTGGGGCTTATATCCGCTGTCGATGATGGAACGGTGGGAATCTTTGCAGTCTCCCCAGGGACGACACCGGAACCAGATCTACGAGCAATCAGTGCTCGTATCGCACCTAACCACTTGATCTCATCCTCCTCGTTCGGCGCACAAAGAAGTAGTGTTCGTTTGGTCGTTACAACCTTGAAAGTATGGTCACTCTGGCTATCATCTGGATCCGTGGCGGCTGGTATGGGAGGTGAGGGTGCAAGTGGTTGCCGATGAGCAGGTAGATTGTATTCGAGGGCGTCCAGAATCTCCGTCAGTTGAAATTGCCGATGCGGTTTTGCGTCCTATAGAATATGAGTTCCCTTCATGTACTGCGCCGAAACGTCACTGACCATGTGGCTCGCGTAGTACACCAGTTTTTCACTAGAAAGGACAAACCAACGTTTGCGCCAATTACGTCGTTTCGAACCGCACTTCATCAGGTAACCAGAAAGAACGCTCTTCGTTGGATCCTTTATTGTACCAGTTGGCATTTTCGATGGTGAAGAAGTAATGCTAGAGCGTTGTTGTGAAGATACTGAGTAAGTTCTTTGGCCTACAGGAGAGGCATCCTCCGAATCTGAAGACGTTGCGGTTTGGGCGTAACTTGGATATGAGGGGGGAGAAGGCGTTATCATTGGCGGAGAAATACTGCTGGATCGGTTTTGGGTTTTGGGTATAGGGATAGGACTAGAAACGGAATTCGGTGTTGATGTGGTAAGAAGAGTTTGCCTGGCTTCATCGATGGCTGTGATCCATTCCTGGACATCGCCCGGCGATTTCGCCTGCAGATAGAACGTTCGTACAGGGGAGACGAGCCCGAATGTGTTTTCGTGTTTCTTCAAGGCAACTTGTGTACAGGAATGAACATCCGATAGTTCTAGAAGGCGAAGTAGTTGGTACTCTGCATTCGTCTTGTAGTAAGCCAGTTGTGTCGGTCGCAGGACGAACCACCGTTTCTTCCATGTCTGCAGAAGCAATGAGGGAATGTACAGTACAAAACGCGAACATCGCCGACCTTTCTTCGCTCGCCCTTCTTCCATAAATAGCCGGCTTTGATGACACTTTCGTCAACGGAATCTTGAGTACCCACCCGACTGGCAGCGGATTTCCAGCCTCCTTCTTCCTCATCGTCTTCGTCCTCCGTATCTTCCCCACTATTGGACCTCTCAGCAATGGCGGAAAGCGGGGCCTGGGTAAGCGCTGCGCCGTGAGTTGAGCCAGTGACATTATTAGTAACCATTCCGGATGTTGATATTGGGTGTATATCTGGGGTCAAAATAGAATCTGAATCTGATTCTGTGCCAGACACGGCGGAAACTGAAATGCTTTGGGGCTTTTAAGCAGTCAATACGTTGTCCCACACGGATGCAAATCGCAGACCCACTTTGGGACTTTTAGCGGCAGAATGGACAGAGAGTTTTCGTTGCACTTCCTGCGCTGAAGGTGCCGCGGCAGGTGCAGACATGTTGTCGTCAGTCGCCGTCGTCGACGCGAGAGAGTCGTGTTCAGCAAGCGTTACCGAGTGTTGACAGCAAAGTCGCAACAAAGCAATAAGATTGGCTGTGGCTGTGCGTCTATCTGCCGGTGTCACCTGACGTGACATACTGTGACATTGCCATTTTCGGCATCTTTTGCGAAGTTGGCGTCAGCATTTCCTCCCAGCTGAACTTCCGAAGCCAAATTTATTATCTATCGTCTTTACCCGCCTGCGCAAGGTGTCCCGGACTTTAAGTAGGGCAGAACTGAAGTCGCCATGCGTCCAAACTAGCATCTTTGATTGAGCTCTCCCGGAACAGCGCCACGATACAGAAATTCTCAACGTCTAGGTACTCTTGCTGATCTTAATTCCGCCTCTCCTCACATGTTGCACCAAGGGGGAAAAGATAACATGTGCATGAGAAAATCGCTCACCGTAGCGATTGTCCATCATGATTATCATTATCCGGGTCTGGGGCCTGGGCGCGCGCTGAAAGGGTACGACAAAGGGTGACTGCTAAGGGAGATCCCGTCGATCGATAACGACGGAACTGGGTGCCGAATGCCGACGTCCTTAACTACCACTGTCCCTCGCTCGGACCCCTTGTACACGAACCACCATGTCTGAAGCCCAGTTCAAGAAGGCCATAGAAATTGTCCAGAGCCTTCCCAAGGATGGCCCCGTCAAGCCCACCCAGGACGACCAGCTCTTCGTCAGTAGAACGAACCCCTGTTACTTCTCTCCTTTGATCTGATTTTTTGCGATTACAGTTCTACTCTTATTACAAGCAAGGTCTGCATTGATATATCATTCCATCGCTCTACTCCTAACGACATCAAAGGAACCATCGGCGATGTCAATACGGAGCGTCCAGGTATACTCGATTTTGTGGGCAAAGCCAAATGGTCTGTTTTTTACTTGTGGGGTTTCGAACTCTCATCATATCATACATCGTTTGTTAGGGATGCTTGGAACAAGGTCAAGGGTACTTCTAAAGAAGAAGCTCAAGCCAAATATGTCGAGAAACTGACCGAGGTGCGTTGTCTTCGGGTTCACATGCCGCCATTTCATTTAACCAGGTTGTCACTTAGATTCTCAAGAAGACCGGGGACGAGACTTCGAATAAATACCTCGCTGAACTTGAGGCTGCTGCTTGAACCAGGCGAGGACTTGTATCAGGATTTATCGTGTATAACATCAGTTTCTGAACGTCTGAACCAACAACCTATAATCATCCGAGTCAGCTGCGTTCCGAGGATGTGACAGTATCTGCACCTGCTGTTCACCCATCTTCCAGCGCTTATGTGACGAAACTGATAGGCCAGTCAATTAAGCGCCTGCTAAAAGTAGCGGCGCTTCTCCCGTCTGATGGCCCTCGGTCACCCTCACAGCATGTTTTTCGATGTTTTCATTCACTTGTGACAGACATACAACGCCCATTAAATACTAGCCCATCATTTCAATTAAGGACCTGCCAATTTTGCGTTCACTTATCTCTTCACTATTGTCCTGCGTTTCAGTTTAGCTAACCATGAGGCTTTATACTGCGACGTGTCGTGGCCCTCGGTGCCACCTCAGGTTACATGGTATGCTATTACATGTATAATGCAAAGAGATCAGCAAGCCTTATCCAGGCCACCATACTTGATGACGCAATGATAATCGATTCCTCTCCGTAGCAGGAAGATTTCCCGAAGTTACCTTCAATTCCCGCGAGTCTGGGAAAGGGGACACACAAAGCCATCTGTATTTGTACATCGTATGGCGCAAAGCACTTCTAACGCTTAGCGCTGAAAAACCGGGCAAAGGGTTGGCGGAACGTGCCGACAGCCTGCCAGGGTCCGAAGGGCATTCTTTTCACATTCTTTCACGCAGGCTCTAACTGATCCGTGGCGGATTGCACGATACGAAAGGTGGTAAACTGTCTCCACTCGAGAATCAATCTGTCGTCTTACGTCGATGAATTTTGAGAACCAGGTGATCGCCCTCATTATCTGCTGGCGGTAGATATGTTATATCCGGTGGGATCTGCAGACAAATATGGTACCAAGCGTCTACGACGAATTTCGATCAGGAACCCAACGAACCATCGGGGCGACGGGGCGGTTGGTCGTCACTGCGAATGGAATCATCGAACCACTGGCACTTCGAATTTCATGATGATAACTTTCTCGCAGTAACTTCAATCATCAATTGGATAACAATCACCAGTAACCCACTATTCCTTTTGCGTCCTCAGATCTTCAAAGTTCTAACAGTCAGCAGCGTAGCGTCCAGGATGAAACGTCAAACTTGGGAACCGGTGTTCAACTCAACGGTGACTACTCGCAGGAGGTGATTCACAGTCTATTAGTATCTGACATGCGATCAAAAGATCGACTGTCGACTACTCTGATCCTTCCCCTGTAGTTGATGGCGACGGCATCATTACATGTTTCGTCGGTCAAATCGGACTCGTTGTGGTGAACGCTATCACTCTACGGCGCTCAATACTTCATTGAACCACACATATTATATTCTAGCCCTGAGGATGTCTACTAGACGTCTAGCAATGCGGCGGTTTCAAGGAGGATGTTCCTGTGGGGTCGTCGCTTCTAACCTCCGCCCGAGACCGCCTGGAATCCGCGATGTTATTCCCGTCCCTTTGCGGCAACCAGCCTTTTCAGCTAGACTCACATGTTGTCCTTTACGAAAAGGTTTGCGGCAGCTTAGTGATCAATCATAGTAACTCAAGTGCGATGTCCAAGCAATTGGTGGCAATGGCTGCACCTCGTGGTGCCCAGGGACGATAGATAATACGATGTTGGAGCTATTGTGAGCCATTACATTCTAGGTCCGGATTTCGCGGCGGTACCTTTGATCCAAAGCAGTGGGGCCGAATGCGTTTTGAGAGCATGATAGCAATGGTGCGGAAGCTGCAATGGTGGGATGTAGTAAACTCATTTGTTCCTTCTGGACGATCGGCAGCTTATCCTTTGATTAAACCCCATACAAACCTGCGATACGTGATGCGGGGTTTCATGATAACATGGTTTTAATCTGACATTGTTTGAGCTATGCCTTCAGCACTACCCTACTATACATATAGTTTTTATTCGTCATGACAGTCTTCATGGCCGCCACAAAGGATTGTGTTGAACCAGCGCGGGAGTGCATCAGAAAAGAAAGCAGTATCCACACGACAGAGACAACTTAAATCCGCTATACGTCCTACTTATCAAATCCTAGTACGTCTGTCCTTGGGATGAATATAACAGCCAGCAGCTAGGACAAGAGGTCTGCTGATCAATGCAAGAAAAATCTTGTACAACTGACCACTTCTCAAATTCCAGTCTGATCAAGCAACTTGTCTTGGTATTTGCCCATGGTTGTGGTAAAAAAAGACAGGACACCCCACACAACCTAAGGTCCGAAGAAGGTCAGATCATAACGGTAGGTATATACGAAGGACTCATCGGGAGACGATCGCAGTCTCCGACGATGTGGAGAGTCTTTGGCAAGATGTATGCAGATTATCAGCATCGGAAAAGAGAGGGCTAAAGCCGCAAAAAATCCGGACCGGAAGGAGTCTGACGAGATAGTGTATTCTGTTGAGGGTGAGACGAGGCCTTGAAAGACAAACGACGCATCAGTTTCAGTGTCAAGTAACTGGCGGGCCCGCAGGTGATTTTGGCACCGGAATATATCTCGTTCAACTATGTATCTTCCGAACACTGCACAAGTCAAGAATAAAAGCTTGAGAATGACAGGGAGAACGCTGCTATTTTCGTTCAAGTTATTCGTCCACAGGATGTTAGCAGCGGGAAGACGGGGCATACATGTGAGTTCAGGAAAATTTATCGCCCTGCAGAGATGGTCGGCCCATACTTTTATCCATTTGTTCTCTTCTCAGCTGCAAGAAGAGGAACCAGGCTAACCTCGGTCCATCGGGTGCAGGTCGGGGGACCGGTCAACGGAGACGAGGAATAACCGTAGTTCTAGCTAATGAGCCCAAGAAAGCGACATCATGGATATGCTAATGTTCGTAAGCACAGCATAGATCCATAAAGCATTTGTGTCGTCGGGTGTCACGGTCATCACTGCCAAGTATTCAAGTGAAGCTTTGCGCAAGATGATGGACATGGGCCTGTGGGCCCGACGTCTCCAACTTGGGATGGTCGAAAGTAGCCCTACAATAAAAGCCAAGGGCCCATGGCGCCCGTGGAAGTTCACAGTTTCATTGCACTTCAAGACAGGCTGATAGCGGCAAGGACCCAATGTCATGAAAGAGTAGTGCAAATCACCACGGCCGGGGTACAGGATTTCGAGCGAGCTAGTTGAGGGCTGTTCTTCATTGATTGAGGCTATTGGAGAGCGTGCACAGCAACCATACAGTGGAAAGTACACCGTGAACCAAACTGCGGCGGGGTCAAGCTGCAGGCGTAAGAGCAACAAATTGGGAACGTCCGGGAATGAGAAAGACCCGCAGTCTGTCCGGCATATTTCGATCTCCATCGCGATGTAATGAAACAGCCGCGTTTAACGCGTGAGGATTTGGACGAGGAAGTGCGTTCCAGTACATCCACCATCAGACGCTCGGTGCTAAGGTAACCAGCATGATTGAGCGTGAAAAGCGGCGAGTTGTATTCTTGTACGCAGGCAGCAATTAGCGCGATTTCATGTCTCCAGCAAGCTAACAACGAAAGAAGCAAGAAAGGAAAATGCTTGCAATTTTTAATTTGCGGAACACCGGTCCGATGGTCTCACTATCAAAACAGCAAGGTCTACTCATGCGATCTTGGCACTTACCGTTGTTGGGAACGGTGGATTCGCAGTGGGTAGACTAGTGGCTGGTAAAGCCAGACTAATAAACTTAGATTCTCTGGCTCCTATAAAGCCTGTATTTATACTACGAAAACTATCTAGAATGTTCTACTAAAGTCGTCCATATCAAGTAAGTATCGGTCCAAAGGTCACCCGGCATTATGCCGACTTGAACCTTCGACACTCTTCCCGCAGCTTCTCGCGATATCTCCAACAACCGTCTCTTATCAGATGAAGACGGACCGTCCGTCTGTCTTATAGGCTCCGTGTATATCTGGAATGTGTTTTTCCTTTCATTTTACTGGACTAGGACGTTCAGGAATCAGGATGGGCCGAGGACTGCGGTTCCGATTTTCATTACCCCCGTGAAAGGTGTCCTGGTTATGCGAACAAAGCCTCAGTATAATTCACAAATTGCATCGACCACATATATATCCTCTAGCGATGACCGGAGGATTGGCTGATAAATTGCAGTACATCGTAGGTTCATTTGCATGCGTCGTTGACTCAGATGTTCCATCCATGTACGGGGTGCTGATTGTAGTCCTAGATTTTACGGTGCAAAAAGTTGATCTTTTGTATAGGACGATTGGTACATCTACAGCAGTTTTTCTCAGTGGTTCGTCATTCAATTCAGGTCCCGAAATTGAATATGAGATTGAATGGCTTGGATCAAATGCTCAAAGAGCTATTGTGACTGCTATGCCTGCCGATTCTCTCTCCATTCTTTGCTTCTCAAGGTACTTCCGTCGTAAGTCTCTTTAATGCTTCTACAGTTCATTTATTTAACGCTACCCGCAATAACAGGCAATCCTTGAAATTATCGGACGAGTTATATCTGATATTTCGGCTGGTATAGTTTGTTGCTCCAACCCACTGGTCGGAAATAACCATCGGGGCCGTCGTGTCTGTGAAAATGGGTTCAGATGCTGAGGGTGTTCTCATTCAGTATTTCTATCAATTCGGCTGCTCGAACATCAATAGGGTTGCTTCATTCCGTATTCCAGGGGGTATGCAAATGATTACCGCTAATCGTTCTCACTATGGTACAGTCCTCGATGGCTATTTGATCACAGAAGGTTAGTGGGATTTTACCCTCATTCTCTGACTACGTTGACTGTGTCACTTTACAAGGATGAAGCGCCAGCAGCCTCATAAACCCCCGAACGAGCTTGCAATGCTGGAATAAGAAGACATTACGCAATAGGACCACTTTGAGCAAACTGGATGCCAAATCGTACCTCGATTTCCATGAAACCTGGCATACCTCGTCGCCATGTATTCTGTCTGGCTCTCCTGATGTGGACACAGCACAATGAAATATTTGCCATGATGTGGGTTCCTACTTCGTTGACGAACACTCTCTGAACTTCAGGATGTACCAAGTACTACATCGTTCACGTTTTTAAGACGACCGGCGTTACTGGTCGTCGCGGGAACCTCGTTTCCGCAGTAGACGTAGGTACTCCCCTTACCAGCTACGGCGAACCCGTTTCTTTAGTCTGTGCATCAAATCTGTCTTAAACATGGCTTTCATGATTTCCACTATCATATACATTAAGAAGCGTTGAAGCCGGCTATGCTTCTAGTCGGGATGCTCCTGATGGGCTTCTTCCTCTTTCACATCAGTGGCCTTGAATCGCATTACCGAGTTGGTTTACTGTGTCGATGGTGAACGTGAGTTAATCTTTCCAGATGTTCCCCCAGTAAGCTCGTTCCTTCACTTCCAAGGAATTTGGATCATCAAACACACCTCTATAACCTATGGGATCATCATTTGTTCGTGCCTCTTTGTTTGCGCTTTCACTATAATGGTAGGTCCTATCTCGTGAACGTATCCTACTGAGTTGGTATAATTCGTGTATCCTTCTCCTCATATAGGATCCTCAATGCATCTTCATGTTTCCCCCGTGGTTCGTGCCAAGGCTGTCTCCCTCGCCGCCGCCACAAGCAGGATGTCTAATTTTTCTCTCGCGTGGGACCACTCCCGGGGTTCAACACCACTGATTTTCGGAAGGTTTAATTTCGCTGCCTTCTCCACGTGTTTTACGACTGTTGAACGAACACTTGAGAAAGCAGAGGAAATATTCCTGTAAGGTCATACTTCTACGTGTGGAAGCTCAAGACGAGCGTCGAGAAGACCACTAAGCAGTGGCACAAGTGGAACAGCATCCAAGTGAGTTTCTCGTGGCATCATCAAGACTTGCTTCTGTAATTGTATGCACTTTATTTTAGCCATCCGAGAAGCTTTCGGTGGATGACAAGCGCCTTGATGTGAATTTAGACCTGTGTACCTGATGATGCTATATTGTGTATACGACATCTATGCCCCCGATGACTTAGATGCACTCCTCCGTAAATGAGACTTGTGAGAGCCTTCGAAGTCTCACAATACTTCTATACGTGTGGAACGGACGAGAAGAGGGAACGGATGAAGTTGAAATTCGGATCCTTCAGGTACCTCCAGCCTTAAGATGCTGTTCATAGAGATGTATGTCAAGTACGGCTCTCTAAACCCCGGATTGTTTTTTAACGGTTCGATATGCAATGACAACCGCATCACAAATCTCCGAGATACCAATTTTTTGAAGGCCGCAGACAATCCGGAATATGCCCCATCAATACCCCTTAAGCGGGGGGGAATGAGCCGGAGGGTTCAATCAACCCGCGTCCACCCTGAGATCACGTTCGTGTATTTATTATTTTGATCCGAGTGTTCATCATCGCACTCAGTCTTCGTCCGATAGCCCACGGTACCGAGACGATACACACTGAAACTTGAATGGTAGGGAGTATACCTATTGGGAAGATAGAAGAATATATACCCCTCAACACTCTCGTACTTGATGGTGTACAGTTATTTGCCCCGCAATAGTCTTGAATTTCTGGCTGTGATTCAGGTGTACATGAGTTTATACATTGCTCGTCGTTCCAAAGTTGGCACTAGTTATCCAGATCTTCCAAGCACAAGCACGATTTTTCTTTTTAATTTTAGTAGACGTTTATTCCACGATTTATCGTTGTAGACAAGTGTCCCCTCCAGTGTACATGTGCTAGTAGTGGCAATACAAAAAGTATTCGTTGTACAGTAGGTAGGATAAGTCCATCAGCCAGCCAATGTGTATAATGGGAAACGATCCCTGGTGTAAAGCAGACAAAAGTCATAGGCGTCAATGGTCGTAAGATCGTAAAAGATATAAAGATAAGATAGCGAGAGAGCAAAGCAAAATCCGACTGTAGATATAACCGAATCTATATCCAATAATTTCAGATAGATGTTGAGTATATGCGCGGTATTTTGTATGGAAATTTGAAGCGCGTTACCCCAAGGTGGAGAATAAAACAATCTAGGAATCTCCAGAAGACGCGAGACGGTGGTCGGGATTGGCAACGAAGAGACTGGGCCTCGGTACCAGACCATAATCAACCACTTGGCTCCTATGCCTGGGGCGCTCTTCTTTCAATTTATTATCAGGAAGTTCTCCATCATGACTCATGCGGCGTTCGTATGCCTGTACACGAGCCGCAACGGATTCTCTGCGGAGTGGTTGCTTGACACCATCACCCTCTGGAGATACAGCAGAAGGAGATGTAGGAATCAGAGACAGCTGTCCCAACGGTGGAGTCAGACTCTGAGATGGTGGATCATCGAAACTACGTGTTACATCCCACGATGACATGCCCAACGGAGAGGTGACGAGGGGATGGTCATCCCCTAGATGTTCCATGAGGCGACCATCCTCCAAAGCAGGGATTTCAGCACTAAGGCTGGTCCCCGTGCTCTCTCGGGTTCGATGGCTACCTGTTCTCACTCTCTGCGCTACGTCCATTGTACCGACCATTCTTTCAATGAGCTCGGAATCTGCGGTCCGCAACGAAGATGACGATTTTCCGTGAACACCGTAAACTTTTGAGACCCTGCGTGATCCAGGACGAGCCAACGAAGATCGGTTAAATCCTGTAGAGTTGTCTGCTTCGGGCGATGTTGACGTTGCTGAATGGGTGCTTTCTTCGATGGCGACCAACCGGGGTGGTGGATTCGGATCTCTGAAGTCCAGCGAAGTCCTCTTTGAGGCATCGCTATTTCGTCGATCCAATAAGCTTGTGCGAGAGAAACGTGCCCACCACGAGTCACTGCGTCGCATCGGCTGCGTTGGCACGGAAGCAATCAAGGAGGATGTCCGCTGGCCTGGAGAACGGGAAGGGTCGTAAGAGGTACGAGATGTCATCCCCGACGCACTGTCGAACGGAGACAGATTGTGTTCATGAGAATTAGAATTGGTATGAATGGAAGGCGTGCTGGGATCGCCAATGGAAAGCCGTGATGTCTCCGTAACTGGGCTCAGGGCGTGACTAATAGTAGACACGGGGAGTACAGTCTGTATTGAGAGGGGAGGAAGTTTGAAACGTGCAGGAGGTGGCATCTCAAGGATGTCCTCCATGCTATCCAAATCATGATACCCTTCTGGCTCGTCCTCGTGTATGGGATCTGCAAACGGATCAACAAAGCTGTTGCTGGTCATTGTGCTGACATTGCTCGTCTGTCTCCTAGCGGGTGGTCTGCTTGGACCAGCATTCATCACTTCCGGCTCCACGTCCCCCATGAGTGCAGTGTCATCGGAGAAAGGATCATATTTCTCCCTCCAAGGGACGCCAAGTGAGCTAGCAGCACTGGGTTCTTGACTGCGCCTCCGACCTCCCCCAAGAATGCTTCTGAGTGACCATGAACTTCCTGTGCCATCCCCCCATCGTTTTTCATACCAGGGAGCGAAATCTTGGGCATCTTCATCTGCGAACATATCCCGTCTCTCTGGATTATGACGCGCACTGACGCTGGCTGGCATAACACCCGCCAGACCGATACTCCTTAAGATAGTCCACCCTGCATCCCTATTATGTCGTGTCCTTTCGCCAAAGCCATTGACAAGAGGAAGATTGCGGTCATGTTGGGGGCTATCCTCTCCATCCTCGGTGTCGTCATGAAGAGCCATGAATCGTTGACCAGTAGAGGGATTTCCTTTTCGATGTTGCACATAGTAAACTATGATCACGCAACCAGCAATAAGTCCCAAAACCCCGAAAGTAGTCCCAAGGGCGATGGCAGTAGTCCGGTCGCTATCAGCATTTTTCCCTCCACTGGCTGCAGTACCGCCACCGCCACCGCCACCAGTTGGATCACTCGGATCAGAGTTAGTCGTAGAGGAAGGGTCGACGCTAACAGGTCCGGTAGAGCTTGGAGAAGCTCCAGTACCGGTACCAGTAGGATGGGGACCTGACGTCTGACTCGACCCTGGCATTGTCTGTGTGGTTCCTGGGGATGACGGCGGCGGAGAGAAGTCTAACGAAAAGGATCCAGTTGAATAATCGTAAATCAAAATGTTTGTAGCGAATGGACCGGAGTTCCCGTAACCTGACGAAGGGTCAAAATACATTGGTTGCCTCATGGCGTTGGACTCACCAAATCCAAACATGACTGAGGATCCTATAGGAACAGCGAAATGATCATAACGAGCACCGACCTGTGTCAAAGCAGCCATCTCTACCCAGCCTGGTGAATCCTGTGATAGATCTAGTATCCAACCATCATTGTATACATGTTGGTAGGATGCATCGCTACCGCCCTGGATGATAACCTTGTTTCCTTGGATGCAAGTCGAGGCAAACGCCCTTCTTGGGTTTGGTAGTGAATTTGTGGAAAGATAAATCTGGTTCCACGATAGCGCAGACTCAGTAGTGTCCAGAGTCCAAATTGTGGAAAATGGAAGTAGCGAATCTTGCGTTTGGCTATAGCCACCAAAAACGAGCATCGTTCCATTTGATAAAATGACGGAGGAATGCCCAGTAATATCTGAAGGGCCGTTGGTAGAGGGGAGCGGAGTGAATAATTGACTATCAGGATCGAATACATAGTGCTCCGTTAGGGCGACTTCGGAACCATCTGCCATCTCCCCGCCAACAATGTATACTTGGCCCGAAATCGACGTGACAGTGGAATGATGTATCCGTCTCGTCGGTTGCCCTGCCCATGCCAATGCTTCTTGCTCCCAATTAAGGGCATATACATCAAGCATCCAGGATGAATCAGCACGATTTGTTAAGACCGTGGCGGAATTGGTGGCTGGAAATCCACCAAATAATAGTATACTGGAAGAATTGAGCCCGGACAGAGTATGCCAAGCGACGGCTGGACCCTGTGAAGTTGAAGTTTCCGACGAGCTGCTGATCAACTCCCAGGGCGGAGATGTCAGATTGAATGTTGACGATAACGAAAGATAAAGCAAATCATTGTTGGTTGGTGCTTGTCTATACGAGTATGAATTGTACTCGTCAGTCTTCCCACCATGAACGAAGAGACAGTCATTAAGTACGGCTACGGCCTGGCCCCACCTAAGTAGCCGATAATTAGGAGAAGAGAATATGAATAGAGGTAAAGCTGACCTTGGGACGGCGGTGTACGCTGCAACTTCATATTCCAGTAAGAACAAGAGGATGCAGACGCTTGACAATAAGCGAAAGTCGAGATTCGGCTTCATCAGCCGAAATGAACGGAAGAAGTATGCACGGCGAAGAGGTTACAACGAAGGAGAGGGTGGGAGACGCATTAATCGAAACGACGCGAGTCGCAGTGGTACTTGCTCGTTGGGCCGTCCTCGATGATGGAAGAGCAGTGGCAACCAACGTTCAATGTGTACAATTTGCGATGTCGTTCAACTTCAACAAATGCAAATACACCGCTTCCGATGGCCAACTCCTTTTTGGTCACTGCTCGCCGATCAGGGCGAAGCGTTCAGCGCCGCCGGGTCGATCAGAGCAAGGGTAAATCTACGAAGATTATTGGGGCAGTTCGCGGCTTCGCTGTGTAAAAACTGAGCAATCTCATCTTCCGCAGCATTGCACCGCTTTTTGTCTTAAGATCCCACCCAAAGTCCGACAATTGAATTTTTCGAGGCGCTGCCAACGCTGGCAAGGTGTCACTGGCACAGCAACAGGAAAAGCGCCATATGTCCGCTTTCCTTCGTCTGATAAGGTATGTAGGTCGTGTACCAGAAACCGCGGCCTAGAAATCGAACTAGGCCTGCTTCAGGAATCGGATCTCAATACTAAGTCTTCAGGAATCAGGAAAATGAAGGACAGTGCCATCTCGCAGTCTTCGATGAGCGTCTTCAGACACACAAATGTAGGCCCTTAGAGGCGAGGTATGTGATCCATATGAGTTTGGACACACACCGGTATGTCCTTTCCACCCAATTACACAACGTTGACGTGTAAGATTAAATCGCATTGGCCCCCGGCAAACCCTTTACCCCCCAAAAGTACAACGCGTGATAATGACACCAGAAAGCCTTGCAAGGTCGCCTAAACGAATGTGACGATACAAAGAAGCCCGAAGAACGAGACGCTTTGTGCCGTCACACCCCGGCGGTTGTGTGTGCTCGCAGTTATGCTTCTAGTTCAGTGACAGACCAAGGTGAGAATGCCCGGACTCATGGCGACGTTGTTCAGCTGATTTTCCGTTCAACACTAAAGCGCTGCAACGGTTGATGATGAAACTCTTCGGTGGCATCCCGCAGGCATCTGGTGAAGGCAGGACCAGCTCATGTAGAAGACATGCATGCTCCATGAGACGAAGAGCTTCTATCCATGATAACAATCAGAACATATAGCAGAATTATTCCTAAGGAAAGTCTGTCTTGACAGATCCAAGACACATAAGTATGTCCTGTTGCGCCAAGACCAGCCCAGAGAGATTGTCCAAAATGACCGGTAATGCGTGTCCTCTGAGCCCCCTGCTGATCTTCTAAGTGCCTCTAAGTAAGGATGCTTTAAACTTGACTGACACGGAAGGTGACATACCAAAGATGTGCAAACCTCCCGAACAAACACCGCAGTGAGACAGCATGTGTTACAACGTAAAGGAAAGAGACTGCTGCGATGCTTAGAAGCCAGACATTTTTGGTCTAAAGTAGGTCGAAACAGAGTATTCACCAAAACTGAAACAAGATTGTGTCAAAAAGACTTTGATAAGGCGTTAATGACTGATGAATTACTTACCGCATAGAGAGATTGCACTTGACTAACAACTACAGAAGAAGCTGAAGCGTGGGAATCTTTCATGCGATGAGAGGTAAAAGTCTTGTTAATGAAGGATATAGCCAGTCGATGTTTCCGTAACGACTCGGAACCGAAAAATGTATCGTGGAGGTTCTCCTTAAGTGCTGCTTTAACTCGGAACGATCTATCAGGCATCATGATAACCCTGTACGCATTGAGAGGGCTCAGATTTAAAGACGAGAAGGCAGTCCAGATATGGCAACTATATTCTCCTCGTTCCGGGTGATAAATCCGGATTGATGAGAGGGAACGGTGTATTTTCAGCTCGCTTAAGTCAATAGAAACAGAAATGAACGAAAACCCGACGGTGGCAAAAATTTTCTCCAGTTTGCATAATGAAAAGTATGATAGCCGTTAGTCGGAATCGAACCTGGCATACTATAGTTAATTTTTGGACTCGATCGGGAGATCTTGGCTGTAGACTGTTTCATTCCGGACCTACCGTGACAATTGTCATTTCAGAATCACAGCCTACAGTATATGGCGTAGACTCTCGTGTAGCCAATCGGATTACTAAGTAATATCGGATCGAAGTTGCGTTCGAGTGTATAAGTATATTGGACGGAGGAGGGAAAACGACGTCTCCACAACCATGCTACCTCCACCAACGAAACAGAATCACCACGAAATCCTCGAAATCCGGCCTGAGGCAACAAGGGAAGAAATCAAGAGTGCCTACAAGAAGCAAGTATGTTGACCGTGCTGTTTGTCTGCTGGTGCTAAAGCAAGCCCACAGGCGTTAAAATGGCACCCTGATCGGAATCCGGACGACATCAGCAGGGCGACGGAACGGTTTGTGCAAGTACGTCGTCGATGCATCCTTATCTGTTGCCAATGAGTAACTTGTACGCGCAGATAAACCGAGCTTACAGGGCACTAATGCGACGTCCGCCGACTTCGCAGCCTCATCTTCGCAACGCAAGTGTTCCGAGGATGTCCAGATCTGTGTCTATCGTTACGGACAACACCGCTCCAAATCGTTCTACCGATACGCTTGTCAGTATTTTTTCTGCTGGGGGCGCAGTCAGTGTAGAGTCCTCCACTACTGCACCGCCGAGTCCACAGGACAGTTCCCAGACATTACCTAGGAAAAGATCAAACAATCCATTTTTTCCGCCTCAAGCTCCCTCGTCTACAGAGGCCCACGTTGACACCGAAGAATGGATCAGTGTAGAACCTGAACACGCGGCTGAAAAGGAACCTTCGAGAAAATCAAAGGCTCCAAATTCGCGGGCATTTGATTCTGATGACCAGTACGTTATAATACTCGTTCAAGAACATGTGTTAACGATGGACCTGCAGGCCACAGAAAGAGGCGAAGGATGTTCCGGTCTACAAGTCAAATTCGAAGGGTATCCCTACCGTCGTACGGCCGCAGTTGAACAGACATCAGCTGAATATCTCCGCCACCCATTTGCATCGCCACCCGATATCGTCCATAGGTACAGGGTGCTCCAAGATGTGGAGGTATTCCTTAGCCCTCACGCTAGAGGATCTATTTTTCGGCAAAGAGTGCCAGTTTCGGATTACGAGATCGTACCTCTCTGGTATCAGAGAGACTATCGTGCTCGACGTGCATATTCCGCCTGGCTGCGAAGATGGTACAAATTTCGTCTTCGCGAACGTCGGACACCAACGCAGGGACGGTTCCTTCCAGGATATCGTCTTCATTGTCCAGGAAACTGTTCATGAAGCCTTTGCTCGCGTCGGACAAGACCTGATCATGAAGGTTCAGGTTCCCTGGTCAGAGTGCCTTCAGCGGAAGAATGTGCGGCTACATTTCACGGGCCTGGATAACGAGACTCTATCCGCCCGTATTAGCTATGGCAGGGAGAAAAGACGACATGGTCAGTGCAGGATAAAGGATGGAGGTATGCCAATCGTGCAGAATGGGGAGATGGTTGCGAGAGGAGACTTAATTGTACGGTGCGTCTACATTTTAAGTAGATCCTGGTCGCATTCTGATCCCTACTTCTAGCTGGGAAATCACACGTCCGCATCGCCATTCAAGATGGTCTGCAATGAAATCATGGCTAGGAGTGTAAGTTTCAAGGGGACGATTGGTATTTATGCCTCTTACCAGCGATTTATTCGCATGAGTACCAGGCGAAAATGTATACATTATGTATGTGCGATGATGGTCGCCGAGGAACGAGCGTTATTAGTATGGCAATTGTCCGGTTATTATAGTAGTTACCGACCTGATCATGTGCATTAAAATATTTTCCTTCTCAAATCTTGACTTTTCATCGAGCTCTCGCGCTTTGCTTCCTCGTACTGTAGCTTGTTGTTCGCGCAATGAGTAGTCTCATCTCGGCCGTTGCATGGGTGCGACGAGGGGCTTCTGCACGAACACCCTCAAAATATGTCCTGGATGATCAAGAGCTAGAGCGAGTCAGTGGTCTTGCACGAATCGAATTGGAGGACGCTCGTGTAGAGCTACAAAGAGCACACGAAGCCGCAAAATCAATGGGGAGAGGTGCGGAGGGTGTCGAAGCAGACGATCAAGGGGAAGAAGAAGACGAGGCCAATTGGGTCGAGTGAGTGAATCTTGTCTTTCACGTTGGAAGACAGTGAACCAATTATCGTTGAGGGTAGTGAGGACAGCGATGCCATGGATGTCGATGAGACGCAAAATGCAATAAATACGGACAATCTATCTCAATATAAGCTTGATGAATACGACAACGACGTACAGACGGATGGTTCGTTTGTTGCTTTTGCAGAGGGAGGAGCGATAACAAATTTACATAGCTATTGGACCATTCAGCAACATCAAAGGTCTCACTTATTACAAGGATAATTCTGAGGATCCTTACATCACACTCAAAGAGGTCCGTTCTTGATGTTTTCCCGGAGGAGCGATGCCTAACTATGATTTGTATTCAGGATGATAATGACAATGAACGCGAAGACCTCGAAATCCTTCCAACAGACAATCTACTTGTCATTGCAAAAACCGAGGACGAAATATCTCAACTAGAGATATACGTCTACGAGGAATCGCAAGACAATATTTATGTTCATCATGACCTCATGCTCCCTGCTTTCCCTTTGTGCCTTGAATGGCTCGATTTTCCACCAGCGTCAACTTCCACCATCAACGACCCAGCGAACTCCGGCTTTGGCAATTACATTGCTGTCGGTACCATGGATCCTGAAATCGAAATATGGTCGTTGGACGTCGTTGAATCAATATATCCAAACTCTGTGCTCGGCAGACCGGACCTTACGAAGGCTCATGTTCCAGTGCCCTCAGGAAGTGGGAAAAAGAAGAAGAAGAAAATGAAGTCCCGGTCCGTCGAAAAGGGCTATCATGTCGATGCAGTACTGGGTTTGAGCTGGAATAAAGTTCAACGGAACTTGCTTGCTAGTGCTAGCGCAGATAAGACCGTGAAGCTCTGGGATTTGAGTCGCGGCCCTTCTATGGATGACACCGATGGTGCAATTCGAAGCTTCGATGTCCACAAGGACAAGGTGCAAGCAGTGCAATGGAACGAGAAAAATCCTAGTGTGCTTCTTACAGGGAGTTACGATCGCACTGTCCGGACATTTGATTCACGCTCGCCGGATTCTGGTGTGGGTGCTTTCCTTGGGAGCGATGTGGAGGCTCTACGGTGGGACCCATGGGAAGAGGCGGGATTCTACGTAAGAACCTTTACGATTTGCCGTGAACGATCATTTACTGGGCCTTAGGTTGCTTTGGAAAACGGACTGGTTCTCAATTATGACGTCCGTAATCTTCCCTCAAACCTGGAAACGCCATCGCTGGCACGTTTCACTCTTTCGGCACACGACGGGGCCACATCCGCGCTAGATATCAACCCTCATATTAGAGGGTGCATAGCGACTGGTGGAGCTGACAAGCTTGTGAAGATATGGAATGTTGATGATTCCAGTGGTAAGATGAACGTCACGTTGGTAACTTCTAGAGACCTTGGTGTCGTGAGTCTTTCGTATCCATGGTCAAGCGTATTCTTGATCTTTCTATACAGGGCAAAGTCTTTTCCACAACCTTCTCCCCCGACGACCCTCTCACAGTAGCCGCTGGTGGATCTAAGGCTAAACTTCAGGTATGGGACATTGGTGCCAATTTCGGCTCCCGGAAAGCATTTGGGACGAAGCTAAAGGAAGCGGGCAAAGTGCTGAGAGAGCGCGAAGACGGAGGAAATGGCGGTGTAATTGGTGTCGACAGCGATGAAGAGGAGGATGAGAATGATGACTAGCAACTTAATGTTGATTGTCTATTCGTATCTTACATGATGTGGTCATTATGGTATAGATGAATAGTTTTATCACACATGTCCCCCAAAATGTAAAATAATTTAGCTACTCGCAAACTTCCTCCGTCTATAGTGGACACTTCTAGGCTCCTTCGGCATGGGAATCATGGTCTGTTCATTGAAACGTCAGCTTGACCTTTTTTGTTCCTGGCAGAGACGTACATGATAGTTGTTTTCGGGGACAGGACCTGGGAGACGGAACTCAAGTTCACGAATTAACGTGGATAAGATGGTTCCCAGTTGAAGGTATGCGAACTAATAAACACAGTAAGGATGGGACTTGCTGTAATCAAAGAAAACCGTACTTGTTCCCCGATGCACCGATGGCGGCCGGCACCGAATGGTTGGTAAGGGCTCTGAGTTCCTTTGCTTACAGCACCAAAGCCGTAATCGTATTTTTCGCCGTGCTCATCAACATACGTCTTGAGGGCTTGCGCTGCGGCGCCTTCAGGATCAGCCCACCGGTAGGGATCAAAAGTCATCGCGTCTTTCCAAACCAGAGGATCTGTTTGGCTGACAGCGGGGGAGGCCAACACCCAGTGACCCTTGGGAATGACATAAACACCATCTTTGGAAGGGGCAGACAACGTGGGAGGAACCGGCACATCATCACGAACGTTGCGCATGATACTGTGAATCGGCGGGTGGAGACGGAGAGTCTCTCTAATCAATGCATCCAGGAGAGGGAGTTCCCGCAGCTCTTCAAACGTCATAGACCGGATCGAACCATCTGGAGTACCGAAGTGTTTGACCTGCTCCTTGTACAGCTTTTCACTGAAAAACGGCCAGTGAGTTGAAGAATTTCATGAGCCATAATGGGAAAAACTTACGCAAATTCAGGTTGGTCTGCCAGGTGAAGGATCGCCCAAGCACCAGTAGCTTGGCTCGTGTGCTGACCAGCCATGAGGAGAGCGATGAGCATGTGAGCAACCTCACTATCGGAAACCGGCTTTCCACTGCGGTATTTTTGTTTGAGAAGGGCACTTATCATATCAGATTCCTAACCGAGAGCATGAGAACCAGATGGACTCGGCTAACGAGTGGAACTCACGTCAAGATTTCCAGACTTCCGGCGTTCCTCGATGATGTTGACATAGAATTCGCTCATCTTTTTATGAGCACGATCCCGTCTCCTGGAGTTCTCCATAGGCAAGTTCGGGAATAGGAAGTTGACGGGAGTGAAGCCTCCGTCGAGATCGTTGAACAGCTGGGAAAAGGTTTTGTTCAGGCTGCCTCTGACATGTTTCCCTTGTAGTGTCCGCGAAGCAGTGAGGATAGTAATTTCAGACATGACCTTGGAGACATCGAAGGAGCCCCATTCATTGATATCGTTCGCCTGGTACACCTTGAAGGACGTGTCGTTATTGATAAATTCTTCGACCTCGTCTTCAATCATGCCGACGTAGGCGCGTAAGTTGTCCGTCGAGAGACCGACTTTGACAAATTTCTTCTGTTCCATGAACTGATCGTTGGGAATAGCGTAAACAACATCATCCCCAAAGATAGGGATCGTCAATGCCTGTGGATGTGGTTAAGTAATGGAAAACCAAGGAAAAAAATCCAGTACTCCATAAGCATCCTCAGCGTTGAAGACAATCGATTTACCACCAAGGACGAAATCGTTTCCCTGTGCTCCAAGGGCGACGGTCACTCGTCGTCCGAAGAGTATGAAGGTGAACACATTGCCGTACTAACGAGGAAATGGTGAGGATGATAGAACTGAAAACAGAGGGCAACGCACTTTCTCTCTACAAGTGAAAAAGAAGGTAAGGGGGTCATTGCCATAGTAAATGGCAGAGCCTATATATGGAAGCCAATGGAAAACAACGGGAGGCTTGGAAGCATCCTGAGGCAGCTGTGAAAAGAATGAATGGGAGTTGGTGGAATAAGAGGAGTACTAGACTTACAAGTTGTCGAAGAACGTTGAGGACGACGGCGAGGACGGGAATATTAATCAAGGCGAGGAGAACGTAGCGGGAACTTGGAATTTGAGCATTGGCGAGGTACTCTGGCCAGTTGTCCTTCAGAGTGGCGGAGACATTGTAGAAAACCTCAGCCATGGTGGTTGCTGGGAAAGTCTGCCTATTTTGTTTGCTCCGTGAGATCGCTTTTAAAAAAATCGTACGAGATCATTTTAGATTAGATTAGATCGACATGTTCGACCTTCAGAGTGGTGATGCGTATTATACAAAGCCATACTTTACAGAAAATACACTCCTATCGTCCTCGCATCTCATCGCAGCGACATATGTATCATCGGTCGACATCCGGTCGTAACATGGCTGAGCTTGATAGGGACCGTTGCGCCAAGTGGTGCGTCGTCAACGCTAGCCATATCTCCCAGGAATACCCGCAAACCCAGCGACTCTATTTGTACCACTGTAAGATATCTTTTCGTACTGACATGCGAAAAGGGGACATCCATCACAACTCCCTCCAAATTTTGTAGGGGATCGGGCCGGTTGGCCCGCAGAGCAGGATTTGCTAACCACTGTTGCAGATAATAGACCTGCCCGAGCGCGCGATTACGGCCTTCCATACGCTTATTATAACGGTCGGCCGTCCAAAAGACTTCCGTGTACTGCATCAGTTCCTCTGGACTGAATAGCGGTTTCCTTGTTCCGCGTAAGGCGTTGACGAGTTGCCAGTGGGCCTGCAGGTCAGCGGCACGTCGCAAGGGAGAGGTAACCCGCACATATCCTTCACCATCCGGACTACCTGTCTGGTGGTGCCCACGAGGCTCCAGTGAGTAGGAGGACTTAGATTCCGCGACAACATAGGGAAGGGCAGATGTACGTTCGACATAGGCGTTTGGAGATCTCATGTCAAGGATTTTTTGCAGATCCGTATCCGATTTATGGGTTGGCGCTTGCAGAGTGCGCCGGAGTGCCGGTATATCATGCTCTAAGAAGAATCGCGATGCGGCACGACATGCGAGCTTCATCGACTCAGCGACGAGACTACGCGCGCCCGTATCTGCTAGTCTGGCGTTTTCAACTGAGTAGGCCATGCCAACGAAACCGCGGAAATGCCCGGGGTCCATTGTAAGAGAGGGTATTGAGGAAATGTCATCGAACTGAATCTCGGCTTTGCTGCTGCTAGTGACGTAGACGTTGTCCCTGAACCGTCGGGCTACAAATGCGCGCGCAATCTGGTCCATGATACGGAGATCATCGATATGTTCATCAGTCAAGGGGTGACGAGTGGAAGAAGGAGGTGTGTCGCCAAACGGATAAGCTCTGGTCTCCACTGGATATCCCAGGGCTTTATTTACAGAGTGGTATGTCAAGAGATTGATGTTCTTAACCAAGCCACCTCTGACTTTGTAGTCGAGTAAATCGCCCTTGAGGTTGACCTTGCAACTGAAAGTTAGGACGCGCTGAGACTTTCCAGACTCCAAAAGGTCTCCCAAAGATAGACCGAACTCTTTCGAGCCTGTAAAAGCGGCCGGAAGCATTGGGAATGTACGTGTTCCGTAATAATATGTTTGTCCTCGCTGTAATGCCTGTTTAGCAAAGACATGTGTCGGGGGAATGAGAGAGGCTGGGTCTGCGATGTGGATATGAAGCCAATAGGTATCGGGTTCCGTAGGTATTCTCTCAACAGATATACCATCGTCAAGCTCCTTGGCCGTTGAATCATCGATGACATACACGTTCAAATCACCGAAATCGTGGCGGATGGCCTGGAGTGGATCAGCGCGATATAGATCTTCAGGACCCAAGACATCCGATGATGGGGCCGCAGACATTGAGCGAGCCACAATCGTGGCTTCCTGTACAGGGTCCCCCTCATCCGTAGGAGTGATAGCAGTCATATCATGCCAGGGAGCAGCTACACCAATGCCGAGAAGGGTTTGGTATATCGTATCCTGGTCTACCAAGACGACATCAGGATCCACCTTCTTCAAGATAGCACTCTGCCCCAATAGGTAGGGCTCCTTGTTACCCTCGCCCTCTGCACGCAGCGCATCCAGAAGGTACGAAATGATCAGGATGTCGGTAGGTGTCCATTTATGGTCACCAGGAATCCACGACGGAGGCTCGCCGGTAGATTCAACTTGATATCGACGGCTCTTCTGTATGATAGGCCTGGCTTTCAGCGCAAAAGAGTCGATGGGACTAGCCTTCTGATGCATCCAAGTGGTAATATTTTTAATACGGTTGTAGTGATTCTCGGGACGGATTCGGATGTTCTGGGTAACGGAATAGGTGGCAGCAGGCGAAAACTTATCCAAGTTGTTCCACACCCAGAGATGAACGGCGAAGATATCAACAAAGGTGGGATTGCGTTTGAACATACGTGTGAGTTCAGATATGTTGGTCAGCCCCCATTTTTCCGGGTTGGAGTTTCGCAGAGTAGGATACAAGGTGGAAAGTGTGCTGAGTACAGGGACTCGAAGGTCGTTGACAAGAGATCCGATATCCTTCAATTGTTTTAGAATCTGTACACGAGCATTATGCTCCTTCTGATTGGCAGAAAAGTCGCTGTGGCCGCTGCGTTGTATGAGGTCCTCAGAGACCACACCAGGGACAGCAAAAGTAATGTCATCTGGTTGATGGTGCAGCACCTCTCCTCTGTCCGTCAGCGATATAGTCAATTCTCGACGAGCTATTACTGAGCTCGTCAATATGATGCCAGTTGTGATAGCAGCATTCCTAGGTAAGGATAAGAGACAGACAAGACACCAGCCGAAGAATACCCACCTTCTGATCTCTACGAAGGTCCCCGGAGTTGCCTTTACTGCTGGAACTACCTCGTAGTCAGCCAAGGCCTCAAGCCGGTCCATCGGATCAACCGCCTCCATCGCCTGCTTCTCCGTAGAAAACCGGGGAAGGTCCTGCTTCACTTTTATCGTTGAAGCTAGACGCATTTCGTCCCCGCGTAATGATTTTGTGTGCTTCCATCCCGAGACTTCACGCTGATCAGACGTGCCAATGAGCCTTTCGGCCAAAGTTTCGACAGAGTCGAAATCGACGCGAGGCGATGGTTGTTTGTGGAATTTTTGGGGCTGACGCTGGAAGTTTGAACGGTGGACTCCTTCATGTGTTCTCCGTTGCCTGTCTTTAGGTTTGGGTGAGCCGGCTTGAGTATGGGTACAGCGTCCAACGCGTAGGTCGGATAGAAGGGAGCCACGTAGCGCAGCACATCGGTGGACGTTGTACATGGACTACCTTCGCAAGCGCGAATGGCTAGGAGAAAGTTTTTCGGCAACTTCCGCTCCCTCGATCAACTTCAAAATCATCTACTTTTCTCCTCCATGTTTAAAAGAGTGGACAGGCGTTTAAAAAGAAGGGCAGAAGACGAGGCCTTGGGAATCGACGGCGAACTCAAGCAGGCGCTGGGTATCCCAGATACTGATTCAGACGAGTCAGATTCAAGTTCGGATTCTGCTGAAGATGAAGCCCAAGCAGAGGAGGAGGAGGAGGAGGAGGATGTAGGCGGTATCGAGGATGAGGATGATGGCGCAGAAGTGAGGATGACAGTAGCCCAAGTCCTCGAAAACCCCCTCTACATCAGTCCTCAAGATAGCGACATGACGGCGTGTTTCGTTTGTCCTACAAAACTTTTCAAGGGTCCGTCGATGATCCAAATTCATCTGCGGTCTAAAGCATGTATCATTTTCCCAACTCGTTGGCGTTGAGCTCAACAAATATAATATACACAGCATCATACTAGAAGAATATCTAAATTCAAACAACAGTCTGCTCTAGCGAGTCCCCAAGACGATGCTAGGGAATATGTACCGTCCAAAGATGTCCAGGAGTCCTCGGAAGGACTTTCCAATCGCGCAAAGAAAAAGGTGAGGGATATGCGTCTAGGCCTCAATAATCAATTCTGATGATGTGATAGAGCGCACGGCGTGCATCTCTAGCGGAAAAAAGAGTACGTGGACGTGTCGTTACGGAATAGTGAAAGTCGAACCTCATCTATCTTGTAGAAGCTGAAGCAGGCGGCTTTTCTAGCACGAAGAGAAAAGCGTGAAGCTACTTCTCAGAAGACTGACGACCTGCAAGACCGGATTACCTCCAAATCTTCGTCACAGAAGCCCGTGTCAATTCCGAAAGGAGGAAAGATACCTTCCAGGAAGAAGCGGCGAACAGAAAAGCCCAAGTCTGTTTCACCTTGACAAGCTTTGTGACTACGATTCCCAGCATCCAGAATGAATAACATTTCCGATTGCTTAATAGCTTAACAGCTTAACGGGGATTGAAGCAGGGACACCCTGATGTGTGATGAGCATACAGCAAGTCTCCGGCGAGTCTCCCAGAGTCAAGGGTAACCGCAATAAAGAAAGAAACACAACGAGCTGCACTGCCGATCGTTAGATTTGGCCTTGCTTGCATTCTACGGCAATAGAGCTACTTGCGATTAGGCCTTAGGTTCCATGGTGTGATATTAATTGTGGTATGAAGACATAGTAGTTATCCGATCCTGTCCCTCAAGACGTCAAGAAGTATCAAGAATGCACATAAGCCAGAACCGCGAGTATTAATTATCCTTGCTTTCCGCAGATTGACTTTGTACTGCAACCTCTTCCGCGAGGCGTGATATCTCGGAGAAGGCGGCCTTGAGTAGATCAAGATCAGCATCCAGGCTCTCCGCCCGACTTTTCATCTGAGGCAGAGTAAGCAGAAACAATCCCTGAGCGGAGTATATACTCACCGCAGCAATGGTATCACTAGCAGCTATCAACTCATGGTGGTGGTTGTACACGAGTGACTGACGCTCACTATCGAGTTCCCGGATTTCTGCGCATTGTGTCAAATTCAAACAAGCGAGACTTTTAGCTTCATATCTGACCTGAAACGAGTTCATTTTCTTGCTTCAACAATGCAGGCAAGGTTGATGTGGTTATTAATTGCTCATAATACGCCTTGGCATCAAACGCAGGCGAATCTATTCATGTAAGTCGATATTCATTGTGCAGTCAACATTAATGACACACCCATATTCATAGGATCATTAGGAACACCAGGTCGCGCAGGCGGAAGACCAACACCGAGGCCATAATGTTTCCGTAGCAGATCTCGGGCTCGTGTTTTCGGTGGAGATGTCGGAGTTGCTCGTCTCGCACTAAGTAAAGTTCCCGTAGAAGGTGTCTGAACGCTCAAGGGAGATGGATTGGTAGGCGGTGACCCTGGTCGCAAAGGAGACGGCGGCGGTCTGGGGATGGATGGTCGTCGAGATGACATGGAGTTCGGTCCGAACCCCGGCGAAAGTAACGGTCACAAAACGGCTCAAATCACGTGCGGCGTTGCGTTGGCGTTACCGTGACGCGCTTGACGCGTCGTGTGACAAGACATCACACCGATTGTGTACTTGCACCACCACCTCATTTCTCGATGGAATTGGAAAATGATATCGTTGCGGACAGCGAAGGAGAGGATGAATATTTTCCGGTGCGACCTATAGGCTCTCCCAGTGAGTTCATTTTCTGCCATACGGTGACCATTGCTGAGTGTCCAGGTCGCCATACAGCACCCACCAAGAAGATCCAAAGGCCGACTCTTAATGACTCCATTCCAGTCTTGGGACTCCCCCAAGGGGACACTTCGCATATATCGGAGTATACAAACAAACCGTTGTCTCACGTCGAATCCATTTCGGTATTCACAAATAAACCACAAACCTCATCGCATCCAGATACCGAAATTCTGTCGGACCGGCCGAAGCCACAGCGTCCTCGCCCCCGTCCATTATACAAGATGAAACAACAAGCGCCGTCGGCTGGCGAGATATCTGTAGGAGATTCTTCCTTCGCTGCAAGTGTTCTGAGCATCGCAGATCGCGCCAAGATGCGGTCCCGACTACCTAAACCTTCAGATCCGGGACCTCTCCCTTCAAAGAGCCCCGTTGCTTCTGTGGTTTCCTTAGGGGTCATTGATATCTCTTCCGACGACGGCAGTGACGAATTGAATTCGCTTCCAAAGGGCAAGCCCAAGGCCCGTAAAGGAAGGGAAGTCTCTAAACCACGGAAGAAAGTAAGACATAATGCTGTTGAATCCCCCGACCATTCCCCTCCCCGACCGATATCTCCTGCATCAAAAAATCCAAGTTCTCCTTTCCTACCCAACGACGAAGACATGAATTCCCACCACGATCATCCGACGATTGCAACCCTCATAGAGCCCAACACGAGCCCTAGAGGTTCTTCTCCCCTATCGTCCCGACAAAGGCAGAATGTCATCGAAGACGACGACGTGCATGACCAATTGGACAGTGATATGCCTCCTCCCGCATTCTTCGCGTCCTCTCCGCTTGATCCCGATAAACCAGCAGAAGATCATTCCTGTCAGGGCGACATCCCCCCGTTGAGTTCTCCCATGCCCCCTACGAAAGAAAAGCCCGCGAAGAAGGGAAGGAAGAAGAAAAACGAAAACAAGGAGGAAGAGCCTAAAGGAAAATTTAGGTCAAAGGGAAGAAAAACCAAGGAAACGAAAGCCGGCGCGGCGGTGAAGAAGTCAAAGGGAAAGGGGAAGGAGAAGGAGATTTTCAAGAGCAGCGAGTTCGTCGACGAAGATAGCATCCAGGACCATGGACCAGCTTCCATTCTTGACGAGCCTAGCGTTATGCCTGACCAGATGGAGCTTTCAAACAGTCTCGCAATGACGGTCAAGGAGCCTGTTGTCCGTTCGAAAGCAGGAAGAAAGCGAAAAGAGGCGACTAACGATGAAACTGATGGAACAACAGGAGAAACGTCGAAGAAGAAGCGTAAGACAGAGGGTGCGGGCAAGAACGGTCAATCCAAGGCAAAAGCGAAGATGGTTATCTTATCTGACGATGAAGATATTTCCGAGCACCCAAGCGCCTCCGTAAGACCCCATTCCGACGAGGTCATGGAAGCTGAAGACGAGGACACTGAAGAGCCTGCCGCGTCTAGAACGGAGCCTGCGGTCACTGACCGCGAGGCAGAGGAAGAAAGTACCAAGGTAAATGACTCGGATCTCCTTGTCTCCTGGACCAACTCTAACCCCCTCATACAGGAGAACATGCAACCAAGCCAATTCCGAGCGGAAGCAGAAAAGGGCGCCACGCAAAATTTAGATACACCCGAGGCAAAGAATCCTTCTCTCATTTCTCGCCACTCGATCGCTCCTCGCTTCAAATCAACACCTATGAGTGAGCTCATTCGTCGCGTGAACTCTTTACCTAGCTCTCCCTTTCCAGTTGGACCCCCTGGACGGTCGATGCCTGGGACAGCTTACTCTCCCTACCTCAAATCCAACAAATCTGCTTTATCACGCATTGCTCCGTTACATCCAAATAGACGTACACCGCCGCCGCCACTGCCTCCTCCACCGCCCCCGAAAAAGACCAAGAAAGAAAAAGAGAGGGAAGAGCAATGGGAAGAAGAACTTATTGAAGAAGTTGGAGGAATGACAGAATGGGTCTCGATGACTGATGTGGAGCGAAGGGATATGAGACGAATGAAGAGGGAGCGAGAGATGGGTGGATGGGAAGATTAAATGTGTTTCATTCTGTTGCAATATATATATTCGAGGAACGCTGATGTAAGCGGACCAAGCTGCTGCGAATCCGAGTCGCGCAACGTTCGCAGCCGTTCTTACCATGGCGATACCTCCTCAGTTCATGCGTGCTCTGGACAACTTCAAGGACCAGGCAAAGGACGCAATATGGGCTCTTTCTTCATGCCTCTGCCAGCAGTCAGCAAAGGTCAAGATAAATGGGCGAACGTGTCAGTTCCACTGTTTCTCGTAAACTTAACTCTAGGTTCACTTGTGTCGCAGTCAACATAATAAAGGTTTTGGGAGAAGGAGGTTTCTCTTTTGTATACCTGGCACAGGACGAACACAGCGGAGTAAGCATGCAGCTGCACTGGTCGCGAATTCGTGGATGACCGGGAAGACATTAGCGGCAATTCGCCCTCAAGAAAATACGGTGTCCCACTGGCACGGAAGGCGTAAAGGAAGCTATGCGAGAGGTGGAGGCGTACAGGCGATTCAGGTAGGCGTGAACTGCTAAATTATTGTTCCGACGTTCGATCAACATCATCCATTTGCAGGCATCCAAACATCATACGAATACTGGTCCGTGGTCCCCCTCCTCGCTCGAATATTTTTCATCTCATTTCTTGCATGCAGGACTCGGCAGTTGTCCAGGATCCCGATGGCGAAGGAAAGATTGTTTACCTGTTTCTGCCACTATACAAAGTTCGCCTAATCTCCCAGTTCGTAAACGTGTCTTGTCCTTACATCGGATACAGAAAGGCAACCTACAGGACGCCATAAATGCCAACGTCGTTAATGGCACGCACTTCCCTGAACAAGAGATGGTGCGGCTGTTCAAAGGTACATGCCAGGCCGTGCGAGCTATGCACACGTATCAGGCTCCCGCTGGACCGGCTCCCTTGTCGAGGCAGAATAGCCCACGCCCTCAAGAAGCTCCTGCCCGCCATTCCGACGATGACGAGCGTTTCCCACAAGCGGAGGGGGATGCAGACGGAGGGTATTCATACGATTCCACAACGATTCCGCTAGTGACAAAACATCGCGTCGAAGACCAAGGAGATGTTGTATTTGACAGTGACGAGGAACTGTCTCAGAATGCTGCAGCCACAGGTGCGACGGAAGTTGTCCCTTACGCGCATCGCGACTTGAAACCTGGGTGAGGCTCAATATGTTTTTGTATTCTCGTCACTAACGCCGTTGAAGTAATGTTATGATCGCTGACGACGGGGTAACTCCCATTCTAATGGACTTTGGAAGTACCGTGAAAGCCAGGATCCACATTGAAAATCGCTCGCAGGCTCTCTTCCAGCAGGTAAGTCGTATTTCTCCACTCAATTCCTCCCGCTGCACTAAGTAACAGGACTTGGCCGCCGAGCAAAGCACCATGGCTTACCGCGCCCCGGAACTTTTTGACGTTAAGACAGATGTGATCTTGGATGAAAAAGTAGACATTTGGGTGCGTTGACATGCTACATCTGTTTCATAAAGTTGACCGATGCCATCTTAGTCTCTGGGTTGCACCCTATTCGCACTGGCTTACTCTCATTCACCATTTGAAAACACGCAGACTACTGAGCAAGGTGGCTCAATAGCCATGGCAGTTCTGAATGCCCGATACAACCATCCTTCGTCTGCTTACTCTCAGGGTCTCAAGAATCTTATTGACAGTATGCTGAAAGTAAACCCGAAAGACCGTCCAGATATACACCAGGTCAGTCTTCTACAATGAGACGTTTTTCGCCCCATATTGACTGCTTGCTTGCAGGTCTTAGAACAGACTGACAAAGTATTGCGCACCCTTGCGTGAACTCTTTGTCACATGTGCTGTGTTTCTCGCTCCCTTATTTATTTATTTGGAGTATCATATGGACCACAATAATGCATTCATTTAGAGATTTGACGGTAGGTGTTTTCATGTCCAGAGGGCACAATGCAACAATAAGCAACAAAATCATTGTATGGGCACCGGCAACGCCCGGTTCTGAAACGTGAGCTGAGTCAGCGCCTTTTTGGGCCTTCCGGCGGCAAATTCCTTCCGCATTTGTCCATGACCGTCAATACTCCTTGTTGGGGACCTGAACAGTGTAGGTGTTGCATGCTTCGGTTAATTAATGTTACAGGGAGTCCTAACCATGCTAGTAATACTCTCTTTTTGTTAGTATACATGGTGTTCTTGTAGCCACTTTGTCTCTCTTTCATAGCTTGGAGAACAAGGCTGCTATACATATTATCATATTTCTTTAACCCCATTGTCCTAAAGTGTCTGTATAATAACTCCTACTTGTTTACACCTTAAATAATGTGTTTAGCAACAAATGAACACCTTCAACCATGACAAAACTGAAACTATTCAATTGTTTGTACATATTTGTATCCTGAAGTTATGCACCTTGTATAGGCTTCCACAGTGTCGAAGCTGCTCCAAAAAACACAGGAGGTGTCTTTCCTAACTAGAATACATGTATTGGGTATCGGCAACCCCTGCCAAAATTCGGGCTCCGAGCGATCCCGATTTGGGCCCAAAATATGCCAGTTTCGTGGATGCACCTACTGTGGGTCAAACAAGCAAGATTCAGGCCTAGTTTTGCTGGAACAATTTACTCAGAATAAAATTCTACATGTATTCTTCATGACACATTTTTTAATTTACTTCATTTTCCTCAATTTCTGCAAAATCTATCATGATTGCACAATGAATTTATTACTTTTGTCATGGAGAATACATGTATTCTAGTTAGAAAAGACACCTCCTGTGTTTTTTGGAGCAGCTTTGATGCTGTGGAAGCCTATACAAGGTGCATAACTTCAGGGTACAAATATGTACAAACAATTGAAGGGTTCCAGTTTTGTCATGGTTGAAGGTGTTCATTTATTGCTAAACACTGTATTTAAGGTGTAAACAAGTAGGAGTTATTATTCAGACACTTTGACACAATGGGGTCAAAGAAATATGATAATATGTATAGCAGCCTTGTTCTCCAAGCTATGAAAGGGATATAAAGTGACTGCAAGAACTGTTAGCGAAACAACAGCTCAGTTAGTCACACGTAGTAGTAGTGATCAACTGATATTGAGTAAGCTACCTGTTAGCGAAACAACAGCTGTAACAGTGTAGCGTAAGTATAGAGTAATATAGAAGTATAATGGATATACACACCTCAGTTAGTCACACGTAGTAGTAGTGATCAACTGAGGTGTAAAGGAGAAGGTACGTCGAATATATGAAACGGAAGAAAGGGGTAATTCTATATATATAGTAAGTTCAAATGATAAATAAATGGGAGTATACGGGCTAGGATTTATCCTCAACACTCCCCCTCAATCCTACGCCCGTAGGATTATACATTCGTCATCCCCATCTTCCTCAATAACTCCGTGGCTTGCGGCTTTGGGACGCTCTTGGTGAACAAGTCTGCAATATTCTCCTCAGAAGGAACATATCGTACATCCAGCTCGCCTAGTTGGACGCTATCACGAATCCAGTGGTAATCCATTGCGAAGTGTTTGGATTTACCATGTCCCTTCGTACTCTGTGTGAGGTTAATCGCTGAGTTGTTGTCGCAGTTGAGAGGATATGGACGGTCTTTCGTCAATTCGAGTTCGTCTAGGAATGAACCCATCCATATGGATTGTCGACCTCCATGCACTGTTGCAACGTATTCCGCTTCTGAAGTTGATAGAGCGACCCGTTTCTGCGACCGTGAACTCCAAGACACCGGTCCTCCAGCCATGGTAAAGACATAGCCCATCGTTGACTTCCCAGATGTCCTGTCGTCGCCGTGAGATGAGTCCACGTATCCAACCGGAGTCAGACCATCGTCATCAGCTTTCCCTTTGTGGTACGTGATTCTGTACTCTATCATTCCCTTCAGGTACGCGAGTACATGCATTGCGCGATTCCAGTGTATTGGACGGGCATCAGAGGCATAACGTTGTAGGTAGTTTGTGGCAAACGATATGTCAGGCCTTGTGCCATTGGCAATGTGATTCAGGGAGCCAAGTACCCCGCGATAGTCTTTATCTGCCATGAACTCCTTGTCCGCGTTCGGTATGGGCTGCGGCTGTGTCTCCAGGTTCATCAAACTCCCTACTGGGAGTGGGGTGGACTTCGGCTTGCAGTCTGACATCCCAAACGTCTCTAGGGTCTTCAGGATTAGGTTCTTCTGATGGAGCGAAATAGTACTGGCCATCTCGTCGAATTCCACTGTCATACCAAGCACACTGTTGTGCTTTCCCAAATCTTTGATCTCGTACACCTCGCCTATCTCCTTTCGAACTCGTTTACCTTCCTCCTCGGATGTTGAAGCCCCAGAAACGTCGTCCGTATATGTACACGTATATGTTCTCTCGGATCCGTTCTTCAGTAGGCGTACGCATGGGTCGGCTCGGGACTGTTTGTGACCTTGGGCGACTAGCGTGTTGTTGAGTTCGTGAAACCAGGCGTTGCCGGCATCCATGGTCCCATACATAGCTCTCATCATCTGTAACACATAGTCTCCCTTTGGGTAGTCCCTAGTAACGACGTCCTCGTAGCCTTGTGTTGAGGTTAGGGATTGAAATAAGCGCAGTGTTAAGAGTAGTAGCACACCAATAGCTGGGATGTGTGAGTTCAATGATTATTAACTCGGAAGAATTCTAGCTACTTATATACTGCTAATAATATACTTCTACAATGTTCTACTACTTTCTTACAGTGTCCACAAGTTTCTACACTCAGTCAGCAATGAGTAGGACTTGAGTCATTCAAGTGTCTCGAAGATTCCGGACTTTTCCGGATTGATGCCGAGTCCGGCATGTCCGATCGATCTCGATCTCAACACTCCCCCTCAAGCCGGTAAAGTCCCAATCCCCTTGTAAACTTCTCATGCTTGGGCCGATGCAAGGCTTTGGTAAAGATATCTGCAATCATATCTTCAGTTGGACAATATTCCAGCTCAATGATATCATTTTCAATCTTTTCCCGGACAAAATGATTCTGCACATCAAAATGCTTTGATCTAGCATGATATGCTGGATCGCGTGCAATGGCAATAGCGGACTGGTTGTCCTCATAGAGTACAGTAGCTTCATCTCGATTGTACCCTAGTTCTGCCAATAAATTCCGGTTCCAAATTGCTTGCCTTGTTGCATGTGCAAGGGCTGTATACTCTGCTTCTGTTGAAGAGAGTGCAACAGTGGACTGTTTTTTCGAGCTCCATGCGAAGGCAGCACCTGCTACAAAGTAAGCGTAGCCAGATGTCGATTTCCTGTCATCTGGATTGCCAGCAAAGTCCGCATCTGTGAAACCATGACTGGTTACTTCATCTCCTTCTTCTGCATAGTATACCAGCTCGTAATTTCGAGTCCCTACAATGTACTTGAAGATTCTCTTCAAGGCAGTCCAATGCTCCGGTCCTGGGTTCGAGGCAAACTGACTAACAGTCTGTACAGCACATGCGATGTCCGGTCTAGTCCCAAGTGCTAGATATAATAAAGAACCAATCATGGATTGAAATCCATGTCTATCTTCGGGTTTTTGACACTTTTCGATGCGCTTGTGCAGTATGACATTTGGGTCAAGTGGTGTGCTGACTGGGGATGCATCCTGAAGGCCATAACGAGACAGTATCCCATCTATATACTGTTTCTGGGATAGGGATATTGTTTTCTCCTCGCGATTTCTTCGTATTTCAATGCCTATAATTTTTCCAGGCTCCCCAATATCCTTCACATCGAATAATCCCTTCAACTGCTGCTTTACTGCCTCCAGTTCTTCAACTGTCTTCGTAAAGATAAGCAAGTCATCAACCCAGACTGTTATTACAGTCCTTTTTCCATCGTTAACTCGCTTGTAGACACAATGGTCGGCTTGTAGCTTGGAGAATCCAATCTCCGACATCTTTCTGTCAAATTCTCGGTTCCATTCTCGTCCTGACTGTTTGAGACCATATAGTGTCTTGTGCAGTCGACAGATGCGGCCTGTACCATCGTCGTATCCCTCTGGTTGCTGCATATAAATTTCTTCTTCAAGTCTGCCATTTAAATAGGCTCCTTTGACGTCCATCTGTGCGATTTCAAGGTCCTCTATAGCTGCAATTCCAAAGATTGCTCTGACAGATTCTAGGCGTACTACTGGTGCAAAAGTCTCGAAATAATCGATTCCTGGGATCTGGGAGTATCCCTGTGCTACCAGCCGTGCTTTGTATCGTGAAACATGCCCATTTTCATCGAACTTCTTTGTGAAAACCCACTTGCTACCTATAGGGGATCTTCCCGCAGGTAAGTCCTCTATGGTGTATGTTTCCATCGCTTCTATGATGCTCATCTCCTCGTCCATGGCCTCCTTCCAATTTTGCCATTCCCTTGACACTTTGGCTTCGTTTAATGTGCGGGGTACATCATCAAAGTCAGTTCCCTCTCCAGCTAAGTAACTCCGTACTAGATTCGCAAAATGCTGCTGTGGTGTCATTTCTGTACATGTTTTGGGTTCCCTGGGTGCTGGTGGAAGTCTGGAATCTGGATTTCCAAGAGCTCTGTAATTATGGTCTCGTAAACTTCGGGCTGAACGGCAGGGTCTTTCTTCTTGAAAACTTGCGTCATTAGCTTTGGTTGATCGTACTGGTTGTACAGATGGCTTCTGTATCTCGCTTGGGTGCTCGGAGTTCGTCTCTGTGGGCCTGGAGTGACTTTCTGTGTCTGCCTGCTGTGTTCCCTCTTCGCTACTTGGTTCCTGAGGTACTCGGGTAAGTCGAGGGTCGTTTTGAGTCCTATTCTCCCCCTCGAGCTTCGACTTATCCGTGCTGGTGATTTCAGCAGTCTTGGGTGGTTCTACAAATATAAAGTTCCTTGATACTCGTATGGATCGAGTTTTGGGGTCATAATAGCGGATTGCTTTTGGGCCATCCAGAAATCTGACAAAGGTGAATTTCTGCGATTTAGACTCGAGTTTTGACAAGTTCTTGCCCTCCGTTAAGACCCAAACATCGCATCCGAACTCCCTGAGGTGGGAAACATCAGGTCTTTCACCTGTATTCAGTTCCTCTGGCGTCTTGCCACCCAGTGCTTGTGATGGTGCTAAATTGCGAATGTAAGCAGCATATTCCACTGCTACTTCCCACAGACAGGATGGAAGTCCTTTTGCTATAAGCATGGCTCGTGTAAGCTCCATCAGAGTGCGATTAAATCGTTCTGCTACTCCGTTTGATGAATGCGCATAGGGAGCAGTGGTTTCCAGCTTGATTCCCTTCTCTTTGAGCCAGTTCTTGACCTCCTTGCTCACCAACTCCATTGCATTGTCCACCCAAATGGCTTTTGGTATTAAACCATATTGCCTTTCAATAAAGGTGATATAGTCCTTCATTTTACCTAAGGCCTCGCTTTTCTGCTTCATAAACTTCGGAGTACAGTGGCGGATCGCATCGTCTGTGAATGCAATGTAGTATTTCGACCCCTGGAGCGAGGCAACTCGTGCAGGTCCCCAAATATCACAGTGAGTGACCTCTCCATGCTCCTGGCTTCGGTGTTTTGCCTCCTGAGGGTATGGACGATGTGTCTGCTTTGCTTGAATGCATGCTTCGCATTGGGATAATGGTGGTGAGTCTTTGTCAACAGAGATGATACTATCCTTCTCTAGTTGCTCCAATCCCTTCTTTCCAAGGTGTCCATATCGAAGATGCCATGAATCCCAAGTGTCTACACTTCCTCTAGCAATGTGTGACCTCTCTGAATTCATTTTGGCTTGCATCTTCATGAGATAAAGCCGGTTCACCTTCTTCCCTTTTGCGAGCACTGTACCATCCTTTCGATGGAATATCACTTGTCCATCGCCAAATTTCGCTGTCAGGCCTATGTCATTGAGTCGGGTAATCGATATGAGGTTGTTTATTGCGTTTGGAGCATATAGAGTGTCCTTGAGGCGATGTATGCAAGTTTCCTTGCCTACTGTTGCTTCCAAGACAACGGTTCCTCGTCCTAGGGCCTTAATTGACTGGTTTCCTATCCCACTGATTGAGGATTCCGTCAAAGGTGTAAGGTCAACGAATGAATTCACATCATTACAGATGTGCGACGTAGTTCCAGAGTCTGCAAGCCAATCTTCCTTCGCAAATTTTGAACTGGGTTGCAAGTTATAGCAGGTATCAGTCAAGTCTTGATTTGTACTCGCTTCGTTCGCCTGGTTTGACCTATCCTTCTTCTTCTTTCGCCCTCCTTGTCTGCCTGGGCCTTTCCCCTCGGATCCACCACCTTTGGACCAGCAATCTTTTGCATAATGTCCGAGTTTTCCACAATTCCTGCAAGTATCTTGGTCTGAATTGTCACTTCTCTTTGACACATTCGACCCCCTCCATGGATTTTTCCTCCCATGGCTGTATAGTGCGTTCTCCTTGCCTCCTGACTTCTCCAATCTATGCCTGTTTTCCTCCAAAACGATGGCTATAAATTCGTGAGATGTTATAGTCGGATTATTACCAGTAGAACCGAGATATGCAGTCGTAAATTGATCCCAAGATTCAGGCAATGAAGTTATCAGCAGCATAAGGAAGTCTTCGTCCGAAACAAGACTCCCAAGCATGCCTAACTCCTCCTGGATGCGTCGCATCTCGGTGACATGTTCTACTATATCAGTAGACTCATCTGCAGTCGTACGATAGAGGCGACGTCAATATGAGAGTATTCCCAGCTTTCCTCTAGCTTCCTTCACTAACTTCAGCTGCTTCCACATATCGGCTGCTGTAGTGGCTCCAGCAATGTGAATCATCTGTGAATCACTCAATGTAAGCTCGATTTGTGTCTGCGCCTTCCCGTCTGTCTCGTCCCATGTTTGCATACCCTTCATTTCCTCTGCTGTTGGCTTTCTGGGGTCTGCAGGCACTGGCCTCGCTTTTACCCCTTCTGCATACTTCAGGAGACCTCGTTCTCGTAGTATAGCTGTCACTCGACGCTTCCACGGAACCCAGTTGTCTTCCCGCAAGAGCTCGATGCGAAATAAGGATGATGGGATTGAATCTGATGCTGTAGACATGATGTATGACTAGGAAATATATAAGTCGTGTAGAGCGGTTGGCTGTGCATATTATATCGTCAATAAATGATAATAGGGCCAGGGCCCATAACCTGTTGAGGTTAGGGATTGAAATAAGCGCAGTGTTAAGAGTAGTAGCACACCAATAGCTGGGATGTGTGAGTTCAATGATTATTAACTCGGAAGAATTCTAGCTACTTATATACTGCTAATAATATACTTCTACAATGTTCTACTACTTTCTTACAGTGTCCACAAGTTTCTACACTCAGTCAGCAATGAGTAGGACTTGAGTCATTCAAGTGTCTTGAAGATTCCAGACTTTTCCGGATTGATGCCGAGTCCGGCATGTCCGATCGATCTCGATCTCAACACCTTGAGGTAATGACACATAGTTTTCTCCCTGTGGTTCTGCGTTTAAGTATGCGCCGACAAAATCGATCAGCCAGAATTTCAATGCATGGGCAGCGACTATTGCAAAGAACATGCGTAGGGATTCATATCGGACCACGGCAGCAAAGGAGTCATAGTAATGGAGGCCTTTGATTTGTGTGAACCCTTTGACAACAAGTCGGGCTCGCCGTTTGATCAGTTCCGCGGTATTGCCATCGAGTTTCTTGTCGAAGGTCCAACATGTGTCGATTACATGCATCCAGGGTTCTCTTGGCACTACTCTCCATACGTCTCGTTCCTCCATACGGCGTATCTCTGCATCCATGGCTGGTTTCCATATTCTTGCCTTCGTCATCGCCTCGTTATAGTCATCTGGTACCCACAGGTCGTGCCTGTCAACGATGTTGCTGATTTCCGATACCTTTAGAGCAACAATGTCCTCCACGTCGTCTTCATCTGGTAGTAGTGGGACGGAATTGTCGTGTGCCCAATCGTTTCCTTGTCTTTTGGCTTCTTCCTCACGCCGTAGGTATTCAGTTGAATCGCTGAAGGCTCTTGTGGGTTTGGGGATACGTGATGGTCGTGCTGGTTTGGCATTTGGTGTACTTCTTATCGGCTGTGCATGTGCTGGAGGTTTGGGTATACGAGTAGGGCGTGCAGCTGGTGATGTTTTTTTTGGCATTGGCGTCATTTGGTCCTGGTCTTGATCGTTGATCGATGGCTGTGTGTGATTTTCGATCGTTTCGTCGAGTGGTTCAGCATCAGTGTACACAATCTCCCCCTCACTAGAAGAAACGGTACGTGTTGGTGCCAATTCCTCGAATATCACATCTCGAGATATGATCACCTTGTTACCAGGCGTGTCGTCAAGAAGAATCCTGTATGATCCGTGCCCTGCCAATCCAATAAACCTTCCCTTCTGGCCACGTGGCGATAACTTGCTATGTCCCTTCGCTGCTGGGATTTTTGCATAACACATCGAACCCCAAACTCGTAAATGAGCCACGGTTTGGCGTTTACCCGACCATGCTTCCTCCGGCACTTTGCCTGGGTGACGTGACGTAGGTAGAAGATTTCCTGCTTTGATAGCATAATCACACGCCTCCGCCCACCATCCATCGGACATCCTCGCTTCGAGCAACAGTATCCGGACAGTCCCAAATACTATGCCTAGGGTTCGTTCAGCCATCCCGTTGGCTGCAGACGAATAAGGTGCAGTGAATTCGATGATTATGCCCTTTTTGATTCCCCAGTCTTTCCACAGCTCATTTTTGAACTCGTTATCGCACCGAATTTTCTTCAGCCTCTTCCCTGTTTGGTGTTTGGCCATCATGGTGAATTGATTCAATGCTTCAAGGGTGGTTTCTGCTCTTCAGTCTGAAATGTAGTATGGTGTACGCCATGATGTCGCATCATCAGCGAATACTATCATGTACTTGGCACCCCCAATGGATCGGACATGAGCAGGTCCCCATATATCAACCATTACCCGTGCTAACACCACTGTCTCCGGTACCACGTCAGCATCGAATGGCCGTCTTTTCTGATTTCCCAGTATGCATGGTTCACACTTTCCCTTTGCTTTCTCTCCGTCTTTTATATTCAGCCCATCCACTAACGCTCTTTTCTGAAGCTCAGTGATTCGACTGACTCCTAGGTGGGCGAATCGCATATGCCACGTCTCCATGGGTACGGCGACTTCCAGGGATCATGCGGTGAGAGCGGTATATTGCTCACTACGTAGCAAGGTGCCATTTATTGCGTACAAGTCATTCACCATCGTTGCTGTGAACTTTGTCACCCTGTTCTGGTCCGCGAAGATGGCTTGGTTACTCCCAAAGGTGACGAACCACCCTTCTTTGTCCAGTCTGCTAATGGATATCAGGTTTGCAGAGACGTCGGGGCAGTGTAGGGCTTTGCTGAGGGTGAAAACGTTGTGGGAGTCTTTGTCGGACGACTTAATTGCTATGGTGCCAATCCCTTGGATCTTCAGCGATGCTCCAGCCTTCGATGATCTTCCTGATGTTTCGCCCAGAGGCATGTAGTGGAAGAAACATTCTCTGTTTTGGATGAAGTGGGTCGACGCCCCCGAGTCTCCGTACAGCAGTGAGTTGTCTATGGAACCTTTACTCAAATTATTGACAACCAGCGCCGTTTCTTCCTTTAGGACCTTCTCGATCGCCTCCAACGTTTTGACATCGACGGTCGTATTCAATGCCGTGACGTTGGCATATACGGAACCCGCATCGGATGGATTCGTGTCGGCCGTTGTTAGGTTTGCTGAGCTAGGAACGGGTGCGTCCCGTTTCCCTTTCCACCATGGCGGGTACTGACCCTGTCTCCCACCTCCTAATTTCCAGCATTCGTCCAGTGTATGGCCTATACCTTTGCAGGCTTCGTTCGGGGTGTGGGACTTGTCAGTCTTTGGAGCGTTGTTCTTCCTCGATGACAGAGTCTGAACTTGTAGGGTTAATGCCTGGATGGATGCTTGTAGCGCTTGTACTGTGGACTCCTGTGTGGATGAGGGGTTGTTCACGGAGTTCCTTCCGACGACTCGTTCGCCGTGGGCAATGAGGCGACCAATAACGACGTTGATGTTCGCCTTGGAGTATAGCGTGCTGACGACAGGATCCCAGGACTCAGGGAAGGAGTCGAGAAGAGTAGTCTTGAAATCCTTGTCTTTGATATCGGCCCCAGCGTCGTTAGCTTCCTTACGGAGCTTCCGCATCCTCTCAATATAACCTCCATCTCCGCTGACCTTTTCGCTATCCTGATATTTCATCGCCTTCAATGTTCTCTCTCTGCGGCTGTGAACCAGGTCTGAATATGCGCCATATTGGGTTTTTAGGACTGTCCAAGCTTCATGTGATGGTTTGTTGGGGTCGATTCCGACGCCGAACACGTCCTTGACGTTGCGAACAATCGATGCGAGTGCGACACCCTCGCGTTGGGTATACTCGAGTAGGTTGGGCGTCAGGCTATTGACTGGGGTAGGTGTTGTGGTTGCAGCCGTTACGCCGGGTATAGTTACCCTGTTTTCCCAATAGATGGCGAGTCCACGGGCGTTTCCTTCGGTCAGCATTATCATCTGGAATGCTGCCCAGTTTTCACCGTTGAACTTCTCATCATCGTCTAGTTTAATGGGTATGGTATGTGAGGTAGTCGACATTTTAGGGGGTAAATCGACGTTTGTTTTTCGTACTGTCTGTTCGAAATATTGAGTTGACCGGTATGAACGTGTGAGTTGTTACTGCAGATGTAAGAGCACAGGAGCCCAGAACCTGTTAGCGAAACAACAGCTCAGTTAGTCACACGTAGTAGTAGTGATCAACTGATATTGAGTAAGCTACCTGTTAGCGAAACAACAGCTGTAACAGTGTAGCGTAAGTATAGAGTAATATAGAAGTATAATGGATATACGCACCTCAGTTAGTCACACGTAGTAGTAGTGATCAACTGAGGTGTAAAGGAGAAGGTACGTCGAATATATGAAACGGAAGAAAGGGGTAATTCTATATATATAGTAAGTTCAAATGATAAATAAATGGGAGTATACGGGCTAGGATTTATCCTCAACAAGAACACCATGTATATTAACAAAAATAGAGTATTACTAGCATGGTTAGGACTCCCTGTAACATTAATTAACCGAAGCATGCAACACCTACACTGTTCAGGTCCCCAACAAGGAGTATAGACAGTCATGGACAAATGCGGAAGGAATTTGCCGCCGGAAGGCCCAAAAAGGCGCTGACTCAGCTCACGTTTCAGAACCGGGCGTTGCCGGTACCCACATGTATTCTTCGTGACAAAAGTAATAAATCCATTGTGCAATCATGATAAATTTCGCAGAAATTTCGGAAAATGAAGTAAATTAAAAAATGTGTCACGAAGAATACATGTAAAATTTTATTCTGAGTAAATTGTTCCAGGAAAACTAGGTGTGAATCTTGCTCTTTCGACCCACAGGAGGTACATCCATGAAACTGGCCTATTTCGGGTCCAAATCGGGATCGCTCGGAGCCCGAATTTTGGCGGGGGTTGCCGATACCCACATTGTACGAGGGGAAAGGGTATGCTAACGGACACTGAGGCTACTCAGACCTAAATCAGACCCCTTTGCAACATTTTTGTCCATGTCTAGCTCGTTGAAAGGATCTCTTACGCTCCCCGTTCGAGAGCGCCACAGTTGAGTATACAAACCCTTGATCTTTTGTAGTTCAGCGTCCAGGACAGCTGTTTTGCTAGCCAGCGCTAGGAAAGTAGCATGCTGCGCTTGAAGCGTGGTGGATATGCCTGGATTATCAATGGAGGTTCAGCAATAATTTCAATTATTAGGATGCTTACCGTGAGGGGTGTACTGAGACTGATGCGCCATCGACGACAGCTTGCGTTCAATTTGCTAGGGGAAGATGTATTACAAGACTGAAAAGTACGGAGCCGATGTATTGCTCACCTCTATCGTGTTCTTGCACCATGCAAACCTTTCGGACATCTGAGTCGACAGTCGATTGAAGAACCTACGATGGAGATTCAATCTCAATTTCAGGCATGAAGCCACATACTGAACAACTCACTCGAAGGGGAACGAAGCGTGATCTTTCAGATAGGCACCGTTTGCCTGTGGATTCCTGAAGCCATCTATGATGCGCATTGATATTATCGTATCTTCCACTGCTTGTTCAGCCTTGGCCTTCAAATCTTTGGTATAATGCAGGTCGGAACGTATTGTTGAGACGGTGTTCAGAAGATCCTGTATGTAACGATCCTGAGTTGGATATCGAGCAATGAAAGAAAGGATACAGACTCTATGCACTCCGCGAATGAGTTCCTGGCCCTTCGAAGGTTCCTCGCCAAGATGCCGTTGTTGAAGATCTTTACTAATTTGTACACGGCCTTGGATGTGGGACCTTCGTAAAAAGTAGGTAAGGTCAAGACTACAAGAAAGAGGGACGATTGTATACTCGATTTGCTCAAACGTGCGTTTGATCTCATCTGGCAGATCATTGAATTTGGTAGTCTTGGTGAATAATGGTGGGCCAGAGGCTTGGACTGGCGTTTGGGCGCCAATGGTCGAACCAAAGCTGTCAATAAAAGTCAGTAGGTGCGCCACAAAACGCGAAGGAAAGCAACCGACGATGTTTGCTGTGGCCTCCCAAATAGTGACCCTCCACCAAAAGCGGTAGGCTGACTCTGAAGAGTGTTGGTTGAAGTGTTGCCGAAAAGACCACCAGCTGGTTGCTGTTGCTGCTGCTGCGCTTGATTGTTGCTCCCAAATGCGCTCCCCCCAAATGCAGAGGTGCTGCCACCAAAGAGCGACGACCCTTGAGTCTGGTTCTGCTGACCCGTGGACTGCCCAAACAAACCGGTCGCAGGCGCTTGTTGCTGCGACGGCTGACCGAACAAGGACGTAGTACCTGTGGTCGTTGTTGGTTGTGATGCCTGGCCAAATAGCGACGTAGTTCCTGTAGTGGGCTGCGACGGCTGGCCAAACAGAGAAGTCGTCCCGGTCTTGGCAGGTTGGCCAAATAATGATGATGTACCAGATTGATTCTGGTTCTGCTGACCGAACAGAGAAGTGGCGTTCTGCTGCTGCTGCTGCTGAGCAGGTTGGCTGAATAATGAGTTTGTGGTTGTCGTGGCCTGCGGTTGCGATGACTGGCCAAAAAGTGATGTTGACGCGGCTGGTTGCTGCTGCTGCTGCTGAGATGGCTGTCCGAATAGAGATGGTATAGGCTGGGAAGTCTGGCCAAACACGGGGACGGTCGCTGGCTGTTGCTGCTGTTGCTGGTTGTTCTGCCCAAACGCGCTGAAAGCATTTGGCGTCGTCGTCGTGCTCGGCGTCCCAAAGATTGAGGAGCCACTTATAGGCTTTTGTCCAAACGCGCTGGACCCAAATGCCGACGTACTGGGGGTCACAGATCAGTTATCTCTCAGTAAATGCCGCGATAGTATACATTACTTTGACGAAAATGCCATTTTGACCGTTCACGGACGTTACGGTTGAGATGATGGAAAGAACGGAGACCTTAGTTTAGGGTTTATGTGAAAATGGGAACAAAGTGCCAAGTCGAACAACAAGAATCATACATATACTATATATTTATAAAAACTGTACGTAACTCTCAGATCTCAGCCGTTGCTTCATTTTTTTTACCTAAAAAATATCTTAAGTTTAAACAATAATCGTTCAACCCTCCAATGCAACAGTTGGTACCTATCAGCATGCGAGGATATATATATAATACATTTGACAGTGGGAGGGAGTATTGGCGAAAACAGGATAGCAGAATGCATGTGTAATGATCGACCAAGACTTCGTCTATGAGTAACACACGTACAAATGAGCAGATTAGAAGTAGAAAGGAATAAAAAAAAGAATAAAAGAGGAAACAACAAACACTCATGATCATGACTCCAACAACACATCCTCCGAGTAAGGTGGTGGCACTTCACCTAGTTTATCTCCATGTACGCGGAATCGGTACAGACAAGTGAACTCGTCTCTTCCCCAGTTGTTCAGTATCCGCAACGCTACAATCCCAAAGTCAACACCTAGATCCTGGATCTCGTCTGGAACAGGGAAAGTCTGTACAGGGTTGGGCGCATGGATGTTGTAATCGAACGCGGCAATCCGAATATACATGGGCGACTTCGGAAGAGTCTTCGGATACTCCTCTTCCTCGACAGTCTCCCCGCGCTCTAAAGCCTCCGCCCTCAACCGAGTCTTCTCAGCCTTCCATTCATTGACCTTGGCAATGTTATCCTGCCCTTCAACCATACCCCAAACTTCCATCCGCCGAGGAGCACTTCGCATGTCAAAGGCAACCTCCTTCGCAACATGGTCGATAGTGATCTCCTTGATATACGCGGGAGCAGCAAGCACTACGCCAAGTTGACCAGACGAACCCGTGAATGGCCAACAATGACCGTTATGAGACTCGTGGTGAAGGGCGGTTATGGGCGGGCGACCAATGGCATAACCATCCCCGGTTATTGTCCCAAACACCTTGCCCCGCCAGGTTTGCGGTCGCAGTTCGAAAGTCGAACTTGTCAATGAGGGGATGATTCGTGCGCCGCTGGAATGCAGGGCAAAATCGGGTTTCGAAATGGTGTCCTTGTTATGGACCGCCACTGCAGATCCGACCAATTGTTCGATGAGTTTCGTAACGTCTTGCCCATCAGAGGATTTGATTGTTAAACCCTTCTTGCCAACATTCCACCATGATATGCCGGCAGCCGCGCCACCAGCTTTAACGGCCTCCTTGACACCTCCCTCGACGGTCCCTACCCGCTCCTCAAGGGCCCTAATTCTGCTCCGTGCGTCTTCGTCACTCGTAGGACCTTCCGATTTGGAGGAGCCCTGGGCTTGTACTTGGGCCTGGAGAACCTCTATCTCTTTCTTGACCGCTTGCATTGCTCGAGTAGTCGCATCACGATGCTGAGCTTCAGCTTCAAGGACTCTAGCATTCTCCCTTTGCACTCGAGACTCTAGTGAACCCAGCCGACCGGTAACGTCATTCCGTGAACGAAGATCATTGTCAACTTTGGCTTTGGTACGCTCACTCTCCAGCGCAAGTCCGGCTAGAGTGGCCTCGATCTGTTGTAAGCGAGAATTAAGTTCACCCATGTTTGAAGCCGGAATCTCGGGTGGAGTGTATGAAGGGCCGTTTGGAAATCGGGGGATATATCTGAGGATTGGCTCTTGTAAGACGTACCAGCCGCCCATGATAGTCAATCCCACTACTAAGTATCTCATAAAGGCGCCGGAAGAACCCTTTAGTATCCATTGCAATGGAACTAGAAGAGTTGCGCCCATGAAAGTGCCGAACGCTTTGCCACAAAAGAAGAACGTGTTGACCACAAATGTCCAGGCCCAACTAGTAACACCCACAATGCCATGAAAGCCAAAGTTGATCAAAGACCCAAGGAGCGCCCCAATGGATAGGCGACGAGGATCTCGAGGTTGATCAGGCTGGTTCTCTGGTATTGATGTTAACCCTTGTTCTGCATTTAATAGAGCGCCTTCGGATATAGGCGGAGCGTCTGGGGGTTGTGGATGGTAGGAAGCAGACCGACGTGATGTTGGAGCAGGTTCCCTTGCTTGAGAGGCTCGTGCCGACTGTGAATAACCTTTGAGCAACATACGCGATGATGACATGGAGAACAGCACACCTGTGAGTCCTCTTCCTCTTCTTCACCATCTTCGCTCTCTTCTCCAGCTACCGCACCTTTCGATGACTTTGATTTCTTCTTCCTTCTCTTGGTTTCGCTTATGGTCGGAAGAGTGGTCACGCGTCCTGCGTCCTTTTTCTTCGTCTTCCGTTTTCGGTTGTCATCGTCCACAAATTCTTCATCGGAATTCTCCATATCCGACTGTGTCGGCTTGTAAGCTTTGTTATCAGAGGACATACCTCCGCCTCGTCTGAGTACAGTTTTGCGGCGGGGCACGGCCTGCTGTTGATTCTGGAAGTCATGCTCCTCTGCAGAGTAGTCGTAACTGTCATTCTTGCCGTTAGTGGAGGGCTGCTCCACTGATGCGTCTTCGGGTTCGCGCGAAGGTTGACGGAGGTAGAAGGAGGCATTGGCAAGTGCCTTAGTAGCAAGTTCTGCAAACGGACTCCTGGCGCGCGCTCCAGCATTGTCTTCACCTTCGGAATCTGGGACCTGCTGTAGAGAGGCAGTTTTTCCAAGGGTGCTTGGCCGGGGTTGGAGTTTGTTTGGTGCAGTGTTGAATCGGTTGGGCGGCGCAGCTAGGCGACGCTGACTAGATGCACGTGAGGATTGTTCGTACTCGGCTGAAGTACCTCGATGATAGGAAGTATTTGGGCGCGATGAAGCCCATGAGTTGTTTGGATTGCCGGCCTGCATGTCGTAGGCTGCCTGGGTAAACGCGGTAGCGATATTAACTGAGGTATCTTTGACACTCCACTTCTCTGGACTATGTGGTGGTGACGTGAAGAGTTGGGGACCGCCTGGACCAGTCACTGCAGGAGCTTCGCCGTCGTCGTGATCGGGTGCAGCCCTGCGCTCACGTGCAGACGTTGGTTTTGAGGGTGATCGGGATCCAAGTAAAGGTGCCCTGAGGTAAGACCGAATTCAGTACCAACTTGACGCGAAACTGTCGCGCACGACGTACCCGTAGGTGTATGATGCAGGAACTAGTCGCTGGGGACTTGGTGGGCGGTTTCCGTTCGAGGTCGGTTTCCCGAGAAATGTACTGTGATCCAGACGTCTGCCTTGACCTAATGGTGTGCCCGCGAATGACATGTACTTGCAGGCAAACACGACGTATGAACGCAATTATCTGCAATATGAAAAAAAAAAACGAGGTAGCCGTGGGGCAGCAAGATGAGTGCAGAGTTGGTTGTGGTCAAAGTGTGGCAGATCTCAGCGTGTCGTCTTGTTATCATTTATTTGGTTGAATGCCTTGTATTTTGAAGACAAATACCTTTCGTCACAAAGACATCGTCCAAGAAGGCGGACAATGCCACTGTCAGACAGACAATGGCGCCATTAGCAAAGTATACTAAAAGTTACACTCAAAATACTTCTATCTACTCGTCGGATTCCCCAGCAATTATGACATCGTCTGGAATGAGCTGATTAAAATCTGAAAAATGACGAGGAGCGAAAATGACACACCAATCTTTAACACTGCCCGCACAAGCTAAGGAAAATCGGAGGATAAGCAGAAGGTCAAGAAACAGAAAAACCAGTTACCTGAGTTGCCAAGAGATATTGTTGTCGTTTTGAAATGAGTGGGTCATACACAAATTGCTCCTTCATGTCTACAGAGCAGTAGCCTCATGTGAGAACAAGAGTGAACAATGATGAGAAGGTCACTGACCGTTCTGACCCCGCCCGTTACAGTCGATACCAAGTCTGGAGTTACCTTCCTTGATCTGTCGGCTTCGTACGTCTGTCAAAGTCTCAATAGGCGACAGACCGCTGTTCTCTGCTAGCGCGAGAGGAACAGCATCGAGCGCGGACGCAAACGCGCGCATGGCGTACTGCTCGATTGATGGTATCTATCAAAGGAAGTTGCAGCCAAAAGTAATAGTGAACGGGTGCTTAGACACACCTCATCCGCTGCTTTTGATACCGCGATTGCACAACTTATGTCAGCGGCTCCTCCGCCATATACAACCCGATTATCCACGACAAGGTTTCGGACAACACACAACGCGTCGTGCAAAGCACGCTTTGCCTCGTCCACGATCTATTCATATATCAGCACGGCAGCCTAAAAGAAGGCCGGAAGACCCTTTACCATTTTGTTACTGCCTCGAACAAATATAGTCACCGCTCTAGTGTTTGCGCATTGCTCGATGACGAGCATTTTGTCGCGTGTCGTACCAAATGAGACTTCCCGAACAATACCAGCCTTGCCCAGCTTTTCAGCAGTAAGGTCTTCGAACCGTGGTACAATCCGACCTTGCGTCGCTATTGCAATAAGCTAGTGGTCCCATTAGTATGTCTGTGTCCACAAAATGCGGGATTCACGTACCTCTATCTCCGGACCACCGACCCATCTCACAGCAGGCAGCTCATTTTGCATTAACAGATGATTGGCCTCGTCATCGAAACCCCACTGACAGATCACCAAATTGGCGCCAGTATCTTTCACGCGCTTGACCATGTCGGTGAACTTTTCCTTTTCATACTCTCGAAGTTTCTTATACTCCTCCACGCTGGTGATATCTAGCTTGTGCTTCGTTTTCGGGCGAGGAGGCTCGAAGGGACATGTCAGGATAGCGAGGCGGGCATCCTTTACTGAATGAGGCATCTGTGGATGGGACATATCTTTGTCAATGAGAACACCCTTGATCAATTGGGTGTCAGCTAGTGAACCTCCAACTTTGCCGTCCACTTTGATGAGGTCGAAGGGAACGTCACGTCGATCAAGATCGGCCACTTGCAAAACAGCGTCCACAGCAATCTGAGCAAACTGCTGGTGTTCTTTGGACACACTACACGAGAATTGAGATGAGGAAGGTTGAGGTGCCCTAGGAGAAAACCCACATTTTGCTTCCAAGACTGGTCATGGCTGTCTTCAGGAGATTTTCGGTATTCTCTCTCGAATAATCCACCCGGTCAGAGATACGATCAAGTTCTTCGACCGCTACGGCACATGCACGATCGAATCCATCAGCGATTCGGATGGGGTGTATGCCCTTGTCCAAAAGTGCTTCACTTTGCTCTAGCAAAGCACCGGCGAGGACTAGAAAGATATGAGGAAATTTATACACGACAGGACCTGAAACGCACCAACGACACCGGTTGTTCCATCGCCAATTTCATCATCCTGGCTTTTCGATAACTGGACAAGCAGTTTTGCGATTTGATGTTCGACCTCCATCTGACCCAGAATCGTCGCACCATCATTTGTGACTGTTATTTCACCATCCGGTGATATAAGGATCTTGTCCAGGCCTATGTTAAAATATTACGGGACGATAATGCGAGAAGGGTCTAAAGGACATACCTCTAGGGCCCAAGGAGGTTCGTATAATGTTGGCGACTGTCCGAGCAGCAAGAATGTGCGACTAGAGATTCGCATGAGATGAAAGTTCTCTGTAGAAAGAAAACTGCATGCCTTGATTGCTTCTACACCATGGGATCGAGTTTTCTTGCCTTGTTCCCGAACGATAATGAAGGGTCGCCCGTACTTTATTAGAAGACATTAAAGACAGTAAAGACGCATACAATCAAGAATCTCACCTCATCAGTAGCATACACAGCCTGTGGTTCAGCCATTTCTTTCGCTGAACGATGTACGCGTTGAGGGGAAAGACAGAGCGCGTGACAGTGACCAACTGTGACACTCCAGCGTTCCTTACCACATCAGGTCGATACAACCTTCATCTTTCACTCCACGACCACTTTTTCGGACATTTCACCAAAACATATCCCATGGAACCAGAAGTCGATAGCTGGATCGAGCAGCTCAGCCAATGTAAGCAATTATCTGAATCGGACGTCAAAAGGCTCTGTGACAAGGTCCGTTTCACCGCCTCATCCATCGGCCTTGCTCTCAGATGAATCTGATGTTTTGGTAGACAAGAGAGATTTTGATGGACGAGTCGAATGTGCAGCCTGTGAGGTGCCCTGTCACCGTTTGCGGTGATATTCACGGTCAATTCGTGCGTCGTAGCTTTCATTTTGCGATTCCTTGTTCATAACGGCGCCATTCCCTTCTATATCTTCCATTCAGCACGACCTTTCAGAGCTCTTTCGCATCGGCGGGAACTCCCCAGATACCAACTATCTTTTCATGGGCGATTACGTCGACCGAGGATACTACTCTGTCGAAACTGTGACCTTACTCGTCGCAATGAAGCTTCGCTACCGTGACCGGGTGACCATCCTTCGCGGGAATCATGAATCGAGGCAGATCACGCAAGTCTACGGCTTCTACGATGAGTGCCTTCGAAAATACGGAAACGCCAATGTTTGGCGGTTTTTCACTGATCTCTTCGACTATCTACCTCTCACCGCCCTCATCGATAACCAAGTGCGTTTGTCTTCAATTTTGCTTTCCTGTCTCCCAACTCCCAGTGGCCGAGCATTTGTTGCTCGTGTGCATTGCAGGCGCTGCGCGGCCAGGGCGTCTGTCGCATGACAGATTGGATCCAGCTAACACATGATTTGACAGATATTCTGTCTACATGGCGGATTGTCGCCGTCAATCGATACCCTAGACCACGTTCGTTCCATCGACCGGGTACAAGAAGTGCCGCACGAAGGACCGATGTGCGACCTCCTATGGTCAGACCCTGATGACCGCTGTGGTTGGGGAATATCCCCTCGCGGGGCGGGATATACGTTCGGGCAGGATATATCAGAGGCGTTTAATCATAATAACGGACTGACCCTCGTTGCACGAGCGCATCAGTTGGTCATGGAAGGTACGTATTCTAGCTACCAATTACTATCACTAAGGCTTAGTGAGCTATACCGTATAGGCTACAGTTGGGGTCAGGACAGAAATGTGGTGACTATATTTAGTGCACCGAATTACTGTTACAGGTGTGGCAATCAGGCAGCCATCATGGAGATAGACGAAAAATTATCGTACAGCTTGTGAGTTGATTGATGGAGGCTACCCCGCAGACGCAACATACTGATACACTACGCCATTATAGCCTACAGTTCGATCCTGCGCCTAGAGCCGGGGAACCCCTTGTCTCACGACGTGTACCGGATTATTTCCTCGTGAGTACCTCCAATGTAGCTGGTACTGCTTCTAATGAGTCTCTGCAGTGATATTATATATACTTTCTACGTGTAAACCCATCAATATTGAGAGAGAGAAGTTTTCATTCAGCGCATGAACACTGTGTACAGCAGAATTCTTTCTTTCCAAGCATTCGTCATCTTCGGATCTGTCGTTACCTACAAGTTACCCTGATATCGCTATCTGCTGTCTACCCTCGCGCTCGTTACTTTCCGAATCGTTTGTCGTAACGTACGTTGGCACGCACATTTCATGATTCTTTCTTCGATTATTTGCTATGGACAGACGGCTGTGAGAAGTGCTACAATTAATAGATTCACTGGTCAAGGGTTCTTGTTTCTGGTTGATATTCAGTTTCTCTGTTCGAGCTTCTCAGCACTAATGCGTCAAAATACAACAGTGTTATTGTTACAACCAATGATGGTGTTCGTTCGATATAGCTACACGACTTTCTTTCTTTTACAGTTGTCATACAGCAGGTCCTCAGTCATACGTATCATCCGCTCAAATCTCCCTCGTTGACTTTCCCCTAACGACCGAGCATCAGCCATCATTATGATGCGATCATGAGGCACTGACGGATTTTGCGCCAGTACTAGGATCAACCCTCTTGAAGACTTTGGAAGTTTCTTGGTGAACCGTTCGCTTCATGACCGTCTCTGGCTGGTCGTCTTGATCCTCGAATCCCTGAGCGCTAGACAACGGTCCTTCCACTTCGTCTCGGGTATACAAAGCAAATGTCGGCTCCACTCGTTCATCCGGTGAGTGACGTGATGTCAAGTATTCGACAGTACGCTTCTGAAGGTCCGCAGGGAGGCTATTGTCAGAACGGTCTGCCTGAAGATAAGAGCTTAGTTTGTGTGAGGCAAATATAAACGATGGTCACCTTCACAAAAGCCTCCGAAGCGGTGGCGAGTGACTCATTCCATCCAGGTGCATTATCGAGGGGTGTGGATGTACTATGCTGCGTTTTCGAGAGATTGCGAAGTTTCTCCCTCTCGATGATCTGATTGGCGATATTAGACCAAAATTTCGTACAGACTTAGAAAGCCGAACATCTGGGTCATTGTCATGCATTGAACTGAAGGCTCGCTTAGCGAAAAAGATTAAACAGCAGAGTCTCTGTCGCTCACCGTGCGCCCAGCCTCGTTGAGACTACGCTCGTGCGGGGTAAATGCCTAATCGCATGCTTGCAGCTGTGGGACAACATGGCGGTAGTAGACAGAAGTGAAGCGATAGCAATTGGCTGTTTTTAATTATACCCACGACTTTATCTGAGACTCATATCCGTCTTTGGTCATCGAGGAGCGTGAGCGGAGAAACGACGTCATAAGATACTTTTGACAGACAACATTCATTTTCGGCCATCTTCGAAGCGATCAAAGAACTGCAAGGACATCAGAGTATCCTTACTAGACGTATTCACCGACGTCTGCTGAGTGATTTTGCACATTATCTGGGTCATTGTTGCACCGCTTCCGACGAACTTGTTCTCGTGTCTGCGTCACACGCTCAAGATAGACCAGTTCGAAGTTGTCTTAAACGTACGGAACAGAATAGAAAAGTACACATTAGTAGTCATTGATGTGGTCACCAGGACGTACAATATTAGATACACATACGCTATATCCAGAAAGATTACAAGACCCAAGTCGCCTCTCATTTCTTCAGCAGCTTCTCATGCAACTCGGCACCCTTCAATCTCGCTCGCAAATACTCCAGCCTAGCGTCATAACGATGGGTAACTTGTAACCGCCTTCGCTGTATGGCTGTCATGTCATCTTCCAAACCCACGGTCTCTGAAGAACGTATGCCGAGTGGCAAATGCCCCGAACTGCGTGAGAGACTGGTATGGCTGCTGAGGGTGGGACGGTTGACCGACAACAAAGATGTGCCCTGTGATGATACAGAAGACACGGACCCCTTGCGACGGATTGAATTTGGTCCGGACGATTTCTGGGAGAATGATTTGCTTCGTGATATGGACCACACCGCATCATTTGATGCCTGGTTTGTAATATGTCCCTCGGGGAGGAGCATCGACGAAGAAGCGACCTTGGTATGAGTGCCTACAGGAAGTGCATTAGCCATAGCTTGTTGCTCCGCCGCGCTGGTCTCCAGCTCATCAAAAGCTTTGAGCACCCGCTGACGCTCTGTTTCCAGTTCCTTGATGAACTGCCGGAGGCCCTTGGTGGTGGTCAGCCCTCCATCTTCGAAGATATCATCATTGATGGATGAATCGACCTGTGTGTGTGATGGCGGTGTAATGATACGCTTTGGATGTGTAGAACGGGTTGGGCTATGCGGGGGAGAGAAGGTTCCGGGGCTCAGAGTAGCCTTGTGCAAAGATATTGAGTAGGCGTCATTGCCAGAAGACGTCGTACGAATAGAGGTCATGTCGACGCTTTGTTTTCTGGACAGCATGCGCGGAATGAAGGCCCGCTTGAGGGGATTGCTGGACGAAGCTGCAGGGACATCCTTTGCAGGTTTCCGGCTGGTAGCGCGGCGGAAAAGACCTGTCACACTGAAAGAGACAGAAGGCTTGCTTGGGGAAGTCGGGGGAGGTGGAGATTGTTTTGGGATGGCTGATTGATTTCAATACTCGGTGAAATTTGAATGACAGAAAACTCACAGCGACCACGGCTAGTGACTTGCGGTGCTAACGGTGCTGCATCTCAGACCACGATGAGTGCAGATAGAAAGTACTCACGAGTGGCAGCTACCGATACGTGACGCGCATGTCTCTCAAAAACGTCCTGTCGGAGCAATCGGTACTCGTCGTCACTGCCGTTACGTTAGATATGACATAGCAGCAGAGTAGTAGACGCACTCGAGAAGCCCCTCCGAGTTGGCAGACGCAAGTTCGTTGAGCCGCTGGGCAAGGGACATGCTAAGGGAAGAAAGGAAAGGTGACAGGAGGATGACTAGGGGTTTTAAATAATAAATGTTCCTTGCACCGCGGCTTTGTTTGTCTGATGAGATTCGGCTCCATAAGAAAGAAGGAAGAGATCAGAACACAAATAGCCAAGTAGTGCTCCGCCCAAGAAGGCAACTCGTATGACAACCAAACTGACACCACTTCCTTCTTCCTTCCTACCGCCATGTCCAAGCCTGACCTCAATCCACGGACGGCCCACTACGAGTTTTTTGGTCCGCCTGGCGCGCTCTTTGTCACTCTCGCCGTCCCCATCACCACCTATGCCCTCTACTTTGGCTGCTCCGAAGAAACAGGGGGTTGCCCACCCACTTTGGCTGGTATCCCCGATCGCGTATCTCTCGCCGTATCAAGTCTAGAATGGTGGAAGGGTCTCTGGGATACCGAGGCTGCCTGTATTTACCTCGCGTGGTACGCGTTCTGTGTCATTGCGTGGGCCGCGTTGCCAGGCGATCAGATCGACGGCGTCACTCTGCGCACCGGGGAGAAGAAAAAATACAAAATCAATGGTACGTACGGGTGATTTATGTAGCCGCATACCTTTAACGTAGTCTTATAGCATTTTCCACTTTCCTGCTGGCAATGGGCATCACGGTCGGCATTATCCAGAAGAATGGCCCGGAAGCGTTCACCTTTTTCTATGACAAATGGGTCGGCTTCATCACTGCATCTCTCTTGATGTCTTTTGTTCAAGGTCTCTACGTGTATGCTATGTCATTCCGCCAAGGCAGGCTTTTGGCGTTGGGTGGAAACTCGGGCAACTTTATCTACGACGTGGGTCTGCATCTAGCTTCGATCTTCAGCAAGCTAATTAGCTTCTAGTTCTTCATTGGTCGCGAACTTAATCCTTCAATCGGCTCATTTGACATCAAATCATTCAATGAGCTCCGCCCCGGACTTATACTATGGACTTTGATTGACATTGGCATGGTGTGCGAACAAGCTGTCCGGAGGGGAGGCTTTGCCAACGTCACAGATTCCATGTGGCTTGTCCTTCTTTTCCAAAGCTGGTATGTTGTCGACGGATTGTATAACGAGGTGCGTTCCAAGACACACGTGTCAAACGCGCGATACTTAAAGGCGTGAAGCCCGCTATTTTTACGACAATGGATATCACTACCGACGGTTTCGGCTTCATGCTATCGGTCGGGGACCTTGCGTGGGTTCCATTCACGTATTCCCTTCAGGCGAGATATCTTGCATTCAAACCGGTTGAACTTGGCCCCCTCCTGACCGCCGTTGTCTTTTTGGCCAACGCGACCGGTTACTACATCTTCCGAACAGCCAACGGTGAGAAGAATGACTTCCGTAACGGAAAGAACCCCAAAAGTATGTCCTTTGCCTCTGAGACTCTATCTAGTTCTTGATAAATGGTGGTGTAGATCTGGAATATTTTACTACTGCCTCGGGTTCTAAATTGCTGACTTCCGGATGGTGGGGTCGCTCCCGACATCCCAACTATTTGTGAGTCCTGTTGGCCTCTCGGAACGCGCGTGATCTCACTGGTCATAGCGGTGACATTCTCATGGCGTTGGCCTGGTCGCTGCCTACAGGGTTTGATACGCCTATCACGTACTTCTATGTGTCGTATTTCGTGGTTTTGTTGATCCACCGTCAATACCGGGACGATGAGAATTGCAAGAAAAAGTGCGTCTGATCTGTTTACTTTTGAGAACAAGTAGACTGATCTGATGTTTTCAGATATGGAGAGGACTGGGAAAAATATAAGAAAATGGTGCCCTACCGCATCATACCATATGTTTACTGAGTGTACGAGTACGCTGGGAGATGTTGGGCTTCTTGTGGTTTCTCATTACGGTCTTGCTTTCAATAATGTACGAATATCCCTGTGTGACACTTGACGGAGATATAAATCAGATTGTGCAACCTTAAGATTAGCTTCGTCCTGTATGCAAGTATCGTCGAAGGTGTGTCTGGTGTGTCATGAATATGAAGTTCGGAGTATATTCTATGTGTGCGTCCTCTTCCTTCAATTCGCCTCCATCAGTCAAAGGATTTCTTAACTATTCATTCACAGCGTTGTAGTGCATTCACTAGTCAGTTTTTCTAAATAGGCCAAAGTCGAACTGTAGTCCGAGCGAGCGGAAGGCCATCCTATGTTATTTGATGTGTTCGCGACAACTGTATGAACTTTCTACTTCGATTTTGAAGGTACGAGAAGCCGGCATTGAAACAACACTGAACGAGTAAGAGCTTGGCAGCCAAAGGCGATATACAGGGCAAATGATGAGAGAATTCTGGTGTAAACAAAAGAACAGAAACTATAGTACAAAACAAGAGGTCCTGAGCTCTACCCTTCTGAGGCTCGCTCAGAGCGAGAGCCACCGACACGACCGGCCGTAATGCTGGGGTAGAACTGCGTTTCTCCAGGAGTTGGAAACACCGCCCCTGGTTCCAGTGTAAGTGGAGTAGCAAGGACAGTAACCTCCAACGACGTGACCTTGGTCAACTCAACCGCGTTCCCGCCGGCCTGAACCATTTATTGAGAACCCCAGGACAAATTTAAATGCTAATATTGGACTAACCATCTGCACACGCCACGACAACTTGTCCTTCAAGAACGGCACGACAACGCCCGGATCAAAGGACCCCAGTCTCGTTTTCTCTGCGATCCAGTTACTCAGATGGACGAAGCCTTGGGTGAGGACGGGTTGCTGGTCGGGGGTGCTACTGACGAAGGCAGAGTACCCGCCCACGTAGGACGGGGAAGACTTCCAGAGGTGGGGATCGTCTGGAACGTCGTCAAGGAAAATGAGCACAGAGAAGCTACCGTTGAGCTCGTGCGCGTTGGCGCGAATGCGAACGGTCCAGTCAATAACGGTGCGCCTGGAGGCATCATCTGAATGGGGCGCTGAGTTTTGAGTACTGCTCGTCATGGTGGGCACCAGCGCAAATGAAGCGGCTGTAGAGCTTCAGTATTGTCAATTTGTGCACACGTCCTCAAAGCTCGCTTGCAATAGGTCTCAGCAAGATTAGCCATTCGAGTTTCAGGGAAATCAAAGCAGCTTGCGAATGCGTCATAAGGTGCTGACTAACTTGACGTCATCGCGGCCCTTGCGCGCAGTCTTCTGTTGAGCTTTCCGCTACTTTCTTTGCTATGTAGTCCGCCCGTTCGTTTCCTATAGTAGCCTTGTGCTCCGGACACCGAGAAACCTCGCCTACAGGGTTTGATACGCGCGCCTATCACGTACTATGTCTTGTATTTCCTGGTCTTGCTGATCCACCGTCAACTCCAGGATGTACGTCTGATCCGTTCATCTTTGAGAACAAGTAGATTAATCTGCCAGAATATTGAGAAGAAAATGGTACCCTAGCATCATACCATATGTGACTTGCCTGGAACGAACGACAGATCTGAGTGTTTGGGTACGCTGAGAGATGTTTACTTAGCTTGTCTCGGTTTCTCATTACGATCTTCCTTTCAATGATGAACGCTCTTGTTCAACAGTTGACGGAGATATCAATCAGATTGAGCGATTCAAGCTCCATTCTGTATGTAAGGACCGACGAAGGCACGAATCGGAGGCTGCCAGCAGACTAACGAACAGCCGGCTGAATTGAAACTTTTTCATTGGGGAAGGTGATTTGAATGCTCAATCACATGTGATATCCTAAGCCGGCGCGTCATGAATATAAAGTCGGTAGTACATTCTGTGACCGCGTTCTCCTCTTTCCATCCACCGCCATCATGGGCAAGCCACTCGCAGGCTCTACAACCAGCCTCACCGTTCGCGACAACCGAACAGGAAAGACATATGAAATTCCGTATGTCACGTCGGCGATGATGTCAATCCTCCAGGTTCACCTTTCTGCGTAGAATCACCAACAACAGCATCCCAGCGACCGCCTTCAGAGCGATATCTGCTCCCAGAGGTGCGGGAGATAGAGAGGAAGATGAAACCGAGAAAGGGTTGCGTGTGTCTGACAAGGGATTTTTAAATACTGCGGTTATGCGCAGTCAGATTACCTACATTGATGGAGACGCTGGCGGTTTGTCTTCTACTCCCATCATCTCTCTTTTCTCTGCTAAGTGAAGCCTCCCAGTCCTCCGCTACAGGTTCGTGGCGTGAATACATGACGTCTAATAATTCTCACTCTAGCTTAGAGGATATCCGATTGAAGAATTGGCCGTCCATTCGTCTCATCTGGAAACAGGCATGGTTTTCGCTTGGACTGTTCTAGCTGACGTGTCTAACCATGCTGCATCTGTAGCATACTTGTTGATTTATGGCTCGCTGCCAACTGCATCCCAGCTCCATGTCTTCGAGAGCGAGGTTATGCACCACAGCATCGTCCACGCTGACGCCGAACAATTTTTCCGTTCTTTCCGGTAGAATTTCTCCCTTTCCTTTGCTCGTGAAATGTCACGGCTGACAGCTGGGCAGGTATGATGCACACCCGATGGCTATTTTGACGAGTGCTTTAGCCTATCTGGGCTCTTACTACAAGGAAGCAAATCCATCATTACGAGGTAATATTCTGTCTGTCGAATATATCCCCGTTGACTGACATGACATCTTAGGCCAGAATCTGTTCACAAGAGGTTCTAAGGAGTCTTTGGCTGTGATGGACAAACAAATCTACAGGCTCATAGGGAAGGCCACCACGCTCGCTGCGTACGTGTATTCTTACACCAAACCTCTTTCTTTTGATAACGAATGTGTCATCTAGCATGGCATATCGTGTCCGACAAGGTCGTGAGTTTGTTACGCCACCTACTGGACTAAGCTACACCGGATCGTAAGTTCTATAATCTGTGTGTTCAAGCAATTTTCACGGAGGTTTATGCAAGTTTTATGTATCAAATGGACCATCTTGGACAGGAGGACTACGTTCCGCACCCCGTACTGGAAAAGGCCCTGGATGTTCTGTTCTTACTTCACGCCGATCACGAGTTAAATGCGTCAGCGACTACGGTCTTGCAGACGGGTAGCTCATTAGTTGATCCCTACTCTGCCATCACGTGCGTTCACAACCTTTCGCTCCCCACGTTTTTTGTTGTCTGACCATGTTTCAAGTGCTGGATGCGCATCTCTGTAGTAAGTCGGTCTGCCCTGCTTCGATCTAGTGAGGGAAGTTAACGCAAACAAACAAGTGGACCACTGCATGGTATCCTCGTCAGTTTCATGATGTCCTTTCCCAACTCATCATGGTCTAGGTGGCGCGAATGAGGCTGTCATCCGGATGCTTATATCTATCGGAAGGTAGAGCATATTCTGTGACAACGTTTCTGTCCTTATCAGTATGTACCCTCAGCCCATCCAATGTCCCGGCGTTCCTGGAGGCAGTAAAGAGGCGGGAACAGGTTCTTTCAGGTTTCGGACACAGGTTCGTGAAGAATTGTCTACCGCGGCCATGCTTTAATTTATATCTGTTTAGGGTTTATAAAACTGTACGTCGTGTTTGTCCATCTATATAGCGGAATATTCAACCCTCCATGCAGTCTGATCCACGTTCCTTCATCGTGCGCAAAACGGCGGATGAAGTCTTCAAAGTGTGGGTCACTATTGCCATCCGGGGGTTTTCTATTTGTTGATCGTATGTTTGGCACATAGAACGGGAAAGGACGAACTACTGGAGACGGCTATGGTGCTCCACGAGGCGGCGATGAAAGATGAATACTTTATCAAAAGAAAACTAGCCCCGAATGTCGATTTCTGGTATGTCTGTCCGATCTAGTTTATCACATAAATTAACGTTGGTCTGCAGGAGGTGCGTAATGTACGTGATCGAAAAATAAAATCTACTCACTATGATTCGTTGAAGTGGGCTGATTTACCGTGCCATGGGTATGTTCATGGTGCACCCCGATCATCGTGAATATTGATCATCGTTACAGGGTTCCCCCTGGACTTTTTTCCCGTGCTGTTTGCTGTGCCACGAGTAGTTGGGTGGCTGGCCCATTGGCGACAGGTAGGCTGCAGGCAGGTCGGTGATCGCAATCATCCGGGCTTATCCGCGATTGTTAGATGATGCTCCAAGAAGGAGGGGTAAAGATTTGGCGACCTAGACAGGTGCGTGCATGCCAGTAATGCAACATCCGATGAAGCTGACGTTGCCCAGATCTATGTCGGAGCAGCCAAGCGCGCGTATGTGCCTCTCGACGCACGGGTGCCTGTGGAAGGGCTGAAGGAAACGCCTTCCCCCATTGAACACTCTGGGTCAGTGCTGGCATCTGATGGTGCCCATGGTGACTTTGCTAAGAGTCTTTCAGGATTTCGAAGAGGACCTTACTCGCCTCGTTCAAGGGTCAGAAAACGAAGCTGTAAGAGCAAAGCTGAGCTCCGGGGTAGGGGCTACTCCTTTCACGATGTGTTTCATTAGAACAATGCCAAGGGTTCGCTACGGATCTGGTGTGATCAAGCCCGTCGGAGTTGTAAGCCGTGATGGAATTTGGATATGTTTGGCTCGCTTGCCGTCTGGCTTGCTGGTTTCCTTGTCCCTTTCCCTTTATCCTCTTACCGTCCTCCTACCCGTTCTTGTTTGTACCGCCACTTTACTCTACATCCCGCGAAGATGTTCCCCACACTCTTTACTCTTGCGCTCGTTCTTGTCTTCAACGGTGTCGTTGCTGATTTCACTGTCTGGGCCCCATCCACCGTCGCTCAGGTTTGTTGCATTCAAACCACAAGGCGTTTTTGGTCAGCTCAGTTTTATGACAGTGTGAAGAATTCAGTTTCGCGTGGGACTCCACTGCTTTCCCCATTGACGCCGCGCTCGTGAACCCTCAGGATCCTTGCGGCGACTTCCTGTAGGCTTTGAATCTCCTATGATTTAACAATTTATGGAATGGTCATTTAGTCAGGATTATGGTTCTAATAACTGGGGTAACTCTTTGAATGTTACAGCGGCTGTCGCTGCGGGTACCTCAATCCAGATATCCTTGGTCGACAGCAACGACAACGAAGCCTGGAGTGGAGTGGTCAGTTTGCCACTGCTGAGCCCCGTCCCCTTTCTCAAAAATTTATTCTGCAGATTACTGTCACGGGAAGTAGCGACGCCAGCTGCCTCGGTGGTTCGTCCTCGTCCGGTGCCTCCTCTACCGCCTCCAGCACCTCCTCGACGGCTTCCGGCACCACGTTAGTTACCATCGCTTGTTTTCTTGTTGCGATTGTTCTGACTAGTGAACAGGTTGGTCGTCGCCCCCGGGTCTGATGCCAAGGCCTCGTCGACGTCAACGTCCGCTTCGTCGTCTGCCACATCCGCTGGTCCTTCTGCACCCGTCGGAGCCGTCGGAAGCGGTCCGGGTTCAAATGGCGCGAGTCGCCAAGTTGCTGCACCCCTTATGATCCTCGGAGCCACACTCACGGGCTTCCTCTTATCTCTATAATGATACCCAGCCGGTCGCCTAAGGCTTCCTTGCACCTCTTTTACCCGTACTATTTTTATTCAAGTAACACTAAGTGCTACTCTTTTTCCCCTTTATTTTTGCTGGTATCTTTGCAGGGTGTGTGGTATAATGTTGGTTCTGGAGCTCAAATATCTCGAGATGTGACGGTATCGAACTGGTTCACCTGTTGCGTGTATCTCCTGGTACACCCTCTCCTTTATATACTCTTACAGCCGGTGTTGTGTTCATTCATGTAGTAATTGTACATAGTTCAATGCTTTATATGTACGACCGGACTGTGTCCGTCCGCCTTTATTTTTCTTTTGTTACTATGGGTGATCAGCATGTGCAACTGAGCCGAGATATGCAAATTGGGTTGTTCGATTCATAGCCATCACTTTTTTGCCTGAAGGATTTTTATTCTAACTAAAGAGATGTATGCTATGAAAGCTATAATTTTATTCAAATAGCCTCAGGGAATGCCAAGATATGGTGAAAACGTCAAAATTGGCCCTTGTAACAGGTTGACGCTGGCAGTTCGCCCTGTACATGGGATCTTTACATCATAGCGCACAAGTTTCAGATGCATGAGAGGATAGGAACGCAGTCAAAACAAATATTTCATGCTCGTGCAGACATCAGATGTGACAATTTGAATCTCCGCCTGCCGGCGCCCGCCACCTGAAGACACGGACTTCATGTCACACGGAGACGCTGCCGTGGCGGACTTTAAAGATTTACTGTGACACTAGCTGTGACAGTCGTTTGCATATGTCGAATTTTTGGCAACTCTCACTCGGCATCTGGCCGACACAACCACCATGACTTCTACAACCGTAAAAAAAGGCTCAAGACTTACAAGAGGTTTTCGAAGCCTCTGTAAAATTATAAGGGATAGGTGTTAATGTATCATGCTATAGAAAATCGTTTGTCTGATATTTGCATATCCCGGCTACTCATAGTACTGTTGTGATCGCACGAGATCAGCGCGCCAATAAAACTTTCCACCTTCGTTCTGTACTACCATCAGCATGACTTCATCGACAGAACACTGGCATACAATGTGTGTGTTTTGTATCTCATACTCTGTACTCAACCGACTGAATAGTCAAAGATCTGTGCAGATACCACTCGTGTCACCCAAACACGCTGTGATTGCCAAGCAGACCATTGAGGTCGATCCAGAACTACAGCCTCAGGCAGTGAAACGTACACTGTCCGTTGAGGGTAACATTCTGACTGCGTAGGTCGTCTTCTTTGCCACCGCTATCTCCCTGATCGGTGGTTTCTAGAAAATTTGAAACTCTGACCGTCCGACTGGCTCGTTTAACAGTGAATGGCTTCTTGGAAAATGTAGATCTTGTCGTTCGCACCCTAGAACAGTTCGGCGAAGACGCAGAAAAACGTCCTTGAATATGCGGTAGTTAAATGGACAAGTGGTCGGATGTGCTACACTGCTACAACTGTCAAGATGATGGTGCGATAGAATACTACGACAATGATCCGGTTGCACAAGAAATTACTCCTTCGATGCGGCCTCTTCCTCAGCTTTGGCCTTTTTCTTCTTGTTCTTCTTGTTCTCTCGCAAGTTCCGCGCGAGGAGGGCTTTTAGCTCCTCATCTTCGAGTTCTTTCTCCGTTTTAACGAGTTCGGGCTTGTACCAGATGGGTGGCTGGCTGATAAGCGAGGGACCAGCAGGCAGGAGTGCAATCGTGAAGTGGAAAGCAGCGACGAAAGTGTTTGAGGGAGTGTAGCTGATGGAAAGTCAACGGTCGGGAACTACCTACTGGCGACTTCGGTAAGGACTTACATCACTTCATATGGCTTGACCAAGCTGTGTTGCACGGCCTCCTGCAAACCCATCCGGGCGCGTTTCTCGTCCTCAAGAACACGCACGTTGAACGGGAAAGCACCAGCCTTCTTCTGTACCTCTGAGAAGACGGCGCGAGATGTTTTCATTTTGAGTTGATACGTGATCGCAGAATCGCGTTGGAAGAGGGTCGTTCGAGTTTCTTCGTTCCTTGCCTGTAACGCCAACGCCCTTGGAGACTCTGTGGAGAATAGAAAGACAGATTCACTAACCTTGCCATCGTCACCCGAGGATATGAGAATGTCAATACCATACACTTCGCCCTCAGCGAACGTGACAGCCTCAAAGTCTCGCTTCTGGGCTTCACTGGGGTTGAGGATGATGCGCTTCTTGCCGTCAATGAGATTCTGTTTCTGTTCACAGGACAGCATACCTATAAGGCATCAGAAATTAGGATCGATGTACAATCAAGCGAACATCTGATACCTTCAACAGGCTTGCAGTCCCACGTCGAGGCGACACTTGCAACGGCTTCCGTAACTGCCCAGTTTTTGTTTCCCACTTTGACAGTCCGCATAGCGATTTCCGCCGCATGCCAAGCGGCTTTAATGACATCCGCCCGGCGTCCAGTAACAGGGTTTTGGGGTGATGCACCAACAACGATTGTCTCAGCGCTGATGGATGCGAAACCATCGATGTGTGCCCCAACATGGATCTTCACCACGTCGTCTTTGGCCAGAACTTGTTCAGATTGAGAATCCGAGCTGAAAAACAAAGGGGGAACCACAAAGGACACGTCAGGCCCAAGGCGATCTGCAGGAAAACTAGGGAGCAGAAACTCACGCTAGTGGTGAAAAATGAGCAACACAATTGTTGACTGAGATGCAGGTTGGGAAGGCAAGACCTGGAAAGGTAATTCAGCAAGATTTTACGAGATGGCCACGAGCTTGACACACCCTTGGGAACCTTGACGCCCTTGACCGCCTTGTTGTACACGGCTCCAGTGCCTTGCTCAATCAGCTTGTCTCCTTCGATACAGAGATCAATGATTTTAGCTCCTTCGACAGAAAGCTCAATGAGCTTCTTCATAACTTGGTGAACGATATCCGCAGCCGTCTGCAGCGAGTAAGCAGTCAGTCCCAGTTTTTCTCACTTTTGCGAGTGACATTGACGACGAACCTTGTATTTGGTTAAATCTGCCTCCGCTGTTGAGGGAGCAGCCTTAGTAGCATCAACAGCAACAGCGGGTTTCTCTTCTTCGGCCATTGTAATTTTATGTGGATTCGTTCAAGAAGAAAAAAAGATGAAGGTCGTGGAGAGATCTGGGAACCAATTGAATTTGAACGGTTACCGTATTGGGATGTTGACGCTGTCATCGTTCTCACAGTCGATGGATTCACAACCGTCGGGAAGGAAAATACAGCATTGCATCGAGTTGAATAATTGAAAATCTACTTTTGCATGCAAAAAATCCTGAGTAAATGGTATTGGTAGTATTACAGTCTACGTAAGACGCAGACACCTAGTCTTGGGATATTACAGTGAACAAGAATTTCCATGTACTTACAAGTTGGATCCGTATGTATCCGTCCACAGATTGATACTTTATAGCCGATGAAATATAGATAGCAATGCTCGATGATGTCGAAAATGGAGGCGCAAGAGAAATGTCAAAGGAGGCCGTATCAGGTCAATATCGATTTTATCGGGGTTTCCACGCTACAAAGCCTTTCAATGCCCTGCACAAGTCAGGACTTGATAAGGCTTTAGAAGAGTTAGTTCCTTCCGTAGGCCTGATGTCAACGTTGTCTCTCCAGATCCGCCAATCAGGCCGTTCTCCGACAGGTTCTGGCCATGATAGCTCGAGGGCAAGATAGTCCCGCATGCCAATGCGATCCATCATATCGCTAAGAGATTGGATCAGGGATCGTTCCAAAGCAATTCCCAAATAACACCCACTTTTGCCAATTCGCCCACGCACTATCAAAATCTTCCCTGACGGACGTTTGCTGGGTTGTACGGAAAGCTCTCGGAGTCCGCACTACAGGAGGTAGTTCGGGAGCAAGCTGAAGATGCTTGTATTCGTCCCAGATGGCCTCCTTGCATGCCATAATGGTTTGCACAGTTTTAGCAAGATGCATGCCTGCCCATGAAGGTACCGAATGGGATGCGATAGATCGAAACGAGATATCATCCGTTTCGTTGGATCGCCGGGCATTCTTGGTAGACTTCAGGGCGAACTGGGAATCCAAGTCAATCCAGCTCAAGGAGTGGACATTTCTTGGTCCGCTTGTGCCATGTGCAGATGATCGGGAATTGGGAGGGAGGTCGATGGAAAGCGTCGGATGTGTTTGAACGTCCGTAAAGCAAGACGAAAGGTAAAATGGAAGGACCGAAAGGAGCTGCGGTGCTAAAAATCGCCTCGAAAGCATCGCTTCCCAAGCTGCCTTAAGCTTGGAGTGATCTCGAGGATGGCCGGCCAGGTCATGATAATGGTCCGGACTCGGCTCGGATGTATCCACAAGGGTTGACAACGTGTTGGACATGCGCCTTGTACGGTCGGGAGTTTGTGAAGAATATAGTGTGTGGGACTCGGAGGTTGGATGCTCCTTCAGGGTCTCAAGCGTTGATTTCGACTTCAAGCTCAGACTAGACGTGGAGCCTTCATCTCGAGGGCTTGCCGACAGGGTAGTCGAGGAACGAGTTGAGTAGGTGTCCGAAAGATTGGTGTTTATGGACACGCCGGGCCGCGTTCGAGGACGAACAGGTCGGGGGCAAGGAAAAATCAAATCTTCCTCTAATAGCTAAAGCCCAGACAAATCAGCTTTTTGCAAAAGTATGCAAGATAACGAGGCGACGCACTTCGATCGGAGCACCGGGCTTCATTACGCGTGAGACTTCCTGTCAGTATAATTAGGCAAAGATTGGAGATTATCAATCCTTAGATTCATACCTCCAAGACATACTGCCACTAGAACAAGAATGTTATGCATAATAATGGGTTTAGTGAAAATGATCGTACCTCATCCTCGGGTACTCCCAGGCCAATGCGCGCCACTCGTACGAAATCAAAATGGTCGGGTGGAAAAGGTAGCCCGTCAAGTCTACCGTCAAGTCAGAACGGTCTAACGCCAACGGAAAAATACTCACAGATTGCCATGTAGCCACTTGACACGACGAGCCAAGTCTTTGTGGCTGTCTATCTCGTAAAGCCTCGGTTGTATTTCTTTCAGGTCGAACCCAATGACCGTACTGGACTGAAAAGAGGACTATGAAGCCTTCGCCGGGCGCAGAAGTGAGGGGTCGGACTCACGGGCCAGTACTTGGCAGCTTCTATCGCCCAATGACCGCTCCCACACCCCAAGTCAAGCACCAGAGCAGGAGGTTTGTCAAATTGATGCATAGATATGCTTCTTCTGCAGCAACTGACGAAAAACATATGGTCCCATATGTCGCTGTAAAGCAAGTATCATTTAGATTCCGAGAGAAGACAGACGCGCCGTACAAGTTCAGCATTTCCGTATTGTAGTCGAGAGGGTAGGGCACGTCCCCTGGTCTACGCCTGCAACTACGTTCTTTCAGAAGAAGAGCCTCGACGTCCTTGACGGCGGGGGAGACTGCACTTGAATTCATGGGGGGAAGGGAAAAAGAATGTTTGAAATGAATGGAAGTATATAACCGAGGCAAATCTCAAGATCTTGGCCAAATCTTGTCGCGAAAATACAGGTTCGTCCGGTTCAGTCAACCCATGATGGCCGCTGAATTCTGGAAATCCGCCGAAATCGGTCCGGACATGTGCAACTCATTTTGGAAATTATCTGACACGTGCTCCTTCCCCCCGACGGCGCCGTGTTCCACCTATTCTTTCCGTAAACCATGACACTCATTGCCAGGCGCGCCGCCCGCATCGCCTCTGCCACAAGACCTGCTGCAGCATTTGCTGTACGGTCGAGGGCATATGCTGCTGAGGCAGCCAAGGACCCAGAGATCGATGACGACTACCCAAAGGTTGCCAATGTTTCGCGACAGTATCTTCCTGCAACAGGCTGGCAGGATCCACTAACGCGGCGCAACTTCGGTGACCCCGTATGTCTTCGTTTTTTGGACTCATTTTTTTCCATCTCGTGTTCATTTGCCATGTAGGTGCATGAACAAGATGAGCTGTATTCCATGTGGGGTCCAGACATTCCCACCATCGCGCCGCATATTGCCCTGCGCCACTTCACCTACGCAGTCATCTCCTTCGTCTCTTTCGGCTTCCTTGTGAAATTCGCCCTGACGCCAGAGATGCCCGCCATTCGCCGCCAGTATCCGTTTGGTGGTTTAGTGACTGAGCTCGGTGGTATGGATGCAAACAAAGTTTGTTATCTAACAATATATGGCATGCAGTTGCTCAATGATTTTTCTCAGGCAAGGGTAGAGGACGAAAGTGATGTGGACTAAGATTGGCACATCTATGACATAGTACTTTTCCACAAACGAGAGATAGCTGATGAAATCGACAATTCATACTCGGTGACATTGGCCCCCACTTGCCCGACTGAATTCAAGTACCCGAGCAACGTTTGGCATTCACGGGTGCCTTGGTATCTGTTCGGTCTTCGGTGGGCATTTTCACCAACTAGCCACATTCCTGCCGTTTGCCTCGCCTCCTCGGTTTTATATAGTGTACCTACGACGAAACTCTGTAAGCTTCAATAACAGATATTATAACTTGGCGTATCTGGCTAGTTTAGTGAGTGCGCGAACCTGTATAGTATAAGCAGCATGGCGCAGTGGTAGCGCGCGGGGCCCATAATCCCGAGGTCACTTGATCGAAACAAGTTGCTGCTATAATATTATTTTGTTATACTTTTTCTTTTTCTTTTACAAATTTCTTTCCATAATACTTGAGTCTTGAATCTTGCGTATATCGAGATTCGAATCAAGAGTGATTAGAGGATGAAATCATCTATTTCTACTACATTAGTGTACCCTTGTATATAGGCTTTGGCTTTGGGCGTGGCCGAAGTTGGGCAGAAAGAGGTACTTCAACTGTGGTAATAGCTTCTTCTCGGAAATTGACATCTTCACTAGAGGAATGCTCTACTGTCTTCCTCGTACTGCTGGATCGACCACGGCCTCGGCCTCGTCCGTGCCAATGCGAAGTGAATTCACGTCCTTTCTTTCCCTTTGTACTTTTCGGTTTCTTCTTTACTGGTATACTTTCTTCCTCATTGTCGCCCGAATCCGATCCCTCATCAGCGGACCCAGAAGGACCGACAGCAGCCTTTCTCTTCTTCCGAAAATCTGAAACTACTTGCTGCAAACGTTTACTGGCATAGGCTTGCCTTCGCCTAGGCGCAAAAGTTCCGCTTCCCGCAGCAACATCAAAAAATCCGTTCAGGTTGCCCTGTCTATTCAATGCTGCGGCCTGTAAACTCGGATGTAAAATTTCATGCATCCTGCTGGCCAAATGACCAACGTACCTGACCACGCTTTCCCATTTTCTGGATGATAGGAACCAGCAAGTCATCAACTTTGCTTTGTAGCCATCCGAGCTCTTCGTGGAGAAATCTATCGGGAGGGTTGAACATTTCCGATGCAATCTGTACCGGAGAAGAAGAAGTTACCCGCGCAGAGCATCAAGATCCGGTAGGCCCCATTTGAATGGCTCATCAGACTCGTCAACGATAGGGTGATAGTATGCGTCCCTCTAAAATTAAGACTCAGATATTGGTTTCAAAAAATGATGAACGGGCTGACCACAGCAGGGTTGGGCCATTCACTGGACAGATACAGATCCTTGAATTTCTTCTTCTGTGAAAAACGAGGTTGAGCCAATAAAAATAAGAGGACGCTCGTCTGCTTACGAATCTCTTGCGAAAGGGAGACTGATTGTCTTCCTCCCTATCTCTGCCTGTTTGAACTTTCAGCCACCACTCTTTAAATTTATGAAGCCCGCCATCTCCTGGGAATTCTTTCAAGAGTTCCATGGCGACGACAGGGCCAACACCAGGAAGACCGTCCACATAATCACTTCCCAAAAGATACGCTAGCCTCACGAGGGTGCCCCGATCGAGACCAAGCTCTCGGGTAAGATCGCTGGTTAGAAAACATTCGACCGTCTTAGACTGATTGAACATATTCTTGAAAACGCGCTGACCGCCGAACAAAAACACATCCGAGTCGTCCGTAATAATACCGTCTACCAGCCCCAACGCGACAAGTTCCGCACATTGAGCTTCCGCTTCCATTGGCGCGGTAATATATGGAATGCCGAAAAGACGCAACATCATCTACTCTCATTTTTTTTCATTTGTTCTTTCTTTTTAGAAAGCGGAAGCTGTACATACCATAATTTGGTTGACCATCTGCTGATTCACGTCTTCTGAGTCTCGCATGGCGGCTTTGCGTTGCTGATCCAAGGCCTTTATCTCGTTGTCAATTTCACGACGGACATCGTTGATGTCCCTGCCTTTGACTTGCGAGACGAACCGAGCAAAGTCACCCTCTTCCGCATCAGGGTCCATCTCTTGGGCGGCATCCCAGTTATCGATGGGCGAAGATGGTCGAGACTTATTGGCAATGTCGGGAGAAGATGAACGAGACGCGTCCGAAAGCGGTTCGAACGTCTCCAGTCCGAAAGTATTGCGAGATATTAGGGTTGAAGGGTCCGGTTCTGGATCGATATACTCTAAGTGTTCATTGACGGTATGATCCTCGCCGTCTATGGAAACAAGATCTTCGGCCGCATCAGGAACAAAAAGCGGCTGAATTTGAGATTGAGGCGAGTCCGGCAGCGTTGGGTACTCAAGAGCTGTAACCTCTTCCATAACTGATTCATCTTCGTTCATCGACTGGGTAACGGCAGGATTTCCCGCTGATAGTTGCGAAGGAGAGGGTGAGTGTAGGGGAAGATCAGCATGCTCCATGATACCGAAGCGATGTCTTGTTGTTGCATCGCCCACTATCTCCGTGTCCCTTTTTTCTGAGGGCGTAGAAGGCAAGGGCGGATGCATTGAGGGCGGAGTCATTGTAGGCGAAATTTGAGGTCCAGATTGAAGATATTGCATGCCGGACAGGAGCAGCACAGGCGTCCCAAAGGCTGATAATTCTTCAGCAGGGTCGAGTGTCACTGCTTTGACCACGGGCGCAGGGCTGAGATGGGATGATGTGGAATACGATGTAATGCTGTCCGGAGTTGCAGTGACAGTCGGCATCGAATGCGGTCGATATTCCACTTTAGATGTAGACGCGAAACGGTTATCATCTATGTCATCCTCAAATGCATACAAATCTTGCGTTGCAGAGAAGTAAGGAGACGGCGGGCCGGTTACTGTATATCTATCATCAAGGGACCGTTGGATTGCCACTGCCATCTGTTCATCTTCTGAGGCGCCATCGATGTCAGAATCGTCGCCTTGCTGGAATAGAGGGGCCTGGTGGGACTTTATCGGCGGTTCGGGTTTCATTGAAGATGCCTGAGTCTTGCGGCCGGCTATGGCACTCAAAGCCATTTCCCTCTGAAAGGCTCTCAGATCAGGGTCGGCTTGGGTATTTCCTGGTCTACAAAATCAGGAAGGAGGAATATCCTGAAGAGCAGAGACTTACATAGGAACCTCTTCCATGTCATCTTCGTCATCATCGTCGTCCTGGTCAAGAACGATCGGCTTCTGTTTGGTTCCATCGTCCCGAATGCCAAGGATCCAGCCACGACCTTCCCCTTCATTCTTGATGAGCATATATTCTTTATTACGTTCACTGGCAATGCGGACGGGTATGGAAATATGAGCCTTTCCTATGCTATCTGTCGTCGTAAGAAGTTGCTGGGTCAGAGTGTTCCTTTGCTGCAAATTCTTGATTTGCTGTTTAGAAAAGTCCAAAGGTGTAGAGGCGCTCCTTAGCATTTGCTGTAGTCGTGAATAAGAAGTCTGGCGGGACTTGAGCCGTAGGTCGCCAACAATCTCATATTGCACCTCTGTAGGAAGCTCACGAAAGGCGGGGGAAGTGACATCGAAATCTTCGGGCCGCATATCCTCAATGAACACGCGCAGCTCTTCCTCGGTGGCCAGGCGAGGATCTGGTTCTACCGAACGCGTTGCCTTGGCCACTCGTTCTTCCAGATCTACTTCCGGGAGCTTGTAGGGATCATGATCATATATCTTCTTCTTCGTTGGTGAGGCTTGAGCAGAAGCGGGTGCCGAGTCTTTTCTAGGAGAGGACTTGGGCATAGACGGATCAATATCTTCGAGATACACGGTATTCTCATCCAGCACTACCGGACCTTCAGGAGCCTTTCCTTTGGAGGATCTGGTTGGCAGGTCAGTCCAATCAACACCGAATGAGAATATATCAGCATACCGTGCTCCTTTGACATGATTGAGAGCTTCTCTTCTCATCTGCGCAGCCAGAATTCTTTCAGCCAACTTGGCGTGACTTGCGGCAGCACCACTCTTCTTCTTCCTGCGTTCAGTCTAAAACAATGTAACGTCCATCCTGAATTTTGCAGTTGGTTCTGCTCACAAGAGTTGCTTTCTTCAACGCGGGTGCGCCTCCATCAAAGACGAAAACGGGTTTCATGCCGTAGAAAAGAAGCTTGCATATTCGACGAAGGAAACCGAGGACATGGGCGTTCGTCAAAGCGCGCCCGTCCTTAGCTCGCATGGTGGCTTGGAACTGGTAGATCCATATACTTGAATCAATGGCCATCGTCTTGCCCTCCATTGTTTCTAGCCTGTACATTATTCAACACGGCAGAATTGAAATATAGATGGACTACATACATGACTGGCCTTCCAACAGGCGTCAAAAGGTTCCACAGGGACTTGACACCCATTTTGAGGTAATAGTTACCTTAAAATCGCCCGCAACGATCGCATAGAGCACAGACCAAAGAACGTCGCAAGACTCAGATAGAGTCAATTGGCACGTCCTTTTCGGGAAAATGACATGGCATACGGTCCGATCTGTCCGGGCATTCGTCCCGCCTTTCTCCCTTCAGAACCCACAAGCTCGAGCACTCTTCCAAAAGACGTAATGGAATTCAATTCTGTATCGTCTCCGAGCACAGCGAAAGGAGTAAACGCTCTTTGCAGACGGCCACCAAGCACCAATCGCTACCACTACCTTTTCCTGAATTTGGAACCTTCTCACTATGTAAGGAGCTTGTTTTCTCGTTTTTATCTGCTTTTCTAATAGCATTTTCCTTGTAGGTCGCAAGGAGACACTGTAGAATTACTTCCACGCAGCAACGATTGTCATTTTCTGCACGATGAGCAGCAGATGCGAACTATCCTCCTCCAGACCCAATGCCAATTGGACATGGCCGAGAGGCAAATAGAGGTACTCCAGGCAGTTCTTAATACTCTTCAAGACCAAAGGACACACTTGGTGTCGCGTATCAAGAGGCACAAAATGGCCCTCGCTCCCATTAGGAAAATCCCCGCGGAACTCATCGCTGAGATTATCTTGTTCGCCGTCGCTGAAGCTACCGCTATATCCCCCAATGGCCAGTCCTGTTCCTCGGCCGCAAATATTGCGCCATTGCGACTCAGCCACGTATGTCGCAGCTGGAGGGAGACCGCGCTTTTTTTGCAACCGCTCTGGACACGTTTGTACCTATCTTCCGACCAACAGTATGGAAGCGAGCTCCTACAGACATGGCTGGACCGCTCCGGGCAGCGTGGTTTGCATTTTCATGTAAAACTCACTTCCCGGCCTACTCATAGCCGCCATCACCTCGTCCAAGCGTTGATTGCCCATTCTCGCCGGTGGCACACTATACATCTATATACTAGCGGCAGCACATTGGCCCTTTTGCGAGGCATTCGGGGTCATCTTCCTCTACTCACGGAAGTGAAACTCGTCATATCAAGTCCCGAGAACATCGCAGGGAATGTGACCGATATTTTCGTAGACGCACCTCTACTCCGTTCCTTCCATATATCAAGTCAGGAGTTTTGGAGAACTGTGCCTATCTTCCAAATCCCCTGGAATCAACTCAATGCCTACTCCGTGGATGATGCGGGGATCCATGATTGTATACAGTATCTGAATCGAGCATCCAACCTCGTCGAATGCCGACTACTGTCCCGCTTTGCCCCCGTTTTGCCAACTAGCATGGTGGTGCACGAGAACCTTCGCAGTCTCTCAATGTGCGACTACAGACTGTTGAATCACCTCCATGCGTCGCAGCTAGAAGCGCTAGAGGTGAAGTGGATGTCACAAGAGATATATCCGATGTATCAGGCCATCGGGGATTTCATAGCTCGATCCTCAAGCAATCTTACCCATTTCACTCTATGTGAGTGGAACAGGCAAGACACAGCCATTCGAGCATCCGACATTATACCCGTATTCCAAGTGTTGCCTAACACCGTTAGCCTGACACTTCGCAATTTAGTCTGGAACGATGATTTCTTTCCTCCATTGACCATATCTTCCAACCAGTTAATACTTCTTCCAAAGATGCAAATCCTCCATCTCGAATTGCTATTCTCACATCTACAACCTCGTACACGATCACGCCCCGAGCGCCTTTTCGACATGATTGAGTCCAGATGCACGGTTCCCAGTGGTGTCGCCAGGCTCCATACAGTCTTCTTGAGACTAAATCAATCCTTGTTTGATTCCGACAGTTCCCGAGACTCAGAAGAAGAGCAGATAATGATGTATCGGATAAACTTCCTGAAGGAGGCTGGCATGAGGATAGAAATTGTATAGACTCTATTTGCGGCAATGACTGGTATCGATGCTACCTTTGGAACTTTCCGGTATGAATTCTGTTAAGTATTTCAGAAGATGTTGGTGTTGGTACAGGATATATCAAAAAATTACGGGTAACGTAATTATGCTCTAATTGCTCTAAATCTCAGGAAATCTATCATTCAGCACTTGCTTGTATTCAACCCAGCATTTCTTGCCCATTCGGGCTGCTAATCCTCCAATCAAAGACTCGGAGCCAATCCCATCCAAGAAAGCGCGGCTAGAGCATATGATCATTCCCTTCTTGCATCGTGTCAGCATAACATTAACACGGCGTTCATTTGCGAGAAAACCGAGCCTCTTGGATCGTACGATAGAGACAATGATATAGTCGTCCTCGTTTCCTGCGAAATTTGAGCTTCGTTTGGGATTAATAGTAGCATGACGTACCCTGAAAAGAATCAACATTGTAGCATGTATCCTTCCAAGTCAAATTATCATTCTTTAGCGCGTTTTCGATGGCAGACCTCTGCGCGTCGTATGGCGTAATCACTTTGAACGATTTTCCGCGACGCTGTAGTATGTTCGCGATCTTGACCGCGGCTTGAATTTCCTTCTCGTTCTGCACTCAAGCGTGAATGAGTCAAAATGATTGTTAAGGCGAAACTCACAATCCAACTTTTACTTTTTTCCTCTTCTCGCCCACCCGATACGTTGACAAAACGGCAGCAATTCTTCGATGATATCTCATGAACCGTTTGGAGCTTATTTTTATAGACTTGTTCGGATATGAAATCCCCGATTGGTTTAGGGATGCGGTCTGTGACCGGGACCGTGTGGGCATACTTGTGGCATACGTGAAGGAATTCACTCACACTGGATGTCAAGAACGTGTATTTTCCGATGAAGGTGCTCCTTTTCGAAGACGCTCTGCAAATCTGGAATGTCACTCTGGCCATAGGGGGGCACTACAAGTTCTGAGATAATGGCAGGTTCAGGAAAGGGACTATAAACGCACGTTGTTTGTCGTCTCCAATGAAGACCATCTTCTGCAATGAAGATGCAAATCGATGTATCACAGGCAAATAGTCACCAATTTCGATCTGGCTTGCCTCATCGAAGATGATTGTTTGAACTGGCACTATTCGAGCGATAGTGGGCATCTTCTCGTGGGACAGCATACTGAGGGTACACAGTATGATGCGCGAATCCAGAAGCAGCCTTTCCATAGCCACTCTGTCGTCAACGAAATCGTCTGAGCGGATAAGATTGTGACCAATTAATTCATACAAGTGCTCATGCCTATGCGAAAGTGACTAAGTGAAGAGCTTCAACGTGAAAGGAAAAAGTCTCTTACCAGTCGTAATGGAAATCTTTCGAGACGAGAATCTTGAACCCTAAAAAACCAATCGATGCTAGCTTTTCTGCAATGTTCTTGACGGCGACGTTAGAATGAGCTACAAGCCATAGTGTCCGATCGCGGTCACTGGACGCAACTGTACTCGTGACTGCGGCTGATATGACAGTCGTCTTCCCCGTACCTGGGGGACCTTGAATCACGGTCACCCTATCAGCATTACGGTTCGAAAAAATGAGATCGACTGCGCGACGCTGAGAATCGTTCAAATTGCCCGGGAAGTTAATGGTAACTTTGCGACTAAAAGATGCTGTGGCAGCCCAGGACATTCTTGACTGTGGGAACCAGAGCGCTTGAATGAACGGGTGGTCGAGGATGGTAGTTGACGGATATAGGGCAGTGAGAATGATCCTAGCTTTGGCCCCTTCGGCGTACGTCGGCTCTTCTCTACCTATGGTTGTAACTCTGAGGGGAGCTTGGGTTGACAAGTGGCCCTGAATTGTGATCGTCGCAGCACGTCCTTGAACTTGGATAACGCGACCGCGAGTAATCTTTGGTCGACCATCACCAGTGGACGAGATCTCCATGGTCTACATGCCTGAGATTAAGAGAAGAATGTGTGTAGACAAAAGGGCTACCCACCTGTGTCCTTGACTTTCTGATTCGATTCTTGAATCTGGCAGAAGATACATGCACCTTGCCGTTTTTATGGCTAAACTCTGCTTCGACTTCGTTGTGCATTCTGATAGGCTTCATATACGTTAAACGGCGCGTGTGTCGATTGATCTTCGCTAAAACCGTTAAACGCTATGTCATAAATCTATTTCAGCATGCTTCATCAGAATCGAAAATGAAGTCCTTACTACTTTGTCAAAGTTCAACGTGGAGATCTTCGGACTGTTGCTTGCGGTGGCCATATGCTTAAGCATTGCAGCGCGACATGCCGACCATGCTTGCATAGCAGTGTGCTTTTCAAGCGTCTGACTGCTTTCCTCCTGCCGAAAGAGGGCCACGACGTGGCCACGATGGAGAAGGCTGTGATGGCTTTTGCCGCCCAAGGCGAAGAGAATAGACTCGAGGGATTCTTGATTGGCCAATAGGTCTACACCATTGACGATAGGCAATTTAAGGTCAAAATGGAGTGATAGAGCCACGTTATCCATGCGAAAGGCGTATTTTGGATAAGGGCTGCGAAGAACGATATATTCCAGTAAGTTTAGGGCGGGGCCATTCGAGCGCTTCCTCTGTCCTGGAAAGTCGATAATCATGACACGGGTCGAAGATGCAAAAGCGACGGTGGAAAGTGCGCATTTGGGACCATAGACAGGTGCAATCCCTAGGTGGCCGGTGGTGGCAACTGAAGACATGAAGACATGTAGTTCTTCTGCTTTCAAGGCATTTGCCTTGTGTCGAGAGACTGCAATTGGAGGATGAGGAGCAATATAGATGTCCTGTTGAAGGGTGAAATCGGTGCTTTGGGTATCCATGCTGGGGGGGGGGGGGGGGCAAGAATGGATGGAAGGGCCAGGTAACAACACTGGCTATCAATCCAAGGGGGACATCAGGCAATAGGCGCCCATGAGTCAGTACACATTCTGTAAGGTTTTCGGGCGTGCCTTCTTTGCGACTCATCGACCAGCGCTTATCCCGCTTAATCCTATTCTGGAATACAAGAATAGTGCCGTATTTGACTTCCATCCTTTCTTTTACGGAGTCTTGGATGGATTCGAAGCGCCGCTTTTGTACTTACGTCGTGGCCAGATCGTGGTGTGGGGCAGATCGTCGGTGCACGTGATCGCCCTTTACCGCTCTTTCTTGCCCGGATTTCCATTTACGACCATACACAGTGGCAACTCCTCTCGCCTTTGGTGTCCGTGCTATTCTTCCAAAGATGCAAATCCTCCATCTCGAATTGCTATTCTCACATCTACAACCTCGTACACGATCACGCCCCGCGCGCCTTTTCGACATGATTGAGTCCAGATGCACGGTTCCCAGTGGTGTCGCCAGGCTCCATACAGTCTTCTTGAGACTAAATCAATTCCTGTTTGATTCCGACAGTTCCCGAGACTCAGAAGAAGAGCAGATAATGATGTATCGGATAAACATTCTGAAGGAGGCTGGCATGAGGATAGAAATTGTATAGACTCTATTTGCGGCGATGACTGTTATCGATGCTGCCTTTGGGACCTTCTGGTATGAAGTCTGTTAAGTATTTCAGAAGATGTTGGTGTTGGTGCAAGGTATATCAAAAGGATTACGGGTAACGTAATTATACTATAATTGCTCTAAATCGTGGGAAATCTACCGTTTAGCACTTGCTCGTATTCAACCCAAGACCATTTGCTCATTCGCGCTGCCAACCCCCCGATCAAAGACTTGGAGGCAACTCCCTCTAAGAAAGCACGGCTAGAGCATATGATCATTCCCTTCTTGCATCGTGTCAACATAACATTGACACGGCGTTTATCTATCAGAAACCCGAGCTTCTTGGATCGTACGATAGAGACAATGATATACTCGTCCTCGTTTCCTGCATGTCTACTATGAGCTTAGTTCGAGACTATTAACTGCGCACAACGTACCCTGAAAAGAGTCGACATTGAAGCATTTATTCTCCCAAGGCAGCTTAGCATCCTGTAACGCCTTTTCAATGGCAGACCTCTGGGCGTCATATGGGGTTATCACCCGGAATTCTTTGTTGCGGTCCTGCAGTATCTTCGCAAGCTTTACCACAGCTTGAATTTCCTTTTCGTTCTGAACTTACGCGTAAATGAGTTGAAAAGGTGCATTGTTGACGTGAATACTCACAACCCAGCTTTTACTTCTTTGTTTCTCCTGTCCGCTCGATACATTGACGAAACGGCAGCATGTCTTCGACGATATCTTGTGAACAGTTTTGAGTTTTTTGTTGTAGATATGTTCGGATATGAAATCTCCGATTGGCGTGGGCATGCGATCTGTGACCGTGTGAGCAGTCGTAGCATGTATAAGCTAGGAATTACACTCACACTGGGTGTCAAGAAAGTGTATTTTCCGACGAAGGTGTTGCTTTTCGAAGACACTCTCCAAATCTAGGATGTCAGAGTGACCATAAGGCGGCACTACAAATCATGAGATAATAACGCGTTTAGAAAAGAGACTGTAAACGTACACTGTTTGTCGTCTCCGATGAAGACCATCTTCCGCAAGGAAGATGCAAATCGGTGTATCACAGGCAGATAGCCACCGACCTCAATCTGACTTGCTTCATCGAAGATGATTGTCTCTACCGGCACTATGCGCGTGATAGTGGATATCCTGCTATCGGACAGCATACTGAGGGTGCACAATATGACGCGCGAATCCAGAAGCAGCCTTTCCATAGCCGCTCTGTCGTTGACGAAGTCGTCTGAGCGTATAAGATTGAGATTAATTGATTCATACAGGTGCTCATGCCTATGCGAAAGTGACTAAGTGAAGAGCTTCAACATGAAAGGAAAAAGTCTTTTACCAGTCGTAATGGAAATCTTTCGAGACAAGAATCTTGAACTCTAAGAATTTGGTCGATGCTAGCTTTTCTGCGATATTCTTGACAGCAACGTTGGATTGAGCTACAAGCCATATTGTTCGATTCCGGTCAGTGGACGCCATTATGCTCGTGACTGTGGCAGCTATAACAGTCGTCTTCCCCGTGCCTGGAGGTCCTTGAATCACGGTTATCCTGTCCACATCACGGTTTGAAAGAATGAGATCGACTGCACAACGTTGAGAGTTGTTCAATTCCCGTGGGCCTGGGAAGTTGATGATAACTTCTTGAGAAAACGATGGGCAGGTAGTCCAGGACGCTTCTGCACGTGGGAACCAGAGGGCTTGGGTGAACGGGTGGTTTAGGATGGCAGATGATTGTTGTAGAGCTGCGAGAACGATCATAACTTTAGCCCCCTCAGCTTGAGTCGGTTCATCTCTGCCTATAGTTGTAACCTTGAGCGGAGCTTGGGACAAGGAGCCCTGAATTGCGATCGTTGCAGCACGTCCATCAACTCTGGTAACACGACCGCGAGTGGTCTTGGGTAGACCCATCCGATCAGGGGCCAAGATCTCTATCGTCTTCACACTTGAGATTAGTGGGGGATTCATGTAGACCAAAGAAATACACACCTGTGTGCTCGAAAATCTGATGCGAGTCTTGAATCTAGCGGAAGCCAAATTAACCTTGTCGTCGTTGTGGCTAGACTTTGCTTCAACATCGTTGTGCGTTCTGAGAGGCTTCAAAGATGTTAGAATGTGCGCATGTCGATTGATCTTCGCCAGAACGGTTAACCGCTATAATGATATGTTTCAGCATGATTCGTTACAATTAAATGAAGCTCTTACTGTATTATCAAAGTTCAAGGTAGCGATCTTGGGAGTGTCGCTTTCGGATGGCATGTGGTCGAGCATCGCAGCGCGGCATGCAGACCATGCTTGCAAAGCAGTATGTTCTTCAAGTGTCTGACTGCCTTCCTCCTCTCGAAATAGAGCCATTACATTGTCGCGATAGAGCTGGCCGTGGTAGTTCTTGCCGCCCAAGGCGAAGAAAACTGCGTCTAAGGATTGTCGATCAGGTTTTTGAAGATCTAATAGGTCCACGGCATGGACTATAGGTAAATTAAGGTCAAACATGAGCGATAGAGCGACGTTGTCCATGCGAAAGGCGTATTTCGGATAAGAGCTGCGTAGAACAATATATTCTAGCAGGTCTAGGGCGGAGCGCTTTGTAGAGGCACTACGATGTCCCCCTTCATTCCTCTGTCCTGGAAGTTTAATGATCATGACGCGTGTTGAAGAAGCCAGCGCGACGATGGAAAGTACGCATTTGGAGCCATAGACAGGTGCTATCCCCAGGTGGCCGGTGGTGGCCACTGAAGACATGAAATCGTGTAGCTCTGCTGCTTTCAAGGTATTTGCGTTGTGTCGAGAGACAATGATTAGAGGATGGGAATCAGTATAGATGTTCTGTCGGAGGGTAAAATCGGAGCTTTGGGTATTCATGTTGGAGGTGAGGAGAAAGAAGCGGAGGGGGGCAGGCAACAATGCTGGTGAGTGACTCAATCCAAGAAGGGTATCAGACAATAGGCGCCCATGTATACATGCTGTAAGATTTTCGGGGGGTTGCCTTCTTTATGACTCGTCGGCCAGCGCTTGTCCTGCTTAATCCATCCCAGAATACAAAGAACCTCGCTACATTTAGTCCGCATCCTTTCTTATTCGGAATCTTGCATGGAGTAGAAACACCGCCTTTGTACTTGAAGTTACATGGTGGTGTGGAACAACAGATCGTCGGTGCACGTGATTGCCCTTTACCGCCCTTTTTTGCCGGGATTTCCGTTTTACGACCTTGACCGTCGACGACCATTCACAATGGCCACTCCCCTCGCGTTTGGTGTCGGTGCTATTACCACTGCTCTCGTTGGTCGCCAGCTACTAAGGAGGGCCGGACAAGGTGCAGCAGAGCAATGGGTCAAAGGAGGGTTCAAAGCCAAGATGGATAGAAAAGAGGCCATCGCCATCCTTGGACTAAAGTGCGTTGCAGTAATACTTCGCTCCATCTCGTTTCATTCAACCACTGTTGTTCTAGGGATGGACCATTGCTACGTAATAGAGTAAAAGATGCTCACCGTCATATAATGCTCGCCAACCATCCCGACAGAGGTGGCTCTCCTTATCTTGCCAGCAAAATTAACGAGGCAAAGGATCTGCTCGACAAGACGGAAGGCAAACGATGACGGAAAGTTGCAATTTCGCAAGCAGGTTCTCTAGATCACTCATACATTTTCAAAGCTAATTACCTTACAGGCTACACTTACTTATAACTGTACAAAGGACATGTATCAATACGTTCTCATCATCCAGCTAATATGATAATACTGCCACATCTCATCCATCCTCGGTGTCTGCCCAGCATGCAGTTTCATCTTAGTTTCATCCCGAGTAGTCAAACGCGATTGGAGCCTACCACGCCATTTTTATTAAAAAAATCAACCCTCTCCATATTCAGATACATTGCACATTATTTCATTCAATTTTTATGTTGATGACTAAGCACCGAGGCATTTCTCCACTAAACTGGCATGAGCGCAGATCTACAGCCGTCGAAACTTGGCAACAAGGAACAGTGAGTCCATTACGTCCGATCTTCTGCTCTACTATTGATGCATCCATGTAGTTGGGATGATGTCTACAAGATGGAACTAGAAAATTTCGACGAAACAGGCGATGAAGGTGAAATTTGGTATGTCCTCTCTTTGGCTGATCATCTGGTTCTCCGATCTGCGACAGGTTTGGAGAAGAGAGCATAGAAAAGATGGTGGATTGGACTGTGGACAATGTGCCATCTTCGCTGGGACCATCAATTCTGGAGATCGGCAGCGGCAACGGTACACTTCTTTTTGCTTTACTAGAAGCTGGATACAACGCGACATCTCTCTGTGGTGTCGATTATAGTATGGATGCCGTCCAGCTTGCACAGAAAATCTCATTGGCACGGGGTGGCGAACGTATAACCTTTGGCCAGCGCGACTTTCTCTCTGAGGATCCGCCAATGCTGTCACACATGAATTGCGAGAACCCCTCGGGTCAATGGGATGTTCTTCTCGACAAGGGGACTTACGATGCTATTGCTCTTGGACCGCGGGATGATCTAGGCCGTTCACCTGCATATTGGTATCCCCAACGTGCCGCTAGGCAACTGAAAGCAGGCGGATTCTTCCTGATAACGTGTAGGTGCATATCCATTGCAGTTCAATCAGCATCCTCAGTTTACTCCAAGCGTGCAATTTTACCGAAGATGAGCTCAAAGCAAAATTCGCAACACCGGAGACCGGCTTCGTATACCAGTAAGCACCCCTGCAAATCTTATGAAAATCAATAATCCGAACTCAAAAGCTGCTCGACAGTTCGCGTATACAATATCCCACATTTACGTTTGGTGGTAAAAGTGGCAGTATTTGTTCTAGTGTTGCATTCAAAAAGATGCAGCTATTATAGATTAGGGACAACATCGACACCAGTGCGCAAGGTGTCCTTAGCAACCTCAGTTGCCCACCTAATGAATTTCGTCACTGTTTCATCAATGATTTCATCGTCCTGTGTGGTATTCGACAGAAAATAAACCAAACCCATCGCTAGATTCGGTACTCTTGTCGCTTTAACGAAGACCTCCTCAATTGCGGCTCGATCCCGCGTAGTCGAAAGGATCTTGGTATTAGAACCAATTAAGGGGGTCGACGTTTGGGTGCTTATGAAAAGCTGAGAAAGCATCTCTCCGATAAAGCGTTTGGTCTGTGGCTTTAGGAGTGTAAAGTCGACAGGCTGGAGAATGTCCTTTTAGCTGACGCTGCTGGCATTTGTGTAAGAATTCTCACCTTCAGAATAGCGAGTGTAACACAATCTTTAGATATCCACCATGCATATGCTCTAGCAACGTTCCGAAGCCGGGTTGATGAAATGGATTTGAGGTCAAAACTCTTGGAACCGCCACTCTCCTTGATGCTCCTTATAACCTCTGCACCGCCAACCTCCTCTTCACCCAAGTCCCGCAAAAAGTCCCAAAGGCAGAATTGCAGCGTCACCTTGTAGGAATGAGACGAGCGACACAGGTGTTGACACACCAAAGTGTAGTATGGATTATATGTTTTCTCCTATAGAATTACGCCCTAATCAGTGCTTTGCGAGTGAGATTTCGAGGTGGTACTAACATTACCACAACAATGGAGTAGGACCCGTATTATTTCCCGTTGTTGCACCTCGGAAAGGTTAAGCTGCGACAGCCTATCACAAGCGTCGACATAATCCTGATCCACAATGAAGAACTGACTTGAGTAGCAAGGAAGGGACTCACTTCACTGCTCATAAGAACAACAAATATACTCCGTCGTATGTCGGTGTTCATTCCTTGTTTGCGTGCCAGTTTTAGAAGGGCACTTGACGATGTCACCGAAGATGACCCGGAAGCTGCTTCCTTCTGTATCTCTTGGCGATCAACTAGAGGATTGCCTCCCCATGCAGCACCGACAAGCCACCATTTCCCTTTGCTTCCAGCAGAGTGAAGATCAGCCAGCGAGACTCTGAGGGGCTCATTCGCAGCAACTGCAGCACTTTGAGAATCATAAAATGATTGAAAGAAAAGTGCTGACCAGGCCGCTTCTTGCTCAGCGCCGAAAGGAACTTCTTCATCCGTTCAACAGCTTCGCCTCCCTGGTTTTGGGTCGCCAACTTTTTGACTTTGTTATTCTTGAGATTAGTAAGAGTTTCGACCATGAAAAGGGTCCGGGAGCTATGAAATATATTTAGCGACAATATCTAAAGTTAATATAGGTTAAGCACCTGGGTTTGTCGCCGGTCTCGGAAAGCTGTTTCTGAACTAATTCCGTAATTTCTTTGAGGGCGGAAGGATCGTCTTGACGAAGCTGTTGCCCAGAACCTGTATGCAGTATTGATGTAAGAAAGACGTGACGTTGATCAGGTTTAAATACTTCGCAGCATCTTCAGTAGCAGTTCAACGTTGAACTCCGAGAATTTGCTTTCTAATATCCCACGAATGACGTCGAAGATAAGAATGTAGGAGATAACCTGGAAGTTATACAGCTCTGAAAGGAGAACTATCAGGTTCGAGCACTCTTTTCCCTTTATCTCCTCGTCAACTTCTGTTGAAGGATCGCTGTCAAGAGTCTGGTAATGCTTTTCGTAAGAAGACACAAGAGTCTGAATGAAATAAGCCGCTAATCAAGGCCATTCAGAAATATTGAACGCATAAAGGGGACAGATGAAATACCGAATTCGATTCCGACAATCTTATGGAGGCTTGATACAAATGCAGCATGTAATACGACATAAGAATCGAGTAGCGAGGAGTGAGATGAGATCCCTTCAATTATAAGGGTCGTTATTGTGGAAGTGACATCTGTAGGAAATGAGCGAAATTGGCAGCGGGCGCTATATGTGACTTACCATGACGTCGGTGTTTTCGGTACTGTTCTTCTACACCATCCAGAATACTTGATAGGTTCTGCTCGCTCATGCTAAAAAAAGATTAAGCAAGCCCGACGAATGTACTAGCATTCGCGGCGTACCGGTTAAGTAGACCCTTGACGTTTCTCTTCAATTTGATGACTTCCTCGGAGTCCTTCTCGGAAGTTTGCTCATGTCGTAGATGTGGTGGAATGTAACGCGAGACTTGAACAAGAATGAACTCGGTGTCTTCTATACGACGGATAGACTCACCAGTCGGAACTTCGGTAGTTTGTCCGTCATCCTCTTTTGATTCAGGGGGAGAGCCATCTATTCCATGCCATTCTTCATATTCGGTATCCTCTCCTGCGACTTCGGATTCATCCGACGATTCCAGTTCCGAGTCTTGGTCTAAGGCGTCTTGTGCATCATCTTCGCTATCTTCGTCTTCTGAGCTGACGTTTGACTCACCATCAAGTTCACCCTGGAGGAGATAGTAAGCTTCCAATAGACGTGGCAAACGCGAGGAAGTGACCATACTTCACGGACATTCACTATTGATGAAGTAAAGTCCAGGAGATCTTAAGACACATTATCTACAACTCTAGAAACATAAAACGAGGAGGGAGCGCACCATCAAGACCATCATCTTCACTGGATTTTCTTTTATTTTTTGACCCCAGTTTGGACTCCAAGTACGCAATGTACCGGTCCTCCTCTATTTCCTTGGAAGTTCGCGGTTGGAATTTGGCATTGGAAAGCTTCTCCAAAGGTGTTCTAGGCTTCTTCGATGGTTTGGAGGCCTTTTCTGTAGAAATTGGAGCCTTGGTCACAGCAGTTTTTGCCGGATTAGGGATTGATTCGAGTCTGGGTTTCTTGTGCTTGGAAGAGTCATGAAGCGGTTCCTCTGCAGGTCGTTTGGGAGTGCGGGGGCCTCCGGAGAAGTGAACAGCCTTGTTGTGCTTTTTGGTATAACGTTCTTGTTTCCTAGCTTCCTTCCTGGAGAGGGTAGGCTTGGAATGTTTCCTTCGGTGCGGTTCGTCATTTTCTGATGCTGAGTTTAAGTATGGGAGATTATACGCATAAATTCTACACACCGGCAGTGCCATTTATCTGTTCCAGGATGGTGGCTGGTAGCCTTGTCGTGTTTTTGGTCCTTGAAGACATTTTTGAAGCCGAAACGGTATTCTCGGGCCGCTTTCTTACAGCTCTTTTCGTTATTATGCTAGACGTTGAGAGCAGTCTGAGCATGCGAGGACAGCGCTCATAAGGTGCTGACTAAGCTGCGAGAGATCGTTCGACTTCTTCCTCTCGCAGCCAGCACCGCCGAATCCAACCTTTTCGCTAGAACGAAGACTGCGTCTTGCCTTGTAACTTACATCTGCTAATACAACACTCTATTTCTCCTATAATGTCACGACCTACCACCGGTGCTACTGCGAATCCCACCATGAACCCCACTGGCACGGTTAATCCGAGGCCTGGACCCAAGACCGCTGAAGATGTCGCTATTGACAAGCTGCGAGCCAAGATGAGCCAAGATGTAGCCATGAGGAACGCTAAAAGAGCAGATAGGCGAAAGGAAATGACTGCTCAGGGAAAGGATCCCAAGGATGTCTCAGAAGACGAAAAGGATGAGTCCGATGTCCTCATTCACACGGTGCTAAAGGCTGTAGAAGCCAAAGTGCTGTCGACTCCACCGGTAAAGGCTGCTGTGACGACTGCTGCCCCAGCCTCCCTCACTACTACCCCGGCAACATCGATGGACGCTACACTCTCATCCGTCTTCTCTGATGCCATGACTGAGAAGAACAAGGCAGCCTATAATCCTAACGACATTACATTCCATGAGGACTACAAAGCCCTCCTGGTTCACAAGATATCGATTCACTTGTCCATGTTTCACCCGACGTACCTGCATGCCATGCAATACTCCGATGATTCCCTGCCTCGGATCAAGATTACTCGGACTGGGACAGATGGTGCCAGCAAAAACTTCAGTGTTCTCGACATCTCCAAAGCTCCTGCCGAAGCTGACTTATCAAGAGCCGACTTCCTCATTTGCTATAACAATCTCCTTGAGTTTTTTACTGCTATAGGCTGTGGATCTCGGACTCTTCAAGGCCTTAATGAACACCTCCATGCAATGCTGTCTGATCCCAACTTCACAATGTGGTTTGAAGCCTACAAGGCCTTTGACAGAGATTTTCGGGCAAAGTTTTTCAAGGATCCATTCATACCTGATCCTTTGACCAAGTCCTGGTCAGATGGAGTGCAGACCGCGAAGGACAACTACCTGCTCAACCAACGAGAGACTCAATATGCTGGAGAGCAAGGTCTGTTCAGGCGGGGAAGGAATAATGGAGGGTTTGGAGCCAAGCGGTTCACCCCTTATGAAAGTAGCCAGCATGATGGCAGTGGGCGTACTAATTCCTTTCGACCCTTATGCCTCAAATGCGGTTCCATTGGCCATCGTGCAGACTCCTGCTCGTCCACGACGCCTAGCAAAAGCGGAAGGTCCTTTCTTGTCGAGTGGAGGGATGGAGTGCTTGTCCACATCTCTGATCGCAAGCTCGTTTGCGTCCGCTTCAATCTCACAGTCTGCAAGTTTGAGTCCTCACCATACCATGGCATCCACATCTGCTCCTTATGCACCGACACTCACCATGGAGCGACAAAATGCACTCGTAACTGAGGCACACAAAGTCATCACCCCTTATAAACCTGATGGATGGCGACACACTCTTCAAAAGTATGATCTTATGGACAACTATCCGAACCTAATCTTTGATATTACTCATGGTTCTCCTATTGGGAACCCTCCTCCTCTCACTTCCACATTTCTACCTCCGAATATGCTTTCTGCCGAAGAAAACCCTGATATTATCGAAAATTATTTGCAAACTGAGATTGCTGCTGGACGCATGGGAGAAGGCTTGACTGTCGAAGAAGCTTTCACGTTCTTCGGAGGTCATTTTTGTACTGCACCACTTGGGGTTGTGTTTGATCAGGAGAAACCACGGATCATTCACAATCTTTCCGCTCGTGATACTGGTGGATCTTCTACAAATTCATGGCTGGATGCCAAAGACTGGCCGACACGATGGTATACAGCAAGCATGTATGAAGAAGCGGTGAGTGAGATTCCTTTCTTGGTATATGGGGAAGGTAAATTGTAGCTCACATGTGATGCCGTTATTGGTGGCATGGCTCATGCCGGTGAGGGTTGGGATTCCCTTACTCACATGCGAATATTGGTGGCATGGCTCATGCCAGTGAGGGTTGGGATTTCCTCTCCAGTCACATGTGGGGATTGTGGCTTCATGGTTTATGGGGGCGATTGGCATGGTTCATTCTCAACATCCTTCAACAGGTTGTTTGGGCACCACCAGGAACCCAAGCGGCCGCCTTGGATTGGGTTAAAGCATATCGGTGCTCACCCATTATTTTCGGACATAAGAAATATATCGCTACATTGTGGAAAGGCCAGGTGTATCCAGACCATTGTGCACCTTTTGGTTTAACAATGTCTGGTGGGATACAAGGCTGCGTCGCTGATGCCTTTAATGATATTCTTAATACAGCAGGCATTCCCGGGGTTTTCAAATGGGTCGATGATCACAACATTCTCTGTTCCCCCATAGCTCAACGCACGTTGCACAATGGGGACATTCAGTATTCATATGATTTTGATCTACAGACCATCTTTGATATTTCCCAACCTCTCGGTATATTGTGGCATGATATTGGTGTTAAAGGACATGATTTTCAGTATGTTACGTCTTACATTGGCTTTATGTGGGATATTGCGGAGAAAAGGGTCTATCTGTCTGAGAAGAAGCGTGAGAAGTACCTCAAGAAGGTGTCCAATTTCTTAACTTGACAGTCATCTTTGGTGTTGTACAAGGAAGCGAGTTCGCTACATGGCACCCTCCAGCATGTGTGCTTCATATGCAAGGCAGGGAAAGCTTATCTACCTGCACTATCGGTGTTTGTCACTCATTTTCCCAACAAATGGATGGCTCACCACCCTTCAAAGACTGTATGGGCTGACCTCGAATGGTGGAGAGAATGGCTCTCCCAGCCTTCATTATCCAGATCCCTCATGACGAGGCAGCGAATAGACCTCAACATTTGGGTTGATGCTTCTTATTGGAGAATCGGCATAATGGTTGGCAATGAGTGGGCAGCTTGGAGACTGAAAGAGGGTTGGCTCGCTGAGGGTCAAGAGATAGGATGGGCGGAGTCCATTGCTATTGAGCTTGCGGCACGTTATATTACCGCATCCACCTCAGTTGTTGATGCAGATTTCCCTTTGAACAGTGACAACACAAGTGTTATAGACACATTCAAAATTGGCTGCTCACGTAATGTTCACCGAAATGCTTCTCTTCATCATCTTTCACTCCTCTTAGCCTCCAGGAACTTAACACTATCTCCTTCTTATGTTGAGTCTGCGATTAATCTTGCAGATCCCATTTGTCGCGGCGAGCTTGGGCCTCAAGAACACAGGCTTCACATTGATTTCCTCTTACCAGAGGAACTTACCCCTTGGCTTGACCATGTTTAGGATTCCAGTACATCGTGGACCTGCATGTGCAGGTCCAGAGCACACAGGTTCTCTTCCGGTATCGCCTGTTGAGTCACCGCAACCTGTGTGTTCCTCTTGTCGATCTCAGATGTCATACATTTCTTGCCAAGCCCATTATCGCCATCATTATCACTCTTCTAGTCTTTCCACCAACGTTTCTCCCCTTCTCCAAAAATCTCGCCACCCCCAAGTTCATGCAACCTCAAAAATCAAGCCATCCCCGTTCTGTCCCATCATACTTGCTGATGAGCAAGTAACAGCTTGGCGCTCTTCCTACTCTGATGTTGTTGACAGTAGGCTGTCAGCATTGGTGCCTGTCCATGTGTTGGAAAAATGGTGTCTCGTCATGGCCAACTCGGTTACTGACGATGCTCGAAAAAACTATGGTGCTGGCTTGTTGAGGTTCACACAATTTTGCGATGCATACTTGGTGCCGGAGTCACTCCGTGTCCCAGCCAGTGAACCTCTTCTCGCTCTATTTGTTTCAGAAATGGGTGCAGGCAAAGTCCAATCTTCAACTGTCGACTCATGGTTGTCTGGTCTAGCTTTATGGTGACTGTTATTGGCCTAGTGCCCCAAGGTCATTTCACTAACATGAACTTGCTATAGGCATGATGTTCAGGGAGCATTCTGGTATGGCGGAAGAATTCTAGCACGTACAAAGCAGGGGGCAGCTGCTATGGCACCGCCATCAACTAGAGCCCCTTGCTTGCCGGTAACTGAAAAGCATATGGCTTCTCTGCGGTCCCATCTTGATCTCAATGATTCCTTTGATGCTGCAGTTTGGGCTGTGGCTACCATTGCCTGGCATGGCTGTGCCCGTTTGGGAGAACTCCTCCCTTCTCAATCTAAACCATTCAATATGTCTCGCAATGTCCATCATTCATGCCCTCGCAAATCTGGGATTGCATCCAATGGACACGAGTGGGTTAACCTGTTCATACCTTACACCAAAACCAAAAAATTCCGGGGTGACTGGATTTCGCTAACATCCACCAACGATGAGTCAGATCCTATCCAGGCATTACAAAACCACTTGAACATCAGTAGTGATTTACCTGCGGAAGCATCTCTCTTTGCCTATTCTCATGTTGAATCTTCTTGGGAGACGTTATCAAAGGAGGCTTTCCTCCAACATTGCACACAAATATGGGCTATTGATGATCTCGATGCAGCCAGTGGGCATAGCTTTCGCATTGGAGGAACAACTTACCTCCTGTTACTCGGAGTGGATCCTTGGGTTGTGATGAAACAAGGAAGATGGTCATTGAAGGCATTTCTTTTGTATTGGCGTAAGGTTGAGGAAATCCTTCCGCTTTTCATAGGTGATGCTATGGATAAATTCACATCTATTAAAACAGCTGTATCTCACCTAGGATCCTTGTAATATATCTTGAAGTAATCATGCAACCGTCTTGAGCATGGGGAGTCGGATTCCAGAGGTATCTGCCTGTACTCTTAGTTTTCGAGTTGTTGTGGGGAGCATGTCTTCCTCTGGAATCTCACTCACAAGACAAATAAGGTATGTCTGAGAAGCAGGCATCCTTATCTCTCTCTATCCCAATCTGGTTGAGTGTTAGGCAGGTTAGGCAGCGGAATGGCTGGCTACCCATGCTTGGGGGTCGCTACTGATAGCAACTGCTAGCAACCGGAGTTTTAACTGTGTTCGAATTCTGTCAGAAATTCCCGTTTTGGAGGTGCAGTGCCATTCATCTTGCAACTGGTATTTGTTGCGCTGGCTGCCTTCCTGCTCTCTACCGCAGCCAGTGATTTATTCTCAAAAAATTTTATTCTCCTATTGCTTGAATAATTATAATCCTGCCTCGTTTCCATGCTGTAATGTTTTAGTTTACCCATGAAATGACATTGAAACAGTGTTTGAAGTTCAGTGCATACTCTCATGAGAAGAAAAAATCCCAAACAATTTTAATATCATATCTGAAGTCCGTTACCTACACTCAATCTAAAATCAAGGTGCCGACAGCCAGTCAATGTTTCAGCGCTGATTGCTTTCACTGCAACAGCGAGTACCAATAATACACTGTGGCAATGGACCACATTTGGATGGGAATTTAAACTCCGGTCAGTAGTGACTGGATCGCTACGATTCACAAATGGCTGGAAATTTAAATTTATGCCTGGAGGGCCCGAAAGATTTTGAGCATCCTGTGTTCACAAAAATATGTTTGAGACAAATTTTTGAGGCCCAGAAACGAAATGTATCCCATATGTTAAATGAATCTGCTACTGAATGGCAGTTCTGCTGCTTGATGTGGCTGTGCCTCAGGCATCAGAAGGGTGTAGAGAGCACCGTCTCTTGCCACCCTCTTTAATTTGTGTCTCTGTCACTCAAAACTTACTTTAGAATTTGCAGGTAGGTCTTCCGAAACTTCCCTCCTTTCCCTCTTCTTTTTCTCTCTTTTTTCTTTTTCTTTTTAATTTATTTTTATTTTTATTCCAGACCGACCCACAAGCATCAGTAGCGAGCTGTGGAATCGCCATTTTGAAAAATCTATGTGGTCTTGTTTGGATCAACAGGTAGCCCAGTGTGAGCAAGAAACTTGCTTTTTTTATGGACACAGTTCATTGTTCCCCATCCCGCCCTTGCTCCTTTGATACGTTTGACCATTAATGTAATGAACAGTGCGCAAGAGCATCCATTTCGATACATATCTATTCAGTACAATTCGCTGTCATTTAACCATGAACCTTTGCAGTGAGCTGCATCCACACCTACTTCGACGTCAACAGACATGTGCACTTTGAGTTGAGGCAGTTTTCAGGAAGTGAAAAATAAGGAGGAGAAAGAATGGAATATCCCTTGATGCTCAAAGTATTCTCCTAGGACCACGACTGGCAACATTATGCAAGAGCTGAAGCAAGCATTCAGATTTGACATGTTCGTCATGCATCCAGGGTCCCGCCCATATGGTATATTAGGTAGATAGTGTAGGTACAACCGGTAAGTGTCTTCAGATGCAGAAAATTAGCATTGTAGCATAGTCGGGGATGTGCAGGGGATGACATCGAGGGATTGTGGTGGGAAGACAGAAAGCCAGGACCGTCTGATCCAAACATGAGCACATAATATCTTCAAAACGGGGATTCCGCATAATAAGCTAGTTTACATGACGGATCATGACGGTTTGTGTCACAAGTGACATGGGTGACAGTGCATGGCAGGCTGACAGCAGAGACCAAACAGGATTGGGGGCGCCACGGCGGGATCGATCCTGTGCCCTGCTGAGACAGAACCAAAGAAGGAGAGGAGTACAAAATGAATGAAAACGAAACACGACGTGCGTGCCGCAATCAAGGATCGGGTCACACGCATCAGCACAAGCACAAGCAAGGCAAGGCGAAATGAAGCAAAGGCAAATGACAGAAAGAAAGAAAGAAAAGAAAGAGAAGAATGTGGTGTAAATATAAATAAAATAATATGTGTAGAGTTGTGGAGTAGAGTAGAGCATAATAGATAGAAAGAAATTGGAAAATAGGAAGGGGGCACTCACGGCAATGCAAATGGCAGCTTCAATGCTGAGGGATCCTCGAAGAGGGAGGAGGAGGGTGCCATTGATAGTGCTAAACGCTAAAACGAATGTATGAGAAGAGATACGAAGCGACAACAAACCTCTCTCTTTTATATATTATGCCGCATGCCATCACAAGGGGAAGGGTAGGCGATGCCGAAAAGAGACAAGGGGGAAAGGGCGGTGAGGCGCAAACGTGCTTCTAAATTGCTGTCAGTCTCTGCAAGAGGATTTTGGAAGTCTAGTTGAGCTTGTAAAAAGATGTTTGCCATACTTCAAAAAAGACAGTTCCAATAGGACCGATAGAGCTGAACACATAACATATGACATGTACTGAACCCTGTGGCAATTTATTGGTAGTCAATGTATGCTAGGTTATATTGAGAGGCAAGGTGACATTTTGACAAGACAGAGCTAAAAAAAATTAATCGTAAGCTTTCCAATCTCGAGAGGTAATAGCAGCATAAAGAACGTACCAATGGTTCATTTACCTGTATACTTGCCTGCAACCAACTTGTAATTCTTAGAATTTTTGCCCTTACCTGCACGAATGCTACGCTGAGGTTGGGCAGGTGATCGTGCATTGCTGCCCAGACAGCTTGGGTGGGCTGTCGCTAGTCATGTTCTAGTCATGTTCTTGGCATTCTTGAAGGGATATTTTGCCCTCCGACCAGAATGAAAGTGGCAAGATAAAAATTATTTGTTAGATACAATCTTAATCATGATGTACAAAAGTAAAAAGTCAATGCGCAATAGTAATCTGTCTAGCATGAAGAAATACATCACACTTTCCTCTGTTTTTTCGGTTTGATAGGCTCCTCACGAATACTTTGAGCCCACTGAAAGTTAGTGTCTAATGTTTTTTGGGTATCTGCTGCTTGACAAAGGTCACAGTTGGGAATATCGAACGCCTCACCCACCAACAAATCATGTTCATCCTGCACCAGTGTAATCTGACGAACTGTCCACAAAATAGGCTTTGTTCCCTGCATGTAACGAATACCCCAAACGTACTTGCCAACGTGATGTCCCTTGATGATGACCCAACAATGGAAGTCACATACGGTTGGCTCAACAGGTGTTACACCTGCTACATTGAGAACTTCTGTGAGGGTAGTTCGAAATATGATTTTTATGTTGCACCGAGTGCCAGAGAGTTCCAGCAGGACCTTCTGAGGTTGAGATTTCCCTGGAATATTGACCCGCAACTGATGCTGAGCTAGCCGCGGGTCCCTGCTCCAATGGATTGTGCTTGGGTCTGGAGGCTCCGGCACTGTTGAGTCCCATGCATTCCCTGTACCACGGTCTTCAGAAGGTCTTTCATGCGGGGGCATGGCCGGCCGAGGAGGAGGTGGGGATATTCATTGTAACTGTCGCCCAATTGTTGCAGCAAAGGCTTGGCCATGCAGCGCATTGAGTTCTTCCTTCCACGCATGGTGATATTGCAACAATGGCAAAAAACTTTCCTGATCACGGCGTAGCAGTTGGTAGAAGCGCAAGGGAAGTCCTGTCCTGCAATGATATATTTGTACTTGTTAGCTGGGTTGTATTTCTGTTAATCAACAAACTTATGTTTCCTCTACCACTTCATTATAATCTAACCATATCTCAGGGAATGCATGGGAAGAGCTGTAATTTTGCTCAAGGCGCACGTACACCCTGAGACCACTATCCAGTGTCTGGTCAATGTTCACATCCAGCACTGTCCCGATTTTTCCTTTGTGTTTGTTAGCATGATCAGTACTTGCGTGCAGTGTCGCAGCCATGAGATCGAGAGGGCGTTTCTTTGGACGCTCAACTGCAGGCAGCACAAGGACATGTAGCCCTATCCATGGGACCTTACCCGTCTGCATTCGCCGTGAAATCTCCTCAGGTGAATTGACCAAAGTGTGAGTGTTCTGTGGTGGGGTGACGACGGCAACAGAGTTACAATGTACTTCTATTTGCTAGGCCACTTTCAGAATTCATCACAGAAAGAATGAACAATCATATTTACACCAACTCCTTTGCTGGCTGTGCCTTGTAGGATGTCAACGAGGACTGGATCGTGAATTCCTTGCACGAAACCAGACCGTCCCTTATGTTCTCCAGCAAACACCTCAACATAGTCACCTAGATGAAACATCTTTATGACTTCAAGCCATGCGTACCAGCGCCTACCCACCCCTTCTATTTTGATCTCCACGGCTGTACGTTGAATGCGTTTGACAGTACCCAGCGTCATCGAATTGGCTAGAATCACATCTCCTTTGCAGAAGTACCAATGCTTGGGCATGGGGCATTTCCACAGCGAATTGTCCATGATATCCTGGATGGGCATAGCATTATTGGGCCACTCGACGAGAGGAGGCCGCATGAACTTTTCAAGATTGTTCCAGTCCAGATTTTTCGCATGTACTAGGGTTTTATCGCTGAGCTCCACAACCTGAAATCCATCCTGTATCAGGTCCTTTTTGCCAGCCATAGCTTCGAGGGAAAGTGGAAGAAGCTCCTCATAATTGCCCACAGGCATGGTGATATCGTGGTGGGGCGTCGTACTGCCTTTTGGAAATCTGGGAATGACCATGACATCATAACCCCAGGTATATCGCCCTACTACACATCCTAAGTCACCCTCATAGACACCGATCTGGGGGGTAACCCAGTCGCCAATGTCGAAAAGGTAAGCACTCGGTTCCTCCGAGTCCCCTCCGATCTCGAGAAGGCATGCATCGTCGACAGGAACGAGTTCCACGATAGCCTTGGTACGAAAGGTGCAGATGGCAGCTAGGCATGCCAGTTGATCTTGCAGCGACTGATGCAAGTGCGCTTGAAGATACACCCACTCAGGGAGTACAGTATGGAAGATGTGCTCCACGTCTGATAGACCTTTTATTTCATTGACTAGGGCATCGTTTATACCCACCTATGTGTTCATGATTAGGATATAGTTGGACAGACGTTGCATATACGTACCAGACAATGCACTCGCCACAGCGGGATGCCACTGCCACTATACTCAGTGTCCGTACACTCCTGATCTTCCATGACCAGCATTTGCCTACCCAGGGGCGATTTCGAAGTCTGCTTTTGTGAGTGTGCCAACCAGCTTCAATGGCATATACATACCGAGCTCATTTCACAGCTGGTATACAAACCTGAAGGACTTAAAGAATGAATGGATTACAGATTCAGATGACTATTCGAAGGCGTAGAAATCTTTCAATTCTTGTAGGATATAAGCACCGTTAATAATTGGCTGCCCTGCCACTGAACCACCTCCAAGGAAGGAGCGGAATACTGACCTTAGGTGGTGGTTGCGGTGAAAGAGAAAAGGTGTTACGTAATCTGGGCACAGCCGAGATAGGTGCCTCCGAAACTGAACTCCGAGATAATCGCACCGGTACCAGCAAAATAGCGGTCCGATTTGGCTGCCGGGCCCGCTCGGCTATCTCGGAGTTCAGTTTTGCCTGTGCCTATCTCGATCACCCGAAGATTAGGTAAGCCCTTTCATCCTCTGCTACCTACCATCATACGCCTGACAATGACGTTGGAGAGCGGCTGACGAAGGTTCTTGTTGCATCTGGTGCTGGTGCTCATAGTACTAGCACTCATCTTTGAAGACTGACAGATCCACAAGCGGAGTGAGGAATAGATCTGTTTATCTCATTATCACTAATATCTTTATCATGGACAGCACATTCCCCATCGATTTAACCAAATTCAAAAAGTAGCTTCTTGTCATCCCTCTTCAGGCGATCTATTTAAACACCTCCTCCTGAGCTTTCGGCATCGATCTCACCTCTTTCTCTCTCTTCCACAACGACGACAGCAATGGCGGTCATCACTACACCCATTACGGAGCTCGAGGAATCAAGCATCCCATACTACTCGCTGGTATAAATGTCGCAGCAGGTCCAGAGCTTGCTGCTGCTGTATCTAACACTGGTGGTCTGGGTGTCATCGGTGGCTTTGGATATACCCCCAAAATTTTGCGTCAACAGGTAGGTACAGGTTTGTCTCGAGCAGACTGTACAGTGCTGAAAGGCATGTTTGTTCAGATCAAAGCTATCAAGGATGACCTCAAGGATCCCAGTCTGCCATTCGGCGTCAACCTGCTACTTCCCCAAGTCGGTGGAGGTGCACGCAAGACAAATGTACGTGTGTTTGCATATAGGTGTTGTTGATAATTACTAACAAAGTGTCATACAGTACGATTACACCAAAGGAAAGCTGGACGAACTCATTGATGTGCCATTATCGAAGAGAAAACGTCTCTCTTTGTCTGCGCTGTTGGAGTTCCGCCCAAGGAAATTGTCGAGCGGCTACACAAGGCGAAAATACCCATCATGAATATGGTCGGCCACCCAAAGCACGTCGCCAAAGCACTGGAGGTTGGCGTGGACATCATTTGTGCTCAGGCTGGTGAGGGTGGTGGGCATACTGGAGACACGCCCGCCAGTATTCTGATCCCAGCGCTGTCAAGGGCCACAAGGCGCCGCTAAATGGGCAACCGGTGTATGTCATCAGGGCAGGCGCAGTGTATGACGGACATAGTCTCGTGGCTAACCTGGCTTGGGGCGCTCAAACGGTTTGTACGTTGATTATACTTTCTCGCCTTACTATTCGTGAGCACTGACACGTAAGGTAGGGGTTGGAACACATTTTGTGGCATCCATCGAGGCCGGAGCGCCCAAAATTCACAAGGAGCTGATCGTAAAAGCTGGGTACGATGATGTTATTACAACTCTTATCTTCACCGGTCGGCCGCTACGCATTCTCAAGACACCTTATGTGGCAGACTGGGAGACAAATCGCCAGGCTGAAATCAAGGAGTTGACTTCAAAGGGGGTTATCCCAGCCAACTGGGACATTGAGCAGCATCCCGAGAAATCTATGGCAGGTCGTCCTTGGTTGATGGGTAAAGTTTCGGGGGTACGTCGGTTCTAACTTATCATCCTGATTCCTGAACTCATTACTTTTCAGCTTATTAAAGACATCTTGCCTGCAAAGGATATTGTGGAGAACATGGCGAACAAGGCGGCTGAAATTTTACAACATAATTCATCTCTTGTTAAGTCAGCTAAAGCAAAGCTGTAGCCGTTACATTCTCATGGATTTATTTATCCGCATGTGTATATACACCTCCTGCTACTCTCGTCTCACTCTCGTTCTTCTATTCAGTTATGGGTACATTTCATTGTTATTCGCCTCTTTTTATACTCAAAGGGCATCTTAGATTACCAGGTACGTCAACACCGATGAATAATTGTACCCATTCTGACCATTTCATGGCAGAACCGTGTTGGATCTAAATTCGGTAGTGGTGGTGTTGCCGGGGCTTCAGAGACAAATGTTGATCAGTGTGAACGTCTCAGGAAGCTTGCATTGGAGACCATTGATCTTGCCAAGGTATGTATTGGCCTTGACTTACTGCACTGAGGCTTATTCTTTTGCAGGATCCATATATTCTTCGCAACTACCTTGGCTCTCTCGAATGTTGTCTATGTCTCACCCTTCACACAAATGAAGGCTCTTATCTTGCACACACCCAAGGGAAAAAACATCAGACCAACCTTGCCCGCTGCGCACCTCGTGACGCAAAAGATATGCAGCTGATGATTGCTCCCACCCAAAGCAACATCCAACGAAAAGTTTTCCTAAAGATTGGCCGACCGGGGTATCGTGTTACAAAAGTGACACTGGAAAGGAAGACATGATGGTCCAAGTTCATCTTCCCCCAGATCAAAGCAGGAGTAATTCCTCGGAGACAGTTCATGAGTGCCTTGGAGCAAAAGAGAGAACCATCGAATAAGGCATACCAATATCTCGTTGTGTGTCCATTTCTGATATTTTTCGTAGTCCACCATGGGGTACTAATCTGTTTGAAGGTTGCGGCTGAGTCATATGAAACTATCGCATTCCGTATACCAGCTCGCGAGATTGAAGATGAAGCTGATGAAGCTGGATAATGGAATTGGTCCCATTGGGATCCAGACACTAAGCAATACAGCTTCCAGATCATGTTCTGCTTGGCCTTTTAAGCAACATATGTTGGAATACATACGGTATCGCATCCTCTATTGTACAATGGCTCCCGAGCCTCATTGCTTCAATTAATCTGCAGCTTCGTCATGTTGTCAGTACTTGATCGCGGCATGAGTGGCCACGAACTCTGGTGCTGCTGGCAAGTACTTTGGTGCCTATGAGGTTTCTGGGCAGCAGTTCCTCCTTTGAAACTAGGCCTGATTCAAACCTACCATTCGCATCAGTTTCGGGTTTGTCAAAGAATTATGGTTATAACCAGACTGCTTCCCATTCGCAGAATGGAGGGTAACTTCATATTGTTTATGAACTCTGAAGGCCCTAAGTTGGATTAACAGGCTTGCACTGGATCCAGGTAAATCTAAGCTCTCCGATGAAGAGAGGGCTGCGTTGAAGGCTAATATCCAATTACATCGAGATGCTATCGTTCTGTTCACCACTACTGCCAACTGGTTCTGTTCGTGGTCTCAGTGAGCATACAGACATGTATACGAGACATGGATTCTATCTGTTTTACTAATATCATTTGAAGGCGGCGCTTACGATGTCGTCCCAGAAGTCTGCATTGCTCTCGCTCTCTTCAATCACTCACGTTCAAGCTACGTACCAATTCTTTTCGATCAAGCAGGCTCGTATGCAGGAATGCATGAACACAACTCGAGCTAGCTTCTCCAAGGCCACCGCATCGCAGTTCAATACGTTCTCTTGTGGTGGTAGGTTCTGTCGATCACCGCGCGCATTCAGGAGCACTTATCTTCTTGTAGATCCCCGTTCTTCCTCATTCAATCCCATCCCCTCCAGGCTGTTTTCCTTATGGCAAGCTTTGTATACTGCGACGACCTCAAGTCATTCGTTATATGTCGGTAATGTCCGAGTGGCCATGCTCGTTGATATCATCCTCAGCAAAGTCTGACTGGGACTCGTTTTGCAACGTCCCAGTCAGATTTTGCTGAGCACAGCCACTCCGATGCACTCGGAGACCAGTTTTGGCTGGGACTATCCATGCTGCCAGTGCATTATGTAAGCTCTCCTTCCTTATCCTCGTACCACTATCAGTCACAGAAGATGAGGCTCACCTTCTGCATGCTGGAGAGGTTAGATATTCTGTAATATATTGTTATTGTAATCATTGGTTCATATCACTTTGCAGATAATGCGTAAACAACTTCAAGACTATGACATGGAGGACACAGAATAAGCGCCAAAGAAGGTAAGCATTTGCTTCTAGTTGTATAGCACTAGCTGAACGAATGGTCATGTAGATGAATCTACGACACCTAGATGGCTTTGCCATCACGGTGATGATGAGGAGCACGTCGCCTGGCCTATCAACCTGAGAACGTGGCAGAATAAGTGCGAACGAAGAAGGTAAGTGTTCACTCCTAGTTGTATACCACTAGCTGAATGAACAGTCGTGTAGATGAATCTACGACACCTGGGTGACTTTGCCATCATGATGATGACGAGGAGTGCATCGCCTGGCCTGGTGTGGTATGCCCCCCCCCGGGAGGATGCCTACGGCCATACGTCATTGCTTCCATATCGTCTGTACTCATTTGTTATGTTCTTGTAGGTCAAAGTGGGCATTAATGGGAAGGGATTCCTTGAATCCACCTCCCTCGCAGGTTTAGTGAGTGTTCAGTATTCACATACCTAGTACCATCTAACAGCGCATACAAGGTCATATTGGCTGTATCGTCCCCCAGAATGCTCTCCAGGTCCCTTATATCGCAATTGTTGATGTGAACTGACACTTCCTGCACAACGAACTGTCGATGACTGTCTTATGTTTAATTCGTCGTCCCGACATAGTACAATGTATTTTGATACATTTTTACTCTCAAATGATAATCATGATGCGCACGTATGTTCGAACACGATTATGCATTTCAGAAATTGTTTATTCCATCACTATTACCCAAAACATCTTACAAGTTGTGTGTGTACACTATTAAAGGAGAGAAAGACACCGGCCAGACATCCCCTATAACAATCTTTGACTCTCGCCACCATGGGCATTAAAGATGGTTGGAACATAGGCTTCATTTTTTGTGCAGATTTTTGGCTCGTATCTCATGCCTTTTTCACAGCTGTTGGACTCCAAGTTAGATTCTGTGTCTTTTGTAGACTGGTCCTCCCAGAAAATCTCCACGAGCATGGTCCACAATCTTGCCCCACGCATAGGTGTGGATGCTAGGTAACCATTATAGTTTTATTCTTGCTTTTGAAGGACTACTGATTGTCTCTTAGCAGGTGGATGTTCGCTGCAAAGTATCACCATGCACAAACAAAAAGTCCAGCACAAGCGTCACTTTTTAAAAGAATAGGACGTCTTTTTCACCTTCCAATGATTCCATTATTCGTTTTTGATGGTCCAGGACGTCCTGCAAATAAGCGCAATAAAGCTGTGAGGAAAACACCAGACTGGTTGGCTGCTGATTTTAAGAGGCTACTGGTAGGATTCAGGTTCCCCTATTGCGAGGTATGTTGTTTCCGAGTCTTTATCCTCTGTTACCAAAAAGCAAAACAGGCTCCTGGCGAAGCAGAGGCTGAACTGGCAATGCTTTCCAATGTTGGCCACATTGATGCGGTGATGTCAGAGGACTTTGATACCATGGTATTCAGTGCCCAATGTGTCATTAGAATGTGAGTGGAAACTTTCGAGCCTGATCCAAAGTGTTTCTAACCCTGTCTATTAGCAAAGATGAAAGCGACTCCAAATATCTAATTGAGGTTCATGAAGCATCTCAGTTCTCCCGCAACGATCTAATCTTAATCGCATTACTTGCTGGAGGCAATTACCATGTAAGTCTTGTAGAGCGTTCACAAACATGGCCTCATATTTCTTTCATAGGAAGGAGTTCCAGGATGCGGCATTCAGACTGCAGCTGGAATTGCTCAAACAGGCATTGGTAAACATCTTTTCGACGCCCTTGAAGCATCTGAAATTGGCCATTACCACCATGTGGCTTCTATGTGGCGTCAGGATCTCTGTACCATGTTGGATGCTAAAGGAGTTGGGCGGCTCTACTCTTGTCACTGCTTGCTGGCTTCTCGTATTCCTTCTGACTTTCCCAAAGTGTCGGTTCTCATCCAGTATCTCCATCCCATGACATCGATGCTAGAAAATCTGCCTGCCCCTCCATCACTAGGTCAACCAGATCTCCCCAGGCTTTCAAAGCTTTGTGAAAAGCTCTTCGTTTGGGGCCATCCTATGGGCATCATCAAGAATTTCTCACACCATATCTTTCCAGGATTAGTGATTCGTGAGCTGCTCCAAGATCTGAGCAAGCGACATGGATTAGAACAGCCCCATAACTCTGTTGCTGTCATTTCCAAAGTTTGCACTGTTTGTGCAAACCAGCACGAGCGATCAGGTTCAGAAGTCTTTGTGTCTCTTGTTGTCCCTCATGCCATTCTAACCAAGATCACCTCTGTTCTTCACTCGATGCATGAAAATGACATTCAGAGGAAGGCGCTAACTCAGTTTATGAAAAAGCGTGAGGTTCGCACTTGGCTCTCCCAGATACTGGCACTCCATGCACAGCCAAACATCTTAGATAACAGGGATCAGACACACAAGCCTTCCAAACGATGCAAGTCTATGAAGCCACCTATTGGTACGTCAATTATCTACTGTCAAGTCTCTTGTCTAACTTCGCCATAATGTTATAGCATCAAGTTCGACTAGTACCATTGCCAGTCAAGCAGGAGATGCCCATGCGTTGTCAGTTTTAGAGATATCAAGTGATGAGAGCAGCGAGGAAATGAAAGGTGGGGCTCTTTTAAACAATTCTTGTACCATTTTTACCACCCCTTGTCTAGAAAAAACTCCAAGGAAACGACAGAAACATGTTGTCTCACCCAAATACCATCTTGACATTCGCCATGCTGCAAGTGGCGAGATTTTTGAGTTATGTACAGACGATGAGGGCGAAATCTGAAGTTTGAAGAGGGGTAAGCTAGCCCCTCTTCTTTTTAGTATATATATTTAATGCGGACTGTCTCTCTTTTCTTTCTCTGTATTGACTCCTCTGTTTTCTATATCTCTTTGACTTGTTATACTCCACCATACAATGAGCGTGAATACCATTGACGATGTCGCAAATGCAATGGGAATCTGTCTGGTTCTCGATAACTCTCAGAGTGCAGACACAATTGAGCTAGAGGTCATGGACGACATTGAAGGGGAACAGGAGACCTGTGGCAAGTTGTTGGATGATGAAGATGATGGTGATGTTGGTACCGCTGCAGATACTAAAGAGGTTCTAGCCAACATTCAAGCTGCATCAAAGGGTGTCAAAGAAGGCACAGCTGCGGCATATGATAAGTGAGTCCAATTACTCCTCTTTTCTCGCTGTCTTGACATATTTTACCAGTGTCATGGCACAATTCAATACCTTTCTTGCTGAGGAGAAGGTTGTTCCACCCGGTACAGATATTTTCACAGAGCAAATACTTCATCCCAAAATTGACTACTACATTGTCGGCTTCATTATGCAAGGGTATGTTCCCACTTCAGGTCTGTATATCTTTCAACTAAAGATTTTCTAGCTGCGACAATGTTGACATGCATGGCGTGAGCAAGGCCCCTCATGAGCCACAAAAGTCGTACTCATATGCCCAAAAACTTCAGGCTAGTACCACTTATGGCTTCTGTAAAGGTGGTAGAGGCAAGGTCCCTTGGGATCGGGCCAAGGTGTCCAGAAACCCTTCTATCTCAGATGTTGTATCCTCGTATATGCTGGGCTTAAGAAAGCGCAAGGTATTTTTAATAAATCATGCCTGCTATACATAAAACTAACAAAAGAAATACAGGTTGCAAAAGGAGAAATCCCTACTAGCGTGCGGGCTATCAGTCCTGTGAGTTCTCTAATATTTTAGTCTGTGATCTGAATGTATGACTGACTGTAAATGATTTTTCTATAGGGTACTCTCAGGAGGTTCTATGATCATAACCATGCTCCCAAAAATTGGAATGCTGGTCCTGAGACACCTGGAAACTGGTGTGGAGGGAACGTGCGGAAATTGCTCCAAGCCGTCTATCTTATCACGTTTACCTGCCTTCTTCGGATTGATGAAGTGCTCAAGATTCAACTCCATGACATTGAATTTGGTATTGATGATGTCGATGGTACTCATTTTGTATCAATCACTCTGCCCTTCCACAAGAGCAGCCCATTTGGTGGTAAGTATATCAATACTACTGTTGTTCTGCACTTGCTAAGTTACAGATCACAGATATACCTCCATTCATACTATGTGCTCTGCCTAAGCATATGGCACATCTCTGCCCAGTTCGGGCTCTGGCAGACTGGATAGCTGCATCAAAGATTACTCGGGGATATTTATTTCCAAATATTGACAAATGTGATCGTCCTATCACAGTAAAAAATACTGCAATGGTAAGCATACTAGCTATCTTGTAAAGTAACTTGTGCTCATTTATGTCTTGTCAGAAACCTGAAGTTTTTCTCCAGCTATTCCGCAACAATCTCTGTGACTTGGGAGAACCACCCTATGCTTATGGCACCCATTCTTTTCGACATGGAGGATGCCAGTGGCTGTCAGTCGATCTTCGTTGGTCGATCCGCCAAATCTGTGAATGGGGAGGATGGTCTACAGACTTCATGCATCTGACAATTGTCAAGTATTTGATATCTTGGAATGATGCTGCAACCCTTCGGCGTGATGAATTTTTCAAGCTCGATCGTGAGGCCACAACCAGATGCTGGAGTTGTGGACGTACATGTGCTTGTGCCTAGATAATCTTCATGTATACTGTTGGACAGGATTATTCAAGAAGTTTTCGATAAAATTTCAAGCGGTGGAATACAAGCAAGAGTAGAATACCAAGTGTGATAGATAATGTAAACTAAGCACCTTCAGCCTCGGCCCTTATTTTTTTTCTATACATCTTTGCAATATCTGAATGCCTTGTCATGCCAACCCATCTCCCTTCCTTTTCGTAACCAAATTGATTGGTGAATTCCTTGTCAAAGACCCATTTCGCCTCTGTTAGACCTGGACCAATATTCAAGGGACAAGGATAGGTCTAAGGCTGTCTCACGTTCGGGCAGTCACCTTAGAGATTCCTGAGAAGTCCAGAATATGGCAGAGGTACAATTAGATAGCCTTTCAGCAAGTGAGTTGGCAAGTAGAGTTATATAAACTATAGCTTGAAGCTGAGGCTACATAGTGGACTTGGTTGTCCTTATATACTAAATGTTGGGTCTAATAATAGTATGAAAAGATGAGGAAGATGAGATCAAAAGATGGGGTAGCGGGTTGCGAGAGGATTGCGCAAGTGTACGGGTCTCGTGATGGGAAAGTATGATGAGATAAGATAAGATAAGGAAAAAAGTGAATAAATCATAACATTACCCTCTCGTTAAGGCAGTTGTCCCGACTGCCCTAGGGTTCGTCTTGTTCATCGCACTGTATGCAGTCCGTCACTTCTTTCTCGCTTTCCCTGTGCCAATAGTCATCGATGAGTGTTTTTCAACGTTCTCGATCCGGCTCTTCCACCCAGAATTTTCTTCCGTCGTTGCGTTCGACTTGGTAAAACATGCTCCATCCCCTGGTGGCTTCGTTCTCGCGATAGCTACGGTCGATTATCCTTTTGACCGCTTTCTGAGATCTATCGATTACCCTTCGCATTGTGGTTGACGGTGTGCATTTGGCGAGTTCCTTTTGGTAATCTTCGATTGCTTCTAGTGCATTGCCCATGTCACTTTCTCGTGTCTATGAGTTGTGTTCTCATGTCCATCCCTTCCATTTGACGAGGTAATCGGTTACGAGTCGAGATTTCTGTCCTTTCTTTCCTTGGACTCACCTTGTACGCGAGTCTAGGACCTCCTCGACTTCATATTCCTCTTCGTCTTCGATAAGATCTGGTGGGGGGGGTGGGGGTCATTCTTGGTTGGGGAACGCGGGTGGTACATAGGGGGTTAATAGCTTTTCGTTAAAATGGGGGTGTATTTTCCAGTGGGGGGGGAGCTTCAATTTGTAGGCGGAGGCGCCGGACTTTTCCATGATTAAGAAGGGGCCCACTCGTTTGTTGTCGAGCTTCTTCTTGGGACGCAGGAGGTGGAGATTGGTCGCATCTAGCCACACTCTGTCTCCGACAGAGTAGTCGATCGAAGTCTTCCTTCTTTTGTCGTATTGCGTTTTCATCCTTCTGGCGGCTTCCTCAAGTGATTCTTTCGCTTGTCGATGAATTTCCTGCATGTGTTCCGTGAATGATTTGGCGGCTGGATTGGTGAATGGAGTAGTTTGAATGGAGTTGGGGAGTATACGGGGATTGATTCCGTAGTTCGTGAAAAAAGGGGTCTGGCTGGTAGCCGAATGGATCCGGTTGTTGTGGGCAAAGGCGGCCAGTGCAAGCCATTCATCCCAGTCCGTCTGTCTATAGTTAACGAAGATATGCAGGTATTTGTTAATTTCTTGATTGGCGTGTTCGGTCTGACCATCTGTCTGTGGGTGGAAGGCGGTGGAGGCGTTAGGCATGATGTCGAGGAGTTGAAGGTGGGCCCTCATGAATTTCGAAACGAACTGGGGCCCCCGGTCAGAGATGACGGTCTTGGGCATGCCATGGCGGGAGTAGATGTGGTCGCGGAGTATCTTTGCCCATCCTTCGGTGGTGAGTTCTGTATTACAGGCTATGGGGACTATTTCTTTTGAGAAACGGTCTACGACTACTAGGATTGCATCGTAGCCATTGGAATCTGGTAGTCCGGTTATCATGTCAACCGATATGTGAGTCCACGGGGTGGACGGGACCTCATTGGGGTGGAGCAGATTTGCCCCGGGTCGGGTGTTGGTCTTCGTTCGCTGACATACTTCACAGGCCTTGATGTATTTCTCAATGGTTTGTCTGAGTTTCGGCCACCAGAACTCCCTCTGGACGAGCTCTTGGGTTTTTGCTATTCCGGGGTGTCCCGCTGTGATGTGGTCGTGATGATTTGCGATGATCTCGCCTCTCAACTTGTCGTCCCGTGGTACATAGATGTGTCCGTCGTACCGCAGTAGATCCCCTTCTCTAGTGATCCCTCGTTCATGATTTAAGGAGGTGGCTATTCCTTGGTCCCATTTTTCGTGAGCTCGGGTGACGTCCTTGATCCGTTGGTGGATTTCGTCCGTGGTTGGCATGATCATGGCCCTGAAGTGTTCAGGTTGGAGGACAATGATATCATCGTTATCCTTCCTTCCCTGGTCATGATCGTCTCTGCGGCTGAGGAGGTCTGCTTTTCGGTTGGCCGTGCCCGGTTTATGGTGGAGGGTGAAGTGATATTCGGCTAGTTCGGTCACCCATCTAGCTTGTCGGCGGTTGAGCTTCTGGGGCTGTCGGAAGTATTGGAGGTTTTGATGATCCGTCCAGATCTTGAAGTCTTCTGTGGCTCCCATAAGGTAATGCCTCCATTCCTCGAGGGCGAGCATTATTGCGAGGAGCTCTTTGTCGTAGATTTCATAGTTGCGCTCCGTGGTAGTGAGCGCTTTGGATAGGAACGCAACTGGTCTCCACCTTCCTTCATGTTCCTGACTGAGGACTGCACCTATCGCTCCCTCGCTCGAATCTGCTTCTACTCGGAACCTACCCTTTTCTCACGGTAGAGCGAGCATGACATCCTCTGCCATTTGCCTTTTGAGCCTTTGAAATGCCTTGTTCTGGGCGGTCCCCCATATCCAGGGGGCCTTCCCAGTCAATTGGGTCATTGGGCAAACGATCTTCGAGTAATCCTTTATGAATTTCCGATAGAAGTTGGTAAAGCCTAAAAAGGATTGTAATTCCTTTTTCTTGGTAGGGGTGGGCCATTCCGCGATCCCCTTCACTTTGACGGGATCCATTCGAACTGATCCTTCGCTAATGATCACCCCTAGGTACTCTGTTTCGAGAACCTCGAACTCGCATTTCTCAGCTTTTAAAAAGAGTTTGTGCTTTCGGAGGCGAGCTAATACCCTTCTGACTGTTTGGCGGTGTTCCGATAGGTCTTTCGAAAAGATCAAGATGTCATCTAGGTAGATGGTGACCTTCCCTTCGTGGATGAGGTCAGAGAATATGTCGTTCATCATCCATTGGAAGGTCGCGGGGGAGTTCATCAGCCCAAAGAACATCACCGTGGGTTCGAACAACCCTCGGTTTGTTCTAAAGGTGGCCTTATGTTCGTCTCCTTGTTTGATTCGAACATTGTTATAGCCCCAGCGCACATCTAGTTTGGTGAAATACTTGGCACCGCGTAATTTGTCCATTAGGTCGGCGATGAGGGGGAGGGGATACCGGTTCTTGATAGTCATTTCGTTTAACTTCCGATAGTCCTGTACTGGTCGGAGGGAACCGTCCTTCTTTTTAACAAAGAAGAAGGGGGAGGCAAAGGGGGATTTCGAAGGGCGAATCCTCCCGCTGTCCAAGTTCTCGTCAAGGAACTTGTCCAGCTCCTCCTGCTCATTCCGATTGAGCGGATATATCTTGCAGTCAAGGGTTGCCGTGGCATTGGGAGTTAGCTCGATCGCATGGTCCCACGGTTTTCGATCAGGGAGGTCGTCGAAATTCTCCTTTGAAAACAGGTCAAGATAGTCCCGGTATTGGGGCGGCACCATTTCTTCCAGACTTCGTTTTGTCTTCCCCTCATTCGCTTTGGCTGCTAGGTCGTTAGCATGGTGGACTGCCTGGATCCGGATTTCCTCTTCTAAGTTGACCATTAAGATGGTTTCCCCGTCTTCTAGCTCTTCGTCCCAGGGGTCCTCCGGGTCTGCGTCTGGAAGGGGGAAGGGATTCTGCTGGCATTGACATCTGGCGAATAGGACCTTTCCGGTGGTCCAATTAATGACTGGGTTGTGTCTTTTCAACCAGTCGTGTCCCAGGAAGATGTCTCCCTTTCCTAAGTTGGTTACCCCCAGGTCGATGCGCTCGCTGTGCCCTCCGATGTTGAGTCGGAGTTCCACAAAGTCCATGATACTCCCCGCTTTATTTCGAGTTCCGTCGGCATTATAGACCGAAATGGGGCTGGCCGCCCTTTGGGTGGTCAGATTGTTTCTCTTAACATAATCTTCGCTTATCGTGCTGCCGGTACAGCCGCTGTCCACGAGTGCTTGGACCTTGAGTGTTTCTCGGTTGGTGAGAGTCTCAATCTGGGCCTCGAGAAACAGCTCTCGGACGCCTGAGGTCCTTACTCGTCGTTGATATCGAATGGGGGTTTTTAACTCATGCATTCGATCGATAGCAGAGGAAGGGGGATCCTCCCGAAGGAGGCATAAAAGCTCGGTGTCTATTTCGGGTTGTTTATCTTTATGTGCCCACAAATATAGGGAGGATAATGCCTCCACCTCGGTTTGTGCTTCCTTAACTGCCCGAAGGGTCCAACTCGCACCAAACAGTGGGAGCCAGGTGAAGTTCGGGGAGGGGGAAGCACTCACTGGGGGGGGTACAGACTGCCTCTCCGCTCGCGCTTCTTCGTCATGCTTCTCTTGATCCCTTAAGTAGTGTTGGTACGAGGCGTCGTCTTCTTTGTCAGGTACTTCTTCCATTGTAACCCGTGGTGGCACCGCACATCCGATGCCGCTTGATTCCATTGTGGGCGTACTAGAGGGTACCCCTCTTCGGGTATTTTCGATTCCTCGTTCCGCTGATCCTGAGAGTCGTCGGGATGTCGCTCCCCCAGGCGAGGTGTACGCCTTGGCTGGGGGGCGAGCATCACCGCTTGCCTTGGCGGGGCTCGGTGTGTCCGGGGTTGGGTCTCGCGTGACTTGTTTCGGGGGGCGAGGGTCCTGGGGGAGCATACGCGCTTGATCAGGCGCGCCGTTTTCCCTGCTACTCCCGAGGGTCATTGGCACCCACGGCCCGTAGCACTTACCCGTCCGGAAGACGGGAGGTCCAGGGATTTCTTCTGAGGCGAGGGGGGAGGTTACTGGAACAGGAGATGTCAGCGATCAGAGGAGGGATGGGGTTGGGTTGTTGTCGAGGGGGTTTTTATCGGTTCTCAAAGGCGATTCAGAGTCAGATTGGGAGGTAGACAAATCGGGTATATTCGAATGCGTGACATGAATACGTGATAAATTGTTACAAGAAGCAGGAGACCGCGCCACGGGTTCCGACTTCGATTTCCCTATCTGAAAGTTCTGGGCCGAGCAAGCAGAATCGCTTACTTGTCGGCCTCGTCTTTTACTTCCTCGACTTTCGAGGTCTTGGCGACCTCCTCCTTTTTGTCTCCTTCTTCAGCTATTTCGATCATTGCCCTCAGCTCCTCTCTGGTAAATCGTCCAGTACGGGCTTCGCAGGGTCGTTTCTTCTTCTCCTTTTTGCAGTCCTTCGATATGTGTCCCTTCTCGCCGCAGTTGAAGCACCGTCCCTCCTTCTTGAGTCGGTCTATCTCCATCGGCTGTCCGCTCCCCCCATAGGTGGTTCCGGTTCCGGTTTTCTTTTCGGGAGTTGCTGTGCTGCCCCCTGTCCCCTGGGGCTTTGAGCGGTTATCGGGCTTCTTGCCCTCTCTCCGATCTCCGCTGTGCGTTTGGTCAAATAGGGTCCGCCTTTGTCGTTCTTCGTACATGGTGGTGACCCTCTGCTTCCATTGGGGATACGTTTTCGGGATATTGAAGCCCGTATCAGCAATTGCCTGTGCGTAGCTATACGGGATTCCCCTGCGGACTGCGGTGACGAGAGGTCCCCGGGCGCTTTCACCGCGTCTGTGATTAGCCATCTGGGCCTCCGTTTCCAGCTTCTGGAAGTACTGGTACGCCGTCATTCCTTCCATGCAAAGGTCCATCATCTTTTTCTCATGAACGTCTTCGATAGCCGGATCCATGAAGCGTTGGGCGAGTAGCTTGGCGAACCTATCCCAGGAGGGATATCGGAACCTTCCGAGGTTGCCGCTGAAGTATTCGTCGACAAGATTGACCCACCATTCTAGGGCGGGTCCGATGAGGGCGGAGGTGGCGTATGCCACTCGCTGAGATTCGTAGTGATAGTACGTTTGATATGTTTCGAAGTAGCTAGTACACTGGTATAGGAATCTCTTGAGCTCCGAGTGTGCCCCATCGAACGGGATTGGTTCCTTGATTAGTGAGGGTTTTATCCCCAGGAAAGGGGCATCGTCTGCGGCGTTGCCTGAGGGCCATGGTGGCGGTGGCCCAGGGGGCATCCTGTCGGGTGGGGGTCTCGGGATCGACCATCGATCTGGGTTGTCATAGGGGTCATCATCCGGGTCCCCTCCTGGCCCTCCGGGTGGTCGTGCCGGGCGGGTATTCGGATGCTTCTTGTAGTGTTGTTCGAGTTCTAGGTCCACGCCCTCCTTCTGTTCTTGAAGTTCCTTGGCTTTGGCAAGCTCCTTCTCGTGTTGGGCTCGTAGCTCGGTGGAGCTCAATTTTACTACCTCCGGTTTCTTCCCAGAGGGTCCTGCTTCTCCACTGCCTCCGGCTCCTATGAACATCCTACTTGTGCTGGGTCTGGGAGCTCAGTCCTGCCTTCAGAGAGGGGGTACCACGGCGCAGGGTCGGGGTACTGGGTCCGGCCTGTGGCGAGGGGGAGCGTCAGGGAGGGGATGTGGGTACTCTTCTGGCCCTCCTTTTGGCCACTTGTCGGAAACGCTCATGGTACTCCTGGGTTTGGTCGGCCAGGGTGCGGTTTCTGCTAGCCTCCTCGGCCAGCTGTCGTACTCTCTCGGCCACCTCTCGGTTGGCTGCGAGGTTCTGGAAGGCCCGATCCAGGATCCCCTCGATCTCCCTCTGCTCGGAGTCGGTTCTGGAATGGAGCGGTGGTCCCTCATAGGGATGGGGGATGGGGCCCTGTAGCTCTCTTCGTAGGGCTTCGTGGATTCTAGTTCCCACGGTTCTTGGAGTGAGTGGTCGCCTTGTTCCTCCCACCATTCTGTAGTTGGGGGTGGTTCCCAGGATGTAATCGTCCATACTGATTGCCGGTCTCCCTCTGGCGACAAAGTCTCATAACCGGACCTCCCATGCGAGGGTGATTCATGGTCCCAGGGCGAGTCGGTCCTGATCGGAGAGGACAGTCCACTCCATCTCTGGCCCCTCAAGGTTGAGAGGGCTCTCAGCGAACCTTCACTGGTATCGGTCCCGTTCTCGCTGCTGGTAGTCGATTCTGAGCTGCGTTGAGACTGCATCCTGCTGGGCCCAATTGGCCTGGCGGAGTCGGTCCCAGTATCTTGTACGCGTTTCGCCTGCCAGTCTAACACGATTTGCTGAGCTGTAGTATGCGTCCACGAGCTGGAGTCGACATCTCCTTCGCTCTTCTCCTTCCTCATCTTCTGGGCCTGCTGCCTGGGGTGCGGACTCTTCCATTCGTATGGTGATGACCTCCTCTGTGGGGAGGTCGGGATATATTCTTCCTGCATGCCTTCAGTCTCTTCTTGTCTCTGCGAGGAGAGCTGCGGGGGGTCGTATCGGGAGAACGGGTCTGGGTGAAATGATTCTTGGAGGGGGTGACTCGGCAGGGTGGGGGTCTGCCCGAGGGGAGCCAGGCTCCGAGTTATTTCCATCATCTCCTGCGAGGTTGCTTCCCATTGCGTAGGCCTTGATAATGTCTTCGTAGGAGACGTTCTCGGGCTCGTGGCGGGATATGGTTGGAGGGGTTCTAATGGCAGTGTCAGAGGACTCAGTTCTGGTGGTTTGGGATCCCGATAGGATTGACGGGATGACTGGGTCTTCGCTGTCTTCACGGATGCTGCGTCGTCGGTGGACTTCGGCAGAACCTTGTCCTTCAAGGTCTGCATGAATCTCCTCTTCAGGGGTGGTTGGTCGGGGGGTTCCGACATAGTATCGAGGAAGGTTTGGGTGGTAGGTTCGGATGGGTTGTCTTTGTCTGTGGTGACGTGGACGAATGAACAATATGGCGGCTAGTGCGAGGATTACGGTTCCTAGCACTACGGATACTATGATGGTGGTTCAGGGGGAAATATCGGTAACGATGGGCATTTATCCTCCTTCGGCTAGCAATGGGGAGGTAAAGGTAGGGAAGCTTCAAGCTAACTGTTAGACCTGGACCAATATTCAAGGGACAAGGATAGGTCTAAGGCTGTCTCACGTTCGGGCAGTCACCTTAGAGATTCCTGAGAAGTCCAGAATATGGCAGAGGTACAATTAGATAGCCTTTCAGCAAGTGAGTTGGCAAGTAGAGTTATATAAACTATAGCTTGAAGCTGAGGCTACATAGTGGACTTGGTTGTCCTTATATACTAAATGTCGGGTCTAATAATAGTATGAAAAGATGAGAAAGATGAGATCAAAAGATGGGGTAGCGGGTTGCGAGAGGATTGCGCAAGTGTACGGGTCTCGTGATGGGAAAGTATGATGAGATAAGATAAGATAAGGAAAAAAGTGAATAAATCATAACAGCCTCTGTCACAATGTCATTGTCTTCCTTTTGACGCTTTTCTTTAAGAATGTTTGTGATGAGAGAGAACTTGAGGTATTGGCCATCAGAGTCAGAAAACGTGTCCCAAAAGGCTTCTGGGGTGCGACTAGCTTGATACGCCTGCATGAAAAACTAAAAGATCACAGATGAGATGAAAAGAAAGAAGGATAGTAAAGGACATGAACATACCTGCCAATTTGACCAGTGGCTCTTCAATCTCTTCCACTCGCCGTTGACCATTTTATTGAATCTATACAACTTCCCCCAGTGCTTGATTGGAATTGGTCATCCATGAATAACAATAGGATGATCTGAAGGCGGGGCCCAATCAGTGCTGTTGTCGTCCCAGCTCTGGATCAGATGCTGAAGATCTGTATTGTAGCTGAACGGCTGGGTCGGTGGCACTTCATGTTTGTATATGGCTAATCTAACACCATCGGCGAAGGTCAGCATACACTGTAAAACTGGGGTAGAGACTTCATCATAGGATACAACAGGCATTCTCTCAGAAGCATCAGACATGGCCCGAGGAGGTTCAGAGAGTGGTAAAATTGGTGAATCCGAATGGTCCACATCAGTAGGAATGATGTCGGTGGAAGCCGCAGTCAGGCCAAGATGGGCGGTGTCAAGATCCATGGAAGGATGGGGAGATTCAGAGAGAGACAGAGGTGACGGTTCAATGGCAGCATCAGTAACAGGGGAGCCCTGATAGACAGCCAAGCATTCCTCTACAATAGAGGTGATGCGCCGAGTGAAACCTGGGTTCTCGAAGGGATCCTGGGAGAGCATCAGAGAGAGAGAGAGAGGAAATGAATGAGAGAGATGCATACCGTTGGCTGTACACCAGCATAGATCCCACTAGGCCTTCGCTCCGGCAAATGAGTGTGACGAAGGTTGGTAGCCACCGTCTCCTGTATCATTTTTTCCAGAAGACTGTGAGCCTGAGACTGTTGTAAACATCCTGAATTTAAAGATGGAGTAAGGAAGGTACGCACCCAGAGTAGAACCTTGTCTATGACCATCTGGCTACGAGTGTCCTTTAACCGTTCCGTAGCAAAGATCACTGGTGGAGTCGTAGTTGCATGCAACCCAGCCTGAAGGATACGATGGACCCGCTTTGGTGGTTTTCTTTTGGTGACACCACCATTCCTTACACCTTTGTGAGGGATACGTGTCGGGATGAAGAGACTGCAATACAAGATAATCCTGTCAGCAAAGATGGCACACACACAATGAAACAGACATACATCGATTTCCACTTTGCCATTCCAGCCTCACTGAACTTGACAAGGCGATCCTGTTGGACTGTTTTGGTGCCAGAAGAGGGAAGACTGTAGCGTTCACAGAGCTCCACGAACCAGCCAGCTTTATGCATCTCGAGAGTCCTGGGACAATGTCAGATAATGAAAAAGAGAGTTGGAGTCAACATACAAGTTGATTTCCTCAGTTTCGAAATTACCATGCTCATCGAGTTTGCCATTCATTCGAGGAAAGACAAACATCTTTGGCAGCTCTTGGCCCAATGGAGGAGATGCTGCCGGCAGCAAGGGAAGAGCTGGAGGCACAGGAAACAAGTCCATGATATGTCCAAAAGAGGTGGTAGATGAACGGCGCCGTTGTCGAGAAAGTCACCTCTGCCCTCTGGCGAGCATGGTGCAAATAGTGACAATGATTGCCGAGATGAAGAGTAACAGCCCTACAGTCAGACCGGTGGCAAAATGGGTGCTATGATGGGCGGCAGTGTCGTTTATATGCCTGCAAATGTCTCAGTTTAGTCAGGTAAGTGGTCAGGCAGGGACAGAGAGGTATAGGATGGCATAGGGGCCCCACATAAGGGAAAACTGAAAGTAAGCCATGTGGCAGTCCCCACCAAGAGGAGAACACCCAGAGGACAACAATGTATGGGCACCAAAAGCCCTTACAGTGAATGACACTCCGCTCGCTCTCTCCAAAGACAAAGACACCAAGACTCTGGAGGGAGGGAAGAGACAAGACGACGGATCGGCCAGCACGTCAATTGTTAGAATGCGCAATGGAGGCAGTGGGGGAGGAAGCCAAACAGATGGTCAAGACGGTCCCAGGGATGGGAAACGTCGACGTGGCTGTGGTGACGCATTGATCCCGGCGTTTGCCGTGTGACGGGACCGTCATTCCCCGGAGAGAAGTAAAACAGCTGTAAGGCTTTTGCCTTGCCATGTCACACATCACGCGATGTGACATATTAAGACGCGACCCATCAGCAGGCTTGGATTGGGGTTCCCGCGTTGACATTTGCTTTGTACTGCGAGGATGGCTGTTCCCCACCAAGTCACTCAATTTATCGAGAGAACATATCCCAGACCTCGCGTCGATCCGGTAACTAGCATAGCACGTCTTTAGGTCCCTCACTCTAACACTGGAAACAAAGGAATGGCTTCAGGCATGCTACGACTGGGTCCTCGAAGAGAAACAACTCAACCCCACGACGGATATACAGCAGATAACAAAACATGTCGATGAACAACTCTTATGCTCGAATTTGCAGGATTCCATGCTCCAAGGAACCGGACTACCCGCCGACATTGCGAATCCCGACACCCAACACACTATCGTGCCTGGGCCTGTACTGGTGGAGATTGTGTCCATCACCGACATCGGTGTCAGCGCATACAACTTGAATAAAATCAGAATTACGCGAGACGAGCGAATCGCTGCGGGAGAACAGGAAGTTGGCGAGGGCGATGTGGAAGTAGAAGGAGAAGGGCTCATACCCGCTTATACGCGGTCCATGCTCCAAATGAACCTCAGCGATGGAACGATAGTTCTTAAAGCAATGGAGTACAGACCTCTCAAAGACCTCACGCTTGGTGAGACCCCTCTTGGATGCAAGGTTAGTGCTTGATGATCTTGGCTCATTAATTAGCTGACGTTGCGAGATAGCTACTATTAAAAAAATTTCATGTGCGTCGGGGTTTCGCCTTTTTAGAACCGAAATGTGTTACTGTGAAAGGCCACATGAATGAAGAGCGCAATGCTCTCCAAGACGCTTATTTTAGGAGAGGACTCATGCTCAGATTGGGGTACGTATCGGTGTCAAGTTGCATGATTTGCGCGTAATTTTCAATGTTCTATCTACAGGCATCCAGAACCAGAGCCAGAACCAGAAGCGGAGGTGGATACACAAGAGGCACCTATTCCGCTCCGTTCACCTATACGCGAGGTCAACGACCTTCCTTCTCCCACCTTGGTAGAGCCCAATCTCACGAACCAAGAGGAGCATTCCAGAAGACGTGGAACGAGCCAGAATCCAAATAACCCTTTAGCCTCTGTCCCTTCATCTTCGACAACCGCGGTGAACTCGTCTTTTTTCTCCGCCTCCTCCAACATCCCAGAAAATGGGGAGCTTCACCACAGTCTAGATCTCTCTCCTGTGGGAACCTCTCGAACGATCGTCATCGACAGCGATGAAGAAGAAACTGCTAAGCCTTCTCGAGGTGTCGATGAGGATGCTAGTTCCGAGTTTGGTGGCGAGGACTTTCCTATGGACGACGATGAAATATTGGCTGCATTGGATGCCGTCGAGGCAAAGCATGGCTCGAAAACACAGTCCACCCAGAACGCATCCTCATCAAGGGGACAAAGTGTTTCAACGAACGATTTTACAAATATTATCACGATCTCTGATGACGAGGATGACGATAAGGAGAATTTTCCCGCGCCCAAAAGACGTCGGAACGCGAAGCATACTTCTATTGTACAGGACGTAATCGAACTGTCAGATTAGAATTATTTGACGCTTTATGGTGAAGCTAGACTGTAGAATCGTTCGATTCAGATATATAGTAGTATGCGGAAGCATTCGACATTGAACGTTTCAAAGCACATCGATAAAAAGGAATATACATGCCACGAAAAGAAGACCACCGTATCAGCCGAGAAGATTGACTTTAGTTTTCTTCTTCTTCTTCGTGTTCGAAAAGTTTCTCCAACTGTCGACTCGCTGGTCTCGGTTATCTAAACATGCAAGTGAACCAAGTGAACATGGGTGCCGAATAGGACAAAGAGATGAACGCGCCTTCCCATTGCTTGTCCTCTTCAGCCTTGCGCTTCTTGCCGGCAATTTCTTCGTCCTTTTTTCTAGCTTCTAAGCCCTCGTTCGCGAGATTCATCTTGATAGCTCTAACAACATTGAGTGAGTAACATAGAGGAGATAAAAGGGAGTGAGTGGGGGGCGCACTTTCGTCTCCGCACTTCTTCATCTATGAGCAGCTCCTTTGATTGGGCTCGTATTCGGACTTTGAAGGACGGGTTTAATGACTTGAGATTCGGGTCAGAATCAGGAGTTGATGTAGACAACGACAAGGATTTGAGGACGAGGATCCGGGCTTGTTTGATGATAGCGTCGAGTTCATCGCGTTGAGCTTTGTCGGAGAGTTCGGATTCGGCCTGGACACATCTAAGCAGGATTTCTCTAGGTGAAAGACGGGAAAGTCGACCTTTTTGAGGATGTCGAAAGCCTCTGGGGCGCGTTGGTGAGAGCATTTATCGGGATGTATGACTGTGACAGTTGTCAACGGCGGTGTTGAGTGGGAAAACAGCCCCTAGACGCACATAGAGATAACTGGCGGTACTTCTTCTTAATATCGTCTTGGGTAGCGGATTCGTCTAAGTCTAGGATATCATATGGACTTGCAAGAGGTTAACATGGATAGCTGAGGACAAGGACGGCGGACTAACTTTAGTTTGAGAGCCTTGAGGATACGGTTGACCTCGACTTCCCTTTGGAACTCGGATGCCTCGCGAGAGAGCAATTTCTCGAGTTCTGGGTCAACTGCTGGGGCGGTGGACGAGGAGGACATGATGGTAATAAGTAAAGTGATCAGCGCCACCTGTGACTCTCGAAGAGATCGGATTTCTACTTGCTCTGTACATGCTACTACTATTCTACGAAGGATTGAAATAACCCAGCTTGACGTGCCGTGCTACTGGTCGACATAATATTCTTGGCTCCTGATAAACGTCCAGACTGGAGGCAGTGAAATGAGTCCTTTCATGTACAAGGCACTACTACTGATAACGCCAAGTTGACGAACAATATTTGCAGTAATGCGTACATGTGGAGCAACCAGGGAGTGAGTTAGGCAATCTATCAGAGTCCGTGCGGTGCTTTGATGTAAAGAGACTGAACAAATAAAATAAATTGTGTGGAACGATGGTTGACCGCCGAGAGCAACGACGACGGCGGTGCTGCACGTGAAGTATCGTCAGGGTACGATAATGATATTTCTCGTCTCGCTTCCATCACGGGCCAGCTTGAATATTTGAATGTCGACGCAGTTGGCTCCTTCTACTTCAACTACCACGACGCCGCGTTGGGACAGCCGCAACACAGGCTTTGTTTCTCCTACCCGTCTGCAGGAACTCCGTGCCAATACCCCACGCCACCACTTCACTTCAACGCCCCAGCAACAGGCCCTGCAACCGTCGCAGCCGACCTCCCCGTTATCCGCCCCACCGATGGATGCTGCTCAGCGCCCACAAACACAGGGCCACGGTCGCGCTTCTTCCTTCTTTGCTTCATTTCGCAAGCAGCAGCAGCAGCAGCAGCATCCTGACGCTCAGCAGAACGGCCCCCAGGTTCAACGTAATCCTTCCTTACTTTCACGAACAAATTCTAATAATCCTCTCGGGCCACCACCACCACCTCACAACATGGATACCGCAGCTTCAGGCGCACAGCGTCCCGCGATTTCTCGCTCTCCCACTCAGGCTAACCCCAACTGGCTCTCAGAACATCCCGAAATTCGCTCCGTCGTCGGCTTGACCATTGCTCATGCACATAAAATCTACTTCTCTGGTCCCCTCATTCGTAAGATTGAGCGTGGTGCCGACGGACAGAGGCCTACCAAGGATGAAGGTTGGGTCGAAGTTTGGGCTCAGCTGGGCGGCACGACTCTCAGCGTATGGGATATGAAGCAAATCAAAGAGGCCAGTCAGCAGGGCAAAGAGGTCCCCCCTGCCTATGTAAATACTACTGACGCTGTGAGTCCTTGCTCAATCTCCTCAATAGCCGCTTGCTCATATTTCCAGTTTGTCACCGTTTTGGGCTCCATTACGGTTCCTGCCACTCCTTCTCAAGCAGCACAACGCTACACAAACGTTCTAACTCTTAACACCGCCGGCTCAAACCTGCTATTATTTTCATGTCCCTCCCCGGAATCACTCATTTCATGGGCCGCCGCCCTCCGTCTCTCCGCTTGGGAGAAATCCCGTCTTGAAGAAATATACACCGCGCACTTGATCAGAATATTCCTCAAAGGTGATCGTTTACGTCTCAGCCTCGCGGTTTTGACTTATCGTTATGCTCAGCTCCCGATATGCCGTCAATGCTCAACCGCGGCCGCATGGAAGGTTGGGCGCGCATTCGTATTTCTGGCCAGACCGACTGGAAACGTGTGTGGATGGTCGTCAGCGCTGCGACCGACGGCGAGCGTACCAGTAACGACGGCAGCGGTCCAGGCTCACCACCCACACTTGGAGTGGCAGCCAGAAAGAAGCGGATGTCCAACTTATTTGCTCGTGAAGCTAGTCCTCAACGTTCAGGCCCATCCAAGGCTAGCTTCACCATGTTCGCATCTCAGAAAGTCAAGGACAAAAAGAAGGCCCTTCTTACCATGACTGACATCACCCAAGCTTTTGCCGTTTATCCAGAGAGGCCTGAATTGATAAGCAGGAGCACTCTGATAAAGGTCGAAGGCCACATTGGCATCGAAGATACTGCCGCTGGAATGCGGAATCGTGAGGGCTGGGTTTTGGTAATGCCGGAACTGGAACCTGAAATGAGCCAGGCCACCGAGATGTTGAAATGGGTCGAGGGTAAGCTTTCTATCCTTTCTGTATCTCAATAAAGTTTCAACGGATATCACAGCTTTCCATGATGCGTTCGCGCTGTATGGACGTCCGCAATCATGGGTGTGGGATCCCCGAAGTCCTACGTCCTTGATGTTTGCCTATCCTGTCGGGCCGCAGAAAGATGTACGTTCATATCCGTTATCTCTACAGATCCTCTGTCAACTCTTCTGTACAGCTTCTCTTCCTTGACAGGGAACTGGCCGAGACGCTGGACCCTCGAGATGACGCAACTTCCGTCGTCCGTTCCCGACTTCTCAGTATTCTCCATGATCGTATGCGCGGCATGGAGCCTCCGGCGCCTCAAAATCATGGACAAACGTCTTTGCCTTCTGGTGGTCCTGGAAAAGATCCGCAACAATCCCGACCACTCCTATCGGGACCCCAGTTGCCACCCCTCAGCTTCGACAACACGCAAAATCAGCCTCAGGAACGGCATCTGCTCACGCCCATTACCGAGCAAAGTAGTATTTACACTCATGGACGATCCATGTCTGTTGATGGGCAGAGCATCCTAGGGCGGCGCCAGTCCGCAAATGTGAATACTGCGCCCCAGTCACCTGTACCAGAGGAATCTGGGGGCCAGGCATCGACTTTCCAGTCTCTCGAAGCTACGCCACAATCTCCCACTTCAGTACCAAAGAGTCTAGCGAAACCCCTACCGGAGAAAGATGCCATAACTGATACGGTATCTGATCAAGAACCAAACCGTTCCAGCTATGAAATCCAGCAAGGACACAAAAGGATATCCTTGGAAGCACCTTTACCCCGAGCGCCAACTTCCCCAAGAGTTCAATCACCAGTCTCACCAAGACCGCCTCCAAGTTCTCACCCTGTACCTTCTCCGACAACTTCTCCAGCTCCTGGTTTGCAGGAGAACACACGGCCCTATTCTCCTTCATCGGTATTGACTTCACCTTACTCTGTTGCCACTCATTCGGCGTTAGGTGCATCTGTTATGGCATCTCCATCCGCTCTAACATCACCGTATTCGTTGGAAGGGGCTCCTGCTTCTCCCTTATCACCAACAGGCGTAAGGCGATCTCTCCATTCATCCCATCTACCACCAATACCCCAAGGAACTCCCCCGGGAGCGGCGGAAGACAGCATTGGCGGTGAGGCGGGGGCATTATACTTCATGCAGTATGACAATAAGGGACCATCTCCAGCAGCATCCCCACGTCTAGTATCTTCACCTGCAGAAAATGAGAAAGATGAAGATTCGTCGTCCGTTGAATCAGAACTCAAGCCTACGAGCGCCACAAGTCGCGTGTCTGTAACATCGAGTCCTGCTACAAGCACGCGGTCACCACTTCGAACAGGCACACCGAAAGCTTTTGCGGACCAACCGGCGTCACCCCCAAGGGATCGGATGAGCCCGATTTCGCGGCAGGCTCTCGGGCGTAAGCCATCAGGAGCACGTGCTCAGACCAAAAAGGCGCAACGCGTCTCTTCACCTTCACCACCGCCCGTCGTTGAAGAGGATACACAGAGCGACGACAGCATGGAGCCAGAAGTTCGTGGTCGCCCTTCAGCAGCAGACCTTGGACCCGTTGACGAGGGCAACCTCGATGCGCTGGCAGCCTTGTCGTACCTCGACGACGATCAACCACCGCCGTCATCTCCCACGACGAAGGGACACGTGGAACCACTACATCCTCGCCATGTAGAACAATCACTCCCGCCACTGCCGCCACCAGCGCCTGCAGAAGCAGGAGCACCCTATAAATCCTCTTTTGCGCCGTCCAAGTCGGCCGCAGAGCGGAAGGCAAAGGTTCAAGCGCAACAGGCAGCCCAGCAAGCCGCTGCACACCGTCCGGGGAGAGCCAATGGTCGAAAGAAGCCGAAGGGTAATGATGCGTGGATTGAGAGTAGTGAAGAGGACGAGGACGAGGAGGAAGAAGAGGAGGAGGAGGAAGAGGATGTTGATTCTGATGCAGAGCCTGCCACAAGACCACCTTCAGCTCCTGCCTCCACCAGCACCCATACTGCCAAACCGCAGTCTGATTATGGACCTGATCAGTCTCAGCACACTCATTTACGCCCGCCCAGGATGCTGCCCCAAGTCCCAGGTAACCGACCTAAATGTATGCCATTCAATATTTCACTTTATCACTCTGACTAATGATCGCCTTACAGCTGCTGAACCTGAAGAGTTCCTTCAACGTCGCAGTGGACCTGAACAGCCACATTCCGAAGCTGCTAGGCGTACTCAGTACGATGAAGGCACGCAGATTCGTTCCCAAGCCGATTATCCTCAGCTTGGTGCCGCTCGTCAATCTATGTGGAGTCAAGTTCTGGATCCCGGACGTCCTGCTGTTCTAAGCCAGGAACGCGATACATTCGTAACATTGGAGTCGCCTTCGCAAACCATGACGAAAGCTTTCACACCTCAAGGCTTACTATCAGCTGGTCTTCAAGACAAACAGGATCGTTCTGCGAAACGTCAAGAAGAACTCGCGCGGGAAAACGGCGCCTCGCTCATCAATGTTCCCAACAAACCTCCTCCGCCACAGACCGGCCTACTAGGCGCTATCACTGCTCACGAACGAGAACGAAAACGAGAAGGCGGCGTTGGGGCTGCATTAACAGAACGCGAGCGGGAAAAACGTATGGTGGAGGAGAGACAGCGCAAGTTCGATGAGCAGCAACGCCAACAGATGGAAATGGGTTCGATGTACGGCGGACAGTTCAATGGGTTCAATCCAATGATGAACCCAATGATGATGGGCATGATGGGTATGAATCCGATGATGACTGGGCAAGGGATGAACCCGATGATGACTGGACCAGGTCTGAATCCGATGATGACTGGGCAGGGTCTGAACCCAATGATGACCGGTCAAGCCATGAACCCGATGATGACTGGGCAAGGGATGAACCCGATGATGACAGGTCAGGGTATGAATCCGATGATGTCCGGTTTCCCTGGGATGATGCCTGGTTACAACCCCCAGCAGATGTTTGCTGCACAACAGGCTGCTCAAGCATACCAACAAGCTATGATGGCGTTCTCCGTCGCTGGTTCGCAAGCGGGGGGTGATGGTGGTGCAGGAGTTCCCCAGCAGCCCATGACTCCCATGATGACGGGTGGGTTCGACCCCCGCATGTCGATGATGGGGATGCCGATGATGGGGGGACAGGTACCGTCGTTGGGTATGCAGATGACAGGCATGTCGAGCTTTGATCCGCGGTTCACTCCGAATAATGGTCTTCAAGACCCCAGTCTCCAGCCCCCGAACGCGCTTTCCGGTTCGCCAAAACAATATGCTTCTAACGCCAGCTCTCCCGTTGGTCGTGGATCTCCGCTTGCTAGGACTGTTGACCCTCCTTCGACTCTTGAATTACCTCGCAATTCTTCTCGTCCGACCAGTCCCAAACCTTGATTTCTTTCTCGCCGTACACACTTACGATTCTTATGACGTTCGCTTTACCTACCTACATCTTTATACCATCCTCATGTGCAGCAGATAACCTTGTCTCTTGAGATTTTAGTTGTCAGTCCTGATTTCGATTACTCCTACGTTCATCTTATACATCCAGCATCACGAAATACACTTTGGACCTGTAGGTACATTAGGAATAGAACGGACTCCAGTTCGAATTTCCCTTTTTGAGACCAAGTTCATCAGTTTGCCTCATGGCGAATGTTATCAGTGGCATCTTCTTTCTGCACGTTCACTCCGCTCACTCATCAACAAATCGCAATGGGGCCTACACCTACGTCCAAGATCAAGCGCCCCGAGATCATGCAAAACCTCATTCAGCATCCCAACTACTACCATCTCAGAATATCTCAGCTCGTCGTGGAAGAGACCGCTATCAAAGAAAACACGCTGAACATCTTCAGTACGGATAGGAAATCTGGAGGAGAGAGGACAGATCCGCTTGGTATATCGGTCGGGTACACCGACGAGGGCAAGCTCGCTGCTTTGGCAATTGCTGATGAAGAGCGATGTTGCATTATCGAGTTCAACTCGCGTTCTCCGCCATCTACCAGGCCAGAGAAGATGCAACTCTTGCAGGAACACGTACTCTGCCGCTCCGTTGGCGAGATTTATGCCTTTGACGCTGCCCAGCTTGCGATGGTTCTCTGGACGGAGCTCGGTGTCAAAGTCGCGCGCATGGTTGATATCCAGTCTGCCTTCAGCAATTTCGACTACGCATCAGATCGCAACCCTCTGCTCGCCATCCAGGCCTGTCTAGGTGAATCGGGCAATGTCAAGTTGAATGAGAAGAACATCAATCGCGCCTTCAACAATCTCACATATAATCGCGACGAAATCAACCGAATGCGCGTCGACATTCTTGAAAGAGCCTGGATTTCACGCCTGCTTCCATCTCATGAGAACGGAATCTCCACTTTCAGTACCGTAAAGCCCATTGATACTAGCGGACTCGACGGACAAGTGAGTGGCAGTGTCACACCAGGCCTTCTGTGATGAACTAACAAATCCATTTGTCTTTGTAGTTCCTAGACACGCTAAACACACTGGCTCGCGTCTCAGAAGACTCCCGTCGTGTAGGGTACCTGAAGCCCGTGACAACAAACCATCAATTCTCTGATGCCCAAGGCTCGTTCTTGGACCCCAATGGGAGATCCATCAATGCTAGGTCTTCAGTGTATAAGGACAAATTTCGTGAGTCCCAGGTATATGACAAGACACTTTCTTCCAATTCTGCCTGAAGGCTGACAAACTCTTGTTGTAGGATGTAATCACCACGTTCAGAACTGAATCAGGCGAGCAGTTCCGGCGCCGTGGACAGGTTGCCTTTGCCAAGGGAAGGGATGCTACACTCACTTTTGATGGTTCTGTCAAGAACAAGATTGTTGACTCTATCACAAGTAAAGGTCGGGATGCACCGACCACAGCAGAGGCCAAACGTGATGGTGTCATCAGGCGCACTTTGCAGGGAGATCTGACAGTCTTTCGAGACAACCCATGGATCTCCAACATTCTACTTCATCATGATTCCATTGACAGTGACACAGACCATGACCTTGAATGGCCTAAAGACTGGTTCCCTCCTTCTAGACCAAATGGTCAGATGCTTACCATTATGCCACCACCTGATTCAGGCAACCCTGCCCGTCAACATCTTAATGATTCTCAGCAGCTTGCTCTGGACCATATGCTTTCTTCAGATCCCATTACTCTTATCCAAGGTCCACCTGGTACAGGAAAAACTTCAGTCATAGCTGCATTTGTTCATTGTGCTTTGGCTGAAGGGAAGTCTGGGATCTGGTTGATTGCTCAATCAAATGTTGCTGTAAAAAATATTGCTGAGAAGCTGATCAAGACTAATTTTAAAGATTGGAAACTTTTAGTCTCTGAAGATTTTCGTTATGACTGGTAATTTGATTTTCTTTTCAATTATGTTTCTATCTCATTAAATGTCTATAGGCATGCAGATCTCTATCTTCTCATTCAGTCACATGTTATTCCTTCTACAGAGTTTGTATCGAAGGAGCTGGACTTACAAGGAACCAAAGTGTTTCTTTGTACACTTAGTATGCTTTCCAGCAGGATAGCCAGGTTTACAAGAGTTGTTCCATTGAGATGCATGGTGGTAGATGAAGCAAGTCAGATCAAGGTTGCAGAGTATATCAATGTATTTACAAGATTTTCCACTTTACGGAAAATCTGTTTTATTGGAGATGATAAACAATGTAAGTATTATTTCTCATTTTAATCTCTTTTAAGAAAGCTTATTTGTCTTTAGTACCACCTTTTGGAGCTGAAAGTATTGAGGATCTCAAAAGTATATTTGAGATTGATCATCTACATGTTAAGGCATTTTTACTCAATATTCAATGTAAGTTTTGTTTTAAGCATTTATAACAGGCACACATTTCTTCCTTTAGATCGTATGCCTCCACAATTGGGAGATTTTATATCTCAGGCAGTCTATGATAGCAAATTGAAATCAAATCCATTACATCCAATTAAAGATGATATTATTGCATGTCATTTTGTTGATGTAATAGGTCATGAGCGACAAAGTATATCCAAGTCTTTTATAGTAAGCTTTATTCATCTAAAATATTTACTAATTCTTACTCTGCTATGATATAGAATGATGCTGAAGCAGCTGTTGCAGTACAGCTTGCTAGCCATCTTCAAGACAAAGACATGGACTACAAAATTATCACACCATATGATGGACAAAGAAATAAGATCTTAAATGATATAAAGAATACAGATGGACTCAATTGGGAGGATAAATGCTTCAATGTTGATTCTTTTCAAGGTTAGCTGATTTTGTTTGTATTTAAGCTATTCTAATATTGTCTTATAGGAAATGAAGAAGATTACATTGTAATCTCTCTTGTTCGATCTCGTTCAATTGGGTTTCTCAAGAACTTGCGGCGTACCAATGTGATGCTCACCCGATGCAAGAAAGGAATGTATATTCTTACTAGCCACTCTTTCATGGATGGTGTTGGGGGAGAGTCTTTGGCAGGAGAGTTAGCTGAGCATGTGGGAAAGGAGGCCTGGTTGACTGTTGATGATGTCAAACAAGGCAGAATTTAGTTGGAAATTGAGTTTATTTAAAAATGTTATCTCTAGTTTATCACTGGTATTTCAGAACCACCATATATTCACTTGAAAATGGTGGTTCTGAAATACCAGTGATAAACTATAGATTTCATTGATGAATCTTGGTCTGTACATGAAATGATGACTATAAATGACTGGCAACATTGTCTGAATGTACATCTAAATGAAAGATATTCTGCATGCTTCTAAGAACATCAGCAAGAGTAGATATGAATGTAGAGGTAGATGTAAGAGAACTGGAAAATTTAGATTCAATCCCAAACTTTACCACATCAGGACCTGCAAGATCTACACCCAGATATGAATAGCCCTTCACAGATGTGTAGATGTACTCACAGTTTATGCCATAACCATCCTCATACAGTGCACCAAACCTAATTGCATATCAGAGATGTTGAGATGCAGAATAATCAATCCAACACACCCTGTACCCCTGAAGAGAAGACCAGCACTAAGCCCACTTGTGCATAGCTTCCAGCATGAACTCTTCCCAAACAATGGGTCATCAAAGAGCAGTGCACACTCTCGAAGCTCCGGGCATAGCATCTGCTGCAAGCCCATGAGATGGCGATCAATCCCTTTGCCTGTCGCAGCTTCGCGTGTTAGCCTAGTATGTACTTTAATAGCCAACTCGAGTGCAGTGCGTTTGGATTCCGCCTACAGGAATCTCAGTCACACTGACAAATGGAAATACGGCAGCATACCGTCGCTCGACTATCAACCATTGCAAGGCAGAACGCGCGACTCTCTCGGGTCAGCGTCCGGATAGTTTCTGTGCGCCCCTTGTTGAACATCCGCGTCAGCACAGTCTCATACGTCGCAGTGAATTGCCCCCGCATTTTGTACCATGTGAGCTGGAGCGCCATCTGTATGAACGCGTCGGGAGATAGTTTCGCTGACAACTCATCAGTACACAAGAAAACAGCGCGATGAATGATGAACAAGTTACCAACTCCCTTGATCCAATCCGTTCCGTACTCCGAGAACCAGAACACGCTGTCATCCGAGTTCTCGATGATCTTGTCCGCACGTTCCTTTGCCTTGACACATTCTTTCTTGATAAAGTCATCGGCTACCCAGTCCAGCCGGTCCCATCTCTGACCTCGCGGGGGAAGAGGAGAGGCATCCTCGAATTGCGATTCATCGATGCCTTGTATAATCCCATACTCGGCAACAATGCTTGGGACTAGCGCATCGCATGGGGAGTGCTCGCCCATGGCGCCGGAACGCGCCGCGGGGTCAACAATGAGTGTGAAAGATTTATCAAACCATCTGTTGCCAACGTTGCCCGTCGTCGAACGAATGGTACGGAGGTGGGAGTCGAAGGAATGTTGTTTCGTCGTAGATGAGGCATATTTATGGATCTTGTCATCAAGGCTCAGTACTATGAGCGAATTAGACAACGTCGTGTGTATCGTTTTGTTTGATTCGGATAGAGAAAGAAGATGCTGGAGGTTCTGGAGCCAACGATCAGAAAGCGACGTGCGTAACTCAAGGACAAATACGCACATTTGACCATGTATCACGATCGTCCGCACTCAAGACTCCGATCGAGATCGGCTCTTCGCCATCGAGCAGGCGCTGTTCGGCGTCCGAAACAACGGCTTCTAGGTATCTTGCCAAATGGCCAACGTCTGTCGAAACGGAAGGTGACTCCATGACAGTGACTCTATAGAACCACCCGTGTACTATGACTACGATGTCATATGTGGATGGATCCGTCGGTAGTGGTACATCTGATAAAATGTCGCAAGACAGCCGTGGTATTCGCGCGACATTGAATATTTTCGACGTGCTTTCTCTTAACCAGATACCTAGAGTACTTCAGAATCCAAGCACACGACAGACAAGGACGAACCCCACCTGTGCGCGTAGTATCTGGGTACAACTCCTGCCTGAATTTCCTAAGCAAAAGCCGAGCTAGACCAGATCGAGGATACGTACGTTCCAAGCTTGATTTTGAACTCCAACATTCGATGGAGCAGCCAAGCTGCTCTCTTGATCTGCCATCTGGAGAACCCAGTCTTGAAGTAACCATCTTGACGGTCCGTCTCCGATACAGGGATATTCGCGTCGTCCTCGAAAGCGAGCCACCAATTAGAGTTGATGAGCAGCGGTGCTCTCCACTCCATATAGGCCTTCTTGATCCAAAAATTGTCATCCAGCCAGTTATTCGGAGATGTCTTGTCGAGTGCTCCAGACGAACTAAGACTGCGAGTATATTTCAAGAGGGAGGAAGACAAACGCACCGAGCAACCTTTCCTGACAGAGATTTCCTACGCCCGAGGCAAATTCGTCAGCCCATTGAGCACGAAGTCGACGGGACGCATCGAGAGCGTCGTCGTTCAGTCCTTTCCTGGAGGCTTCTTCTCGCAGAAAGGGCTCCAAGGACGTTAGGTATCTGTCCAGCGTTTTTCGGAGATCTGGGACTGGGAGACGCGGGAGGGTAGTGGTCATTGTTCGAGAATATTGTCGGATACGGACTGCAGACCGCGTAGCTAACATTGTTTATAAAGGTCCTCGGGAGATATCTATGGCGAACGGGAGTGCATCATGACTGTACGAGAAGAAGGTCGGATCGTCGGCCGAAACAATCACCATCACGCTTTCCAGCGCCTACAATGTCTGTTCCTCTCAATGCCACCGAAATATTCAAACTCACGACTCCATATGCGTATTCTAGGACTATGGCTTCAAAACAATCTACATTTCAGGGTAGCCTTTGCCCAACTTGTCGTACCGCAGTACAATCCGACCACCCGAGCCAGAAAACGAAAGGAATGTTGACAAGAACGACACAGGTTGGTCAAGTATGGAAGAATCACCACCACCACAAGTCCGCTTTTTGTCTGCCGCTGCATACTTCTGTAGGCGACGCCGATACTCCCCTTGCGTTCTCTCTCCAACGTCTCACTACTTTTTCCTGTTTCAAAGCCGCATAAAGAGACGGTCAATATAGTTTTAAACGGGGTACGGTACATTTGCATGTACACCTGATGAGTTTCAGCTCGCTGCGGATGATGGACCTCTGGGATCGTGGCTGGTAATGGTGACAAGGATATATACACCCAACGCGGACCAATCGGGAGATTCGCGAACTCGGAGGCGTAAAGGTAAGAAGAGCAAAGGTCAAAGTGCATTCTATGCAGACGATTATGATTGATCAAACGAGACAAGTCGCTGGCGAATTTCTTTTGATCAGAGTCGACGGCATTCACCAGTTATAAACCGATGTGTATTGGCCATTTACATCCAAAAAATGTTCTATACAGCAAATCACCATTTCCAGGCATGCTTTGACTTCCTCGGAGTCAACTCGATAAGTCTTACCTCTCGTTCTCTCTCATCTACGCCAAACATGGTTCTCAAGCAATCAACCTCCTGCGACTTTTCCTGCACGTGCTCAGTAGCTTCACGGGCGTTGTTTCTGCTACTATCGAGGGTCTCTGTCTCTGCCTGGAGTTGGGCTTGCGCCGTCTCGTACTTGGTGCGTGCCGCATGGAAGGCGGCTTCAGTTTTCTGGACTGCGGCAAGGGCTCGAGCATGGGCAGTGTGAGCTTGCGACTCGCGCTGTGCGATAGAATGAGCTGTGACCAAAAGAATATCGCGTGGAAGACAACCTTTATGGCGGCTTTCTGTACGGTCTGGAGCTCAGACAACTCTCGAATGGCGACTCCCAACGCTTGCTTCTCGACCTTTCCTTCCGTTTTGATGATCTTGGACAGACGTTTACTGTCTTTGGCTAGGGCGATATGAGTAAAGGGTCGTTCAGTGGATAACAAACACACCTTCAATCTTTTGGATTTTGGCTAGCTGCTTTTCAGACAAGAGTGCGTCGGCAGAGGCAGCTCTGTGGTGCAAGCTTTCGTCTGGTTCGGCTTTGGCGTTTGGGCCAGTCGTCGCTGCCCCGCCGATAAAGGCAGAACCGGCTATGGGATTTCCATCGGCGTTGGTGAACACGCTCCGTTTGGAAACTGACGCAGCGCGATTTACCGAGGCGCCTCGGTTGAGCGTGTTCTTTGGGACTGACGATGTGGACGAGACGATGGAAGGCGCGTGTCGAATAGGATGGGCAGGCGAGGCGGGTTCAGCGAGAATGTCTGCAGCTGGGAGCCATCCTTCTGACCCGTTGGGATGGATGGCGTCGGCGTGGGTGACTGGCTCTGGGGGCGGGGCAGACATTTGGAAGGGCGTGAGGGGTGCGTCAAAGTAGACAGACGAGGTCTCGCTCGAAGGTGGTGCAGGCATGAGTATAACAGACCGTCGTGTGATGTCATAGCGCGACTCTTACATAACCCTAACCCACTCTCAATGGCACAATTTGGCGTAACACTACTTCTTGTCCCATTTACCGGCGTACTCGTGCGGTACAGAGCCAGTACAGACGACGCGCCCTCATTCCGGGGTATTGCGAAGAGAGTGTATCAAAAGCAGGTGAGCCACGGATGACGCCTTGCTTGGGTTTCTCATCTCTTGTAGGGCATAAGTGGACTTTGCTATGGCCTGGGTGAGTGCCAGAACTGTACAGCTGGCTATTGCTCACACCCCCAGCAGCACCCACTCTTTGTTGAGCAGTGGACCGGGGATTTCTGGGAGGACACGGTGGCGAATGGTCGCGACGGTATGAGCACTGGGAGAACCGGGCTGTAGTAGCAAACTGTAGTAGCAAAATAGAATGTATATCTTAGTGGGCGGTTGGTCGCTAAGTAAATATGTACGGTACCTGTAGTAGCAAAATAGAATGTATCTACTACGGGTCAGTGATGTATGGTAACGAATATATATAGCGTACTCACATCTTAGCGGGCGGTTGGTCGCTAAGATGTGTGGCTGTGAAAATAGTGAAAATTGTACGTATCGGTAATTAAATAAGAGTCCGCACGACTGTCGCTGCAGTCATGGCTCGTATTCTCAACACTCCCCCTCGAGCTCGACTGCTAAGCCTCTGTGAGGCCCAACAATGCACGAAACTTGGCCAGCTTGACTCGGGCTAGCGACTTTGTGAAGATATCGGCAATCATATCCTCTGTGGGGCAGTATTTGAGGTTGGCTTTGCCGGTTGTGACTGTCTGGCGCACGAAATGGAATTGGATGTCGATGTGCTTGGTTCTGGCATGGAATGTGGAGTCTTTGGTGAGCCGTATGGCGCTCTGATTGTCCGAGAAGAGGGTTGTGGGACTGATGAGCTGGCAGATCAATTCTGCAAAGATTTTTCGAATCCAGATCAGTTCTTTTGACGAGTGAGTCATCGCAACGTATTCTGATTCGGTGGTGGATGCAGTGATGATGGGCTGCTTTTTAGAGCTCCACGAAACGGCTCCGATCCCAACGAAGAAGGTGTAGCCGGAGATGGAATGCCTGTGCATCTGTGAACCCCAATCGGCGTCCGTGTATCCGGTCAGTGATACGTTCTTGCCTCCGAGCACAAGTGCGAGCTGAATAGTTCCTTTCAGGTACTTGAAGACATGGAGGACGGCGTGCCAGTGTGTCGTTCTTGGTTCGTCCATGTAACGGGAGAGGGTGGTGACTGCAAATGCAATGTCAGGACGTGTACCAAGCATTGCATACATCAGCTTGCCGATGGCCATTCGGTACTGGGTTTGCTCGCGTGGGGATAGGACAGTTTTCGAGACGGAAGGTGAGTCGTAACTGAGGTCGACTCCGGGCTCGAGAGGTGTTGTAACTGTTCTGGCATCTTCTAGACCCATTTCCTTGATTATCCCGTCAATGTAACCACTCTGGTCTAGCGTGATGGTCCTCGCAGTCAGGTTGCGCTTTATGCCAATGCCAAGTAGCCAGCGAAGGGTGCCGAGGTCAGTCATTTTGAAGTGCTCGCTTAGCTGCTTCTTGACGAGAGTTACAGCATCGTCCGAGTCTGCTATGATGGTGAAATCGTCGGTAGCGGCAGCGACGATAGTGTACTTGTCACCGTTGAATCTGTAGAACACTGCTTCATCCGACTTGCATACTTGGTACCCTAGCTGTGTGAAGACGCCCTTCAGCTTGTTGTACCACTCGTTTGCACCTTGGCGGCTGCCATAGAGGGGTTTGAGGAGCTTGCATGCTAGTTGCTTGCCCTTCAAGTGCTCGGGGATGGCTCGGAACATGTTGTACATGGGAGGGAGCTCCATATAGATGGTTTCCTTGAGCTCCGCTTGCAGGTAGGCATTTTTGACGTCGGCCTGTTGGATTGCTGATCCCTTACTGGCTGCAACAGATAACAGGATGCGGAGGGTTGTGAGTCGGACGGTTGGTGCGAAGGTTTCGTGAAAGTCAATGCCGTATATTTGAGAGTAGCCTTTGAGAACGAGTTGTGCTTTGTAGCGTACAATTCTGTTCATTTCGTCCTTTTTGGCTCGAAAGGTGTATCGGCATTTGGCCACGTTGACGCCTTGTGGCCTGAGAATTATCTCATAGGTTCCCAGGGCTTCGACTTCGTCCAGCTCATCTCCTACTGCTTGTTTCCATTCCCTTGCTTCATCTCCCTTCAATGCCTCCTGCAGGCTCTCGGGCTCTCCGTGGCTTGTTGCGAGTGCAAACATTTGTAGGCTGGCAAACCACTCTTCTTCTTTAGCTTCAAGCTCTGCCTCCGACTCGGTGCTTCTTTCATCCTCAATGATAAGGGTGTGCTTGGTTGCGGATTGCTTTGACAGTCTGTTGTCATTGTAGAATCCTTCCGGCTTTCTTCCGGAATGATGACCTCTGCCGAGAGGTTCAAGATCATCTTGATCTTGGGTGTCATCTGTGATTTGGACACGTCGCTCATGTGGAGCAGGGCTGGGACTGTCAGGGAGTGGTGTGAGTGGTGACATTGAGCGTTCGCGAGGTGTATCTGGCATGGCTTTGGGTTTTTCGGGTTCGTTTGTTTGACTTTGGGGCTTCGGGCTTGAGTCAGGAGCGTCTGGATTGGGATTTGTTACTGTCTCCCCCTCAATCTTGACGTCTTCGGGCTCGAGTGTCTCCTTGTTGTCGAAGTAGATGTCTCTTTCAATACTGACTCTTCTCTGTCCAGGCCAGTATACCCGAATTCCCTTGGACTCTTCATCAAAGCCGACAAAACGGCCAGCATCTGCCTGCGACTGGAGTTTGCTTCGCCCAAGCTTCTTCACCCAGACAGTGCACCCAAATTCATGCAACTGGGTGAGGTCGGGCTTCTGGTGAGTCGCCTTCTCGTGTGGGGTGATATTACCCTCTAACGCGCTGTGGGGTGTCCTGTTCTTTAGCCATACTTTGTGTGATACAGCCTCAGCCCATAGATACGGTGGTAACCCTGTTTTGATAAGCATTACTCGAGCACCTTCAAGATGCGAGCGGTTACCACGCTCTGCCATTCCATTGGATTGGGGTGAGTCATGGACAGTCAAGTGACATGCCGTTCCTGCGAGATCAAGGTGGTTTTTGAACTCCTTGCTCATGAACTCTCCCCCTCGGTCTGAGCCGAGTATCCGTATGTTCTTTGCACCACGTTGCACCTTTGCCCAAGGCTCATACATCTGGTAGCGTGAGTATGACTCAGACTTCTTCTTCATGAAGTAGACCTTTTCTTCCCATGTCGAGATGTCTTGGTAAGTATTGCTGTACCTATGACCACCGATTGATTCAGTGTCGGCAGGTCCCCAGACATCTGTTATGACTTTGTCGCCATATGCTTTTGCTGTCTCATTTCCCAGACTGATCTTCGGGAAGGGCTTTCGGGCAGCTTTGGCTTGAACGCATGCTTGGCAGAATCCAACCTTGGTTCCCAGTTCTACTCGGATACCAAGTGTTGATCCTGATTTTGCCATTGCAATGAGAATGGCTTTGCTTGGATGGCCCATGAGGTTGTGAAATTCTCTCATGGTTACGAGGCGTTCAGCTGATGTGGCAATAGGGATGTTGGGCATAGGTGAAGGTACTCTGGGGGTAGTTATACGGTACAGGCCTCTGGTCACTGGTATTATGCTGATTGTTTCATGTTTCGGCTGTGGGCTTTGTATGGTGCAGTTACTGTCCTGAATGGTGAGTGCGTATCCGCTTCGATCTAGGCAGCTGACTGAGATGAGCGTGAATGCCATGCTAGGTGAGTAGTAGGTGTTATAGAGGGTTACAGGTGTAGGCTTTCGATTTGGCCCCATTGGCAACTGAGTAGGGTAGTCTCCTTTACCGGTTGCGCTGAACGTTCTACCATCTGCCACCTTGATAGGGATTGGCTTGATGGCAGTGAAGTTCTTAAATTTTTCACGATAGCCAGTGAAGTGGTTGCTTGTGCCGGTGTCAATGATTTCATGGATTGTGTCGTTGCCTGAGGCTATGAGGGCTTCCACTTCTGCTTGGAAGTCAGATGTGCACTTGAGTGCTGGCATGTCGACTTCTAGGATGGCTGCGAATCCATGGTTTACGGGTATTTCATCGTCTGCATTCTCTGCCGCATTGGCTTGAGCTGTCTTTTTGGCTTTGTCCCATGGCGCTTGCCCTGCTTTGCCTCCTCCTTCTCTATAACAGTCCCTCTCGACATGGTTATTACGGCCACAGTTGTTGCAATGCAGACCATTATTGCTCCCTTTTGCTTCTCTCTTCCCAGTTGCCCTTCCTTTACCCTTTCCTTTCCCTTTACTGTTGCTCGAAAACAGTGCCGAGTTCTGTACAGACTCATCAATATCCTTCTCAACTTGCCTTCGGTCGGCGGTCTCTTGGATCCGCCAAACCAGAAGGGCACTTGATACAGGCTTGCCAATCATTTCTGAGGCAATGTCCAGTGCCTCGAGTGTGGGTCTGTAGCTGGTTGGGAGTGATGTTCGGATATAGGTGGAGTATGAGTCGTCGGTGATAGACTTCCCCATTGCGGCGAGTTCTTCTCTCATCCTCGACATGTTGGTGAGGTGGATTCGAATATCTCCGTCATCAGAGCAATGCTGGTTTTGAAGCTTGTTGAGTAGGTTTTCCTGTGTTGAGATGCCTTTCTCTTCGAAAATGGAGGTGAGCTTTTTCCATGTTGCGGCAGCGGTGGGTTCGTTTTTGATCTGCATGAAGGTCGAGATGCTGACTGTTTCGTACATCATCTCACGGACCTGTGCCTCCTTCTGGTCATATGCGTCCTGAAGAGCTAGTTGTTTTTCAACTTCATCGTCGGATAAGGGGGCGAGGTTTCCCGGTAGGTAATAGTCTCCATTTAGCTCTGTCATCTCCACGGGCCTCTTAGTGGTCCCATACAGGACTCGTCTAAGTCCTTTTGCGGTGGCCACATTTGGGATCCGTTCCTTGTATAGGATATAATTCGTGCCGTCGTCTTTTAGGCGGGGCAGATTGAGGAGTTTGACGGTAGAGGTTGACGAAGACATGTCACCGGGGCCCATAACCTGTTGAGCAGTGGACCGGGGATTTCTGGGAGGACACGGTGGCGAATGGTCGCGACGGTATGAGCACTGGGAGAACCGGGCTGTAGTAGCAAACTGTAGTAGCAAAATAGAATGTATATCTTAGCGGGCGGTTGGTCGCTAAGTAAATATGTACGGTACCTGTAGTAGCAAAATAGAATGTATCTACTACGGGTCAGTGATGTATGGTAACGAATATATATAGCGTACTCACATCTTAGCGGGCGGTTGGTCGCTAAGATGTGTGGCTGTGAAAATAGTGAAAATTGTACGTATCGGTAATTAAATAAGAGTCCGCACGACTGTCGCTGCAGTCATGGCTCGTATTCTCAACACTCTTCTCAGTGTCGCCCTTGCTCGCCTATGGCCTTATCGTCTCCCACCAAAGTTTTACATATCACCGTCGCCATCAACAATAGGCTACTCCCTCATGTCGGCGCTCTTTGGAACTCTTTACTATGTCTTTGTTCTCGTCCTGGTGTACAGGTGAGCGCCACGGCTAGCATCTGCGAAGAAAATGCTGATTCTCAGGTCTATCGCCGCGACACGTCAACTCGATCTATCCAAGCCCAAAGAATACCTCCATTACCTTCTCAGCGATCACGAACGCGAGAATCCCTGGGCTATCTATCAAATCCCTGGTCTTCTGCCCGCTCTGGTCATCACCGTGTTTATCAACATCAAAGTCATACGGCCTCTCCACTACTTGATATTCCCAGTCGACCACCCTGAGGACATGAGTGTTACCGAAACATGCTTGGGGCTGGCCTGCATCCTCTTGGTGACTGCTCTAGGAACCGCAGTACTCACACCTCTGGAGGTCATCACCACTAGGCTCGCGCTTCAGAGGAACCACGGGCCCGGACACGTTCCGCTGGAAGAGGATACTGCTGGAAGCGCGAAAGTTTCAGAGCCCTCCCCGTCTGACGAAATCGTCATCAGGTAAGTCCGTCGACAATAACTTGACAGTGCTCTGACACACTACAGGCTACGCGATGAGGACAAACCTTACCCCAATCTCCTCGATTGCGCCACAACAATCGTACAAGAGGAAGGATGGCGTGTTTTATATAGAGGATGGTTCATCACGTTCCTGGGCGTATTGTATGTATGACAAGTACATATTGAGAAACGATACCAAGGCCTATATTACATTCTTATACAATTTCAATCATTCATTCACCCCTTACAAAATCTTCGCAACTTCAGCATCAATGTGCTCCGGAGTCGTCGTCGACGCCCATCGATGTACAACCTTTCCTTCCTTATCAACCAGGAATTTCTCAAAGTTCCACTATCACCCCATCATGAAAATTAAATCACTAATAATCCAAAAACTAAAAACACACCTTGATCCTGGTAAGGCCTAAAAGACCGGCTTTCTCATTCTTCAGCCACTTGAACACTTCGTTCGTATTGTCGCCGTTCACATCCGATTTCTTCATGAGAGGGAAAGTGACGCCGTGGTTTCTGGAGCAGAATTCGCCTATCGCTTCGTCGTCTTTGGGCTCCTGGCCACCGAACTTTGAAGTGTGTAAGTTGTATGTCCATTTTGTAGATAATGATTAGGTGCATACCTGATTGCATGGGAAACCGAGGATAACAAAATCGCGCTCCTTATACTTGTCGTACAACGCTTGAAGACCTACAGGAACGTTAGATACAGCTTCTTCTATGACACCGGGGAGAAACAGCACCTTTATACTGTGGCGTAAACCCACTGTGAAGCCTTCATGAGCATCAAAGCAACCAATCAAAGTCGACGTACACACCAGTTCGACGCCGTATTAACAATAAGTACCGTTTTTCCTTTAAGCTCCGCAAAGTCGTATGTTTTATTGCCAGGCAGCGTAGCCTTCAGCGAGTAGAAGCCAGTTTCGGTAGACATGGGTCGAGCTGTGGTGTAGAGAGATATCGGTGCAAATCGTGGTAAGGAGCCAATATTATATAGAATCGGACGGCGCTTGCTGATGAATCCACCCAGTCGGAGCGTGATCGTTTGCATAAGATTCACTGTGAAATTCGGCATGAAATTCAAATGACACTGCTTGGAGGCTCAGCTGTTGCAATCACCGGTTCTACGTAAGCGGTCCGAGCCGCCGATCTCGGGCTTCTCTAATGGGCTGTTGTGTGATACGCGGTCGGCAGGATTTGTACAGAATATACGCGCAGCTGATTCGATATTCATCATCATTACCGTATTTACAACGACCTACCCAAGTAGATTATTTTATGCTTATCCACCTGTATCAGAAGATGGTCACTCATTCCATTTCTCTAATAGGCTATCTGTTCCATGCTCCTAAGCCCTTCAGCAAACAGCCCATGAAACCGCTTCCTACATCGGGAGCCCCTCAGTCTGCCTATATCACCACGAAGTTCCTTTAGAACCCATGTATACCGCCTCGGCTTGCGTGAGAGCACCGTATAGAACGCATTGTAACCGAGCCTAGAGTATGATTAATGACCTCGCTCTGGCATTGTGCGAACAAGGACCAACTGACCAGTCCACCTCGGCCCTGCTCACCGAAATTTGCGCATCGAGACTTTTGGCCAGTTTCGTGCGTGACGTATTTCGGAACGACGCGTAGAAGTATGCAATCATTTGCTTCACGGTACCTGGGGATTCTATTCAGAATGGAATACACAATAGCCAACGACACGCACGATAGAGCATTTTTCCACGCTTGGACGAGTCTATACCCCACTCACTGATGTATCCATGCATCTTCATGGCGCTCAAAACAAAGTTTTGGTAAATATTAAGATGCACGACGCGCTCCGTGTTGAGTTTACGGTCGGAGAAGAGAACGTGAATACGCCTTTTACATTGTCTGAACCGAACGTGTCAGCGTGTAGATATCATGGCGTGAATTCGACATACTGGAGCATCTTAAATACAAACGCAGAACCTGGTCGTCGTATCTTGTTGACCGTGAGAGTATTTCGCAAATCTGAATTATCTTCATCCTCTAAATGGTTCAGGAATACTGTCATTACTTACGGACGCCATGGTATCGGGTATAATCACCGGACACAGACAGGTCCTTCATGTTGATTGCGTAGCCACACCATAGGAAAGCTAGGAACTGGTGAGAAAAAGACGTGAATAAGAGGTGCCCGCTCACACTGCTGATGAGGATCTGTCACATTCAGGACATGATGACCGTAATCAAAGTTTGTCATAGTTTTGTCTTTCGATATGAAGCATCCATACTCTGGATGACCTTAATATCCGACGTTAGAATGAATGAATGAAGATGTAAACGAATATGAACCTTCGTTCATCATGCCGAGAAATTCCTTCGCTCGGCTCAAGGAAACCGTGGCCAACAAATAATCATCAGTCTGTCTGAGCAATACCTACGGGATCATGTCAACCACACGCTCAGAGTGCCACCGAGGAGATAAGGCAAACGTACACTCCCAGGATCCTCCGTGAACTGTTTAAATTTCTTCTCAAGGTCGCCGTAGAAAAAGGCACAAAGAATAGAGGAAAGAACCGAACCCTGAGGAATCCCAATCACCTGCCGATAATAATCCTGCCCGATCTGCATCGAGTGAGAACAGTTCCAGGGATTATGCGCGATAACCAACCTTGATAATATTTTCCGTAATATGCTGCTCAAGCAAGTCCCATATTTCGTGCCGTTTAGATCGAGGGTACACGACCTACAGTGATGAAAATCATCTCACATACACGAAATGTCGGAGCTTTACCTGATCGACAAAAATAGTATGGCGCAAGGCTCCCGCTAGCTGGGTGGCGTACTCAAGAAAATGCGGACGGGCGTCTGACGGCGATCAGTCCAGAGGGACAGGATTCGAAGAATGTCCGCCACCTTCGGGAAGAGCGTCTTTGGCAAAAGTACGCTTGATTTTGCCTGCCGTAGAAGACACTTTGCCGTATCTTTGATGGACATAATTTTCCTATACTGTGCCCTGAGATGGATTCTTCGACCGCATGATATGTCAACTTGCCTCAGAGATCACATTTCGCAGGATTGTAAGCAGCTTTGCTTGATCAATGGTATCAAAGCAGGCTTGAATATCAACTTTGACGAAGTATAATTTGGGTCTTCCACAGCATCAGCAGAGGTTGTCGTCAGCAGAGATAACACTCACAGTTCGTTTCCATAATCTCGTACGAGTTGGTCCTTGAAGTTTCTGAGTCGGACATAGACATCGTCACTTCCTAATACAGATGCGCCCAGCAAGTGAGCTCGCGTTTTCTGTGTAGGTTGAGTTGGTCGTCTTCCAGTACAAATGGTAAGCACGAACTCTTTCGTATGTGAGAATCTTGAACGCGACCTGGAGTATCTGGTTAATCGATTGCTCAGAGGAATTGAGGCCTCCCTACAAGCTACTCAGCTGTCAGAAACGATGTTGGAGAGCTCCCTGCTCACCTCGATGGCGACCTGCTTCCGTCTCAAATTCGCGATCGGCCGAACGCCCGTTTCCTTGGGTAGGAGACGAACGAAGGAGTATCCTAATTTGCGTTGGCGAAGGATTTCTTCTGCTTCAGACTGTTCGTCGAGACGTGTAAGTAGTGTCCAATTGAAATGCAGATTGGAAGACCAACCTTTTTCATCTTCTCAAAGGTTCCGCTAGTCAGACGGTCTAGAAGTGGCTCGCAAAGCACTTTCCAGTCATCCTGACGAAAGTACAAGACCTTATTCTTGAATGCCGATGACTCTGTTACAAAGAACGTTGTCTGTCCCTGTCAGACTATACAACTTTGATACGCAGTGGTTAGACTCACTTTCAGTAGCGATAATACGAAGGAGTCGAAGTACCAGTATAAGAAATCTTCTAGCAACTCTCGCCGCTTGGTAGCGTCAGAGACGCTGACGCGTGTCTGCTTTTCTCCGCGCCCTGAAGGCATCAACCACTCGCAGTCGGATGTGCTAAATCCTTGGAGAATGTAATGCAAAGACAATGTTTCGAAGCGCCGCAATGATATGAACTCTCGTACATCTAAAAGGGTTTTTGTCAATACCAGAGGAAAATGGTAAAACATTGATCAGTGACCAACATACTACGACATATATGTTTGAAGTTGTTGTCGCTCCCCCAGAACTCGTGTGGTATGATTTGTTGAGTGACAAGAAGCACATACCGATATACCTAAAAAGATAGTCAGACGCGATGTGTGCGCTTGTATATCAGTCGCCTACCTCAAAATGACTACACGAAAATTCTACGAAACGTGGTTTGCTTTCAGCGTGTCTTTTGGCTTGCGTGAAACCAGATGGAAAAATGGAATTCCCAGTAGAATCCAATGAAACTTCCCCCAGCGACACTTGTGTCTGAAGCTGAGAGGTTTCCTCCGACAACAGCTCCTGCGATACCTGTCATCCGAATTCAAAGCGAAAAAATGATTACTTACTAGTATCACGCTGCTCTCTAGAGGCTTTTCTGACTTTGTGGCAGCCTAATTATAGCAGAATACACAATACTGCTTTGTTCGACACATGAAAGCTAGTCACCTTTGAAGGGCAAACTTGGTCGTGAAGCAACTTATATTTGGACTTGCTGTGTCTCCATATAAGTGTATCAAGGTGATTCAATGTTTCCTTCAAACGCTTGGGAGTCTTCGACGGCTGTAATACAATCAACAACCAAGAAAAAGATACGGTCAGTCATCGTACTCGAATTTCAGCCCCTCGATCGGTGAAGGTGGGTGTCACTGGGCGGCCCCATTTTGAAGTCTTGAACGTGAAAGCACTTGACAGCCCATATTGTCGAGGAAAAATATATTTTGACAGGTGACGAGCTTTTTCTTGTTGTTGTCGTGGATCGTAGTCAGGCACCTCATCGCTATTCAGCTGTCCGATGACAGGATAGCTGGGCATGAGTCTATTGAGAATGTCTGATTATATTTAGTGCTCCGCGACTTCTGGGTAGCAAAATCACGAACGATTCGGCTGAAATCCGCACAGTATCTGATTCGTATGGGGTATTGTTGCTGGCCTAGCAAAGAATAATCTAGAACGGCAAATTGTAATATCAGCAGGAGAGGCCCTGTGTCCTTTTCAGTCGGATGATGTACTCAAGATGAATGACACATACACCACAGTCTTTAGCGTAGCGGAGAGGTCATTCCATTGACGTGACCCATAGCTGGACTCTATTCTCTGCAGCTTAGTAGGCTTCTCATCGCGAGCGGGAAGCTTGGTCGATCGCTTTCCGAGCGATGAAATTCCAGGATCCATGGGCAGACGAGGCGGCGGCAAGTTAATCAGGGGCTCCCCCGTCATTTGACAAAAGCATTTGTTTGGCAAAGAAAGAAATATAGCTGTTTCTGTCAAAAGATGTATCATTGCGTCTTCGCCAATCCTATGTAAGGAATTCATTGGTGACAGATCCAACGCACTGAGAATTAAAAACTTGCCGTGCCAAGAGCACTCTCCACTCTTTGCCCTGCAACGCCGTGACGATGGTGTTTATGTTGTTATTTTCGACGCCTGGACGTGTCATTCCATGATTTCGAGGAATTACTTTGGTATCCTGAGGGAGGGAAAGGCATAAAAAAGCAGCAAGGCGATACTGAGATGAAGTAAGGGACGTACGCGGAAGTAGTATCCCAACGTTATGATATTTACTGGGGATTTTTTCTTGAAGATGATTTTCTGAGCTTGACGTATAATCTCAAGAAAAAGTTGCGTTACGGGGTGTTGCTATCACGGCTGAGCAATGCTCACCTCAGTTATATCAGCCCTAGGTGTCTCGACCTTCAAGCTCTGACGCGATGACAACGGCGTGCTTTGCGTTACAGCAACAAAGGACTCTTTGACGAGATGCATGTATCGCTCAGAGTCATCGGGTGCCACCAGAGACCAATCCGGAATCGCGTCGCTTTCCAGAATATCGTGAAGGTAGGTGTCCAATGTCTTGATGTCAGGGTAATAGCTTCGAAGTATTGATGACGAGACTGTTGAGCTCGCCGGTGTTTCCATAAAATAAAAACAGAACTGGAAATCAAAAGTAGGCGAGGGGGGACTTGAAATACTGGACCTGTGCAATGTAGCGAAGTGAGTGGCGAGTGGGCGTCGGCCCGGCCGACTCAGACAGGCTGGGGTTTGCCGTTTGTGATCGTTCCTCTTAAGACATCGATATCATTTCCCTCTCTATCGATATCTACGAGGACAAAAGGACTCGTAAGTCCATCTTTTGAAAATGTGTCTCTTCAAGGATGTAGCCGCCATTCATCGACCACTAGTCCTGTGCGAGCATCTTCTCTTATGCTAAGGACTTTGGCAGGTCACGGTTTCGGCAATCTTCTTAACAACCTCCCAAATATTACATCAATACTGACCCTTTATTTCAGTCAATCATGCCGCTCAGGATTGGATACGGTCTGCGTTAATTCTTTTTTGGTACTTATGGTCCTCAGATCGTACTTCACTTTAGTTCGAGAGCACTTCTCTTCCCCATTGCTACAATATGCCCAAGCAGACCAGAATAAGACATTCAGTCTTGTCGAATGTCCAAGTTAAATCTCAATCATATCTTGCACGAACCTCAATGCCAATCTTATCTATCTAGGCGGCACCGGTCAATTGATCTCGCGTCTCACAAACGATGAGATTGATGTTGCGATGTGGGTCTATATCTGAGAATGAAACGTATTGCATAGAGTAATTGATTATACTTCTCGTATCCAGCGCTCTTACAGACCCGCTCATCTCTGGCATCGCTAACGGATCCAAGGCCTACAAGTTGGTAGGCAGCTATGTCTCGACACCGTTGAACTGGTAAGCGTCTATCATCGCGTTTCAGACACCTCCATGAGGTTTTGTTGTAGGGCCGTTATTACAGGGACTGGGGCCAAGTACAACTCAATTGCTGATCTGAAGGACACGACAATAGGAATCTCACGACAAGGAAGGTCCGTCTTTGGCCCAGTTCAATTTGCTTCTAGTAGTTCAACCTCAGCGCGACATCTGCAGCGGAAGCCAGACCATGGCGTATGTAATGGCTCTACAACAAGGCTGGCCCTCGGAAGACCTTAAATTCAAGAGTGCGATTCAAATGTCCTTACATCATATAATAATCATCTGATATCAAGTCCAGTCAATAACGACATCCATGGACTCATTAAATCCGTTAACGATAGATCAACAAGCGCCTTCATGTGGGAATGGTTCACCACGAAACCATTCGTCGACGCGAAGGAATGCCGTTTTGTGAGCGCCATCTTGCCGGCCATCGGTCGCAATACTGACATCATTTTGCGCGTAGATTGGCTCGGTGCCGACCCCCTGGCCGTCCTGGCTGATTGCAGCTCGACCGACGACACCACCTGACGATCTTCGAGAGTTTTTGACGTCGCTGTCCACTTATGTCAAAGCTTTTGATTCTCCCGACAGCCGTGCAAGCCGTAATGTAGAATTTATCAAGACTCAGTTCGGGTATCCGGAAGAAGATATATTGGCAAGTTCTCCTCTGGCATCTAGACCACATATCTTACATATACACCTACTTTCAATTTCAGGCGTGGTTGAAAACCGTCGGTTATCCCGATGATTGCTTAACCATCGAAACTAAGGTTATCACTGACACCCTAAGGTTGTAGAAATTTCTTTTATGACATGATCCCAAGCTCACAAAGGTCGACAGCGTGCTTCAAAAGGCTGGGGTAGTCAAAGGGGAGTTTGATGTCAACCAATTTGTCGACACGGCCGTTGTAATATTAGTATAATAATGATGCATCAGAGTCAGACACAAAGAAGTTTTCACAATAAAATAATTGTAATATGCACTTGTGTAGTTCGTGTGATACATTTGAAATCTTTGAAAGCAGGAAGCTGTAAATACATTTGCGACATCAGAACATGAACGACAGAACAAAAGACCCCATGATGACAGAAAAAGGGTTACGATGAGCTCGCAACGCCAGGGGAAACGATACTCTCAATCTCTTCCTCATGGTCCGTCGTCGCCGCCGCCTTTGATTTCGACTTTGGCTCTCGCTCTCGTGTCAAGAAGCCTAGGACAATAACAAGAGATCAGATTCCTAGTGGCGCCACCACAGCATACCGACGGACCTTTCAGTTTTTGTCGCTCGACCTTAGCGCGTGCTTTATCTAGAGCGTTAAGACGTGCGATCTCGGAATCGGCTTTGGGTCCATCTGAGCAAGGAAGAGAGTTACGCAAAGTCGGGAGGTCTTGACTCAGAACACTGACCTTCTGGGCTCTTCTTCTTCAGGTCTTCCAGAATCTTGATAGCTCTCTCGATATACCCTTGTTCACCTAGAGCCTTCCCCTTTCGAAACAAAGCTTTATAGTTCTTCTCGTTCTTCGAGAGCGCCTGAGAAGAGCGTCAACGGTTATTCTGTATCATTAAGACGTACAGACCTTGTCTGCGGTCTCGATCGTGCGCTTCCAGTTCTGTTGAGAGAAGTGGCACGCTGACATGTTTCCATAAATCTTGCTTATAATCTCATCGATCTAGAACAAAATTCAGCACGAGAGGGTGCGATGAATTGAGAACGATGACCTCGGACAGTTTCTTGTCGGCATTTTCTTCTTCTGCTCGAGAAGGCGTGACCGACATGCCAGGGATGGCGTTCCTAGAGCAATCTGTCAGTAATGCATTGAAACCAAGTGCCAGAATTGAACACACTTGTCGAGTCCTTGAAGATACATTAACGCCTTCATGCCGTCAGCGCCACCGAATTCATGCTGGAAACGAGAAAGTAATGTACCATGTAGTATGCGGACAACGCTAATGGGGAGAAGCTGAAGTCAGCAGCGGCGCGAATAGGCCACAGAATTCCACACCTGCTTTGTAGTCCCCCGTCTTGAAAGCCTGATCGCCAGTCTCTTTGTGCTGCTTGCCTGTTGCTAATTTATCGGTAGAAGACATCATCGGCTAGTTTACGTCTTGAAGGTCAAGCGCAGTCTGCTGTAAGTAATAGAATCGGGTAAAGAAAGCAGGCACAATGGCGGCGCCTTTCGCGAAGAGTTTACCTTTGTTTGTTCTCGACGCCATCGGAATGGTCGCTCCCTTCCCGGTCTTGCACTGAACAACCAAAATGTCGTTGTTCGCAAATGTCCTAGGGTTCTCCCTCTTCGGCCTTGCAGCCAGGCTTGGCCAACTTGGAATTCAGAAACGAAATTTGTTTGATAGTGCGTCAATGTTGCTTCAATTCGGCCCACACGTCTCACAGCGACCAATACAGACATGACGGCGCACGCCGTGTCAATGGGTGCTTGGGGAGCCTTTGGATACTTTGCATGGCAGTGGGATCAAAAGGCTGGTGGTATCATCGCACAGAAGAAGCTAGAGCTAGCAGAACGCCGACAGGCTCGACAAGAGCTCGAGGAAGAGTTTGCCGCGACCCATATACCAAGCGGGAGCGAGCACTGAACAGCCGGATGCAGACCTGTACGCCAGCTCGTCCTTATTTTTCTTTACATTCGGTGCTAATTGTTATTACTCAGAAATAGCGCCGTTCTTTGGAATAGAGTTGTTCGCCTCATGTTTGAGATGTAGTTTCGATACGGACTAGTCGAAGCAGTGAAGCAGCGCCACTGCATAGGTTCAGTGCCATCGCACTAGTTCTTGTTCCTTCAAGTTATTTGCCGTGTAGACTTGGCCATACTGTCGCTCGCTCGTCTTGGCTGAGTCTCCGCCTATACATCAACATCGTGATCCATTTACATCAATAATACTTGACGCGTGTCAATGATTAACACAGCAGTCAACTCGCAGCTAACTCAGACCCTAAGGAAGTCTGAAGACTTTCTCGATTGTTATGTCCATGACATCCTCGGTGTCCGAACGTTACGCTGCACACAAAAATGCATATATTGTCCGAGGAATCGATACTGAATTTTGTTACTCCCATCAACTACCGCAAAAATGCGTAAGTGTGCTCTTAACAATATCAGAGGATAACCCTGGAAATTGTGTACAATGGGCTCGGTCCGCAAGGACGTGCTGACGTTTCCGCAAGCAGTTTAGCCTTCCGAATTCATTATGCCTCGAGGCGACTTGAATCCAGGAACCCCAATAAAAAAAGCACGGCGTTTTCAAAGCAGTGCGCTCCCAAACTTTATCCCGGTTCCGAACTTAGTTCCGAACAGGTCTGGACAACACGGAAGACACGCATTCGATATCCGCAGCAGGGAAGCTTCAGTATATTGATTGATCAAGAACAAGAGTGGAACGCGTATGTCAACAAGAAAATCGCGAGCATTGATATGTGAAACAAAGATTGGAAGAGGCGGTGAATGGAACCAGTGCAATCAGTCGGCATCTATATATCTGTAATCGAAAAAACCAGAAGAAAAATAAGTGAAACTAATAATACATACAGCAAACAGAAAGTAGAAGCGGTTTCGGGGTTGTCGCAGTAAAATGAAGCATCAGATAACACGCAAACGGAATGATAAAAAACGCTATGAGCACGTGAGTGCAGAACACTAGATATTGTACACGCCCGCAGTACCTGGCGAGCAATCCAGGAGTAGATGACCAAGAGGGAAGACAGATGATTGGAATGAGGGAGTGTGATCCAGAACTTGATATTTGGTTAATAATGCAATGAGCGACAGAAGCACCAGATATATGGGCATTTCGGAGAGCCGATAGGATACTGAAAGAGTGGCGGTGACGGCAGTGGCAATGATATGCGAAGCCAAGATGCTAATGCGAGTGTGATGTTACAACCGTTACAACGGTATTGTGGTGACAAGTCGATAGGTGGCGCACCAACGATCGGAAGAGGTTAATAGGAAAAGGTGTCAACAGGAGGATCATTGATTCCGACAGCGATTTTGATCAGAAAGAGAGAGAAGATGGGAGGAGATGAAAACAATTGAGCAACGAGAGATAGGTGGTCAAGTATGACATTGATTGAGAATGCGAGAAAATGAGAGTGGAGTGGTCGAGCCGACAGTAGGACGGCGGTTACATTGTGTTTGCGTGAGATAGATGTTTGCAATGATATTGAGGGGGACGTTTTAAATGTGTACGATCTTGGCCGATCGAAGAGCGTGACGGAAGACTAGGAATGATTGTCAGATACGCCAGACTGTGAAAGAGGTATTCACCTCATCCTTCCAGAAATCTAGAAACCGTGAATGGATTCCCCCGCTCGAACACGAGATTTTATCTCAGTTGAAAGGCACTACCCAGCCCAGTTTCGCCGTCTTCTTCGACATCTGCGTCATGACCTTGATCAAAACGCGACACCACGCTATCCTCGGGAACAACGAGACTTCCAAACGATATCCGCCTCGAAGGCGCAAGGCCTAATCGTCGTACCCGACGAAGGGTAGGAGTCTTCTTCACCGTGCTAGGACCCGTGTGCATAGAATCGATTTGCATTTGATGGTCGGCCGGAGCGGGAATATGGAGATGAGGAAGTTCCGCCCCAAACATACTCGGATTTCGCTGGAGACTCATGCGCTGGACTGGCCTTTGTGACGCCGGCTGCCTTCCACTGCCAAGATTGGCGTTAGAAGACGACCGATCACCATCCGTCTTGCCACGGCCAGGATCTTTCCGCTCTCTGCACTTCTTCGTGGGTTTAGCCTTGACTTCGGGGGTGGGGGTAGATGAAGATGGTTGCGAAAGAGATGGCGATGCTGTAACAATATTCTTTGTCCTCGCCTTCTTAACATGTCTGCTCCTCTTCTTCTCCTCTTCGTCGGAAGAAGGATATGAGATCGCATCAATGGGCGATTCCATTCCAAGAAGACCGAGGTCATTAGCGACCCTCGCTCGATTACTCTCCTTAAGTTCTTGCGCCGCAGCACCGAAAGACGGAGCACGCTTGATCGACTGTCGTACGGGCGCAGGTGTTACGGGCTGAATGAAAGTAGTATGATCATTAACGGAGGCTGAGGGCCCGCAAAATGATTCTGATCGACGGACACGCTGGACGCGTGGATCCGTAGCGGAAGTCATGGAAGAAGGCAGGAGCTGATGATATGACAGTTTAGCATCGACACTACTCAAGGACTCATTGGAGGTCATGGACGAAAGAGTGGATCCGGCAGAACGCCTATGATGTGAACATGAGGAAGATAGGGTAGTGAGGGTAGTGAGAGTCGAGGTACTAGGCGTAGATGGGCTAAGGAGGGATGGAAGATGGCTAGGACGGGGGGGCGAAGCCGAACGACGCTGGGAAAGATGATTCGTCGTTCGCGTCCGCGAATACGGATGATAGGACGTGGACGGCGAGACAAGGCAATCTGACGTTCGCTGAAGACGGTTGGACAAGCTGGAAACAATGAAATTTAATACAGGCAGGCCAGAGGCACGGTTGAGCAATGACGCACCGCGTAATATTGTCGTGCTCGTCCTGATCTTCAGAGATAGACCCATAGAGAAAGTCCATACTGGATTGCCGATATACGGGACGACGGGGTTTCTTTCCAACGGCAGGAAGCTCGGATTCCCCGCCACGGAAGAAGTAATCGTCGTTCTCATCCACGTATACCTTGGCTTCCTCTTTGGCGCGTGAACGAGCGATCTCGATGAGTTTTACGCGAGTTGCACGGAGCGAAAACGGCCAGTCATCAGGCCCCTTAGCTTGGGCGACGCCTCGAGCAATCTTATCGAGGAGGTTAGAAGGAGGGATAGGTCCATTAAAAGGAGTGACTAGATGGGAAGGAAGAGCATCTAGGGTCTACGGAGACAATGAGCGCGATACTTGATAACGAAGACAGCGACGCACCCGTGACAGCAATAAAATATGGTCAGCCTTCCAGTCAGCAGTCTCTACATCGTCTCCAAAATCCTGATTTGAGCTGTTCCAGCTGTCTGAACTCTTTCTGTTGTTTGCTTTGATGAACCAATTCGGTGAGCCGCAAGCCGATGAACGGGGAGTCCTAGGCGTTGAGGAAGCTGAGCCAGTAGAAAGAAGAGATGAACGACGACGAGGGAGCGGAGGCTGGGGCAGGACGATGGCGAGGGGGGAGACGCGATTTTGGCGCCGCGACATGCTGGGGAAAGACAAGGCCGAAAGGGACGAAGGAACGTGCAGTGATTTCCTGGCTCTGTTTTTAAACTCAGCTTGTCAGCGTTCCTTCCAAAGAAGTTCAAACTCCGCTGCTGATCTAATGTCCGATCTCAGATTTGGCGCTTGACACGCTTCCTCCTCGAGTCACTCGGCTACGAAAACGTGTTGATCACATTGATCAATGTTGATCACTCGCAGCACTCACCCTTGTACCTCGTACCTCTGATTTATTCCGAATGCCGCCTCGTTTCCCTATTTACTCCGGACATCGTCCTTCTGATAGCCCCCCTCCTGTGCGACCTTTGCCCTTCTTTTTCTCGTCTGTTTAAAGATCCCCATCTCAGCGTAATCTCCGTCACTCCATCGGTAATGTATTTCCATCGTGATAGATCTCTGCGACGGTTGTGATATCCTGCACGGAAGCACATACCATCAATTAACGCTTCTTCGCCGCGATAAAAACACTTCCAATCATGTTTGTTGGCAGACATCCCATCTCGAGTTGCGATCGCTGCCCTTACCTATAGTATGTGAGCCTCATGATTCGACCCTCTCCTGTAACAAGTTAGAAAATCGTTTGGAGCCCTGTCGGCGTGAAAACCACTCGGAAATTCCATTCAGCAGAACTTCGGGTGCGCCTGACTTCTGCTCTCCCACTGCTGTACCTTCGGCTTCCACGCAGAAGGAATAATCCACTGCAAGACCCTGCCCGAGTTCGTTATTTCTTCGTTCTAGGGAGTCGCTTTTTAGTCGTTTCATGGAGTTTGTACGCACTTAGTCCTCACTACAACAGTTGTTAGGGTATATCTCTCTAGATGTTGCAATTATAGGAAATGTTAAAGCTTCGTTCTTTAGCGACGCCCTTTGGATACTCTCACCTTCTATGGATAATTTCTCTCATATAAGGTCCCACATATATGTGCAAAGATCTTCGCACTAATTATGCTTTCGCGATTCAAGGGGGGGGGGGGTGTAGGCACACATGATTTGCACAACGGTGATAAGTCGTAATTCTGCAGTGGCGCCCGCCTGATGATCAAATTTCATTGTACTAGTGTTTCTGACCCTGCGCCCGCGCGATGGTCACACGGCAATCGGCGGCACCGCTTGGGGTTAGAACGAGAGCGTTCAGTGATATTAAACATACAGGGCTTTGGTGCGAACTTCTGTCCAATACCAGAAGAAACGACCTTGGATTTAGAGTATGCCGTTATGTAGACACCAAATGTTCACGAGTTTGCTCCGTGTATTAAGTCGGATGGGTCATTCGATTACTAGATATTGCCCCATACTGAACATGGCGGGGGGTTGCATTATTTTGTAGACATTTAGGAGGACTATAAGTATGGTAAATATTAAAGATACTACGTAACTTTAGAGCCGCATATTCGGATAATAATTTGAAACATTTTACCGGTACCACTGGCGACGAGAAGGATCGTATCCACTTTGTGTAGCTTCCATAGAATGGATGGCGGGATCTGTTCAGAAAATTTAATGGACAGAGAGGAGGATGTGTCGACCAAGGGTTCGCGGCTGGTCTCAGACATTCCAGTACGGCAGCATTGCCTCGTTCCATAATGCAAGAAAGAAGGCTCTGTGGGCCCTGTGAACCCTTAGTGGCAACATATTCGACGAACCAAGGCTTCATTGAATCATTGATCACTTGGTTCTTGCGACACTGCGGAGACCGACATCCCGCGACCGTAGTTGGTCTACTGGGTCTACGGACTATGTACGGGCAGAAGAACCCAGTAATGACCGAATTGTGAGACCACAAAAATTCGTTCACAGAAACGTCATCGACTGATTCAGCACGTAAATAGCACAGACTGCAATATAGTCTCACGGCAACCTCTATGAAAGTATTTTGGGATCATGTAGCACGTCAATGAGGAGGGCGGAGGCAATAGTGGATAGCGGCAACGTCAGGGTCCGAGCGCCGGGTCCATGCTTGGCTCTGATTGGCTGACATCGCGCTCACGTGGCGGTTGAAGTTGAACAATCGCGACGCGATTCCTTTTCATCTCCCCCCACCACGAACCCCGCCTCGTGCTTCGTAATCCTGCAGCATCAGTATCAGTACTTTTGCTAGCTCTTCAACATGACTTCGATAGCTTCAGTCACACGGCAAATCTCGGCTCTCGACATCAACAAGAAGAACACCACAACGAAACCCACACTGTCAAAACAACCGAGCCAAACGAACGTAGCTAAGCTATTAACGAAATTTGCGGCACCGAACCCATCTACTAACTCTGGGAAACCCAAACCCACACCGCATTCCGCCTTGCGAAACCTGACGACAGAGAATCCAGCGGCACCTGAGATTGACATTGGGAGCTATGACGGAGGGCTGGAGCTCGAGAATGAGAAGAGAGGAGCGGCGGTCTCTGGGGATGCCGCGAGGGAGCTTGCATTGGATTCAAGTGTGGCACGGTACGTTTCGTAGGCACACCGAGCAGGTTCTTGCTCACTCATTGCCAGGACATCGCCCACTCGAGAATGGACACTGAATTCTTTCGACATGGGGCGCCCTCTCGGGAAGGGCAAGTTCGGCCGTGTCTACATGGTTCGCACCAAAGCCGAACCACACTACATCATCGCACTCAAGACCCTCTACAAGTCCGAAATCGTCCAAGGACGGGTCGAGAAGCAGATTCGCCGTGAGATCGAAATTCAACAGAACCTACGACATCCCAACGTCTTACGTCTCTACGGCTATTTCCACGATGAGAAACGTATATTTTTAATGCTCGAGTTCGCGGGCAAGGGGGAGCTTTACCGGCAGCTGAGCAAACACGGCCGCTTCAGCGAGAAGAGAAGTTCGCGGTACATCGATCAGATGGCGGATGCATTGATGTATTTGCATGGTAAACATGTCATCCATCGCGATATCAAGCCTGAAAACCTGCTCTTGGGCTTGAATGGGGAGCTGAAGATTGCGGATTTTGGGTGGAGTGTGCATGCTCCGGGGAATCGACGCAAGACGATGTGTGGGACGTTGGACTATCTTCCACCAGAGATGGTCGAGAGCAAGGATCATAACGAACGGGTCGACCATTGGGCGTTGGGTGTGCTGACCTACGAATTCTTGAACGGTAACCCGCCGTTCGAGGACCAGAGTAGTGTGAACAGTGTGTATCTTTGCCCGTTGTCTGGTCTAGTCTAATATTGGCTCACCCAGATACCTACCGACGGATAGCCAATGTCGACCTTCGCTTCCCACCTGGCATGTCGATAGAAGCAAAAGACCTTATTGCAAGAGTATGTCGACCTGTTATTATTCATTAAAGTGAATTAATCTAACGAGAGAGTATTGAAGCTTCTTCAACACGACCCACAAAAACGACTCCCTCTGGTGGACGTGCTTCGGCACCCTTGGGTCGTCAAGTATAGACCCAAAGGTAGCACGAGGGGCAGTGGGCTAGGCTAGAATTGATCGTATACGTTTGATATGTACTAATATATTTAGGACATTGTTATTTTGTTGTAGTCTCGTATTCCGATGTCAGACTCTAATAGAACAGACAGTCTGCCAAGTTCACGCGCACAGCTGCCAAAACGAGGCTCCGCGGAGGCATATACCAGGTCCAGGACCACCGAAGTGTGTTGGGCTGACTCCTGAAGCTTGAAACATTTGCAACGTCCATGTAGAACGTGCGACTAGATATTTTTGGTTTGTAGCCAAGACTTCCAAATATACATGACTGGTGAGCGGCAAGACTAACGACAATTGGAGATATATTCAAATCAGTGGAACATGTACATGTAAAAGTACAGCGATAGGCTGGACTGGTAACTACGGAGATATTCACGAAAAAAGAAAGGGAACAACAGTTTCCTGGTTAGCCTCTCATTGCCACTTTCCTAGTCAAGGCCCTCAGACGCTCTGCATTCTTCCGCCTTCTCTCCACATCTACATCCACACTAGTATTTGCGCGCATGAGGGCGGCGTTCGCCCTGGGTGCCACGGTGTAGTTACCCAATTCACTCTGAGGAACTGTGACAGCATTCTTGCGTACTCGGCCTTTCTCTGACTCTTTAGCACGTGCCAAGATGGCACCCAATTTCTCTCCGCCGAACCTGCCTCCGTTCGCATCTCCGTCATCTCGGGCAACAGGGACGATTCTGTCCCGGTAAGATGCAGATCTCTTGATGATTGGCCGTGACCACGTCGAGACCAGCTCACTGGCAATACGTGCTATATCGGGAGTTACGCGCTTGCATTTTGTGTAGAATACGACGATTCTGCCCAGTCCTGACTCCTTGAGGACAGCGGAGTCGATAAATTCCATTTTCTTGAGGATGGGAAAGAATTCGCGTTGAATGTTTAGCGCCGGAAGAGAACGATCAGGAAGGGGCTCTAGCCAGCGTTTTACGCCTTCTAGAAGATTGTTGTCGATCATAGACTGGGCAAGGGATGCTCTGTCAAATGTTAGATTATGGTCTGACGCAAGATGATCACATTACTCACTTTCTGAGAGTTTCCATAGCCTCTGGAAGTAGCCGCAGCTTGGCAGTAGCCGGGATTTTGTCATGATTGGAGCGGATATCCTCGTCAGCTGCGTTATTCATGGCTTCTCGTAACCGGGCGACTTCGTCATCTGCAAAGCTATCGAGAACCTCATCATTATTCTTTCGTTTTTTGGGGCGCGAGGATTTTTTGGGCTTGAGTATAGCGTCGAATTGCATGTCAAGTCTGATCTTGCTCGCTATAATGACATTAAGACGACGTGTTAGATAGTATGCAACAGTGACGCGCCTTGCTCTGGGGGAAGATCATTCAAGTCCTCCTCTGTGTATGTAGGCTCCTTCTTCTTCGTTCCCCGCTTCCTCTTTGAGCCAACCTCTTCCCTAACGTCACTAGATTTCTTTTTCTTGATGGTCTTCCTTTTCTTCGGCTTTTCCTGGCGCCCGTAGTCATCCTCAGAGTCGGGGCCAGAGGATTCGTAGTCGTCCCTGCGCTGTTTTCCTTGCAGCTGGTTCTGGATTCCCTCTAGAGGTAATATATATGAAGATGAGATGCTGAGATGCCATGCTCGTGCCGACGGCGCACCTTCCTCTTCATCCGAAGATAGCTCCGAGTCAGAGCCACCAAAGATGTCACGAGCGAGCTTTTCTTTTGTCTGAATAACAGAGTTAGCGCAGGATGGCTTTGCATTACGACCACTTACTGCGGCCATGCTGGAAGTTGTTGTTTGAAGTGCGCGCTTACGTCAGTGATGGGCACGCTAATTTTGTATGGGTCCTAATTTGGAAACGAGTTGCCGCCCCCTGCCGGTGTCTTTTGCTTACCTTGAAACATTCAACGATCTACCCGAATGCAACATGAGGCCCTTTAATTAGCGCCAACTGAATCAGTGTGTCCTTTGCTGCTTCCCCGCCAGTCTCTCTTGTCGACATCTTCCATTCCAGTTGGTCTCCCCTATCTCCCACCGCGAGAGCCGTTGGAGCCCTCGTCGCCGTGCTGCACGTCCATACGGTACCGTTCCAAGACATTCTGGTCGTCGTACACGATGGCACTCACTCTCAGTGCAGCTCCCATGCAGCCCGTCTCCCATATCGATGCGCCAGGCTCGGCCTCGAGCTATCCACCACATTTGCTCAAGCATATGGCGTCGTTTGCAGGCACTGAATCGTCTGTCGCGGCCCCGGAGCATTTGTCTAACCGTCTTCATCGTACTTCAACCTCTGTCAGTGCCTCAGCAATGTGTTCCAGGGTTAATCGGCCTCTACCCTCGTTACCCAGGACCCAAAGCGTCACCCGGTCGAGCGCAGCTCCCAGTACCATGGTGATACCCAACTTCCGCCCTCCCGCAAAACACAAGGCCTTAAATCCCCCCGTCTCGTACCGCTCTCACTTTGTTTCTGCCATGCCTCAACGGAAGACTCTGTCTGTCACTAGCATTGTTAACCATCCAGGCACATTGTCCCGCCTCTTGTCGTTTCTCCCCTGGCCTGACTTTCTAGCCCTTTCTCAAACGTGCCGTTCCTTACGAGGCCTTCCGCAAAAAGAGAACTTGCGGGATGTTATTTTGTCGAGATATGTCGAAGGCTATGGCACTTGCCTTAGGCTACTGTCCGGATCCCGGGAAGGTATAAAAGAGGTTCCAGTCACATTGCATGATATCGATCTGCTCTGTAAGCCGTCTTTCTATTAGTATTTTCTGTGCTAACTTTTATTTTCGTAGTGATCTCTCAACGTACTCCACTTCATATTTACCCCACTGCTGCGCTTTCGACACTCTCGTCTCGACACCTTTCAAAGGCCGAAATTTTACGGAACCAAAGACTGGAGAGGTTAACCCACATTCATTCCCGCTTCGTGCTTCTCCTCCAGTCGCTGGCGCACAGTTCCTCATTACCCCCACCTTTAGAGCCGGAGCCAGAGTCAGAATCCGATCCCATCTTCCCTGACACCCGTACTCAATCACAGGGACCTTCCCTTCTACAGCGAGTTTCTTTGTTAGATGGACCCGGGACGGGATCTGTACGGGAGCTTATTTTTCCAGCACCTTTATCATGTCCAGATCTGGCCATTGAGTCCGACCGACCGGCTGAGACGACTGGACGGATTCCCCAGCGTCGTTCAGTTTCTGCCGGTGCTGTACTTACAGACGTGCGAGATCACAGGCATACGCCCAGTTTGACCAGCTCTGCGTCCTACCTGCAGTCATCGCGGTACCGTCAAAGTCCGAAATCTACGGGACTGTCTGGCCAGGCAGGCACCATCAGAAGTCCTGACTCCTCTGCGTCATTGCGCTCAATGAAAAGGAAGAACAGGCTTTCCATATTTGGCAATAGTTCCACCCATCCGCCTCCGCCACCCGCCGATCCCAGAGACCTTAAATATTATTCGACGGGCTGGAGACGGTCGTTAGCAAACGCTTCGTTTGCCCATCAGGCAAAGCGTGCTTCATCCGCACATGGCTCTTCCGTTTCAGAAGGATGGCGGTCGGACGATGATTTAGGATTTTATCGACCGCACCGGAGGTTCGCTTCATCGAATTTTAGCGGTAGCAATCATTCTTTCAGCAGCACCTCCGGATCAGCTTCAGGATCGGGAGGCTCTCCGCTCTCCCGGAGTGAAAGGCACAACTCCCCTTCACCCCCTCTAACGCCGGTTACAATGCCATCTCCCTCTTCACCCCACGATCTCGTGCTTGCTACGTCGCGCGTCCGTGCTCCCATTTTACGTGTTTATGTCCCGTGCTCTGAATTGTCAGACACGCCAGATTTTTTGGACAAGGACTACTTTGCCGCTAGAGCTGGTGGTGAGTTGAGCATCCAACAGTGCGAAGATCAGCTTATTGGATCCGGTCTATGGGAGCATATGAGCACAGGGGACGTCGTTTGTAATCTGGGGTATGTCCCCCCTGCGGGGAATACAGGAAGCGAAGATAGTTCTGTGGAAGAACACTCGCCTAACCGAGAGTTCTCCAGAAGACGCGGTCGTTTCGATAGGTTCAAGGAGACTCGCACATGGCTGATATTCAATGGACACTGCCTTGTGCCTTTCTGCCCTCCTGAGGATTTATTGCCTATTGACGACCCAGTTTCCTTACCGTCGCCCTTTTACTATGATTATCTCATACCCGCCACTCCTCTTGCGGTAGGTCGCCAGCGATCGCCTTTGGCTTTCGGAAATATCAGAATGGTCATCACACGACTTCCGCCTCCTGCTTTTGAAGAAATACCGCAGCTGCGTCTCGTTCATACTCAGATCAGAGTCCCTAGCCCTCATTCCAGGGGCGGTGTCGCAGTCGTGAAGAAATGGATTTGGATTGCGAGAGTCTGGAGAGGCGGCCTTCATTATGATGCCGTTGGGAAGCTGAACGGCGCTGGAAGTGGCTTCGGGACGTCTATGGGAATCGGTTGGGAAGGTGAATGGGTCATCGAAGGAGATGGGACCAAAGAAGGCCGCCAAGCCTTGTTGGACTGCCTTAATGGCGAGTATACAACGCATAGGGAGTGCGAATTCGTCCGGGAGAAGAGCGGCGGCGGAAGGGTCTGGCTCAGGTGCGATAATTTCCGTCTTCTTTGTGTCTTACTTCCTGAGCTTCGCTTTAGAATGCTGGAATCTTCGGTACAGTTACTTCCTACGCCTTCGAACTTTGACTCCGTCTCCCCTGGTTCTACCCAGACAACCTTTCAGCCTTATATATGATTATATCTGCTTTTAGATGGTCCGATACTCTGGATCCTGCTTTGAATTTTTACATCGGACTTATATCACTGCAACTTTATTCTTTTCAAGCTCTTCACATCGTCTGGACAATTATATCATTACATACTCAGCGTTTATGTTTACATTATTCATTCCATTCATTTATGCATAATGTACTATACGTGATGTGACGTTCGCTACATGTACACCCGTGATATTATATTATAAGTACGTAGGTTGGTACTTTAGTATCTTCGCGATATGACGCTGTCTTTCTCGATTTGTTCTCGATGGGATTCCGAATGTCGATGAGACATTTTATATGACATAAGGATACGCATCGGCCGGCACATTTTCAAGTTCCGACGGAATTTTTCTGTATCACCTGCAACGTTGCACACTGCCCTTACCCACCAACCACCACTTCCTTGTAAGACCGACATCTCGATTCTGGCATTTTTTGTACCTAGCATCCCCGTAACGCCTTCACAATTTCGCCAACCCACTCCCCCCACCCCCAATATTCCATCTTCTGTCCTGGCAGAGGATTCATGCTTCGTCCTTCAATCAGTCCTTCCAGACAAAAAAATCTGTTTAACGATTCCTTTCTCGCTTCTGTGAGCATACCTTTTAGATGTGATAGATGGAATTCTTTGACTGACCGGGGCTTATAGCGCTAAACCTAATCCTTGCCCAATATGGCCAGTGTAGTAAATATTCGACGTGATGTCGACGATAAATTCTACCGTTACCGGTATGTGCTTCAGGCCTTTAACTGGGAGTCTAATGAGCTCATCCCATGTCTTAGTATGCCCCTTCTCAACACAAAGATTGAGGGTAAAGGGAACGGCATTAAGACGGTCATCCCCAATATGGCTGACGTTGCGCGCGCTCTCAGCCGTCCTCCTACCTATACAACTAAATTCTTTGGTTGTGAACTCGGCGCCCAGACCTCCTTTGATGAAAAGAACGACCGTTACATTGTCAATGGCGCTCATGATGCCAACCGTCTCCGGGAGCTCTTGGACGTCTTCATTGACAAGTTTGTCTTGTGCAAATCGTGCAAAAATCCTGAGACGGAACTTGTCATTTTGAAGGCGGGCCGGTCTGAGGATATCATCCGTGACTGCAAGGCATGCGGAGAACGTACTGGTGTCGACATGCGCCACAAGCTGACCACGTTTATCCTCAAGAATCCTCCTGTCAAAGTTAAGAAAGGTAAAAAGAGGACCAATAATGGTGATGCTGCGGGAGGTGTAGGAGGAGGAGGAGGCGATGTCACGCCAGAGAACGGTGATGAGGAAGCTAAACCCGACGGCGCCGAGAGTGACGATGAGCTGACGAAGAAGATCAAAGCGGAAGCTAAAGAGCTCAGCAACGACACAACCATAGCCAAGGAGGATTGGTCTGCGGATACCTCTCCCGAAGCCGTGAAGCAGCGCATCAAAGCGCTCGAGGGGGGAATGGCGGGAGTAGTACTCGGAGGAGACGATGAGGGCAGCGACGAAGACGCAAACAGCCCGTATGCTGTACTCGGGAGGTGGATCGAGGAAAACAGAGACACAGATGATCCAAAGGCTTTTGCTGTCTCGATTTTCAAAAAGGCGGAGGAATTGGGTATCGACAAGAAGCACAAGACTATTGTTGTGCTTGTTCAGGCACTGTTTACGACCGATGTCCTCACCGAGATCAAGAATTATTCGCCATTGTTTGTGAAGGTAATTTACTTTTTTCAGTTATCCGTTTCATATGCTCATGTAGTACCTAGATGGTGACTTCGGAGAAACATCAAAAGTCCTTGCTGGGCGGTATTGAGCGTCTCGTCGGCCTTACCTACCCGAGTCTTCTACCCGCTGTCCCCAAGATCCTAATGGCGCTTTATCAGGATGATGTCCTTGATGAGGAGGTTGTCACCCAATGGGGCACACACGTCAGTAAGAAGTATGTTGATAAGGAGACCAGTAAGACGGTCAGGAAAGCCAGCGAGCCATTTTTGAAGGTGAGAATATTCAACCTTATGAATATTGAAGGTCTAAGTTTAATTTGTCATAATAGTGGCTTGAGGAAGCCGACGATGATGATGACGAATGATGAGTCAATTTTTTAATGGTGCCCTATCTTCGTATGGACTTCTTTGTTATTGTTGCATGTATGGTAATTCTTTGATTATGCCAACCCTCTTTTACGCCCTACTGGGATACGGCTCAATGAGGGCTCCGTTACTTTATCTGATGGATCTTAAACGTGATTCACAGCCCTTACTATTGTTTATTGTAAAAAGGGGTAGGGGCGCCTCCTTAGGCTCTTGTTTTCTTTCAGCAACTCCACATCCATTGCACCCCAGGTAAAGCAAGTTTTTGTGCTGCTAAGCGACGTTAGTTAAAAGATCGCACAGCACAATAGAAAGCACAGTGCTCTATTACCGTTGTGTATCACTGCATCACTATGGTGAGTGCATACTATCCGATTTTCGCTCGGGTGACTCATTGGGTTGAAGGCTTCGTTAAAGTTATCCAACGAATATGACATCTACGTGGCGCAGTTCGGCCATCCGCTTCTCCGTGGGGCGAAGCATTGGTCCATCGTGGTCATGACGGATCCAAAAAAGATGACCGGAATCGCGTATCAGATCAGCGGGGGTACGGAGACATATGAAGTCAAACCCCCTGAAGGTGTAGACTTGCTTGACACGTCGACATACATGGGACGTGTCAAGGTGGGGAAAGTCGCGAGCAATATGGTACATGGCGATAACGGGGTCGTTTCACTCGGATTCATACTGACGAGGACGCCTGTTGTGTTGGGAAACGTGCATTGGAATTGTCAAAACTGGGTTGCGGAAGGTCTCAAGCGGTTGAAGGATGCCCATCATTCGATTGATGATGATTCACTGGAAAGTTTGCAGCGGAGGCTTAGTTCGGTCCAAAGAGAAAGCCGAGACTGACTGAATAAAATAAGCCGCTTTGATTTTGATGTTACAAAGCAGGCTACTTACTTATACTTTCGAGGGAATAAAGCGCGTATTTCGTAGGGCTTCAATGTGATGGTGATAATTGTAATGTCTTGTTCTTCTCTCCAACCGACCATCGTTGGACTCATGGCTTGGCGTAGTTTCATGCTTCAAGGTCCCGCAAAGATCCGGACTATTATAAAAGAGGTACCATACCATATAATTCAATGCAACACTAGATCGCTTTGTTCTCTGCTCTTACCATCATATCATCATTGGAAACGTGAGCAGTTGATTTTTTTTTCGACGGTCAACTCTGTACCTTACTCGAGGTCGCGCTCGGCCTTGTTTTTCTAGACAACCGAAGTAATAAACGGGGGCCCTTGTAATTACATGCTGGCCCGTTGTTCCGAGCCAGTCTCCTTACCATCGACACTGTGAAGCGTTGCATGCTACGACGTCAGAGACTATAGGTATATCTGAAATATATAAAGGGAGCTGGGAAACTGCATAGGTCAAACGCAAACATCATCCCTTGTCTACATCCTTTACCAACGGACATATCTGTGGGTCTTTTGCTCGAGCCGCATGGGGCACAATTCTAGACTCGACGCTGACGCGTTTTTCTTCTTCAGACGATAACCTGAATATTCAGCAACTTCGCAATCTTTTTGCAATCCTCATCTGGTATCTTTTTCTTGCCTTCCCGTAATCCGTATTCTCACGTTGTATAGCCGTTTTCTAGCATGAGTGACTACGACGATCTATATGTGGCACACTATGGTCATCCGAGTCTTCCTGGTGCTAAGCACTGGGCAATTGTCGTCATGACGAAGCCTCAGCAGCTGACTGGAATTTCCTACCAAATCAATGGTTCCGCCTATACCTATAGTGTCAAAGAACCAGAGGACGTCAGTCTGCTCCATTCAAACACCTACCTAGGACGAGTGAAAGTCGGCAGGATACCCAAGGGTTGGCAGTATGTTACCGGGGACAGGACTTTGCATGCCATCCTGACGAGGACTCAAGTCGTCAGAGGGAACTTGCAATGGCACTGTCAGCATTGGGTTGTGGCGGCCCTCGCACGGTTGAGAAAGGCAGGATATACCGTTGATGATCTTTCTCTGCAGGACCTACAGCAGCGACTTCATACTGTACGAAGGGAGGATCAGCCGTAGGCCATCCCAGCAGGGCGAAGGATCGGATCTATACGTTATATATAATATTTATATTCCTCCATGCTATCTAATACTTAATTATCGTTCTACTTACTAGCAGATAGCACATCTTACTATATCCTTTAATTCATACAAGTCTGCAGCTAGTAACACCGGAAGAGTGAGGCTCCGCGGAAGCAAATGTGTCGGGTACCTTGTTCATCAATCGACGGTATAGTAGATCGCCAGCAATTTATCATTGAACATACACAGTGCCGTAGATTTTTAATGCTACACCCTTCTTTCACTTCGGCATCAGCGCTGTCTCGGGCTTTTTTGATCGACAGAGGATTTGCTTGACGGCAACTTGACGGTCGAATGATGAGTTCCAAGTCAGGGACATTAATCTCGATTTCCTCTCGACTGAGCACTTCAACAGAGTTATTTCACACATGTGTACTGGCTTCAATGGATCACGGCCTCTAAGTCTTTTCTAGGCTGCATATTTTTTCAATTTGTACTTTCTGAAGTTCTTGCAGCCATTCATTTCAGTTTTCAATCCGTAAACGGAAGCGACAGTTGCGTAAGTACAGATGCCGGAGGTGATGCACAGCCACAGAAAACAAAAGCTTTTCGATGACCGATTCATCGGGCGACCTCATCTCAATGGAGGAAGGCTCACTAGCACTCGCAGAAGGTTCACAGCAGGCTGTTACCACATTTCGTGAATCCATAGCTCAATTTTCTTGCAAACTCGAACCCCATACTAGTCCGGTTCCTGCCCTTCGTCGCTCGTCTCGCAGGCCTATCCCGCGGCGGTCTTATACTGAATTTGAAGACATCACGCCTAAAAGGGAGCCGCTGGAGAAGAAGCGACTATTCGTTGATCTTGATCATGGTCTGGACCAGAAAAAAGCATTCCTCAAAAGATCGCCCAGTGCTTCGCCGCCGAAGAAAAAGCTGAAAAGGGGTTTTGCACCTCCAGAGACATATGCTCACCTGAATCTTCTCCCGGACCATCTTCAGCTACATCTTGATAGTGTGTAGAAATTTTTTGTCCCCTTTTATCACCAGGCATCTAACCCTTTTCGAGTTGTCTTTTGCGGCATCAAGTAGGTTTGAATGACTAGAACGACTTGATGCGTATCTTACAGATGTCCTTTACAGCCCAGGCCAGAAGTCGGCAGAGATTGGACATCACTTTGGACACCCTACAAACCACTTCTGGACATGTCTACATGCAGGAGGTTTGTGAACCTGACTTCTTTGTTTGTGTACGAAACCTGAGTTTATTTGTTAGGATTAACCTCCTCTAAGCTACCTCCCACCGAGGACTACACATTACCTGAACTATATAACATTGGACTAGTAAGAGTGCGCAATTGTGTCTGTAGAAAAGTTGTACATGATATGCGTTACTAGACGAACCTTGTCGAAAGACCAACAGCTGAGGTATGTCCCTTGCTACTATACACGTTCAATATCAATGCCCGCTCCCGTCCTCCAGCAAAGCGAGCTGTCAGATGCCGAAATGCGCACAGCCGTCCCGGCATTCCTAGCGAAGATTGCTCGATATCGGCCCCGTATTGTCTGTTTCGTTGGACTGAAGATCGCAGCAGCAGTACAACATTGTGCGGTTCTGGTGACTGATAGTCTTTCTTTATTTGATTTGCATCCTTATGCTCTATTAGAGGAAGCATAGGGTCGCGAAACTGATGCCAGGTTTAATGTGCTTCAAACTAGTCTACCCGGAACAAGGTCAATCTTTTCTATCATGTAAACTGGTATATATGCGATAAGCGATGACATTTACTTTGGCAGAAGACACGAAAAACGAGGCTTCTGTTTCCGAAACCTTGTTTTTCGCGATGCCTAGCACTTCTGCGAGAGTAACCCAGTACCAGGTAGGTGTCTGTTCTTTAGGTCGTTCCTGAAACGTCGAACTAACCCGTTTCAGGCGAACGAAAAGATAGAATTTTTCGCTGACTTGAAAAGATGCCTATGCCTTGTCAAAACGTCGAGTTTGGACTGTAGTTCTGTGGTCGCAGTCGACCCAAAACTGTTCTACTTCGAGAAACCCTAGAACTAGCTTCTAGTTCCTCTATGATTCCGTTGGCAAGTCGCTCAATATATTTCAGATGGGATCGCTACTATTGGCATCATCATGATGGGGATTCACGACGGTTTCGTTTCATGATGTCTGAGAGCTTCTCCGCCACGGCGAACGTTGCCCCGGCCTGGATAAAAGTTAAGTGCCAGTCACAGCAAAAAGAAACCTGCGTACAGTGTGACCTGATATGATGGAAGGAAAGATCGATGCATCACAGACTCTCAGACCTTGGATTCCATACACACAGAATGAGACGTCCACAACACCACCTTCTTCCAAACGAGCCATACGACAGGTACTTGTGGGATGATACAACGTCTCCACGCGCGATCGTATCATCTCTTCAATTTCAGCATCGTTCTTTGTACGTTGATGGTGATCTAACTCGGCATCCTCGCAATTTTGATCAAGAAGTGCGGCAAGAGGTTCCGTCTCAGATATCTTCAGGCAGAGCTTGAACCCGCGCACCAACTTTTTGACGTCTGCTTCGGACTCGAAATACCTGAGCTCAGAAGTCAGATGAGAATGTTACCAGCGTCTAAGCAATGTACTAGCCGTGGATCTATGACTGGATCGTCGAATGGACTGAGCGACTTCAACCGAATGCTTCCAATACTTAGCGGCCTGAAACATGGATCATCAGGATGTGTACCACGAGAAGACACCTAAAAGGTAGGCTAAACGTACTGAAGCAACACGGAGTGGAGCGAAAATGTGTGCTTGGAAAATGTTTTCATCCCATGCTCCTGGTACCCTACAGCTATGGTGAAGATCTCAATGTCTGGACTGCTAGGGCTAGATGTGCTATCCTCCAAAGGCTCCGAGGAATCGGAGAACACCGATGCGTCGTCCGTTCGCACAAAAGCGGCCGCCTCGCCTAACTGGAAAGACATAAGCTCTATGGTTTATTGTGTAAGGAGTTATTAGCTTACGTTTGTCGCCGCTGGCCCTCGTCTCCAAACCAAATATTGTATAGTAGCAGAGACATACTTAACCAGATCCAGAAGAGTTGTAGGCTTGAGGTATTTGGGAGAGGTGTTGGTTTTATCTTTGAGGTTACAATCGATCACTGGGTGGTCCATGAGATGGGCGCCGACGCCCTGTAATTCATGCACGATGGGTATATCAAAATTTCCAAGTTCCTCTGACGGACCGATACCGGATAACATGAGAATCTGATGTCTGATGAGCTCAGATAAAAATTTGAAGATATCAAGCTCGCCTGCGGAGAATGGATAGCTCCGGCCCTAGAAGAAACAGAGTCAGGGCCATTATGCGTTGAAAACTGCAGGTACGAACGACAGGATGACCTCCTTCCGGACTCTCGCACGATACACGGGGCCATCCCGACTGTTGGTAAATTCAACGGCATATGCTCGCTTTTCCTCGCCGGTCTTCCGGACTAGTATCTTCGTGACTTGCGCGTGAATAGCTACTTTGAGGTTAGACCTAGCCAAGACTCCAGGCGTTAAATAGGCCGTTTCAGACGTCACCCGTTCCCGTTTATCGTCAACGTAGGTCACTGCAAAAATGTATTTAGCTTTCCTGGGAGATATGGATGTGCACAGACACGTACTGAGCCGGTTTACACCGGTGGGGCTCTCGCCTGTGTTGAAATCTGCACTAAATGGTATGCCCAGACTCTTGCATGAGTCAATAAATGCTTTGCCATGCTTGGTTAATGCTGGGAAATATCCGACCCGTACAGGTCCTTTGGTACCCTTGTCAGACATTTTGACATCGGGGTAGTCCGCATTCTCGGTGTAGGTCTCAAATTTTGTGAAGTAGCTTGGTCGACAACACTTATAAGTAAACGGGCATATGAAGATCGAGGAATACTTACTGCTTGAAGTTTTTCCATGACCAAGAATCATCCCCGGTGATGGATGCCCATTTATCATAATCACCAGGTACACCGTATTGAGCCCTATATATTATCAGTAACGTTGTACAATCGCCTTGGTGTACATACATTTCCGCGTTGATAGCAGAACCTGATTCTTAGCGTCAGTCTCACTAAACACTGCTGAAGGATATACAAAACTAACATCCTCCCAACATTTTACCTGCACGAGGTCAATAGGACACTCTGTTAGTAGACGTTGAAACTTTGACAAACCGCTGGGCCAAAACTTCTTTTTGTTCTGAGCAAACTCCTGAGGTTCGGTATACAACTGGTACGTATGCTTGGTTGGGAAAAGCAGTGAAAATGCAGACGGAACTACGGAGTAAAGGAGGCTCTTGCCGCTGATGTACAGAGCTTGAATATGATATCGAAGACGGCGGATGGAACAAGAACGCACCTTCCTCCAGACTCGAGAAGAAGAACGTTAAGAGAACTGTCCTCACTCAAACGAGACGCCAGGACACAACCAGCAGTGCCTAGTAGGGAAAGTAAGCATTACAATACTACACTGTCGAGCTCTGCTCACCTCCTCCCACAATGATAACATCATATTCATCATTCGTACCATACTTGTCACTGCTGCTCTCTTCGCCGACTTTTCGGCCAACTGCCGACAGATTAGCGATCAAGCTGCTTTGGTTAAAGAACATCGAAAATTGGGGGACGACAGGTCGTTGCACGCTTTATATACCTTTAGTTTTCCACGGAAGACGTCATGAGGATGAGTACATCAGATACCTGTGATATACTGTTCCGTGGGTTGATTTACGTGAAATTTACGTACTAATGTGCATCAGAATCAATGTAGACTCTGGACTCAAAGTTTTTGACCTGCGAGGGAGTTACTGTAGCAGATGTAGTCTCAGCCGAACTCGCTTCAGCGACTCATTGATCTGTATTGGACTATCCGAGGTAGCTTCCTTTACGCTTCGGGTGAGTATGAGAGGGCAAACAACACGCTTGAATAGAGCGAATATCAGTGCCAATCCGAAAGCGGGCCGCAGAAATAGGTGCAAGGCAGCATGATTGTAGTATTACACGACAACAGGTTTTGACTTCTGCAGACATGCTTGTGAAATGAATCCGAGTCTCTATGACCAATGAGTCGACGGTCGTGTCTGCTTCTCACCGTCAACCCAGACATCAACTTTTTCGTCATAGAAGGCAACAAAACCAGTGATAGATGCGCATTCCAGGTTTGCGTTGCGATACCACCATACGACATTGTCCTTTCGATTGTTGGGTGACAACTGAACATGATAGTAACTGGCCTCTCCCTATTTTGAAATGCGAATCAACTTGTACTGAAATATGAAAAGATGCAGAGAATACCTTGTAAGGGCATGAGGTCTTCAGTTCAGACGGTACCAATAGATCAAGCCTGCAGTCTGTCTTTGGGATGTAAGTACGGACAGGAAGGGACGTCTCGAACAAGAGGCGTGGCTTTGTGGTATTAGCGACTTCGACACCATCGATTTCGACACGGACGTGGCGGGAAGACTGAAGGACATCAACACGCTATATATTTGCCATCAGTATTTTTATTGCAACACATCATTCATATACGTACCTTGTAAGGATCCTTGGGGTGCACAAATATTTGCTCTTCTTCTTCAAACCAAGCATCCATGGCACTGAAGTTGAGCTTGAAAAACCCTGCACGATCGCCAGAGCTGAACAACTGTAATGCAGCTGGTGCATTCCGCACACCTACGACGACATCGTACTGGGAGCCGTCAGAGGTTGCCTGCTTCCCTTGGAGATATTTCTCAGGCAGCTCGGTGACATGGAAGTAGTAGAATGGGTAGAATGGCGAGTCCCAACTAGTCCAGAACGTTAACAGTCAAGCCAGATAGCATGAGATGGGTGCGCACATCAGTGTTGCACTCTTAGTATCTACGATGACAACACCTCCAAACAAGACGCGAATTCGTTTTAAGGAGGATTCAATGCGAACAGTGGACATGGTGTCTTGTCGTAAGGACCCATGTCTATCCTGCGAGACTCTTTTATAGGTGAAAGACGGTTAATAAGCGATGTGGTCATCTGCATCATCTGTCTAAGCGATAAGTAATTTCCAATTTATAAGCGCTGGGTAAATCTTTACACATATCGGACTAAATAATACGTATCGACTGACTGGAGGGTTGTGACATTCATACAACAAGAAAATCAAACTCATTATTCTTTCATAAATCTGCAAATTTGTCTGTGGCCTGTGGAAGGAAAATCTTCAGTAGAAAAGGCGTGGTAAGGCAGTCATCTAACCTCAACAAGTAGCTTCGCGATACCAGGCTCGCGTGAGGAATGTCCTGCGTCCGGTACAATGTGAAGATCTATCTCGGGCCAAACCTAGAATAAACAGTCTTAGATGACGCGCATGGTGCGAAGCAATAAGTCAACCTTCTTCAAGGCATAAGCTGTTGTCGCCTTCAAACTTCCTTAGATATGATACTGCGATTTAACATGATATACCTACCGGACAAACGACGTCATATCTCCCTTGGACGACAACAGTCGGTATGTGACGGCTGATTGAGAAGTAAGTTGATTGACTTTGGGCATCGAGGCGATAATAAAAGTCACATCTTGTCGATTTCTTGCTTCTCCAGCAGTTGACCGTCTCTCATAAATCCCTAGAACAAGTGAGAACGGCGTCAACGATAAAAGTTCGAGGACTTACATCGTTAACAAAGTAATGATTCTCAATTCTGGCGAACGCACTAAGAGTACATCTTAGAACTAGCACGAAGAAAGATTGGGTATGGAAGGTAATATCATACTTGGCAAAGTCATCACTCTCGGCACGAGCTATATGCAAGGGATCGACATATAGCTTAGAAGTGGTCATTCTAGAACCGTGACGACAAGAATGACAGAACTCGGAATAGTCAATACGAAGGTCACGTACTCCCACTTGGACCAGGCCCGAGCAGCTTCGATTCTTGTCGTGTCATCGACAGAGTTGAGCTGGGCGTGGTACGCAAGCATCATGTCGTGCCTTTCAGCTTCGGGGATGGGTGCGATATAGTCATCCCTGATGACAGTATTAATAGTTGTCCATACAGACTGCAGCTATGTGGTCACACACCAGGCTTCCGGGAACAAATGAGATGCGCCTTCCTGATAGAAGAATTTGAGCTCGCTGCGGGTTAATACATTAGTAGGCCAAGCGATAATGCCGCAGTTGACAGAACCTCTTTCTTAGCGTAAAGATGCCGCTATAAGAGATCGGCGTCAATGTCCATGGAAATTGAAAGATAGTTCAAGCAGACCGGAGAACGAGACTCTTGACTTTGTCGGGGTGGGACTGGATAGCGAGATCAACTGAATGTCAAAACATATGGAGTGGCTTATTGACCTGAGCGTATGCCAATGAAAGCGTTGATCCCTAATCAAGTAAGGTAGGGTCAATGATAACGTAGCAAGCAGAATGACATACCCACGATCCTCCAAAGACATGCCAGATAGGAATTTCTAGACGCTCCCTTAATTTCTCTATATCTTTGACAAGGTCCCATGTAGTGTTTTCCTCAAGATGGGCGCTCCTGCGACGGCGGATCAGGAAACAAAATCTAAGGAGCTAATGGAATGCTGACGGCGTCGATTTCCCTGATCCTCGTTGGTCCAATAGGACGATCTAAACCGTCAACGCGGTCAGGTGAGTGCTGGAAAGTGACAAGACGGCCCACCTTGTACTTCTCAGGGTTGAAGAATGACCGATCCTTCTCATCACATCCTCCTCCTGGCCCGCCTGCTTGACTGGTTAATCCGTGTTATCCTTGACGGCGGTCTCATAATGGACGAACCGTGAAGGAAGATGACTGAAATGATGGTGAATGAGAGTATTGAAGATTGTTCAACGGTCAATGACGCACCTGGGACACCATCCTTGTTACCACAGAGCTCGTAGCTGTGAAAGTTCAAGGCCCAGAGGCAAGTAAAGGCACCATATAGACTCACTGCAAGTCGTGAATGTCGGATACCTTGAGTCTCCCGGTCTCATAGGGCTCGATGTCGGGATACATGGATGTATGCAGTTGGCTCAGTCCGATGTGGGATAATGCTCGAGAGAGCAGGATCGGATAACGGATCGAACCAGTTAGGGGCTTTACACCCAAAAGTGTTCTTAACGGAGAAAGCATCGAAGAAGAATTGCGCCATAAATTTACACTTTTCTGCCGCAAAATGGGAATTTACAATTTAGGCCTCCTCCTCCTCCTCGATCCATTTGGGCGGTGAGAGCACCTTTTTCGGCATGATCCCTTGATGTGAACGCTGACGGCGCTTAGGTCGCGTACCTCGAGGCTTGCACTTTGACGGTCTTCCACCATGTCGAAACCCATCTATTTCCCTATCCCCCCGCCCCCCACACCCTCAGTCGCCCCACATGTTTCCCCTTTGACGGAAAAGCAGTCGATCATGTACCAGACAGTTTACGACCATTTTGCCAAGCCTGACTACAAAATTCCGGGACTTGAAGAGAACGCTGAGCTCATGGAGGAAGAAAAGTTTTGGATGTCACATGAATGCATTTTGAGGTGCGGGGTTCTTTCTCTTTCATTGCATCCTCACTCATTCTTTCAAAGATACCTTCGCGCGTCTAAATGGAAGACTGAAGCTGCAATCCATCGAATGGAGGACACTTTAAAATGGAGACGCAGCTACGGTCTATATACTACTTTGACCTCGGAACATGTAGAACCAGAAGTGAGGATTTCGGTCCCTGTGCTCTACTTGTTGAAACTCATGCGATGCTTAGGCTTCAACGGGGAAACAAGTTATCTTTGGTTTCACAGTCGATGGAAAACCTGGCTACTACATGTTTCCCAGTCGGCAAAATACGGAAGAATCTCCACGCCAAATTGAATTTGTTGTCTGGATCCTTGAACGCTGTATAGACATGATGCCGTCTGGTGTAGAGTACGCATCAGTTTCGACCTTCATTGCTTTTCTCACTCTTTTTCGTAGGACCGTCGCCCTCTTTATCAACTTTGCAGACAAAGCAAAGAATCCTTCTTTGGGCACGGCGAGACAATTCCTGAATATCCTTCAGAACCACTATCCAGAACGTCTCGGCGTGGCGCTCATCATCAATGTCCCATTCTTGGTCAACGCCTTCTTCAAGCTCGTTTCCCCCTTCATTGATCCTATCACGAGAGAGAAGATGAAGTTCAATCCCGGCGTCGTCAAAGATGGCATCGTTGCCGCAGACAATGTTATGAAAGACCACTGGGGAGGCGATTGCGAATTCGTTTACGAGCATGAGAAGTATTGGCCTGCAATAGACGTGATGTGCAAGGAAAGAAAGAAGAAATTCCTGGAAAAGTGGCGACAGCTGGGTGGGACGATGGGCATAAAGGAGATCGATTACAAGGTGGAAATTGATCTGGTTAACGAGAAGATACCAGCTACACAAGATACCATCGCGGTTGTGGATAATGAGGTGCCGGTTGAAGTCGCCTAGTAGCTAGCCATACATATAGAAGGGATTTTAGGGTAATATATTAGACATATAACATAGGTGAAAAAAGGTTCAGGAGTAACCATCTGTCTTCATGTGTCCATGCCCCCAGAAACTTCTAACCGACGGGATGGTGCGAGCAAGTAGCTGCATCGATTCGCCATTAAATGGCGAACCCCCACACCATATCCCAAGATCATATAACTTCCAGCTGGGAAAGGAGCGGTTCTTCAGGATGTCATCAAACGATTGCTATGAACATACATGTCAGCAAGTCTGCATGACACACAACGTTCAACCTAAGCTTACTTGGTTATCCCCAATGTATAATTTGAGCGATACCAAGCCGGGCAGCTTTTCGGCCATCTCGCTGATGACCTCCCCCGTGAGTACAACCATATTGAGACGCAGCGTTCTCAGCGTTCTGTTGGGGCCATTACATGCCAGGGCATCTATAAGTTCGATGGTTTCTTGAGGTGAAAGATAATGATCTCTCGAAATGAGGTTGATAAGTGTATTGGCGGAACGCTGTATCGTGAGAAGGAAAGCGTCGAAACCATCATGGTGATGGGTGGGATAGAACTGTAGGTCCTTAAGTACAGGGAACTCCGGGATTGGGTCTACGGTAGCCAACAACCATTTGCTGAGCGGTTCCTCTAACAATCGATCCACTGCAGATCCAGTGGGACGCAGCCACAATTGCAGATCATCCAGTGTGCTTGCATGTCCCTGAATGAAACCAGACAAACCGGAAGGATCTGTCAGAAACCCTTTGTTGAAGGCGGTACGAATGTGGAAATGATGCAACAGCGGGAAGTGGTCTAAATCAACAAATAACCTCGATATATCTGTGGCTGCCCACGACCACAACCCGAAGGTCTTCAATCGAGTACTCGTTCCATTGATGAAGTTTCTGAGAGCCAGGACAGATTCAATCGACTCCGCTTCGTCTGTTCGAGGGTAGATTGATGACGTTAGCCGGATGCTCAGTGAATCCAGCGATTCTAGTTGGGCACTAGACCCGACGATGATGTGGAACGCATCCAAATGCCCCAAAAGAGAAAGGGTGCGGATCTGTTTACCAAACGTCGACCAAGCGGCATTGAGGAAAGGTACCAATTTGTAGCTGGATGGATATCCCAAAAATTCGACAGAAAATCCATTTAGGTTTGTGAATCCCGGGAGGACGTCTATGAGGCATTTGGTGGCGCTTTCTACTGAGAGGTTCTTACGGCGGACAAGTTTTGCGAACCGAAATGTTTGGACGTCGTCGATCAGCTGGGTGCGAGTGGTGCGAGAGATGATGCTTAGGCGCAAGACTCGGCTCGCAACCTCTGGGTCCCTATAAGTATAGGAGCATTATTAACGCAAGGAATACACAGTCAGTCCACCTGCCTTAGTCTTTTCAATAAGGCAATTGTACGCGAGTCTACGCCCTCAATTGTGACCTTGTTATATCTGACATTCAGCGCGACTTCGTAGAAGACACGGCTGACATCAAGCAGATTTCGAAGTTCACAGTCTGGGATGAACTCTGCTATGTAGAGCCATAGTTCTGGGGGCAATTCGACCATGAGAGTGGTTGAAAACAAGGAGTGAATACTGCGGGCAACGCACCCCTATCGTGGCTGTGTCGCAATGGCTGTGCAAAAGGCGACCGGCCCGCCTGGCTAGATGATATCTTGTCAAGTAGCAGAAGCGGCCTCTGGCTCCCTTCTGGCGTCAAATTCATATATAGTTCGGATGGCCAAGTGTCCTCGTAACCAAAACTCTCATTCCATGTATTAGCGCCTCAACTGACATGGTCCATAGAATCATTGTCGACAATGGTGACCCAGCCATCTCGTATTCCTACATTCCAGGAGACTACTGGATCCCAGGCAATGATTCTTATACCTACGGTACTACGTATACGCAAGGTTCCTACTCTAGCCTCAATATAACTTTTGAAGGTTAGATTCATCTCTGATTATATTCCTCCCGCTTATCATTGATGCAAGGCACTGAAATACAAGTTTTTGGTCAAGTCGCGCAGCCGCTATACTGCTCCTATGAAATCGACTCGGTTCGAAGCGGTGGCTCGACCAGAGCTTTCAATCCGGGTTACTCTTCCGCAAAAGTAAGCGACACCTGTAGCTTGATTGATTCCGGACTAACCCTCTCAAGACTGGGGTAGAGTGGTTCAACGTGCGTGATTATTATCATTCTACCAACTACTATACTTGATATATCTCTCATGCTAGCTGACTGATCTATCATCTGGCTCTCATAACCTCAGTCTGACTTTGGGAGGCCCAGATGTTATTCTGGACTATCTCGTTATCACGCCCCTCACAAACATGTCCTTGGACGGCTATACGCTTATTGTCGATGACAATGAAACAGACGTTGTCCTCAGTGGAAACTGGACCGTGCAGTCTGGGCAATCTTATGGCTACGGCTTTCCTTTCAACAATACCTTGACAGGTACCGGGGATAACAGCTCTACCGTCGAGTTCAACTTTACGGGTATAGTAACAACTTCTTCCATTCTATACTCCATCTAATTCAATTGAAGGCGTTTCGGTGTCCGTCTATGGCGTTGTTCACTCAGCGACAGGTGTTTCCTTGTATTCTGTTGACGGTACACTACCAATGAATTATACTCCACCCTCAAATCTTACTGACGATAGTTGGTATTTACATCAACAATTCTTCCATGCCGAGTTAGAGCAGGGAAATCATAGTCTGCTCATTTCTTTTCCCTCGCTATCAGGAAGAGAGCGATTCTGGCTGGACTATATCTTATACGGCCCTACAACGTCAACAAATATCACGCATTTCCCCCTTGCATCCGCCTTTCCTACAAGCCCGACGTCAATAGACAAGTCTAGCCTCGATGTGGGAGCAATTATAGGTGGATGTATCGGGGGTGCAGTGCTTATTATCATCGTATTTGCTATCCTTCGCTACCGTAAAGCACGTGCGAGGAAGAGCGGCTCAACCCCGGCTGCTTCAAATTATCGGCCTGAATACTACGAAGGGATCCAGAACCAGAGTGAGTCCCACAATCGAGTCCAGTCTCAGCGCGCAAATAATCATCACAGGTTCTTATATATCTGATGTCCTTACACCTGCTGCAGTCCGACAAAGAGAAGCAGATGCGTATAATCAAATGACGGCCCAACTCCGCCGCTCTCCCTCTGCGACTTCGTCCGCGGAACGCTTGCCGCTTGTTGCTTATGACTCTCCTCGTGAGGCCAATGCGGTGATTCCTCCTGAAATGTCTGTTTTGCAGATGGAAATTGAAAGTCTACGGGCAGAGAATGAGGAATTGCGGAGCTTCGGAGCAGCCGACCCTCCTCCCTACACCGAGGGACCTGTTCGACCATAACATATGCATGGACTGAGTTGTTGTTATTTTATTATCGATGAGTTATATACCCTTACCATTCTGCGGAGCATGCAAACTTGTCCGAGTTTAAACTGTTCCCAATCCTAAGGTGGGTGAGTAGCATAACCGAAAGTATCGAAAGTTGAGCCGTAGCTGTTCTTCGGCAAGCCGCAACTGCAAGCAGCTACCCCAAAATGGGACTTGGCTCGTGTTTTTGCTCGCTCATCACCACTTCCAAGCTTGCTGCCACCTCACATACATCAACGCTCGGATCTTCGGCCAGCCAGCAATGGCCATTGAAACAATGACTGTATCTCATCTGAAGCAAATCAAGAACAATGTTATTGGGAATCCATCCGTCAAGCTGCAGTGTGCTCGGGACGAGGTATTTATTCAAATGTAAGTCACATCTGACTTCTAATCTTTCTTTCCAGAACGCTGTGTTTACTTATGTGAAGGCTTGTCGAATGTTTGAATCGCGAGCCTGTAGCAGATGAGCCCCAAGGATCCAAGGACGATATCCGCATCGAGGCCGCCCATATCATAACGTCGATATCTTATGGTTGCTCTTTCGTTGTCAGAACTGGTTACTCGTAACTGACGAGGTTACTTTGCAGGCTCTGAAGATGCACTGGGCAGTTTATTGAGGGCCGACGTTCATAGAGTATTGCTGTTTGCTATTGCCAAAATCCAGCCAACCGATTCGACATCCCTCAGAGCCGCATTCGCGCGTGCACTGAGGGCTATCACCGTGGCCGTTGCAGAGACTGTGGGTCCGTCACAGTGGGGTCTGAGGGCGGATTCCTCCGCTATCAGAAACGAAGCAAAAGTCACTCTGGATTTCTTGTTCCATGTGAGTGCCAGTTTCTTATTCAGACAGTGTATTTTAACAGGCCCATGTCTTAAAGATAGATTCTTTGGACATATACCTACCTCTTCTCGTTGATCCGTCGGTTCAGACCAGCACGTCGATAGCTCTCCTACTTGGGAGCGCTCTTCGGACGGCGGAGCACCGAACAGCAGTCGCAGAGTGGCTACCCATTGCGGATCGCGCGAGAGAGGTCAAAACAAAACGTGGATGGGAAAAGACTTCTCAAAATTCAAGTTCATTGCATCGTCATGGTGGTTGGGCTGCAAGAAATATGAGTTCTCTATTGCTTACTAGCAAGGATTACAAAGTATGTGGGCAGCTTCCCTCACTACAGAGCTTCGCATCTAACACAATTGTAGTATCAGGAAAGCCTTCTTTTAGCCTTGGCTGCCCTTTGTAAGGACAATGCAACCGTGGCAGTAGCTCTCACAAAACCCATCGCCGAAAAAGACGGTGAGTCTCCAACCTGGTTTGCCTGATTACCATTCAACTCTTCTAGCAACACTCTTATACATTCTCTCGTTATCAAAATCCAGAATCCCCGAGGTTCAGTTGGCTGCTTGCTTATGGTACCGTCGTCACTTCTCAGTGTCAATCACCAACTTATATTTTCTCAAGTGCAATACACATTATTCGATCCAGCGCAAGCCATTCTGCGCCTGTCGACGACTATTCTGCGAGAACGATATTAAGTGTCGTCAATCGCATGATCGCTACACCGCCTACAGATACGATACAGAACCGATGCAAAGCTTGCTTCGTCTTATGTATGAATTTGATGTACGGTTCCGCATGTGCTAACATCACGTCCTAGATTATCTTGTTACAGATGAAGCAATTCTGTGCCACATAGCATGGGAACGCGGATCTCTTCGTCGACTTGCGACCTTAGTTCAATCGATCACACCTCAGGATTTGAACGAAAGGGAAGAGGAAGAACCAGAAAGTGTGTCTGCACTAAGAGAAGTAAGCACGGAATGCCTCTGTCTAAATGAAAGCTAAGCAAACGGTCCCCTTATGAAGGCAGCTCTTACGGCAATAGCAGCCATTTCAATGTTTGACAACGACATTCGTAGATCTTTGACTGATGACTTGAAATTACTTCCGACTATTCATGTCTCCCTGTCGCATCGTCATGTGGGAGTTCGGTACGCTGCTTGTCAGTGCATACGGGCCCTGAGCCGGGCTGTGGCTGTATTACGTACCAATCTCGTAGACAGTGGCTTGGGTATGGTGGTCTTTCAAGTATTCAAGAAGGAAGATGAAGATAGAAGAGTATTGTCTGCCGCGCTTTCTGCGGTGTGTAACATCGTCAACGAATTCTCTCCGTTGAGACCGGTATGTTTTCATTTCGTTCCGTATTTACCGGTTACTTATGATGCAGGTATATCTCGATCAAGGTTTGCTACCACGCTTAATACAACTTTTGGGCTCTGGGGATCCGACGTTACGGTTGAGTGCGTTATGGGCAATCAAAAATTTACTACGCAAGACATCACTAGAAATCAAAAAGGAGGTTATGAACCAAATCGGTTGGCCTCAGCTTTCAAGGTATGTCGTCTGTGTTCGCCAGTAAATTTGTTCACCATAAACAAAAACATTTTAGATTACTTATCGATCCTGCAGAAGGTATCCAAGAGCAGGCATTCAACATTGTGCGGAACTTAGCTGAAGACGAAGAGGCTATCGACATGGTCTTTGAAGGCTTGGGCACGCATATTCTACTAGAGCGACTCGTAGAAACTTTGGAATCTCGCGACGAGGATGTCGTCCTGCAGGTGTGTCTTTTTTGAATGGGCATGTAGAGATTGAATCTTATTTGTCCCTAAGGCGGCTTCTCTTCTGGCGAATCTCGCCAATGGTTCTGACGTACAGCAGGACCTCATCTTATCTTGTCCCAAAATCCTTGTGTCCCTCAAAGTATGTTTGGCGGAATCCAAACCTGAAATCCGTCGGCCAGCAGTCGGATGTATCCTTGAGCTCGCGCGGAGAAGCTCAAAGGGACGGAAGGAGATGGTTGAAACCGGCATTCTCTCCACATTGCGGCATATTTGCGAGTGGAGTGGTGGGGGGTTGACTATGAGTCATGCACACACGAGCAGTGCTATCGAAGAAGAGAAGGATATTATCGAGCATGCGCGGTTGGCATTGAACTGGCTTGAATATGGTCCATGATTTCTATCCAGTTCACGCTTCGCTGAAAATGAAATTGTTGCGTCCCTAGTTTGCTTGTCAGGACAGTACTTACTCATGATGAGGTTTGCTGATTTTCCAATTGACAACTTTTGCTGCAAGAGATGATATAAATACATATATATACTGCTCGTACATTTCTCCGGAGTTGGAACGTACGGCTCAGCCCCGGATAGTGGATCGGAGAAATGAGGTACTTTTTAGATAGGCAATAGTTTCCCACAGGGCAAACCGCGTCCCCAAATTTTGCTGGCGGACTTTTGCCGGGGCTGACCCACATTTTGGGCATCGCTCTTTCCTCATCACCATGGCTTCGCTGGCTCGTCTTCGTGCCTCCCAAAGGATATTCAGAGCGGTACGTTCTCTCCTTTTGACGATGAGCAGCCAAGTAACTGATGTGCTGTAGCCCTTCGTACGCGCTATCCAGACTTCGGCCGACACCACGACTCTTCATGAAGATGCCTCTACCTCTGGCCCATTCATGGTCAAGCTTCATGAAGACTCGTTCCAGGCATATAACTGCGAACCTCCTTCACTGGACGTTCAGGTCTCCAAGGACGAACTCATAACGATGTACAGGCAAATGTCGACGATGCGTCGCATGGAGCAGGCTGCTGGCGCGTTATACCAGGCCAAACTCATTCGTGGCTTCTGCCATTTGGCCATCGGACAGGTGTGTTATCTGTATAGAAAATTTCGACCGCTATTGAAGGCTGTTATCAGGAAGCCGTCTCTGTCGGTATTCACCACGGTCTGACGCCAGACGACTATGTCATCACTTCCTATCGCTGCCATCCCTTCGCAGTTCTCCGTGGTGGATCTATCAAGGGTGTCATTGGCGAGCTCTTGGGACGAAAAGTTGGAATGTCCCACGGTAAAGGTGGTTCGATGCACATTTTCACACCTACATTCTTTGGTGGAAATGGTATTGTCGGTGCCCAGGTTCCCCTCGGAGCCGGTCTCGCATTTGCCCAAAAATACTCTGAGCACCCTCGTTGCACCTTTGCTCTCTATGGTGATGGAGCTGCTAACCAAGGGCAAGTGTTCGAAGCTTTCAACATGGTAAGTTTAGTTCACAGCGTAGTTTCAAGGCTAAATATGCTTTTAGGCCAAACTATGGGATCTACCTTGTGTCTTTGTTTGCGAAAATAACAAGTACGGGATGGGAACATCCGCAGAGCGCAGCTCAGCCAACACTGAATACTTCAAGCGGGGAGATTACATTCCTGGTCTCCAGGTAAAACGCGTTTGTTCTCTGCAGAATGTGATGCTAACTGTCATCCTATAGGTCAATGGAATGGATATCGTCGCAGCCAAACAAGCTGTTGAGTACGCCAGGAAGTGGACTGTCGAGGACAAGAAAGGACCTCTCCTTCTCGAATTCGTCACCTACCGTTATGGTGGACACTCGTAAGTTGACCAATGTCTTGTGTGGACTCGTAAGATCTGATTATCCCAAACCAGGATGTCTGATCCCGGTACTACTTACCGCACGCGTGAGGAGGTTCAGCGGATGCGAAGTACCCAAGACCCTATACACGGTCTCCTGAAGTACATCGAGGAGTGGGGTCTCGCCACTGAGCAAGAACTCAAGGTGAAACATTCTTTTTAAGTATCATTTTCAATTGCTAATCTCTTCCTCAGCAAATCGACAAAGACGCAAAGGCCGAGATCGATGCGGCTGTCGAGGAAGCTAAGGCTTCCCCGGAGCCCGATGAGAAGGAACTTTGGACGTCGATTTATTACGCTGGCACTGAGCCGTCTTTCATGAGAGGCCGTGAGCGGGAAGAGGTGAGATATCCTACGGTATTCGTTGTGTGACGAGGCTGACCCCACACTTTAGGTTCACCATTACTAGACACTCCGACACTCATTCCCTTAGCTTTCCTAGATGTCTTCTTACTGTATTTATCGTGACAAATGTGGATTTCCCCCATGTCATGCCTGCGTTGTCGTTATGCTTATCGTTGGATCTTTTCTTAATGCAATCATGTTCCATGAACGTCCTGAAGTAAATTAAGAAAGACATTATACCCAGATGCATATCGTATGTTCCACGCGAAAAGATCACGGCCAAGTCAAGGAAAATGCCAGCGCGCCCCTACTTCTTACCCTTCTTCTTGTTCTTGTTCTTTTTCTTCTTTCCGCCTTGGTTCTGAATGGGTTCTTCTGGCTCTTCATCTTTTGTCTCCTCATCCTTTATCTCCTCATCCTTGTCCGTAGTTCCAGCCTCTGTGAACGACGCATTTGCTGCGTCCGCCGCTGACGACGGACATGTCGTTGGTGGTATGCTTGTTGTATCCAACTTGAGAGGTGTTTTCGGAACGGGTGATTTGGGCAAGTCAACTACAGGTGCCTCTTCTGGAGGCGCTGTATCTGTTACGGGCGCTTCGGCTTCAGCAGAATAGGTCTCCGCGACGACGGGATCAGGGCTAGTTGCTTCTGCTTCGGCGGGCTGTGCTGCTTCAGTAGCAGCCAGTTCGCCTGCGGCTGGTTCAACCGTTGTTAGTTCTGCTGGTTCAACTGTTGTCGATTCTGCTGGTGCGACTGGTGTTGGTTGTGCTGCCACTTGTGCAGGTGGTTCTTGATCTGTTGATGCGACCGTTGTTGGTTCCGCTTCCATATGTGCCTGTGGTTCTGAGACTGGTCCCCCTGATGGTTCTGCTTCTGCCAATTCTTCTGCCATTGGTGACTCCACAGAGCTCTCGAGGACCTTGCTCTGAATCTCTGGTTTCGGCGAAGGGGAATTCGATGGCGCAGCTGACGTCGAAGCAACAGGAACAGCAGATGATAATGCCTCAGGTGGTATCTCATCGGCCTCAGTCGTTCCTTTGGGCGATGATGCAGCTGGCAGATCTGTCGGCGGCGCTGAAGCCTCTGCAAGAGTTTCTGTCGGCTCTTGTCTGGGTGATTGTGCAGTAGATAAGGGTGCTGCTATTGGCGACTTCGGTGGCTTTGGCGACGAGGCCACGGATTTTGCTGTTTCAATGTGCGGTGATGCTGTTGCCGGAATAGGATCAAGAGGAAGCGCACTAGTATCTGCTTGAGGAGGAACACTGATCTCTGCGTTCTGTACAACGATAGGAGATGAAGAGAATCCTGTATGCGGTGAAGCTGGCTTAGAGGCCGACTGTGTCTTGTTGCCCCCGCTGTTTCTGACAAACTGACTGGCAAGAGCTGCTAACGATAAAGGCCCACGCTTTGGCGTGGATCCTATCTTTGGTGTAGCTGCTTTGGGGGTCTTGCTACCACCCAACGACCTTGAGAGGTCATTGCCGCTTGCAGGCGGTTCGGTAGAGAACAAGACGGATGTCTCCTCTGGAGGATTCGATGTTCCAACGTCCTGGGCGCTGGCCACACCTGTCCAAGGGTTGGACTCGTCATTGAGAACCAGAGGCGAAGACAACGGGGCTATGACAGGTGACATTGGCTTGAGTAGAGTTTCAACAGGCGCTGGTGCGGCAGGTTCCGACGATGCGGGTGGAGTACTCTCAGCCGCCATTGGCGTTGCTGCTCCAGACTTCTTGGGACTTGCAGCCACCGAAGCTGCACGAGAGACTGAACGTGCATTATCAATCTGGTTGTCGGCGGATGGTAGAGAGACTGGAGGTTCAGTTGAGGCTTCCGACACATTTGGAAGATTGAGAGCAGAACGAGGTGCAGACTGTGGGACTTCGGCATCGAGGGAACCGCTGTCCGGTGGAAGTTCAGCTCCTCTGACTGACGGTGTTCCTGCTACGGAAGCAAGCCTAGACTTCCCTCCCTTCATAGAAAGCGGGCTCTTCATAGGCGAAACGCCTGATCCCCAAACGGATGACAGGGCTTCGGCAAGCGCGGAAGAGCTATGGATGCTGGAAACTTCTGTCGCCGCGTCGATTTCTCGGGCCCGTTCTTTGCCTTTGTCCTTCTTCCGCCCACGGTCTTTCTCCCGAACACTACCATCGAGACTTCGGGAAGTATCAAGTCCTCGCGAACGATCCCCGTCTCCTCTACTACGGGAAATAGACCGGTCAGGAACGACTTCCGGGATTGCTGGATATACGGATTCCCTATTCGAGTGTCCTGTATGCGATGAACGGCTGCTTGCAAAGCTATCTGTGGGTGAACGGCGGAGATCAGGTGTTTGAGTTCTTGATCCTAGCATAGACCGCTGTCTTTCGGACTGTGCATCGACCGTCATGTCATCTTCAGGATTAGTGTCAGATTCTTCTTCTTCTGCTCGATGTCCGCGCTCGTTGTAAATAATGGATGCAGGTCCGCTGAAACAATGTGTAAGTGATGTTCAAGAAGTCAAACTCGATACCCACTATTTGATAGTCCCCTTGAATTTGAAAACAGAATAAGAGCAAGGACAGCTATGCCACAATTAATCACTTACATTATCGACCCATTTAATACGCGCTTTGAACTCCGTGAGACCAAAATGTATTTCGATTGAGAACACGATAGTCCAGTATTCTTTTCCGTCTTTGCTCATCTTCGACTGCACTATGCCACTCAGTGGAGACAAATCGGCACGAACAAGACATAGCGTAGAAAAATTATCTTTCCATCGAGCTGTTCAGTAGTATGACATGAGAAAAAAGAGTGACCAACCTGCATGACGCTGAATCCATTGTGGAATTACATCTCCTCCTCGGTAACACCAAATTTCAACCTCAAACACCGACAGCATTGAGAGATTCGTGAGCTCGGTGCAGTATTTTCTGGAGAATACCGTCGACTCCTTCACTTTGACACCCTAGCGAGGAGTTGAATAAATATACACTTCGATGGAGAAATGAACTTGCCCTAGCCAAGATACAATCAAATGCGTCTGGAAGAAGTTTGGGTCCAGAAGGTAATTCAGTGAGCCTGTCTTTGCGCCCAACGTGGTCCGGATCATCCGCATTGTATGCCCGAAGATATTCAACGCCGTACATGAACTTCGCTATTCGAGCGGAAACATGATGGTCACAATAAAATCCAATGGCACCATCTGCGACTGCTTTGGACCTGGAAACATATGAGATAACATTCCACATATATCGTCAAGTCATACGTTTGTGTATCCGGACGACTGACGGCGACCTTCTCGGGGGCGAGCCTTTCTTGAAGCTGTGTGAATAGCCATGAACTTGCAGCATATCCGCCAACAAGGAACACAGACTACATCGTCACGTCAGTGATGAGATGGAATAGTAATGTTTTTTTTGTCACCTTGATAAGCCCTTTCGAAGCAATTATCTGTTTATTGATAGCTTCCACGGCAGCTAGGAACCGAAGTCGATTATTCCAATTGACCTAAAGAGAAACTTAACTGACTAACCCTGAATAGACGGTTCAAATAACGCAGCGACTTCTTCGCTGGAAAACAAATTTGTAAGCGAAACCAAGAGTATAATGTTTCTCACATACCCTGTTAGCTTCAACTGCCCGTTCCGTATTCCAACAGCGAGATCTTTGTCAAGGGGCGAACCAAACGGTATGAACTGAGAACCATCCTTGTCACGAAATAGACGCTTTGTGGTTTCGTCAAAGCGCTTTGTGATGTGGTCCAGTGAGTCAGGCGATCCATATTTAGAGTTCTTCAATTTCTCTGGATACGAGTCAGGGGCTGCGGCAGCAAGGTAGCAGCAAGGCAGACGCACCTTTCAAAAACTTCCTGGCACGGCGGCTCACAAAGACAGATCCAGCAAAGATGCCTGTACTGAAATTAGCCACGCAGTCGTTGACGCCGGAAGTATTGACGTACAATCTGGTGGCGCGATTTCTTCAATCACTAACGGATGCTGCGCAAGAATGGTGTAGGAACTAAGGTCGAAAGTCCCACCCCCGGCATCTGCAACTAAGAAACCAGCCTGTCCTGAGTCCTATAGAGTAGAATTTGAAATACGTTACGCCACGAATTATGGAATTGCATTTAAACTTACCGAAAGGACGTCGGAGGCTAGGCCGTTCAGAACACACGCATGAAGACTCGCCTCACCCTCGGTTACAAACCGGATTCGCGCCTTCCCTTCGTTCGTGTCTGGAATGAGTTGCCCGTGAACAGCAGCTCGACGCATCTTCGTCTGTTGGGCTCCTTCCCAACCATTGGGATGAGAAAGCACAAACTGTATGTCGTACTCGACAGCTTTCCATAATGCAGTACCGTTTGCATGCGTGTCCATGATAAACGTCCGGGTACATTGATAGAGATATGAGAGGAAATCACCGAAGACGTGGACAGCAGTTTTGTGGTATGGAAGGGGGCCCAAGCGCATTCCATTCATACGTAGTTTCATTGTTCTTGGCCGCAGGCGTAATTTGAATCTGAAGGATGAGATGAGCACGCGACAGTGACCACAATATTCGAGTCAAGCATACAGTTCCACCTTTATCCATCCCTCCTCCTCTGCTTGTGATATGACAGAGCTCGATTCCGCTTCTGCACCAGCTGCCATGACCCTTCCATGTTTATCATAGTACATGACCGACGGTATCTTCGAGTTCCCTGCAACATGTTCTTGTCCGGGAAATCTGAAAGAGAGTTAGAGATGTGGCTCGTAGTTGACCTGGCGGCGCACCTCGTAACACCATGGATCATGGGAATTTCCCCCGGCTCGAGGATGGCATAGGAGACCTAGGGATCGTGAACAAGGGTCCAGGGGCGTGTATGACGTGCTTACTCCGCTAAAGGTTGTTCCCACATCAATCGCCAAAACCAGCGAGCGGGATGGGCCCGTGTAAGGTTTTCTCGTGTCTGCCGAAGGCTTCATGGTGACATGCAGGTAAATGAGATAGAGGTGGGGCAGATAGAGATAGTGCGGGAAAATTGTGGTGGGTTAAGATCGTGGAACAAGATAGAAAGCAGCTTCCAACACGCGGCACCAAAGCGGTTGAAGACGCGTTCTTGCCTCGAGGTGATTCAGGGTGATGCGGAGTTTGATGGAATTCCCTGGAACCTCGTTCCGAAACGTTCCAGAAAAAAATGCGAGTGCAATGAGGCTGTCGCGTGGCGGCCGCATTGTCCAGATGTTTGAAAAGTGCCAGTTTTCGGGGGGGAAACCAAGCAAATCTTGTCTTCTCCCGGGAGAGTTGCAGGATAACAAAATCACTGATTATCGCATCGCACCGGTGTTTGGCGCTGCCATTTTCGCAATCATGCTGCCCACCGCTAACCTGCATCTCAGAGGGTTGTACGATACAACAATCGAGTTTTTTGCACTCCGTAGTCCCACCATCTCCTCACGCGCTGTGTCCTCATTATCCTCTCACGCTGACAGTGACCCTCACTCCAGGACCCTGACCCCCGTCCCCGACCCTATCGCGAAATTAACACAAGAGTGCGCATCTTTACGTGAAAGATTAGACGCCGCTGACCGTCGGCAAGGTACATGCACCTGTTTCTCGCCTGGATCAAATATGTCAACTGTCCGTCGAGAATTGGAAGATACGCGGAAAGAGCTTGTACGGGCGAAGTTGGAGGTGTCGAGGCTGGAGGCGCGTTGCATGATGCTTGAGAAGTCGTTGAAGGAGACGAGAGATCTACTCCGGGCAAGTAGCCCTGACAAGATCTCGCAGGGACCCCAGACAGAGAGCCACCGAAGTGATGAGAGTGTTGAGGAGGACGAGGTAGACGACGTTGATGAGAAGGTCGAGGAGGAGGTTACATCTCTCTCATCAGAGGAGCAGAGGGCGCAATTGAAGAGCGAGGAGGTGTACATGACGAGGACGGACAGTTGGTCGGGCGCTCAGCTGCTCCAAGCAGTTCAAGACCTCAATTCTGAGATTCTCCAATTTGCGGCGGCTGCGACGGAGCTCTGCACTTTCGACAAGAAGACATACCCATCGTCATCGAAAGCCACGAATCAGGCGATACAGGATACAGCGACTCGACTGGGTGGTGATCTGGCGCGGATACTATCGACGAGAGACCATTCGCAGGATCCTATGCTAGTTCAGCTTGCATTGCAAGGGTGTCTCTCTACTTGCGTGGCAAGGGCACTGCTGCCATTCTGTATGGGGTTCCCATCGAAACCGGACAGCATATTATCTCAGATATATGCGCACATGTATATGGCTGGTGAGAGGGTATTCCCGAGTATATGCGCCATTTTCTAAAGACCAGACAATCAGAACCTCAGCCAACGTCATCCAGATGGAGGGCCTTGACGCACCGGCATATCCACACAATGTATCCCTATCTTAACGACTATTCCATCAACGAACTTTCCGAGACCATGTTTCGCTGGTCGGCCGACATTCTCTTTATTGCGGGTTGTCCGACAACGGACAGAATGTCGTTGTCGACGCGAGAGGGACTTCGGACACGGTTTGGAGATCAGGTAAAGCGTATAGCAAGGACAGTCTCGAATTTGGCCCAGGTGACGAGAGAGGAGATAATGTCGACGCGATTTGACATCATTGCTATTGAGAACGAGTCGAATTTTGATCCTAGGAGAATGGTAGACGCTTTTGGTGACTATGGGACATCTAGGGGTAGCATTCTGATAACGACAGAGGTGGGATTACGCTGTGCGACAAGGAAGGACTTGTTTGACTTGAATACAGAGAGGCCCGGCGGGGAGGTAGAGCAGCGATTGTTGTTGCCGCCAAAGGTTGTTCTGGAATCTGTGCTAGACTTCATGGAGCGGTGAAAGCGGCGTACGTAGCGGTTTAACGGTAATGAAGGCTAGACGGCGACGCAATCGACAGCTTAATGACATAAAGGAAAACGGGATTCTCAAACTGACAGCAATTATCGAATTTTCTAAGCGCGCACGTCACATGATTAAATCGCGGCGCGAATTCGAATAACTGTCATTACGCGTTGCAACAAAGGTAGAAAAGACATGAATACTACAGATATAGGCCTTCTGGTGTCCCCTCGTTCTTTCGGTACAATACCTGTCAAGTATTGTTAGGACCTTGCTTTGATGACGAGTTCTTGGACTAACCTTCTCCCTTGCCGTCGTAAAGTCTGTTTTGGTGACTTGCATCCGGCGCTCTCTCAGCGCAAGTAAACCGGCCTCTGTACATACCGCTTTGATGTCGGCACCGGACAGATCGTCCTTAGTCATGACAAATTCCTCGAGGTCAACATCTGCGCTCAAGTTCATACGCGAAGTATGTAATCTAGGAGTTCAATTAATAAAAGAGCGGGAAATATGACGCAAGAGACCCTACTTGAAGATATGTCGCTTTGTCTTGACATCAGGTAGAGGGAATTCAATCTTTCGGTCGATTCGACCTGGTCGAATAAGGGCGGGATCTAGGGACTCGATCCTATTCGTTGCCATGATCACTTTGACGTCTCCTCGGGTATCGAAACCATCCAGCTGGTTGAGCAACTCCAACATGGTACGTTGGATTTCACGTTCTCCTCCTGACGTGGAGTCATACCTTGAAAGGCTTCAGTCTCAGTCGCAACAAAGACTCACAGGACGTACCGCTTTGTACCAATGGCGTCGATTTCATCAATGAAAACAATACTCGGCGCATGCTCTTCTGCCACTCTGAACAACTCGCGAACAAGCTTCGGACCGTCTCCCAGATACTTCTGAATTAGCTCAGACCCAACGACACGGAGGAAGGTTGCTGATGTTTGGTTAGCGACAGCTTTAGCCAGAAGCGTCTTTCCCGTTCCTGGAACACCATACAATATGACGCCCTTGGGTGGTTTGATGCCCATTTCTTCGTACAGTTCGGGATGTGTGAGGGGCAGCTCCACAGATTCCTGCTCAAAATGAATAACGAGAAAAAGTATATACATTCACTCCACATACTTTGATTTCTTGAATTTGGGATTCCAATCCACCGATATCGGCATAACTTTCCGTCGGTGCTTTGTCGAGTTTCATAATACTGACAAGGGGATCCGCGTCATCCTGTAGAACACCGACGATTGATTGCGTCTTGTGATGGAGGAGTACTTGACAATTAGGTTCCAAGAGGTCCTTGTCGACGTAAGACATGATGGAGACGTAGAATTCAGGACCTGAGGCAGTACTGATGATAGCATGGTCGTCGTCGATGATCTCCTCCATTGTACCAACCGCCATCGGGCTTCCGCGCAGGTCATCCACCTTTGACCTGTCCTCCTCATTCTTCTCCTCTCGTGTAGCCTCAGGCTTCAGTCGCTCCTGGTTCTGCACAAACTCCTCCTCTAACAGCAAATAGTCCTTAATGCGTTCCATCTTCAGTAGCTTGAGCCGACACCGAGTTGTAGGGTAAACTGCTGGGAGTTTCGAAGCTGAGGATGGACCACGTCTTTTCTTCTTCCCAACCCTCGTCGGAAGAGGAGGCTCCCATTTCTTCTTCTGTGGTTGCTGGTCTTTTGCCTTGTCTTTTCCGTCATTTCCTTGGCCCGAAGGCGGTAGACCCGATGGCTGGTTACCCTAGAAATCAGGGTTAATTGGAAGACTTGTATATGCAGAAAGGCTAAACAGACCATTGCTGTGCGCTATTTGTACTGAAACTGGGTGAAGAATAAGGAGGATAAAGGGAAGTGAGCGCGTAGGAGGAATGTAAGAACCAAGGGCGACGCGTCAGTGTCCTGATTCGGATATGCGTAAGCGTGACGGTACCGGGTGATTATGTGACATCTGTCACGATGCACACTTAACGTGTCGTGGCCACTACCCGAGAGCACGATGAATTCAGCGACGACGCCATTGACGGCGAGCTCCCAGTTCATTCAAGCGGGTACGCACTGCTATTGAGCTTCTATTCCTTCTCTTATTCCTTTCCCTAGATGACGATGATGATTTGGACGAGGAAAACATCCCGGGATTCACCCATCCATCTATGCAGTCACCACAAATACCAGATAAAGGGAAGGGTCGTGCAAGGGAGCCTGACCAACTGGCGCTCCCTTCGAGTAATGGAAGAGTCTCTAGTCCTGTTCTTTCTGGGAACATAGGTAGCTCTGTAAGTGGAGGTGCGTCTAGGTCAGGAGCGCGGCAGACTGTTGGCGGCATCAACGTGGAGACACGGTACGTCGCTCGATTCACATATGCTATCGCCTTCTCAGTGATATTCAGATACTCTGGTGTTGACACGCTTGACGAGCCGGTCCTAACCACTATTGTGAGTAGCTGCGGGTGTTTCTGCTTTCGCCTGTTCACCATGCTTCTTCAGGCCCGAGATTTGCTTTCAATATACTCGAAACTTGTGCAAGTGCTATATCCTCGTCGGTCAACGGGTCGTGAAGTTCTAAGGTGCTTTAATCTACCGTCGTATACTATCTCGTTACTTAAATGATTCAGGGATTGGGATCTATGGGGCCCGTTACTACTCTGTCTATTTCTTGGAATAATGCTCAGTGTGAACGTATGTAAAGTTTCTATTCCGCCTTGTTGTTAAGCTTCAGCATGTCTAACGTGTCCTCTTGGCAGGCACCACCCAGCCAATCATTGGGTATCTTTACAAGTGTCATCGTAATATGTTCCCTGGGTGCTCTAGCAGTTACGGTGCAGGCGAAGGTTTGTACAATTAAGCATCTGGACCTCTGATACTAATACTTTCTGTGATAGCTCCTTGGCGGTCGAGTGTAAGTTTCTCTCGGGTTCATATGGACATTTCTAACTAGGCTTCCTGCAGCTCGTTCTTCCAAGGTCTGTGCGTATTAGGTTATTGCATAGCGCCCTTAGATATTGCTGCCCTGGTTTCGTGCTTCGTGCGCATTATTTACGTGCGCGCACCGATTGCCCTCGTGGCGTGGGCTTGGTGTGTATGGGGTAGGTCTTGTTTCTCCTCGAATCAGGATCACTCTGAATGCATGGTACTTGTAGCTTCTGTTAATTTCCTCGATGGAACAAAAATTGATGCGCCACGGATTCTATTGGCTGTATACCCCTTGCTGTGAGTTACGCGTTTTGTACTATTCGAGAAGTGTCAAAATGACGGTTTTATAGCCTTTTCTACTTCATTCTCGCGTGGATGATTCTCATACAATGAGTCATGGTTATGGTCGTTTATTTATTACTTGTCGGATGTTAGGGCCTTCATTTTTTGTTGTGTTACTCCTTTAGCATTTATACATAAAACTTTGGAGCATCGGCCTTTACAATAGAATCGTTTTGCTAGGATCAAAATCTGTAGCACCAGTGCCATAGCCTTTGGCATATACTCTGACACCTTTCCGCTCAAAGTTGCAGCACCGATGGGTATGTCCAAAGGCCCACATCTGCACAGGGGAACCTCAACAAGTGAGCTCAGTAAGCTCGTCGGCGCTGGGGCTCCGTGGGCGAGAGCTTGGCCAGCAGGAGGCTGTAGTTGATATCTTGCAAAGCAGAAGGAAGGACGAAGACGAAGATGGGGAAAGAGTGAAAAACGATGAATGTTCATGATACAGACGGGATACAAAGTAGGCTGATGTGCCAGAGTGATATCATTTTCATGCTGTCTCCCTTATCTGCGATCTGGCTGAGAATGGATAAAATGTCCCAAGGAGGTAGGGTCATAGCGAGTTACGCGTCGTCATCAAACCATAGCAACGTTTTGTTCTTCTCGGGCAAGCGCAGAGTTCGTTGGTCCGCTGATGTACTTTGGACCCCCAGTTCTCTCGATAGTGGGTGCGTGGCGGGTGAGTACGATAACACGGCCCGGGCGGTGAACCTCGTCACGACGAATGGCCTCGACAGACTTTTACAACCAGGCCAAGTAAGCTGGTCTGGTGGAGGGCATTGTAAGAAGCTGCGTCAAGCCCACGAATGCGCTTGGAAGTCGGTGAGACTCCAGAAAGGATATCAGTCTGGATTGCGAGCTGACCAGAGGGTGCAACCGAGGATGGTGAGTGTCGGGGACACATCGAAGGGGGTGCGGTCGAGGACGATGAGCTTGCTTGATGACGACTGGTGGAAGCTGCGTACGCGATCCATGCTGTCCTTCATGGTAACGTCCATGCCGTATGGCTCATGGCTCCCACACAAGAAAAACATCGTCTCGAAGCGCGCCAATTATGCTTGCAGCCAATCAAACAGTCGGTCGTCTCTTGTCTAGCTAATGCCCCCTAGCAGAGCAAGATTGGGGCATTGGAGGGCAAGTCGTAGGCATACAGAGGCTCGTCTGGGCGTTCGACCTAGAGATGGAGATCACTGAGGATCTGAAGGCGGAATGGATCCATGGTGGTGGTTAGGCAGATCGAGAAAAGGTGGCCCTGCATCCTGACCAAATACCAGCACGTCCTTCATTTCTTGGCGTCCAATGGACAATGAAGGTGGTGATTTCGTGGTAAACAGTATTATCCCTATTCTTTTTCTGCACCTTTGATCTGTCGCTCAGGTTCGACGAAAACGCAAGCGATACGCTGTGGATCCTTGTCTTGGCTTCTACGCAACCCCAGAGTCGCCAGTCAAGACGGAACTTTCAAATGCGCTGCCCGTCTCTCCTGCTCTTCACCCTAAAGTTGAAGAACACATACCGTCGCCTATTGCATCGCCAGCCATGGACCAGCAAATCTCTGTTCACGAATTTCTGACAACGACAGCTGCAAAAACATGGGCAAAGCGGTATAGGTCGAAGTATCGGGCTCGAGATATGGAATATGCGCTTTCACTTGAGCAGCCCCAGCGCGGAGGTTCGAAAAAAAGTGTCGGACAGAGATTGCTCCAAGCAGCCGTCGAAACTGGCGTAGAGCCTTCTGATAGCTTCATGCAAGACATAGTAGATGCAACTACTACCCGTCGTCCGCTCCAATTTCAAGTCGTTGCTGATGATGATCGAAAGAGCAGCAATCATCGTCAGTGGAGTCTCGTTGATCCCAAGAAAACCACACCCTTTCCTCGAGGCACATCTTTTGCTTCGAAAACGAAACAGTCTGACATGAATGGTCCCGTCCGGGTCAAGCTACGACAGCCATTAACGCAATGGCATACTATCAATCATCGCCCTCCAACTAAAGAACCGCTGGCACGTAGTAAATCCCCCGTCAAGCTCTTACAGTGTCCGCCTCTATCCTTTATTCCTCTTCGTGTCGCGGAGGAATTGTACTCTCGCAACAAAAACCAAGTAAAGTCAAGGTTAGATTATTACTTGCAATGGCCATGATCATCAGCTAATGCGAATATAGACCCACGAGATTACCTCCAGAAATTGGCCGTGAATCTTTGACATTTGTAGAAGAATCGCTACCTCAGAAGCTCCTTCCAGCGCACACAGCTAGTGACAAGCGTGTTCTGGACAAAAACCAGCAAAACTATCCAGAGACTCCTTTGCCCAAGATTTTGTTCTCTCCTGACCTTCAGGCTGACATTCGAGACGACTCCTGCTCTTCATCCCGTATATCCTCTCAGCCTCTTTTATCCGATGATCCTTCTATATCGCCTGCTTTCCCAATTGCAACTGACAATAACACACAGACGATGCGACCTTTGGCTTCTTTTCTCGAGAGCTTCTTGGAGACTGTACGCACTGCTACACAAATGCAAGAATGTCAAAATCTGTCGAGACCTAGTACTGGCGTCCTCGACAATCGTCCTCGCCCTCGTCCTCGTCTCACTCAACAACGTCTGGCTTTCAGCTCCGATGATTCCCGAACTTATGCTAATGGTTCTTTTGTATACAATGTGTTTTCTCATGAACTGGATTTGGAAGGGGGTGATGTGGATTTCTTGAATGATGCGCCAGTCACGACGAATTTGGCTGATGTGTTGAGTCATTCGCAGTATCAGGTTGTACTGAAGTAGTTGCTCATGGTGAATAAATTGCGATAATAAATTGGAATTTTGTTCGTTTTATGATCGGCGGTGATGTAACTTGATCATGACGGAGTTTGAATTGACTCACTCTCTACTCTACCATCATGTCAGACATGAAGGCCTACTTGGCCGAAAAGTACATGTCTGGACCGAAAGCAGACGCGATTATGTCACGTCTTGGCCCTCAAAAAAAGAAGAAACGGAAAGCGAACGAAATATCTAATACACAAGCAAGCGGTTATTTGGTTGTCGACAACGACGGGGGCTGGGGTGACGAGGCGAAAGAGGAAGTGGAAGATTTGTCAGAAGCTGTTATTGAGAAGGACAGGGGATTCAAGAAGCGCAAGAAGGTGGGAGCAGAGGATTCAGGTTGGACGACAGTAAATCCGGGAAGAGAACCGACACCACCACCACCTGAAGATGAGAAGCCCTTGGTCGTAGAAACGGATACTCCGTTTGTGGGAGGTCTGGTTACTGCTCGACAGCTGAAGAAGGTTCTGCCGCAAGTCAATTCGGCTACGCAGGCAGAGGAGTCGCTCACTGCCGAGGAAATTGCAAGGGCGCAGGAAACAGTGTACCGTGACGCTACTGGACGGAAGATAGACACCAAGGCAGCGAGGGCTGAGGCAGCAAGGAAGAAGCGGGAGAAGGAGGAGAGGGAAGCACAGAAGATGGAATGGGGTAAAGGGCTCGTGCAAAGAGACGAGGCAGAGAAGCGAAAGCAGGAGCTGGAGAGGCTTAAAACCAAGAACTTTGCCCGACATGCAGACGACGAAGACTTGAACGAGGAGCAGAAGGCTAAGGAACTCTGGAATGATCCTGCCGCTGCATTCCTAACGGTGCGTCGATATCTGTTTTATTCCATGAAAATATACTGAATTCGACTGCAGAGGAAACGCTCAAAAGGGCCACAGAAACCACAATATACAGGACCTCCACCGCCTCCAAATCGATTTGGAATAAAGCCAGGGTATCGATGGGACGGCGTTGGTGCGCATATTATATCTCAATACTTGTATTCGATGCTCATTCGTGCAATAGATCGTGGTAACGGGTTCGAAAAGAAACTATTCCAGGGCAAGAACGAGGCGAGGCGGAAAGGGCAGGAGAGCTACCAGTGGAGTGTAGACGACATGTAAGTAGTACGAGTCAATGATAATGACGCATTGCCATCAGTTCGACCGCGTGGTACCGACACACGTTTGTGCCCTGCGCAGGTACATCGACTCAAGCTCGAGTATTTTGGATTCGCTTGGCATCCTAATAATCTTTATCCGAATGGTGGTACCGATGGGCCGACGTGGTACTACAAACGTGCACTGGCGGTGATGGAGAATACGCCGGCCATCATCACAACGTGGGTATCAGAAGCTGCCTTATATATATAGTACCATGGAGCTTGCCTGACTTTGCTCCACCATGCAGGGAAAAGCGGTCACCCTCCTCCTCGGTGCCAGCGCGCTCACTTATGTCAGTGCACAGACCTTCACCCGTCTCGGCGCTTGTCCATCTCTGGGCTGTGTCTTTCCCCCGGACCAGGCTAGCTTTCTCGCTGGCCAGTACTTTGACATTCGACTCGAAGTACATGCCCCAGTCAACGGCACCGAAGCGTACAACGCCGGTGTCCCGGACAAGGACTTCACCTTTTGCATTCAGACTGGTGACGATGGCAACTGTGAAGACGTGACGACGTTCTTCTCTGTCGCTGACACTGAGGTGGATACCTACAACTTCACGTGAGTTCCAGCCAGCTGGGTATATGCCATCAACAAGCCATATTTGCAGGTACTATGAGGATCTGTTCGCGCTGGACGACGACACACCGTCAGTGGTGAATGTCGCTGCAAAAACGTATCGTGGAGTACGCGTCTCTCAACTCGCCTTTCGCTGTGGGCTTACTTTTATCACAGCTTGCCCTTTACACCCCCGGATCATACAAGGCAAAGCTGAAATACTACAGCGATTGGCAAACCGTCGCCAACTGGTACGTTCGGGAACCGGCTACACAGAAAGCCGCCAAGAATGTCATCCTCTTTATCGGCGATGGTACGTCAAGTCTCTGACTACTAGCGCGTCTCGTGTCAAACAGCATACAGGCATGACCCAATCAATGATTACTGCCGCGCGTCTGATCGGGCACAAGTCCATCAATGGAGTGTATCAATCTCTCATGCAGATGGATCAGATGGAAGCATTGGGACAGTGAGTCGCATCTCCCGTCACACGACCCCCATCTCAGGAATTGCCCAGCCAAATGACCCATTCGATCGACTCATTCATCACCGATTCTGCCAACTCGGCCACCGCGTTGTACACGGGGAAAAAATCGACTGTAAACGCGCTCAATGTCTATGCTGACAGTGTAAGGATCGATCACACGCCAGTCTATTCTTGTCCTCATGTGATCGCGTTTAGTCCAAAGATCCCTTTGATGACGCTAAATTCGAAACTATCGCGGAGTTGTTCCGTCGACGGACTGGTGGTCCCATCGGGATGGTGTCAACGGCTTTCATTACAGATGCTACACCAGGTTAGTGCGGATCGGTACTTTATACCTACTCGACGCTAAGCCTTGAACAGCCGCGCTATGCGCCCATACCCGTGCTCGTATGTACTTTGACTGTTTGCATTGAGATTTCGACAACGCATTTATCGCAGGTGATGAATTGGCCGCCATTGCGTACGAGTACCTTTATGGTCCTTCCGCCTACACCTCAGACATCTACTGGCCCACTGGCTGTGAAGGTCCTGATGTCATTTTTGGGTAAGTAGGTATGGGTTGACTCTGTCCGCAACCTCTTGACATCTTTATCAGTGCCGGTGCCGAACAGTTCATCCCTGGGGACGGCTCCCCCAATGGAACAGATTTCTACAAGGCCTTTGCGTCCGAAGGATACCAGGTTGTCTACAACAACACCGAACTTCTGGCCGCCGGAAACGATTCTAAAACACTTGGCATCTTCTCCAGTGCGTCTTCAAAATCTTTTAATGAATTTCTGTACCTAACCTCCTACCCAAGCTAGCAATTTGTAAGTAACATGTAGTTGCCCTATTGTTGATTTAACAAGTTTTCCATAGGGCTAAATGGATTGATCGTAATGTCAGTCGCTAAGTTCGTTGCTGGTATCGGGTGTGTATTGACTCCTGTGCAGGTCTATCCTCAGAACCTTGTCGGACTCAAAAACTCTCCGACTGGCGACGGCAGCGATGCTCTCGACCAACCGGGTCTCAAAGAAATGACCCTCAAGGCCATCGATATCCTTCAAAAGCGCTCTAAAGCTAACGACAGTGGTTGGTTCATGATGTAAGGTGGCATTCATATTATTTATGCATCTCCTGATCTCTGTATCAGGTCCGAGGCTGCAAGCATCGACAAGGTTGGTTTTAGATACAAAACCCATAGGCGCTTTTCTCACCGGGTCCTCCTGCCATCAGATGATGCACGTTTTGGATTACGATCGTGCTCTCGGAGAACTCTTGGAACTCGACGATACGATTAAAGCAACGATCCAGCGTGAGTCAGATGCCAAAGTTTATAAGGAGCTTCTATCGATAATTTTCTTTCTTTCTAAGACCTCAAGGACATTGGCGAATACGAGAACACCCTCATTGTCGTTACCGCCGACCACGGTCACGGCTTTGTACGCCATCATCCTTCCCGCTGAATTCCTACTGATGGACGTATCTTTCATCAGGATGTGTACGGTTCCGCCGATACCAAATATCTTGCCGCTCAAACCTCCGACCGCAAGAAACGCAGCGCAAGTAAGATAGCATCACATCTGTTCGACCTTCGTTGATGCAGACTCTTCCTTTTTAGTCGGTGTCTACCAGAATTCTGGCCTGAGCGGATACACTGTTGAAGCGGATTCTCTCCCCAACAACGAGACCATCGTCTACGGTGCCGAAGGACCCAACTTCCCCGTCAACTGGGCCCCTCGCTACGCATACGTTGTATGTGCCTTCAATCATCAGTTCTTATCTTGCACTTATCTTCCGGATTCGTAGCCCGGTGTGGTTGCATTCCCTGATCAGTGAGTGATACCATGCTGTTCCTGCATACCATGTTGATTTTTCGTCACAGCCGTGAGGCATACGGCATCAACCAGACTGGCCCTCGTCTGCCTGCTACCGAAGGCGCCGATGGGAGCTATGAAGCTAACCCCTACGATCAGCCCCATGGTATACCATTTTTATTGTTCTTCGTGTTCGGTCGTCTGATTTTCTCAACAACGCAGGCTACATCATTAGTAAGTAACGACAAGTTGGACAATGTACGTTCTATGGATGCTTAATGTCTGAAACAGACGGAAGTCTTCCCACTGATGAGGCACAAGGCGTTCATTCTCTCACCGGTGAGTGCTTAGACCATGAATGAGCCGCATCCCAACTCATGTTTGTCTAGACGTTTCCGTCTTTGCCAACGGCCCAGGATCAGAAGCGTTCAGAGGAGTCTGTATGTGCTAAACATAATCTGATTCTCCAAATTTCTGATCAAGTCGCTATAGACAACAGTATTGATATCTTCTTCAAGATTGCGGATGCCCTTGCACTTGGACGTACCAGCGAAGATTGTTAATTATTTCTTCTATCTATATTTTGTCGATGATGTGAAACCACGCGGTCGCAGTTGCTCGCCGCAAAACCCGCAGAACGCGGAGCTGACTTGCCGCCGCCACATCGTTTGTAATTTTGATTTTCAATGCCATTCCGTGTGATCCCCTATAGAGCGCAAATTCAACACAATTATGAGGTCGAGATTGTTCACTTTGAAGATCTAGAGAGCGGCTGGTTTGTATCTCGCGTCGACGTGGCTGCCCGGTGCACTTGTTAAGTATAAGATATAGACCCAGCGTACCTCCGTTCTTCGATCTAATCCGTCTATTTCCTCGTGGCAAACGGTACGGTTGCGAGAAAAGCAGGGTCCAACAGTAACAGCGGGCTCGCTGCCGGAGGGTTCAGGGCCTCAAAATGAGATCTGTAAAGATCTATACCGAGATATGGGCGTCGCGAGGCACTCATCCGATCGCGACATCCCTGAAGGACTTTGCTTTATTAGCCGACGGGCCTGGGAGCTCCTTAACAGACTTTAACGGACTGTTTCGAAAATAAAAGTAGCCCCCTTTGGAATAAGACCGGAGTCCAAGACCATGCTGTCGCTCAAATGTTCCCTTTCCCTGAACTCGGAGTAATCTCCCAGCACCGTGAAATCCGGACCTTGATACGATTAGGCCTAACCGTATGTTTCGCCTCGACCCAAAAAAGGTGTTCCCGAGTCTGCCGGAAGCGCAAATTCCACTTGATCGTATTCCGAAAGGTCTGTATTGCGGGAGTATAATACTAAGTGTAACAAATTGAACAATAAGTAAAAGAACATGTATACATTACATATAATACAAAAGAGTGACGACCAGGCAACAATACAATTAAATCATCTCGACTCATTGGCTAGCCAAGGCATGCCTACTGGCATACTCCTGGCTGTATCCGCACTGGAGAATGGTCTCCGCTCCAGAGGTGCTGTCAGTGGAGAGGTACTCGTAGAGGGGGTGGTGTTGCTCCACTCCAGTAAACCGCTCGACTTGAGAGATGGAAGGTAATTAGAGTGAGAATGTGAATTAGTTGAGGGTGACTGAGGGGCGGCGGAGTGTGACGAAGACGACGACGCGTACATAGGAATAGGTAGCTCGGCGGAATTATTCCGCTCTGTGAGGGGCAGTAGTGTAGGGTCAATATCGGGATTTGGTGTCGAATACGTCGTTGAACCGGAGGGGCCCTGGCGCCGAATGAGACCCAAGGTGGAACACACGTCTGGTGTTCCCCATCTGTCACGTATGAGCTTGTCCAGACGGACGCCCGTCAGCTCTTCGTAAGCATCGAGCCAATCGAGGACTTGTTGGTCGTCTGTTAAGTTCAAATATTTGATCAATGGCTAGGGGACCGTTAGCTCAATGTCAATGAATATGGAAGAAATGCATGTACCCATATGACAGAACCCTCTGCGTAAGAATCAGCGTCTGTACTTATGAATGGTAGGCAATACTCACGAATGGGGCTGTATTTAGCCCTACAACCTAGCATCTCCATGACCGCGTATATGCGATCGGTAATGAAGCTAAAATCTGGGACCTCAAATGGCTGATGATCTTGCTCAGCAAACCTTTGTTTTGCCTACATGAATATCAAGTTGAATCTACGGCTCTCGCAGGGACGAACTGAAACTTACCACGAGTAAAGCTAGTGCACAGCTGGCATGCAGGACATGAATGCAAGCGTAGCACCAAGCACCGAAGTTCGAGCTTGTCTCAAACATAGACTTCTGGACTGTCAAACATTGGTTCGTAAAGTGAAGATGAGTGGGCAGAGCGGATGCCCATTCCTACGATTGGGGTTAATACTGTTGAGTAAAACATTATTTAGCGAAAGGCTTACGTCCAAAAATTTCTGACACTCCATAAGTATGTCTCTGGTTTGAGGATCTTGCAGCGTGTCCATAGCGGCCTCTATTTTCTGGTAGAGGGTAGCAACGCGGGTCAGATGCCCCATCTCTGAGGCATAGTGTGTGCGAACGGCGGGCAAGTATAAATATTCGGGTAAACTTTGATGGACGACGCCTAGTTCAAAGCTAGTCTCATCGGCAGGTAGGCGAAGTCGAAGTTCGGCTTCGCTAAAGCCCATGACACCACCTCCGATACTGAGGCCCTTGCCGCTTGGTGACGATCGTGTCATGCCACCCCCTTCCCATCCGTAATACACACCGCGAATACAATCAACAAAATAAATAATCCAGAATATCCGACGAACGCATTCACGCTCAAGACTTTCTGAGACATAGGCCTGGCTGGGTGTTGGCGTGAGAAGGGGATGTTCGGGAGTGTGCACATTGAGGGCTTGGATCAATTGCAAAGTCAGGGTGCGGAATCGTTCCCCTGTGATCCATCCAGAGTGGCTTTTATCCTTATGCGTAGTGTCAGACATGTAGCCTTTTTGATCCACCACTTCGTAAAAGTAGAGCAGGCATAGGGCTTGAGCCGTTTGAACAGTGGCAGGCGCGGTAAGACGACCACCAGAGTCAAACATAAGGGAAATAGCAGCATCAGCGAACCGCCGTCCTGCGTGTCGTTGCGGCGTCGTTTTAAGCGAGGTCTGCTTAGAATGGGGAGCAGCAACGGCAGATACGGCGTGTAGGAGATATGGGGGTATTTGGTTGTGTGATAGAGATGAAGTGAAGGTAGGCTTGTGGATTATCGTCATAGCAGGATGACAGTGAGTGAAAAATACTACAAGGTCAGCTGAGCAATGATTAATGGTTGGAGAGTATACGGCGTACGGTTCGTAAGTTCCCTCGTCATCAAAGGGTCCAGGGTCTCTGGGGCAGCCTCGGAATGGGAACGTTTGCGACCCGAAGGACTTGGATATGACTGGGCGGGCTGGGGGAACTGATATTGCTGCGTTTGCTGCGTGTCCGGTTGGCGGGGGGGCGGGACAGGGCGACCACTGGAGTCGGTGTATGTGCATGGCTTGCTCGCGAAGTAGCTGGCGACCTGTAAGCCAAATACGAACGAATCGAGGGTATTTCTCACCAATTGCTGCAAGGATCTGGGCGAGTCAGTCGACACCAGTGTAATATCCGAAGAATTTACCTGTTCCGTCGCATCTCCTCTTGCTTTTATGGCAGCCGTCGCACGCCTGTCGGGAATTCTTCGATACGCGGTCGTGCTGCAGAAATCCAGACGACTGACCTTTGCAAGCCGCTTTCGTTTTGGCTTGTCCATGAATGTGAAGAAGGTTTAGAAGAGAAGGAGGTCAAGAAGAGAACGGTTGTTACCGCTTGGCAGCCGCTGTCACACTGCCGCACATCTCGGCTCATTCCGGCGGCTCTCTGAGACACGCACCGCCGGCGATATAAATGCGATTTACGTGGTTTGATTCCAACAAATGACCGCCGCCGGTTCAGCTAGGCAGGAATCCCTGCATACTGTTATCGATACAGGAACATTGAGGGCAGATCCGCTGGATAGCGGCAGCACTCAGCAAGCTCCGCGACTGAGTTCGGACGGCCCCTTGCCCAGCAAACATTTCTATGGGAACTTGGCATTTAGGAAGTGTCCGTGAATCTGGAAAGCCTTTGTGGACATCCCTTGTTTTGGTTGTAGGTCGTAACCAGGCCACCTACATTCAGGTACATTCCTTTTGTGCTTGTTCTCCATATATTCTGGATAATATATTTTTCCTGTCTTTTTGAATTTCTGAGCAATTTCAGATAAATGTCAGGTGACTCAGATTGAAATACACGTATATCTGATTAGATAATCAGCTGGCCTTTACCGTGAGATTGTACGTAGAATCCGCATAGCAAGCAAATTAGCTCTACTCTCGTACAAATTTGTTGGGTTTTCTCCCTTACTGAACGTGGGATCAGCTCAAACTCGTTCGGAACAAATCTTTGCTACTTTTACTGTCACTTTGCTTTCACAATCACTCATCCAAAAACTACCGCCAGGCCCCATATCGGGACGATGTCCTTGCAATGGCTCCAATCTCTCCTAGTTTGGTTCTCTATTCCCTACTACCATGAACTCTTCTGAGGCTACTCTCGAGGATACTCCGCTTATCTCGCGGCGCCGGCAGAGGCAATGGAAAGCAAATCCTTACTGGTCAGTAAGCATGCTGTTCTCATGCTGTACAATGTTGACCGCCCTTCAGGCTGATTCCGGTCGTCATGCTCGCATCAACAGCGGTGAGTCGTGTTGTGGGTGCATTTGTACCCTCATCATCATTTTTCGTAGCGGGGTCTTACTATGGCTCCACGGATTCAAGTGTACACCGACATTGCCTGTCACGCCCTTGAGGATCCATTCCCCAGCTCAGGCACTCTAGTAGACTGCTCGTCGTCACCAGCAGCTCAGTCGCGTGCGGCGGCGATACAAGCCTGTATGTTTCTCCTCATAGGTATTCGGGTTAAATTGATCAACTCTCGCAGCGATAACGACAGTCATGAGTGTTCTCAGCGCTACGACCACTGGCCCGTGGAGTAGACTCGGTGATTCGGTCGGACGAAAGCCAATCTTGTTCGCTAACCTTATCGGCGCAATGAGCTTGTAAATGTCCATCGCATCTTCTCTATTTGTGTATTAAGGCGTATCCTTCCAGGGAATTGGTTTTCCTTCTCGTCACCACACCCAATACTATCTTTTATGATTATGCCGAACAGTTTTTGATGCTGGGATTTGTTATTGATGGTCTGGTGGGAGGTCTCTCAGCCTTCAACGGCATTTATCATGCGTAGCCTTTTTTCCCAACTTCCACAAGCTAAACTAAAGCATTTCTCAAGGTACATTTCGGATTGCACTGAGCATGGCTCTCGGTACTTCAGATTTCGGTCCTGTTATATCTCTGGTCTAACGCCGTTATCTTCAGCTCCAAGATCTTTAGTACTATTCAAGGACTGGTTTTCATCGGACTAGCTGCCGGGCCGTCGGTAAGAAGAACTTCTGCTCAATCAGCTTCTTGTGTTAGACTTTTCAACCGTTTACAGTTCGGCGGTATTATAACGTCACTCTTCACGAACGACACTTATGACCTGTTCTATGTCAGCGTCTTTCTCCTTGCGGCGCTTCAATGCTACCTCGTATTCCTTTGTCCGGAATCTCTTCAGAAGAACAACCAGACAATAGATGATACGCATATACCCGTACTATCGCAATTGCGCTTGAAGAGACTGTCATTAGCATCGGTAAAATCCTACTTGGCAAAACTCATCAAAGCTCTTCTCTCGCCGATATCCATGTTCGCCCCTCGAACCCATATAGGACGAGCTTCCAGAGATTACAATCTAACTTTCGTCGGACTTGGTCTATTCCTATACCTGATCTCAATCGTGAGTGAAACTTCAAGAATACCAATTGCCATTCTCATCAAATATTTTCTAGGGCATATATCAAATTAAATATCTTTATGCCAAACATATTTATTCTTGGTCAAGCTCTGAGGTAAGCTGCCCTTCGGACTGAAAAGTGCGGTTGCAGACTCATCTATTTACCAGTTGGGCTTCTACATGTCACTTCTGTGGATATCAAGGGCTATTAATCTTCTCGTGATAATACCTGGTAGGCGCCATGTCGCAGGCCGTAAACTACTCGCTCACATGATGCTAACGTTAGTGATTGTTGCCTATTTCAAGCCTAAAGCCGGGTCAGAAGGTTTCTCCATCTATTCTGAGATGAATTTCGACAAGCGCTTGGCTCAATGTTCGTTTGCGATTGACGGATTGGCAGATGCTTTGGTGGCGATAACGCCAGCATCGGCTCCATTGTTCACAGCACTGTCGTGTTTGAACTCGTTCACATCCGGCGGCAATCCTGCCGCTCATTCACTCGGGGCCGTATGTCTACATGCCAGTGGGCATAGCTCCGAAGCCGGAGCTTTATTTGGTGCTATGGCAGTTTTGTCTGCTATTGCCCACACCATATCGGTATGTACAGTTCACATTCATGCCAAATTCAATACTCTCTCATCAATCATAAGCCCACTATCTATGCCGTCACATACGGAACAACTGTGGCGTACTTTCCCAAAGCGATCTTTGGTCTCGCAGCCACAATTCTGGCAACAGTAGTATTCTTATTAAGTTTGGTCCGAACCACGGGCCGCTCGACAGGTCCTTACACGATGCTCCCGTCTGATGACGAACCCGGACCGACGAATAGCAATGATGATCACCGTATATTGTCATAGTTAGGTATCCCGGCACTTTCTATCATTCGCTGAAAGCAGAGCGACATAAACACACTTCGCATCCTTGGGTTTTGTGATGAGATTTCCGAACTGTAATTTGAATTCCTTGTAGCTATCATGTACACTACGTTAAGCCAGATGTAAAACCTTTTACAAGAATGGCTCCAGAGACTGAGGAAGGATAGTAGCGACAGCGGGGCCACTTGTTGGCTCAATAGATTGGAAGTACTATCATAGAGAGGCAGTAAGTCAGTACGCGCCAATTAAAATCGTGGGAAGTACTCACGTCTCCCCACCATTGACCCGCAGCCCACCAAGAAGCACCGATCCAAACACCAGACTGTTGCATGGAGCAAAGGGCACCGAAGACGGCCTGCATACTAAATAGATTGTGAACATTCGGCTCTTTGAGAGCAAGAGATGAACGCAAACCAAGCAGTGTTGTTTCCAGCTCCGATTTCACCTAAGAAGCCCTTGAGGCCTGTCGATTGTAGCCATGCAGTTGCGGCTGCCAGGCGCTCCGCTCCGATGGTGGAAGAAACACAGGTTGCCGAGGTACCCGAACCATCGGAATCAAGGTATTGATGCATCTCTGGAGATGACGTCTTCAGAAAAGAAGGTGGACTAGAATAAAACAAGGTTGACTAACCGATAGCAGTGTTGTTGGCGGAGTCTTTAATGTTGCCGAAATAATTCGAGTTGCCAGAGGTCGTCCACGCTGAGGACAATTTAGTTTAAAGATTCTCAAAGGTATATAGGATATGCTCACTCCAAGCTCCAGTCCAAGCTACATCAGAGTTGTTAGTAGCGCTACGAAATTGAATACAGCCACCTACATGTTCCTTCAACCAGAATGAGCTGTTTGGCGCCAGTAGACCTGATACCGTTGATAGCGGCTTGGTTCTAGAATCAAGAATATGACTTTTGAGTTTCGAACCACGCTGACCCTTCGGTTGCATACCATGTTGAATACGATAGAGGCGTCAACATCATGAGGCTCGTTCATGATATCTACAAAATCATGTTACGTGAGTTGTTCTAGGGAGCAGTAGTGATATGTACTAACCAAAGATAACGTGATCATTGTTAACCTTTCAGGCAGTAAGTAGGTATGCGTCGCTTGTGTGCGTGATTGCATGCACTCACGAACTCGTTAGCCAGGTTAGTCCAGACTGAGATATAATCGTTACACGTAGCTCAGCTAGAAATAAAGATCGACTTACATGTCTGGAAGCTAGAATCAACCAAAGTTAGTATAAAATTAGTGCAGGAACCAGTTAGCTCACGTCGAAGTGCTGGTCAATGTTGCCCCATTGTAAATCAAATAGTTGTGGGGGTCTAAAGCGATGTATGCGCCTTTTCCGGTGACATAACTGACGGTCTGTAGGACGTCGGGAAGTTAGCGCCATCGATGCGATGAAAAGAATGGGTGGCGAACTGTTTTGATCAGGTTGAGGTACGTAGCGTCGAACGCGCCTGTTATACCGGTTGCTGGGGGAGCAAGCCGCTCCATCAGGAAAGGAAGGCGGAAGAAATTGAAGCCCTTTTCCACGAAGAACTGGTGCAAAGTCAGTATAGTCGACTGCGATATCTACAAAAGACCGACATCGATTGAACTGTGAAGCTGGTCGGCAAGAAAAAATATTAAGCACAAAAAGAGAGCTTTGCGTACCTTGTCGCTGGGAAAATGTAGTCTTTCCCCAAAGTTCCAGGTATGACACCAGAGCCGAATTCAGCCCCAGATTCATTGACACCAAAGAAGTCGAATTTGGTCAAGTTTCCGCTGCATGTTCCAGCGGAAGAGGTGACCGTAGTATCGGTTGCACGAGAAGACAGGGTGGCTGCATTGACAGAAGAAAAGAGAACGGCGAGGGAAACGAAAGCAGACAAACACTTCATGGTGAGGAGTGGGCTTGGACAGAGTAACCGTTTCCTAGCGATTAAATAGCATCCTCGACTAGATGAAATCAGAGAGGAAGCGACTATCCGTCGAAATACCGAGATGTTTCCTGGTCTGTTGTCACATGAAGGACTATATGGGTAACACTGTGCAAAGACAGTGGGTTCGGAGGGCTCGGATATGCTACTGCCAATCGTCGATCCGGCGGAAAAATGTATCTGAAGCCCGGACATCTATGATCTTGGTCAATCTTACGCGATGCGCGACTGGACTTCGGAATATTCTCTTTGAGATTACAGGGCGGCGTCAATATATGATTCTGAAATAACAAACTGTTAAGAGCTCGTGTTGCCACCGAGGATTACCCCCCGGTCTCCGCCTTTCTTCGTCATGGTAACATGACGCCGACCAGTCGGGTAGATTTCGGTGTACACTTCCACTGATGGCGATATCGTCCTAAGTTCGGCGGCACTTGTGAAAGATGTGAAAAATCCATGTTATTCTAGTGTTACATATCCGTCGCTGAGACGGAGGTACAGTCTTCGGTCTTGGAAAGAGGATCAGGGCTTGCACTAGACCGTCGGGTATCATACTCACCCTCATTCATCTGACATTGGAACCACCAAGTCCGGTACTAGTTCTCATCGTTCCAAGGTTTGAGGGTCCCTCTCCGCGATCTTCAAATTCATAACTTGTTCGCCTTCTCCCGAAAACGCTAGATCCCCGACTATTTTCCCAGTCCCACAACCGTCTTGTTGGAGGGGGTGGAGGGTTGGCATCGTTTCTTGGACGGCGATTATTAAAGAGATGAGCACCCAGGCCACCCAGAGCCGCTCCAGTCCAGAATCCCGGGGTCCAACCTTGATCTGTAGTCCTCTTTGTGTAGGGGGGAGGAGGGGCATAATCGTCTCCATAGCTCCCAGGAAACCATCCAGAGGAACCACCCGAGTTTTGTGGCCGGCGATTGGTGGTGTTCGGTCGACCACAACACGATTTCAGAAAGCTGTATGCAATCAGGGCAAGTACAACAATCCAGACAACACTGAACACAATCTCGGAAACATCGCGAGCTGAAAATGTCATCGTTTTAAAAATACCGACGGTGAAGCAGATCCTGGTACGCACAACGAAGCCAATCTCTTGCGCAGCTCCACGACGAGGCCGAGTCTGCATTTCTCAAGGAATCAGGAACGTGAACGAGGCGATATTCCAATCCACAGGAGCCTAGAAATCACTTTAGTTGGCAGACAGATATTACAGAACATTCTCTCACGCACCTTTCAAGACAAATGGATCTCCGGGTCCTGTCCATCCTTCACAAGAAACCTGAGAACGCCGTCATGTCAAAAGGAGAAGACTAAAATGGCTGAACTCACTTCCACTCTACCGAACCGTAGAGATTCCGGCAAGTCGGCCTCACACTTTTGCGGAGTTGTCGTTAGCCATGCCTAATAACGGTCTCAAGCAGGTACCTTCCAGTCGACATCTGTACCGGCGCCTCCTAGATTGGTGCAGCGCACGACGTCGGGGGTGTACCATTTACACGGTTTCCCCACACACGTAAGCTGTGATATCGGGGCAGTGCGACGGGATTTCGTCCATTCATCTTTGTAGAATGTCAAAGCGGGGATTTGCGCTAATTGCTGTCGCGACATGAGGGCATGAACTTAGGAAACGCCACGCGCGCTTATAGACTTTCCAATATGGGTGTCGTGGCATCGACGTGTTCCAATCAAACTAGACGCCGACTCTAGTACCTCTAAATTACACAAGTCTACACAGCAATGAAGAATACATCATGCAGGACACCCTCCACACAGGCCATGACCGCACCCCCAGCATGAGGCAACACCGACACCAAATGTTCGAAGTATCAAAGATACAATACTCGTAACGCCTTCGCCTAGCACAAAACCACTCGCAACAACGATAAGGCGAATATCTGATTTGTCTTTAGCGTATCGAGTGCGATAGACATGGTCAATGACGCCGCCAATCAGACGCGCTATCGAAAAAGACGGCGTATTCAAGAAACCTATAGCAAAGGCTACGCCGGATGGTATCCATTTGGCGTACCAAAGATGCCTCTGAGTAGCATACGTTTTAAAAGCTGCCACAACCCCGAATACGATGGCAAAAGCGAGCATGAACACGCCACTTTGCTCCGGAAGTTGCCCATCACCTATGAGAAATCAGACCTAGAAAACCTATTCAGATGTGCTGCTTACGCAAAAGTCGCGCCAGGCTTAACCAAACATATGCTGTAGGCGCAGGAAAGGAAGGTCCTGGGATATCATACGCTCGATTATATAGGGTATAGGCAGTTGTTGTGACCAAGATAGAAAATGCCGATCCAATTAATTGACCGTAAAATTGGGCCCTCGGGGAAGCGTGGCACAAATGCCCAGTCTTCAAGTCTTGCATAAGGTCGCCAGCCCTCGATGCTTATCAGTTGCATATTTAAACAACAAAAACAAGGTGCTCACTGTTGGGCTCCGGCCTCTGCCACTCCCCCAGCTATGATATTGGCTACTATGTTTCCAGGCTGTATCCAAGCAAAAAACAGCTGGGAAATTTTCCCTAGACCGGAGACAGGATTGATATCCGTTTCTCCGAGGGCGCGTACTCTGTAAGGCCTGATTAGCGGTGTGCTCCACCTAAAACAAGTTTACATACGCAAGAATGCTGAGCATCCCTCCGAGAACGAAGCCCAAGAAGGTAGCCCACGGTTTGATTCCCTCATGTCCAAAGACAATCCAGACCAAGAACGTCCCGAGAATGACGCTAATGCACCACCCTATTAGAACCCAACTCTGCGGCACGAGCCTATCGGCTGTCTCGCATTCATTGTCTTCTTTGAAATCTGAATACGAGCTACCTCCGAGATTTGTCCCAATCGCCTCCTTGACATAACCAAAAACGACTGGAAGTAAAGACACAAGACTGTCAGCGCACATAATCGCTAAGGATGTCCATAGAATCCATCCCCGAGCACCGTCCGTCATACTACCGACTGGCCCAGGAGCCCAACCTAAGTGCTTCGAAAGAGGCGATAGAATCCCCCAACCAACGAACATGCCCTACAATTACAATCAATTAGTCCCGACATACGGAAAGCATTAAGAGGACATACTAGATTCATTGACAAGGTAATGGGATAACCCATTATAATCCCTTCTCGCTGTTGGTCAAAATTCAAAACGGCATCTGAAATTCACTAACCTTGACCGACATAAGACAGACTGGGAGTAAAAGACCACAACCATTCTTTGGCGAGATAGTTTCCAAATAGCGGAATGGAGAAAATAACTGGGAAGAAGTACGCAGAGAGCTGAGAATGATGTGAGTGAGAAGTGAAGGCAATGGTCAGGATGTTGTCGTACTGTCATAATCCCGGACGAAGCGAAACTCCACAACAATGTTTGCCAGCCACTGTTTTGAACGACTTCTTGCTCATGCACAACTAGCGCAACTTCCTCCTGGTCTATGACCGAATTAGAAGGCCCGGGTACTTCACCATCATCGATACGTTCATAGCCAGGTCGTCGATGCAAATTAGTTTCTGGTGGTGGCAACTTATGTAGCACAGATATGAGATGAGCCGTAGCGGTGCCCGATGGAAACGCTAACTGCTCCTCAATAATCTAGGAAGTTGAATTAGTATTTTGTATTTCTAGAGCGATAGCATCATACCACTTGTTTTCGGATTGGAGGGGACATGAACACTCTATAAACATGTTTCAGCCATGGTTAAAGAAATTCGTGACGGTCGTACCCGAAAAATGCAACAGCGAAAGACCAGCCTGCAGCGGCTATCCAGGTAAGGTGAATGGGTGGAGATCCATCTCGTTCCTCGTCTAAAAGTCCCAAAGCAGGAAGGATACCAACAAAACCCGCCTATATGTACGGTAAGTCTCCACACGGCCAATGTCTTCTCGAAATCACCTACAGCTAAAGGCATTGTTCCTGTTGCTACAGCAGTGGTTTGTACAACAATTATTTCTTGGGCGCTAAGAGGGTTGGGCAGCATTCTTGATATGAGGAAGCCAATTAAAGCAGATTGTAGAGACATCCTAAAGTAGCTATTTTCAGCAATTGCTTTGAGCCAATACATTATTGACGGACATGCTGATGAAGCCGGTCTGCAGTCCAAAGTATAGATTGGTGAAACACAGTAAACATCCTATCAGAAGACCCAAAATGACAGCAATAGGCGTAAATTCTCTCGAGGCCGAAGATTGTGGGTTTGTAAGCTGTTCCCAGCGCTTTCTGGGGTAAATTTTAGCGAAATATTTGTGAATTTAGTGGTAGGTACCCACTGAAGCCAGGGGGAGACGTTCATGGCGCTGGAAGTTGCGTGGACCGATGGGGGAAGGAAGTAAACGGTTACTTATCGCTTCCACTGCCAGTGAGCAGTCAGTCAGCAATCGCGTCATCCGAAGAACGAGTGTCGCGTGTGGGCCACGTGAAAATCCGCCTTATGTGATTGCCTGCGGCTTTGGTCCCGAGTCATTTCATCGATTTGCTGGTTCTGCTGTATCGCCTTTTCTACCAACCTCGACGTCCTCGCAGCGCTGGGCACCATGTCGGTACAAAAAATCAGATCTGCAGACGGTCTACTTCAGGTCATCCCCCCTCCAGGACACCCTGCGACGTACGGTGCTTCTGGATGTCAGTGGTCGACTATGAAGCTAACAATGCGGCCTATACAGGCTGCCAAAAGAAGGGGAGACAAATGTTTTGATCACTTCTGCGCTGCCTTACTGCAATAATGTTCCTCATTTGGGTGAGCGACCCCGAACACGGTCTCGTGAACAGCAATTAATTACATTGTAGGGAACATTATTGGGAGTACTCTCAGTGCCGATGTTTTCAGTCGGTAAGTTCGCGATCTATTCGTTCACCTACGGGCTAACTCTTTGCATCAGCTATAACCGTACGTTTTTGTCGGGTTTTCGTATTCTTTTGCCTTCTTCATGTCCGGACAGGCACCAGAAATAGAACAACACTGTATATCTGTGGGACTGACGAGTACGGGACTGCTACGGAGACCCAAGCGTTGAAGGAGAATATTACCCCGCGAGAGTTATGTGACAAATACCATCTTCTCCACAAAGAAACCTACGAGTGGTTTGATATCGGGTACGTGAGCATTCTGTTCTTTCGTTGAATTCGAGTACCAACTTCCGATTTAGATTCGACTATTTCGGACGGACTTCGACGCCGTGGCATACAGAGTATGCAAACGTCCAGCTCTTTTTATTCCGTCTAACTGATTTCGCAGAATATGTCAAGGGATATACCGGAATTTGGGAGCAAACGGTTTCTTGGAGAAACAGGATAAAGAACAGATCTATTGTAAGGGTTGCCCTAAGTGAGTTGCAATGCTCTTTGAAAAACCATGGTTTGCCCATCTCTCAGGTTTTTGGCCGATCGTTTTGTAGAAGGCATCTGCCCACATTGTGGCTATGAGGTCTGGATATACCTTTTATCACTTTATCTACGTTCACGCTGGTATCCAGGATGCTCGTGGTGATCAGTGCGATCTTTGCAGCCGGACGTTGGATGCGATTGAATTAATCAAACCTCGATGCTTGGTCAACAAAGATCATCGTGTAACAACGCGAATCTCGACCCACAATTACCTCAAATTAGACCAGATACAGCCTCGAACAGAGGAGTGGATCAAAAAGTCTTGGAAAGCGGGGAAATGGTCCTCCAACTCGGTCATTAATGGAGATGGCGAACTGGTTGACGCGCGGGTGAAAGCTGGATTACTTCCTACTCCCGTCACCCGAGATCTTAAATGGGGAGTACCTGTTCCAATTGACTCGGAGGATGATAAATCTATGGAGGGGAAAGTCCTATGTAAGTTCCTTTCAAGTCTTTCATGTCGACCGTTAATCACCTTCTTCCCCCTTTCCGTGCGATAGACGTATGGGTAGGGACACTATTCTTAACCAAAATGCCGATTTTAACACGTTTCTAGTTTGATGCCCCAATAGGATACCCGAGTATCAGCGCCAATTACACACCAGAGTGGGAAAAATGGTGGTTTAACCCGGAGAATGTCCGTTTGTATCAATTTATGGGTAAAGACAATGTGTATTTCCACACAGTCTACTTCCCTTCAGTTCAGCTTGGTGATGGAAGAAATTGGACAACCCTACACCACTTATCAACCACTGGTAAAATTATTCTTTCCATACCAGTTGTGCACGGTAGCTGACTTGTGCTTAAGAATATTTGAACTATGAAGGCGGAAAATTCTCGAAAAGTCGTAATCGCGGCGTCTTTGGACCAGCTGCAAAGGAAACCGGTATACCAGCCTCAGTCTGGAGGTATTACCTTCTATCGACAAGACCGGAGACGGCCGATTCTATGTTCTCATGGTCGGACTGTGTACGTCCTTCTGTTCTTTGCATTTACGGGTGGACCTCACATGTTTATCATAGATTGCTGCGAACAATAATGTTTTACTGAACAAGTCCGTATCTCTCTTATACTGCAACAGTGTATCCTGACCCTAAACCTAGCTTCGGTAACTTTGTCAACCGAGTTCTCAAATTCGTGTCATCGCAATACAACAGTGTCATTCCTGAAAGTGGAGACGAACCAGGCCCACTTTCAGTTAACGACGAGCACGATGCCGAGTTCATCTCGGATGTGAATGGATTGCTCAGGGACTACATCGACGCCATGGAATCCGTAAAACTTCGGCTTGGTCTCCAAACCATCATGCTCATCTCCATCCGCGGCAATAGCTACTTGCAATCCTCAGGCCTTGGGAAGGCTCTGATGACATCAGATCCCATCCGTTGCGCACAAGTCCTTTCCCGCGCCGTTAACCTTATCTACGTCCTATCCACTTTGGTGTATCCTTATATGCCTGCAACGGCAGCCGCCATTCTCGAACAGCTCAACGCCCCGCCGAGATCCGTTCCAGATGCACTTTCAACCGATATTCTCGCTGGTCATACCATTGGCAAACCCGAGCATCTGTTCAAAAAGATTGACGAGGGTATGGCTGAAAAATTCCGGGCCCAATTTGGGGGACTGGAGAGCGCCACAGAAGCTCAGGCGCCAAAGCCCATGGGTAAAAGAGGGAAAAGTAAGGTCCCGTCGGCACCGACTGCGGACATACCGACGACGCCGGAAATGTTGGCTCTGGAGGCAAAGATAGCAGAGCAGGGAGATGTTGTTCGTAATTTAAAGAGTAAAACCCCAAAAACGAAGGAGCTGGACGCGGAGATTAAGGCCGAAGTAGATGTGTTGAAGAGGTTGAAGGGCGATCTGGCAAAATTGCGATATCCTTGAAGCACCGCTATCAAGAGAAGTATATTATTAGATGTACAAGTTCCTCGGTGTTGATATTATTTTCAGATACCGACTCTGTGCTTATATCTGTAGAATAGTTATACCGGATCAACGTAATTCCGTTTGCCTTAGCCGAACTGCGTCTTAGATGTCCTAGATGTCAGGACTTGAAGGCCTCAGGCCGGTAGCCACCCGACCAGCACACGATTGTTACTGCGACAGATTCTATAATGACCGGAATGAAAATGGTCCTGTCGGGCCGTTTCCAGATGTGCTTCTGGAGCCGCTAAAGCATGCTGGACATGGATAAAGAAAATTCGGTGATGTATTTAAAGAAAGTTCTACAGGTGCAGTTTACAGTCAACCTCTCACGATAATGGTCTACGAAGGCAAAACTTTCCGAGGCTCTCCCTCTGGCGAAATCGTCGAATCCTCTTTCACTAGGGAAGAACTTTCTCCCGACGACGTTGTCGTCAAGATCACACATAGTGGACTATGCGGAACGGACCTGCATTATCTGAACATAGATATGGTACTTGGCCATGAAGGTTGGTATTCGTATTGCATCGAATGGAACGAAAGGCTTCTTACTGGGACAACAGGTGTCGGTGTCGTTCAAGAAGTCGGACCGTCTTGTAAACGGCTCAACATCGGGGATCGAGTGGGATGGGGATACATGCACGAGACTTGCGGTTTATGCAGAGAATGCCAGACCGATAACGAGGTCTTCTGCCAGGCCAAGAGGTGCTTCGGTTCGGCCAATTTTGACCAAGGTTCCCTCGGGGAACTAGGTGTCTGGAAAGAAGACTGGCTCTTCAAACTGCCGGATGCTCTGACATCTGAGCAAGCCGCGCCGCTCATGTGTACGTACAGCATACTCAAGGTGTGATTACTACTTAACCGTCTCAACCTTCAGGCGCCGGTTCCACGGTGTTCACGCCCTTGATCAAGTACTGTAAACCCACGGACCGGGTTGGCATTGTCGGCATAGGTGGTTTGGGACACCTTGCCATCCAGTTCGCAGCGAAGATGGGCTGTGACGTTGTGGTTTTCTCTGGCACCGACACGAAGCGGGAAGAAGCTTTGAGTCTTGGGGCGAACGAGTTTTACGCAACCAAAGATGTTGACGATCTATCGCAAATTGGTTTGCCGAAACCCATCAACAGACTTATCATTACTACTGCAGGAATGGTGGATTATGGCTTGTACTTCGAAGTTTTAGCACCGAAAGCCACTGTCATTCCGTTGACTGTGACGGATCCCAAGTACACGATGGGCGTCCCGTACGTGCCTTTTGCCTGGAAGGGTATAGAAGTGGTTGGAACAGTTCTCGCTGGAAGAGTCATGCAGTAAGCGTGATTTATAGTCTGATCCGTTCTGACCGATCTGACCGATCTCCAGCAACGATATGCTAGCTTTTGCCGCCCGCAACAAGATAATCCCAATGATTGAAAAATATCCTATGACGACTGAGGGGATTACTGAAGCCATAGACCGATTAAACTCGGGCAGCCTGCGCTACCGAGGTGTGCTTACGAACGAGTAGACTTTATTGCATTGCATGTGTATGGGAGGCTTTCTAGAACTTAGACTTAGACTTACTTGGTTAGAATACGTACTCACTCGAAAATCTAATATTGGGATATAGACGAGCCTTATCACAAGCCTAGAGAAAGATAATCAGTGAAGGTCTCGTATAACTTTGTTCCGAGTTGGTCCCGGGCGGCTTGAATCTCCTGCCGTCAATTGGTGGAAACTTAAAAGAGCGGGTATCTATGTTTACGGTAGTCGATGCAAGTGGATTATACTCCAGAGTGAAAAAAAAAGATGCAAAGTTGCTCCGATCATGATCGGCGCTCGAGATCTATGCTTGGCAAAGTTCAACTTTGAAGTTCACAAGCCATATTGGTAAATTCAGTGGGGTCATGTAGCTGTAACAGTAAATCCTACACAATCAGCGAAAGTTAGAGCCTCAATGGTGATAGAATAATTAGAGAGTGCCCTTCGGTGAGTCACCGGCCATTTTAGAGCCACATCTGTTTATATAAATGACAACCAATATTTGGATTCTACGTGTTATTGTCGCAATTCAACTCCCTTGATAGTCGAGTGCCAAGTGATGGAGGAACAAACGAACGTGCAAAACGTGGTCCGATTTGATTTACTATTTTGGATCAGCGTGGGAGACTAAATTCAGGGCCGCCCCAATCGTTCTACTTACCGGGTCTTACTCCCGCCACTTCCTTCTACTGTCTACGACGCCCGACGACGAGGTGGATGGCCAGCAATCCAGGTCAGCAACCTCTCTGCGATAGAGCCGACGTGCACAAGTCATGCAAGTCATTGGAGACCTTGCTTAGCGTCTTAAGTGATTATTGTGAGGCTGCGGAAGCTGTGGTAATATTGCAGAAGAAGTTGGCAAAAGCTCTTCGTGAAAGCGCCGGATTGAAAATCACGACCGACATCGCTGGTTAGTCCGCTCTATTCCCCTTGGTTATTCCGATGGTCGACCTTGACTTCCAGCCAACGCGTTGAGTGCTAGTGCCAACATCTTCGAGGCTTTATCCGACATCGACGCCAAGTTTGCAAAGATAGCCGACAAGGAATACGAAGGAATCAGTGCTGAGGTTAAGAAATGGTTTAAGAAACTTGCCGTACGTGCGCAGCAACTCCCTAGGGAACGGTCTCTCATTTGTCATATAATACAGAAAGAGGAGAAGGCCCACGACGATAGAATCGCTGCTGCCAATGGCAAGATCAAGCAAGCAGGTAAATCATTCTCCACTCTGTGTCCTCCATACCCGTCCGACAAGGACCCCTTGACTAGGCCAAGTCTACGAGAAGAAGAGCAAGAAGAGTGCTCGCGACGCCAGTGACGAACACGCGCGTTACATCACCCTCATCAGCGCTCTTGGGCCGGAAATATCTCAGGAGAAATAGTGCGTACAAACTAATCTACTTTTATAACAACCGTTTTCAAGGTAATTATCTCTAGTAACCATGCCTTGTTTGTGACGCAACGGCATACATCTACGACATTCAGTGTAGCAGCATGTGTATCTCGCATAGCTGATGCTGAATGGCTCAGAGCTTGTGAAGGTGTCCGTCGATATGCATCCACTGTGGGACCTTTAGGTGAATGGAGGGCTCTCTGCGAAGGAGGATGGGGAGGCCCCATGCCTGCAGACTTGCCTGACCTTAGTGCACCAGCCCAACAGCAACCACAACCACAATCCGTTCGCGAACATATGAACGGCGCACCAGATGACGACCGAACCTCGCCGCCGATGTATCGGCAAGCAGAAGCTATTAACTTGAACTTACAAGAACCGACAGAAGCATATACCGGGATGCGGGCCGCATACGAGAAAGAAAAGGAGCAAGCATCACCCTTACCTTCGCCCACACAACCTCAATATCCTCAGACACCTACCGGTGCTGCGCCACAGAAGCAGAACCAGTCAACGCCACCTTCCTCCTATGACAATCCTATCCGACCGTTTTTGGATCCTAACACAGGATCTGTGAGATCATTGTCTGCATTCCCTGCACCTCCTACTCACTTCCCGCTTCCTCCCGTTAATCCGCAGCGGCAACAACAAGTTTCTTTGGGACAGTCATCTCACTCTTCGTCTGCTTCTCAGGTCAGCTTTCCGACATTGTCCCGGCCACCCGACGTACGCATTCCCGGTGGTAACGACAGCATCACTGGGGAGACGACATCGTCATCACCTATCTCCGGCCCACCCTCTCCTCAACAGAAATTCAATGACAAGCCTAATCCAAGTAATCAGTCAAGTGGAAGCACATCGGATAGCCATAACGGCTTTCGACGCCCGACACCTGTACGGTCATCGACGGTGCCAGTTTTAGAAGAGCCACCGGTGACTGTAGCGGAGCGTTCGCCCGCCTCTTTCAATACCGCCAAAGCCCATGATGAGCGCGAATTCGGGTCTGGTCACAAGTCACCTACTCGAGGGCTCGACAGTGTGAAAGGTAAAGGTGTAGATAGAAATGACACTGCAACAAGTAGTGGTAGTGTGGTGGCTGCGATGCGCAGCCGTTATTCATACGACGTATGTAGCGCGTCTTCTGGCATATCTTACGGAATATCTGATCATTTTACTAGTCCGGAGCTTCCTCTCCTCCACCTAGAGACATCCCTCGGTTACCCATGAGCGTGACCGATCTTGCAACCCGGTATCAACCTACAGACGGGCCTTCATCCCCAAGAATCAGAGCTTCTTCCCCGCCTATACCTCGTGCTCTCCCTTCTCTGGACTCTTTCTCACAAGCGCGGCAGGCTGAGGCCTCCTTCCGTGAAAGAAGTCCTCCGGGAGCGTTCCCTGATTCATCTGCGACACCCACGCCCATCTCCATGCCACAACCGAATTTCCAGACTCACACCTCGGCGCATGATGATGTTGTTCGTCGTCAACGGCGTCTCGAGGAGCTAGAAATCAAAGAAAAGGAACAGACACTCCGTGCTAGAGAACTGGAAATTGAGTTCAAGTCCCGGGAGTTGGAGAGACAAAGAGACTTTTTGATGAGTAGCGCAACGGCACTCGGCAGAGAACGAGACGGGTACGCTAGTGAAGACCGTTCACCCAACAGCCATGGCCGAGAGTCAGAGAGACAGGTGAGGGACTCACTGTCTCGCTCACGAGACGGCGTACGAACCGAGATCTCACGGCCGCCATACGCAAATTCTCTCGCACCTCCCTCATCAACTCGCACTTTGGGAAGCAGCAGCGAGGAAAATGGGCACCCTGAAAGATCAGGGCAATCACTCAATCAGCTGCACCCGGCCTATTGCTCCTGTGATACTTGCAAGAATTCTAAATCAGGTGGAACCACAAACCGTCCTGGAGAGAAAAGCAAAGGTGGTTGGATGCGACGATTGAGCATGCCGATTGTTGCTGGAAATGCGTTTTTGGATGCTAAACGACATGGAGGGACGATGAAAGGAGGACTGACGTCGTTGGATGGGAAGAAAATGGCTAGCACGACTATGCTCGCACACGAGGATGGAAGATTGGCCGGTGGAAGCAGGAGAAGCTATGATGCATCTGGGATCAGTAACCGGAGCGTTACGAATCTAGGTAGGAGGTAGGATGGTGGTTATTTTTGGAGTTCCGGGTTTACGCTGTAACTTATGTTTGTACAGGTTTCGCGCGTATATTGTTTACTCATACACTAATACTTTATCAATATCACCGATAGTGTACTGATTTTCCATGTCTTTTCTTCATGACTTTATGTACTGTAACGCAATTATGATCAGCGACGGGATTTGCATTTGCATTTGCATTCGGAAAATGCATCACGTACAGATGGGCGGAGTCTAACGGAACTATTTGAATGTATATTGCTAGTGAGTAACAAATGCATGCGGGTGTTTGTTATATGCAAGATGACGGAATGCAAGAGTAAGAACAAAGTTAATAAGGTATAGATGCGGCGACGACAAGATTAAGAATGAGGGAAGCGAGGTAGAAGAGGCCACAACACCGTTAAACGCCTTGGGGCGTAGGCTGCTGCATGGGGCCGGTATCTCTTGATTGACCTTGAATGTCCTACACCAAAACATCAGCAGAAAGCCTAACATGAAGCAATGGAAAGACGAACCACTCGCTGCTTTTTTATCGGTCTTGGCCGAGCGCCCGGAATACCTGCCTTGGCATTTATGATCGCCTTCGGGGGAATGTTCGAATTTATAGACTGCGGCGGCGCTATTTTATTCGAATTCGAAACGGAGTCATCCCGTTCCCTCTTCTTCCCTCTCGGTGCCTGCTGTTGTGCGGCCAGCGAACTCGCACTGACGGGTGGGGCACTGAGTGGGTGTGGTGTGGCTGTCCGGGGTGTTCCGCCACTGGTTCTTCCATTGAGGCCAGTCACCTGCACTGGGGGGAGATGCGGCTTCACACTGCCGGGACGAGGCACGGCGCTTACGGGCCGCGGGGTGCCTGTGCGCTGGGCGGCGAGTGAGGCAGGCGTAGAAGGAATAGGCGCTTGAATGGGCGTCGGGGTTGGCTGTGGCGTGTGGGAAGCGGAGGCGTTGGCCTGGGCTTTTTGCAGACGCCGTATTTCTTTCTGTATCCGAATGAGTGGGGTCAGCAATCCATTGGCGACAGAGAACGTACCCGTTTCTTCCTGTCTTCTCGTGCTTGAGTCGACTCTTGAATCAACGTGCTTGGATTCCACTGCACGGATCAGATCCAGAACATGAGAAATTGAAATGGAACCTACGCCTTTCAGCCCTTCTGCGCTGACAGAGAACGCCTCGCGCTGGGTCTTGAGGTCGAAAGGAGTGATCTTTATGCGCTCCTTGCCTGGACCCAGAATCACTTTCGTGAGGTAGTCATCCTTCTTCATTGAATGTTTGCCTATGCGCCACACGCGATTAGTATACAATAGCATAAGGCATAGTGAACGCACCAGGCGTGCCCTTTATGAGGTGCTTGTAGGTGTTCTTCTTCTTCTTTTCTCCCTTGCCACCGGGATCATCGTCATCAGGATCCTGGGGATCCGCCGCGGGGGTTTGTGGAGCGAGCACGATGGGACTACTGACGGCGACTTCCTTGCCCTTCCCTTTGTCGAGAGCGCCTCCCGGCGTGAGTGGATGCGATATGGAGGGCGTCGGTGGAGCATTGCCACCCTGGTCATCGGATGATATGAAAGGTCGCACATACTTGTCGTAGGCATCGAGGAGGTAGAAATGGGATATGAGATCTTCAGTGCTCGTGAAAAGGGCCGGTGCCGGAAGATCCTGCGCTGGAAAACAAGGTGAACGGGTGAGATTTGAGGCGAGAGGCGGAACAAGAGGCGCACCTGGTGGAGGGAGAAAGAGAGGGCCAGGGCCAGATATCGAGGGCGGCGGTGTCGGGGCGCGAGAAGGGCCAGCAACTGCGTTTTGCATGCTGACCTGGCTGTAGCAGACGACGACAACGAGCAGTAGTGAACGTCGAGGTCAAGTTAATTGCTATCAAGCAAATTGAAACTTGTTGCACTGTATTTGTCATCACCCTTACTCGGTCCTTTTTGGTGACACAACCTTCTCCTCTTACCAACAACTTCCAAAAATCCTGTGACGGGTACTGTACAACTTCCCCCCGTTATCAGGGTCATGTCTAGTGTTTCCAATTTTCCAGCCGTATCACCATGAATACATACGCTGCACATGGTAAACCTTGAGATATCGTCCATTCCCAGACTCTTGAACTCGGAAGCCGCCGCGATGTAATGTTCTGGGCGCCTGTACTTTCCAGATGAGAATTCGGGAAGTACACCATCATTAGTACCTGGTTCGGACCACCGGTAACTTCCTGGACGGGTATGTTGTTGACTCTTCTTACACAGGAAAGCGCCTGATTTCATGGCCGACCTAATCTTTTGGATCTCTGTACAAAAGCCGTTCCAATACGAACGAATATTACTAGTACATTGTGAGCTTGATATCATACAACATATACCCAAATCTAAGTAATAGTAAAACTGATCCTAATGATGCGAACCGGACCCAGAGGGTCCCGGTGTCTGCCCCCCAAACAAATCCTTACTGGCCCTTGATCGTCCCCGTTCTACTTCCTCATTGCCATCTCTCACCCATCTCATGCTCTTCTTTCCCTTGAATAAATCCACCGGGTTCTTCACAAGCATTACCGCCATTAGGGCAACTACCAGTATCCCCCCAGCAATCGTGAATATCGCCTTTGGGTAGGTGGCAACAGTGCCGCTATAGATAAGGCCGAATATCATGGGCTGAAACCAACGGTGCATTAGACACGGCCACACGTAAAGTATCAAATTATCGGTACTCACTCCGAGGATCATTTGCCCGGTTGCCTGTAGAACAGCCAGTGCACCAAATAACCTGCCAATCCCTGCACTGCCCTTGGCTTGATCCTCTGGGACTGTCCCGGTTTCTATAATCGTTCTTGCCTGGGTGATGCACAAAGCAAGGCTTTGCACTGCCGGCACGAGCCCGGACCCCATGCTAGTCAAAGAGCTGGCCATGACAAACAGTGCTTCGCTGTGTCTCGATGCCGGTGTAGATGAAGAAGAAAGTGTGTGTACTTTGTAAATGGGAGCGGGCGCTAGCACCACAAGCACGTTGGATATTATATCGATGATCAACGACGTCCGCGTCAGGAATAGATCAAAGCGTATTTCCCGAGCGAGGTGGGCCTTCGTTACTTTAGGTTTGGTGGCTTTCCCATTGGAAGATTTGGCCGGCCCTTTCAGTTTCGGCTTGAGCACAGAAATAAAGACTACCTTGATGATCAGCATTGGTACGGGTGGACCAAAAAGGTAACGTACAGGGCAAAAGAAGGAGTAAAAACGCAGCTCGAGCGCCACCCAAGAAAGAAATATAGTAGCTGAGTTGCTCGGCACCCCAACCATATATATGAACCGCGTACAAGTACTTGAGTTGATAAATGCCCTATAGTTCAAAGCGATCAGTAGAGCAGAATTGCCAATATGTTATTAGACTCACTGTTGAGAGCATATATCCGAATAACGCTGCTGCCAACATGGTCAAACTCCAATCTCGATGTCTTCTGGTTCCACCTGCTTCTGTGATGGTCACAGGCAGGAATATCGACAAAGGGCTCAAGAAACTACGAATAATGGCAAAACGCTTGGTCTCCAAGACCTCTTCTTCATCGGAAGATGTACTGGAGCCTTGGTTATGGTTACCCGAGTCCCGTCCACTCAAATCCCTGGCCTTGCCCTTGGCGGAGTGAGTCATCGCGTGTTCTCTCGCGGCTGCTTCTCTCTTCTCGGCGGATAAGGACTCTGGGAACACAAAGAGGACAAGAAGAAGATTCGTAAAGGAGCATAACACAGCTAGATAGAATACTGCCGTGACTGATTTGGGATGTCCTGGTTGCGCGCCTATACCATTTTTGATTATCCAGCCCCCAATGGCAGGTCCCATACTAAATCCAACGTAGAATACGCCTGTGAACCGAGAGAATATGGTCGCGCGAGATCCAGAAGATGTGCAATCAGAAACATAGGCACTAGTTGCACTTTGAAGTGTAGACCATCCACCAAGGAACCCTTCAATGATGGGAGCGATAACTAATAGTTTGTGACCATGTGACGAGAAGGGAGAATTTGGGGTCGAGACAAGAATGAACATGAGGTCCCTGAAATATGGATCAGTCAGCAAGGGAACGGGAGTTTCATTATAAAGAATAACTCGCGTGAAAAATAGACCAGATGTCGCAATGGCTAGTACTTTCGTGCGCCCATGCCTTTCCCCAAAATGACCCCACCAACCTGTAGTGAACGCTGAGAGAAGGCCCATAGTTGTGACCATAATTGTTTGAAGCCGGGCGGCGGTAGCCTGAACCGCGGGATCAGAAAGACATTGCGGAGAAGGGAGGTCGCGTGGGGAGTCGTCGGAGTCGTCAGACGTGCCGTTGGTATAGTCAAAATGGGTGACTTGGGTTAGATACGAAGGAGAGAGATTAGGGCCGAGGGGGTCAACAGATGAGGATATAGATATAAGATGATCACCAGAAACTGATGGCACTTCAACAAGAGTGTGGTTGAAGGGATGTGGGTGTAGACTAGAACATGCGAGTTGTGTGAAGACTTCTACTCGAGGCGCAGTGGTCATGCCACGAGTCAGCGCCGCCGTGATGGCAAAAGGTACTAGCCTGTACCATATGCAATGAGTCCTGAGCACATGAAAGGAAGTATACAAGTTCGTACCAGAGCGGCCGTGCTCTATAGAATGGCTTTCTCGGCCGACCAGGACCCAGAAGCGGCTCCTGCTCCGAATGTCGCTCAGCCATGCTTTCTGGAGACAACGTTGAGAGTACTGAACGGTGACCGGGACGAGAACGAGAGGGCGAGAAGGTAGCGGTGTCACTGCCTATGAGGGGGTCGCCAGCAACAGACTCGAGATTGGGCAGCCTCGACATTGTGGAGGTGGCGTGGTGATGGTGTAAGAGAGAGATAAAGATGGGGACGGGGCCAGTTGTGCCGCCGGGATAAGCGTGTAATATTAGGTGCACGCGAATAACCAATAAGTACACGCGTTATCAGTAAGCCTTCAAGGCAGCCTGGCAGCGATACGATGGCGTCCCCAACGCCTACAGTGGCAGGACGTGTCGTTTGTCGTGTCCTGCTCGACAGTGTCGCTTGTCCGTCAAGTTGGAAGAATGTCAAGTATAGTCCCAGGCTGTGTCATTGGTGACCAAAAAGGCGAAAAAAAAAAAAACGAAAAAGGCATCGGCTATCACTAGCACTTATTTAGTAAAGACCGGAAACCAACCACGACTAATATACATACCATGTTCATTGATGCATGCATTACAGCTGCCCGCTATCACGGCATCGCAACGCTAGTAATGAGCGCTGTTAAGCCCACTTCCGCCTGTTCCGAGGATGTGCCGGAGCCCGGACCGCTTATCAAACCATGGCAGTGTATATCTATCTGTTTGCTGCCAATATCTCAATCCTCTTTCCAACCACAGCTCGAGCTCAATGTTTGAATACCTAAAAGCTGATGCAGGGGTGCTTGGCACTTGGAACGTTCACATACTTCGATTACTTTCGCTGCAGAATCTAGTGCTGAGTGTATATCGTTTCGGTAACGTCGCGATGATCTTTAGAGGGTACATTGAAATACGCCGCGAATGTGAACCACTCTTGAGTCGCAAGAAGTGAATTCTGGTGCTTTCTAACTCCTCTTTTCTTAGCGGCTAGTACTGAATCCTAGTTCAAGTTAGCCGCCAGGACCTTTACGCACAACACGTCAATACGCGATTCACCATTCACTTTCAAGTTTCAGCACCCTGATTCCGAACTAAACCAGCGCACAACGCCCTCCGATGACACTTCAGAGTAGATCGGAGGAAAATGGTCAACTTCAAAGAATCCAATTTGCACAACAGACCCGCACGTTTTAGCTGACAAAAACGAAGCCTTAAAAATAGTTTTCTTTTTGGCGAAGCATTTCTCAACCCCGAAAAGGTGGTCCGTAAAAAGTAGGAGAAATAGGCTAACTTTTCATTAACAACGCTCAAAACAATGGTGTAAAAACTGCACTCTGGTCATGCCCTATAGTTACACTGCCGTAGCTCATATGCTACTGCTCCAACATATTACCCAGTAATGCGATTCACATTGTTGGGGTACATGGAAAGGATTTCGCCGGTTGCAATCGTTGGCTCCAAGTAGATTGAATCTGATTGATGGATTATAACCAATGGCGAAGGTGTTGGCGACAGTGACATCAGATGCCAGTTTGACGCGACTCCAATCCATGACAGAGGTGGGATCAATTGGAGGGGCAGTTGATGATCCAGGGATCACCGGGAGCTGGGTACAAGGACAACCACAATCGGTTCCTTCAAATTGCCTCCAGCTTCGTAGCAGTGTGTCGTCGAACCAAGAATAAGTGCAGACATTTTGTGCTTGATGTCCTAGAAGAAAGCAGTTCAGAGTCTCGACGATATGTTTGCTTCCTTCGTTCAACAAACCAGCTTCGACGTCATTAGTCAGCGGGGTATACGAGAATATGAACGCGACTACGATGGCATCATCCGATATTTCAATCAAATCTATAAATCCAAGTCTCACTTACCAGAAACAAGGGGCAACAGTCGTTCGGCCCCATAAGCAGCCAGTATTTATATTTCGTAGATAGCTTGCTGATGTACAGACGCCGTCAAGACTCTTCCGGGAGCACCGACAACCAATACAACCTCCTTCCTTAAGAACATAGAATAAGATCCGTTCTCAAAATTTCCAACAAGCCTCGGAGGACAGGAGTTTTGCGTGGTCAAACCTCAGCATTCAGCATCTCGCTCGGATCGTTTCTTATCAGGCGGGTTTAAAATGTAAAAACGTCGATTTCAGACGGACATCTCGTTGGAGAACCTGGTACAAAAAGAAGTCAAGCCATAGAAGAGATATCACGAGACGTCGTAGCTTGAGACGACTGAGATTCCAATTCTTTCGTCTCAAACACGACCGAATGGCGGACGTGGACAGAAGCCGGAATTTTGGGAGAAGCGGCAAGGGTCTCTGTATGAGGAACGAATTGCATGTCGCTAGCAGTACTCTGCGTGCCGACGGTGAGGGATTCTAAGGACACGACGGGGGCGTCCCAGTTTGTTTGATGGCGCGCAACAATGGTAATTATAATAGTCGGGTAGAGACCCTAATAGTGACTCGGCTGAGAAGACTTTCCCCATAGAGATAGAGATATAAAGCGAGAAAACTTACAACGACCTGGTTTCCTGCAGAGTTGAGCACTGTAGCACCGAAGTAGGCTGAAGCCTGGATTGCGGTGCAGAGCGGGAAATACGTGATGCTTTTCGCTATCTGAGAATTATAAGATTCGAGTTCATTTTGATTGGAATCAGATGACCCACCCAGAAGCAAAGATAAATGAAGCCGGATTCGATGAACAACATTAGGATTTTCTCTGTCAGGGTCCTCGATTTCCTAATATGCTGCGGGGAGTAGACTCTTGTGAATGACTGTCGAAGTAGCCTGTGGGCAAATTATGTTCAAGGCGGAACGAGCAGGAACGAGCAAACATACCAAGCCTTGTAAGCAATCAAGAACGTCGCGATCGCATTTGTTCCCAATGATAGAAAGAATGTAGCTTCCTGCGCACGATTGCACAGTAGTACTTGTTCTCCGTCTATAAGCTTCCAGTCTGTCTGCCCAGTACAGCCAACAAAGAAGAAGGCCATAACTGGGCGACTTTTCAGTTAAATCTCTGTAACCCTCAGGAGTGATCAAATTACGTACCTACTGCAGCTGTCAGGGAGACCAGAGGAGCGACTATAATCTTGACATCGAAAGCCCACAAAGCACCAGCTCGCCATACGACGACGGCATCACCGATCAAAACTGCAGCCCAAACGAGATTAGTCCTCCGGCAACACACAGAGCATTTGATCAAAATTACACTGAGTAAACCAAGGCATCAGCCGCCCGAAACAATTGCCATGGGAGCTCGACTAACTTCAAATGTGTAGATGATGGTTTGGGCAATCACCCGATTATTTTGGGTGGTGTATATGTAATCTGAGAAACGCTCAGAATAACTGCCTTGAGAGTTGACCAGCACCGCTTGAAGAGGTCCCAAGACATCGACGATATCCATTACCCACAAGGATGTTGACATCAGGAACATCAGTACGATCGTAAAAATCATGGTGAGTCGGGGGCCTGATGTCGTCCTGTCTCTCCGATTTCGACTAAAATAGATGAGTACAGACATATTTACAGTACCCACAGGAATTTGATTTACCGCAACAGAGTGCCAAGCACAAACCACATAAGAATCATGTACACGCCTATTGAAAACATCATTAATCACACATGTGCAGATGAAGACGAATCTTGCCATATAAGACACTCTCCAATATGAGCGCAGTCGTGGTTTGATACAATGAATCGCTTAACAGGTGAACAATAGTAACATCGGAGGCGGTAGACATGAGAAGACCAAGTTTGCTTACAGGAAGGCGGAGGCCTTCCTATAAAACATTGCACCGGCAGGAAAAGAACACCTGAAGTTACGTTCTCCGAGTGCTGAAGTCCGATCAGTCCGCACGCTTGTAAGTATATTTCTTACGTGCGATTGGCCTCTGCAAGCCTACTTGAAAAACCCAGTGGAAAGAAGTCTTCGACAACGTAGCGCGGCACGCCTATAATTGTTGAAAAATAGCTTTCAATATGCAAGAAGAGGTCTCTCTAATCAGATGACCAGTAGTAGCGAAACGCTATGAATAACCGGGAATTCATCTAACTCATCTAGTCCACGAAATCGACGAACATGTATTCCGTATTCAACGGGATACTCACAAACCAGTGTCGGATTTTCTACGACCGGCCTATAGTCCGAGCCAAACGAAAGCGCCTCCAATCACAGTTTCTGCGTGGTCGGTAATTCGCTAGACCGGCTTGCTGGTTTGATTGAGGCATGGAGAAGGTGGAGCATAAGAGAACCAGAGACGGCAGGAGTCAGGCAGCCTGGCGGTGCAATCTACTGCCTGAAAAAACAAGGAGTAAGACCAGGCCAGTGAAACAACACGGAATTCTACTTGCCAAGCAAAGAAAGTGCAACCAATATAGATTCATCTATCAGTAAATAACGAAAAATGGATATGTCCTCAACCAAATGGTATACCGTTACACGCCAATTGTATGGCTTCAACAAGCGTTATTAAACCAGCCTGCGCGCGTCATTTCATCGGCCAATCCGTCCCAGTTCCGTCGGCGGGCTTTACGCCCTGCGAGCTCGGTCGCAAATCTATGGGGAATTACCTGAGTAACAACTCGACCCTTATGAACGCAACCAACCGTAGACATTCATCTAGCCTCCAGCGGCCCTTGTCATGATCCATATTCGCAGGACGAACATCTTCCCCGCCTGATGCCGGAGTATACGGAGGACCAGGCAATATCCGTCGACTCAAGGAATATATCATCCCCGCCACGAAGGCATCCTGTGCACCGACCTCATCAACGACGTTATCATCGTTTTCAGGAACTTCTGTTCCTTGAGAGTCATGGTCTGCATCTTCGTTGTCGTCTTCCTCAGTCTGAGTCGCGTCATATCTGTTACCATGACCTCGGGGCCGCGAGCGCGACCTTGTCTGAGGCGTGCCGAGACCAAGATGACTCCGGGCATCACTGCTCGTATAGTTACCCGCCGTGAATGCACTAGAAGAAGGTGTACGGCTGCGCCCGTCTGCCCAGAAATCGCTTCCACTTCTCACAGACCGCACCTCGTGCCCTTCGCTAGAGTTGGCAGTGCTATTGGCCACTGTATCTCTTCCTTGAGGAGGAGGGCGCCGAGAATCGGAAGGGGTGCGAGCTGTTGACCGATCTTCTACCCATCCAGAGCTTTGGAAATATTCTCGGGTAGGTAACGATAACACAGCGGCACCTTCAGAACCCCAATGCGCCACCAACAATGCATGCGGAGGCGCCGAACTCATGAAGGACAACAGAAATGTTCGCGGTGTTGCGGAATAATGAGGCGAGTTTGCCTGAGCATAATGTTTGTTAACAAACAGAACATCTGCATGTGGGATCAACTAGAACGGACAAGTCAGAGCCGTAGAATTGAGGTATAACGAAAAGGCTCAAACTAACAGCTTCTACACCCTGCCTGCCTCTTCTTCCGATATCCACACTAAAGACACAGTGACTCCTCCATTTACGTTCGCGCGCTAGACCATCTAGGCCGGTAATATTGCTTAAAGTCGTTTTCACTGACCTGCCTTCGAAATGCAGCCAGTCGAATGGGGCGGGACTGTTGGGGTTGAACATGACCGGAGTGCCCGGAGTTCGTGGCGACGATTGGGATGACATTGAAGATGGCAAAGGTGATACCGGTGGATGCGTAGCTGGCACGGGAGATTCTGCCGGAGGGAAGAGCATGTAATTTTCCGGAGCCAAGAGAGGCCCAAGGATTGAGACGAATTCCTCATGGGTAATGTCCGGTAAAGGATTGTGGTTCACGATCGTACGCGTGTCACCGTCGACTAAGGAATCACGTTCAGAAATCGTGTCCAAAGTCAAAATTGAGGACGACATACGGGCGTGGAAGACCCAGGCGCTGGGAACACCTGAACCAGGCCAAATCTTGCAAAATCGCGTGCTGACGCCCTCTGTTTCCAGATCCCGAATTACCATGCTCCCTTCATCGTTTCCACCTAGGGGCGCGACGAGAGCCGCTTCGACATTTGGAAATTGGGCTAAGAGGGATAAAAGGGTGCTTGCAGAGCCGCCGCGGTTCTTCTCAACCGAATGAGCACGAATTACTGAAGAAGGGGCTGGTTGACACGGTAGGGATAACGTGTACGTCAGAAAAAGAGTACCCGATGCAACAATTCGCAACGGTCGTTCTGTAGAGAAGAGTTGTGATTCATGAGTATCCCGACGCAGTTTCGCCATGCGAAGGGTGGAAGATAGAAAGGAGAAAATGTTTCCAAGGGACGTATGGGAACACAATGAAGAAGGGAAGAGTAAGGATATCTTCTACGTTTTAAATTCATTTGCCGATCATTACAATACTCCGGAATCGGATATAATCAAATGTTTGCCGTGGATGATTAGATTGTGATAGATACTTTTATGATCTCAGATGCTACGACATTTCTACATCGCCGTCGTCGTCTTCACTATCCAAGTCCTCCCACTCGCCTTCGCCTTCATCTTCCTCTTCATCTAGCGGGGCCGAGGGCTGTATCCCAAGAGCTTCTAGCTGGCTGATCAATGTCCGCACATGGTCTAGAAGCGGTATATCAGGATGTCCTTCATTCACATGGAGCTGAAATGATGATAAGGCAATGAAGAAAACCTGATAGAAAGAGAATTTTACCAATTGACACGTCTCTAAGCGGTCTCGTGCATCTCTCGCTAATTCTTCCCAAGCCATATCCTCCAGCTTGCCCCCAGTCTCCCGTGCTTGCTCAGCCATAAGAAAGTAGCACCATCCTTCAAGATACCAGGCTTCCACTTCCTGGTCATCAGACGACATGACACCATGTAACACAAGCAAGGCTGGCGCATACAGCTCCAATTCAAGGAACAGTTTGGCCAATGATATGCGTGTAGCTATAGGTGGAACTCTGGGATCGTCTAATTTTGTATTAGTTAGAGATACCGAGAAAACAGCAGGACATGCCTAGGTCCAGGTCCTTCCAAGCTGACCAGGCTTTCTCCAAACAATCTTTTGCTTCTTCTGGGCGCTGCTGTGACATACGAACAGAGGCCAGAGTTTGAAGAGCTTCTGAATTTCCGGGATCCGTCTGCAACGCCGTCGCTAAAAGGTTCTCACAGTTTTTCTCTGCGTCGTCTTCAAAACTTGGTGAACGTAGAGTCGTGATTCACCGATAGAAATGATTGAAACATACCAGAGATCATATGAAGGATCCATCCATATCTCAACCTGGCCAATCAAAGCACGAACGATATTTGACTTAATCTGAGCCTCATTGTCCAAGTCTTCCCCGGTCGCTTTGTCCTTGCCTTTCAGCTGCCCCATGAGCGTGTCAATAGCTGCTTGATAATGCTGCAGAGCCAACCTAGGCTCATCTTCACAGAGCTGGGCCAAGCAAAGATGCGCAGAGGGAGGAGGAGGGACAGTAGAATTGTCTGCAGATGATATTATAGCTGTAAAGATCTGTCGACACGACGTTGAGCATCTCCCAATAAGGCGAGGGGAACAACGGACGAACCTGTTTCGCGGCATCTATGTCTCCTCTTTCAAGTTCTACTACACCCAGTAATTCCTGTGCTTCAGTGTTAGATGGCTCGGTCTCCAATATTCGAAGGATAAATCGTCGAGCGAGATCGTAGTCGCATTGGATGACAAGGCTTTGTGCTTTTTCGAGAAGGGAGGAAATTGAAGGTCCTTTTTTAGGAGAATCCTGAGGCGGTGGGTCGACTGCCTTTGATTTTGCCTTTTTCTTGGCTTTTGTCCGTCCCATGGTTGGAAGAGATGATAAAATTTTCCAATAGGGAAGGTGAGGCAGCATCTCGGGCCGGATGCCGCGAAGCTTTTTGCGCGAAGGCAAAGATTTATATTGATATATACTATAGTACAGGCCAGCAATTGGTTAGAGGAGACATCCAGAATTTTATTCCTCCGCAACAACATCGAAAACATCCTCAGTCGAAAGTCGAAAGAAAGTAGTTGTTGTCGCTTGGTCACCGCCACATTTGTAAAACACTCAAGTTGCCTTTACACCACCATGTTCGAGTTCGATGCTTTAGCCAGTCCACAACCAGCATCTGACGGACTTTTCGTCGAGCGACTCGAGGCCTTTATGGGCAAATCGCTTGCGGATATACAGACTTTTGCGACTCGTGAAGACCGGTTGTTCGAAGAGGTTGTACCCACTACTTGCAAGCCTGCTTGTAGGAACTTACCCGCAGGGTCAGACTCGACGTAGCTTTGCAGAATGGCATAGCAAATATTTATTTCAGCCGCGCACCTCGGTCTCTCTAGGCACCAACAATGTCTCTCGTGAAGATCGCCTGGCATATGGTGCGTTTCTTCAAAATTCTGCAGATGTCTGTTTTTATTATTTCTTATGGGAAGCATTTTTCTAGTCAAAGGAATCTTATGCGATGTTTCTAGGCTGCTTGAGACATTGCAAGAAATATCTGGCGTCGAATCATTCGTTCTTGCTGTGGATCCACCTGAACCAGGTGTTGAGGGGTTTCTCGGAGGATCTTTGCTTGGTCGTGAATTTTGGAGGAACCTTCGTGGTGGTGGAGATTCGGGCGCCCGGGCATTCCGACTGCATTGTACGAAGCGACAGTCCTCAGCAGCTCAGGGATCTTCTTCGAGCACTGATCCCGAAATCTCCCAAAAGCCGGCACTATCCTTGAAAACGGAACTTTACGAGAAAATGCGCAATGCTCTTAGGTGCGCGTTCCCTTGACATCTCCAATATCCGCCCCTGATACTATACGTGTTTAGGACAACAAGCGGTATTCGAAACGCTGAAATGAAATGGACGAATCCAGATCGACTCGCTGCATACGGTGTTACCCTTGTAGGTTGGCCATCCACTATACCGCTGGTGAACCCCTCCAGCCTTAAGGCCAGCCAAAATAAAGAGTTGTTGACTCTTCTTGAGAATGGGACGATGAAATTTATGAGGATATACATTTCCCGAGAGCGAGATGAGGTGCGACCACCGGCGTACAGTACCGAGGATGACCCCGACTCGTTTTCGTGGGCTATACAGTTCGACGACGCTGTGCCGGTAACGTCACGTTAGGTCTAGTCAGCATGTTATTGACGATTCTTCCAAGGACCTGGATGTAGATGTCACGAAAAGACAGGAGGAGACGCCTGGACGTTCACGAACTTCGGTCATTTCAGAAGGACACGATGCACGAGATGATCCTGGAGGACCGAGGAAACGAGTCAAGTTGTCAGAACATGCGGTGGATCTAGAGTCAAATAATGTATACACGCCGCCTGCTGTAGATTAGCTATCGGCGTAGTAATAACCAGGAAAAGGCCAGTAGAGGCCAGTCACTGAGTAGAACTGATCTGGGCGACGTCAAATAAATGAGATACCGCGGGCCGAGGGCAATTTAGATTGAGGGCAGATCAACAGGCAGGACATTCTCTCCTGTGACTACCATGTTCTCTTCCTTCTTTTCGTGAGTTTCGAGCATCGTACTCGCTGTATCTTCTAACATGCATCAGCACCTCGCCACCTGTTGACCCCAATGCACCCAATTTCCGTCCTGTCACGGAAGCCTTCAAGGAAGACGAACTCTTTGGCGAACTGACCCCCAAGGACACAGAATGGGCCTGTGCTGGCGGATTCATCACGGAGACACAGACGTTCTACACGACGACTGACGACGGCATGTCTCTTATGTGCCAAGTAATTCATTCGTCTGTAGGGTACGCGTCTGTCTCTTACGTTACTGTCCTGCGCTGATGTTGGTTCAGCGTCTGGTATCCGACCATCCAGTTCACTTGTAAATGGCACAATCCCAAGACTGGCGAGACTGTCTGGAAGTCTATCAATGTATCCAACTTTGTTACACCACCTCCAGGTCTCGATAAACGATCCAGCAAGGCTGATGAGTTCTCCATCACCCACAAGGAGGCCCCTGGCACCGACTTTCCAGAATCCTACTTCATCTCCGCTAATCTCGCCACCGACCTTCAAGTCAGTATCGAGATCTCCCGCCCTGCCTCTGTTCCCGGTTGGAAGCTAGGAAAAGGCGAGAATGGCGGGTTCTCCTATTTTGGAGCCGATCCCGACAGCCCCGAAGGATACGTTGTTCATCGATTCTGGCCACGCTTCCATGCGACCGGTCATTTTATTCACAAGGGACAGGCCAACGTCGTTAAAGGGCCGGGAATGTTTGTACACGCGATCCAAGGGATGCGGCCCAATCTTGTTGCAACCGCGTGGAATTACGCCAACTTCCAGAGTGATGAGAACGGCGGCGTATCTGCTATTCAGATGGAGTTTACGACAACCAAGACTCATGGAAAGCGTGGGGCTGCATCAGGTGGTGTTGTAGTCAATGTCGGTTCGCTTGTCGTTGGCGGCAAGTTAGTCTGTGTGACGGGTGAGACTAGGTGGACGAAAGACGAATCGCCAGCATCAAACGTCGTGTGCAGGGCTACTCATTCGAAGCATACGTTTGACAACGATACAGGCTACCAGAAACCTCGCGAGCTTCTGTTTGAATGGGCGGGACCATCCGTCCTCCCTGGCCAGTCAGGAAACTATTCGGCAAAACTGTTGACGGACGTAGGAGATGTGGAGAACCCTAAGGGCCTGATTGAAAAGGTCGACGTTCTGGCGGAAATACCGTATGTTATCAAAGTGGCAGTGAACTATGTTGCAGGCACGAAGCCTTATATATATCAGGTGGGTATCTATCTCCCCATGCCGTTGATCGATTTTGATATATTTTATCAGTGGTTCAACCCTGGTAAGTTGACGATCACTGAGCCTGGGTCGGATAAACCGGTAGAGATTGATGGCTTATTCTACAACGAGGCTACCTTCATTTCTTAAACAATAATGTTACATTTGCAATTACACTGGATCGACACGTATTCTGTATTCCTTTACTTACGATTGACACGATGATTTTTCCCGGCTACGTGGCATACAATACTAGAGTGTAATAATATATGTCCAGCCCATCTGTGCGCAGTAAAAGGCTGTTAAGGTGCCCTGTTGACAGGAACCCTGTCATGACGCGGCTTCGGCATTGCCTGGCAGTTCTGGGAAACGGATATATAATGCGATTACGTTATACCCAAATCTGTTTCACGCCTTGGGCACCGATTTCATGGCCAAATAGATCTTGCTTTTCTTCACTTACAATGAGCCATGTTGCGTCTACTTGCCCGAAATCCCAAAATAATCCCGTACCCCCGCTCGTCGTGTATTCGTTCTCCTCGTCGTTTCCTGTCACTGTCTCGCCCTTTACCGCCGCTTCAAGCCTCGGCTCTCATCCAGGCTAGGGCCCACCGTCCACAGATACCGCCACTGGCGATAGCTGCAATTCATGGTTTCCATTCAACACCACGGCGAGAAGGCCTTCCGTTTTATCTATTAGCCTCAGTATTCAAGGTAAGTGTCAGCGCTCACGGCGTATATACCCTCTCAACTGGTCTAGTCTAGGCGTCAACGACTTTCGAGATTGCGCGCACTGCAGGTCGAATTGTCCTCACTTTCGTTCCTGTTATTCTCCTCAAAAATCACAAATCACGGAGGTACCTAAAGTTTGCTGATCTCAAAGGCATTCCGACCTCAGAGGAGAAAAAAACGCAGCTTCTGAAGAAAATACACAACCGTACCATTTTATTCCATATTCTCTTGCTCATCCCAGCGACCCTGTTTTGGCTCACGATCATTGCCAGTTTGGAGCGTACTCCACTTACGGGACGGTACGCAGATGGTCATCCGTTATTGCATTTCTTTTCTCATTTCCCTATTACTAGCTGGCGCTTGATCATCTTATCGCCGGAGGAAGAGGACGACATAGCTACCCAGCTAGCAGGCCCTGGCTGGTATAAAGCAGTGGACGATATTCTTGCCCAAGATGGTCCGACACGGTATATACCTCCCAGCGATTGGAGGTATGAATGGGTTAGGAATACCTTACGAAGCCTGGAGGGAACGCTCCCCATTCTGATCCAGGAGCGAGAGTTATGTCCTGACTGGGTGGAATATGGCCCTCACAACCAACCGTTACCACCTCCAGCAGAATACCCTCTACGACCACGGCCTCGCGCCTCAGAAGCCCTTCGACGGATGTGTTCCGCGATGTGTGAGCGTACTGCTCCCCCTGTGCCGCATGCTGTTGCTGGCCCACCTTATTCCCTACTGGTTGTGGATAAGCCGGAGGCTCCTAATGCGTTTTCGTACGGCTTTGGCCCCGACGGGGGTGGAGGTATCGTCGTCTATTCAGGGTTCATCGATGAGATCCTTTCTAGATCACCTTGTGACTCCGTCACGGTCCCGGAACCGCAATCCTGGTGGTCGTTGCTCCTTGGCCGTTCCTCTTCCACTTCACATCCAATTCCCTCTGAAAGACAAAAAACAGAGATGGCAATTCTTCTAGCCCATGAACTTTCTCATCTCATACTATCACATCACTTGGAGACGCTATCATCAGGGACCGTCATCATACCCGGAACATTATCTATTCTAGCTGATGTCTTACGCGTGTTCATATTTCCCTTTACGATGCTTTTCGGGCCTTTCGTCAACGATGCGCTTGCCCAGTTAGGCAGAGTTGGATCCGGAGAGTTGGTCAAGGTCGGAGATTATTGTACCAGCGTTGCGCAAGAGATCGAAGCAGACGTTGTCTCTGCAAGGTAAAGCTTGTCTGTCTGCTATTGTGCTGAGCCGTGGCCGCTAACGTCCTTTGGTTAGACTCCTCGCTCACGCTGGCTATGACGTGCGGGAAGCCGTCAGTTTCTGGGAAGAACGTGCCACCTCAGCTACCGAATGTGCTCATGCCGAGTCCATCGATGGCGCAACAACGAAGACCGACTCGTTGGCCCGACGCATCATGGGCTCTGGTCATCCTATGAATGAGGTGCGCGTGGACCGTTTGAAGTCTGAACTCGTTCGATGGGAGACAGAGCGGCGAGCTGCTTTGTTGAAACGGATACACGGTACACAGGAGAGTAGCGTCGTCCTCGCGGCAGCATGATCGGTGGTTTGGGGTTCATTGCATATTTCGGACTGATTGCAAGCTCTCATTGATATCTTCATACATCTCGTTTATTCATTCCCTGTATCTTTATAGTCACAGTTTTATTTGTACTGCAGCTGATATTACAGTCTTTATAACATCTACTACGACACTCGTTTCAATCTCACCCTCCTCTCAAGTATCAACATGAATAGACTTGTATTTTTTCTGTCGTTGGTCTCCGATCATTCCCAAACTGACTATCCTATTAGCCGCTCCAAACCGTACCAATGCCCTGCTGCCTTCTTAACTTGTTCTTCTCCGTACCGCTGACTCTCTTTCTGTACGCGTCTCCATATAACGCCCAACATTCTGCATCCGTCCTATGTCGCAAGATGTTATAATGACTAGCCTTAGTCATGGTTACATCCCTTTCAGTAGGGTTTCTTCCGGCGACAACGACCTTGCCCCCAGAAGCCTCAAACGATTTGAGTTTTTGTCGCAGTCGCGATGCCTCCGTTGCATTGAGGAAAACCGTTATCCGCGTTGATGAAATGCGGGCTTCATGGAGAAGATATTGTCGGGCCTGCGTGTCTATTCCTCTAGATGGACCAACTATGAAGTGGTGGTTCTCCTCCATTGCGTGTCGGAGGAGAGGCAGGTAGTGGGTATCAAGACTCGAGGGGTCCGGAGATGAAGGCGATTTTGGCTGGGGTGTCTTTGAGGTTTGCATGCTGAGGTTGATTTTAGATGCATGAAACTGTTTCTTCGAGAAGTATGACTACTTTATGGGTCTCCAAGTAAAGCATGGTATTTTGAGCAACTGAGTCATGATATGAATCTGTGGTAAGTCATTCATTGTCGAGCGCCCGGGACCCAAAATTGAAATCGCAGAAGCAGTGTGTCATTCTCGCCCACTATCAACGCGATATTTCGAGAAGTCAAGACCTTCAAGGTCTAGTTTCATTCAAAAGTAGACTATACATATGTTCTACATTTACAGGATGCGGGTATACCAGCCAAATAGAGCATCTAAAATAGAAAAATCATCAACTTAAACTTACTACGCTTTGGCGTTCGCGGTGCACTGAGTCTGTTGGTCCCCACAAGCAGCGACAGTCAAATCGCCTTGGTTTCCAGTGGCATTCGCCTTGTTAGCACACTGATTATGTTGAACATCGCTGATGAGGTAAAGAAATTAATAACAGATGCGTTGCGGGACAACAATGCATACTTACCAAGATCGAACCAATGCGTCCTGAACGTCTTTGAACTCGGAGTTGCCTTCGACTTGGAACTGACCATCGCTGGTTCCAGACACTGCTGGGGCTGTGACATCACCCAGAGCGCCCGTGAACGTCTGAAGGTTAGCACCGGAGGTAGAAGCGACAGTGCTTGTTGCAGCTGCAGCGGAACTTGAACTCTGGAAATGAGCAGTGTCAGATGTAAATTGATAATTCTACCAGAGAAATGCACTTGCCGATGTTGACGCGGTGGCACTTTGGGTAGCCACCGTAGCAGCAGCAGTGGTTGTCGCACTATCAGCTACTGTGCTAGAGGCGGCTCCAGATACAACGTTTCCTTGATCGTCGACAACGGCGACAGCGGCAAAGTCCTGTCACTAATTCAGTTTTGCATGAGGCAATAAAGCGTCTGACTCGACTCACAGTTGTGATACCAAAGACGGCATTGAAAGCATCGGCCTGGCCACCGGTCTTAGCGGCAGCATTGTTGACCGCATTCTCAGCCGTTGCACAAGTAGCTTTTGCAGTGGCATCTGCCCCGCAGGAATTGACGAGCTGGTCACAAATGAATTGGGCGATGATTCCGATAGCTTGTGCCGATCCGTGGTTGTATGATTCTACCATGCTGATAAGTGTACGCCAAAAATATAGAATTAGCACTTACGTTTATCAACGGGTTCAAAACTGGTTTCTTTACGACCATCAAATCCGACGCCAAATTCTATCTGAGGAGTTGAACAAGAACCAAAGTTTCCGATGGACGAAGACGTTGAAGTGGATGATGTTGACGTTGACTGCACTGCAGATGAAGCGTCTGTAACAGCGGCTGCGGTCGTAGCAGAGGCCGTAGCGGGAGTGCCACTTGCACTGGCAACGCTTGTAGCGTTGGTATCACTCGAGCTGCCAGAGCCCGTCCCTGCGATGACATTTCCTTGATCATCAACGGCGGCTATGGATGCGAAATCCTGTAATGCAATGTTTAAGCTAACATCACAAGTTGCAAAGAAAAAACTATACCGTCGTGATACCAAATACGGCGTTGAAAGCGTCAGCCTGACCACCAGTCTTAGCGGGGGCATTGTTAACAGCAGTCTCGGCTGTTGCGCAAGTAGCCTTTGCAGTCGCGTCAGCACCACAGGAGTTAACGAGCGTATCACAAATGAACTGGGCGATGATTCCGATCGCCTGAGCAGAACCATGATTGTAGGACGCTGAGGAGTGTTTCAGTAGGGAGGTAACTAAGTGGATGGAGAAGCCACTCACTTTTGTCAACAGGCTCAAAGCTGGTCTCTTTACGGTTGTCAAATCCTACACCGAATTCAATCTGGGGGACTGAACAGGAGCCAAAGTTTCCGATGGCAGCACTCGATGTGGACGTTGCTGTTGCTGCTGTGGAAGCGCCGACAGAAACTGTGACGGCATCAGTGGCTGCAGCTGTAGCGGTGCCGGTGACTGTAACAGTGACCACAGACTATCACAAACATTGGTTAGACGTGTTTTGTGATCGCTAGTGAGTTCACATACAACACACGGATCTGCGGCCAAGACGCCGGTACCGGTGACTTGAACTGCAGAGTCGGTAGTCGTGGCAATTTCAGTGGCTTGCGCAGTCTCGCTGGCTGTACTTTCGATTACTGTGCTATTGGTATCGCTAGAAGTACTAAGAGAAATGCAAGAGATCAGAATGGCGCTCTTCTGGAAGAACACCGACAGAATGCCCACCTAGTCCCGTTCGTTCCAAATGGGAAGGTATTGGCCTGTGATCCCAACTTGACAGTGGCACCGAGAGCAGGGTCAAAGAACAGGTTAGGATCGTTCGCAGGATCTTGAGCTTGTACTAAACCATTCAACTGGGAATTCTTGGGTGCAGTCTGACAAAAGACAGAGTTCCGAGGCGTTGGAGGTTGAGTTGTGAAATCCTATGACGCGTGAAATAGATAACGAGAGAAATTGTAGGAGGGTGAAACCTACAGGAGGGGTATTCTTCTCCGCTTGGCGATATTCAATGGCCAGTGCTATCATGTTGGTTTGCGTAGCAGCATCAAACTGGGCAGCGGCGTCTAAGTCATGGAAATATTAGACACTTTGGGACTTGAGGAAAAACAAACTGTACCGATAATTTGATCGGCCATATCTTGCTGAGAACATTCTGGTTGAGCAGCCAACAAGGGAGTAATGGCAGCGCCAGCCAGTGTGCCGCAAACTTCTCCGGGACAGGCAGCACTTAGCTTGTCTATGACAGCCGGATGCTCTTGTCCAAAACGTCGGGGGTGAAGGAAGACAGCCCTATTATCTCTTTCGAGCCATCTCAGACGGCCAAGAACTTCAGGTGAAGATGCAAGTAAGGTGACTGCCAAGAACCCGACCTTTGAGAACATGTTTGGATAGCCACGAATGAAGAACGCTTCTCAGAAGGATTTAGATGAAAGTGTGTGTGCCAGTGACGTGAAATGAGAGGAAGGAACAGGCAAAGTAGGGGACACCTGGTCGAAAAGAAGGGAAAGAAAAGGCCGTCAACGACACAAGAAAAATCTGAACTGAAAGAAGCGAAGGTGCGGTACATCATAATCGACCCAAGGTTTATATACCTTTCCCACTAGCGCCAAAATACACGATCTTCGTAATGGTGCCGGTTGCTTAGCTAGCATAAGAGAACCCGGAAATCCACGCGACAAGTGTGGTGGAAGGAACACGCGAGGTTTATCCGCAGACAACGATTAGCGGAACTGGGACCTGGATGATGGTCTCTGGGTTGGTTTGACGACCGTCATGAATTCGCCAATACGGGACCTGGAAACTGGCGCTTTTGTTCGACCCGGAGACCCACCACCCTTCGGAAGCAACAAATTGTAGCGTATGAAGGAGAGCCTGCCAAAGAATATCAAAGTCTCCATGTCAATGATTATCGTAGCGTCTATAGCTGCTACTATACGGTTGAACAAAGTCTTGGTATTAGGTCCATCAGTTGCGTGGATGTGTGAGAAACTGCCGGCCCGGTGGATGTATCTTGATCGAAAGGTACGCGTTGAGCGCAAGGTGCAATATGTTTTCGAGGTTGTTGGAAGGGTGTTGGAAGGAGGCCAGTAATTAATTGTGCCTGATGTGCCTTAATAACGATCAGTTTGGCAACTGTTTCCCCGCCCAGCAAAAGTCAGATATTCCCTTCATCAATAAAATTGAAAAATGTAAGCAAGCCGTGCATAAAAACTCATAGGCGCATCAGCTTCCACTCGGTGATGTTTGAGGGGCGACTTTGGCGTCATCTATGATGCCAAAAAAAGTCGAACCAGTCCAAATCGCAGAGCTTTGATCAAGCCAAGACTGCATGTATATACCTTTGATATACCTGGACTCCGATGGAGTGAGATCTGAGAGAGAATCAAGATGTCTTGGGGTTCGGTTGTGATCCTTCCACTCGTGAAGTAGGCAACTTCTAAAAATGAAGAAAGACGGGAAAGGCTGACCACGCATCCCAACGGGAGACCGAGGTTCTCGACTGGCTGACAAGCGAGATGCGAGACTCGGATGCGGCGGACAAACGAACCTGAACAACTATTTATCAAATACCAAGGGTCACAAGATGATAGGCATGCAAGATGAGAATGAATACGAGAATGAAGCAGATCTGTTCAGCGCGGCGAGTGCGCAACAAAATCAGGGCAGAGTGCGACCCTCGGCTAATAACCTTCAAGTTGTCTCGGTATATACCTCGTTATGTATATTAGACTCACACTGAGAATTGAACGTCAACCGGAGTGTTGCATTTTCCTGAGACATGTTGAAGGACTGCATTGTTCTGAAAAAGAGCTGTTATTCTTTGTTTTTAAGCATGTGCTGTCTCACACCTAATGTAGTATTTTGGTTTGACCTTGGAGGAACTGAGATAGGACGCATATGTCGCGTCTCCAACTGCCCCTTCGAGGTTGAGAAGTTCCTCTATACCTTCTGAATCTCATGACGCAAATAACATGGGCGAACTCGGTGATCTCCTGTGCAAAAGTGAATGAACAGCCATTCGAGGCTGGTACGTGACACGCCGTACCCTCAATATCTCCTTCTCCTATACTCTTCCCCTGAGATCTTCGTTTGAATCTTGTAACAACCCACTATAGCTATAGCTGTACCCAATACTTCGTCGGGATCAACTACGGAGGATACAGTAGCTGCAACAGTCTTTCGACGCCTTGACGACCTTTTCCCAACAGTGATGATTTCCGAATTGGGTAGCACAACATCTAAGTTCCAATGCCATTTCTCTCTTCAAATAGCGCTTGGCCGAGACCCTGCTTCACCTTCTCAATTTGAACGAAGTGATTTACGACAGCCTTGTTCTTTCCGTCCGCTAGAGTCGGATTCAGAATCTCTATGGCGGCGAGGTACGTCTGGGTGACTGTACACGGGTGGCTCGACGTGAACTTTGAAGGCCCATCGTTTTGAATAAGTCAAGAAGTACTAGGTAGTTGCTTATCGCGAGGTGCGACAAGTTTCTGCCACGGCCACCGTTCGCGTCCTTGTCACCGCACGTGAGAATTTGGTCACAACATCGCTTTTTACAAATAGGTGACAATATCTCTTTTATATTACCTATACGTTAGGACTTCTAATTGGCTTGACACCCCTCTACTACCCTTTTCTCCTCATGACTGGCGACTCCTTCACTCCCCTCCCAGCCTCTAAGCTGGGAGAGTACACCGTCATCAAAGATATCGCCGAAGGAACTTTCGGAATCGTCAAAAGTACGGCGGTTACTTAGTGCCAGCGCTTACAGGCTCATTTTGTCCTTTTGCAGTGGCCATTCATACAATTACCGGACATCGTGTAGCAATGAAATACATCTCGAAAAAAGCTATCAATCGCGAGAAGACAAAGACTAGAGTTCGTCGAGAATTTGAGTATATGCGAGCTCTACGACATCCTCACATCATTAAATTGCACGTTCGGTGGTATTTTTCTTTGAAGACATCCTATCTGATCGCCTGTCCTATAGGTACGAAGTCATATCCACACCAACGGATATCATCTTTGTTCTTGAATACGCAGGTGGCGAGCTATTCAATCATATAGGTTTGCGACATCTTGTGATCACGCTCCATTGTGCCTCACGTATGCTCTAGTCACCCACGGGAAAATGAAAGAATCTGAAGCTAGACGATTCTTTCAACAAATAATTTCGGGCATCGAGTATTCGCATCGTCTCAAGATTGTTCACCGTGATCTCAAGCCTGAAAATGTGCTCTTAGACGATAACCTTAACGTGAAGATCGCCGATTTCGGCCTATCTAGTGTAATCAGCGATGGCGATTTTCTTTCCACCAGCTGCGGGTGAGTAAGTGGCCACGCGCTATCCCTTTGTTGCTGAGAATGTTCTCAGGAGCCCAAATTATGCTGCACCGGAAGTCATCCGTGGAGGAATTTACGCTGGTCCGGAAATTGATGTCTGGAGTTCTGGAGTCATCTTGTATGTTATGATGTGCGGGAGACTCCCGTTTGAGGATGATAATGTTCAGCTACTATTTAGTAAAATCAGTCGTAAGTACTTTATCTTTCAGGCTGCACCGATCCTGATCTTTGCCAGAGGGCATTTACTTTATGCCTCCCACACTTTCTCCAGAAGCCCAACATCTCATACATGCCATGCTTGCCGTTGACCCTGTGAAACGGATTACTATCCCTGAAATTTACCGTCATCCCTTTTTCACTACCAACCTGCCTCGATATCTGTCACCTTTACCACCGCCTCCTGGACCTGTGCTTGGCACGCTCAAATCCCTTGTCTCACCACCAACAAAGCCTGTGGACTTCGAAGTCGTTGAGGGTTTTGGCCGGATAGAACAAGACGTCATCGAAGGGCTCGTTGCTCGTATGCAAGGTGTCACAAAGGAAGACGTACTTGAATGTTTGAGGAGGGATGATGGAGCTCAAGGGAACGCTGTTAAAGTCGCGTATCTGTTACTCAGGGACAAGCAACACCTCGGAAAAGATCGTAAGTTGAAATCTCAAATATTGGTGAACCTACACGAACCCATTTTTTTAGTTGCCGAATTCGCTGAAGAGGAGCGTGATGCCCAGGAAGCTGCGTTAGATGTACGTTCTCTTCCTGATATTGATAGTCCACCTGAAAACTCCCTTCAGCCTCGAAATGCCCTCTCCCCCAGCGCTTTGACCCCCGGCGGGGCCGAGATCCAGGAAAATCCCTTCGATGCTGAATTCAACGGTCAGACGGACGACGACGACGAGTTGTCAGATTCCGACCTTGAATATGAGCAACCGATGTCAGCGTCAACGTCTACAAATTTCGCAGTCCTCAATTCTTCCCTTCCTCCAGGCCCCTCTACTTCTACGCATCATCTCACATCCTATGCTTCTGCGAAGCAATCGGCTGGAAAGGAGAGAAAACCACACAAGGCGACGCAATGGCACTTCGGTATCCGGAGTAGGAGTCCCCCAATGGAAATCATGCTTGAGATTTATAAGACTCTGCGAATGCTTGGGATGGAGTGGAAGGAGAAGAAAGACCTGGGTGGTCTGGCTGGGGTGACCGTACGTCCAGGAGCCAATGGAAGAATAGAGCGGGTCAAGGTTCTAGATGGAGGTGGAAATGTGGATCATAGAGCCGCCTCATCGGTATATTTCGTTGAGACGAGAGCGCGCGCGCAAGATGTTGTCGTGAGTATTCTATGCGATTTATGGTACTCCGGTTCTGATATCTGCAACCACAGGTCTTGATGAACCTTCAGTTGTATATGGTCGATTCGATTAATTATCTTGTCGATTTCCACCACAAGAAGACCTACAGAGCTTCAACAGAACCTAATGCTGGCCGGTTTGATGTAGCCCCGTCACTTAAACGCACTGCCAGCGGCGAGTCGATCAAAGTGGAGAACGGGTTTCAAGAAGAAGACGTCGTGTCACCTTATGTGTTCATGGACGTAGCGTGCAGATTAATCTTAGCACTGGCGAGAGGTGGGGAATAATAGCTCGTGAGTTAGTTGAACTTTTCATCGACATACTAGAACTAATGTGCGAGACAGGTGGAGGCAAGCTGAAAAGTCTTTATCTATACTGCATGTGGTGGATCTGGCGGGGTCGACTGGTCGACTAGGGTTGTTTTGTATATCGTGTTCTGTAGCTTTAGTAATGTCATGGACGGAGGGTTGATGTTTTCTTGTGCACACAGAGTCATAAGTGAGTAATGACCATGTGTCCGGAACGTTCGTTGTTGAGCACTTTTTACCTATCCTGTACTACGCAACTGCTATCGGTCAGGTAACCCGGATCCCAGTATCAGGAAACAAGCGTCATATCTAATTTCTTGCATGCGCACTTTATCTCCTCCACGTACGGTCGTAAGACGTCGCGAACGTAACAATTACGTGCCCTATTACCACGGTATGAACCGGAATCGATGTACTTGGATATAAAGAACTCGGCGTTTCGTGTACCTAGACAAATCCTTGACTAACGCCTCCATGCCTAAGGCCTGCATCGACACTAAAGGCACCGAGTACTCTTTCACGGACAACGGTCCTGTCGCTGGTTCTTCTGATTATACGACTTTAGTGATATATCATGGAACTCTATTCAATGGAGGTATGATCAATCAACGAGAAAGCAAAAGAAGCTCAATATAACGCACTCATAAGCATACAGAAAGCTTACGAAAGCTTTTCCCGCTCCTCAATATGACACTGAAAAATACTTGTCTGATCATAGTCAGTCGCCGAAGCTACGGGAGAAGCACCAAGCATACCGAGGCTGAGATAGCGAAATTGGCCCAGGGTAGCAGCGAATTCTTGGAAGTGCTGGCCCAGGATGTAGCGAATTTCCTGACCTGGATCATCGACAATCTAGATGTTCCAAAAGCTGACGCTGGGCGCAAGTCGGGCGGCCTAGCCATCATGGGGTGGTCGGCAACAACGTCCACGACACTGGCTTTGTTAGGACAACCCCAAGCCATCAGGAAGGAATCATACGACAAGATCGGGCTATATCTTCGCAAGCTCATCATCTATGGTGAGTGCACTCATCCATCGTTCTCGATGACTCTTAACACGGACAGATTCCCCCCTCATGGCCTTCGGCTATGACTTCCCTCCAGAATCGTATAACCCTTTCATCGACCAGGCGTCAGTCAAATCCCCGCAGGAGTGGCTCGACCATTTGAACATCTGGCTAAGCAGCTATTACAGCCACCCGGATACTTCATCTCGTGCATTATCCGGGTTAGATACTGCGAGCAAAAGCGGTGATCAACCGTGTTTAGGCTGACGGAGCAAGAGAAGGAAACCTTCATTGAGGCCACAGCGGCAGCTAACGGGGCTGATCTCGGTGCTGCTCCTTACCCTGTCGTTCATGGTTCTGTGAAAGAACAGACAAGGCGTGCATTGTTCGATGCTGAAAGCCTTCCGATCGTACTTCCTCTAGTAACGGTCGAGTATATCGCATGTTTGAGCACAAATTGGGTATGCCTCTAGGCATTTTTCGAGACGGAGAGGATATATAAAGAGCTGGTTGCTGAAAACACAAAGATCTGGCCAGCCCATTTTATCGCAATCAAGGGTGCGAATCACTTCGTACGTCCTGAGCATGCGACCTGCGACGTTCCTTGAATTGAACACCTCGACCAGGTCCATATTGATGCTCCAGAGGAATTCGGGGTAGCCATCGCGAAAGCTTTGATGAAATGAGTATCTAACGAATGTATTGATAATTACCCTTCCAACGAGCTTCATCAATTTGTTTTAGGATACGCGGATCCGTAATTAACCGTAATTGCCGTAATTTCCCGACGATGTTGACAACAAGCAGGTCCCCGACCAATACTAACGCTACCAGTGGATGATAGGATATTAAGATAAAAATTTATGAGGATGTTGATTTCCACTGTGCATTTACTCAAGGAGCACAAATTCGACATGATATTTAATGAGCGTGTGCGTGTGCAAGCGCTTCTTCGTAACCCTCCTCTAGCTGAAGAGCATACACTAAATGCTTTATGAGGCATAAGCAGCCCGAACATGACTATGCGACTTACCTGAACCACATTCAGCACATCGCGCTAACTTATCCTTCTTCACTTCGAACCAGAGGACATCATGAGAGTCAGCGGGTGAGCCAGTGCATCCAACAATACGAGCAGCGGCCTGATTAGGATCAACGAAAGGGAAGAAAAAATGTGGTAACGATAAGACATACAGTTGCAGGGACTAGGATGGGGTTAGCTTTAGTTCCAGTACGGCTGGAGTCGAGAGGCTCCTGGTCGAAGACATTGAAACCCTCGATGTCACCGAGAAGTTGGAGACGCTCCAAACCGGTAGCCTGGTCGTAGCTAGTTGGGACTTCACCGGGCTTTACACCGGGACCGAGGAGCTGGGGTGGGGGGTCGCCATGAGACGACGCGACCTGGGAGGAGGCGGTAAAAGTGCGAAGGGCAGATACGGTAGCAGGCTTGAATGCCCAGGTAGCCTGACGGGCAGCAGGACGAGCAATGGCGACGGCTCTCGACAACATGGTGGGGTCAGTGCAAGCTGTTTGTCACGCTTGTCACACTGGCGGCGGATAATTCCGCTGGGCTGGCCGAGAACTTGCCTCGACTGAATGAGTTCATTTTGCGACCCTTGACCAATATCTTACTACTTGCCGCTAGCGCTTTCTTTCTTTCTTTCAAACTCGTCGGCGACCGAGCGAACAAAATTGGCAGACAGCATCCTCGGGACCCGCTTCACGATATGTTCCCTTTTTATCAAGTGGCGCAGTAGCAGTATCACCGAGGCAAAAAGTTAAAGAACAATGTCCAATGCGACGTATTTCTGCGCGTATCCTGTTGTGACGGCGAGCTGTCGTTGCCGTTGGAGAAGAATCCGAGAAAAAGAAGCCTCCAAATAGAATTTCCCATCAAATTTATCAAACATTGTCCATTATCTAAATCTATTTTTAGACACGGGAGTGGTTCTTTAGAGGCTCGTTTGCTTGCCGTCACCTGTCTTTCTCTCTTTCTACCCGCAGTCACTGGTTGGCGCTGGCACTCACTACAGCTGCCATGTATAATATTCCTAGCAGTCTCGCCTATCCTTCAAGTATTTCTCCTCCTCCTCCACTCGTTCTTTCTCAGTCCACTTCCGAAACTAGTATCGCTGAAATGCATACAGACCAACGCGGTCTCCCGCTTTTCGCGTCGTCTGGATCTCAAAGCAGCTTTGTGCCTCCAGGATTCTGGAAGAGGCTCTTCAAAGGCTGGAGAGTGATCATATTTCGCTCCTGTAAGCGCCATTGCCGTCCAACGTCGTCGATGTGCTCATTCAACCGAACAGGGCTGAATCTTCTTCTATTTCTCATTCCAGTGGCAGTAAGTATCGCATCCTCTCTCTGTGCCACAACTAAGATATTGTTTTCTTTACAGTATGCCCTCAGCGTTACAATGGAAGAATCGCACAGCCTAGTGTTCGGCTGTGAGTGACCATACCACTCAGGTTCGCGTCTTCCTTGATGATGATGCTCCACAACAGTTTGTTTGCTCGCCTTGGTTCCTTTGGTTCAAGTAAGCATAAACTATCTCTACAGACCGCCTTCTTACACCTCTTCAGTTGCACGAACTGTCAACGGCCGAATTAGTCTGCCGCATTGGCGGGTCGAATACTGGCCTGATCAATGCTAGTTTGGTGAGTAGTAAATTTAGCTATACACCCACTAAAATTTAACGTCATTTGCAGTCAAATATGTGAGCGAACTTCTAGTTCTCTATCTTTAGAGTTAAGCTTATCTGATTTGTCGAAAGTGTCGAACTTGTCGTCGCAGTACGTGGCGTATCAATTCTAAATTTATCTTTCTTATTCTTGGTTTAGATTATCGCGCTGCGGAAGTGCGAACTTCGCGTCCTCCAATCCACTCGTAAGGTCTTGACATATTCCGCATTGTGTAGAGTCTGACTGGTAGCTCAAGTTGTGGGCTCGATGTTGAGCAAGCTCCGTTCGTGCCCCACTCCAAGTTCGTCGATTATTGACTCATGCTTGAGTTTCAGTACTTGTATTAGGGATGTGCTTCTTTGCTGGAGGTTTACGTTTTACCGAACAGGTTTTCGATCCCAGTAAGTTCTCCCGCTGCACAGTTAACCTTGATTAACTGTTCTATCAACAGCGGCAAATCAGATTCATTCTTCATTACTGAGCATCAGCGTTGGCGCAGTCTTACTACCAGCAGCATATCACTTTGCGCTCGGTGACGACGACCCCATGCCTGACAGCCAGAAACAGAATATTCTAAGAATGAGTCATGGCGTCAGTACGAGTTCCATTGTTGTATTTTTCGGTTTCTAATTAGGTGTCGCTAGGTCTCTCTTGTCTTAATGTCGCGTAAGAACATCCCGTTACTTTCCTCTGACTTCGTGTGTGACAATCGTTCTAGTCTATACCGCATATCTTCTATTCCAACTCTGGTCGCATTCGCATTTGTACCGGGATACACACAAGAAGAGTACCAAATTGGCCACGAAGGTCCCTTCGGCCGTCTCATTCTTTCGGAAAGCACCGCAGAAACCTGACTCGTCTCCGTCTCTCTCTGCTTGTGCCTCAAAAGATAACCTCCCACTCAAGGACTTGGACAGTTACAATAGTGCGTCACAGCTCTTCTTTTATGTTGGAAGGTCTTACTTGACTTATTTCTAGATTCGCCATACCTTGGAGCCTATGCGACACAATCCGAAGTCACACTGACCAATCCTCAAACTTCGGACTCCCAACAAGGTTACTCAGTACGACTTGTTGGTGCAGGTGTTCCCATTTCCAGATGCCCAAGCAATATTAGTCGTAGCTTTAGCGGATCGACCTATCATGGGAGTCCAGAAATGGACCAAGACAACTTCAAGGAAGTCGACTTCAAGGGCGATGAGGGTATCGATGAATCACGTCCCGTATCCCCCGTATCAAGTACCATCTCAGTTCAGCGAGAGCCGCAGCTCAGCGTGTTCATGACGCTTCTTCTTCTATCAATTGTCACCGTGGTGCGCGCACTGGTTAAAATTTCGCGCCCAAACCTATTTTTAACTTCACTTTGACAGTGCGTGGCATTTACAGCGGATTGGTTGGTGGAAGCTATGAACGGCATTTCGACGACCATCAGCAAAGAATGGGTTGGTCTTATCCTACTTCCCGCTGTGAGCTCTCTGGCAGGTCTGTAACCGGTGGTTTTATTTTTGTCAACTGCTGACCTTTTTTTAGAATGCGCCACAGCCATCAACGTCTCTTACAGGGATCAGCTGAATCTGAGTATCTCCGTGGCTGTTGGCTCTACGATTGTCGGTATTTCTGTTTGAACAATCCAAATGTCAAACTGACGCGCTGTATGTTTGTCAATATAGCAAACTGCGCTATTCGTAATTCCGTGAGTTCTTTTGCTGGAGGGTTTGGCATGATGCTTAGATCCGGAATGTTCGCCATAGATTTATGGTGACAGTAGCTTGGATAGCCGGAAAACCTTTAGCGCTTCTATTTGATCCTTTCGAGTCATTGGTGGGTAATTTCGTAAATTGGCATTTGCGTGGAAACTAAATTTTACATAGGTTCTTTACATTTCTGGTTCGTTCTCAGATTTTCACATCTTGGATCGGGATCATGATGGGAACGCTTAGTGCAAACTATGACTTACGTTGTCAGCGATGGAAAATCTAATTGGTTGGGTACGTTTCCAGAAAATTTGAGATCTTTCACGATTCTGAACGCGACTGTAATTTGTAGAAGGCATCATTCTCATAGGTATGTACTCTCCGTTCCTTGCATCGGGTGCCGAATTGATTTTGGTGCTTCTGTAGGCTTGTACATTATAATAGCGGTCTCATTTTGGTATTACCCAGGTATGTCGTAGGATGCTCTCTCTCTTCTCGACACTGAACAAGGGTGCAGGCTCCTCGCTTCCTAGTTCTTTGGCGGCTTGTCACGTCGACCTTTCCTCTGTGAATTGAAGACTGTATATCACTCTCTTCGTATATACATAATCTGGACTCTTTGTATCACGTCATTCCTTTGGTTACAGTAGAACTATTAGATTTAGAGTAGAAGTATAGCCACAATCGTTTTGTTTTGCTCGTCCACTGTACTACATCCATTCTATTGTTGATAGCATCTTATCATTAGCCGAGGCTGCACTGGACATAGATTCATAGATGTATATATTTAGTATGTCGCTACCCCGTGTGATATAAATCGTCTACGGGAGACTAGGAATTGTAGCAAGGCGAGTACATCCAACGAAGTCCTACATCCGCTGCGTATGCCATGGTGAAATCGTACGATGTTACCAACTCTAGTATCTTTTGTTCGTACCTGGTCGCTCGGCATAATTCACAACCGTGCCAGGACCAAAAATTGCCTAGCGGAAATCTCTGTTCTTGCCGGGACACATTCTCCAGTAGGAATCTCGGGTGAATCTGATATGAGTAGTATATGGAAGACCGGTAAATATCCGACTCCGATCACCCAACCAGTGCTCTAAAAAAACAATACATCTAAGTTGTAAGACTTGGCAGACATATAAATGTGTTTGGCTACAACTCTGCTAAATCTATCAATGCCTCCGCTTGAGCGGAACGCGCCTTGATCGTGCAGTTGAAAGGCGCAGGAATGCTAAGTGAGAAATTCAGAAGGAAGTATTAGACATCTGAGTTATAAGGTACAGACGACCTACCTCACAAAGCCATCTGTATAAGTATTACTAGGTTCAACGACACGGCCGTCAGGATCTGTAGCTTTGGAAAAAGATAGTGTCGCCGCCATAGACGCGACGGCGATCCACGCTGTATTCAATGCAAGATGACGGCCGGGACAGATACTGTGCAGATATCGGCAAAAGCACGGGCTGGATGGAGCGATATCAAGCGCACCGTCTTCCAAAACCAAACGCGGCTGTAGGTTCCTGTTGGGGTTCTTTATCCTCGGGCATGAACCTGTTAGGATCGAAGACTAGTGGATTTGGATAGTCTTTCTCTTCGTGTAGTATGGCCCTAGTACATCGAGCGTTAATTTGAAGCCTAAATATCAAACATTGATATTCAATTAACACTCATCAAATGTTACCGACGACGGTCGTGCCTAAGGGGATAAGCATAAACTGACAGAGAAAACACAGTCGAGTCATACCCGCAGGAATGTGATAACCTCTATAAACATCCTCCTTCACAGAACGATGAGCCACACCTGCACCGAAAGCTATAAACTCCGGTTCTTGGATATAAAGTTACATACCCATTGGCAGCACAGGATTCCATCTCAACACTTCCAAGACGATGGCATTAATATATGGCAGCTGTGGACGGTCATCGAAATTTGGCAGTCGGTTGTGACCGACAGCAGCGTCGATCTCGGCTTGTGCTTTGGTTTGTACCTCCGGGTAAAGAAGGAAAGCGAGTATCGCAGACAGGACGGCCGAGACAGTCTGTGTAACAATAAGACATATTCAAATGATATGGAAAGTGAAACCTTTACTGTGTCAGCACCCGCTAACCAAGACATGAGATTAGATGTTTGGCAACTTGAAAGACTGAATGCAACCTACCGGAAAAGGCTACTGCAGCTGTATTCCGGATGACTTGTGTGTCTTCCTCTCTGACGCTCCGATATTCTTCATCTTCGCTAGATTAACGGAGACCAATGAGGGTGGGGCCGTGCCATTATCCTTGTGTCGAGTCAATGCGTCAATGAAGATGAATGAAGATGTAAGGATATACCAGTGACTCTGATGCATATATAAATGGTGCTGTTTGCATGGCCTCGACATCTTTTCTCCAGGCATCCGCAAGGCTTATAAATCTCGTACCAGGAAACCACCCTGTATGAACGAGGGAGGTTTAATGTGAATCTGACACCTAGCCTACACTTACGTGGAAGGTGTTTCAAGCTGGGAATGTAGTCAACGAGAAAGGACCCTACATTCCCAGTGATACGAATACTTTCTAGAGCCCGATCCACTAATCCTACAAATTGGTCGCTATTCGGATTGACATCATATCCATAGACGGTTTTCATGATGATTGAGCCGGAGTGGCCAGAAGGTCGTCGGTTAGCTTTTCACGAACATAGCGTTGCTAGTACGTACTAGCGAACATGATGAAACATCCTGTCGAGCGATTTAAGCAACTGTTGTAGCAAGGTCGACGTCGCTTTCATCTGTACGGGATAGTACTCAGGAACTGCACGAAGCTGGAAGTATTCGTGAAACATCCGACGATGTTTTCTACGAAGAGACGTCAGACAATATCAACAGAGATTATGGTTGTACCGACCTCCACCGGTTCGAATATCTCATCAAAGTCAAAAATGGCCCCCATCCCGCTAAATAAGCCATGGTGAAATCTGTACCCCGTTACCAAATGAGACGTCAGACAGTTCTCTATCTGTACCTGGTCTATCGGAATAATTCCCGGAGCGCTTTTCGAAGATATCCGCGGCAGCCTGGGCAGAGTTTATAACAACGGTCGGATTTCCAGGAGTATCCAAGTAGAAGACATCGCCGTATGTAGCAGCCCATTGAGCGTAGGTAAGCCATGGGTGCTCTGCGGGTACGTCCCAGAGGTTGCCTATGAGCGGAAGACCCTTGGGACCGGGAGGGAAAGGCAAACGTCGGCGCCGAATTGGCCTCAACAGGCAAAAGAATATTGACACACCAAGTGTAAGAGACGACACTATCGGAAGAAAGGAATGCATTGTTTAAAATTTGCCGTGGTAGGAGTGGAAGATCCTTGGGGACCAGGTGGAGAGGCAAACGTCAACGTCGAATATAGCTCAACAAGCGATATACCTCTAAGACGTCAAGTGAAGCTAGCAGGAAACAATAATTCACCCTGGCTAACACCATAGGCCGTCTACGCCCTTATTCTTAAGAAGTCGCACTGTTCCGTCAGTCAAGGATCTTATGCGCCCTTCACAAATGGGTTTGGAGCAGAGCAGACGATAGTTTGACATCAAACGGGGGCATATGGCATCGGGCCTTGCACCAACCCTTGCACCAATAGCCCGTCGCCTGACAGTAATCATCAGAAGCCTAAAAGACCTAAATACCACGTAAGCCATTTAGGCCTCTTGGTTTTTCCTACTGATAGAACTTGATCTTAGAAAGGACTGGTTCGGATACTGGTAGTAAATGTAGGTTGCTGCTCGTCTTGGACTAAGGGACGAGGAACTACTGAATCGTGATCATAAGGAGCTCGCCGCCAGAGCAGTTGCACGAATTTCTATGACTAGAAATATCGTTGCCTTGACATTAAACGCCCGACGGAGGGACATCTAAAAACGATCCGGTTACTGTTTGAATTAATAGGAAATTTGCCGCAGACCTCCAAGACTACGAACTAGAACGGGTGTAAAATGCAGTCGACTTGTAAGCATGGCTTACAATCAGGTGCACGAGCCCGCGGGCCCGGATCGGACAGCTCGGATATATATATATACACGTAGTAGGTAGTAGCGCTCTTTCTTCCTTCCTTTTTCCCCACCTTTTCCTGGACGTCCCCCACTCACCGTAGACACGCTTCGCTTCCCAATAGACCCCGTTCCTGTTTCGTGGCGTGATTCGTGAGTCATTCATCCAGTGAGGCTGTCTGGAGAAGACGACAGCCTTTCACGACTGTGGCGACAGGCGGAATGTAGAATCTTTAGAGGGAGTAATCACGTCGTGGCAGTAGAGCTGCCCTGAGCTGCAAGATTCAGTACAGTCAGGTTCCAATAGGACCGATAAGGCTCGACTCAGTTCCCTTGACTGGAAGTATGTGTTGCAATTGCCGATCATCCCGGGGTACGTCCCATTTTTCCTGTTACAGAATTCTGCTGTAATACTGTCGGAGAATCCGAGCACACAGAGATAGGGAAAGTCGCGACAGCAGAGGATGGCGATAGTGAAAGAGGCGTCGCGAATGATCGCATAACGTCACTCCCAGCTGCCTTCTTCCCCCTACTTACTTAGGGTTACAGTAAATTTAGAGTAGAAATATGAGTATGGCTGTAATTACATTCACAGAAATATTGATTTAGAACTTAGTATGACGCTATGCCGTGTGTGATATTAAAAGTCAACGGGGGATTAGGAACTATTGGAATGTCAAACGAGCGGAAACTCGCTGCCATGAGATCCGCAACCATCCTAAGAAGAAAATCGTTGTATGACCGGTAAGGTGAATATAACAACTCACCTTCCAAAGACGATGGTTCCATTCGCATTTAAATCTGGAGAGAATTCATTTGATGTCGTCAGGAGGACCATAGCTGACTTACGAGTATTATCATCTGGCAACCTGTTCAGTCGATGAGAAGCATCAGGACCGATAGCTTCACAATAAATTATAGAGGCCTGATGCAGATCCAGAAGATGGGTTCCCTGTTGCTTGGCGATCAGGATAGTTTCATCAGCCCAAGGCTGCAAAGTATCGGCAATAGTGCCATTATCGTTGAAACTTCTCCTCGTGAGACTAGTGATGAGTATCGGTTCGGCTCCTAAATCCCGTATCTCTTGTACCATGATGGTCAAGTTCGCCCCCATGGATTCTGGGTCCGCAATCTTCATGTCGTTGTGCCCAAATTGTATAGTCGCGTATGTACGTCGTCCTTTGGCTACTTCCCCTTTGATAGCCGCAACTGCCAATGCATTTGTTCTATTGTTCTGCAGTAGACTTGAACACTAGACGGCGTACCTGAAATGTTCCAAAAGCCATCAGCGACAAATGTGCCGGTCGTCGCGCCATTATGAGCTGTATTGATGCAAGGCGTGTCAGGTTCCAGTGACGATGGCGTTGACGTGTTCGTGGAACCACAAAAACCGTTCCCCCATCCACCACTGTTTGGTGTGGTCCTGCATGGTGTTCAGTGTTGCTAACATAAGGTCTGTCGTCTCAAACTACAGACCCGTTGGCAGTGGTGCTATCGCCAATCAAAATAAACGAAGTTGGCACTGCAGTGCTATGTAGTGAGGAAGCCGAGACGCAAAACACAAGAACCAACGCGGTCAGAATCATCCACATTGTTGGCCTGGACTCTGGCTTGTTTTCCCCCAGGTTACTGGTTCTTATAACGCGACAAGAGATCACGCGCGAGTTGTACCGGACCGTCTTCGAGTCAAGTCATCTGGAACATACAGTCATTTGACACAAGCGAAGATTTCCATAGATTTATCCGAACACAAAAATATACATATCATAAATAGCGATCATCTGGACAGCATGGAATTAGCAACGCTTCGGATGCTGGAAGACTTTGCGCACACGAACCGAAAACTGGGTATATTTAGAGGCTAATGTGATGGCTATACATGCCATCAGTAAGAGGCGATTCCGTGTGTGTTGTTGTAAGTTAACCCAGGATTGTCAATTATAGGAAGGTTCAGCAGAGTGGGGTCCAGGTTCTCTTTCAAAAGATCTGCAACCATTCTGAAGTTGTCTTGATAAGCGTCGAACATCTCGTTGCTGAAGCGAGTGCATCCTACCTTCCAAAAACTATCTCTCCGTGCAGGTTCAGGTCTAAGGAATAACCATAAATAACAGCGCAGATATAGGAGAAGCGACATACGAGTGTTGTCAGCCGCCGTCGGATTCAACCGATGAGCTGCATCTGGACCAATCTTTTCGCAATATTCCTTGGAAGTGCCGTGCAAGTCCAACAGAGGAGTCCATTGCTGTCTAGAAACCAGGGCAGTCTCGTCAGCCCACGGCTGTAAACTATCATTGATGGTTCCGTTGGCATTGAAGTTTCTGACAATCAAACTAGTGACCAGAATTGGCTCGGCACCCAGTGCTCGAACTTCTTTGACCATGGTGGTCAGGTTAGCACCCATGGACTCGGGGGGCCCAACTCTTGCATCGTTGTGTCCGAACTGGATGGTGACTAGAGTGTGCCGTTTTTTGGCTACTTCGCCTTTAATGGCATTTACTATATTGTTAACATGAATCATGGATAGTACTTGTGCATTCGAGGCTCAAACACTGACCGGTGATATTCCACCAACCACCAGCAACGAAACTTCCAGTGGTTGCACCAGGATGGGCCGTATTAATACAAGGCGTGTCTGGTTTCAAAGTAGAAGGGACCGAGGTAATGTTGTCGCCACAGAAGCCGTTCCCCCAGCCAGACCTATTAAGATAGATCAGCTAAATTAACATGGACAAATCACTTTACCGACGCGACTGCTGTGGTACTGTCACCAACGAGGACAAACGAAGTGGGAAGACTCGTGATTTCTGGGGGAGAGAAGGGAGAAGCAATTGCGTATGAGGCAAACACCAGACCAGTCAAAAAGGCTAACATCTTTTGTTAGGTTGTACTTGACGACACCACTGTCGTCTTTATACAGTACTCAGAGGTGGCCAGAGTATATACACTTTCATGTACTCATGCTGTTTATGTTCAAGTCCAATTCTGAATGCCACGGCATATAGAAAAGCCAGACAACTCGCACACAATCAAATTATCTGCCGAAGATCAAACACTTTGGAAGGTAGATACTGAACTATATCAAATCTTACCAATACGGAGCTTCATTATGCGCAATGGCGCCCACTTTTGCATTCATCTGACTTCCATCGGCCTTGTCAATACTGAGACCTTGAAATTACGATCCAAACGAGCGTCTGAGGACATCATGTTTCCTTCCATTCCAATCGTCACCATGAAAATTTTGGCATTAGGAGGCGCGCGCTTGAGGTAGTTGTCTGTTATCATAGCGGAAAATGGCATAGCCCTATCAGCGATATCATGTTCTAAAAATGAATTCTTTGGTACCAATAAGAATGGATGAGGTTGACATCAATGAGCGAGAGAGAGAGAACGCTGCTACGCAAGTAGCGAGTGCCAATCCATTCAGAGAAATTAACATATTCATCTTTGGTCACACACTGCTGATGGAACGTCGCCTTTTATACAGCCTCCGATGTCCCAGGAAGGAACAACCTACTGTCCAAGTCACAAGCCGAACACCAGAGGAAGTACGCAACAATGAATTCTCCGAGAGCAAACGACGAAGAACATGCAGATTACAAGTAATATCTATCACCTGCAACGTATCATAGCATCAGAACATATCTTTCTTCAAGACAAGATGAATGGGACTATACCAATTTGCCCCATTCCCGGCTGCATCACCCAGACCTGCCGTCCACTGCTTACCTGACTTCCATCAACTGCATCACTATCTATGTCTAACCAAGCCTCTTCCATTTCATCGTCAACAGCACCGCAGACGATCTTAACATCAGGAAATGCCCGCCTGAGTATTGATATTCCTCCACCACGGGCAACCAAGAATGTCACAAAAATGATATGGTCCTGTCGAACCCCATGGTCTAGAAGGATCCGGATGGCCATAAATGCTGCAGCGCCGGTTCCAATCTATGCTTCCTAAGCAGGTTGAATAGAAGGGAGCCTTTGCTGCCTACCTGCGCGTCTAAAAGAAACACGAAAGTTTCCAAAGCCTGGTCGCGATGTCGGATGTATAGCGGTAGCTTCACTTGCAGTAGAATGGGTTCACCGGTCTTCGAATCTGACTGCACTAACAGAGATCCGATGGGAACATCGTTAATGACTCTGCGAAATCCTCGCTCAAGGGCGCCTCCCCTGCAACGGGAAAACACGTTGGACCGCAAGAGCACAGAGGTTGCGAGAGGACACTCACGAGCGTTGAATGCACACCCCACATATATACTTTGCATCCAGCATCTGACCATGAGACAACACCCCAACAGGTGTCATTACAGTCTTCGGAGCATGAGGTAGAAGAGACATCGCGTATTCCACCAGAAATGTAGACAGACGATCTACAAAAAATATGAAGTCTTGACGCGTTGTGTCCGCAGACCGCAAGATGGTAAAGATGCCTTGGACCTGCGGTGTCGAACGGAGGACGTTAAGATTAAGATCCTCTTCCTTGGTCTCTGGAGTCGACACGCCAGGCGAATGAAGCCGTCGTGGGATCGCCATTTTTGGACGGAATTGATTCGAGCGCTCCCGCAGCTGTCGTCGAATATGCGTTGTGATCAACTCAATGGCGACATCGTTGTTTGAACCGGGAACGATCTGAATTAGAAGGTTGAGCGTCAAGATGAAATCCACAAATAGTTTAACGTACTATGTCCGCATGGGCTGCTGTTGGGCGTACGAAATTGTCATACGATGGCTTTACATACCTCAAGTACCTAGAATACGTGATGTATTAATATCCGAAAGACATGAAGGCCATTCTTACTGTTCTAAAATACCGTCTACGCTTCTTCCGCGCTCTTTCACATCTCGTGCTATCCGTCTAGCAAGCATGAGGTCGGAATCACATTGCACAAATACCTATGCCATCAGCATAAGTTGCAAGAACGAGAAGCTGACAGGCTGTTCTAACCTTTAAATCATATAACTCGCGCAGTGCAGAGTCATGGAGGGTCATGATGCCTTCCGCTAGATTACTTGGTAAAGTCGGAAAGCAATACCCAGAAATCTTGGGAACGAACCAATTATGATTGCAGCGCCATAGAGATATTTTGTTTCCTCGAGGCGTTGGTGCTCAGCAAAGGAGTACACAGGGATGTTGGATTGTTTGCAGGCCTTCAAGTCGGCCAAGCACTACGAGAACGCAGCTGTGAATTCTATTCGTTTCGGAACCTTTAGAAGTGGAGAGACTCCATACAGATGCGAACATGGGCATGTCTATTGCGTCCGGGTGATCAAAGTCGAACATGCTAGCATTGGCGAGAGCAAGCTCCTCAGGAGTATGGCGCTTGTAGAAGCTATCCTATCGATACCGTGAAGGGCGTCCTCGACGATCGAGGTGACGGCACGTACTTGGGAGACAATGACAATGCTGGGTATGTTCCCCAGAGTACGGACGATTTGTCTGGCGACATGGGTCTCCAAAGGGTCACTCTATTGCATGATGGCTCAGCGAGCAACGCCCACCTTTCCGCTGGCAGAACCACCTAGGCAGAGTCCTCAGTCCCTGTGTTCGCCCAAGAAAAGCTCTGCAACACACCTGCGATACCAATGACAAAAGCATCACACAACTTCCTGCCATCTTCACCATACCTAGAGACATGCATGAACAATAGGACTATCCAGTCAGACGGTATCTGACCATGGAGGACGACCATGGGAGACAAGAACGGTGTTCTTCTTTGCTTCCAAGGACATGACTGAGAAGGGACCCTTCGAGGCTGGATAACGGGCCTCGCCGTTGAGGTAGTGGAGGTCGTGCGACATCGAGCCGGCGATGAAACTCAGATTCAGATAACCGAAATATATAAGTAGCCGGTTGAATGGGTTACACATGTAGATAGACGTTTCACACGAGATCATTTATGTACAAGTGTCTTCCAACAGAAAATCTCCGATGGCAGTCTTCATTTCTTCTTCCTTGACACGCCGTCTCTTCCAGACCTCGTTGCTTGTATCATGTCCACTGTTCTCGTTTGTACTATCCCACCGAGCATCCTTCAGGTGCTGTCCTGTCCATACGGGCAGACGCACAGAAGGTGTCCCAGACTGCACCCTGCCGCGACTGCTTCGACTGGTAAGAGTTGTGTGGCATGCGTAACAGAGATAAGGTGATAAGAATTGGGATTCTCTAACGACATCGTCTGTGGATTCAGCAGCATCTAGGGTGCGTATTGATGTACGTGATTTCCAATCTTGTATACCTTGCTGTACAGGCCTGGAAGTCACAGTCAAGAAAATAGAACACTAGAAGCATGCAGTTCTTTCAACGTACTGTTCACAAAGCATACATGCTCGGGCCGATCCCACCTTGGGTACGAGTTTTCCACAAGTCCGTGCAATGGTCGAAACAGTGGAAGGGTAGTCCTTTTCAAGGCCCACGATGAAGTCTGTAGACAGTTTAGATCTTGCGTCACGTAAAGGAAGTATGTGTACCTTTCGTCAAACGAGAGATGTCCTGTTTTCCGCCGGGGATTTTTGCTTTCCCGACAATATTCAAATTATGCCACCAACAGAAGATGGCGCATTCCTTCATGCCTACATCTCTCAATGATCTGATCACACGGACAGACTTCTGCGAAAATGACGGTATGTCCAAAGAAGTCCATTCTTCCTGTGCCTCCTCACGAACGGTAAAGCCCGCCCCCTGCGATATAGCCGAGATGAGGGATACCGAAAGCGACGTCAAAGATGTCCCTAGAAGGAGATGTGATGACCCTGTTGAGCGGGCGGTGTATAACAGTAGTATCCGTATCAGCGTCGGTATGGCCCTTGATATTGCAGTTTGTGTCGGGAGACTCGACAGAAAGATCTGAAGGGACGTAATTGGATCCGCGATATTCTCTTTAGAAACGGATGATATGCAGATGTCTGCTCTAGTTTTAGCAGAGCAAATACTTTATCCTATGCAAAGCTTACCTTCGTTCGAGAGGTCAACTTCCAGCTCTGAAGAGGAGGGCCTTCCGCCAACGGATTCCCACCACGAGTTATCGAAGGCATCTTCCAAACGCAACGGAATGAAGTCGAGGGAACCGTAATTCGCTACGGCTGCGCGAATTTGTTCCGTCCTGTCGTTCATCTAGGTCACTGTTTGTGTGTCGCTCTTTTCCTTAGAGTGATATACACATACCCCAGGGAACGCGCTGCATATTTCGACATAGCATATACTACCCTTTGGCCATATAGGAGCGTTTCGAGGATGATCTTTTCCGCCTTGCTGATTCTCGATTCTGTCCTCCACTTGTCGATTCGCAAAATAGGTCTGATACGCCAGATTCAACAACAGTGTCGAGCCCAATCCACCCGAAAATGCCAGGAGAAGGTTACCCGATGCCTTCAATGCCTTCCGCCGCGGACCCTGAGGTAGCTCGTTTACGAAAGGTTCCAATGCCCGCCGGAATTTGAAGGAGACTAGGGGTGTAAAGCATTCCCTAGCTTTCATGTTAGTGATAGTATTGGCACACCAAGCAACGTCGCACCTGCAATATACAGCATGCCGGATAACAATATTTCCTCCGTTCGTCTTGCATTTTACACAATCCTTAGACTTGTCGAACTTTGGTCGACCTTGGGATCGTTTGATTCAGTCAGATACGAATTGAGTAGGCAGCTCACGTTCCATGATTGCATCCGTTTCCGTAGCAGGATTGCCGCACGACGACATCGTATATCGATGAAGAAAATGATTTCAACGAATTGCAAGTTGTGGAATGGTAACGAGTCAAATTAAGCGTGGCTGTGCAGTTTTTGGTTATCTCGGAGGGTATTTACTTATCTACAATCCTCCCCTCCACCGTAGCGATGTCCCATTCGGCATTCTTCTATGGCACCCTCATGCACCCAAAGATCCTTACCAAGGTCATCAAGAACGATGGCTCTCACCTGAAGATATGCTCTGCAGTTCTCCTGGTTTGAATGGTCTATCTCGCTATCTCGGCGCATCCTCACCACCTATCTACGACAGGAACACACGCGTCACAGAGTCAAGGTCGGTTGGTGAGCCATGATGATCGCTGGCAATGTCATTCATCACCCTCCTAGTCGGAAGAATGCCCTGGAGTTATACCCTTTTCTCGAGGCCAAGCACTCCTCGACAGAGAGCTCACCCGAGAAGAGAAATGTGTTCGGGGAACCTTGGTGCACGGTCTAACCAATATGGACATCCTGCTTCTGGACACCTTTGAGGGAACGGTGAGTCTGTCAGCACCGAAGGCACCCAGAGGCCTTATCTTTCCAGGAATATACACGAGGACTTGTTCCTGTCCACCCGCTTGAAGATACCATTAACTTATCTGAATACTCTGTCTCGAAAGATGACAAGCATTTGGTCCCTAATCCACTTGCGCCTCTACCATCCGTCGAGGAACTGGCAGAAGCTATCCCAGCCGAGACGTACATTTATCGAGACGTGAACAAGTTGGACGCAGAGCTTTGGTCCTTCGGTGAATTTGTCAGGCTTAATGCTTGGAAGTGGTACCAGCCAGAAGTAAGTGAGGTCGATGGCAGGAACAGTAGATATCGTGACTCATACAATGTCGTCGCTGAAGCGGTAGCGATCAAAGCGTAAGAGGATGTAGGACGCATTAGATGATGGAACTTGTTGTGTATTTTCTGTATATCGCCAGAGTCGAAGGTCAAATTTAAAGTGGGTTCTGATTTTCGTGTGGTGTTGGTATTGATGTTGAAATGTCGAACGTTACATTGAAACTTGAAGCTTGAAGTCTGGAACCTGAAAAATACGTAAATTGTTGAGGGCGGCAATCTCGGCCCGGACCACGTTATATTGAGATTTTTTTTTCGTCTTCACGTTGTTCCCGACCACCATGCCTCCATGAAGGGTAGCTCGTACAAGTGAGTACATTGATTTCATTTTATGCTAATGATGGGCCCCCGGGCTAGTCGAAATAGCATGTTAGACTACCAATGCACTATATGCGCTGTGGATACTTTTCCTTGACTCTGAAGTCAATTCTTACGACCCTTGTCTTCATGTGCTGATTCTGCGTTTCATAGGTCCCTCTCCGAGTTCTGAAAGCACATTAAATTACACGTAATATATGTCTAGCAATCATGACTAAGATACAAATGGTCAAAGCAAGCAGCCCAATATCGGTATCAATGAACGAGTCCATTTACGTCGGTAGTTTGAACTTTTTATTCGCATAGCCGCCCGCAAACCTTCCCATGCCTAGCCTCCGTTTGACCGCAGGTTGTGGAGGCCCCATAGGTGACTGAGTCGGCTCTTTATGCTTGACACTCGCATGAGGCGTCGGTGGGTCAACTACGGTTACACTCGGCTCTCTCTTGATTGCGGTCCTAGCCGTTGTTCCCTCAACTTTCACTACATCCGTTTTGGCTATCTCCCGCTTGACTATTGTCCTTCGATTGACTCTGTTCGGAGCAAGTTCGGTGAGATCTATAATCATAGGCTCTGGCTTGATAGTTTCTTGTGCCCTCGAAGGTCGAGGAGGTGAAGATAAAGTCAGGTCAAGCACGTCCGGATCCAGCTTGGTTTTGTAGGGTACCGGATACGACCGAGGTGTATGCTGCGATGTCTGAACTTGACCCGACTCCACATCTCGAGAGCTTGAAGGTACAGGACGCGTCTCATCTGCGTGTGACCTCACCACCTTCATATCACGAGGAGCGACATATGGTTCTATATCGAAGTTTGAATTCGACAGTGGCTTCTGACGGTGAGGAAAGGTTGCAGACATGATGTCTGGGTCCGGTTTAATTCTAGGCTTGACATCGGGACCAACGGCAGTACTTGAAGGGGGCGGCTTTATGATTGGTTTGATATCCGGTTTGATGTCGATCTGGCTGACTGGTATGAATTTCGCCTCTATCTCGCGGGGCGTAGGGTCGAAAGGCTGGCGCATAGCCGTGATTAATGCCGCTTCCCCATCGAAGTCATGTCCAAAAGGCTGTCGGTTTCTGGCTGACTCGTAACTGAACATTATGGATTAGGTTCATGTAATTTGATCGTTCATGAAAAGCTCACAAGTTTTCGACTCTCATCCTGACTTCCTCTTCCGGCGGCTCTTGTCTTCCAAGGACTTGGCACAGGGTCACTCGTTCTTGCTCTGGGAAAGTACAGAGGTCGTTCAGAGTGAGAATGGTCTAAAAGTATAATTATCAAGCGCCAATTCCCTTGAAATTTTTGAGGCAGACCTGGTCTCCTTTTATGACATGCTCGACGAAATAAGAGAGACTTCTCTTCATAAGATTTCCGGCGATCTTCCGCTTGACGACATTGAGAAGGTAAAGTAGTCCTTTAGCTCTTGTACATGCGACGTAAAGAAGTCGCCTAAACGCCATTCAGAGATGTTTGGTTCAAGGGAGGCCAGAACGAACCTTTCCTCGTCAATATCTTCTGATCGATGGAAAGGAAATGTGCCCTCCTCGGCTAAGGGGTACATGAGGGAATATTTCGAAGACAAATAGCGAGACTTACTAGCCGGAACGATCACAACGGGCCATTCCAAGCCCTTCGCGGCATGACAGGTTGATATGGATACTTTCTAAAGAACATAGTCAACAGTCGGTCAACGAACGCGAAGGCAGAAGCGAACATTAAGATTGTCCTCCTCGTTTTGTTCATCACCTTCTGATGAGAGCATGGATGCTTGGAGAAATAGCCGAAGAGGAGTATCCCTGGTGAAAAGGTACTCAGTATTGGTGCACAGAATACGCCAGGCATACGCACTCGTCTTCGTCGCCAGGAGGTAGGTGGACATCAGTGAGCATGGAGCCCTGAACATCACTTGCAAATGTAATCAATTCTTGGACGTTTTCCCATCGAGTTTCCCACTCTTGTTGCGTCTTCTGAAGGTGCTCTTGGTAGGATATGAACTTTGTTAGCCTGCGAATTAATGCTGCGGGAAGAACTCCCTTATAAATCGGCTTCAGTACGGAACGCATGATACAGAGATTAGACCGTACTTTGTTGGCATCGTCTCGTAAAGTACGAATTGTGGCTACGAAGGATGAGAGCTTCCGTTTGACTGCCGGTTTGATATCGGGAACTCGGGCATCGCATATTCTTTCAACTAACTCTAAGGGAGTTATGGTCATTTCATCGGCTCTGGCGAAAAGTCCTGCCAGAGTCTGAATTCGTAAATCAATACATCTTAAGAGCGGATGGGTGATATAGAGAACCTTTTCGCCGATGCCTCGACTTGGTACATTCACAGCGCGAGAGAATGCTGGTCCGAAACTGGGGTTGTCGACAAGTTGTAGATATGCCAAGATGTCTTTGATCTATGGAAGAGAGGATTCTCATCACAAACACGTGGGGAGAATGCGTATCATATACTTACCTCTAGACGCTCGAAGAATCTGTGTCCCCCAAGGATTCGGTGAGGAATGCCTTCTTTCTGTAAGGCACTTTCAATAGCCCTAGACAGAGCGTTGAATCTTACTGAATCACTCATAAAATAGTGTTCGTTTTGACTGAGTTGTTTACTCACAAAGGACTGCGAAATCACCCCAGCGGAGGGCTCCTCCCATATGAGCCATCACCCGCTTGATCTCCATGGCAATGAAAGAAGCTTCGTGGTTTTCATTATTACACTGACGAAGAATAGGTCTTATACCATTGGGATGAGACGAGAGAAGGGTCTTCGGGATGCGCTTTTTGTCTGAATGCATGTGTCCGTAAAGCGTCAGCGAAGAACATTTCGGAATATCGTTGACAAACCTTGTGATACAATTGCCAGACTAAGTTTAAGGATAGAGCCAGTTGATCGGTAATTTTGTTCTAAAAAGATCTGCTCCGTGGCAGGAAAGTCTAGCGGAATAAATAAATCAAACAAGATGGCAATGAGATACGAACATACGTCGTTGCATTTTTTCCAAATTTGCCACTTCGGCCGCTCGCCAGCCATATACTTTCAGAGGTAAACGAAGTTATTGCATTGTAAGACTTTGCTGATGCTCACTGGACTGGTCGGGATCGCCGACGATCGTTACGCAGCGCGCTATACCGATGGCCCGCATAAGTTCATACTGTGTAAGATTCGTGTCTTGGCTGCAGAACATGAGAAAATGAACTATGATGAAAAAATAAACGTCAATCACGCACAATTCATCGACAAGAACATGTTTACACCAGCTTACGGCCTTTCTGTGTCCAGAGAAAAGCCTCAAGCCAACAATGAGCAAGTCGTCGAAATCTAAGCTGTTGTTCTTCTTCAGTGTCTCCTGATATCCACCGTAAAGCTCTGCTATGAGACGGTCGAGGATGAGGACAGTGTTATGTTCATTAGGATGGACAGGTGGCGTCATGATGAGAACGTCGTCAGCAGAAAGCCCTCTGGCTTTGAACTTTGATATCTTCGATTGTAAATTTCCTGGTTGAATTTCGATGTCCTTGGAAAGCATGTAGTCTTTGTGTTCCTTCAATAGACCTGATATGATTTTCTTCCTGCATAAAGATCTAAGAGACATGTCAAAAAGTAAGAAAAGCAGCAGACCCACCCCTCCTCTGAATCGCACACGGTAAAATTTCCTTTAATTCCAACACGGAGAGCATGTTTTCGCAGATATAAGGCACACAATGCATGAAACGTTCCCATTCGAACTTGGGACGTTCTTTCCTTGCCAATGAGTTTGGTGAGTCTTTCACGCATTTCGTTTGCGGCTTTCTTGGTAAAGCTGCTAGGTAATCAAAAGCAAGTAGAGGCGTAAAGGCTGATCATACGTTACTGCGCATATTGATGACGGTGGCAGCATGTGGTGTATTATGAGATGGGCGATTCGCGACGTCAACACCTAGGAGCGTATTAGAGCGTCCTCAAGAGCAGTTACGCAGAATATCACCTTAGTTTTCCCACTTCCTGGTCCAGCCAATATCTGGAGAGGAATACTTGGGTCGTGTTGAACAGCTTGGATATCCAGCTTGAAATTAATTTGGACCTTTCCGTGAGGCTGTTATCTTACCTTGGAGCTGGGCCGGATTTAATGATTGCAGGTAGCTGTCCATCTGTGCAGACCCCAGACCTGGAGATGCCATCACGCTAGTGGGGAAGAAGACGCGACAAAATAATTCAAATTCAACATGCGTGGGTCGCGTCAGAATATCACGTGAGTGTCAAAATTTTGCTTTACTTATTTTCATTAGATAAATCTTATCAGATTAGAATTATCTGATACGCAGCGCCCCACACACGTGCCCGCTCTTCCCTACATTGATGTTCTGATTCAGTCCTTGACTGTCCTTTCAATCGTCTCCCATGTCATCTTTTCGTCTCGTTGCGGCATACTCCACCGTTTTGGCCTTTGTCATCTATATCCTCATTGAAGGCATTCATAGCGAGGCCAACATTGGAGAGCTATCCCTAACGAGTTCGAAAAACAGTGAGCACCGTATTTTGTTTCACGTCGGTCATAGCACTAAGCTCATTGGTAAAGAATTCCCGGATTTCAGCCTTTACCGGCAGTTGGCTACGATTGATGAACATGATTTCCCAATAGGTACGAAGCACTCAATATCACTGAGCGTCGTTAACATTGCCGCAGATGATTCAAATCGTCGCGTCATTATCGTTGGCGATATACATGGCATGTATGATAATTTACAGTACGTTCTTTGCCTTTATGACGAACGGCGCTAACCCCCTTGTAGAGCTCTCCTTCGCGAGTTATCCTATAAACCGTCTTCGGATGTCCTCATAAGTATTGGCGACATCGTCGCCAAGGGGCCGCATACTGGCTCCTCCAAAGTCTTGTCTTATATGGCGACTAACAATATCACTGCCGTTCGTGGAAACCATGACCAAAAGGTCATTGAATGGCGTGCTTGGCTAAACTGGTTACACTCTCTTTCCGGAGGGAGCCAGTTCCTCCAAGAGACCCGAGATAAATGGAAGAAGGCCCAACACCATGGAGACATAGACATCGAAGATTGGGTAGAAGAACAGACGAGACTCGACAAGGCTAACAGCCGCTGGTGGAAGAAAATCCCTGATGGTTGGACTCTTTTTGGTGACCACTTTGAGATTGCTCATTCGATGAGCGACACGGAGTTTGAGTACATGGTTTCTCGGCCGCTCAAACTCCATGCACCTTCCGCACATGCATACCTTGCTCATGCTGGCATCCTCGCGTCCGATCCGCACTATAAACCTTCGCACAAGAAGCAGCCCTTGGCGCGGGTGCCTGTCATACCACCGGGCGCCAAGAGTTCCTATACACTTCCTGCCCTTAGGCGTCTACAAGAACTTGCCGTTCTTACGAAGATTCCTCAGAACCTAGATCCATGGGTAACACTCAATATTCGAGGAATTCTCAATAATAAGGAAGTCACCAGGTAAGTATGTATCCGCGGGTACCTCATACATCTAACGTTTGGTACTACAGAGCTAAAGATGGGACACCTTGGTCTGAGATATACAACAAGGACGTAGACATGTGCGAAGGATTCGAGCAGAGCATCCTTACCGCAAAGAATAGCGGGGCTTTGCCCTGTCACCCGGCAACAGTCATTTATGGACATGCTGCCTCACGGGGACTAGATGTCAAGCGATGGACAATCGGTATAGACTCGGGCTGCGTGAGTATCTCGCTTCAGCCCCTGCTATTAGCCATTTACATTCATATAGGTTTACGGGAAGCGACTGACGGCGTTGGTTCTCGGCGGTAGAAATAGCCGTATCGACTTTATCGATGATGACAAACTAGTGAGAGACATTGACGAGGACGACGATGACGACGAAGATGATTCAGATGATGATAGTCAGATCGCGTCCCGCTCCGTCATTCCCTTTGGCGATCGTGGGAGAGCTGAGATCGTCAGTGTCTCGTGCAACTAATCGAAACCGCAATATTTTACCGCTACCAGTGCAGCAACTGTTCTTACTATTGCTATTACTTTATTCTCTACGCATTTTGTTGCATTTGTAGTCATTATCACACTTAGTTATTATGTACATTCTAACGTACACTGCCTACACCAACACATTCACAATACTGGGTTTTTGCATAACATACGATACTCATAACGGGTCATTCAATAGATATTACTACACGCAGTTCGAAACATATCTTAGCATAGGAACATAAGGTTGGTGTCCATAGGATGTGAGCTCGATAACTACATATATGTGAAGTTGATTAGGCATTTGTGAATAGCCAAGTGTTGATCGTACCCACCTGAGGCTTCTGGCTGTATTTCCTCCGAAGAATGTCACGAAGATTATTGAGAAGTTGTTGATAACTTTGTTGAGGATTTTGGCCTGAGCACGTATGTGAATCAATCCTGCACCGAAACACCGAGTATAACTCACTTAGCGCCCTCATGAAAGCCTGTCATTCGAGGCATGTAAGAATGTGTGCAAACTTCAAGCGCAAAGACAAACTTACATAGCTCATTGCACCTGTGGCATTCCCGGCTTCCTGTGTGTCTGCACTGGTCTGAGAGTCTTTGCAACCACTCCACGAAATCTGCATACTGTTGAGGGCATAGTAACACCACGGAGGACGAGGACACTTACCACATCAGCAGGACTGGTTCTTGTGGCACGTGCATACTTTTCTGCTTTCTGACCGCTGCCTGTTGCTGTTTTGACAAGACCCATGGCAGACTTGAAGACGCCTCCCATGTCACCGCGCGCGTAAGAGCCCACGGCAGACATAAGGCCTTGACCAGCTTCAGCGGCTATGTTTGGCTCTTTGACCTTACCTTCTGTCGAGTACTACGAAAATAGGATCAGTCAATCTGCGAGTATACAACAGTGATGAAACGCACGATATAAGGAAGATCTAAGTGGTGTGAATATATGAATTCAAACGTAAGGGAATGAGAGAAAGACCGAATTACCAAGTGCCGACCCTGAATGACAAGACTGGTGCAAAAAAGGTCAGTAAGAGTCGCAATCTGTCTGAAGTTATGAAGCACTCACATCGAAAATAGCAGTAAGGCGGCATCCGGCCGGCAGTGGTTTAACCATGATTTGGTGCATCAGCTGTTCATAGGTAAGATTCATTAAATGGCAGTCGGCGGCAACTCACGTCGTCGACGATATGGCCATTTCGTTGATGGTCAACCTGGTAAATTATGAACAACTGCGCTGGCATCAGAGGACAGTGAACCTGCCGGATAGATGACTACAATCACGGAACATGAGTAATATGAAATAGAGCATTGCATATATGCTGCTGACCTTCATCATATCCATCGGCTTCGTCGCCGTCCAAGTCTTTAGTTTGACCCCCGTGACCGGAATCTACACGATATATACATAAAACGGCATTGAAGGTGGAGCCATGGTGACTCACAATGGAAGAAAAGAGAATCGTTAGGCTGTGCCCCGGCAACAAGCCACTGCATCGCGTGCAGCTAAAATGTGACATCAGTCAGAGTGACATCAAATCAGGGCAGGACGAACAATATTATCCCTCGTAGGAACTTGACGAGGGTTGCGAGAGTCATCAGTTAACATAACGATATCCCCTTCCTTATACCCAAATGTCCCTGACCGACCGGGTGAGCAAAAATATTCGAACTTGACCGAGATAGTGCATACTGATCAGAAAGCGCTGGATGTTCTGCGCATCGTTGATACATCCACGGAGCTCCCCGTTCTGTCCAATGTAGTTGATGCCGATCTAGATTACGCCAAGTCAAGAAGGATGTACATCAGATGATATGAATACACTGACACAAAGAGCCTTTTTCTTTCCCGTGCATTGAGAATACTGGAAGTATGGCTGTTGGACAGGAGAACTGGCACTTTGATACTGCGCTCCGTAGTGCTGTTGCTGCGTCGGGGGCCTAGGCGGAGGACCACCTTCCAAATAATCAGTTGTGTGAGTTGACTGTGAGAATGAAGATGCGAACTGGGCGGAGCATAACCACCGTGCTGTTGCTGGTGGTTATGGTGGTACTGCTGCCCCGGGTACGTTCCTCTGTCTACAGGCGGGGGTCCGGGGGATGCAGAGTAGCTGGACGATGAGGTCAGAGAGCTCCCGCCTTAAATATGGCAGGGTTTCTTACGGTTGAGGAGGTGGGCCAGGCGGTGGAGGGCCGCCGTATCTGAAGTTGACAAGCATTGTGACACTGATGTTTCAGTCAAGACAGTCACGAATCCGCTTACCCTGTAGCGCCTGGGAACCTATAGAGACGTCAGCCCCTGCATATATTCAGGGAAAAGGACATACCCTAGAGGAGGAGGGCCCGGTGGAGGTCCGTATCTTCATCGTGGAAATGAGCCTGCATGCAACAGATAGACGCAGAACACATACCCATGAGGAGGCGGTCCTGGAGGTGGTCCGTACGATGGAGCATAGCTGGGATTGTATCCGCTTTGTCTGTGGAATACGTCTTTGAGGTCAAACTGGATGAATGAAAAAAGCTCGCGTACGGGCTGGGAAAGCTGAAAGAACCGAATTCATTCAGTATCGATAACGGCGAGAGGCAAAGGAGCCTGCCTGGGAGGGCCTTGGTTATTCCACATTTCTGGGCAAGAAAGTCAAGCAGCAAGAATGGTCGTCGTTTATATAAGGGCGACCGGAGTCAACGGAGATGATTATCGAAACACAGGAGCGCACAGCACATCACGACACCGCCACAGCTCCTGCCAACGCAATATTTCAAATTCACAATCCAAACTTGAACGCTCGTCCTCTTGACATTGCAACCGACGGTTTGGATATAATACACCAATAATGGTGGCTGACGCACGTGTTGCTGATATACCCGGGACTTGCTCTTCAATGGGACTGCTTCGTTCCGAACCTCGCGGTTGCTGTACCCATTCAGCACTAGTCCCCACTTAATGACTTTTCCCGGTCCGTTGCAACAAAATATTCCCACAGATGCAGTCATAATCTTCTTGGGTGGCTCTCTTCTCTCCTCTATCCAACATGGCTGGAGATTCGCCATTGTTTGTCCATCGTCGCAAAACTCTTGTCGGAGCTTCTGGATGGGTGTGTCGCAATTATCTCAAGTTTTTGATAACCAGACTGATTCATATTAAAGGCTGGACTTGTGCGCAATCGCAAAGCATTTTCGATTGCAGTTTTTGCTTCTCAGGGAGGACTGTGAGATCATACCCGTCACCTCACCCTTCTCCCCTTTGACCTCTCAAAATAGGCTCTACGGTTCGTAGACTCTGCAGTTCAATATAATACAGCTCACAAATGAGCTCTGGTCTTAGGATACAACCAAGTGTTACTAAGCCTTATCGTTCAATGAAGGCTCAGCTGATATTCTTCAGGGTGTCTTTTCAGGCGTACTTGGGTAAGCTCTGCTTCTGGTTGATATGGACGAATTCAATTCAACTGTGACATTCAGAATGTACACCTTCGATCAGAGGTGCATCAGCTGACCCTTTCGTCAATATGAGTACCTAATTTTGTTCCAGGATGCATTCTGCCGTGTCTGATCCAGGAAAGAAAGGTTGGTTGGTCGCTATCCTCGAACTGGGAGCTTGGTTTGGTGTTCTGGTGTCAGGTAGGTGAAAAGAAACGCCTCTTCCATCTAATCGATGATTTTCTAGGTTATTTGGCCGATAAGTTATCCCGCAAGTTCACCATTTTCCTGGGTGAATATTTCGTTTTGCCCCAAGATTTCCCAGTATTTATAGTTCTACGTTTATAGCCGCTGTCGTTTTTTCTGTGGGGGTAATCGTTCAGACGGCTGCTAAAGAACCCTCCTCTATTTACGGTGGTAGGTTTGTAGCCGGTCTCGGCCTTGGTTCTTCCAGTATGGCGGTTCCACTCTACAATGCTGAGGTAAATATATTCTCAAGCTGTCATGCATTGCAAAGCTTGATGTCAAAGTAGCTCGCACCTCCAGAGGTAAGGGGTAGCTTGGTAGCACTTCAACAGCTAGCTATCATGTTCGGAGTCATGATCTCCCTCTGGATTGACTATGGGACAAATTACATTAGCGGCACCGGTCAAGGACAGAGTGAAGCGGCATGGCGAATTCCACTTGCGCTTCAACTAGTACCTGCGATTATGCTCGGATGTGGAATCGTTTTCATGCCATTCTCACCTAGATGGCTGGTCAATCAAGGACGAGACGACGAAGCCCTTACGGTGCTCAGCAATCTTCGGGTACTTCCAAAGGACCATGATCTCGTGCGCACCGAGTTCCTGTGAGTGCATTACGAATATATCGCTACCGTACTGAAACATTTGGTCCGTTATAGCGAAATCAAAGCGCAATACCTGTTTGAGAAAGAGATCTCCGAAGCAAAGTTCCCTCAGTATCAAGATCCATCATTTATATCCCAATTCCAGCTAGGATTGCACAGTTATTTGAGCCTGATTCTTGATCGAAGTGGGTTCTATTATTCATGTCCGAATACTAATTCTAAGCCATCACAAGATTTACTTTGGCGTGTCACTGTCGGCTCACTGTAAGCGATGCTATCAATGGTCATCAACCCTTTCACGACACGACATTGCTCTAGAACCATGTTCTTTCAACAATGGACCGGCGTTAACGCTATTTTGTATTACGCACCTAGCGTCTTCAAATCCTTAGGTTTAACCGGGAATACGCTATCTCTTCTCGCAACAGGTGTTGTTGGAATCATGTAAGACACGCAGCTGCGATCGTTTCACTCCCGCTGACGTCGGCTCTAACGCAGCACGTTTTTGGGGACGATTCCAGCTGTCTTGTTCACCGATCAATTGGGACGCAAGCCCATTCTCATCTCCGGGGCTTTTCTCATGGCTACGTGAGTTTGGTGCTTTATCGTGCGAGATAAATTGCAGGGTAAATCTATCATACTATGATCTAGATGCCACATTGTCATCGCCATTTTGACCAGTATATTCCACAATAGCTGGCAGAGGTGCGGGATTGTACATGGCCCACTCATACTTGTCTATTCACTGTTTCTTGTTTAGCCATATAGGTGGACATATTTGAAAAGTTGACTCAATTCTGGACATTCATTACGATTTCAGCCGCTGGATGGGTAGCTTGCGCCTTCGTTTGGATTTTTGCCTTATGTATGTCTGTCATGATCCAACTCATTTCAACCTTTACGCTTAATGACTTGGCAGGCTTCAGTTACAGCTGGGGTCCTTGTAGTTGGATCATCATCACCGAAATATTCCCTCTGAGTGTTCGGAGCAAAGGCCTGTCCATTGCTGTCTCTGCGAATTGGGTATGGCCTGTGTCCTTGTTCATTACTGTGATTTTCCTGATGAAAATGTTCCTTAGATGAATCACTTTATAAGTAGAGAATGAGCACAATTGTTGACCAATTTCTTCATACTTATATAATATTACTAGTCGGTCAGGTAACACCATCGATGCTTCAACACCTAGGATACGGGACTTTCATCTTCTTCGGAGTAGGTCTCAATAATTCAAGGTGAAAAGACGATTCTGAATCACATTCCAGATCTTCTCGTTCTTAGGAGGCTGCTTCATTATGTTCCTGGTACGCTCTGCTTCCTTTCTGTAAGACCCTATGCCACTGAAAGCGTCAACTCAGGTTCCAGAAACAAATGGAGTAAGCTTGGAAGAAATGGATATGATGTTCGGTAATAGCACCAACTTGGCCTCGGAGGATCTCCGCCGTATCGAAGACATCTATAGGCGCCTTGGCTTAATGGCTGCAAACATTCAAGTTAACGAGAAGAATGATAAGGAGATTGGCAAGGTGTCTTATGACGAGAACGCAGGAAAGAACTAAGCGGTACTTACGACAGAATTGTTAAATCGTTTTACGTTGTATGATCAAGAACTACCATTTATTCATTCATGTGCCTTAATTCACGCTCATAACCTCCAGCCGGTCTTGACTTGCAAGTACGTGCCGATCTTTCGACGTCGACGTGAAGCAATGTGCCTGGCAGAAGAAACTGGGGTTATCGGACATCGCTTACTGCAGGGTCATAGGCAAGGCGCAAGTTGATTATTTTCCACAAGGAAACGTGTACTCGATCTTTGGACATAGTGATCTCAAAAGTGATCATTGAGCGCATACAGGCGCGGTTTCGGTGTATTTACCGAAGGCTCAATAGCCCGGCCCTTCTTTGATTACATCGGGTTAATACATCAAGTCATTTCTTGATCGTGGATGAAAAATTCCCTAATATGTGCCAGCCACCTACGCGATGTTAAACGCCTTGAACCATGCATATATAGTACGTACAGAATAGGCGCGTATTTCTTCGGTTTGCTTCTGGCCAGGTTCCGGGAACATATTTGAAGCCTGCACCCGAGCTACCTGTTTATGAAAAGAAACCGCTTTTACGCGGACGAACGGCGGCGCAGAACCTGGTAGAACCCATGAGCCTCGTGTAATGGCAATGTAACCAAAATACACTCCCGGTCACCCAGCACAGATAGAATGGAGTATCGCTGTTGAGGTTCTGACCATCCGTTGTCGTGCATACTCTCGAGTGGTGCAGCTGGACCCTGTATTTCAAGCCTGACGTCGACATAAATGAATAACGAAACCCGCCACGCATAGTTACATCGAGGCATCATAACATCACCCCCGTTAATGACTAGACTGTTAGGACGGCTGCGGCGGACTGGACATGCACCTGGTATGCGAGTGGCGATTAGGAGTTACCGGTAGATCGTAAGAAAACCTTGAAGATACCCGACTGGGAGATATATTCAATCCAGGCCTTCGATTATGTTTTCAACGAAAAACAGAACACTGTGATGCGCTGTAAAGGCGTAAACGACAGACATAGGAACAGGTAGAATAACATACCTTGTATACCGTAAAAAGCGTAATGAATTGTCAACTTTTGAATGGCACAAAACATTGTCTTGTAATACCAAATTCCATGGTTTATTCGGCTTGGTAAAATCCCTTCGTATGCCTGCCTAGGCCGCCGCGACGTTCAAGCGTGGACAACTTGTAGCAGCTATTATAGGCCTCACTAAATCCAGACAAAGCAGCCTTCGGCTGTTGGCATTTGATATCTTCCCAGCCCCATTCATCACCTGATTTAGCACTTGAACTTCTTTGGATGGCTGGAGTTGCTGGAGCTGAAAACGCACTGAAGAACCTTTCTTGTTCAGGTATGGAGCAATCCACGCGTGGTTATCGTGAGGCATTTCAATGGCAATTTCACTTCGATAATGTATTCCAGAAAGAGGATGAGGAGCACGAAATTTGGCTTCTTTCGGTTGCGGATGGAACTTCCCGCGTCGGTCAGGTATCTGCGAGGCTAAAACTTTATTTAAAGCACCAATGTCAGGTCCGGGATGGCATGGTTGGTGAGAAAATACAGACCCGTGTCGCTGAAAGGGCCTGGTGAGAAGTGCATTGCTCGTGGTCCCTTTCCCTTCCGAAGTACCTGGGCCTCATCGTCACCATCATTTATGGGTTCCGGTGGATCGTCGATTGCTCATATTTACTTTGCTGAAGACAAATTACAATGCCGTACTAGCCCTGCATAGGGTACTTCCGTCCAGTGATATTGTGAATAGATAGGGAATGCGCTCCGCTCACCGGTCTCTGTGAAACTGGGCTGAGAAAGTACAAGAATACCATGAATAGCGGACTATATCGGACCAATATCCGATATATTAGGTTTGCCTGGCAGGCAGTAGGCGTCTTGTATCGAAGGGGTTCACTTGAAACAAGCACGCATTAGCTGCTCGCCGCACTCACCGCACTCGGACACAAAATCCGCCTTCTGTATTTATCTGCTAGAAAAGATAAGATCTGCAACGAATTCTATGAGCGAAACCTCGGAGAAAGGTGAAAAATCCCGAAAGAAGTGGATGTGCTGACATAAGCGACAATCATTCCTTCGGCATCATGTTTCCTTTTTGGTCCATCCGCCACTGATTTCATGGCATTGCATTCCCCTGCACTTGCCTCGCTGCTAACACGAGGCACCCGGGTACATTTGGCTCCTCTGGACGCTATTTAAGCCTGCATAGCGACCCGTTGGTGACTGTCTCTGTCGTATTGACAGGCATATCACCATTACTTCCCCGACCAACCGTCGCCAGCACACGGCATACTCGAGGTGCACGTAACACGCGTTCTGTTCCGGACTTGGCAAGAAGTCCATCAGGTGTCTATAAATCATTAATATTCATCTCGGACCGTTCTGTCTTTCCCTTGCCTCGGAAGGTCGAGCAGCCAGCACATCCTGTCCTTTCTTATGTCGGACTATCGCCAGAGTCGTAGAGGAGGAAGCGGTCGTGCTGACGACTTCTCTCCAGCGGATTCACCGACTTGCGTCACCGTCCCCCCATCACCCGCTGATCGTCTCAATGCGCCGCGTTACAATTACTACGCCCATTCGTCTGGGACATCACACTCCTTGTCCCAATCACAATCGCAGCAACAATCCGAAGCGAACGTTATGCGGGGGGAGTTCTCGTTCTCAGATGATTCCTCGGTGCCTTTAGTGGAAGATCAGGGTTTGGACGAGCTGTGGGGGTCGTTGAGACAGAAGAAAGAGACGCAGATGGCGAAGGACAAGTCTAAAGTCAAGTCCCTGGAGGAAGTCGCATTCTCCCAGCAAAGTGCCGAAATACCCCGGCCTCCAATGCAAAAGTCGGTAAAGAGGACCAAATCTTTGTACGTCGCCTCTCACTCGTCGCCTTGTCGTTGCTAACTTCTGTAACCAATTTAGAACTTCCTTTCGCGAGTCGAGCGACGGGAAAATACTCATCGCATTCTTCGACATGCGGGATGTTGCCAAGGAGAACATAAATGTTACTTTCCAGAGCCATCGCCTCATGGTATCGTGGTTCTCTGTCACTGTCAGCGAAACGGAAGACGAAGAAGGCCGCGTTGTGATAGAAAAGGTGGAGAAGAATTATCAAAGAACGTTGCCCTTGCCCGAGGGTACAAAGGTTCGTTCTTGCAAGCTTTATTTAATGTCTTCTGATTGACCCTCTTAGTTCGAAGAGATTAGAGGCACGATGAACGGACGACATTTAGTCTTACGTCTGCCCAATAGCCGCGCCTTCAAGGTTCAGAATGTAACTGAATCGACGGCTGAATTTTAAGTTATTTCGTAGCACTGTCATGCCCCTTGTGCTGCGGGATTCCACATGTCAGCCTTACCTAGGCACCAGGCCAGCGAGAAGTCTGGGAGCAGGTTGCAACCGAGCGACTTGACCGGCGGGTCGATGGGCCACATTGATAGTGGATGGACGTATAAATGGGGCGTGTTATTGTCACCTGGGGTGCGAAGTTAAGTAATATAGTGCAAGTGGGTACATTTTATTTAACTGTTAAAGAGGAGGTAGGAGTAATTTCACGAGCTGGTACGCGTTCAATTACTTTGTGAATACATAGCAAATACTTTAACTGAAACGTACATTGATATCCACGTCATGTGATTTATATGCCTGCCCTAAAGTGCCCGGTATATATAACCCCCAGGGAGTATGCTATCCTCTTGTTCGACCAAAATGATCGCTCCCTTCGGTAAGTTGGTTTTTTTCCTTCCTTGTACCTTCCATTCCTTACATCGCACCATAGAGTAAGCACCTAAGCAGAAAGTTGTAGCCCAAGATCCTCTAATTGGCAACACGAAATTGAGCCAGGGGTTTCGGAAGTAGAATTTTGCCCGGGCAAAGGTACACGGACGTGTCTATTGCATGTACGACCCAAGACCTACGCCTTTTACAAGTACTATCTGAGTGGATCAGTTCTATCGTGATGCTGGTATGGCGATGAGGCACGTAACCCCGAACGGGGCCGAAGTCTGACGGCGGTGAGCTATTATCTCGCCTGGTCAAGGACATTATTGAAGTGTGCTTTTAGGATGATAACATCATCCAGCAAGACGACCCTTTCAAATTAATTATCCCAGGCCATCCTTGTAGTGTTGTCTTTCATGTACTTTGTCCCTGTATACTTGTCGATAATTCAGCTGTGAAAGCAGTTTCCGGTGCGATTCAATGCTTGAGAATGCTTCGGAGTTCTAGGCAGAGCGCGTCTGGCGTCATTCGTAGAACCTCATTTAGCCGCGTCGTGGCCTACTCGTATCATATTCTGATCTTCAGCCGACTTGCGAACCTCTGTCTCCTGGCAGGTGTGTCGAACGCGCATGGTTTTCCTTTATGCTGCTTCGGTTCTCAGCTACGAATCGAAGCCAATGGAGCGTGAGTCTTAAAGCGAGAAAACCTGCCATGATGCTAACCATCAGAGACTCTCCCGCGACAGAACTTTACATGAAGTCTTCGCTCGTTCTAAGTTTTTTTTTTACCTTCCGACGACAATACGGCAGGAGCCATGCGTATCTGTATCATTCGCGTCAAGTCACGTAAGTGAAGCTTCTGAACAGAAACACGAGTTCTTACATGCAGACACGGCTGCGGCACCGCGGAGCGGCGCATCATCCTTGTTAATGTGCCTCAAGTGAATGGACTTAGCTGCTCGTGTTCAATATTATGTACTTGCCTCGAGTCCTGCACTATCAGGTCCCCGGAGCCGGCCTCCACCTAGACCTATTCACGGCCGCGTTCGTAGAATCGTTCCAGCTGTGCATCAGCGGAGCCTAGAAATGGAGGTCATAGGCTGAGAATCTTCAAGGAGTATTTCTTGCGAATATTGCTCGCCGTACCAATCTATCGGACCCCAAGTACGAATCTCATCAAGTCAATGTACTTCTCACAACGGCTACTGCCTGCTGTACCTGTGCGCCGTGAGACCGCCACGCTTGAGAACACATTCATTAAGGTTAATGATGCCGTGGCAGAAGACGACACGCGAGGGAGATTGATCCACGTGTTCTCCGCTAATGCTTGCGGTAAAGCAACTTACAGGTTCAATACACTTTGCCATCATCCGTGATATCTGTACGACGAGGAAGCATTGCAGCGGCGGCATCGAACAGCGGCAGCGTGTCGAGGTTGTTCGCGTACTCCAAAGCTTTGTGCTATGCGTAGTACGAAGGTCGTACATATTGTGCTCCTGCTCGTGTTCATAGTTATGGAACATAGCTCTTTACAACGCAGTTATGAGAACTTGGGCTAAGTTATGACAGAGAATAAGGCTTACTTGATGTGCACGGGAGGGTGTTCGTTTTTCCCAAGTCGAAGTATCGTTCCTGCGGAATACAAGACCAAAAAACCTTCCAGTCACGAAAAAAAATTCTTCGCGCGAATAATAGGAGCAGTTATGCAGCCCAGAAAGTACTTGGGCTGCGGGCAACAATAAGACAGATATAGAGGGCATGATCGGGTAGAACAACTCAATAGGCCTGAGAACGCTGTAACGCATGTCAGCTAGATCGCTTTGAACCGTATCGCAAGTTTTAGTTTGATCTGGCGAATCGGAATAGGGCTCGAAGTTTATTGTGTTTATCTACCCATCTGGCTATCCAATGGGTACACGCATATTTTTGGGGGCGGGTTCTTCAAGGCTTAATGCGGCTAGCAACCGTGAAAGTTCGCGATTCGATCGTATGGCTACATGGTCCAGGGATTATCATTGTGTTCGAAGGAGTTGATGCTGTGATCTCGACTGATGTTAGTCAGTTCTACATCCAAAATGTTAGAATTGAAGGCAAAAGATGGTACAGATGTTCAGATCCTATTAACGATCTGAAAGTATTGGCTACTTTAGAATAGAATGAAAATTTGAAAACCTCGTACTTACCTTAGATGCGGGATGGATTGAGGACAGATTTACTTATGACCGTCACTGTACATAGTAAAATAAATGAACGCCGATCGGAGATTTGCGGTAAATATTGCCAATTGGAAATGTCGAGACGCGTCACGGTTGCAGCCTTGTTCCGGCTTTCAATACCTCTTTTTCCTCTTCTTTACTGATGATGGTGGGCATATCAGCATCTGCAGAATTTTCTTTTCTGACGAAGAAATAGTTTGGGTGTCTCAAAAGGAGTATCTTTTTGCAGGCATTCAGGCCGGGGCGAAACGTGACTGTACCACTGGCAGCCCGTCGCTCCAGTAGCACTTCCTCGGCGCACTCTATCGACTCAGACCAGACGGAGAGAACAAAGCCCAAGCCTAAAGCAACGACGCCCCTTCGACGTTCTGCGTCAGCCTCTCTCCCCATTCGTGCTAATCCGACACCAACTCGAAGCGACATCCAAACTGTTTTTACACTGACTACCGCCGAGCGCTACCTACTATCCAAGTTTCGTGCGCATCCTAACCTCATTCATAATGCTCGACCATTTCATGAATCCTGGTGGTTCCCTCGTTGGGGTCCCAAAGACAGAGAAGGTGAGGTCTTTGTGTTCGCTAACGGCAGTTTCGTCTGCTGGGGGCTTGGCGAGCAAGACGCTCGCACGTTCGCATCGGAAGTACTCCATCGTGTGCCAGGCATCGAGATTTCACCCTTGAAGGAGGCTGAAACGGAGGAGTTGGAGTTTGTCACCGATCCAACTGAGTGAGTCTGTGCTGGTCGCTAATATAGGATAACCACCAAAAGTTTTTATAGGACAACCCGGCTACAGGGTGACTTGATCATCCTGGGCCAAACCTCCACTCCTCCAACATCCTCCGACCTTCCGTCGATGGTTTTCCCTAGCGAAACCGTTCTTAGTCGCTATGCCTTTTCACAAGCGTTATCCCGTTCAACTGCACTTTCAGCTTTGGAAGTGTCACTAGACGAGTACCTCTCATCGATGGCCCTGCTTCCGCATTCTCTCGAGAAGACTGGAAAGCCAGGACTAGGGCGGGAGGCATTGATTAAAAAATTGGGCCAGCTCATGAAATTCAGGCAAGGCCTGAATTTGAACCGTGAAAATTTCAGTGATGTACCGGACTTTTACTGGACGGAGCCTGAGCTTGAACGTACGTTGATCACAAGATACACTGGCCGCTTGCGCTGCTGACTTTACTAGACCATTTTAACTCATTAACCGATGCACTTGAGGTCAAGCAAAGAACAGATTCTGTGAATGACAAGATCACGTATGCGGCAGAGCTCCAGTCTGTATTGCGGCAGCTGTTGACTGAGGTACTCACATCTGCTTCCTCCGTAATCAAGCTAACGACAGGTCTAGTCTTCCTCGCACATGCTTGAGTTGGTAATTATTGCGCTCATCGCCGTGGAAGTTGTCATAGTAAGTTTTCGAGTCTTTCCGACTGTTTGTTAAATTAACCGCTTCAGGCGCTCATTCGCGATGGTCCTGAGCTCTGGCAGATGATCAGAGGGACGGGAGACGGCGAGAAGAAAGGTGCCGGAGAGATAAATATTTAGATTGAGGCTGCATAGTAGCCACTAGTTTTGAATATAAAGGAATCTCGACCCCAAGGGTAAATTCGGAACCAACGTTGTCACTCTTAGGATTTGATGACATGCAAAGACCTTCGTTGCATTTATTGTTTCCTACACACAGCTTCTACCACGGATTGGGAGTAAATTCCTCCTTGACTAGTCGTCGTAGCCTGGTGGCACTGGTCGTCGGGGTCGCTGGGGTACTGCAATAGCGTTGAGAACACGGCCAAGGCACAGGAACGGGGACGTACAAGGATAAGATATGGGGACTCTTTCTGCAGGCTTGTAACCAAAGTAATTCTCTCGGATAGAAGGTATGGTGTACACCATAACAGGACCAGCGATCCCCATTACGAGTGAGTAGAAGATGACAGGTCTCTCATGAGCTTCCCGTTGCTGTTTGCACAGTCAGAAAATGTGCACGAAAAGCGGCAAGGAAATAAGCTTGCCAGGTATCGGTATGTTCGTAGAAATGGACCAGCGACGGTGGCCATCGTTGCGACTTGAGATCAAGCTGGAAATGGACGGTTGAATTCGTCACACGGTAAACAAGTACAATCAACATCATCTCTTGCCTTCGCCCAGCATGTCCATGGAGGAAAGCATCAGCTTGGAGGAGACCAACAAGATCCGTATATCTCTTGGTCTCAAGCCTCTGACTGACGACAAGGCTTCAAGCGACGACAAGGAGAAACAGGCGGAAGACAATTATGCGAAACAACGAGAACGTGAAGCCAAGGATCGTGAATCAAAGTAATCGTCCTGCCTTATTTACTACGTTTTTCAAGGCTGACGAGTTTTATTTGCTTACAGGAAGATACAGGATAGAATAGCCAAGTGAGTTTTCTTTCCTTGGACATCAATCTCGTTTCCTATCATCTCTGGCGGTCTTCCTAGAAACATCGCTTCTGTTCTGTAATTGGTTCGCTACATCGATGCTCATACGTGCGCCTTTCCTAGGGTGAGAAATCGACGGGAACTCAATGCTTCCCTCAAAGGCTCGACGCTTGGTGATGCAGATGGCGATACCGATGATACTCTAAAATGGATCAAGAGGAGTAAGAAGAAGGAAAAAGAGCTTGCCAAGAAGCGCCAACAAGAATTAGAGAACTTGGACAAGATGTTTCAAGGAGAAGAATACACTGAACGTGAGCATTCTACGTTGTGGTTCATCTAAACTGCTTACTAGCTCTTTTGTACCACAGGTGACCTTGCCGGTCTCAAAGTTGGCCACGACCTTGATGCCATGGAAGAGGGCGAGGATCGTATACTCACTTTGAAGGATAGCCGAATTCTGGACAACGAGGGTAAGTTTCTTCAACACTTGCTATGCCCTTGCTTCTTCCTAAATAATTCCACAGAGGATGAACTCCAGAATGTTGAACTGGCGGAGGCAGAGGCCACTAAGAAGCGTCATGACCTGAAGATAAAGAAGCGCGATTACACGGGATACGACGACGAGGAATTTGCGGACGGGAAGCAGGGCATGAAGCGCTCTATTCTGTCCAAGTACGACGAAGAACTGGAGGGCTCACATGAAATGGTAAGTAGGATACTCTGGTGTTTCTGCTGAGGTTTATTCCGCCTTCCAGGGTTTCCGTCTAGGAAGTGTGGTTAAGTCAAAGAAGGAAGCGCAACAAGAGGGAAAGCATGCGGCGGCAGCAGCGGTTAACAAAGCCCTCCTGTCCATTGACTATGACAGTAGGTCTCTTGCTTCTTTTTGTTGGAATCGCGTCTTATTGTTGTTATAGAAAACATAGAAACTGGCGACTATCTCAAAGAAGGTGATGTAGGGTTCAAAAAACCCAAGGTGCGTATTATTTTACTCCCGCCTTCTGCTTGGTCCAATCTATCTCCTCTAGACGAAGAAGAAACGGTCTTCACGGCGTGCGCCGTCTGAGACCGAACTCGCTGACGCCAACGAGATGGACGTTGATCAGAAGCCTATAGTTCCTCGACTGCGTGATCTTGACGTAAACTTTGTCGATGATGACGAACTTCAAGCTGCACTGGCACGTTCAAGGAAGACGAAACTCCGGAAAGCCACTAAGCTGTCTCCTGAAGAGTTGGCGAAGAAAAGTATGTCTGCGACATTATGTTACGTGCTTATTTTCTGACATGTGCATTAGTTGCCGCTCAACGGTCAATGGAGGAGGATGAAGACATGGTCGTTGATCGAACGGAGAGCCGGGACGATGCAAATCCTGAAGCGGCCTCCACGGAAGGTCTCACTTTTGACGATACCTCGGAGTTTGTGCGGTCTGTTGGCAATAATCCTATTGTTGTGAAGGAGCCGAAAGAAATCATTCCTGCTCCTGCATCATCAAATCGGCAACAGCGTTCAGTGTCCAGAGATGTATCCATGGCTCCGGGAGATGAAGCTTTGGAGGAGTTGGAAGCTGGGGAAGTGGCTATCAAGGATGAGGAAGAGGACGATTATGATATGGACATGTTGAACGCTATTGAAGATGCCCTGAAAACTACCGAAGCTGAGGGTGCAACCGCAGATGATGGCGTTGGTGGTACTTCATCCGAACAAACCTTCAATTCCGGTATGGCATCTACTCTGAACATACTCCGGCAGCAAGGCATACTTTCTACTCCGAGTGCGGATGTGAAGGAGCGAGAAAGGACGCAGCTTCAAAGAGATCTGTGGCTTGCTGATCAGCGTCGTCGCGTCGCTCAACGGGAGATGGAAAGACTGCAGTCACGTGGTGGTAACCGGGATCAAGCACAGCGAGAGTACGAGAATCGTATTCGGGAACAACAGGAAGCCCGCGAAAACCTGGAGTCATTCAAGAACTACAAACCTGATGTCAACATCGTGTACTATGACGAGTATGGACGTAGCCTCACTCCCAAGGAAGCATGGAAGGCACTGTCCCACAAGTTCCACGGAAAGGGCTCCGGGAAAATGAAGACAGAGAAACGGTTGAAGAAGATTGCAGAAGAACAAAAGAAGGCTGCGATGGTCAGCGGGGACACTCCTTTGAGCATGAACAAAGCCTTTTTGCAGCGGCAAGAGAAGGCAGGTCAGGCTCACTTTGTCCTCTCCGTGGGTAATAGAGGGTGAGTCTGTCGTAAAGGCGTGGTGCAATGATTTCTCATGACATTGTAGTGCTGTCCCGCAAGCTGCTGATTTCATTGAGACGCAGCCTTTATCAAAAGGCAAAACGGAGAAGACCAAGAAGAAGAAGGAGAGCAACAAGAATGCCCAAGCCCAGGCAGCAGATTCCGGTTTCATTACCTTGCCGGCACCTGCTGTGCAGAACCTCGTAAATGGGGGAGCTTCGGGATCCGGCTTTTCTTCGATTGGTAGTACCGGTTCTCCTGCGCCCAAACCAGGTTTCTCCAGGATTGGTTCTGCCGCCGAACCATCCTCAAGGGACGGGACACCTGGGGCCTTTGAGCGTTCGAAGGTTACGTTTGGGTTTGGGACGAAGAGGAAAGCAGATGGTGAAGCACAGGGCTCTCCACCTTCAAAACGTCGGTAACGATGTTCACCTAACCAGGTGATATAAATACTGGCATGATGCCTATCCTTAATGTAAATGTCTATAGTACATGATGCCTCGAGTATCTATCATAATGCTGCAATACTTTTGAGACCCAGGTCTTTGGCGACTGCGCACCGGTCCTTGTCCAACCCTTGAGCGCTTTGAAAAGATTTGATAAGTGATTCTTGACCTTCGTCAATCCTGGAAGACGAATTCACAAATTCGCAGTAGATTCAAGAAAAAATGGGAAGATATACCATTTCACACTGTGCGCATCCCTTTCCAAAATTGTCTTTGCAGTTGCCCACGAAAACCGGACGACCTTCGGGAATCCAAAGATGGGATCCATACAGTTTCGCATCCATTCCTTGGTATTGGGATCTTCAGGATAAGTGTTCAGTTCTTTCATCTGTGCCGGTCGAAAAGAAAAACATACCAGATGGATATCCGGAACCCATTTCCGCCGTAGGCGGCTTGTAGTTAACTTCTTCAAAAGTCCATGTCTCAATACAAGCATCTCTAGTGACCTTGGCACCAACGCTAGCAGCGCCAACTATCTTGTACTTGAAATCAGCTTTTGTTTCTACTACGAAGCGTATTCCAGTAAATTGTTTCGAGAGGTAGTCTTGATAGTCCTTAGTGTTACCCAGAGCGTCGACGTAAACCTATCGAAGAGGTAAGTAAACAGTGGAACAGCACAGAGTCTACCAACCTCCGCGAGTTGGATTCCTGAGTCGATCACTTCCCGTATAAGAAGAATCGTGGCATCTCTCGATTGCTGATTCAGATTTATTGGGGGTCGCTTCAGCATGCCACTAGAAATATCTTGGGGGCTGAAAATGTCAAGGGTAGGATAGATATGTCGACTCAGGAGAAAATAATACGAACCTGATAACCCTCACAGACCAACCCAGATTGGCTGGATCCGAGGTGAGAGTGTTGAGTAAAGAGGATCTGATCTCGGGTGTTAAAGTTTTGGAATCTGATTTAACATAATAAGTTCCCGGAGGAAGATGCCAATTACGCAGTATCCCTTACCTGCGAAGCCCATGGTTTCCAATGTATCCTGGTATGAAACTGGACAGTATGCTACTCCATACACTAGAGGGCCCAGGACAGGACCTCTGCCTGCTTCATCTACACCGAGAATGTAGGGTCCTGCTGCAGCAGGCGTCGGTGAATGGTAGGTATAGGATCGAATTAGAGGAACAGAGGGCCCTAGGACAGAGGGTATCAATTCGGACATGGTGGTAGGTTGTTACGCGTTGTTGACGCGATGCTTACAGTTGTTTGAACCTTTAATTCCAAACACAGGTAACTTGCGTAGACAGCGGGATTCGGACCGGGCCGGTGCTCTCTTCCACTGACTGCCACGATCTCACGAATCTGTTTGCTGTATCTCAGGATTTTGCTGCTGTTTTTCGTTTATTTATCATGTATTCTAATGACCGCCACTCTCGACCCCATGTATCCATTCCTCCAGGCTCCCAGCAGTCAATGATTCCGGCATCTCCTTTTTCACCTTATGCGTTCGAACTTACTACGCCGGCGGCAGAGCAGCAGCAACATATGTCGAATCCATGGGACAACTTCGACCAGCTACACGTTCCGGGCGCCTTCGAACCGCGTCCTCATTCTATGCTTCGCTCCCGATCCTCTAGCCCTGGTCGCGCGAGCACAGTTTCTGAGGCTTGGGAACCTCCTATTGCTTTCCCGGAACCTCAGCTATATCGTTCATCTTCTCAGAGAACTACGCTTTCTCCCGGAAATGCATCCATACTCTCGCATCGACATAGTAGAAGTGCTTTGGCCGGTGATGGTCCGCCGCTGCGACGAGAGGAATCACGTCTATCTTTGGCTTCATCTTATGATCAGCCAGATGATAGTGATCATTACGAAACCGCATCTGCTGGTGTACGTGTATATTCCTGTAAACAATGTTTTCCTCCTAAGTATGGTTGCAGTCCCACGGTGACACTGATAGCGCGACTCAACAACTTTCTAATTTGTCGTACGTGTCCTCTAACGTCAGATGAGCGCTATACTTAAACTTCAGGAGCAGATTGGACTCGGAGGAAGGACTGCGGAAGTTTCAAGCTGGGGAATTACCCGAAATTGACCAAGAATGGTATAAGTTAGTCCCTCCAGAAGCCCGAGATGCTCTCGGAAAGAAAGAGACACAAAGACAGTCCGTGCTATTCGAAGTGTTCAAGTCGGAACGTGATTATGTCTCTGACTTGGAGGCTGTACAAGATGTGAGAAGCACATAACTTTACACTATGCCTAATTAATGAGGCTGTTCCAGGTTTTCATCACCCCCTTGAGGAATGCTTCTCAGCCTATCATTGCCGAAAGCATCTTACCCAGATTCATTGCCGAAGTTTTCGGGAACTTGAATCAGATTCTTACCCATCACCAGCGGCTTTTGGCCGCTCTTTTTGCTCGCCAGCGCGAGCAACATCCATTCGTTCTTAGTATCGCCGACATCATTCTAGAGACCGCTCTGAACCCTAGCTTCAGGTCCGCGTACGAAATCTACATAAAGCATTACCCTATAGCAGAGTCTCGTCATCGACAAGAACTAAAGCGAAACCCCTCTTACCAGGCTTTCGTCCAATCTGTATCTACCGACCTGAGAATTCGGAAGCGTGATTTGGTCACTTTCCTTTCTCGCTCCGTAACGAGGCTGCCCCGTCTCAGCTTGCTCCTTGAACAGATACTGAAATTAACGGACAAGGATTCCGGACATCCAGACTTGGAAAGTCTCCCGATTAGTCTAGGGATCTTCAGCGATTTCATCAAGAGCACTCAGCCTGGAATAGAAGCTGCAGAAAGTAAGGTTAAGTTTTGGTCTTTATGCGAGAGTTTGCAGTTCCAGAAGGGCGAAACGATCGTAAGGGTGTCGCATCTGGTTATTTCTCTGCGCTTAAAGTCTTTTATAGGACATGGATCTGTATGATGATAGTCGTACTTTGGTGTACTCTGGACCTGTCGCACGAAGAACCCGTTCATCAACATCCGGATCTTGGACCGACCTTACTGTCGCTCTACTAGACAATTACTGTAAGATCACACTTCACCCTAGTTGATCTCTTATTAAAAGATGTAGTTCTTTTGACCCGCGAAGAGACGAGGCCAAACGCTGTCGTCAAACGATATCTCATCTCCCGTGTACGCGATCTACCCCCAGCATCTCAGATGACCACTAAACCTAGCACAGCCGCTCCCTCTGTCTTTCTTACGTTTGGGTTCATTCTCCGATCCACCTGAATATCGCAAGGAATACGATAAGGACGGTAGTGTTTTGGGTTTGCGATATCACAACGTTCCCATATATCCCTTTACCATATACCACGCCTCAAGTAGAGCAAATCGCCGATATACTCTCTACGTCTTGAGTGATTCGATACGTAAAAAGTGGTATAACTATCTTGTTGATGCCATCGGTGTCAACAAGGTCAGACAGGATGGAAACATGGTATACTCTTACCATATCTTTATGTATATCATTCACTTATAAAAAATATCCTAGTATTTCGATGTGCAAACACTTTCCGACTCTTTTTTCCGTGTCGTGGGACCTAATTACAAGCGGGGCGGACGTTTGACTGGTAAAATTACCAGTGCAGTACCATTCGGTGGGTCGCTACAAGTTTCATTGTATGATTAGGTCTCATCCAGATTTTTAGTAAGTGGAGGGCGTAACTTTCTGGCAGTTGGTTGTACATCAGGCATATATGTCTCATTGCGTGGGAAAGACGGTCAGTAGTATCCTCCTGTGCGTATCTTAACACTTACAATCGCTTCTTATCTCAGAGTTTCGGAAGGTTCTGGATCATCCTAATCCAACTTCAATAGCTGCTGTCCAGACAATTGAAAAGAAGACCTTCAACAGACTTCTTGTACATCACGACTCAGTCCTAACGTCGTATTCCCTCGACCTCGTTGCACGAGTAGCTCTTGGTCAAGCTCAGCAGAAAACTCTAGAAGCATCGCTAGAAAAAATAGCAGGCCATGACACGAATGTTCTTTTCTTTCGGCAAGTGCTCATCGGCTCACGAGTCTTGAGTAAGCAGTTCAGTATCTTGTTCATTAAGTGACTCACACCCTGCCAGTTATCTATGCCTCGAAGAAGCTTTTGCAAGTGTCACTCAGCCTCCAAGTACTTGAGGCTGTGGATGTCTCCGAGACGCCTATGTCTCCAAGACGTAGTTCGTCGACAACCGGAAGATCTTTTCGTCCTTTTGGTGATGTTCGTGTGTTGCCTGCATTCGTATAAGTTTTTAACAATCTTCCAGGCTGGGTATGTTCCCAAAGACGCATATGAGATTACACCCTTGGTCAAGACGATTGGAATATGCACTGAGGATGGGATAGTTATCTTAGATCCAACTAAGTGTGTCACTTCTATTCGTCTCGTTGAGTAGCTTTGTTGATTTCATGACCAGCTTGGCGCGATCTACAGTGACAGTCGTCCCTAATTTGAGTGACACAGCAAACAGTCCCGCTATGGCGACACTAAAATCGCGACTAGAGGATGCTAAACCTCTGGGGCTTGTTCGGTGTGACTCGAGCGAGCTTCTGGTCGTCTATGATAGTTGGTGTTCATTTCAATCGAGCGGTCTTTGTCTTGACTCTTTCCCAAGCTGTTGGCTGCTATATCACAAAACATGGTCAGCCCAGTCGTAACTGTAAATATGTGAAGTGGGAAACGCAAGCAAGTTCGTTCGCCCATCGTGGCGCTCATTTCCTCCTCTTTTCGCCGGAGTTCATCGAAATCAGGAATATTGCCACTGGTCGTCTTGTGCAGGTTATAGAAGGCGGAGGTATTCGCTTCTTGTATTCTGGACCTGCCGTAAGCTCCAATGATACGATCCTGGTTGGCATGCAGGGCGGCAAAAATGACAAAGACGGTGTTAGCGATCGCATAGCGGAGTTGGTGGAAACAAAAGAACTTGGAGCGAGCAATCCACCGGTTACGAATGGCGCACCCGCAATGTGGGCGGAGTGGGATATGCAATAATTGTATCACTCGCGACGTTATAGCTCAACCTACTAATCAGATAATTTTCGTATAATCTAACTCATCTGTATCCAGTACACAGACTCTTTTGACTACTTTCAAATTCATGCTTTAATCTCTATCAAGATGTTAACAGGAGAATTCATAATAATGAACCTCCCTTGATATTCGACCAAGGCGACAATTTGGAATTTTGTACGACTACTGGGCAATGAAGGTAGTCATACCTTGTAGGTTAGCAGCACCTTACGACCTCATAAGACAAGACGCAACAACAAAGAGGGGACGCTCACTGATTTGAAGACCAGCCGCAGTGGCAGGCCCTGCGATGTCGAGTTTCTGAATCAACTGAGCGTCGCCCGGAGCTTTCAACGAAAGGACATTGAGAGCTGTCACATTTGGCGTCAAGATGTACATGAAGCTGGAGGCTGAGGTTTGAGTACCCCTGAAAAGGAGATGACATTTGAGCTTACTCGTTGTTACCCATAGAGGCGATATCATTGTCGATCGTAGCGGCACCTTTTCCTTGGTCATATTGCTGTATAGAATAACTGTATCAGAAGTGTAGAAATGCGGCGAACTCCATACTCGCTTTGACAACGGTGCCGACAAGATCATTATCGATGTTAATTTCGGTCACCATAGAGGTCCCAATATCGGTCAAAAAGAAGTTCTTTGTATCTTTCAAAGTTGAAAGCAAAATTAGTAAATGACAAATACAATGTCAAGATGTGATAACATACTAGGACTGAAGCTCGACCAGCAAGTCGCGCTTTGACCGTCGATAGCAACAACCGACGACTTGTTACTCGCATTTGAACCAGAGCTGAAGTCAAAGATGTCGAAACCAATTCCAGCATCAGTAGCTAAGATCGCGTTCTTGCCCGGGATGATCGTCATTGAAAACCTGTCACATCAGCTCCCTCAAGAAGATTCCAGACATACAACAGGTTAACATACTGGAGAAGTCCTCCTTCTGCAGGTGCAACGGAGGTGAAAGACTCAGACAAAGATCCATCGTCAGCAACGTCCCATACAGCGAGAAATCCAGGTGTCGGTGGTACTCCTTTCACTGAGGCGATGAGTTGCTTGTTGTCTTCCGAAAACACTATATGGCTGACAGATCCTGCGGGGCCGGTCGCAGGGGTAGTCTGATTAAGATTGAGCGGGCGGTTGGTGCCGGCGACAGGTACCAAGCCATTCTGCTGGTCGACAGAAAAGCAGCTAAGTACAGACGTCAGTTGTTCCCCGAGCAGACTTTCTGACTAGATTTATTACCTGACGCCATTCACTTCGCCTCCATTGAGAGCACAGACAGTATCACCAGCACTATTGATGGCGACCGACACAGGAAACTCTCCGCCACTTCCAACGGGGAAACCAATCATTGAAATGTCTGTAGGGTTGGAAGGATTAATGCTAAACACAGAGATCGTGTTTGAACCAGCCTGTAAGATAAGTACATCAATACGAAACCTATGTCCTTCATTGAAACCTACATTAACTGTCGCAAGAATCTTTCCTGATGCAGAGGCTTTGACCGAGCCTTGGCTGAATAAGGCGTCGGGACCATTTGCACCTGCATCGTTTCCATGACTGCCAATACCTCCAGTGCTAACAGCCTGACGCAAAGTCTGGATAAAGCAGACATTTAAGCATTTATTTCCTCAGTAATGTTGACCAGATTTACCAGAGTCCCATCGCTGGACATTCCAGCAGCGACGACGAAATTTCCCGAGGCTTCATTTGTGATGACTGGATGATGATATTAGCCAAGTAGACTCAGCTTGAATGGAAATACTCGCAATAAGCGGCACCGACAGATTGGGTACTGGTGGAATTTCCCATAGTGACTTTTTGGCCGTAGCCTCTGCGAGTGGCCCGCAAAGAAACAGGATAAGCATACCCAACAACAGACAGCGACAAAATCAAAGCTGAAATTGCAACAAATCTCATCCTTGAAACAAACAAGCGGAGGTACAGGCAGGAAATGGCAAGTCCGCTAGATGTGATTGTAGAGAAGGAAATGAATGAGAGCTCTGCTCTAAAAGAATGTCGAGAGGATGAAGCAAAGAAAATATCTTCTCGGGTATACGACCTTGCAACCACGACGGTTTATGAGGCAAAACCACATCACATGCCGCTCATAAAACTGGGGACGCTGACATATGAGGTGAGAAGAATTGTTCAGCAGTTTGTAAGTGGATCATTCATGCCAAGGCAACGCCGTACTTATTGATGCTAAAGCAATGCACATGTCTAGTAGGGGTAGGATTGGGATCAAATATATCCTTAACAACTCAAATTCTCTTACACACAAGGCACAGATTTCTAAGGCATATCCGCTTCTTCCGTGGTGAAAACCAAGCAGACACCATCATCTCCCGCGCTGACAACTACAGATCCATCCAAACCAAGGGACGCACCCAAAACAGGACCTTGGTGGCCTTTGTGCTCCCGAACAAGGGTTCCAGTACGAGCGTCCCACGTCCGTAAGGTTTTATCGGCGGAGGCAGAAACCAAAAGATAACCTTTGGGTGGCGGCAACGCCAGCAACGTTGTAACAGCATCCTACGAAACGTGTTATGATCAATGAGATGTTGCCCAGCCAATAACATACCTCGTGCTCAAGTGTTGTTCGCAATCGCATCGTTGACAAGTCCCATATACAGATCTTTCCATCAGTTGCTCCCGTAGCGACGATACCAGGTCCGATACCGCTGTTTCCAGTTAGGTCTATGAATTGGACCGCTTCAATGCTTTCGCCTTCGGTATGACCTCCCAAAGTTGAGACGACTTCACCCTTGCTCAAACTGACAACGCGAACACCTCCTGCGGCACCTCCAACGACGGCGAGCGTCGAGGAGAAGTTAACAGCTAGAGAGGTGATACCATCAAGGTTGAAGCGCCCATCATCTGCCGACAATTTGAATACGGGCGTCGATTGTCGAGGATCCCAGTATATCAAAGTTCCATCTGCACATGCTGAAACTATTCTCTTGCCTGGAGACGCGTAAGATTTTAGTAAGTTTAATCACACTGGCTTACCATCCGGGGTAAATTCCCCACACTGTACAGCCCCCGTATGTCCCGCAAAGACCTGCATTGTGTTCCCAGAAGGCACTGGACTGACACTGTCAGTAGATATGCAAAGTCAAGGGAGAACACTCACGCTGCCACAACCAGAGGGTGGAATCATTCGAGCCTGCGAGTAACACAGAACCTTTGGGATGCCATCGCAAAAACTGAAAGGGCACTCAGAAACAGAAATCAATCATTATCGGAAACCATACCATGACTTCATCAGGCCCTTGAAGCTCTGTCAAAAATTCCCATGTCCGGTAGTTTTCCTTCCCCACTCTTCTCCATATCCTGACCTTTCCGTCCATGCCTCCAGTCGCGATAAGTTCTCCATCCCGACTCCAGGCTGTACTGGTCACACTGTCGCTATGCCCCGTCAACTTGACAATCACTTCTCCGTCTGTAATGTCCCAGATGTATCCAAAGTCATCTTCTCCTCCAGACGCAGCAAGAGCCTCTGTAGGGTGCATGGAAATTGCGAAGACGGATGCTTGGTGATTGGGAAAGGCTTGCACCGAGTTGTCTTCCCCAGAGGAGGATGGTCCAGGCAGTTCGCCGACGACATCGCCATCTTCTCCGTCCTCGTCCATGGGGTGGTCGCCGTCATCGGGTACCTCTGCAAGAACATCGTCGCCGGATATGTATTGATCGCCTGCGTCGACATCGTCGAGCTCAGGATCTTGGTGAATAGTGTTGAAAGCCATTGTAACGGGGGCTGGTAGATAGATTGTTCTCGAGCAATGACTCGCTTTTAAATGTTCTGCAGTGAGAAATTAGAAAGCGCTGTGCAAATTTCCGAGTGCAAGCTGACTCAAGTCGACGAAGCTGACAGAGCCAGCCCGCTGCCGGACCGGAGGAAAAAGTTGTGATTTGAAATTTGTGGTCGATTAGATAACCACGTGGTAAGACAGGGGTCAGATCTTCTAGTAAGTATCTTCCTTTAGCTCTCCACCATGGCACTCATAATGTCCATGGATGAGTATTCCTGAATTTTCATGCTATATATAATGCTTACAATGCAATGGTAAAGACGCGCAGCAGAACATCAAAATATGTACCTCTGATGACCAATCAACTGACGTGGAGATATTTCTGAGAGCCGACGGCTCGCCTGAAGTTAACTTTTTCCTTTCCTCTCTCCCATCATGAAAGCATTTTTTGCACTCTTTGCGACGGCTTTTGTAGTCGGAATAAAGGCCTCTAACGTTCTTGAACTAAACCCCGGCACCTTTGACGACGTTGTAGGCATCGGAAAGCCTGGTCTCGTCGAATTGTATGTTTCAAGCACTTTCAATGTCAAAGGTATCTAACTGGTTTCTGCGGCTAGCTTTGCACCCTGGTGGTACGTCAGGAACCGCTCAGTCTGGCTCCTTATAATAACAGATGTGAAACTATTAGTGGACATTGCAAGGTGTGCCTTTTTCAACCACTTATGCACTTCTTACTAAATCACGAATCAGAATCTTGCGCCTGTATATGAACAAGTTGCGGATGCGTTCTCGCATGTCAAAGACAAAGTCTTCGTTGCCAAAGTCGATGCCGATGGTGAAGGCAAACCGCTGGGACAGAAGTATGGTGTTACCGGGTTTCCCAGTAAGTAGCATGCCGTCCCTCTATGCATTGTTCTAATCATTACCCGCAGCGTTGAAATGGTTCAACGCCGATGGTACAGAAGAGGCTTACTCGGGCGGACGTGATCTCGAAAGTTTGACAGCATTGTACGAAACCTTCCCTTGTCCGCATTGCAATAATTTCTCAAAAAATACGACGACAGTATCTCTGAAAAAGCAGGCGTCAAGTCGAGCATTACGCCGCCCCCGCCGCCATCATACCCTATATTGGATATTTCAACATTTGATGAAGTTGTTATGGTCAGTCGAATGGAATTGTATCAAAACACTCGTGATACTCAGTTCTCATCAAGGATCCCACTAAAAATATCCTCGTGGCATTCACTGTCAGTCCAAGCGCATGGTTTCCTTCGTTATTCTCACGCATCTGTAGGCGCCATGGTGTGGTCACTGCAAAAATATGAAGCCGGCATATGAGAAAGGTGTGATCTTTTTCCTCCTTACTCCTCCAGTGAACTGGCTGTAACTGAAATTTTGTCAGTCGCAACCACCTTCCTTCCGGAAAACGACGTGCGTTTTTAGTTTATTGTCTATTTTTGCGCATCATTCACGTTTTTCAGTGCATTATCGCCAATGTGGATGGCGATGACAAGAAAAACATTGACTTGGCTAAGAGATATGAAGTCCAAAGCTTCCCGACGATCAAGTTTTTCTCCAAGGATAACAAGGAGGGTATAAGCTACGAAGGCGGTCGGTCCGAAGTAGACTTCGTCAACTTCCTGAATGAGAAGTGTGGCACCCACCGTGCAGTCGGCGGAGGTTTGACCGGCAAGGTAAACGTGGCCTGGATTGTGTGAAGACATGACTGATCCATGTAAACCACAGGCCGGGCGCCTCTCAGACTTTGACGCCCTTGCTAGCGAATTCTTCGCTGCCGCCGACGACGTTAAGAAGTCAGTTGTCAAGGAAGCGAAGGCGCTTTTAGCTTCCAATGCCAGCGAGTCTGCCCAGTACTATTTCCGGGTTATGGAAAAGCAACTTAACGGACCTGCTGGGTACCTGGAGAAAGAACTGAACCGGTGGGTGGCCATTGTACTTCTTTGTGTTCACCTTCTGATCGAACACCTGCTTCCCCGCACATCCAACGTTATTATCACCTACACCCATGATCCCACTCTCTCTCCACCAGGCTGGAGTCGTTGCTGAAGAAACGGAGCCTTTCCCCATCCAAACTTGACGAGATCAAAATCAAGACGAACATTTTGCGTGCCTTTGAGAGCCCAAAGGAGGAGACGATTGGTCGGGAAGAAGCTGAGCTATAGACGCCCGAGCGTGTGGACCCTTGTATGATATCTGAACAGGACCCGTTCTTAATTTAAGCCATCCACACCGAGTAATTGCGTGTCGTCTTGAGGAAGTCAGCGGAATAGACAAAGCTGCCTCATGTTTGACACGCAGTAATATGACGTGAGTTATCGATTAGACTTGTATCTCCTTTATCTTCTGGCACTGTAAATACGCTTCAAGCCCCAGCCTTCCTTCACGCTGTCTGCATATGCTATCTCTTCTCTAACAGATCGTAGTTATATTTTAGCTTCAAAACGGGTATCTTCAATCATCTGTAAGTCAGCTAACGTGCTTTGTTCGAATTTGCATCTCACGCTCTACGCCAAAGGATCCCTACCTTTTTACGCGATAGATCATCATTCCCAATGACCGATAGGTCCAGTATCGCTCCCGACAAGTCTGTTACAAAGCCCCTCAAAGTCTACCGCTTCCGCCCAAACCACCATGATGCTCAGTGGAAGCACCTCAAACTTCACGGTGAAAGCACCAAGCACATGTCCACTCCCGTCCAACTCAGACTGGTGACGTGGAATCTGGACTTTGCAGCGGATCACGCTGTGGAGCGTTTCAACACGGCTCTAGAGTACCTCCAGTTCGACGTCTTCAAATGCGACGACGGACAGTCACCAGGGCCTTGCTGCATTTTGCTCCAAGAAGTGAGGCCCGAGTGCCTGAAAGAACTGCTGAACACTGACTGGATACGGGACCACTTCGCCGTGACGCCTGTCGACCCCGCGAAGTGGCCTGGGCCACATTACCAATACGGCAATGTCACTCTCGTCGAACGGACGGTCCCCATCCGAGAAGCGCAGATCGTTTTCTATGGACGCACCGAGCATGAGCGTTCAGCCATTGTGCTCGACCTTCGCATGGTCAGTACACGGGGCTACAAGCGGAATTTGAGGGTCGTCAATACGCATTTGGAGTCTATGGCGACAGGGAGGCCCAACAGACTTCATCAGTTGAAGGAATGTGCCGTGCTGTTGAGGCACTCGTCCACGGGGGGAATCGTGGCGGGTGACTTGAACGCGTTTGATCAGGACTTTGATGATGCGCTCTCCAGTCTAGAGCTGGGTGACGCCGCATCGGAGCTCGACGACGAGGATGCATTTACCTGGGGGGAACAAGGAGGAGGTGCAGGCGAGTTCCCCAGGTCACGTATGGACAGGATACTGTCCTATACGCCAGCTGGGAAGATGAGATTCGATATCACGCCACCACTAAGGATCGGAAAGGGTTTAAAGTGTGGGGAGTTGTGGGTGAGCGACCACTTTGGTCTCGAGGCTACTTTGACAGCCGTACGTTGATTTTTGTTAAAAAATGGCTTGTTATTGACTGGTACTCGTACAAACGATAAGCCTGAAGGAATGGATGATGTGAACGAAGAAGAAATAGCACCTGAATCTCAGTAGTTTATGTTCTACCTGTTCCAGTAGTGTAACAAACCACCTCTTCAGTTAGACAACAACGCGATCTAGAGGTTGTCATAAACTCCTGCTGAGAATGGCTCAACATGTTTAGAGGCTGTTTATACGTAGCGTTACTTGAATGCAGTCGTAAGGTAGCCCCTTGTCATTCGTCTAGACATACAAATACTATAAATTAGTGAGAAGGTAGCTGATAAATTAATGTAAATGCAGTCTAAAGTGGAAGCAAAGGAACGAAATAATGATATGGTTAATCATTCACATAGGCTCGGTAATCAGTATACGGAGAATGGTTGGACTGGGTTCGCCAACAAGAAAGAATATCTACTTTTGACGTCCCCACGCAGCCGAAAAAAAATGTACAACATGCGGATTTGCCTACGATATAGTCAGAACAGGGTACGACACCAATAGCAAGAAACCCACCACATCTTTGACAACAATGTTGCCAACCACATGTATAGATCGAAAGAATACCCTTTGTTGACTTCACGGATGATCCAAAACCTGCGCAATAGACGGGCCTTGCTTCAAGTTCGCTGCGTATGTAGCCGCTGGGGTAGGAGCGGACGTCGATGGCACTAACGTAGGCAGTTTCGACGCACGCTTCTGCTCCTTTTCCCGACTCCGGATGATAGCAGCTATAATTGCTGGATCACGAGACGACGACGATGGGAGCGATACTTGTCTACGTGGTACTGGTGGAAGGTCGCCCTCGGGTATGACTGACAACGTTGACGTGGACGAACTCGGTGGTATCAAGGACGATGTCGATGATGTTGACGCGGCTGAGAAGGCGACGGAAGAGACTGATGCTCGCTTATCCAATATAGGGACGGAGGGAATGGATGTGTCGGAACCACCGCCGTTACGTAGAGACGACCGTTGTGAAAAGGTCGGTTTCACCGGCACCTTACTATAACGTTTAGGTCGTGGCGTTCGCACCGCCGTCGTTGACTCGCCACCGGATGTCTGATGAGATTCTGCTCCCGAATCATAGTCGGTGTTAAGATATCGGTACGTGGGATTTTTTGATACAGATGGCGAGGAGGGAATGAAGGTGCTCTTCTCTGCTTGAAGTGCACTTGTGGATTTAGAAGTGGCCAGAATCATCGGGCTTTCCGCGGCGCCCCGATTGCTGACCAGCCAGGTGAGTCCTTGTATCTCCTTTTCTCGTCGAGCGGCTTCTTTCTCCAAGAGGGTAATCTTCTGTTCAAGGTCAGTCTTCTCCGATAGATGCGCTTTGGCAGCTTTGAGCAGTTGATCTACTTGTTGAGACCGGTCTTTTAACGCCTGTCGCAGTTGTTCCACAGACGCCAGGTCGATATCAAGATCCTCGTTCTCTTTTTTCGATCCCTCATCATCTACTCCTCTGTCAAAAGATCCACGAGATAAAGGCGGGGAGGGCGGAGGGCAAGGCAGTGGTTGCAATGAAACTGAAGACAGGGTATACGCTCTACGTCGACCTTTCACCATGCTTTTCGGGCCTGTTGTCGTTGTCGGAGAGGGAACATCAGGTAGAGGACGGAGAGGCGGGGGTTCCGGAAGGGGAATGGTGGGAGGCTCGTGAGGAGATGCTAGTTGCGATGGCCGTTGTTCCTGAAAAGAGTGCGACATGGATCCTAGTAGTCGACGCGTCTCCAGTGAAGTGCGACGACCGGCTAATGACGGCATAGAAAGCGTGGTGAGTGTCTCTGATTCTTCGCCTGAATGTCTGGAACCATCTTCGACGCGATATCTACGCGTACTCCGCGTCGATTTCAAAGATACGGCATCATCGGTATAACTGCGGGCGTCACGCAGCTTTGCCGGTGGGGATTTCGGTAACGGAGGATTGCCTGGCGTTGATAGCCGTGGAATGGACTTGGTTTGGGTGTCGCTTTGATACGCCCGATCGTCATGCGCCAAAGACTGTTGATTGACGGGGGAAATTTTTTTACGAGGTTGAGTAAATAGATCACTGTATTCACTGAGATTGTCGGGAGTTAGGGAGACAGTTATTGTAGGCTGCTTGGGCCGTGGCATCGCCGGACGGCGCTTGTGACTGGTGTCGGAAACGGTGGTATCGATAGATGTGGAGCGAGGGCTAGGTATTGGAGATAGTAGCGAGTCAGAGGTGTATCCATTGACTAAAGCACTATGCGACGCTAAACGTGTAGGCTTGGTTGTGGATTTCGGAATAGAATGTGCAATGCGAACAGCGATTTTTGAACCCAATAGCGAATGGGTATCAGATGCACTGGTTGAAGCATGAGAATGAGAATGGGAGACAGACGAATCCGATGGTAGAGCGTTACTGAATATATAAATTAATACTATCGAATATTACCACGAAATGAAAGGGGGGACAACGTACATCTCATCTGGCAATGATGTTTGCCGTTCCCCATCATCGATAGCGCGAGATTCAAAAGTCCTACGCCCATCAGATACCGCAGATTTCTTCCTAGCGCGTCCTAAGAATGGGATACGGGAACTTTTGCTCTTATTGAGATGCTCCAGTACCGGCTCCTCGTACACCAGTGAAGATGTCGGTTGCTCGTTCCCAGCACGTCGATGGCTGCTGTGGCCGCTACCATGATTCCGCAAAAAATCGGTAAAGTTCAGTTTGCGCGCATGCGACATGAAAAGGGCAAAAAGAGGGTGGTGGTCAAGGTGAAAGGAGCGGATCCGTCAGACGGGAAAAGAGACGCTGTCACTGACGGCGCCGTCCTCAAAGGATATTGAGTCGAAATGCAATTTCACAGGGCAGGCATTACATACAAAAACAAAAAACTAGACCCTGCTAGAAAAGCGGCAGTGCCATCTGTGACAGTGACACTAACGGCAATTCGGCTCGGATCGCGGCTCCGAAGGCCTTCAGGGCTACTATCTTGTTCCTTAACCTCCACTTATTGCAGCGTCGACTTGGAAACACATCCTACACGACTCAAAGCGCTTATACATACATTATTGCTCTTGTGATATTTCCGGTGATGTTCGATTCTGGGGGAACAATTCTAGGCTCTCCCTTCTGGACCATATGGATATGACATTCAAATTCGACAGTTCTTCCTAACAAGGAAGTTACAAGGAGGATAATTCTCATGATGGGTTTATTTACCGTCTCGGGCCCTCGGGATTCTTCCATTTTACAGCTGGGAACCTATGTTTCGGGCACGGGCGACTTTTTGTTCCCAGCTCTTGTCGCACGTCCGTCAAAAATATCTTCTTGTTCTCTGATGCCATCGATGAAACCACTACAGCGGTGGCCGGCTACAATGTTCCACGGTACGCCTGATAGCATGGGCTGCAGGTATAAGTTCCCAGGTCCTGCTGGCCTGGTGGACTCTTTGGCCCTACCCGTGCTCTCAACTTGACATGCTCTGGTCTTTCATCCTCCTTCTGGGTGCTGCCCCGCCCCTCGGTGTCGTTGCGAACCCATTCGCTACCAAACGCTGGAGTGATCTTGTCGAGAAGCATTCTTGGGCGGAGATTCCTCGCGGATGGGAGCACGTCCGTTCACCCGATCCAGAGCATATCCTTGAAATGCGCATCGGCCTCAAGCAGAATAGGATTGATGAGCTGATCGACAGTTTATATCAAATCAGCGACCCAAAACACAATCGGTACGTACTCTTGACCTCGCAGTGGCGGAAATGTTGTCTGATGCTTCGGGCCCGGCAGATACGGAAAACACTTGTCGAAGCAGGAAGCTGATGCTTTGGTGGCTCCTCATCCCGACTCGGTTGAAGCGGTCGAGTCTTGGCTTTCTCATCATGGCCTTAAGACTGACGATATCACGTTCCGCTCCGGAGGAGGAGAATGGATCGTCATTCCGATGACCGTCTCTCAGGCGGAGACCATGCTAGGTGCAAAATACGGGTTATACCGTCATTCTGACACCTCGTCCTACGTTGTCAGGACCTTGAGTTATTCGCTACCTCGTGAACTGCATAACCACATAAATGTGGTGTCACCAACGACCTATTTCGGTACCATACGGAGCATGAAGGCCACGCATTTCATCCAATCTGACGGTTCTAACGAAGCGGGTTCAGTTCTGTCACCTGAAGCGTTGCCTCCAAGCAGTTGTGCCTCTCAAATTACTCCGGCCTGCTTAAAAGTGCTTTATAACAGTTGGTCTAGATTAATGTCGTGCCCTGACTACCCAAGATTGACACCACAACAGCTACGAATTATGTCCCTCAAGCCACTGATGTCAATGTACTCGGTATTGCTGGCTATTTGGATGAGTTTGCAAATCGTGCGGATTTGCAGGTAAGTCTTCCGGTCGGTCACCTTTGAAAAAAGGCACACTTATATATTCTCCTCACGTTGTCTCACCTAAGACCTTTTTTGCTGCCTTCCTACCGAATGCAGTTGGCACCTCTTTTGAAACCATAACAGTTAACAATGGCGGGGACGACCAAACCGACCCTGGTGTCGAGGTGCGAGCCACCTGTTTCGTGATATAATATACTCATCATCATCCCCGAAGGCGAATCTGGACATTCAATATACGGAAGGAATGTCATTTCCTACACCGAATATTTATTTTAGGTTTGTAGACCTTCCAATTTTTTTGCTCGTTGCTTCCTTCATGTTCTGTCCAGTACCGGTGGATCGCCGCCGTTCGACCCTGATTCTCAGACGCCCACGAACACAAATGAACCATACCTTGATTGGCTGAATTTTGTGCTTGCCCAAGACACCATTCCTCAGACCATCTCTACATCCTACGGTGACGATGAACAGACGGTGTGTATCTACGCACGTTAATTTTTTCCTGGACTTACCGGAGTGAAGGTCCCTGACGATTATGCAGTTAGCGTATGCAACTTATTTGCAGAACTTGGTGTTAGAGGCACGACGGCTCTCTTTTCTAGCGGAGATGACGGGTGCGTGCGGCCATGGAATTGATGTCCATTAATCATATCTATCTAGTGTTGGCGGCGGTGACTGTCTAACCAACGACGGCAACAATACCGTATTGTTCCAACCCGCATTTCCAGCAAGGTGAGTGTGATCTGTTCTTCTGGCGTTACCCAACGCTGAATTTCTCCTTCCTTTGAGTTGTCCATTTGGTAAGACCAACAACAACACCATCAGAATAGAAGTACTGATGCCGTTCAGTAACTGCTGTCGGCGGCACCATTGGTATCAACCCCGAAGTTGCTGTTGATTTCTCGGGCGGTGGCTTTTCTCGACTCTTCCCGACACCAAGTTATCAACTCGATGCTGTAAACGGCTTTGTGGAAGGACTGGGTAGCACATTCTCAGGACTTTTCAAGTCAGTCTCCGAATCGCTTTTGTTACCTTGGATACCAGTTCTTACATCCGGTAGCCCTGGTGGACGTGCATATCCCGATGTCGCTGCTCAAGGCGAGAACTTCATTGTAGTCATCGGCGGTCGCGCTTTCTTGGTGGGCGGAACCAGCGCAAGCGCACCGGTACGCTAAAAGCATCCCATTCTCACAAATGCTTTAGCTCAATTTGTGGTAGACAACAGCAGGTGTGATTGCGCTGTTAAACGACTTCCGTCTATCAAACGGTCAGAGCTCGCTGGGATTCATTAATCCGTTGATCTACGCTAACCCAGAGGGTTTCAATGATATTGTATCTGGAACTAATCCGGGATGCGGCACTCAAGGTAGATACCGATTAAAACTCTTATCTTCGTCGTGTTGTAATCAGTGTCTTTTCAGGTTTTTCCGCTGGGACAGGTTGGGATCCTGTGAGTCTCGTTTAATTCTTGCCCGCGTATCACATTGTACTCAATCTGCACACCTAACAGGTGACTGGTCTTGGTACCCCGGACTTTTTGAAACTTCAAACCATTGTTTCGGCGTGAGTTTGATGGTGGAATTCGCATAAATTTGGAAAGAACATACTACCTTGTGGACTCTTGTTCAGTGGGAAAAGGCATGCTTCGTACAAATCCGACTGTCAAGTCACGAGACGAAGTTGTATCTTGACTGCCACAGTGCGCAAATGATCCACTTCTCTGAATACCCATGTGCCCAATGGCACCGAGTGGACGGTATCAACTTGAGAAAACCGTAAACAACGGTGCTGCGCTGTGCCTAACTGTGCCTAACTATTGTCCATTCCAAGGACTGGGGCGACACTTACTGACTGCGCAAGGTACGCGATAGGGACAGCGGAGAAGATGCGGGTCCGTTGTAAATGTCGACTTATGAGCAGCAGACGCAAGTTCTCCTTGGTTCTCATTGGAGTAGCATGTGGTTGTTGGAGATTCGTTAACCCTTGACTTGCGTTAAGGCACTGGGTTGAATTGAAGCCCTGTCGTACTGCCGATGATGCTGAGAAATGGTCGCCTCCCTCTGGATTGTAGGCGTACGGGAGAACGTAAGGTATCAGCGGGCCACTTGATGCTGGCGTAGTATACCGTAGGCGGGTGTATAATTGCAATGCACAACGTCACACGATCTAAAATCTTGCCTAAACTTGCGTAACGTGCACGTATTTCAGCCTGAAATCGGTCAGTGGTGAGGGAAAATATTGCTCAAGCTGTACAAACTTTGGAGTAACGTCCTAAGGCCATGGCAACCACAGACTCGTCCACAGTATGGCAAGCTCCAAAGTTAAGTTTCGACTTGCAATCAAGCTCGCGTCGCCAGTCACGTTCATATCCCAAATTTCTATGGTTATTAGAGCATTTCTTTATTGGAGGAACATTCCTGGTAACGGTACGAGACTTCTCATAGACATCATCAAATAAGGAATCATTGGTCTCTGTAGAGCGGTTTCGAGACGAAGAGGAAGTAATGGTGACGCCTCAGTGCTCGGGAGCCATTGTGCAAGGTTGGCTTTAGATACTTACTTGGCATCCGTGGCGGTCCCCACAATGTTGCGCCGTCGACCAGGAGATAGATGAAGATATAAGGACGCTCTCGAGATGATATCTGTGACTGATATGTTGTCTGCAGCAGGGTATCCGCGACCCAACGCGTTCAAGTTGGAAGAAACAACATAGATCATCGAATCGCCGGTAACTAGGCAATATGTGGTGCCGGGATGCCGGAACAAGCTGCCATCTGAGCGTGCGCTCTTTCTCACCATTATTTTTCCTGACAGCTCAGTCATCAATTATTTAATATTGTACTCGATCTTAAAATTTAAAAGGTGACCCTACACAATAATATGCACGATGTCTTACATCTAATGCTCTTTGGTAGGACTTTGGCCTGACCCGAGCATTAGACACGAATGCCGATAATTGAATCGTTTCAGCGTAATGCGTAGCATCAATGCAGAACCAGCGATCTTTGCGAATCAGCATCTACCAGTATCTTGATATACCCCCACCGGGCCCGGGAGGCGTTACCGTGCTTGCATCATGGCAGCCGCATCAGCTGACACCACTTCAAAGCTGATGTACTTTATCCAATGGTAGCGTCGCTATGATCATAGCAACCTCAAGCTGAGCGGCTTGCCAACAGAACGGTTACTACGGAATTCATATTTGGCAACGGCTCTTCTGTATAGAGCACCGTGAGCGTGATGCTTTGCTCGCAATCTTTTCAGCATATATCTTTCCCACATTTCCTACGCTCGACTCTTACTTGACGGCAGCAGGCCCTGTATAGTCCGTTCGTTTTATCGGAATCGCTCTTTCTCCGGGCTCTTTTCAGCTGGTCTCTGAAATGCTCAGCGTCCTTGTTTACTGACTAGATGGGATTGCCGTGCCTCTCATCAGCCTCAATACTGCGCTGTGAATCGCTTACTAGAATCCAATATGTGATTCTCGTAATCCCTTCGGCGGTGGAAGTTATTTTTTCGACCTCATTGATTTACACCAACCGGGGCGCAGGTCGGTGAGTATTAATTTATGATCGTTGTCCATGTCCATTTGTGAACGACAATATAATTCCAGGCGACACCTGCTGCTTACTGTCGAAGGGTGGTCATATTTGACATTAGCAATTCTCGATTTGATTTCTCACATACTACCTGCTGCGCGGGATAACATAAGGACGTATGAAAGCATGGATGTTATCGTGGGTGAGTGGAACAGATCTTCTCGGACACTGCGGTGAGCTCTGAATATCCACTTTCTAGGCGCTGCGTCTTCACTGCCAATATTATTCTACACCACGTTTCTTTTTCTCTTTACTCGGGCCGAGCTCTTCGAATCCCTCCCGAGCCGTTTTCGAAAAATCGCACGGCCTCTGTTACTATTCTTCATTCCCGCCATAATCGTCCTTAACGAATTGGCATCCCTGCTCAATATCACACGTCGTGGTCAGTACACTTTGACTGTGTTCAGAGTCTTCCATTGATCTCTCCGTTCCAGCAACCGATACTGGCAGCATTTTTATCGGTTTTAGGACCGACCGTGATCACGATCTGTGGACATTCTTCACCAGCATAACACTTTCACTTTTTACGATATACCAAGCCATCAACTTCTGCCTTGCCTTCTTTCGTCTCGTCAATGCTTTACGCGGACAAAGAAATTTAGAAGCCTCGTCCTCCGAGGATCAAGCTTATTTGTTTAAGGGAATTGGCTGGGTTTCTGGAGGCCTGAAGCTAGGTGTTGTCGAAACAGTTGTGGGATTTGCACACACAAGCTTTTCTGGCGCTTTGATTCGTCGAGTGTTGAGACTGTTGGCTAGAGCCTGTTTATGTATCGGCGTTGTAAAAGGGTGAGTATCCACGATTTTCAAGATATTGGAATCTATCTGACTGTATGTAGATTGGACACTGTCGAGAACTTTGCAATGTTCCGACCTGAAAACAGATTTTTAGGGAAAAGGAACGAGAAACATGGTGACTCTCGTTTCAGGCCTCTTATCTCTAATCCTCAACCGAATACCTTTCGCCAACTATCCCCATCTGCGACAGAGTTTCATACAGCAACTCGCGTTCTTGGACGAGGTATAGCGCCTCGAGCTACTTCTGGTCTGCCAGGAATGAACCAACTGGCTTCCTTCAAGACGGAACCTCCTGCGCAACGTGTCACCATTCAATTTGCACAAGGTACCCCGTTGTTGCACATGCGACGCTTTTCTTCCCTGGAGATCGCTAGTCCGAATGCGTCCATCAATTCCCAGCCCCGTACAGAGGAGTCTTCCGCAGGAGATGACTCAACACCATCATCCACCAATTCCAGAACGGGCCTTCGAGGATCGATTCTTCCCGGAACACTGAGTGCAACGGCAGAGTCCAGTGGAGATTCATTGCATGCAGTTCATGAGTTGGCATCCCAATTTCCAGCATTGCCTCCACGGGCGCTCGTTGAACGGAATTCTATGATATCAACCCCAAGGGGAAAGTCCAGGAGAAAAGTCAGCGGACTTGTTCCTTGGCCAGAAACGGAGGAAGAATTTTCAACAGAACGAAGGACACCCATCCCTTCTCCGCTACGTTCACGAAGCATGAGAAATTACTCCATTCCGCTTTCGCTTCAAACTACAGACTCGGATGGCTACACGTTCACTAGTACACCAGGAATAACCATAAGAGAGTCAGAACCCTCCACTCAGCAAACTACTCCAGCCACCTCCGTCTATGACCCGGACAAAGGGAAGACTGATGAAGTCCATAGAAGATCGTTGCCTCGTCCTCGGAACGTCCCTAGCCAGTGGCTCGAGTCGTCAACAAGTGGGGTAGTGGAGCGGTATCGACGGCCAAGTGCAATGTCTTCCGTAGCATCACCCACAGCGATCCCGCCTCACATGCGGCGAGACAGCGACGGTTCAAAATCACGCAGTCTTTACGACGAGACAGATGCCGTGCCAAACAGTGGCAAAGATCCTTTTGTTGGCGAGACGAACAGGAAGCGATCATCTGTTGCGAGGATCAAGAGTGTTGGAAAGGTGAACAGGAGATACACCCCGACGCCTGTTTGGGGGGAAACAAGAGGCAGCATTTATATCGAGCCAATCATGATTCCTCCCAAGGCAGCTGGAATTTCTAATGTACAGATCATTCAAGGAGACGAAGGTGACGGGAGGGATTTTGCCACTGGTAGTACTAGCGAAGTGTATGATTCGTCATTTTGAGGGATGCAGACCTCGATATACCGCGTCTTCGTATTTGTCCTCGGTCGTGAAAATAACGGGCACTTGTCGCCATAGTCCTGTGACAATACCTTCATTTATGTCGACAGTTAAAAGTTTGCTTCATATAGAGGATGGTAACGAGACTAATAAGGGTATAGCGGAAGTTTCAATGTTTGATCGGAGCGCCGAACGGAAGCGCCGCGGATTTTGGCTGACTCATGATAACGAACTTGATCCACCGGCTTATGTTCAACTTTATTTTCTTACAAAACCCGACGTTGTCGTTATTACGACTTTCCAATGGCCACTGCGACGACGACCGCGTCGTGGTTCACCGCGTCGCCTCGGGATACTCTCCACGATGAACCGAGAACTACGGATCCAGAATTGAAGCTACCCCAGCTGTCGTCTCTTGCCATCATTATCGCTTCAAACCTTTTATGCCAGGTCCGTTCTCAGTCTTTGCGCGTAAAGATCCCGCTTACGGGCTTTAGATCTCTTTTTTCATCATCGTGTCATCGTCCAACGACTATGCGATCTACCTGGGGGGAAATTCTACGTTCTCTGGTGTGGTCATCGGTATCCCTACCGTCTTTTCTGCGATTGCGTTAGTGCCTTTGTTGAAATACGATGGAGGTACGTCCGAAAGACATTTATTTTACCATACATCCTCATCATCGTCTCAGGAGGGTACAAGGTACCTTTACACGTTAGCTGTGCAGCATCCATCGTTGGGCTCCTCCTGTACGCCCTGGCATACCCACTGCACTATCTCTACCTTATCCTTCTTGGGCGTATTGTCAATGGGATCGGCTTCTCCATGTGGATGTACCACAAGCGCTACTGCTCAGATCCACGCATCGTTGGGATTCGCCGCCGGACAACTCTAGCGAGCTGGCTCGTCATGGGACAAGGAGTGGGAATGACCCTCGGTCCCTTCGTCGGTGGACTGTTATACAAGGAGGTCGGCTTTTCAAACAAATGGTTCAACGGGTTTACCAGTCCTGCATGGATAATGGTCGGTGTCTGGGTGGTATTTTGGGGAGTGGTGCACAAGTGGTACAAGGATCCCGTTGATGAGCAACCCAGAGCTGGAAATGGTCCGGTAGAGCAGGCTGCGGAAGATATCCCGATGACTGTTATGTCTTCAGCTGGAAAGATGCCGTCAGAAGCAACGCCGCATCCTTCATTAGCTTCCCGTCACCATTCCGTCCCTGCCTCACCCGTTCCGTCGATTCCACCTCCAGCTCCCCAGCGGCTTTCTTCTTCCCAATGGGCCGTGTCCGTGTGCATGTGCTGGTTCGCCATGACATGTTTCTTCATACTTGGAGCCTGGGAAGCCAATATTCCCGTGTTCGGTTCGTCTTCAGTCTCGAACCTGCACTGGACACCATTTTCCTCTGGAAATTATATTGCGCTCGGTGGTCTTACGACATTCCCTTTCCTTCTGCTCAACGTTATATATGCTCGCCGTTATCAAGACCGAACTACCCTAGCGGTTGGTTCTGCCCTTGGGATGACCTCGCTTATAGTCTTCATTGCATTGTTGGAGGCAAGTGACGATCGTGTTCATGCGGCCGCTGTGGTGGTATGTTGGTGGGCGGTTGCCCTTGGGTTCAATTTGGCAAGCACGGTTACCTTGAGCTTGTTGAGTAAACAGACACCAGGAGATTGGAATAATTGGACGTCTTTGGCGATTCAATACAGCAATTTCACCGGAAGGGTTACAGGTGCTGTCTGGGGAGGAAGTGGTGTCGCCGTCGGAATGGCAAACTACGTCGGGTTGGAGATTGCACTTGTTGGTATCGGCGGTGTGCTATTCACTTCGTTTTGGAAGGATCTCAAAGCGAAAGTCGGTTGATATTGTTCGTATGCATGTAAGCCTGGCGAACAAGGCACTTCAGTTAGAAACAGCACGCTTTCAGTGGTAATTAAGCTTATGAAAACCGAAGGGGACCTTGAAAGGACCGGCCAACTAATTCCGTGGGAATGTAGTGATGAGGCTACTACTATGTAACGCAAGCAGTTGCTCGCTATCGCTGAAGGTGACAAAGGTTGGTAAATACTCAGATCGCTCCGTCAGTGATCTCAAAAACACTACATCCAGGTTGCAGACATGAAAGTATTTGGTTACAGCTCTGCTAAATCTATCAATGCCTCTGCCTGAGCGGAACGTGCCTTGATCGTGCATTTGAAAGGCGCGGGAAAGCTAAGTGTGAAATGCAAGTAAAATTTTGACTATCAGAGTTATCAGAGCATTGTCAGGGGAAGAATGCCTACCTCAGAAAGCCATCTGTAAAGATATCACTAGGCTCAATGACACGACCATCAGAATCCACAGCCTTGGAGAAAGACAAAGTCGCCGCCATAGACGCGATGGCGATCCACACTGTATTCAATGCAAGATGGCGACCAGGACAAATACTAGGCAGATATCAGCTACGACTGAGACTGGATGGAATGGTGTTGTACGCACCGTCTTCCAAAACCAAACGCGGCTGTGGGTTCCGGCTGGGGTTCTTTCCCGTCCTGCGGCAGGAATCTGTTGGGATCGAAGACTAGTGGGTTTGGATAGTCTTTCTCATTGTGTAGTATGGCCCTATTACGTCGAGTGTCAATTCAAAGCCTAGACATTCTAGGCTGATATTCAATTAACACTCACCAAACGTTGCCGACGATAGTCGTGCCTACGAGGAAGATAAGCATAAACCGACTGGTAAAACACAGTGTAGTCATACCCGCAGGAATGTAATAACCTCTATAAACATCCTCTTTCACCGCACGATGAGCCACACCTAAATCGAAAGTTATGAACACCAATTCCATGGATATGAAATCACATACCCATTGGTACGACGGGATTCCATCTCAACGCTTCCAGGACAATAGCATTGATATATGGTAACTGCGCACGGTCATCGAAATTTGGCAGTCGAGTGTGCCCGAGTACAGTGTCAACCTCAGCTTGTGCCTTCGCCTGTACCTCGGGATAGAGAAGGAAAGCGAGTATTGCAGAAAGGACGGTCGACACAGTCTGTGTGGCAATAAGAAGTATTCAAATAATGCACAAAGTGAAACCCTACTGTGTCGGCACCCGCTGATGAAGACGTAAGATTAGATGCCCGACAGAAAACATCGAATGGAACCTACCGGCAAAAGCTACCCCAGCAGTATTCCTGATGACTTCAAGGTGTGTCTTCTTATCCGACACGCTGATACTCTTCATCTTCGCTAGGTTTACGGAGACCAACGAAGACGGGGCCATGCCCTTATTCTGGGGGCGAGTCAATGTGACCTATGAGGATGGATGAGGATGTGAGAACATACCAGTGACTCCGAGGTGTATATAAATGGTTCTTCTTGCATAGCCTCGACATCTTTCCTCCATATGTCCGCAAGGCTCATAAATGCCGTACCAGGAAACCACCCTGTATAAACGCGTGAGATTTAATGTGAATCTGACAGTTAGCCAAAACTGACGGGGAAGGTACTTCAAACTAGGAATGTAGTCAACGAGAAAGGACCCTACATTCCCAGCGATACGAATACTTTCCATAGCCTGATCCACCAATCCCACAAACTGATCACCATTGGGGTTGACATCATATCCATAGACAGTTTTCATGATGATTGAGCCGGCGTGGCTAGAAGGTCCGATTAGCTATCACGAACATATCGATGCTAGTACGTACTGGCGAACATGTTGAAAAATCCCATCGGGGGATTTAAGCAACTGTTGTAACAAGACCGATGTCGTTTTCATCTGTACAGGATAGTACGCCGAAACTGAACGAAGGTGGAAGTATTCGTGAAGCATTCGACGATGCTTTCTACGAAGAAACATTAGACAATTGCATCAACAGAGACCGCGACTACGCTGACCTCCACCAGTTTGAATATCTCATGAAAGTCAAGATGGTCCCCCATCCCGCTAAATGTGCCATGGTGAAATCTAACAGCGTTACCAACTCTAAGACGGCGTAATGTTCTGCATCCATACCTGGTCTATCCGAATAATTCCCAGAGCGTTTTTCAAATATATCCGCCGCGGCTTGGGCAGAGTTGATTACAACGGTCGGATTTCCAGGAGTATCCAAATAGAAGACGTCGCCATAAGTAGCAGTCCATTGAGCGTAGGTAAGCCATGGGTACTCTGCGGGGACATCCCAGAGGTTCCCTAGGAGAGGGAGTCCCTTGGGGCCGGGAGGGAGGGGTAAACGCCGACGCCGAGTTGAGCTCAGCTGGCGATACAACAGTAAGGCGCCAAGTGAAGCTAGCAGGAGAAGATAGTTCATTGCAAGAGTTGCCGCGAATGACACAGTTGCTTCACTATGCCCTGAGTCTTAAGGAATCGCACCGTTCCGTTTGTCAAAGACCTTATCTCCCACCTATCCTTATGTTCTTCATAAACGGGTTTGAAGCAGAACATATGATGGCTTGGGATCAGACGGGTGCATATGGAACCAGTTCTTGTATCTCACCCCTGCACCGGTAGCTCTTGATCGCGTAGCCTGAGAGTATTCAGACTTGAATTAAGGAATGACTGATTCGGATACCGGTAGTAAACGTAAACTTCTGCTTGCCTTGGACAAAGGGACGAGATAGTAATAGGCTGTGATGGTGTGGAGTAGTCTATAAGGACAGGGATGTCATTTCCCCGACATTGAACACCCCATGGGGTGTCAGGAGTATAAGGGAATCGCCGGAAAGTTGGCATGAACCTCCAGGACTGCGAACTGAAAATGGATGCAAATGCAGCCGGGTCTGCGGACCTGACCGTGGTGACAGGTGGGACGTAGAGCCTTTGGAAGGAGTGATCACATGAGTTGGGTGCAATCAGGTTCAAATAGGAGCTATTATGTTCAATATCGTTCCCCTTTCCTTGTATTCCGGTCCTGTATAGTTAGAAAAATTGGGCGGTGGTGGTGGAAGTGGAAGACGCGTCGCGACTGATCGCATCAACATTACGTCACTTACCCACGATGTCCCTTCTTCCCCAACTCCGCCATGGAGCCAAAGTGCTCATCCTCGACTCGTCCTTCAACCCTCCGACTGTCGCCCACCTCGCCCTCGCTCGCTGTGGCAATGACTACGATGTCCGGATCCTCATGCTCTCCACGACGAACGCTGACAAGAAACTCGCACCTGGAGACGCCACAATCACCCAGCGACAAAGCATGATGTCGCTCCTGGGATTCCATATAGCGATCATCGATGAACCGACGTTCGTAGGCAAGGCGCGAAGGCTACATGCAGAGATGCCAAGCGCGTCGTGGGATTTCGTGATGGGTTGGGATACGGTGGAGAGGGTATTTGCAGAGAGGTACTACAAGGACATGGTTGCTGAGCTTCGAGGATTCTTCTTTGAGAGTCGGGCTCGGATCGTGTATGCGCCCAGGACTGGATCCGGTGGCATTGACGTCTGGGCGGCGGTGGAGCAGGTCGGGGCAAGAGACAAGGTCGTACAGGCGGCGATCTCGGACGAGTTTCTGGCACACAGTTCGACTGCAGTCAGGAATGCTATCAAATCTGGCAAAGGCACATGGCGGGACAAGGTTCCCCCGGCTATTGCTGAGTATATAGACAAAGAACGTTTGTATTTTACTTGAGAGTTTCTACAGTGAAGTTCATGACTGAAAAATAAAAGTACGACCTGCGTCCTCTCTTTGTCCGCCGTTCTAACGCTGTATATACCAGATATCTCCTCTACCGAGGCTCTACTCAACGTACTCGACTCCTCATCGTCAACCTCATTCGCGGAGACCGCCCGTTTTTATTTAACCCTATATGACTTTTCTTTTCCGTGTGCATTTCTTTCTGGCTTTACTCTTCCTCTATGAACGGGCCGATGAACCCTTGCACGTTTCAGTTCTTGTGACCTCGATACTAATATGAATTGTTTCTTTTTTCCTTCGTGGATGCGACAAATCTCCGTCTTCCGGGACATGGCCCAAGCTGGAAGGCACGTCGGTTGCGTCATATTTCTAGAGGGTTGGAGTCTAAACGGAATTTCTTCGCCTAGGAATAAGGTTCTTTTCACGTTCTCGTACACCAAACGATACTGGACGCCTATTCCCGATGTACCGGTGCCGCGATTAACCCAGATGTTGCCTGTTGTGAAAATAAGGAAGTCAGATACCCTCCGGCCCCCCCCCCTGTTACCCCGCATTTGACCACTTGACTAGCTTGTGATCGAGTGAGGTCAATTGGGTCCGCCTGCATATGAAAAAACTAGAAATCACAAGCGGGAGCCTGTCCATTCTCTCTTCACATCTTTTACCCATCGTCCTTGCGGTTTCATCATGGCTCCCGGATCTGTTCCCGAGTGGACCATAGTGGACTTCATACATCACGGTCCTTGGTGGACGAATCGTGGTGAGTTTCGTATCGTCTCTGTCCTCAAAACTGCTCATGAAGTACACGTGCAGGTATCCTGTTACTCAATCTGTGTCTATTTCTCCCTCTCCTCACGTCGTCTGTGAACGGTCTTGACTCATCTCTCATTAATGGTAAGCGCTTGTCAAAGCGATCTCATAGAAGATAACATCTCTTCATTCATAGGTCTGCAAATTTTACCTGACTGGCAAGATTTCTTCGGACATCCTGAAGGCGTCACCTTAGGTAATTCCTTCGCGACAACCTCAAGTCGTGAACGTTTCTCACATGTTTCTCTCAGGCGTCATTCAGTCCGCGCAAAACATGGGGGCTTTTATTGTACGCGATACTTATGCCCAACGGGACGCCGTCAAGCTTATTTTCTATTAGTGCCTTCCATTGACGCCTTTCGCTGCTGATATCCTAGGGCGTAGGGCAGCCTTGTTCATTGGCTCCGTTATCTGAATAAAACTATTTGAGAGCCCCGCTCCGGGGGCTCCCCGAGGGGCTCCGCAGGAGCCCCAGCATTTTTGAAGTTTTCACTCTCGGCCCCTCGGCGATGTCCTTACCATATTAGGGTCGTGTTCTCGGTGTCTTTTTTCAAACTTGAATTCTTGCTGGTCAATTGCCGGTTGTCAACGCTGTTTATCGTTGTCAGCTATGAGGCTGGTAAAAGTAGGACATGATGTCCAGAGATGGACATTTGGACACACGAGGTGAAGTCCTGAATTATCTATCTGGTAGGTACCATAATGAGTCCTAATTTGTGGGACCTGTCTTAGCTATAGTTCGCAGTGTTAACAAATAGTTATTGAATATTGTTACTGGGCAATTTATTCTACTTTGATTCTACTCCAGCTTTCTTGCATCTCAGCCCATGTTACGTTGCTGTGCAAATAATTATCTGAAGCTCCCTTCCCCCCACGACTCACTGGTGCCTTAGAGGGACGTGCTCGTAGTGGTGGTGGTGGTGGTGGTGTACCACGACGTGATCCCTATAGCGCTGCCTCTCAGGCGGAAATAGGACCGGGCCGTTGATGTGGTCACTGTAGAATGTAAGGCCATACCCGTACTCATTGCCCTAGTTTGCAAAATGACACCTAGTACATACTGTATCAAAGTAAAATGAAAACTTTCCCTTCCTCTGCGCGCGCGCGTGCAAGAAGCTACAATCTATGCCGCTTCGGATGTTCACCGGCCGCCAGGCCCACACCCCGGGAAAACCCCGGGTAGGAGCAGGGCTCCTGAACAGTCATCATCAGGAGCCCTTCGGAGCGGGGCTTTCAAATAGTTAATACCCCGTTATCTTGCTATCTGGAGTTGCAATTCAGTTTTCGGCATCCTCTGTAAAAGTTTTCATCGTTGCCAGGGTTATACGTACGTATCTCTGTTGAAATACTTTGTGGTCGCTGACCTGGAGAACGTCCTTCGTAGTCGGCTGCGGTCTGGCGTTCTGTACGAATTCCGCGCCGCTTCTCCTGCTTGAATTGGCCTACCCAACCCAGGTATATTTAATTGCTCTGCGTGTGGACAAAGTCCCTGACAGTAGATATGAAAGAGAGGGAAGATCACGTCTTTCTACAATTCAAGCTGGTACTTCGGCAGTATAATTTCAGCGTGGGTACGTCTCGTTCCTGGCTCCACTATGCAAAAATTTGTTTACTTGATCGTAGGTTTGTTACGGGTCCTTCATTCATGCTAAGGGGAGCATGTGGTCGTGGCGCGTCCCCACGCTCATTCAAGCTGTTGCACCGTTGTTGCAGGTCTGCTTAATATGGTGTGTGTCTACTACATATCTCCATCCATCCTAGAAGTGACGCAAACCGCGGATAAGGTTTACCCCAGAAAGTCCCCGTTACCTTGTATCAAAGGGTTACGTTCGTACAATGCTGCTTTCCATCCCTACGACGATTTCTGACCCCCAGAATTACAGGAAGGAAAAGCAGCGCGTATTCTCGCTAAGTACCACGCGAATGGTGGAGACGAACGAGACCCTCTTGGTATGTCTGTATTTTTGTTTTCGACTGTGCCATCTTTAACGATGTTCTAGTCGTATTCGAACTCGCTCAAATTAGGCATGCTCTTCGAATAGAAGAAGACATCAATAAAAGTACTTCCTACATGTCCTTAGTGTCTACACCTGGCAACAGAAAGAGGATGATGCTTGTTCTAGCCATCGCTATTTTCTCTCAGTGGAGGTGAACTATCTTTTGTCATTCTCGGAGTTTTGCTGACACTAATTTTGTAGTGGTAATGGATTAGTCTCATACTACATCAACTTGGTGCTTGAGGGAGTCGGTATCACGAAGCCAGAGACAAAGGCTGCAATTAATGGTAGCCTGCAGGTTTGCTGTCTACCTTGTCTGTTTTCGTAACCCGTGTGAACGGTATCGTTCCAATCCAGGTCTTCAACCTTATCGTCGCGTTGTCTGCTGCCTCTCTTATCGACTGGGTAGGTCGACGTATGCTATTCATCATTTCGAACTCTGGGATGTTAGTCGGTAAGTTGTCATATCACAACACTCTTGAACCGCGCTGATCTATCCCAGCATTTGGCTGTTGGACGATTACCGAAGCCCTCTTCAATGAATTCAAAAAAGCGTGCGCCGCAAAGGGTACGGTGATTGCACTACTATTTTGTTTTGTACTGAAACTACTGCTTCACCGCACAGCTACCATCCCGCTCATTTTCCTCTTTTATTTCTTTTACGGCATAGCTTACACCCCAATGCTTGTGGCCTACAGCTTGGAGATCCTCCCGTATAAAATTCGAGCCAAAGGGTTCGCTGTTATGGTACTTTTTATGCAAGTGAATGTCAAGAGATTTACTCATGAAGATTAGAATATTGCGATTATGTTAACATCCGCTTTCAATCAGTGTGTTAATCCATGGGCAATAGACGCTATCGGATGGTGGTACTACGTCGTTTATTGCGGGTGGCTTATCATCGAATTGGTGTTCGTGGTGGCCTTCATAGTGGAAACCAAAGGTAATGTCTGATCTGAGGCCTACGGTATCCCTACTAATTGATTTTGTAGGGCGCACCCTTGAAGAAACTGCTGCGCTGTTCGACGGCGACGAACGACCCCAGGATCTCGCCAATATGGGAGGCGAAGCCGCTACCTTGACGATGAACCGGGGCCTGGCTCTTCAGCTCCAGGAGAGGCCATTAAGCCACTCCGACGACGGAGATCACAAGCACAATAGTTTTGAGAGTTCCCAACCCATGCTGAGGGTAACGATAGAACGCTCTGTGTGCATGGACTCGGAGGTAGGGAAAGCGATCTAATTAAAACCCGGGAATGTCGTTCGAACTTTTTTGTATTTTTATACTCTGTTTCAATATTCGCTCCTTGCATGTGAGTAATAGTCCAGTCCAGTCCAGTATCCGTTTGTATCAGTAGTTTGAGCACCATTACTGTCCGTTTTATACCAGTCCCTCGTTGAATAAACGCTCATACCCTAACCCAAACTTGAACATAATTGGGAAAACAGGTGAAGACCCCCCAGCCCTCAGCGTCTATATCCACTCGGCCTCCGTCGGACATCCAGCTTTTGAAGCGGGACCCGGCGTTTTGCTATCCCAAATCAATTGAACTGAACGCATCAAGTTAATGAATCACTTACTACGCCAACGTTCATTTTGACACTATGCACAAAGTTTTCGCATCTACGAGTGTTCCATAAGACATGCGGTGCAGCCACCTCAGGCAAGTACTCACTCTTCCTTGTTGCTCAACAACACCGCACATCCCTGATGCGTCGAATCACCCATCCTAACGAACCCTATACATCTTCTATCGTGCGGATATTCATGTGTAGGACCATAGGCAAACAGCTTCCGAGCCGCAATGAGTCGTATAACATTGCGAGCGACTTCCGCGTCGTAGCATTCAAAGTGTGGATAGATATCGCCGTAAAAGACGCAGCTGAATTATAATTGAGAAGACCGTATTGGAATGACGAGAAAGGAAATACGGGTAGCCTTCTTCTCTCAGCAGGATTAAAGTGTAGGCCTGAATCTTGAAATTGCTACCAACCTGATTGAACGATCAAAATGAGTTCAATCCAACGAAGTGAGAAGTAGATACCCAGCTTTCCAAACTTTGGCCTTCAACCTAGGACCGTGCGATCATATACTTGTAGAGACACGCATAATTAACTTTAGGACTCACCGTACTGTAATGACTTAGCTACCTATCGCGAGCTGATAAGAGAGCAAGATACACTTACTCGTGGTTATCCACAAAGGTGACAGCATCCTGAGGTTTGAGTTTAGCAATAGTGTTATTCAGGATAGTTCTAAGGTCGTATCTAGTCCAATGTAGGCTGGCTTGATTGAAATTCATGTGTAGGGGAACATCGAAAAACGCAGTCTTTGCCAATGTAACAATAAGCCATTCGCCTGAGGGATAGAACCCTGCGCACGCACCTGCCCTTTGAATGCTCTTATGTGCGGCATTATCGATTTGACGCTGGTGGGAAATCAAGAGTTGGAAGGCGGGGATCCGAAACGGTCTACGTACTCTCCGGACCAGTATTCAGCTATCCATCATAAACAATATGGCGGAAGAAGCGAGAGCAGAACGACTCACAAACCGCCAGCATTCTGGGATTTTGGGACCGAGAACGCTTGATCTTTAATGTTCGTCTAAGCATACAAGCGCTCCCCTGTACGATAACGACTTACAAAACTGATGAGAAACTTCTGGTCTATGTGCTTTATCGCATCAAGACGAAAGCCGACAGCCCCGGTGGTCTGCAGATGAACATACCGTTATTATGAATCAGGTCAAACTCACCTGCAATATCCAGGAACCCCAATTGAACAGATCTTCTTGAACGGCGGGATGTCGGTGATCAATCTGTGCCGCATGTCAGTACAGGTAGGTAGTACATCAAATGAGGGCCGAATTCACGTCTATACCAAGCAGGTAGTCATAATTTCCTAGTTCTCTATCAACATTCTTCGACCACCCCTTGTGGCCGGGGCCCTCTATTCGAAAGATGCCCTTCGTACGCGTCCTGTGGTCCCAATCAAGGCCTATAGATGATTTCAAAAAAGCGGACACGGAAGAGCACATAGACGAACCAGAAAAATGAGTCTGGTTCCAACGGAATGTACTGTACTTGGGGGGAAAATGTAGGTATGTCGATATAGAATTGAAGATGTTTAGAGTATTCACCTTTCCCCCCCGTCCAGGGAAATCAAAGGCCGTCCATCCCTAGAACGATCAAGTCAAATGTATGCAGGTAAGCCTGGTCCATCCTTCACCTCGATTTCTCTCGGTCTGCCCTCACTCTTTAACCGGTTTTGCGGATTGACGGGAACGGCACTAAACGTTTCTCTTCGATCTCCTCCAAGTTTATGCTGGAAAGTGGCGTGAGCACGTTTATGGGATCATTCATCTGAGCTTACGTTAAGAACGGCATCAATTATAACGTCGATCTTGTACCGTTTCGCGACGTCGCAAGCGTGTAGAAACTCTTCCTTGGTGCCCCACCGGGTCGGGATACTCCCCTTCTGATCGAATTCACCTAAATCCCACTATACGGGCCTGGTTAGCCGATCACGCCACATGGAGAGCCAGCGACAATACCAGATCATACGCATCATATCCCCTCCCATCCTACACGCGAAAACGCGTCAGAAGAACACAAAAACAAAGAGCCACAGAACCCGCCTTCCACGCCGCTTTGTTGGGCGGGGGTAGCCAAACTTGTGTGAAGCCTAGGTTGGACAATCGGGGTAGTTCGGATTCAAAATACTGCCACCAGCTCATGTCGGGATGGTGGGAGTTCCAGGTGAAGAATTGGATCTTGAGAGGGGTTCAGCGAGGTTTATGTGGGACGAGCACTGACCGACCATTAGAGGATTGTCTTGACTGTCGTCTGGACCAAGGCGCATATGACTCAAAGCCGGGGCGGGAAATAGCCATCGCTTGATGCTCTCAAGAAAATTCATGGTCGTCGAGGTACATAAGTAAGGTCAGAATCTATTTGGTTGATCAATATCCAGACGTCGTGCATCAACGTGCGGAACGGAACCTCTGCGGACTTTGATTACTTTTGAGCTCCGATTGACCCTATAAAAAGCCAAAAAAAAATTTGATGCTCTTCACTAATTACCAACAACCACGATGTCCTTCCCGTTCCGTGTAGGCGTTTTGCTGAACTATGGGGCGTGATGGGTATTCACCTTTCTTGTGTGGATTGTGAGAGTGATCTGCCTCTTTAATCGCTCCGACTGCGATTGATTCCACGCAGGGAGGAGTTTCATGATGTGGCTACATGTGCTGTTGTCATTGCTTACCAGTGTAGTTACGAGGATATTCTGTGAATGATACATTATTTAAATAACGTATAGATGCAACTGCTATGCCCGACGCGCAATACTCCCAGTATACTTGCTGAGTGAAGTGAAGGTAGAGGCATGAGGCGGCACCTCAGATTCTTTCACCGGAGACAACGCTGTCGGTATATTCAAACCACTAGCACCCTCCTGCGCACAGATCAGCTTGGCAATAATAGCTGAAAAGCACGCGTGCATACCTGAGTGCCAAAATTGAACGTAGGATTGCTAGGAGGAGGAAAGATGTTTATCCTTCGTACTTTCTTCGGCGGCTCGACAGGCTGAACACTGCCTGTCCGGCTCACTGACACGGACCTCGCTCGTTTGGCTGCGGGTGCGGTATCCTTTATTTCACTCCCGGCTCTCTTTTTCGTTTTGGGCGCTTCAACTTCGACGACGCTATCAGGACTCGCTGCTTTGCGTTTCGATTTCCCTTTGGCTGCAGGTTTCGGAGCTGGTACTTCCTCAATGCCACTATCCTCTGGTATGTCTAATCGTGATCTCGATCGAGACTTGGTGCTGCTTTCAGTTGCTTTGCCTTTGCCTTTCTTCTTTCCTAGCAAGAGTTCTTCGACCTCACCGCTCTCTTCACTGTTTTCCACCTTGGGTGCAGGATTAGATTTAGCCTGCGACTTGGGCAGGGGCTGAGGAGTGGATGAATGTGAAGATGTCGGGATTTTGGTTTGTTCTTCTCCATCACCCTCTTCTTCGTCGATTGTCACGTCGGATTTGATTGTCTGCACAGTAGCATCAGGACCTGGGAAGAAAAGTAGCATATGACGCATACCTTTGCCTTTGCGCGTTCCTTTTCCAGCGCGGCCTTCAATTTTGCATTCTTCTTTTCGGCTTGTTCAAGGCGTTGCTTTGTTTCCTCAGAAATCTCCTGCTCTGACTCTGCGTGCCTCTTTACGAGATAGTTAGCTAACAACCAAGCCAGACGAAAGTTTTACGCGCCTTCCACTCCGTCAGAGACTCTTTCAACTTTTCAACTTTGTGTTTCTCCTTCTCCTTTATTTTCTCCAACCGGCTTTGAAGGGCCTGGACTTCAGCTTCGAGTTCGATTCGTCGTTTTCTTTCCTTCTCCATATCAGCTCCGCCTTTTGTCTCAAGGTTTTGCCATTTTGAAAGCTGGCGGTCTAGCTCTTGCTTGGCGCGTCGAAGATCATCGTTCTCTCGATGTAGTTCGGCGTGCTTTGCTTCGGCACCCTCAATTTGGAGTCGTAGACGATCCAGTTGGGGAGTTGTGGATTGGTACATGTTCTTTTGGCGGGCAGTTTCTTCACGTTGAGCGGTCAGTTCCTCCTGTGGGCAAATGAGCATTTAGACAGTGTGCAGAAGAATGTAGGGTATCACACCGACAATCTATCAACCTCCATGGTAGCAGTTTCGAGCCTACTTTCTCCATCTTGAACGCGAGAGAGGAGCTCAGCACTATGGGCCTTCCACTTGTCCTTTTGGACGATCTGCTTCCTGTTCAAAGCATCTATTTCAGCGGCCAAGAGTTCCTGGCGAGAGACATATTGACTCTCGCTCTGCTGGAATTGTGCGATCCTGTAATCGCGCTGTAGGCGAGCAATCTTTCCGAGCCTAATGTCCTCTTCCTCTTTGAGAAAGTTGAGCCTCTCGGTTTGAAGGTCAATGGTCTTGCGCCACAGAACTATGCGATGGCAAGATAGTAGGACGTCGACACCTTCGTGCCACTCCTTTTGGTCGGCCTGCCACCGTTTGTGTACGTCGGACAAAGCATGCTTTGAACGGGCCTTTTCGTGGTCGAGATCCTCGCGAATCAACTTGGAAGCCTGCTCGAGAGTGCGATTTCGCTGGACAAGGTCGTTGATATGAGTTTGTTGGGATGCCTCCAAGGACGGAATGGTGGCCATTTGGGTGCAAGTGGAAGGAGTAACCTCACGTGTTTCCTTCCACCACGATCATGGCACCAGGCAGGCCAGTCAGCACGATTAGCGTCACTGTACCCCGGCACAATGCCTCTCGTATAGGCAAGAAGCTTGCTGCAGAGATACAGGTTCAGGCTCGCACCCCGGTCGACACCTACCAAGTACACCCAGACTCGTCGAATGCTCTCAACCAGGCCATTGAAAACGCATCCGAATGGAACTCGCTTCTCCTCATTGCTCGTGCAGACCGGGGCCCTCAGTGGGACATTGGTACCCAGCACTTCCATGTAGACCAGTATTCTGACCTGTACTACGACAACACTGCTCTTCGCGAGGTCACGAAGAAACCCGAAGACGAGAGCCCCCAAGAGAGCACGCCCAGCTCACAGCCGCATCCACCCTCGCATCATCCCCACACGCCCCATCGTGAACCCTCCCACAGAGACTTTCCCATGCCGAACATGCACCATTCTGCCGCCCGTGACGCTTCGCCCCATCCAATGCGCCACCAGCCCGCCCAGGTCAACTACCCCTACCCTGCTTCCCCCAGCGTACGAGGCCCCGCTCCAAATTCTTTCGTTGCAAGTCCAGGGGGTGCGCCTTTCAATGCCGGCCCACAGAACTTTTTCAATGGTGCCGGGTCGGGCGGGCCTGGGAGAGGGCTTCCTCATGATGCCGGCCCGATCAGGATGGGCGGCATGGGCATGGACTTTGGCCATCCAAATCAAATGAGCGGCATGGGTGGAGGAATGGGTGGTAGTATGGGTGGCGGCATGGGCAGCGGCATGGGTGGAGGAATGAGCGCAGGTATGGGCGGGGGTATGGGAGGAGGTATGACTGGTATGGGAGGAATGGGCGGCGGCATGGGCGGTGGAGGAATGGGGGCCGGACTTGGGAGCGGCATGGGTGGTATGGGTGGCGGCATAGGAAGCGGCATGGGCGGCATTGGCCCTACCGGTATGGGTGGCGGAGGTATCGGCGCTGGCGGCATGGGCGGCATGGGTAACATCGGCATAGGTGGAATGGGCGGTGGTAATATGGGTGGTAACATGGGAGGAAATATGGGCGGCATGGGTGGCGGCATGGGCGGAGGAATGGGAGGAGGAATGGGCGGCATGGGGTCCGGTGGACTCCCAAGTCGAATACCGGGTGGTATGATGGGCATCAACCCAGACATTAGACGAATGACAAGAGGCATGGGCGACGAAAGTTTTATACATTGATCAAAATTTTGTTTGACTGTATCTATATTATCTCTTTCATTCACCACCTTGTATCGTGTCTCTCCTGCCATTCGACGCAGTTAAGCCCGGACGGCTGGGAATCATTCACATATCACACTGCACAAACCTTTGTGGGTACACCTGAGCGTAAAGTCGCAGTAATGTAACCATCATGATCCCCGCACTTGTATCGCAAAAGATACCATGTAGCTCATTGATCTGCAAGGCAAAAAAAATTCCACAAGTCCATAAACTTCCATAGTCAAAATCCATAACGATGTACATAAAGCAAGAAAAGGGCGCGGACAACTAATTCTGTTGATAAACGTCAGCTTGATGCGGACCACTAGGAAATCTATATCGCAAACCTCAGGTATCCTAAAGATGGTGATTTCCTACAAAGTAGAACACACGATCAGATTCGAGATTCGTGAGTACTTGATAAAGCACAGTACCTGCTGCTTGAAATAGCGCCGGTTTTCCTCATCGACGAGGACAAGATTCAGGTAATACCGTGTACTGAATCTCTTGTTCACATCACGGAATGTTGGCGTAATATCGAACCCGCCCAAGAATAGCCGTATAGGAATGGTCTCCCCTGGCGTTATCATTAGAAGAGTGGCTTCCCTTGAAGAACACACCCACCTCGTACTGGAGCACCATCCATAATCTCAAACTTGGTTATCGTTTCGCTTTCGTTGTACTGATTCGGTGGCGTCCCAGTTGTCTCCCTCCGAATGATTGAGAGCTCCATATGTTTGATCTTGACGCGGACGAGTAGGAAATATATCTTCCCAACGATGGCGTCCTTCAAATGATACCTACGCCATACATCAAATTCGACTGAGAAGCCAACAAGACGGAAGAAGAGGACGTACTTGGATTTATTGTATTCAAACTCAATGTGCAGGCAGTCTTCTATGCCGACTTCCATCCGTATCGAATTGTTGCTATCCGGGGGCATCCTGAACGAGTGGACCCAAACTTCTCTTTCTTGCTTCACGTCCGCCATTCTTCGCGAAATAGTCACTCGTATGAAGTAGCTAGAGAATTATCAATATACTAAAGGCAACAATACAGCAGGGCCATACCGAAGCTTCACATTTATGCCCCGATAACTTTCGTACTGTTTCTCCACATTCTTGAAATTGAAGTCGAACGTTTGTGATTGCCTCAGCTCTCCGGGGGCAGCGAGCTCCTGGGATAACGATAGGAACTCATGGTGGTTACCCCGGTCATAGAACAGCTCTACACAGATACGTATTAGCACACATGGTCGCGTCGTTCGCAGCGCCTAATAACCAATGTTGCCCACGAATTCAACTTTTATGCCCTCGTGAGTTACTTTCTTGCCATCACGAACACGAACGACGACCTGCAAAGGATAATGATGATGAGCAAGCCTCAGCATCAAGAAAACAGCCACTCGCCTGACCACCGACAGAGTCACCGTCATAGTAAATTGGACAAGACGTTACTTTTTCTTTTTCCTCTCTTAGCTCGACGGATTTCCTGGCCTCCTCGTCGCTGAGTTTGATGTCCACATCGATCGGCGAGGCGAAGAAGAAAGTAGCCATGCCTGCAATTGAGTGACGAAGTTCGTGGCTGTGTAAAGCATGTCGAAAATCGCCCTCCGCAAGGCGGTTGCGCTCGATACCATTGCTCGATCCCCTGCACTTATTCAGGAGCATGAGCTGGACGGCGCGACAGCACTGTCGTCCTTCATTGTCCAGCAATTGCCTACGCTCGACGCGTCCTTGTGCCCTGGACACCCTCCCACCAAAGTAGACGTCGTGAACTCTGACTCGTTCGCCGCAGCTCGAAGTTTTGGCGACGAAGCCATAGGCAAAATCGCAGTTCTGAACTTGGCGAGCGATGAATACCGTGCGGGTGGATGGACGGTGTCCCTGAGCCGGACGCAAGAAGAGGCACTCTGCTACTCGTCGACGCTCTATCACACTCTGAGCGAAGCGTACTATCCCTGGCCTAATACCGGTCCCGGTTCTGTGGCTGGCGTGTACTCTCCGGGTGTGGTTGTTCATAGGGACGACCTTGACCATGAGCTCGTTGAATTCCCTCGCGAGTCGGGGAAACGTATCGTTGTCGCGGTATTGACGGTAGCAGCACCATGTAATCGTCAGCTCACGGAAGACGGGCAAAGCTTTGCAGACCCTAGCGTGCTAGAGGATCTGAGAGGCAAGATTCGACTGGTGTATAGGATGGCGGCGTCTAACGGGAAGGAGTACATAGTACTTGGTGAGTTGTTAGACTTATATTGTTTCTGTCAGTGTGTCATGATTGTTATACAAGGCGCCATGGGCTGTGGTGCATACAACTGCCCGCCGGTTCTTGTGGCCAACGAGATGAAGAACATTCTTTTAGATAACGAATTCAAAGGGTGGTTCAAGAAAGTGACTTTTGCCGTCTATAGCAAAGGACGGGGCAATTATGATGTATTCAAGGAAGTATTCTGGGATGTCGTATTATAGGTACGGTGTCTTGGTTGGGTTCGTACATCTACGAACGCGAAGCGATCAAAGCCAAGAATTGTGTAGCATTTTCGTGAATAGCATATGTGTAGTAATTGGAATGCTTATCTTCGGCGCGTCATGCATCGCTCCGTCTTTTTACAGCGCTTCCCGGAAATGAATTTTAGATGAAAGACGTTATCGCGCTGTTCTCAGGTTTGCTAGCGCCTCTTCAGGCTCCCGCCGCAGCTTTGATGGAATGCTAAATACTGTTATTAAGTATACTTGCTGCGCCTGCCAGTCAGTTGACATCCTCTTTGTCTAATTTTGTGTGCCCAACAGGTATTCTGGGGTCCCTTCAAGCGTCGGTTGCGCATCCGCCCATAGGAAAGGCCCCACACAGGTGATTTACTTCAGACACAGTCAGGAGATCGTTATTAAAAACAGTATGTCCGAGGACATCAGGTTGGTAAAGTCGAATTTAGTCTTGGTGCTATAGTAGATGTTGTTTGGGGTGTGTTTCTCTCAGAAGCGGTGTGGAACTGAACATTGTTCACGAAAGCCACCTCTCTGCCGTTTGAAGGCTCTGGCTCAGGGCTCAGGTTTTCATGTAGCGCTGTCGGATGGATACGTCGCAGCGGTACAAGAAAGATTATTTGAAAAGCATTCGTATTGCTTACGTGCTAGTCTTGGGTCATTTCCGAACATTGGTAAGTATTTGTTTCACTTCATAAATTCTTATTATAACCTGGCTGCATTGAATAGCACTGTCAGGCGATACAAGAAGATGCTGGGGTGGGATATGGGAATCGATTCCATAATCATTCGTTTGATCGCGGCTAGCTATCATCTGCTCTGCTTCACACTTATTTCCGGAAGAACACAAGGGCCAGAAGGATTTAAGGTTTCTTGAATAGAGAAAGGCGCGACTTCTTAAGAGTGAGAGTATGGGGGACCAACTGCATCAGCCGCAGCAGTTGCTTTGCAATGGACTCTCTTCTCCTGCTACTAGCTTCGCTTAGTGCCTTACTGTTATGTCGCCTGTTGAGCTCAATTCGGCGTCAACGCTTACCTCTCCCTCCTGGCCCCAAGGGTCTTCCGCTTATTGGGAACCTCTGGGATGCTCCCGCAGGGTACGCATGGCGTACCTACACCCAATGGACTGCTACTCATGGCGACGTCTTCTATTTGGACACTCCTGGAAATCCGACCGTTGTAATCAACTCTGCCCAAGCCGCGGCGGATCTCTTCGAAAAACGCTCCGGGAATTATTCGGATAGACCAGGTATGGACAGAGGATATTCAGACGCCTCAGAATTGGTGACGCTGGGTAGATTTTACCATGGCACATTTAGCCGGATGGGGGACTATCTTTACTTTTATGAGATACTCAAACTGGTGGAGGTCAGTATAATCTTGTTCTCTGTTGGTAATATCTTATCTGAAGTCTCCGCATAGAAAGCATCGTCGAATGTTTCATGAATACTTCCAGCTTCGTGCAGTTCCTGAGTACTATCCTGTACAGATGAAAGCGACATCGGTCTTGCTACAACAGTTGCTTGAATCTCCCGACGATACCTTCCATCATGTTCGCCAGTACGCATCGTCAGCAATGTTCATGGAAAGAAAGCTGACGACCATCTAGTCACGCCGGCTCAATTATCATGAAAACCGTCTATGGGTATGATGTCAATCCACATGGCGATCGATTTGTGGGACTGGTGGATCGGGCTCAGGAAAGTGTTCGTTTCACCGGGAATGTAGGGTCATTTCTCGTTGACTACATTCCCAGTTTGCAATACCTTCCACGTGAGTGTAGGCTCGTTTAACTAGCGGATTCACATTACGCCTCGCTCGTTTATACAGGGTGGTTTCCTGGTATGAACTTCATGAGCCTTGCGGACGGCTGGAGAAAGGATGTCGAGGCTATGCAAGAAGAACCATTTATATACGCCTCAGAGTCACTGGTATGTTCTCACATCCTCATCCATCCTTATAGGTCACATTGACTCGACCCCAGAATAATGGCACGGCCCCGTCTTCATTGGTCTCCGTGAATCTAGCGAAGATGAATAATATCGGCGTGTTGGATAAGAAAATCCACCTTGAAGTCATCAAGAATACTGCTGGGGTAGCCTTTGCCGGTAGGTTCAATTCGATATTTCTTGCCGAGCATCTAATCTTACGTCTTGATTAGCGGGTGCCGACACAGTAGGGTTTCGCTTTGCGTACTATTTGAATTTTTCTTATTGCTACCCAGACTGTGTCGACCATCCTTTCTGCAATACTCGCCTTCCTTCTCTATCCCGAGGTACAGGCGAAGGCACAAGCTGAGCTCGACACTGTGGTCGGGCACGCTCGACTGCCAAATTTCGATGACCGTGCGCAGTTGCCATATATCGATGCTATTGTCTTGGAAGCATTAAGATGGAATCCTGTGGTGCCAATGGGTATGCGAACTCAGATCCAAGAATCGCAGTTCATAGCTTTCGATTTAGGTGTGGCTCATCGTTCCGTGAAGGACGATGTTTATAGAGGCTATTACATTCCTGCAGGTATGGCTAGTGCGTTTTCTCAGTCGGTTTATGCTTATCTTCCTCGTAGGCGCGACTGTCCTCGGCAACGTTTGGTGAGAGTTAATCTGATGTCAGTCTGTACTACTGTGAAGCCTAGACACCATTTACAAGGGCCATACTGCACGACGAAAAAGACTATCCAAATCCACTAGACTTTGATCCCAACAGGTTCATGCCCGAGGACGGGAAAGAACCCCAACGGGAACCCACAGCCGCGTTCGGTTTTGGGAGACGGTACGTCTGATATATTCCATTCAACCGTTGTCGATGCCAATATCTGCCCAGTATCTGCCCCGGCCGTCATCTTGCATTGAATACCGTGTGGATCACCATCGCGTCTATGGCGGCGACTTTGTCTTTTTCCAAGGCCGTGGATCTTGAAGGCCGTGTCATTGAACCCAGTAATACTTATACAGACGGCTTTGTGAGGTAGGTCTTCCCACGCTGACAACCCCTACTTCATTTTGAATTTACCTCCAGCCTTCCCGTGCCTTTCAAATACGCGATCAAGGCACGTTCCGCTCAGGCAAAAGCATTGATAGATTCTGCAGAGTACTAGCAGTTTTGGAGCAATTACCCACTTCCAGCACCTTGAACATCAGTCTCATTACTAGTATGTCAAGATATGTATTTAGTCCCGAACGCACGTTGCAGAAAGACGTGATCTTTATTCTTTTTCATACGTATTGTCAGGTACCTTGTCTCCGCGCATAGCAAGTGAACGCACCTGAGTAGGCTAAGCCGATTCAAACGGGAGAAGAGGCACCGAATTCGTACAGAACGCCAGACCAAAGTCGACTACACTTCAAGGACGTGATCAGTCAGCAACCAGTGCCAAGATAAAAACACGAGGGCGATGGTGAAAGAAGCAAAGAGAGTGGAAGGAAGAGGCTACCGCGTGGAATTTCCAGATTCTCTCTGAAATACACGCAGACTCAACTGACTTCATTCCATCACAAGCCAGTCAAGTGTTCAAATGCGGGGTAACAGGGGGGGGGGGGGGGGGGGCGGAGGATATCTGACTTCCTTATTTTCACAACAGGCAACATCTGGGTTAATCGCGGCACCGGTACATCGGGAATAGGCGTCCAGTATCGTTTGGTGTACGAGAACGTGAAAAGAACCTTATTCCTAGGCGAAGAAATTCCGTTTAGACTCCAACCCTCTAGAAATATGACGCAACCGACGTGCCTTCCAGCTTGGGCCATGTCCCGGAAGACGGAGATTTGTCGCATCCACGAAGGAAAAAAGAAACAATTCATATTAGTATCGAGGTCACAAGAACTGAAACGTGCAAGGGTTCATCGGCCCGTTCATAGAGGAAGAGTAAAGCCAGAAAGAAATGCACACGGAAAAGAAAAGTCATATAGGGTTAAATAAAAACGGGCGGTCTCCGCGAATGAGGTTGACGATGAGGAGTCGAGTACGTTGAGTAGAGCCTCGGTAGAGGAGATATCTGGTATATACAGCGTTAGAACGGCGGACAAAGAGAGGACGCAGGTCGTACTTTTATTTTTCAGTCATGAACTTCACTGTAGAAACTCTCAAGTAAAATACAAACGTTCTTTGTCTATATACTCAGCAATAGCCGGGGGAACCTTGTCCCGCCATGTGCCTTTGCCAGATTTGATAGCATTCCTGACTGCAGTCGAACTGTGTGCCAGAAACTCGTCCGAGATCGCCGCCTGTACGACCTTGTCTCTTGCCCCGACCTGCTCCACCGCCGCCCAGACGTCAATGCCACCGGATCCAGTCCTGGGCGCATACACGATCCGAGCCCGACTCTCAAAGAAGAATCCTCGAAGCTCAGCAACCATGTCCTTGTAGTACCTCTCTGCAAATACCCTCTCCACCGTATCCCAACCCATCACGAAATCCCACGACGCGCTTGGCATCTCTGCATGTAGCCTTCGCGCCTTGCCTACGAACGTCGGTTCATCGATGATCGCTATATGGAATCCCAGGAGCGACATCATGCTTTGTCGCTGGGTGATTGTGGCGTCTCCAGGTGCGAGTTTCTTGTCAGCGTTCGTCGTGGAGAGCATGAGGATCCGGGCATCGTAATCATTGCTACAGCGGGCGAGGGCGAGGTGGGCGACAGTCGGAGGATTGAAGGACGAGTCGAGGATGAGCACTTTGGCTCCGTGGCGGAGTTGGGGAAGAAGGGACATCGTGGGTAAGTGACGTAATGTTGATGCGATCAGTCGCGACGCGTCTTCCATTTCCACCATCACCGCCCGATTTTTCTAACTGTACAGGACCGGAATACAAGTAAAGAGGAATGGTATCGACCGAATAGGTCGTATTGAAATCTGTCTATATTGAATTTTGCAGTTCAAGGCAGCCCTGCCGCGACCACGACGTGATTACTCCATCGAAAACACAGGCACTATGTTCCACCTGTCGCCATGGTCAGGTCCCCGGACCCGGCTGCATTTGCACCCGTTTCAATTCAGTCTTGGAGGTTCATGCCAAGTGTTTGGCGGATTGTTTTATCCTCCTGACACCCCATGGGATGTTTAATGTCGGGGCAATGCCATTCCTGTTCTTCTACTCTACTCCACATGATCACAGCCTATCACTACCTCGTTCCTTTGTCCAAGGTGAGCAGAAATTTACTTTTACTACCGGTATCCGAGCCAGTTGTTCCCAAATTCAAGTTTGATAGCTGTCACGCGACGTGACAGAGAAGTGCCGCCGCAGGGGTGAGATACAAGGACTCCTTCCGTTTGATCCTAGGCTATCATCTGTTCTACTCCAAACCCGTTTGTGGAGAACATAAGCACAGATGAGAGATAAGGTCCTTGACAAACGGAACAGTACGATTTCTTAAGAATGAGGTCATAGAGAACCAACTGTATCATTCACAGCAACTCTTTTGCAATGAACCATCTTCTCTTGCTAGCTTCACTTTGTGGCTTGCTTTTATATCGCCTGTTGAGCTCGATTCGGCGTCGACGTTTACCTCTCCCTCCCGGCCCCAAAGGTCTTCCGCTTATAGGGAATCTCTGGGATATTCCCGCAGAGTACCAATGGCTTACCTACGCTCAATGGACTGCTACTTATGGCGACGTCTTCTATTTGGATACTCCTGGAAATCCGACCGTTGTAATCAACTCTGCCCAGGCAGTGGCGGATCTCTTCGAAAAACGCTCCGGGAATTATTCGGATAGGCCAGGTATGGATATAAACTATTTTGAGGTCTCAGAGCTAGTAACTCCGTGCAGATTTCACCATGTCAGAGTTGGCGGGATGGGGGGGTTTTGTGACTTTCATGAGATATTCGAACTGGTGGAGGTCGGTACAGCCATGATCTCCGTTGGTTTGTCTGATCTCTCTTCATAGGAAGCATCGTCGAATGCTTCACGAGTACTTCCAGCTTCGTGCAGTCCATACCTACTATCCCGTACAATTGAAGGCGACGTCGACCTTGTTACAACAATTGCTGAAATCCCCCGACGGACTTTCTCACCACGTTCGCCAGTACGTACAGACAGCAATGTCAGTAGAAAAAACTGATGACCTTCTAGCCACGCCGGCTCGATCATCATGAAAATCGTTTATGGATATGATGTAGATCCACATGGCGATCGATTTGTGGGACTTGTAGATCGGGCTATGGAAAGCGCTCGCATCATTGGAAATCTAGGGACCTTTCTCGTTGATTACATTCCCAGTTTGCAATACCTTCCACGTGAGTGTTGGCTAATTGCCGATTTTGTATTATATAAATTAAATCTCGGTCATATAGGGTGGTTTCCTGGAACGCAATTTATGAGCCTTGCGGACGGCTGGAGAAAGGATGTTGATGCAATGCAAAAGGAACCATTTGAATACACCTCAGAGTCCCTGGTATGTCTGTTCTTACATCCTCTTTTATCTTCGTTGGTCATATTGGCTCGACTTGGCAAGAATACTGGCATGGCCCCGTCTTCATTGGTCTCCGTAAATCTAGCGAAGATGAATAATATCGGCATGCCAGAGGAGAAGGAACACCTTGAAGTCATCCGGAACACGGCTTCAGTCGCTTTTGCTGGTAGGCTGCATTCAATGTTTCTTGCCGAGGATCTAATCTCACTGTGTCTTGGTTAGGGGGTGCTGACACGGTAGGTTTGTACTTTGTGTATCGTTTCAATCTTTCCAATATTTTCTGTTGCTATACAGACTGTGTCGACTGTCCTTTCTACGATACTCGCTTTCCTTCTCTATCCCGAGGTGCAAGCCAAGGCTCAAGCTGAACTCGACGCGGTAGTCGGTCACACCCGGCTGCCAAATTTCGATGACCGCGCACAGCTGCCATATATCAATGCTGTTGTTTTGGAAGCACTGAGATGGAATCCCGTCGTACCAGGGGGTATGTGATTTCATATCCACGGAACTGGTGTTCATAGCTCTCGATTTAGGTGTGCCTCATCGTGCTGTGAAAGAGGATGTTTATAGAGGCTATTATATTCCTGCGGGTATGGCTCGACTGCGTTTTTTTCGTCGGTTTATGCTTATCCCCCTTGTAGGTGCGACCATCGTCGGCAACGTTTGGTGAGTATCAATTAAATATCACTGTAATATCTAGGCTTTAACTTGATACCCGATGTACCAGGGCTATATTGCACGACGAGAAAGATTATCCAAACCCATTAGTCTTCGATCCCAACAGGTTCATGTCCGAGGACGGGAAAGAACCCCAACCAGAACCCACAGCCGCGTTCGGTTTTGGGAGACGGTGCGTTTGATATCATTTCATCCAGTTCTTGCCGTTGCCGATATCTGCTTAGTATCTGTCCCGGCCGTCATCTTGCAATGAATACCACTTGGATCGCCATCGCATCTATGGCGGCGACTTTGTCTTTTTCCAAGGCCGTGGATTCTGAAGGCCGTGTCATTGAACCCAGCGATACTTATACAGATGGCCTTCTCAGGTGAGTCTTCTGCCGCTGACAATTCTGATGGCTGTTTCATTTGCCGTCACACTTAGCTTTCCCACGCCTTTCAAATGCACAATCAAAGCACGTTCTGCTCAGGCGAAGGCATTGATAGATTTAGCAGAGTCGTGACCAAACACATTCATATATTTGCTTGGTGGATGGAGTCTTTTTGAGAGCATTGGATGTTGGGGAGTCTTTACTGGCTTAGGATATTCTTACTCCGAATTTACTCGAGATCTCTGCCAAAGAATATGTATCTAAGTACGATATACGAACATAACTTTCTTCAAGACAAGTTTTGGTCCTGGCGTGCTTGCGAAACCCACTTCTGACCCTCGCCGGAACATCATTGCTCGGAAGGTTTAAGATCAAGATCCTTGGTCAATAAATCCTGTATTCATGAGGTTCTTTCGCAATCGTTTGCTTCGCCCGACCAGGTTAGGTTTACGGCGGTCCAGGCAAACCGACATGGAATCGGGAGGTCCAATCTTCAATAGTCAACCAAGTACGCTACGCTGAGACCCGATGAGACTGGATTGAATAGCGACTATCTGGCATCTCCGCTAATGCAGCTCAAGTAGTACAGGATGGTGTGATCGCAAGCCTCGGGCCGATTCATCCGAAACTCCCTATTCCGAACCGCGACTTCGCCAGTCGCGAGGATCTATGATTCCATGCGTCGTATTCAAGAATGACAAGGCAAGAACGACGATGCAATAATTCACCTAAATGGAGGTATATTCATCCTGATCCTAACAATTCGACACATCCTTCAGCACTGGCTTTGGTAGCTTGGAATAGATGGGTAAGGCTTGGCACTTGGGGCAAAGGGACGAACCTTCGACTAAGAGCAAAGATTTCAGGAAGGACTATATTGCGCTGCATCTGGCGTCGCTATCATGAACTGAGCCTTCGGTCTGGGTTTGGTCGAGGAAGCAGTTCGTTTGCATTATTTGTTGTTCGCGTGAAATGAGTCTAGCTGATGCCGTACATTTACTGAATACCTCATGACACTTTGCTGGGCGCTCCATATTCAATAGCAGGTGAGTCATGTGGCAATACCACTCCATTTTTTAATCCTCAAGGCGTGGCTGCAATGCAGTTAGCTGGGATTCTTATAAAACACATCGTGGTTTGCCTTCACTTCACAACTCACATCAGATCATAACCTATCGTTTTCAGTCAATTCATAGTCGGCTCAGATGCAGGGACGGACAGACCGATCGTCGCTTGAACTCGCATAATTCCTATTCCTAATCAATCCTTATTTCTAAGGTGAGCCCCGTGATCGTTCCCGCGCTTATCTTTATTTTAAGTGCATCCGCACGGGGAGCAGAGTAGAGATAAGGATTTCGCGCCCTTGACTGAGGGAAACTTGCACCTTAAGAGATAAGAAGAAGCGCGATTCAGGTTGCCCACGTCAATTCAACCAACTATTTCCCAATGAATTTCTTTCTCCTGCTAGTGTCTCTTGCACTTAGTGTTTCATTATTCTATCGCCTCTTCCGATATTCGCTTAAATGCCGACGTCTACCTTTCCCTCCCGGTCCCAAGGGTCTTCCGCTCATAGGGAACCTCTGGGATGTGCCAGTAGAGTTTCCGTGTGTCACTTATGCTCGATGGTCCTCTACTTACGGCGACGTCATCTATTTGGATACTCCCGGAAATCCGACTGTTGTAATCAACTCTGCCGAGGCAGCAGTGGATCTGTTGGAAAAGCGTTCTGGGAATTATTCCGACAGACCAGGTATGGATGGAAAATACTCCAACGTCTCAGACTTGGAAATACCGTGCAGATTTCACTATGGTACATTTGTCGGGATGGGGATTCGACTTTGGTTTTATGAGATATGCTGACTGGTGGAGGTTAGCACAACCAGGCCCCCTGTTTCTACTATCTAATTTCTCTTCTTAGGATGCATCGGCGAATGTTTCATCAATATTTCCAACCTCGTACAGTTCCGGCATACTATCCTGTGCAGATGAGAACAACGTCGGTCTTGCTACAACAATTGCTAAAATCTCCCGATGAGTTCGCTCGCCATGTCCGCTAGTAAGCTCGATATATTATACGGATAACGTATTCTTGAAAACTCACGGCCTGCGGTGTCCTTCCAGTCATACAAGTTCAGTGATCATGGAAATTGTTTACGGATACAATGTAGATCCAAACGGCGATCCGTTTGTGGAGATGGTGGATAGAGCTCTGGAAGGTGCTCGCATCATTGGAAATGAGGGAATTTTTCTCGTTGATTACATCCCCAGTTTGAAATATCTTCCGCGTGAGTTCCTTCTTATTTTACCGGCAAGTACGCATTGAAAGTTTATGAAGGTTGGTTTCCTGGCGCAAGTTTCAAGGCAGGCGAGCACTTGGAGAAATGAAGCTGAGGAGGTGAAGGCAAGACCATTCAAATACACTTCGGAGTCGCTGGTACGGCCCTACTTCCCTCTTAGTTGATATAGGTTGCATTGATCCTACACCTCATTCCAAGGCTAACGGCCTCGCGGCGTCTTCATTCGTCTCTGAGAACCTCACAAAGATGACGGAGATCGGCATCTCAGAAAAGGCAGCACAGGTCGAAATTATCCGGAATACAGCCGGTGTAGCTTTCACCGGTAGGTTGTTTCCAGTGTTTCTCGCTGAAGATCTGATCTTTTCCTTGGGTAGCGGGTACCGACACGGTAAATTATTACTTTGTACACTATGAAAGTCTCTCTAATCGTTACAAAGACCGTGTCAGTCCTCCTTTCTGTGATTCTAGCATTTCTTCTTCATCCCGAGGTCCAAATTAAGGCTCATGCTGAGCTAGACGCCGTCGTCGGTCCCACCCGGCTGCCAAATTTCGATGACCGTCCACAGTTGCCATACATTAATGCCATTCTGTTCGAAGTATTAAGGTGGAATCCTGTTGTGCCGATGGGTGTGTATACAGATTGTGGGATGTCCCTCCAGATCATTGATTCAATTTAGGTCTTGCTCATCGTAGCGTGAACGCGGACGTTTACAGGGGTTATTACATTCCTGCAGGTGTGTTTTGAATGTCTTTTTTTGTTTTTTTGTTTGTGTTTATACCTTCTGTAGGCGCGATCGTCATCGGTAACACTTGATAAGTATTAGTTATCAGTGCAGGGCTTCCCAGGTTGACGTTGTCACTCGATGTAGGGCTATACTGCATGATGAAAAACACCACCCCAATCCTCTCATTTTCGATCCCGAGCGGTTCATGCCAGAAGATGGGAAAGAGCTCCAGCCCCAACCCACCGCCGCGTTTGGGTTTGGAAGACGGTGCGTGTGATATAATTTCATCGAACCTCTTACTTAAAATGTCTTCAGTGTCTGTCCAGGCCGTTATCTCGCCTTGAATATTATATGGATCACCATTGCGTCTATGGCAGCGACTTTGTCATTTTCCAAGGCTGTGGATTCAGAAGGTCGTGTTGTTGAACCTAATGATACTTTCATGAATGCCGCTATAAGGTAGATCTGTCCGTGGTTCACTTACTATATTCCCCATTTTGAATTCACGCACAGCTTTCCCACGCCGTTCAAAGGCGCGCTCCGCTTCGGCACAAACATTGATAGACTCAGACGTATTGTAACTGTCTAACGACCACTTACTTCGACTCTTGGATTGTCTGCGTTAGCCTGAGACTCGAAGTTTTTCATTCCGAGTCTGAATATCGTCACATAAGCTATATCCTCCGAGCTCAATCATGCGCATAGCAAGTATATTGACTAGCATACCGTGTATTTGAAATTGAAGACTTGGTTCACGTCGAATCTAGTCACACCACGGACGAGTACCTTTGGAAAACGATAGATTGGAAACAGAGAAGTTGAAAACTGAAGTGATGTTTGCAAGTTTGTTACGATTCATTTGAATTGATCAACGCTTGCGCCCCAGCAGAGCGCGCCTTGATCGTGCATTTGAAAGATAGAGGAAAGCTATGCGTGGAGTTAGAATATTTCTTAGCACGAATCGCATATGTGAAAAGACTTGCCTAAGAAAATCGCCTGTAAAGGTATGACTAGGTTCAATGAGCTGACCTTCAGAATCCATAGCCTTGGTAAACGACAATGTCGACGCCATAGAGGCAATGGCGATCCATGCGGTATTCAAAGCGAGATAACGGCCAGGACAGATACTGAGGCAAATCAGCACAGCAGCTGGATGGAAGCCATATTTCACGCACCGTCTCCCAAAACCGAACGCAGATATGGGTTCAGGTTGGGTTTCTTTCCCTTCGGCAGATATGAACCTCTCTGGATCGAAGACATGAGGATTGGGATAATCCTTTTCGTCGTGAAGCATAGCCCTACAAGAAACGTTAATCTGAGGATTGGATATCGATACACTTTGATATTTACCAAGTGTTACCGATGACGGTCGTACCTACGGAAGGGATAAGCAGGAACAGAAAAGGAAACCTGATCCGGGACGTACCCGCAGGAATGTAGTAGCCTCTATAAACATCCTCTTGCACATTGCGATGAGCAATGCCTACATCAAAACTTATGAGCGGGGGTAGCGTTTATGGGGTGTAAATTAATACTCAGTGGCACAACAGGGTTCCATCTGAGTGCTTCCAACAGAATAGCGTCAATATATGGCAGCTGCGGGCGGTCGTCGAAATTCGGTAGCCGAGTGGGACCGACAACAGCGTCCAACTCAGCTTGAGCCTTGGCTTGTACCTCGGGGTAGAGAATAAATGCGAGCATCGTAGAAAGCACCACGGACACAGTCTTTGCAGCATTAAGACAGACTTCACAAGAAGTAAAAGATGAGAACCTACAGTGTCCGCACCCGCTAAACGAGACATAAGGTCAGAGGTTCAACAAAAAAATCATGTACTACCTACCGGAAAAGGCTACTGCAGCTGTGTTCTGGGTGACTTCAAGGTGTGTCATCCTCTCCGATACACTGATATTTTTCATTTTTGCTAGATTTACAGAGACAAGTGAAGAAGCGTCGAGACCGTTAGCCTTGATGATGGAATACGGAGTCAGCACGACCAAAAACAATTAATGAGTAGATGTAGATGTACCATTGACTCCGAAGCGTATGCAAACGGCCCTTCTTTCATCTCTTCAACATCTTTTCGCCATGAGTCCGCAAGACTCACGAACTTTGCACCGGGAAACCATCCTTCATATGATTTCAATACGACCCTAACATGTAAATCAAAGTCGACTCACGCGGAACATATCTCAAACTGGGGATGGAGTCGACGAGAAAAGTCCCCATATTCCCAATAATGCGAATACTTTCCAGAGCCCGATCCACTATCTCCACAAATCGATCTCCATTTGGATCTACATCGTATCCGTAGACGGTTTTCATAATGACCGAACCAGCATGACTAGAAATCACAGCATGCCATGAGATTCCAATATCATGGCCGTCGGTATAAGTAATATACGTGCAACTTACTGGCGAACATGGCGAACAAACTCGTCGGGAGATTTATGCAACTGTTGCAGCAATGCTAACGTTGCTCTCATTTGCACGGGATAATACGTGGGAACTGTGCGAGGTTGGAAGTATTGATGCACCATCCTGCGGTGCCTTCTACGAGGAGAAACAGAAAAATCAGATAAAGTCAGTGTTAAACGTGGTTAACGGCACACCTCCAATCCTCAGAATATCTCATAAAACCCAGGTTGAACCCCCACCCCGCCAACTTTGTCATAACGAAGTCTGCATGACCTTAGCTTCTATAAGATTTTATAGTATCCCCCAGCCATACCTGGTCTGTCAGAATAATTTCTGGATCGTTTTTCGAAGAGATCCGCTGCCGCTTGGGTAGAGTTTAATACGACAGTCGGATTTCCGGGTGTGTCCAAATAGAAGATGTCGCCGTATGTGGCAGCCCATTGAGCATAGGTAAGCCATGGGTACTCTGCGGGCACATCCCAGAGATTCCCTAAGAGTGGAAGTCCCTTGGGCCCAGGAGGGAGACGTCGGCGGTTAAGAGAGCGGCGGGTAAGACGACGTAACAATAAGACCACAAGTATTGCAAGAAAAGCTATGAAGAGATTCGAGGTCATTGCGAGGAGTCACTGCAGCTGGTTTCTCTCCCTTCGAACCCACTCCTTAAATAGCAAGTCTGACCTTCCCTGAACCGAAAACCTGGGTATCTGAACAACGATACACGGATGCATTTTTCATAGGGTGAATGCGCTTTGTATCAGCTGAACGCCTATCTGAGCCCCAGGCGGTTTGGGCATTGCGAATTGTCTTAGCAGTTCGTATCTTATTTTTGGATGATGCCATCAGATAACCGGCCCGCTCCGAGTAGTACGGGACCCGGCTCCTACTAGGTAACCACGCAACATGCCCAGTCCATTACCTCGCCAGCAACATTCATGGTTTTCGAAAATCGTGTCTACCCTCCTGTAATAGAGACTCATGTTTCTCGACTTGAACGATTCGTGGTTCCCAACAAATTTCACGTTGGTTGACCACTGGTAAAGCCCAGAATCTTACCATAGCGACTCCCACACTATCAACAATTACGCATTCCAAGCCTGACATCTGATGTCTCGTTTGCCACTCCTACTGCGGACTCGGACTCGATGCCCGACCCTACGTCAGGTGAAAGGAAACAGATGGTTTGCGCGTGCTTCTAGTTTGCAGCTGTTCACTAATACCCCTCAAGAGACTTGTGCCAGGGACCAGCTGATTCTTTTAATCAAGCATATCTCCTACCAATTATCGGGAAAACATGAGGTCGAAGTATCATGATTGTCTTTGTTGTGTTTTACGAATCTGGTTGCAATCTGGAACATGATACGGCACCCAGGGTGTATTGTATGTCGGACCATATGTCACCAGAGTCGCAGCCTATTGTTTCTTCCTCGAGTCCAGATTTATTGGTAGGGTTTCTGACATTTCTTTATCCAAGGCAAGAGCACAAAGCAACATTTACTGCTACCAGTATCGCAATCAACCCTTTTCGAGTCTATTTTTACATTCTATTACACTGATGCGATAATGGAGGAGGCATCAGTTCTTTGCGACGCATAAGAACCAAACTCCATAGACACATGTTCGCGTCCGTTTGGTCTCAGGTTTACTTGACTTCTGCTCTTCTTGAGACCCATTTGTGGAAACGCGGGGAGTAACAGCGAGGAGATAGGGATTCCATGTCCTTAACTTACGGAAAGATGCAGCTTCTTGAGAAATCAGCCGTGATGTGTCCTCACGATGATCTCGACACTCCTGGCAACGTGCATAGTCTCTGGTGTCTTTTTGATGCATCATTTTACCCGATGTCTCCCTCCTGGTCCTAAGGGTCTTCCACTTCAAGGAAAATCTGGGATGTGTCCAAAGAGTATTCTTGGCTTGCCTATGCCTAATGGGCTCTTACGGTGGTATCTTGTATCTGGACGCACTCGGAAATCGGACCGTTGCACTAAACCAGTGTATCCAGGCAGCGGCGGATTTCTTCAAAAAACTGTCCCGGAATTATTCCGATAGACCAGCTATGGCTAGCAGATGTTGTAATATTTCATATAAGCTAAGGCCATGCTTATTTTTTAGGCCGAGTTCTTGTATCCAGCGACAAATTTGCCGACTTCTCGCACGGAGGCCTTTTTCTAGTTCCCTTTGTGTGGCTCTATCACTGAATGCAGGTTAACGTGTCTGAAAGCCGCACTACTAATAAAAGCCTCTTCGCAAGACTTGGTATCGGATCTAGAGTCTGATCTGAACAAAGGTGAGCTAACATCAATTTAGACATTGATCACTTACAGTGGTGTATCTTATGTGAGCATCAGTTTGAATCCGTAAGGCTTGGAACCCGGTAATCTTCAAGTAATTAAAGTAGTGAGACAAAGAAGCAAGAAATGTAACTAGGAACCTATCTGAAGTCTACTTGCCGGACACCGATCTGTCATCTTGGAGTATTTCCGCTCCCTACGATGCATTGTTCGATGCAACAGAAGATTACCTCGCTTCCAGACATCTGGTACAATCTCTTGAAACATGACCGTATCAGCAACGACACCTTAACCTGTGATCAAGAACATCAGCACCAGCAACGGCAACGACAACATCCAAAGCCGTGACTCGCACTACCAGCACTGACAGCGGACTCCCCGACCTTCGACCTAATTCCAAACGGATCTCAAATATTGAGTCGAATTTCAACTGAAAATTTTTCGTGTGAAGGTGAAACAAGATGTATACGCCTGTATGTGGTTATAATATATGTACAATGTCCTAGAGTTTCAACGATCGAAATTCAATGTCCGATCGGTCGTTCCGATTTGTTACAATTTGCCCGGCTCTATCAGCTCTTGTGCCTGGGCAGAGCGTGCCTTAATAGTGCATTCGAATGGCATGGGAAAGCTACACGTATCATCAGACTAGGTCGCATTATTAGCATGTCAACGCAGAAAGACCGACCTCAGAAAGCCGTCAGTGAAAGTATCGCTAGGTTCACGGATACGGCCTTCAGAATTAACGACTTTGGAAAATGACAAAGTGGCCGCTATAGACGCTATGGCAATCCACGCGGAATTCAACGCGAGATAACGGCCAGGACAGATACTAAGGAAATGTCATCACAGAGGTTGGATGGAAGCATATCTATATATCTACGCACCGTCTCCCAAATCCAAACGCAGCTATGGGGTAAGGTTGGGGTTCTTTCCCGTCCTCAGGAATGAACCGATCGGGGTCGAAGGCAAGAGGGTTGGGATAGTCTTTTTCGTCATGAAGGATAGCCCTACTTTGAGGATCAGTCTGAAACCTTGGATGTTTTATGATCTCGGATACTCACCAAGCATTGCCAATGACGGTCGCGCCTGTGCGGATGAGATAAATAGGAACAGACAAGAAAACCCGATCCGGGACATACCTGCAGGAATGTAATATCCTCTGTAAATATCTGCATTCACACTACGATGGGCAACACCTGAATAAAGAAAAGGTAATGGACTCCATGGACACTAATGGACCTCTAGACACATACCCATTGGCACGACAGGATTCCATCTCAGCGCTTCCGACAAAATAGCTTCAATATAAGGCAACTGCGGACGGTCGTCGAAATTTGGCAGACGGGTGGTACCGACGACGGCGTCTAGCTCAGCTTGAGCCTTGGCTTGTACCTCAGGGTGGAGAAGAAATGCGAGTATTGCAGAAAGGACAACCGATACGGTCTGTCCAACAGTAAGAGGGAGTCTAAAAAATGGGAGACAAAAGAAACATACGGTGTCCGCCCCCGCTAACCAAGACATAAGATCAGATTTTCGATAGGAAATGCTAGATGCAACTTACCTGTGAAGGATACGGCAGCTGTATTCCGAATAATTTCAAGCTGTCTCGCGTTCTCCGACATGCCCATCTCCTTCGTCTTTGCCAGATTTTCAGAGACGAATGAAGGCTCTACATGATCGTTAGCCTTGGGGACGAGATAAAGAGTCAGCCCAATAGAAAACAAAGCTGAGTAATGAGGACATACCATTGACTCTGAAGCGTATATGAATGGACTGTCTTTCATCTCCTCGACATCTTTTCTCCAGGTGTCTGCAAGACTCCTGAAGTTTGCACCGGGGAACCATCCTTCATACACTGTTAATACGACTCTAATTGTTGAATCAAAGCTAACTCACGCGGAAGATACATTAAACTGGGGATGTAGTCAACCAGAAAAGCGCCTACGTTTCCAATGATGCGCATACTTTCTAGAGCCCGATCTACTAGTTCCACGAATCGATCACCATTTGGGTCGACATCGTATCCGTAGACGGTTTTCATGATGACCGAACCAGCGTGACTAGAAGGATACGACAGACTGTGAGCTTTAGAGACCACGCTGTTGGTATGTATGCAGCTTACTGGCGAACATGGTGAACAAACGCAGCTGGAGATTTGTGTAACTGTTGCAGTAAGACCGACGTTGCTCTCATCTGCACAGGATAATAAGCAGGAACCGCACGGGGCTGGAAATACTGGTGAAACATCCGCCGATGCATTCTACGACCAAAAAAATGGTAAATCAGGTAACATCAATAAGGAACATGGTGAACTGCAAACCTCCACCAGTTGGAATATCTCATGAAAGCCATGTTATGTCCCCATCCCACTAAGTTCATCATAGTGAAATCTGCACGGCAGTTACTACAAGCTCTGAGATACTATAGCATCCACCAGCCGTACCTGGTCTATCGGAGTAATTTCCGGAGCGCTTTTCGAACAGATCATCTGCTGCCTGGGCAGAGTTAATTACAACGGTCGGATTTCCGGGAGTGTCCAAATAGAAGATATCGCCGTAGGTGGCAGCCCATTGAGCGTAGGTACGCCATGGGTATTCTGCGGGCACGTCCCAGAGATTTCCTATGAGAGGACGACCCTTGGGACCAGGAGGCAAACGTCGTCGGCCAAGTGAGCGTCGGGTAAAGTGATGTAACAACAAAACACCAAATATTGCAAGAAAAGCTATTAGGTGAGTTGAAGGCATTGCAAGAACTACTGCATCCGTTCTTCGCTTCTCGGTGCTTAAAAAGACGCAACTCTCCGCGAGACATGGACACAGAGTCAGGTTTATCTCCGAGTTGTTTGCCCGGTATTCCAAAAATATGTCCGGAGAAGAGGATAAAGCTCGAGCCAAACAAACCTGAGGGTATTGTGATGATATAGAACATCAGTCGGTGACGCTACCAAGAATCTCCTGAAATTGTCACGGTTGCTCCAAGCAGGAGGCGTAGTAAAATTTCGAAACCAAATTAGGAAGAGACTCGGACAGAGTAAGCTCCGGTACCGATAATAAGGATCAGGTTATGATGTTGTGCCTGGACAAAAGGAAAGGCAGAAAACGCTGTGAATTGATGCAATTGACTAAGAAAAGATTTCCAGTGTCATAAATTGCATCCTAGGCGGTGGGATTACCTCATGTCAGCTCAATAGAGTGATATGTAAGAGATATACTTGACTTGAAAGAAAGAATCAGCTGGACTGCTTCTTTCACCTAACCAAGGTCATCAGGTGCGAGGCTTGGAGCATGTACTCCATTGGACGGAGTGAGAATTGCTGTGGGATGCGACCAGCAGTTAACAAACTGGGAGAGAAAGACAGATTACGGGACTGAATCAAAAAAGTCACGGTCTACTGGACGGGTGGTCGACCGTATGCTATGCAACGGTCAACGATGATCAATATGGCGAAATGTTTATCGGACGTGGATGACATCATCCGGATACCGAGTCCGACCTTCGGAATGCTTCGGGGACCTGAGTTCCTGCTCGACTCGTGGATAGAACATCGCCGCCATCCCTTTCTTATATACTACCCCGAAAGGCAATCAACATCGCACTCGCTGAGGGTGATATAAAACCATCTTTTTGGTCGCCAGATAGCGTCTGCCTAATGTCTGTTTGTCTACCCTTGCTGCAGTCGAAGCTCTCGCGTTTCTCGACTCGAGCCATCTGTCTTTCTCCCACAAATTCCGCGTGGGATAAGCGCTGGTAGAGCCTTGAGTCTCGCCGTGGGCAATTCCTGCTCCATTCGACGATTACGCTCCAAGCTACATTTGACGTCTCGCTTGTCACTCATTCTGCAGACCCGGACGAGGTGTTTGACCCAACACCAGGTGAAAGGAAACAGATAATTTGCGTACGCTTCCGGATTACAGCCGGTCACTATTATCTTTCAAGGGACCTCGTGTCAGTGTCCAGCTGATTCTCTGCACTCAAGTATCTCTCCTCATATCACATTATTGAGCCAAGATATGATGGTATCACAGCCTTCTTCGCAACAGGGGACGCTACAGTATGAACCGACACTCCACATATCACGCTGGAATCACAACCCATTGTTTCCTAGTCGATTCCGAATTCACTGGAGTACTTTTGGAGTAATTTTTGTACATTTTGTTTGTACAAAGCAAAGGGGCAGTACTCGCGATTAATTCTTCCGAGCCTATCCTAGTCAGGTTTCGATATGCTGTTCCGGCACTGCAGGAGGCACCAGCTCTTTATAGTGTGCACGAACTAAATCTCCATATACGCACGTTCACGTATGTTTCGTCTCAGGCTTACTTGTCATCTGCTCTCCTCTAGACCTATTTGTGGAAACCACAGGTGACAGAAGCAGCAATGAGATAAGGATTCCATGACCTTTACTCACGCAAAGGTGTCCCTTCTTGGTGTTTCCTCGCGATGATCTCAACTCTCCTGGCAACGTTTCTTGTCTTTGGTGTCGTGCTATTATATCGCTGCCTTTCCCTTAATCGCCGGCGTCTTCCGCCTGGTCCCAAGAGTCTTCCTGTCATAGGGAACCTCTGGGACGTGCCCGCAGAGTACCCGTGGCGTACCTACGCTCAATGGGCTGCCACCTACGGCGACATCTTCTATTTGGACACTCCCGGAAATCCGACCGTTGTGATTAACTCTGCCCAAGCGGCGGCGGATCTCTTCGAAAAACGTTCCAGGAATTACTCCGATAGACCAGGTATGGTTGGCAAATATTACGATATCTCATAGCTGATAGTAGTCTACAGATTTCACCATGATGAAGTTAGCAGGATGGGGGAATATCATAGGGTTTATGAGATATTCTGACCAGTGGAGGCAAGTACAACCATGACCTCGTAGATGTAGTCTGATATCTCTTCATAGAATGCGTCGCTGGATGTTTCATCAATATTTCAATCTTCGCGCGGTTCCAGCGTACTATTATGTGCAAGTAAAAGCGACATCGGTCTTGCTCCAACAGCTACATAAATCTCCCGACGCATTTGTTCACCATGTTCGGCAGTGAGTCTCGGCAGCAGTACTTCTTTCGTAAAAGCCAACGGCCTTTTAGCCATGCCGGTTCAATCATCATGAAAATAGTCTATGGATTTGATGTCAATCCAGATGGCGATCAATTTGTGGAACTGGTGGATCGAGCTATGGAAGGTGCTCGCATCGCTGGGAACGAGGGGACTTTTGTCGTTGATTACATCCCCAGTTTGAAATATCTTCCGCGTGAGTTCGCTTTTCCTTCAACAAAATGTTCCGGTCACAGTCACATCTGAATTTGCTTTCATACGAAGGATGGTTTCCTGGTGCAAGCTTCCTCAACCTTGCACACGTCTGGAGTCAAGATGTCTGGAACATGAAGCAGAGTCCATTTGAATACACTTCAGAGTCACTGGTATGTCTTCATACGTTTATTGATCAGTATCAATCCCAATGATTATAAATGTCCCCCCTAAGGCGAGCGGCCATGCACCGTCTTCGTTCGTCTCTGAGAATCTAACAAAGTTGAAGCAGTCAGGCGTGCCAGAGAATGCGACACACCTTGAAATTATCCGGGATACGGCTGGAGTAGCCTTTGGCGGTAGGTTGTACTTAGTGTTCTCTGGAGATTGGCTGAATACCCGATTTCATTACTTTGTTAGCGGGCACCGACACCGTACGTTTTCATCATTTTCAGTCTGTTTGATTGCTCTCATACGCTACAAAGACTGTGTCCGTGGTGCTTTCTACGATGCTCGCATTCCTTCTCTACCCCGAGGTACAAGCCAAGGCCCAAGCTGAGTTGGACGATGTTGTCGGTCACACCCGGCTGCCGAATTTCGACGACCGCCCACAGCTGCCTTATATTGAAGCTATTCTGTCAGAAGCACTCAGATGGAATCCCGTTGTGCCCATGGGTATACACTTCAAAGCTACGAACGTTACCTCAGCTCATACATAGGTTTGTAGGTATTGCTCATCGCGGTGTGCAAGAGGATGTCTACAGTGGTTATTACATTCCTGCCGGTATGTCCCAGATCGTTTTCTTCTCTGTTCTTGCTTTATCCCCTCCATAGGGGCAACCATCGTTGGCAATGTTTGGTGACTATCGAAATGTTTTGACGTCCGAACCTCAGATTAATATCCCGTGTAGGGCTATGCTTCATGACGAAAAGGATTATCCCGATCCTTTTATCTTTGACCCTGACAGGTTTATGTCTGCAGAGGGGAAAGAACCCCAACCTTACCCCATGGCCGCGTTTGGGTTTGGGAGACGGTGCCTGAGATATGATTACATCCAGCCTTAGTGCTAATATTTCCTCAGTATCTGTCCTGGCCGTTATGTCGCCTCGAATACTGCATGGATTGCTATTGCGTCTATGGCATCGACGTTATCGTTTACCAAGGCTGTGGATTCTGAAGGCGGTGTCGTCGAACCTAGTACTACCTTCACGGACGGTTTTCTGAGGTAGACCTTTCCACGCCCGACGTATCATACCCCTTTTTAATCTGTACTCCCAGCTTTCCTGTGCCTTTCAAATGCACCATCAAGGCTCGCTCTACTCGCGCACAAGCCTTAATAGATTCGGGCGGATTGTAACAAATTTGGAATATCTATTTGTCCTCGACTGTACTATTGTTCGCCTGCGGTGAGGCATTTGATACAGGTTCCATGCCACATGAGGATAACTCGTATTCGGAAGAAAGCACAAGGACAACGATTGATATTGTTATATGTACAAGGTCAAACTGACTGGATGGCTATCATATGGTCTACAGTGTACTACGTTGACAGGATAAAATGCCCAAAATTAGTGATGATTCCTCCAACCAGCTGTCCGCAAAAATAAAAGCTGAAAAAACCATACAAAAAATGTCACTAAAGCCAAGTAAGTTAATCTACGCTTTACTGCAATGCAATATCGAACGCATCCATGGCCAGACCGAGAGGGTCAGTCATAGGTGCGGCTCTATTTGCCATGATTGAATCGGTCCCAGAGGGTGCGCCAAAGAAGACCTCGGGACTGGTACACGCGGCGACAGCCCTACGCATGTGTGTCGTCAAGAATGACAAGCCAACTTGATACGCGGCTAATAGCGAAGCCCAACATCAGCGAAACTCTGTGTGTGAGGAAAACAGGACATACAATTCATCCAACCGAAACCTTCACGTGGAACCATCTTGAAGTCAATACCCTGATTACCATATTCCGCATCTACAAGGTGCGACAGCTTGACCGCATCAAACTGTATTTATCATAATATTCATAACAGTTCATAATTATGGAACAGAACCAGCCGACCTTCTCGGGGACGACCCCGTTGAAATCAACGAAGGCAGTGGTCATCCTGGCAAAGTCATGAGCCCACGTTGGTATGGAACCGTGATGACATACATATAGAGAAAGCGGTAGGCGAGTCGTTGGGCTTCCTCAAGGTATCCGTATCGTTCCAGCCCCACCCAAATCACGATCTGGTGGGGAGGCCTGTAAGTTGATGTGAGAAACGTGCATTCGAGAGAAGACATAATTCATACCATGCGTAACTATGTCACGGAAAAACATGCATCAGATCGGAAAGACAACGGCGACGAAAAAGCAGCATACGGATAATCCCATTGTCGGTTAGGTCGATCCAAGGAAATCTTTCCGCGAGACTCTTCGGTCCCTGACACGACACCACCCAGGACCTCGAACTTTTTCAAAGAATGCGAACTGGAAGATACGATGATTAGTGAGGCATCCCATTCCCACGAGAACATGCGAAGACAACATACACGAGCTTCCGACACTGCTCTTCACTGGCACAGTTAGCCCAAAGTGGCCAGAACGCTGTCACGCTCTCATACAATATCTGCTTCTCTTTAACCGTATCGTAATCGAAGTAAAGACTCTTCGTTTCGTTCCACAGGTACTTGTCAATCATTTCTTTCCGGAACGCCGCCCTCTGGAACCACTCATCACTCCGTTGCACTCTCTTGCGCGAACTTTCCCTGTTTGGATTTGCGTATGCTTCCACCGAAGGAGGGAACGGCGACAAGGGGAAATCCTCCTCCAACTCAAGCTCATCATCAAATACCTCTCGGATCGCAGTCCCTATGTCAACCTCGTACTTGTACAGCAACGCCTGTAGGTCGATGGTGGCAAGGTTCGCACATCGCTTTTCAAACCTATATGTCGTGTCGTGTCCAGATTCGCGAACAGCACGATCGTGCAAAAAGTACTCGTCTAGCTGAGGCTCCTTCAACGATCCGTCGTTGTATTTTTCGCTGAACTCCAGAACGGATAGCCCATACTTCTCAGCATAGGGCTCCAGAATGTGAGTGAAATGAGACGCCTCCGTTTCGGGAGGTATACCGAGGCCATCTGGGCGGTAGCGCGACAGACCAGTTTTAGGATCCATGCGAGGCTCCGCAACCCACACAGTGTGGTACTCTTTGATGGCTGCTTGGATAGCGCGTTTCAGCCAAGCCGTGTTGCCATCAACGTCAGATTGGTCGAGCTGGTTGTAGATCTGAAGAGCCATGTCTGTAAGGAATGGTGGCTGGGTACGACAAAGGTAGTAGCTTCGACTGCCGTTTAGGATCTTGTTGTAATGCCGAATTTCAAAGATGAAATGGTCGACCATACCCTTTGCCATGGTCACCTGGCCATCGACGAGGAGTCCGAGAGATATGAAGTAAGAGTCCCAGTTGTAGAGCTGCGGAACGGTTGAGTGGCAAAGCGCATATATGCTATGATGAACTGACCTCGTTGAATCGTGCACCAGGAACGATGAAAGGAATGCCCTTCAAGGTTTTCCCGCCCTTGCCATCATCCACCTCATTCATCGCCAAGGCGAGGATGCCGGGTTTAGAATTTAGGCTCTTGACAAAAGCGGGATCATCAGGCTTCTCTGGAAGAACGCATACATCAAGGTTCATATGTGGCTTCTCTTTGGCGACCTTGCGATAATATTCGGCCATGGCAGGTTCACCGTAGGGCACGTAAATACGAGGATTGGAGCGACCTGTGCGGTTCTTTGGATCAGCAGTAATGATTTCAAGGCCATCACCATCAATACGCCGCGTCAGCGAGTGCCAAAACGAGTTCTTGATCATACGTGACAGACGGTCAACAGGATTCTCGGTGAGCCTGGCCTCGTCAAGAACAATTCTCTTTCGATTGTGGTCGCGAGCGAGAGCAAGCTCTTGCAGAAGATTAGACAGCATATATGTGCCCTGAGAGACATTGAGGAAAAGAGCGCGGGGAAATGTAACTAAGGACGCACCCGAATATCAAACGTCTTGAAACCATTGCTCGTCGCGGTCCCCAACGCCATCATCTTCGGACCAGCGTCGGTGACACTTATCTGAAAGTCTCCGTCGGTGTCCTCCTGCTCCAGAACGACTCGAATGGTCTCTTCCACGTCAATTAGGAAACGCCTAGGAGCGGTGACGGCTTTCTCGTCATGAGACATACGACGCGGTCTCAAGTGCCAGTCTTCTTCAAACGCTGGTGCTCGTTTAGGCTTATAGCCATGGATGTGAGACTGAAATAGAGTGAGTACTCCCTGAAAGCAGGGAAAAAGGCAGAAACCTACGTGACTGTACGTCCGTGAACGAGTGAATGACTCGCCACCACCGTAATAAGTGGCAGCGTCAACATTGACGGGTCTGGTTGACTGGTCATCGACGAAGGAGACGCCAGCTGGATGGCTAAGAACGGGTGCCATGGACGATAAAGAAAATGAAAAGGATGAGGAGACAATGGATGAAAGGAAAAGCAATGAGCGGGAACAATGTGGGGTAAAGGTACAGAATCAGATCCGTGGGAATTTTGTCCCTCTAAGTTGCTGACACGTCGTCGGAAGTAACGCCAGAATATATATGGCTCACCTTCTCTGTCTCTACCGTGGACGTCGGGTGGTTCTCTCTCCGCCGAATCGGATGCCTGGTCCTGGATTCTGGCATCACCCGAGGGATGTTGAGCGACACACGGAATGTCAGAGCGATTCTGGCCTTTATAGGCGCTCAAACGAGTCCCTGCCAGCTGGCTTGAACGCCGTCTTCTAAAAGGGCCATCATTTTCAGTATAATAATAACAGGAACTCCGTTTATTGATGCATGATGGATAGTTGCGTCACTCCCGATATAGCACCGGTATACCTCTGCTCCGTTCAGGGCATCAAATTATTATATAGTTGATGCAAGGTCACCGTATCTGACTGACCATGGTGTATACGTATGTACATCAAACCGGTTATTCCCTTTGCGAATTGCATGTCTTGCGGATCAACGTAAAGGTAAATGTTCTGGGGAAGCACAAGGATAGGCTATGTTGAAGTTCGCCGCATCTGATAGAACCATTTCTATTACTTACAACCGAAGGCAGGCGGGACACAGCTTGAGCGTTAACAATTACCCTTGCGAATATAAATTATTTCGCGAGAAATATCGTTGAATTTTTTTGATTTCACAGCTAAGCTGTATATTGAGATTGATAATAGATACGTTATCTATCACGAACTAAAGGGGTGTTGTTGACTCGAGTCGAAAAATTTCAATCATTTTCGATCGCCTTCCTCTTCTGATAACTGACTACGTCCTTACCGGCCTTCTCTTTCTTCCACAATCATGTCCAAGGCCAATGAACTCTTTCCAAGTATTGGATCCGCTGCAGATAAGGCGGACTTGCTCCCCGAAAATGACGCAGAAATCGGCGAATCGAATGCAGACGATACAGAGGATCGGCCTACCCAAGAAATCGAGTCGCTCTGCATGAAATGCGGCGAGCAGGTCTTTATCTTACTCGATCCGAGATCAAAAAAATATCTGACTGTTTTCCTAGTAGGGTGTTACCAGAATGTTACTCACGTCTATTCCATTTTTTCGCGAAGTCGTTGTGATGTCATTCAGATGTGAGCACTGTGGGGCGACGAACAATGAGATACAGTCTGCAGGCACTATACGTCGTGCGTTCATATCCTTTCTCAATCAACATTATCTGATATAATGTAGCTGAGGGCACCGTCTACACTGCACGTATACTCTCCCGATCCGACCTTAATAGACAAATTGTTCGCTCCTCAAGCTGCGAGATCTTGATCCCGGAATACCAACTCACGCTTCCGCCTTCGACTCGCGGTCAACTCACGACAGTGGAAGGCCTGATCCGCGATGTCGTAGCTGATTTGAGTATGGACCAACCGCTCCGGCGCATACAGGATGAAGACAATTACACGAAAATTCAAGCTCTAATCGAAAAACTGAAGGATATCCTTGGCGATGAGGAAGACGAAGACGAAGATGTACAGGTTGGAAAGGCAGCAGAAAAGGAGCATATTCCTATGCCGCCTTTCACGCTCAAGTTGGACGATCCTTCAGGAAACTCGTTCATTGAATTCGTCGACAGCATGGCAGACCCCAAGTGGAATATGAGGACGTATCCTCGGACACTGGAACAGAATGTGGCGCTGGGATTGGTTGCGCCGCCTGAGGAGAAAGAGGGAGCCATACAGACTGTCAAGGAGGGTGATGAAGAATTGGGTGGTGGCGATGCTGGAACCAACGAAGAGATCTTTGTCTTCCATGGACCATGCTCAAGCTGTGGTCATCCTATCGATACCTTGATGAAGAAAGTCAACATACCGTACTTTAAAGTATGTTACTTTTCTATTTCATATTCATCTATCTGACAATATCTTAGGACGTCATCATCATGTCCATTAATTGTGACCGTTGTGGATACAGGGACAACGAAGTCAAGTCTGGTTCTGCTATCTCGGAAAAAGGCAAACGGATAACACTCAAGGTCGAGGACCGTGAAGACTTGAGCAGGGATATACTTAAAGTACTGTCCTCTTTCTTTGATGATATTGAGGATTAATGTATCCTCCAGAGTGAAACCAGCGGTATGACGATTCCAGAGATCGATCTCGTGTTGCAGCACGGCACCCTTGGAGGTCGTTTTACCACTCTCGAAGGTATCCTCGACCAAGTTTACGAAGAGCTATCCGAAAAAGTACTCCGGCTTGGAGATTCTTCCACTATCGGCGACAGGAAGACATTCGAACAATTCCTCCAGGGCCTGAAAGAGGTGAATCAACTAGAAGACGTCACTACTGTTCTAACTCTATTTTTCAGGTGAAAAACGTAGAAAGACCGTTCACACTTATTCTCGACGACCCTCTGGCCAACTCGTATGTGCAGAACTTGTACGCTCCTGACCCGGACCCCAACATGACTGTTGAGTTGTATGACCGGACATGGGAGCAAAACGAGGAGCTAGGTCTCAATGACATGAAGGTCGAGAATTACCAGGAAGATGAAGAGAAACCAAAGCAGTCATGACATAGCATATACAAGCACAGAAGTAGCAGTATTATGATTTACGGCGCAGTATCCAACGATCGAAAGCATATAAGTAAGTGTACAATAGCCAGAAGAAGGTTTCTTGTACGAAGTAGAATTACACACCGTAGTATAAACATACTATTAACCTGGAAGCGAACAAGTTAACTGTAAAAATATAAACTTGTGATCATATACCAGCTTCAGCGGATATCCCGAGAATTGCTAATGCATCTAGACCACGCTTAGCCCAGTGAGAGACTACAGCTTCATTTTCGAACCATAGTTTGTCTTTATTGGCTACATGTGAAGAGGACGAGGAATTAAGGTGCTGATTGTCTGGAGGCTTAGAAGTAGAATTATTTTCGGATTTGCGGTCTGTGCCTGGGAGCGTGATAGCTTCAAGCCGAGGTGAAGAAGAGTACGCCGATTCATGCTCAGTGATCCGAGACGAAGGCGGAAAAGGAGGAGAAGACGATGGGGGATGGGGTGAACCCGATTTCTTTCCTTTCGGTGCTGGTGAAGAGTGATCGTATGAAGTAGGTCGTGCCTGCGCGCGCAGAAGTGGTGAAGAGGGAGGAGTATCATCTACTACCGATTGGACTGAAAGTTCTTCGGGAGATATCAATGTCGCTTCGGCGGCAGGTGAATGGCTGCCAGGTGTTTCAGAGTTAGAGGAGCGAACTTTTTCGCCATCGAGAACGATGTCATCAATCCGCCTGTGTTTTCTTGTCTCTGAATCTTCAGTTTCGTCGTCGGTCGTCCCCTCCTGTGTTAGCGTTGACTTCTGTTCATCCTCCTTCCCATGCACACCGTTCCATAGGCCACATTGTCGCATCCATCCAGAAACATTACTCTCCCCTTTTATTGTATCAAGCACGCCGATAACAGCCAACAAGATCTGATCATAGCCGAGGGCCTTCTTTGGCCTTTTCCGCTTTTTCTGAAGAACGATGCCCTCAGCATCCTGAATATCAGAGGGGGGGTTATCTCTTTCGCGATGTCGGGTAGAGAGGTCGCGTCCTCGGATTTGGGCAGTGTACTCGGGTACGCAGAAATGGTTCCAGGGTTGAAGTTGAGCTTTAAGTGGGGAATCGTCGAGGAGGAGGGTGGTGAGGGCAGAGTGAGCGTATGCGGAACGGGAAGGTTCGCTCGTAGGTGCCGGTTCGTCTGCTGAATGAGATGGTCCATCGTCGCTGCTTGATAATGTAGACGCTTCATCGTTTTCGTCTGGCAACAAAGAAAGCGCAGCCCATGGCTTAGCAAGGTCTTTGGTAGTCTGCGTTTTCTGGTCTGAAGGTACGTTCAGTGAAAACGACGAAGCTAAAAACAATAAACGCACGATATTGTGCACTTGTTAATCCAAGTGTGTCTCGAGCCCATACAGTAATCAATTTCCCCTTTTCCTCCTTGAAGCATTGATCCACCATATGGTCAACATTGAATGGTTGCGCCGAACTCCAAACCATGGTGTCCAGCCACTCTAGCGTCTTGGGATGGAATAAATACTGCCTGAACGATTCCATGTAGGGGCGAGGATGTGCGACACGGTGCTGAGGTTCTGAAGAGCGATTGGCTCTGTCACGTCGGTATCTGCGAGGACCTTGGGGTTTGCCTTCTCTATACAGTAAAGTGCCATTTAAATCTAGAATGAGAAGCTTTCGGGAGGAAGAGGGATCGTCTATATGCGTAGAAGGCTGCTGCGAGAGTTCAAGATAGTCAGAGGAGGCCTCGGTAGGTATTGGCGGGGGTGAAGGCGATGGATCTCGGCGCCGTGGAGACCATCGTCGTGCTTCCGGAGCGTAATAATTGTATGGCTGGGCTTGCCACTGGCTATTATAGTACCCGTAAGCATCCCAAGCTTGCGGGCAGGGCTGTCCGTTATTCTGTCGGTATGCAGACTCGTGGTACTGTGGGTATGAGATACCGCCATCCCATTGACCAGCATAGTCATTTGGGTCGACATGGGCGTAATAGTCGTATCCGTGGCCTCGAAAAGCCATTCTATGGAGAACTCTGCACAGACGGCGAGCGTGCAGACGGGATCCCTGCACAATGAGGAACGACGTGCTGAATGGAGAAGGACAACGTGCGATCGTGCGTCCGCTTCTTCGAATTTCCCATCAAGCATGATGCGGCGCTGGGAGTACTTTTTACAGCTAGCTCCTCCATTTCATCGGATTTCTCTTTTTCACTCTGCCTATCATGTCTGACGACCACGCCATTGAAAAAGTCCCAAGTGAAGCCGATACAGTGGAGTACACGACGACGCGAAAAGAGCTATGGTCGTATTATCTTTACTACGTAGGTAACAACGGGTTGTCGGGATTCAATTTCGGCCCTTCGCAGTTCCAGAATCTTCTGTATCTGGCAGGCTATGATCCTAAGGACCCGCCATTCGTGACGCCTTGCGATGACGACTGCGTCTTGCCCTATCTTGGCCATGTTCGTGATAGTGAGTCCATTTCTTCCTCAGACTTTGGGTGTGCATTGATTGCGTTCTCCAGTAAATTCCATTGTCCTGTTAACGAACGGCATCAGCTTTGCTATTCAAGCTGTCCTTCTTATATGCATTGGCGCATGGGCAGACTATGGTCGCTGGAGGTCTCGTCGTTTCTTTGGTAACTTCTTTTTTGCATGTTGAGCCCACCTTAGACCCAACATCACGATTTTCTTTACCCTTGTCGCCGTAGGCGTGTCCTTGGCGTGGCTGGGGGTCGACGATCCATCCAAATGGCGCGCCGGCATAGTCTTGTATATCCTGGGATGTACGTCTTTGCTTATCTATTAGTCTATATGTGCTGTACGTCTAACATATCCAAAGTGATAACTTATCAGGTGTGCATGCAAACGGCAGGTTATCGATTGTTACTAAAGATTCTTATCTCAGTGTGCGCTGACTTTTTGGACGGCTGCCTTTCCTGGCCTCGCTAGGGACCTTCCAGAGGTCAAAGGTTCCTTGATTGAATTAAACGACGGTCAAAAAAGGTCAATATAGCGTATCATATTATTTCTTTACCTGACACTGTTGCAGTCAACAAGATCACGAGCGTTTGACCTCACTAGCTAGAAACCGAATATCCAATATCTCCTTTACCGTATGTTCAGCTGGAGAAATTATAATACTTGCGGTAATGGTAGGGATCCTCAAAGGCTTGCGATCAGACGATAGCACAGAGAACAATACAAAGGCGTTCAGTGTTTTGATTGCATTTTCTGGAGGGGTCTGGTGTATGTTATTTTTTCTGTCCGCGGGCTACCAGCCTGACCAACAGTGCTTTGCGCCTTGCCATGGTTTATACTGGAAAAACGGCGCCCCGGTCTGCAGCTTCCTCCCGGAACTAGTCTTATGATAATTGGGTTTAAACAAACCTACGTCGCCTTTAGAGAATGTCTGCGGCTCAAGCAGACCTTCTTATATCTTATCTTCTATTTCCTGATGTACGCCATTCTCTTCTCTCGTTACCGTTGTTGATCAACTGTTTATTTTACAGGGGGGACGTCCTCAATACCACTGTGTCGGTGGTTTCTTTAATTCTGTTCATCAATTTACATAAGTATCTGAATTGAATAGCACTGTCATTGGTACCCTGCAGAATAGGTTTGTCCATGTTTCTTTCTGACAGAGATTCCCTGACGCCGATGACATTCAGCGTGGTGTCTTACTCGACTCTTCAGCTGACTCTGCTCCTCATCGTCGGCATTGTAACTCAGGGTATGGGCATCTAGTACGTCAACACTCTAATAAACAATAGCTGAACTCAACTCCATTCAGTCTTTTCTGGCTAGTACAGAAACGCTATAGCATCAGCACGAAAGCTGTTAGTGGCTCTTATTCTCTATAAGTCGAGGCTGTTGATGAACTGTTGATCAGATGCTCTTGTTCAACGTATTTTGGATTATCGTTGGTCACGGTGTATTCCTCCTTGGAGTTTTTCCTCACAATGTCGTAGATTCTGACGATTTGGGGCCTTATTGGTGTCCACACGGACAAATTCGGGTTTAAGCACGTCTGGGAAATATGGTTCGTTGAATCCGTTCTCTATTGTTATTATCCTCCTTGTAACGAGTTCATAAAGGTTGTATCAGGCCTTCTATGGTCTTTTGGTTTGTCCTTGGTACGCATACAGCCAAACCATGATCAGCGAAGTGTCACCGCTGCCTCAAATGTAGGGACATGGTTTTCACCAACAGTGTAATTTGACTCATATAATTGTAGGTTTCTGTTCTTTGCCTTGTTTTCTGTCGTAAGTGCCAATTTATCTCATTGCCATTGACGCTGACTGTATATCTTTAACAGGTGGGAAAAACGTCTGCGTTCATTGGTCCCTTTGTGTCATCTGCCATTATAACGGCTTCGAATAACAACGATAACATGCCTTTTGCTTTTCTATTTGCACTGTGAGCGGATCTCTTCTACTAATTTCGCTTTCTTATCGATTGGTTCAGAGGTGTTTTTAGCTCCCTTTTCCTCTGGCTGGTGGACGTTGAGAAAAGTCGCGTTGAATGTGCGGAGTTTGTTCAAGCAGAGGCTAAACAAAAAGCATTTGAGTCGGATTTTGATACCGTGATCGTAGACAACGGAAACGTCGATGAAAAGATCAAAGTGTAGACTTGTATGTTGAATAGACTCGAGCCCCCAGAAGCTCCCATCAGGCTTTTTTTTTGTCCAGTTCTTGGCGGCTCCAGCACCACAGAAACTGTGTTCGAACTTGACATCTTTTTGGACTTCAACTAGAAGTATTTGTCAGAGTTTAGCCCATTTTTCGTAGTAGCCATGGGTGGAACGGCTTGGAAGGCCCTCTAAAGTACAGTTAGTGCTGCGGAAAATAGTAGGTGGAAATCTGCGCCCGGCCGGACGTCCGCCACCAACAACGCTTACATGAGCCGAATGCTTCCGGACCAAATCGGAAAGTTTCCGTTCACGCCAACGTTGCATATTCTGTGTCTACCATACTCTTCACTTGAGTACTCCAGGGCTGGAGGTTGCTTGCGCACGACATGCATCGTGTCGGACTTGCCTCCAGGTCCATATCGTCGACTGCTGGTCGAGGAGCCGTGCGGGTGTCCAGGAGGGTAAGTCCTTTCATACTCTTGGTATTAGATGAATTGGGTGCTGTGGTATTGGCTCCATTGGACGTCGCTCGGTGAAGAAGGGCGATGCAGCAAAGCTGGAGAACGTTTTCGACGTGTCATACGACCTATAATCTCTAATTCAATGCTCCCATGTGGCCATACTAATTCGTGTTGTTATCAGCGTCTTGCGACAGAGGCCACTGAAGCGTCGACGGAAACACCAAAAAAGAAACCTCGGATTTTCAGGCGGATTTTCTGGACCACGGCGACGCTAACCGGCACTTTTTACGTCGGCAGCACCTTCGCCTCTTTTAACAACCAGACCTATTATAATTTCTTCAACGACCATGTCCCTCTCGGTCAATCAATGCTTGAATATGCTGAAACGCACAGCTGGGACACACTCACGGTCGCAACGGCAATAGAATATACCAAGGACGCCATCATTTCAGTTCAGCGTTTCGTCACCGAGTCGATCAACGGTGCACCTACCGCCATTGAAAACGCGAAGCATGTAGCTGAGAAGAAAGTTGGTGAAGCACGAGATACAGCTGTCAAGACCTACGAATCCTCGAAGGAGCGGGCTAAGGCTGTTGCGTCGACCATTAAAACGGATGTACAGAAGGTAGAAGACAAGATCACGGGAAAACAGGATGCTTTGGAAAGGCACAGAGAGCAACAGATTTCTGATGAGCTTCTTCAGCTCGTTCACCAGGCTGAAGACGCGTTGGCAGGAAAGATTCCGCCTCCTGCAGCCCCTCCCGCTCCCGTCCCCGCTCCTGCTTCAGTCGAGGCTGCGAATGCCCTCGAAACTCACCCAGAACACCCTCCGGCGAGCTCGGCTCCCGAGAAAGTAGCTGATAATGTGTACACGGAACCGTTACCTGTTGGATTCGAACCACCTCCTGGCTTTCAGCGCCCCGCGCCGCCTCCCAAGAAAGAGGCGCCTCCTCCTGAACCTCCAGCGGCACTTCCCCTCATCGCGCCATCAATTGCCGACGTATCCGACCCAATTATCAAGCACTTGGCTGGTACCATCGATGACCTAGCTTCATACCTCAAGTCCAACCCTAATGCAGCTTCTCAGATTACCCCTGTGCTAGAAGCTGCTAAGGGCGACCTGTCTTCGCTCGTGGAGAAGATTGAGACAGTGAAGGACGAGGAACGCCTTGGATTGCAGGCCAAAATGGACGAACAGACGAGGGAATATACTATCAAAATGATTGAGCTGGAGATGGAGGCTCAGGACAAGCTTGATAGTCAAGAGGATGAGTTCAGGAAGGCTTTCGACCAGCACCAGGTTGAAGTGACACGTGCTTACCGGGAGAAATTGGACAATGAACTCAGGACGCATCTCGAAATTATCAATGAGAGGTGTGAAACGTCGTCTCAACCCTAAAAGTGGGAGCTAACACGACTTTTATAGACTCAAGGAAGAAGTTATTGCTCAAGGAATTGAGCTCCAACGTCGATGGATTCGTGAGATCAAGGTCCGAGTTGAACAAGAGCGCGGCGGACGTCTTGCCAAACTGGACGAACTCTCCACGCAACTCAAGCGTTTAGAGCGCGTTGCTTTGGATAATTCGGTTTATTTAGACGAGAACATTCGGATACACGCTCTTTGGACCGCAGTGCGCACTCTGTCATCCTCCGCACTGACATCTCCTGTACGAAAACCATTCCGTGAGGAGCTCCGGATCCTCCGGCACGTTGCTACTGCCCGCGAAGATCCAGTTACCTCCGCCGCCCTTGATACACTCGAGTCAACCGAAGTTCCTGATGTTGGTGTTGAGCCATTTGCCGACCTTGCGTCGTGGTTCACAACATCTGTGGTTCCCAAGGTATCTAATGTTGCACTGGTGCCCGACCAGGATGCTGGACTGCTTTCGCATCTTGCCAGTCACCTTTTGTCGAGCTTCAGGTTCAAGAGGCAAGGCTTGGTTCCCGGTGACGATGTCTTGAGTGTTTTGGCGAGGGCGGAGTATTATCTGAACGAAAAGGACCTCGATAGTGCTACGCGGGAGCTGAACCAGCTCAAAGGCACTGCCCAAGTCTTGTTGTCTGATTGGTTGGAAGCTGCGCGGAGACGTCTGGAGGTGCAGCAAGCGCTGGAGGTATGTGACCCTTCTTTTTGTCTCGAGGAAAACTTCTGAACCAGATTATCATAGGTGGTGCAAACTCAGGCTACGTTAGCATCGTTGTTACTTGTGTAGTAGCAACGCAATAGAAATGGTCAAAAACAAAGAAACACGGAGCATTTAACATTAGGCATTCGTTGAATGGGGTCGACTTGGCTGAGGTGATGAAGATGCAGATGTGTGAGCTGTGCCATTCATAGCGCATTCACAAATGACTTGCGCTCTCCTCACGACAGTCTATATACAAACAGTTAGTTACGCCAAGTGCTCGACTGATACTATTCTCACCTGTAAAGTTTCTGCCGAAGGCCCATCAGGTAAAGCCGGGGCCCTGGTGACCTTTACCAAGCCCGGAAATATCGTCGCACCAACCCTGTCCATATCCCCTCGTTCACTCTTCAGGCATCTTTTCACAAGCTCAATTTGCCTTGGATAGAGCGTGCTGCCTAGTTCTGGGACAAAGGCCCGATAGAACGCGTCACCCGACGTTGTGTTGGATCCATGCAGCATCCGTGAAAAGTCATAAGCGGATTCAAGGATAGAGATACCTCCCGCGGCAGGAACGACACCTCCCAGAACTCTCATGAGCTTTGGGACCTGCTCTTCCATTATACCAATAGACATGTCGGGAGTACATGATTCGACTGCTGCAGAAAAAGTCTGTCGTCGCCAGACACAAGCAACAGTTGGATCACCTGTAAATCGTTAATAGAAGCTACCTTAGAATTGATCAGAACCGTACGGGCGAATAGATGTTCATGAATCCGCGCTAGCTGTATATTAGCGTCGGTCGAGTTGGTCACCATGAGACAATTGATTATGCCTTCAGATATCGTCTCCGACATTGCATGGCGCAGCATATACTGCACCTGCATGGACGTCCCTTTTATCTGGGCAGCAACATCAGGACCGCTTGGTACATCGCTGAGAACAGCACTGCAGATAACCTCAAACGAGGCTGGTGGACTTCGTACGATCTCCGATGCCCATCGATTGATGAGTTTGTCTAATTGTGAGGCTGCATTCTACGGCCAAGTAGGTAAAACAAGCCCACAGACAGGATCAGGCGTACTTTGATTGAGAAATCATCGACGGAGTTTCCTCCCTTTCCAGTCCGGTCGGTATTGGACCCTCCTTCAAGCAATGTTATCCTTGCACGGAGCAGAGCTACTTGCCGCTCCTGTTCTTCTAACTGAGCCCGTTGTTGTTCGACTTTTTCGTGAGCAATTCGCTAGGGTCTGGTGAGTGAACTGTATTTCGGCGCAGGTAGATTTCCGTACAAAATTAGTCAATGCGTATCGATACTGCTCGCCAGACACGACATCTTGAGGTATGTTTTCGTATGGAGCTCCATTTTGCGGGTAGGACATGGTAGCCGGAGTGCAAGACGAACTTTGATTATTGTCACTTGCCGGCGATGTATAACAGGGGTGCCTGTTACAGCTTTCATGATCTACATTAGTCCTGGGCGTCGCCAGAAATTCAAAAGCTCTATCTAAATAATAATTTACAACACTAATGATACCAGAAAATGATACAATGGTAATGAGACATGATCTACGTCTTCTTTTTCTTCGCGGGTCTCTCCTCCACTTTAACTTTGGCTGACGCCGACTTCTTGGACTTAGACGCGGATACTTCCTCGTTAGCGCGCTTCTAAAGACGATGGTTCATAACTGCTGATATGCACCACAGGAAAGACACGAACCTTGCTCTTCGATGACGACGTGACCAAATGAGGCATCGTCGTCTCAGCCTCTTTCTCTATCATGCCTAAGAGTGTGTTGCATCTCCTCTGCAACTCTTGAGGCGACCGACTTTTGAAGAACCAATCGAAGCGGAAGAGGGGACTTTCCATGATATCTCTCTTGATCTTATCATACACGTCGTCCGTCTGTAAACCGTAGTGATGCAACCGAAGTAATAAATATCGATCTTCTTCCTCGGTATAAACTTTCCCTTTGGTCGTGGGGTAGTTGAGATCTAGTTCATGCATAGGGTATTTCACCGATTGTATCTTGTGCTGGAGTAGATAGGTATGCATGTCGCGTTTGTTTCGCTTGGCTTCGCCTTCGATGATGCGCGCTTGAATTCTCGGGTACTCTACGTAAAAGTCAGCCTGAAGGCAGCATCAGGGTATCTAGATGAATACCTGCGAGTGTTTTCCACTTCTTCTGGAAAACCTGGAAGTACTTTTTTACTTCCCCGGCAGTCTTATCTTGAATATCAGACGCATATTCTTCCCAATCTGCATCCCTGATGAACTCATTGTGTTAGGTGCTGCTGGAAACATCAACTGAAATGGTTACCATCCGTAGGTCTCCAAGCCCTTTACGAACTGCTGGAAATCGCGTCGGCTCCAGTCAGGGAAACCTTGGTCTATGTATGAGTCTTTCAAGGCTATCTCGGCTTCGGTGAGAGGTTCAGCTACGCCACGCTTCGTCAAAATTTGTCCTTCTTTTGTAGCAGAAGGCGTACCCGTCTCTATCAGCTGTTGAGCCGCAAGCCTCTCTTCTTCTAACTTTTCTGAGGTATCATCGGGACCCTGAGATTCACGTAGGGTGGCGGTTATACCGTTTATCCTCTGTTCGTTTGTTCACATCAGTGGAAATTCACCAAAACCATAATGTGCGAACCTTGTGCACAGCAAGCTCGCGGTCCTGCAGCGCAGCCAGTTGGGGAGGGAAGAATTGGAAGTCTTGGCTGAATGGAAAAGTCAGTACGTTTTCATATGAAGGACTATAAACGAACATTGCGATCTGCTTGGGTGCTCGAGGAATCTTGGCAGCCTTTTCTGGTTTAGAGGGTCCAGCGCGTAAGGTATCTTTGAAATAGTTGTCCACGGAATAATTCGACTTTCGTTCTCGTTTCGACAAAGACAAGAGACTCATGCCCAAGTTTTTCCGCTATCGTCGTGGTTAACTTGGAGACTAGCACCGCTTTGAAATACTCACCCCGCTCCTGAAGTCTTCACCCTCCCATTGCTGGACAGACGCTTCGGACTTGAAGTTGCTCAAATCTTCGAAATTAAGACCTTCGTATCTGCTGTTCAGCTCAACTGTCCTCTCTTCCCCACGCTGTATAATCGCATCGATGTCCTCGTTTATCAACACCCTAATGATGGAAATGAGTAATCGTCCAGTCACAAAACATACGGGCTTACTCATCAGACGATGAATTGATGATCTTCTCAGCACCATGAGTGATCATTTCCAGCAATTCATCCTTGTTAGCAGCTAAGAAACAATTGTTAGTTGGGAATGATGACCCAAGTGTAGTAATATACATTTTGTTTGTTGTGTTCGACCTTGCTGAATGACAAGCTGATCCAGACGCAGTTTCTGCGCTGCACGTTCCAGCATCCGTTCTTCCACGCTACCTTCGGTAATTAAACGGAAGACATACACCTGCTTTGTTTGACCGATCCGATGAGCACGATCCATGGCTTGGAGATCCGCCTGAGGGTTCCTAAGGGCGTTTTAAAAAAACTCGACAAGGGGGAGAGTATCAAAGCCATACCAATCACTGTCGTATAGAACAACAATATCTGCTGTAGTCAGATTGATACCAAGGCCTCCAGCTCGGGTCGTAAGCAAAAATAGAAACTTGTCACTGTCTGGTTTATTGTACTCGTCGATAGCGGCGATACGGTCTTCATGGGCAGTCCCTCCATCAATGCGGCAATAATCTGAAGATGCTAGTAAGCACGAGTATCCAAAGAGCACAAAAACTACGAACTATATTGTCGGAAGTGACAATAATCTTCCAGAATGTCGAGAATACGACTCATTTGAGTGAAAATTAGTACCCGCGAGCCTTGAGCTTTCATTGACTTGAGAAGTTTGTCCAGAATGATCATCTTGCCAGAGTTATCGATAAGGTGCTCGTCAGTCGTGTAAGGCGGTCCAGGTTCCTGTTCCTTCCGTCAGCTACATCTCAAGAATGTACAGGAGACTTACGGCGCCGTCAAATAGGTACGGATGGCATGTTACTTTACGTAACTAAACAGAGCCAGATAAAGGCAAAGCGGGAGGAGCATATGTGAATACCTACCTGCATTACCATGTTCATGAGCCGGGTTTTTCCCTCCTTCTTGCCAGTCAAGCCTATGAAGAGGCTTAGCATACAACACGAGTTCAATGGCACCACGATTTACCGTTGACAGCATCTATGTCTTTCTCTAGTACAGACCTATACCACTTTCTCTGCATGTCCGTAAGACCGACGTAAATATTTATTTCTTTCTCTGGAAGAAAATCAAAATTTTTAGAAGATGATAAGAATTTGAGACGTACTTGGAAGAAGACTTTTCTCTACATCAGCTTTCACTCGCCTTAGCAAGAAAGGCCGCAAAATCTTGTGCAGTGCTTCCACTACTTTTTTGCTCTTCTCCGCTTCTTCTTCCGTTCCAGTGGCGTCCTTGTGCAGGAAGCTGTCCAAGTCGGCGTAGTCGACAAAGATTTCCGGACAAATGAAGTTTAACAAGGCAAACAACTCTTTCAAATTGTTTTGTAATGGTGTCCCTGTTATTAAGAGTCGTCCGCGGGACATGAAAGAGCGCACAATCTGCGACAAAATAGAATCCACGTTCTTGATCCTGTGAGCCTCGTCGATAACGATGTACTCAAACGAAAACTTCTTGAAAGCAGATTTCTCAATGAGACATATCTCATACGAGGTTATGCAGACTTCAAAATCCTGAGGTATTAGACGCTCGGCGATGATATCCGCGCGTTCTTCCTTTGAACCAGTCAGAACAGCAACATTGAAGTCGGGCGACCATTTTTCAAATTCACGACGCCAATTCTGTAGCGTAGACTTTGGAACGACGATGAGATGGGGTCCAGCGATGCCACAGTAATGCTTGAGGTATGAGAGAAAGGAAATGGTTTGGAGGGTTTTCCCGAGGCCCTGGAAGTAAAACGTTAAGAACAACAGAGGTTTACTAGGAAGCATAACCTACCATTTCGTCCGCAAGAATACCATTGAGACCATTATGGTGCAGTGATACCATCCAATTAAGACCTTGAAGCTGGTACGCGCGCATGGTGCCGTTAATAACTGTAAATGAGTTAGCATCATTGAGAAATCTGGTAAAGGAGCGTACAGCTTGGAGATTCCTCGAACACGAAAGGTTGATCATTCCCATCAACAGCAGCCTCACCGTCTTTCAGTAACTCTTCGTCTTCCTCTTTCTCCGACCGGCGGTGTCGTGTGTTGTTATTACTAGGAGGCGTATATAAGAGTGAGTGAGATTGTACAACAAGAAGCGTACGCTGCTTTCTTTCGTCCGCGTCCTTTGGGTTTCGGTTCAGTATCCAACATAGCAGCATACTCTGGATCGCGCGCTTTCTAAAAAATCATGACTAAAACTTTCGAGCGAAAAAAAAAAACCGCTCGCCTTGATATCCACAAAATGCTTGAATAAATCCGTCTGCCCCAGAAGGTACGAATACCGCTTTATCGAATCAGCTTGCTGAACGACATAATTCAATTTGCATATATAGCTGATTGCAGACGGGACGCACCTTGGCCTTGTCCATTTCCTGGCGCTGTGCTTGCAACTTATCTTCGGCGTCTAGTCTCCGTTGCTTCCTTTCCTCTCTGTCGAGGGCGGAACGGCCTCTGCGTTTGGGAACTGGCTCCTTCGAAGAAGAAAGTCAATTACTAGCATCGCGTCACCACCGCGTGTCACGCACTTCGACAGGATCCGGTTCACTGGCAAGTTCATCTTCTTCAAATTCGCTCTCTCCGCTTGGTCCATTGCTAGCCTGTTGGCAGTGTTAAAAAGTGTAGGAAACGGCCGTTCGGTCATACCTGGCGGGAGACGATGTTGCTGGGAACAATATCACTCAGAATATCATCGTCTAAGGGTGGCTCTGTGGTGAATGTCTGCCGTTGTTGAGATTAGAAAAAAGAACACAGCACGAAGGAGCATTGACATACACTCATGATGGTCAACAGAGAACGGCGTCACGCGTGTGACAACTCGCGTGTCGCCACGCTTCGGCATACGGACCGATTCTCTGTTGTTGTCAAATGCCGCAAAACCTGTGTTTAACTTAGCCTCGCTACAGATACCTATCATGTTCTTTCCTGCTACCTTCCACAATGATCGTTCCAAAGGGCAGAAACAGGGTTCCTCATACTGCGCCGGTAGCTAAATGTTTCTTTACTATTGTCAGTTTCGCTGATTTCTCTTTCTTCAGGCTGAACATGAGGAACCGCCCCCAGAGTATGAAGAATCCTCTACTCCCATTACAGCTACGGCGCCCGCCAGTACAAAGGCGTCAAACTATATCAACATTAAACAACACATGAATAATCTCGAAGAATCTTTCGTCATTGACCCTACTCTCCGCCTTCCCCAGGCGTTACTGCCTGCCTTGAAGGCCGGAGAGACCGAAGACACACGCAGAAATCTAAATATCGCCACGACCATGGGCTCCATGAATGTAGACGTGACCATCGTCTACAACGAAGCTTCCTCTCAACCGTCAGAGCCCAAAAGGAGGGTTATCCTGGTAGTGAAAAATACGCTGGGATCAATCAATATGCGATTGGTCCGTTCACGATGCCTGTATTACTATCCCCTTGAACTGAATTTTGGAATAGCATGCATCAGACTCCCCCAACCGACATCCTTTCTACCTCCATGTGTACTCAAAGACAGGCTCGACGGAGCTTTCGCTTCCGCGTTCATTTACAGGATTGATCACCATCGCTAATAGCCTCGGGTCTGTCGACCTTTCCAAACATCTTTCGCAGTGTGCCGCGCCGATGGGCGATGCCGTAAAAGGCGGGAGGAGGTACTTTATTGGCGATCTCTCGAATTCGTTCAACAACAATGCAAACGACTGGAGTGGGGACGAAGTCCTCATCGAGGCCAGCCTGGCCTCAGTGTCTCTGAAACGTGATGACGATTGATGAGGTACCATACACAGCCCCGCTGTCCACTTTGATACTCTGTTTGCTCAATGTTGATGTAGGATATCGGTGTATGTCAATGACCTTCAGTTACATAACTCGTGTACCAGAACCAGCAGGGTTGATAAGATATGAATAATCGAATTCTCTCAGATTAGGGACGGATCCTGAGAAGGGAGCATCACGACCAACCGATCATACATGTAAGTTATAAGATGCAATCCGCCTTGAAGCGTCTGGAAGTTACGCTGCCTTCCGAATTAAGCAATTTTTTCAAGACCCTTCCGATACTATAGTGAGTTGAACCAGTACTAGTGGTATCTCTGCGTCGTTTTGGTCATTTGGCTTCTGTGGCAGACCTTCCAAATGGTAGCTTTACTAAATGGAGCCAGCCAGTCCTCCCTGAGGAAGATGTATTTAAATACGCCACGGCTCTCTGTTGACCCACATGCTTACTTCTCTGGCCACAGATATCGATCCGTCGAGTTATCTCTCTAACATGCCACATATACCAAACGCAGGATCAGACTTTGACCTCCCTGCATATACTCAGCACAGACGTGGAGACGATGTCTCGACACTGAGCACTCATCATCGATACGAAATATATACCAGCAATCGGAAGGCATGGTCGACTCTGGCATTGCGAAGCCGTGCAATATCCGCAGACCGTATACCCCTCTTCTGGCAGGGTGATGATATTGCGGGATCCTTGACTCTGGATATCGAGAAGGATGATTCAATCAAGATGATCAAAATAACTGTATGCATTCTCTGTTTGAGGGCAAAAAATCCTCACATGACGCATTGAACAGATGCAAGGTAAACTTCTAACAGGTCAATCTTCCGATTCTTGGGTTTTCTTGGAGGAAACCAAAGTCTTGTGGGCCAGAGAAATGGGAAACCCACTGGCATCTCCATCTTCCTTCAACGAAAATTATCGTGGAAAGATGGTTGGCAAATATGACTGGGACTTTTCTCTCCCCATTCCTGCAGAAGTAACTGCCCCCCCTGGAAGCTCGTCATCCATGACTTCCCAGGGTTCTGGTCCCTTCCGTCTCCCGCAAACCCTCTTTGAACGGAGCATTCGGACAGGAATTCAGTATGAGCTATGTGTATCTATCAAGCGTTCACGCTTCCATCCAACCTCAAGGTCTGTTTTTCTCTCGCTCAGATGGACCGTCGTGTAAACGAGATTTCAGGATACAGACAATGTTCGGTTATGTATCCCTGATACGTCCTGACGCTCCGTTACTGCTCCGACAGCTTGCCTACCAAGAGAACAGTCCTCTTCTCGGGCCTGACGCAGATCCCGACGGCTGGCAGCGAGTCTCATCCTTTACTGTCAAGGGCACGGTTTTCAAGGACCGTGAAATCCAAGTGAATTGTGTCGTGTGTAAACTTTACTTCAGATCTATAACTGAACCAAACCCATTACCAGGTCTCACTCGCAAAGCCGGTATGTTAATCTTCCTACAAGTCGAGTCTCTTGACCAATGACGGCTAGCTTTGTTACACTAGAGGGACAGTGATACCTTGCTTCATCACTCTTGCATCCGCGGACACTCAAGCGCTTAATCTTCTTGCCGTACCGTCATGTATTCCGATACGGCTTCGTCGACATGTCACGGATTATAGTCCTGACTTTGCACCCAACTCTCCTACCGAATTTCGACGGCCAAACACCATGGATGTTCCTAAGCGATGGAAGGTTACCAGTGAAGACCTTGGCACAGGAATATGGTGGCCTGTCAGAGAAGATGGGCAAGAGCACAGTAAACGGTTGAATGGAGAGATAAAGCTCAGCCAAAATCTCAAATCCACTTGCGTTATCGGGAACCTCTGTGGTTCAAGTAAGGTTTAGTATTGTTCTGGTAGTATCATTATCGCTGAGATCACTTCTGTTTTTGTTCAGTACAGTGTTGTGGTCCTTCCGTTCAGTGCCACAGCTTTCGTGTCTGAAGAGCTCGGGAAGCCGTTAGCAGAATTTGACATCGAGATTGCCAATGCGTGTGCCAATGGTCCGAGACCGTTGACATACGCTCAGTATCCGAGCGACGGTGAAGTCGTAATAAGGGAGAACTACACAATCTTGTCCAGTACTAGTGTACCCTTTGCATAACTTCGTCAAAATGATGGTACTTCGGGCACATGTAATTTATATCCGGTCCGAGATAGCCGATAGACAATATTTTTCACCTCTTACGGCCATCATGGTGAAGGACCATCTGAAAAATTTGCGACGAATTCGTCAGAATCCAAAGAAGGTCTGTCATTGAAGTTCGGGTATTTCCATTGTTGACATATCCCAAGCCATCGATAATGCATGCAAAGGTGGGTGCGCTCCAAGAAATCACAGTTAAAGCGAACATTTGGCAGGAGGTAAATCTATTATTTCGCCTAATCCTCATCCGCCCATCACTTCAATTTCTTCAGGTACCAAAAATACTTTCCATGAGGTCATCGACATGTTCTTCTTTCACTTGAACAAGGATCCACCTACTGGTTTCTCTCGCGCTACCTACGAAAAGACGTCAGCCGCCGACCACGCCTTCATGTCACTCTTCGGTCTCTTGAAAATTTCCAATTTTTTTCTAGGCGACGGGCATCCTTATGAGCAGCAGATGGTCGATGGTCGGCCCGGTACCTTCAAATGGAGCGTGTACTTGGCCGCTGGACGCGTCTGATCACCTGAAGCGACACCACAATCCAAGCGCTCTACTCTGGACGTGAACCTCAACATCATCCCGATGTTCACCAAAATCGCTTTGAACACATCAAAGATGTTCAATGAAGGGGTGCCTGACATTATGTTGGACGTGATGGTATTATCTACGTGCTTTACGTTCAACTGTTTGGAATCTACAGACTGTTTTACATAGGTAACATTGGCCGTCAATGCTGGCCTTCTGACCGCTTGGATCGATTCAAGCCCTCATTCTCATCGACTGCGTACAGAAGACCGAGACACGGTGCTATTGTTAGAGATGTAGTAGATCGATATCTTGTCTACCGTTCAGTTATCAACACGATCACGGGTAATGACTGGATGCAATCCATATTTGATTTTGGCTTCAAGCTAACCTTTCCCTTCAAAGGGTATCAAAACTTGATGACTCTACAAAAGGTGAGTATTTGGCGCCGTCAAAGATGTCTGGATCGATTTCTACAAACAGTGCCTGTCTATTCACGCAAAAGCAGTCACTTGCGACAATGTAAAAGTGTGGCTCGTTTCTGTTGCACGGAATTTACTTGACAATTAGGATGATTGGTACAGTGCCAGAAGGCCGACGCGAAGAAAGACTTGCAAAAATGCTCGGGTCGTGGAACCGCGCTCTATTGCTCGAAGGAATGTCCAAAAGTAGCCTGGAAAGAAGGCGGCCACAAAGAGATGTATAAGATAAAGCAACAAGAGCGCAAAGGTAAGTGTCTGTTCGGTCGTTATAAGTTTCCTAAACACATAGTACACTCATAAAAGGCAAATTGCAATCTATCACCAAAAGTGACGCCGGTAAGCTGGCTGCCCATCCCATTGACCATCTATTGAAACGCTTAAAAGCTTGCTTTCACAATCTTGCAACGCGCGATGCCCGTCATCACTTACCTTATTTTCATCGGCTCGCTCGCAAAGAGCATCCGACAATCAGGCACTCTGGGTTTATCATCTATATCGACTACACTGTTTTGCCGGCCAAGTTCTCCAAGGCTTTTATCTGACTAAGAACGGAACATTCCTGCTCCTCTTGACGGTAGCTCGAATGTTCGAATGCTGAAGCGCGGAATGAAGCATTCGTAAAACGCGCGAGGGAAATTCCAGGGAGGTTCATGTTGATCCAGAGTCAGCTCAGCAACGGAACTGGAGTGCAACTGGTTGCATCGGTTGTCACTGGCAATTGCGAGCTCCCAGTGGATCCGTCTCAGTGATGACGAGCGCGATTCTCTTGACGACGAAGGCTACGACACAAATATCGACGGCATTGACGTTATGAAAGCTCGGATGACTATCGACCAATTCACTAAGCCGGTGATCGGTAGAGAGAAAACACTTTTCCAACTGATGCAGAAGTCAGCTGTGTACTATACCAGGCCGCCATTCTAATGATAGCGGTGTTTAACTGGTAGCTCTATTGTCTTCGACTGGAAAACTTCAGCGTAAGCTCGCGGAGGGAGAGCGAATCTTATACGTACATCTTATTGTCGTGTGTCTTCGCGGCGTTTGCAACCCTTGATGTACTCGGTTCATTCCCCTAATTGTTGTGGGTGATTCGTATTGTTCTCCAACATGGTGGTCCCGCACGTGACTTGAAATGGACGCATATGGAAGGTTGAAAGCTCCATCCCAAAGCGTCTTGTTCCCAAAAAGTTTCGTTGTTCCCAATTTCCTGGCCATCGACTCGCAGCGGGCCCTTATACTGTCGACAATTAGCCTTTGTCCCAATCCGGCTATTAGCTTGTATCTGTTGGAATCCCGAAGGTATATATATCATATGCAAAGATTCGAAGCGCCCCTGCGCTCTTTATGGACGCTACGTCCCCTCCACGATACCGAAGGTACTCTAGGTCAGGTCCGGCACCTGTACCCAGCACCGATCTCCCTCCTTATTCTCGTCATAATACTCCAACTGGTCGACATACCCCCCGCGAACCTACAGAACATGTCTTTCAGATAATGAGCGGCAAAGATAAGGCCTGGGCGACTCTAAAGGTGTTTAGCAGCGCTAAATCTGCCAAGTCGTTGCCAACATTCTATGAAAAAGAAATTATAAATGGCATTGTTGACCTTGATGTCGAGCGAGGAGATTCCATCCAAGCCGTCAACGCAACAGTACGTGGAGAGTTTTCTTATTGATATCTGCACATTTACTGACGAACATTCAAGGTGACGGGCCGGGTTATAACTGGTGCTGGAATGGACGATGTCTGTTCTTTTTTGAACGTCACCATTCCAGTCTGGGCAAAGATTGGAAACAGTCGCTCGCCCTCACCGGCGTCCGAAAACAATAAGCTCTGTGGCCGGCATACATTCCCTTTCTCTATTGTTCTTCCTCGGACAGTTTCTTTGACCGTTCGGGAGCCAAAGACCTTTCGTTTACCGGAAACTTTTCTCGAACGCCACACGCCTGCAACGGTACAGTACGATCTTATAGTCACAATATCTCGAAGCAAGATGCGTTCGGATAGCCAGTAAGTCACCATTGCTGATTGATGCGATGGCACTTATATTCAATGGCGATAGTATCAAGACGGCTTTCGGCTACGTCCCAAGTTCCCGACCAGATACGCCATCGGTTCTTCGGCAAGCCTCGTACGCCCAGAACTTACCACTCGTGGGTCCTGATGCCGACCCCGAGGGGTGGAGAACCCATGATCCGGTTGTGGTTCGAGGCGTCATGTTCAAAACGCGCCCGGTCCAAGTTGCATGCACAGTAAACATCTCCATGTTTTCCACATTGACTGATGGCTGATGACCCAATCTCAGATCTCTTTGTCCAAACCTGTGAGCATCACCGTTTTGGTCTTGATATGGCGCTGATTGTGATGTCTTGGTGATTTAGTTATCTTATACCCGCGGCAGTGTGATACCCTGTATGATGAGGTTGGAGGGAGCTGACGAGTCTGCTCTCGATGCGCTTTCTTCCCCCAGTTCCATATTTGTTTCCCTTCGAAGACGAGTGAGATATTCCTGTAAGGGATTGTCGAGCAAGCAGAAGGAACAATTTGAAGATGTCGGCTTCGCTGTATGGTGGTCTACTGCCGACCGTACTTCCCGCCGCCGCTGTCTAGAGGGAGAGATCCGGCTGGCGAAAGACTTAAAGGCATCTTCGGACGTGGGACACTTCAGCATATCTGTAGGTCTCCATGCCATCTCCAAAAGGTGTTGGCACTAATACATTACTTCAAAGTACCATGTTGTTCTTAATCCCTTCGACGTAGCCGGATTTACGCATCTCGAACCTCAGTCACTCATCATGGATTCTGTTAGCATTACGACAATGCATGCAAAAGGACCCCGCCCCCAGACTTATTCTCCTCCCGCTTATGACCCCATATCACGCCGCCGAGTGAATGACACCTTCTCAGCCACCCTCACTGTGCCCATCATCGGTTAGGCATTATGACAATCCTCATGATTTTATGGACATGTCGCTAGGTCGACCTAAACATAGTGATGCTTGCATCACCATTTCTATCTACGCAATCGCTTTTAAGTATGTCGACTCATTGTATGTTGTAGCCATTCGCATTCTTATATTATTACTACGTATACGATCTTGTAGCTTTGCAACATGCTTTCCTAGTACAAACACGTTCCAATTCAGGGTCATATCCTCATGTTATCAAGTTCCGACTCTCGATATGCTTCTTGCCACAAGAACAGGTTGTTCTGCTAGCTAGCTGGTCGGCCATGGCCAATTGTGGAAAATCTATGCACCAGACAGGTACCATTATAGCAGGTCACACGGCAATATCCAGGCAGTGTATATATACCCACGGTGCGTATATAGATGGCCAAAATTATATTGTTTGTAAGTTAGTTGCAAATGGTTTTGCGCGGGTAGACACAACGAAGCTTCTTGCAAAAAGACTATTTGCCAGCTGTCGCTTGTAAAGAAAGTTGCAAAATGTATGTCCAACGTGAGTCCAAGCCAATCCAAACTCAGTGGGGTGTAAATATGTGCGTAGTGACATCAAATCTAGATCAGCGGTCGTTCGACAAATGATGTTCAAGCTTATCCGGAGAATTACTACGTACAGCTGTCGCAGGAGTGCCAGTTTCACGAACTAGAAGATCCTAATTAATTGGATTCGCGAATAATGTACACCTACCTCGGATCGGCTTCAAATTTTAAACGCCCATTTTATGAAGCAAATCGGATAGCGCACATGGAACAATGACGTTCCACCTCCGCTGATTACTGACCTCTTCCTTAGTCACTTCCTGTCATTCTGAGTCATTTCCACAGTCCGAGGCACCGAACACGGTCACAACATCAACTCGGTGTGTAATTCATTGTGGACCCCCGTTTGCTGCCCTGTCCCTCGTTTGCACGCCTACTACGTCTGTCTTTTCGTCGTGCTCTTCGACAGCTATGTATGTTTCCTACATCCTTTCAGATATCATCAGGCGCGTATTTTCAACTCGTGCGGTACTCACCCCTTCCCACAAGACTGAAAATACGAGACCCGTGCACCCAGTACACGTTTCTCCGCGGAGCATGTGGACAAAGTTTACAGCATGTGCTGCACTTACTTCTGTTATGCCGGAAGATCTAGGAATAGTCCAGGAAGAACAAAACCTACAGAGTCGATGTCGCACTTCCCCAACTCAGTGTTTGCCCCACTCAATTGCAGTCTTGGTGATGTCGACTCCCTCTGGTCATAGCCACCAATCAACGCGACCGGATGCTCCATCTGAATACTCTTTTTCACTAGAACGCCACGGCCGAAAGTGGGCGTTCCTGTACGTCAAAAGTCGGTCAACAGCCTCTTCTGCGCCTGTCTTCCATGATAATGCGACTATTTCTGGTCGAGTTGAAGTAGATTTGGTTAAGCCTGAAATTTTCAAGGGGATATCCATCTCGGTATGTTACGGCGTTTCTACTTCGAGCCATATTGTCCAAAAATCGACCAACTTCGTATTTAGATCCACGCGGGAACCACCGCGGTTGGTCAAGAAGAAGTTGTTTTCTTGCAGCTAACTCAGAATCTATGGTCGTCGCCTAACAAATCATCAACTCAGTTGAACGGAAAACATTCATGGCCGTTCGAACTCACACTACCGTCCCAAGTCGTTGTAACAGAATCGAAAGCACACACAGGGACATACTTCCTGCCTCCCAATTTTTCCGAGCGAGCAAGTCCTGTCTATATCGATTATAAATTCGTTGTGACATTTCGGAGGGGTAGGTTTAAGCCTAATCAAACGTCTGTCAAAGTCCCACCGAAATTGATCTTTCCTGAGACTGAAATGATCGTAGGCTCTCGCCGTACTTCGCTTACGTTCCCTTGCGTTTTGCCCAGCCGCCCACACCACTTCGACAGTTGGCTTTGAGAGAAGGTTCACCACTACCAGGTCCCAATATCGATCCCGAGGGTTGGCAGACTTCAGAGCCGATCAAAATATCCGGAGTTTTGTTTAACACCAAAAGGGTCGAAGCAGAATGTACAGTGCGTGTTCGATGAGAGGAATCTGAGAATTCTGATTCAGTGTTCATAGCTGTCCATTGCCAAACCGGTAAGACGACCTCATTATGGCGCCTGGACTCATTCTTATGGTGACCGTAGCTCAGCTATGCAATTAGAACACCGATCCCACTTACGATAACGTTCGAATGCAGTGACAGACAAGCGCTTGACCTTCTGGCCAATCCAAGAGCAGTGCGACTATTTCTGGTCAGATCAATTGCGACAGGCGCCAACGCTACAGATGAGGATATTCCAAAGCGTAGCAATAATTTGTTTCTAGAGGGTGTAGGTCAGGCGGTCTTTTGGCCCTCATCGATTCGACATTCAACTGAAGGGACGAGGTCTCTGCAAGGAGAACTTAATATCAAGTCTTCGCTGAAACCCACGTTCGTGTTCCCGAGAATCAGCATCAGTGTGAGCGATTACGCCATATTTACCTGCGGGCCTGACCGTGATTCACAGTACTCATTGGATTTACTTCCTTTTGAACCAACAGGTTTCAGTCCCCCGAGTAAGGAAGGCGCTATATTATTGTCCCAAAGGGTGGAAATTGTGACTAGGCCAGCACCTGGGGTGATAACGCGGTCTTATGCACCGCCAGGCTATGAAGGTCCTGACGGCGGAGACTATAACAGAGCAATCGGATTCTTGGAGAACGGCAATCAGCGCTTTTACCGCCACCATGGGTTTTGACGTACCATTCACGCACATACCAGAAGAATCGTCTAAGAATCGTCCATGGACATTAACAATAAGGACTCGAAGTATTCATCTCCCTTTGGTGTATCAATTCCCAGTGCTCCTACTCCGGCCAGAAGATCGTGGTCATTTGTGGGTATTTGCCAAACAAATGAATCAGGTCGTCGCTGGGCGACAAAAATGAAGGTGGTATCTTCAAAAGAAGAACCCAGGCGCTGCCAGGATTGATCACGCTGCTCTAAGTCGGTAAATCTGCACCGTGAGAGCACAGGCTGGAAAGAAAAGTATAGACCAAATGCGGTCCAAAAAGGTGTCTCCTTCTCTAGACTTCGAATTTTGTACGATATGATGAGGGCTGGTGACAAAGAAGTCACGAACGGGGAAGTGAGGTGAATGAGAGTTCGCAGCAACGGGGCTAGCAGCTCTGGAAAGTAGACCTTAGAATAAGTTAGAGCGAACCCAGTGTCATGACACAGGGAAATTCAGAATTGGATGTGAGATGCGTGGGTTTAAAACTGTTGCACAGCGCTATGAGCGGCAGCAATCGAATTTGTTGGTCCAGCTTATCCTGTAGAATTTAGGACTTGTATAGGCGCTGCTAGTACAGACGTTGCGTCACATCTCGACGGTCAGCTGTGCCAAGCCGTTGAAAATGTTATTTATTCCCATAGGAGAAAGGCACAAGTTGGTATCAAGGAACAAAGGCACCAGGAAAGAGGGCGAGATCGGTGGGGGATGTCAGAACCTTGAGAAACAGACCCCTTGGTTGCGGTGACGATCTCAAAATCCTTTTGAAGGCATTAGTGAAAATATGGTAGCGATGTCGGTCGAATCAAGCACGATTTCTCATGTGGAAAGCCTTTCGTGCGGAGACTAAGCCTGTAGGCCCTTAGTTAGTGTACGGAGAGCACTTGTAACTTCGTACCTAAGCTAGGAACCCGTCCATTCACAAGATCATAGTGACAAAGCGGCTTGCAATAATACGAGGGTCATGATTTTGATACAGGTGGCCTGGATCAGGTCATGAGGAATGGCAACCAATACCCAAACGTTCGAATCCACAACATCCAATTCTGAATTTCCCTATTGGCAGGTACTCACCAAATCGCTGCAAATGATGTGGGACAAATTTCGATTAGCGATGAATTCAGATGCAATATCTGAAACATGCTGGAAATTCCCCCAAGCTAATGGACGTACAAAGACGACCCCGTTTGATTCCCCGCGTAGATTCTGGTCGAGTAGAGGACAAACCTATTTCTGGCTGAGATGCGGCCAAATGGCATAAGATCCACCGCACCTCAGGCAAATCAGTGGATACAATAATATCCCTGCCGCTGGTCAGTGAACGGCTTAAGCTACGGGCAACAATTCCGGTGCCAGAGCCCAGCTCCACTGCAGTATATTGCGACGAATCTGCGCTTTCGAGGAAAGGGGGGTCGAACTCCCATGTAGGTGGAGGGTCTACATAGAGCAGCAGTGCATAGGCGGCTTCCCTACGTGATCAACGCGTACCAAAGTCAAATCCAATATATATCAGATGATTGGCTGTAGGTTGAACTCTGTACCGTACCAGACTCTGCCTGCAATGCCGTATCGAGCAATCGCCTCACGCTGGGCATTCAGCCCAAAGAGATCCTGGTCGCCTGGCTGCGGCTGCAGACCGAGCAGGTCCACGGAAGGCTTGATGTCGAGGTCGTGAGGAAAGTTGGGATTCGCCATGAAGAGCATTGTTGTTCCTTGTTTGATCTGGAGGTGACCGGTTGAGGGTGGCTGCATGTGATTCTTGCTTTACTCTGTGCGAACCGGGGAATGTCAACGCCGTAGAACGGTTTATTTAAACGGTTACCTACCAAAGTTTGTTGTCCTTCTTCTTTTACCCCTTCCTGGTCCTCCTGATTTTCCATGTCTGTCCAGTCCAAGCCTGTAAAATTATCGCCTTTTGGCGCTGCACTGGCTGGAGCACTAGGAGGATGCTTCAGTACAGCGTGAGTCTTGTATATCGTCATCGGGTGCAGCCGCTAACGTACCGACAGCGTTGTATATCCTTTGGATGTGTACGTTTTTGTGCCATGTTGAGCCCTATTGTCTCTCACCATTCCCTCACAGGGCCAAGACACGCATACAGGCTCTACCCAAGGGAAGGTCCAAGGATGAACAGTCGATGGGGGGTGTTTTGTTGCGGATACTCAAGAAAGAAGGAGTACTAGGACTTTACAGAGGTTTCGGCGCAACGATGCTGAACACATTTTCTATGCGTGCGTAGTTCACTTGTCCTTGTCGTTTCCAGCTAACGCGCCCACAGAATATGCCTATTTCTTCTTCTACTCCATGGTCCGAACCTCGTATCTGAACCGACTTGCGAAAAAGCTTCCCCGGGGATCCAAGGGGCCTCAAATCGGCACTGCCATGGAGTTAATACTCGGTGCTATTGCCGGTGCCCTTGCACAAATCTTCACCATCCCTGTCTCAGTTATCGCTACACGGCAGCAAGTTGGTCGGACAAAGAGGCAAAGTCCCGCTTCATCGTCGACTGACTTGTCAGAATCACCTGAAGATGACTCGTTCTTGGGTGTTGCTCGGGAAATTATCGAAGAGGAAGGTATTGGTGGCCTATGGCTAGGTATCAAGCCTGGCTTGATCCTCACTGTCAACCCTGCCATCACCTATGGCGCTTATGAACGCGTCAAGAGCATCGTCGTCCTGGCCAAGGGCACGGCCTCCATGTCACCAGGACTGTCATTTATTGTCGGCGCGCTCAGCAAGACCCTCGCAACTATTGTATGGTTATCTCTTGCAACTTTCTGATGGTCTTCTTATTTGACGCTCCGATAGGTGACCTACCCTTATATTATGGCCAAGGTCCGGATACAAGCCCGGAGTGCAGATACTGAAGAAGCTACAGTGAAGCACCTCGAAGTTCCCCATTCGCACGAGTATCACCACAAGCAGTACAAACATCCCGGTGCTCTTGACATACTCCTACGGGTTTGGCGGACAGAAGGGTTCACTGGATGGTACCAGGTATATCATGATTTAAATTTACTCCGGATCCGATACTGACGGATGATACTGCTAGGGAATGCAAGCGCAAATTATCAAGGCCGTCTTATCCCAAGCCCTTCTTTTCATGTCAAAGGATCAATTTGAGAAATATACCTTTGTGTTGATGCTGGTGTGGAATCGTATCACTGCTGCTATCTCAGATATTGCATAACCTGTAGACTACACATCTTCTGTAGAGTACTTTAGTGTAACATATTATATAATCAGTACTAGCTGGACTTGGAGCGCGTACGCAGATTGATCGATCGTGACCACTCTTGACAACAACCACCATGTTCTTCAATTATTGATGCGCCATGTCCACTCTGTCTTCATCGTCTCGCGTACGGACGACGGTCCCTACAACGCCAACAACATCACGAGTCGCGAGTACACATGCCACTCAAGCCTCGCCCCACTATTCTACCACTCGAAGGCACTCTTTATACGGCGTTGAAGACAGAGTTATCATTGATCCTGGCTCTCGGATATGGAAAGTAGGCTTCAGCGGGGAGGGGCGGCCTCGAGAAGTTCTTTATGCTGGTGGCAAATCGGGCACAGCGCTCTGGGGACTTGAGCGCGCGGTAAATCCGGCGGACAGAGCAGAGGAGAACAAGTTGCTATCCATCAACCTTGAACGATGCCTGAGATCTGTTTTCCATGAGTACGTTCTCTGCATTTCCCTTCCTTTATCCTTACATCAAATTCGGACAGTTCTTTGTTAACGGATCCAAAAGCACGAAAGGTCATACTGGTCGAACATCCCCTTCTCCCGCTGTACATCAAGGATGTCCTTGCCCAGATTTTGTTCGACAATCTTCAGGTTTACACCAGCCTTCCTCGATATTGAAGGTCACTGAATACATCACGCAGGTTCCTTCAATTTCTTTTGCATCAAGTCATCTTCTTTCCCTTTTCACCGTGGGCCGTATTACAGGATTAGTTATCGACTGTGGACATTTAGAATCAGTAGCATTGCCGGTGAGTGGCTTCCTGTCAATGTATGTAGCCTCTTTCATGAATTCAGAGTAGATTTTTGCTGCCAGGCCAATGTTCCCGCAACTTCGTACGACACCTCTAGCAGGTGCGCGGTTGTCATCACACCTGCGAGCTCTCATACTCCTCTTTGGAACATATCTATCTCCCCCCACGACTCTCAGTGCAGCTGTCAACATTCCTGCATCCAGTCGCGCCACCCGTGTCCCTCAGGAAGTACTGACTGATGCCGTCATTGAGGAAATAAAAACACGATGCTGCTTTGTAGGAGAAGCCCTGGGGATGGCCGATAACCACCGAGAAACCACACCTATAGGCGACTTGTCATCAGATATCGATATTCCTCCCAGTGAAACCACAGAATCCGACTTTTCTTTCTCCGGCGGTGAAGGCGCGCCATCACAGGCCGATTCAGACTTTTCTGTCGTGTCCACTCCCCGCGCGCCAGTATCGGACGATCAATCACACAGTGGGGAGGATTACTTGGAGGTTCTTGCAGCAATGTATAAACGAACCTCCACCGCTACGGATTTGACGATGCGTGTCGTTCCACCTGTTTCGCAACAGACCGGTACTGGACATGGCACTTTGGTGATACCCGGGTGGATTCGTGAGAGGTCAGCTGAAGTTCTATTCGAAGGAGGCGACGTGGATGAAAGTAGCGTTGCCGAAACTATTCTGGATTCCTTGTTAAAGGCAATTTCTCCATTACCTTTCGCTCTCTTGTGACTCTGACCATTTAAATTTATCATAGGCACCCGTCGACTTGCGAAAAACACTAGCATCGTCAATCCTAGTCGTAGGTGGCACGTCCATGCTCCCAGGGTTCATCCCGAGGCTACACAGCGAAATATTGCGTGCCGTTGCCCCGCTACCAACATCAACCAGGCAGCCTATTCGACCTGATAAACCATTACCACCTCAGTACGACCGTTATGCAGCTTTGAGACCGCTGATATCGCATTTCGCCATTCTCAATAACCCTTCTCCTTCTCAAACCACCCAAATATCCGCGAGAGCAAGGTCGAATGCCGGAAAAGCACCCGCATTCACTCCCGCCACCATGGCTTGGGTTGGTGGATCTTTAGCTGGTTCGCTTAAAACCGGTGGAGTTGAATTAACCAGGGAAAGATGGGATGAGGCTGCTTCAGGCAGTGATGATGATATGAATGTAGATACTTCGGTGACCGTGGGCCGTAGTGGCATTCTTCCGGACTGGACACGAATACCGTTATCACAGGGTGCCCCACCGGCATCTTTAGCAGTGCATGGTACAACCCATGCATCACCATCTCAAGCACGAGTTGGTGCGTGATATGATGCTAAGATTTTGATACATTGTACTCCTGCATTAATGAAGAGAGACGTTATTTATGTTAACGAAAGATGTTGAGCTCTATGAACTCAGGAAAGTAGTCCACCCAGGAGAACTGAACGAAAAAATGGGTAAGATGTATGTAGAAATCGAAAAATGATATAAACGAAAATAAGTGAGTGGGAAATGCAAGTTGGAATAAATTTAAGATAACCAACTGCATCATAGATAGTCTTCAAATACCCGAAGCATGATTTTACTACTCTTCACATAGGACATCACCCAGCGCCATTCATCAGGCGTGGATATCAATTTTATATCCATATCGACGATTGACGAAAGAGTGCTCGACCGGTTACGAGCATCAGTCGGGGCGGAGTTATCGTCGGTCACGACGATTGCCAAAGCAAAGGAATCAGAAAGCCTGATGTTTTCCTGCTTGATGAATTTGTCGCGTATACGACATCGAACGTCGTTGAAAGGGACGTCACGGGTACCACGGAAGACGACAATGGATCCGTTATAAGCAGCTTTAACAGTGATTGGGGCAGTCGGTGACATCGGGGTGTCAGTGATCATGCCTGAGAGCGCAATGCCTGCGGTTGCCGAGGTTATTGTAGAGAACGTGGACGCTGTTGGAGAAGGGGGGAGCACGGGCCGTGCGGTCATGGGAACATCTAGTGTGGAGATACTATCATAGTTATCGTCCGTTTCGGAAGCCATAATGAAATCTATAGATTCAAGTGACCGAGCGCCAGAAGAATGGTACCCAATTGTACCATGTGAACGACTGCCGCCATAGCTGCGGGAAATAAGTGAGTCAGGACGTTGGAAGGCATCTAGTGATTGAGGTGAGTATGCATCGTAAGGATGAAGCTTGTGATCATACCACGGAAATAAGTGTCGAGTAGATCTCCTTCAGGGTCCAACCATACGTCTCCCTCAGACAAGACTGAAGTGGGCCGGCTATAGCGTGGATGCCTTCTGATGGTGGTACTAGAGATAGGGCGGGGCATCGTGGACCGAGGAATGATAGCGTCTGCAGAGCTATCGGTCATGAACGTAGCAAAGCTAGCGACGGATGATCTTGTTCTTCGGGACGCGTCCTCAGGAGAGGGAGGCATGGTTAAACCCATATCATCAATGATGGAGGCGCCTGACATCGTTGTTTGCCATGATTCTCGGACAGCACGATTTCCTGGAGATGCCGCAATTAGCGGATGTCAATGAAAGCCAGGTAAATGTCGTACTTGGTTGATCTTCATTGAGATTGAGCTCTTCCATACCCCGAGTGAAGTCCTTTGGCACTCCAATGACCTGTACACTGCGACGACTTTTCCGCTGCATGGTTGACCAATGTGTCGTGGAGGAGTCGCCTCGATAATCGGATTTACTGGAGATCTCCCGATCCTCAGGCAGGGCCTCCAGATATGAGGAGGCTTGACCCTCAGAAAATTGAGGGTTATGACCAAACGACACAGATGTCTCTTCAGCGATAGAAGGAACGGATTGAAAGGAGCCTGAACTTCTTGAAGACGCAGCCGTCACCGTAGAAGCTGAGTCGGATGATACTGAGCCTGTCCGCTGCCGTCTTTCGACAATAATTGGAGGGGACAAGGCAGCAACTGAGGTTCTGCTGATGGAGGCACCATACTTGAAGTTTTGAATGGAAGCGTTTATGGATGGTGTGGATGACTTCTTCGAGATACTGTCCATAGATCGCCGAGAAGACGTCCTATGAGAAGATGTATCCATTGACGGCAATGACGCGTTGGAAAAATAGCCTGACAGAATGCTATTTGACTTCGACGACCGCTTGGAACGGGTTTGTTTCTCGAGTTTCTGAGCGAGATCGTAATCTCTACGCCAAAGACCGAAGAAATCGGTGACAATGCGCTCACTTCTGAGGTCGAGCAGTAGTATAGGTACGTCATCTCGGAAAAGTGCCTCTGCGAATGCCTGAATTTCAGCAAAGCGCTGGTCAATAGTGGCCTGGCTTGCACGAAAGACAGTTCCCTTCTTGGTCAACTTGGGGATCAGTTCATGGACATCTTGGGCAACCGAGTGGGGATCGGGACCAGGTGGTAGAGATTCCCAAGATGACGCCATATCCTGCTTATAGAAGCCATCTCTTTTTACGCCTTTGCCAGCCAAAAGACGTAGACGCTTCGCCCTTGCGAGAATACGATACTGCTCTTCAACGGAGTCTTGAAACCAAAGCCAGTCTTCCCACCGCCGCCAGATGTCATATTCGGAGTTGGACCCGTCAGATGAGATAGAAGAGCGGTCGCCGCGAGTAATTGGACAGATGCGCATTCCAAAACTGTAACTCCCACCTGTGTCCTATGAATCGATGAACAGTACAGACGTGCACAAAGCAACTGACCTTGCTTAGTTGGGGTAAGCATTTCCACAGAAAATCGAGCTGGGGGTTGTCGATATACCGCCCTCTTGTAGTTCTGCAAGCCTTTAGGTCAACCTTTGTAGGATAGAATGGCGTGAAAGAGGTATTTACGTCGGTTGGAGATGGTCCGAATTCATTCCCAACACCACCCTGGGGATGTATCGTCAGTACGCATTCATCACCAAGAATAGCTTCAAGTTCCAGCTCACGAAGTGATTTGCGTCGAGCATATTAATATCTACAAGCGAAAAGATGGTTAGTAGTCGAAGATGTGGCGAAAGAAAGATGCTCACATATGCTCTGGCGTGTATTCCAGCTGATAACCGTAAGCACACGGAAGGCTTATCGGTAGTAATAGGTGCCAAAGCGCAAGATATCGCGAGATTGAAGGTATCCCAGAGAGTAGGAAAAGAGGGAGGGAAGAAATAGGATTATTTCCTACAAAAACGGGAGGCGCAACAAGTGGACGAAACAAAAGAGCGCGACCGGTGAGTCCCAGACATTTGGGCATGATCCTTATTGTTAGTGACGGAGCGGGACATCCTGCCCTGTCCACCCAGCCTAATTGGTCCGAACCGGTTCATATTTATGATGACTCATCTGATCATTTTCCCTTCTTGGACAGTCCCATCTGAGTCTGTAAGGTCCAGCACATGGCCTTTGACCGTTTTCTCCAGGATCTTATCATCCAACGGTAAGCTGGGAATTCTGAAGAACCTCTGTGTACACAGCACTTGCTGGCATTTCTGGATACCTCCCTGTCCTTTTCCCACCCCTAATCTCATCTCCAACAATAAAAACGAGGTGGCGATGGCCGCGAGGCCCGAGGGTTCATGTTTTTTTCGTAACGACCGCGTTAACATCTTTTTTTGTTTTTATTTTTCCGATGTACATATGTCGTGATTTGGGAAGCAAAGCTTAAGCTTCCGCTTGTATTTCAATTTTCAAAGCACCGGGCCGTGTGCCTGGGATTTCACTTCTGTTCTGCTTTATTACAGTGTACGAATGTTCGGTGTCCCAAATCCCGACGCGTCCTTGGCGTATTTTCCACTTCTTTGCACCCAGCAGCCGCGAATATCCTGCCCACGTATTCTGAACCGGTTCGACGCGATCAATGATGACGCACCACTTCCCGACTCGTCTTCTTTGCATTCAGCAAGTTGGTCACACAGGTCACGACGTTCTTCTTCCTCATGTCGACAAGTGACGACCCTAGCACCGTGCTCAAGGTCGGTCCTAGTGAATTTCTTTCTAAATTATCCAAATGCTTATCTACTTTTTTTCGCTTTTCATATATCTAGGCCGAGAGCGAAGCTTCCTCTGAGGATGATCGGGAATGGGAGGATGAAGATCCTGATATCCCTGAAAGCATCGCACCTCCGGCAAAAAAAGAGGTAGAGGTTTCAGAGTCGGCGTCACAGAGCGACAGAACAGTCGTGCATACAGCGCAATTGCGTAAGCGGAAAGCAGCTACTAGCGCACCCCGTTTCGGTGCTCGAAAGAGCCATCGCACCCTCGAGGAAGTTCGAAAGCAACAACGCCGTCAAATGGCTGCTGCCGCAGCTGAATACTTTGATGCCGTAGTTTGGTTTGAAGGAATGCTGAAAGGCATTGCCTTTGCCTTTTGGTACATTCTAGACGTTGCCCACCATACTGTCCGTTTTCTGAAAAGGCCACTCTCTTTTCTCATATTCCTATGGGTGCTAGCCTTCTTGTTTGGGAAGGTATCCGGAGCTCTCCAGGCGGCGGTTCAGCCGTTCTGCTTCATCCCTGGCATATCCCGTTCATCGCTTTGCGTATCTCAAGGCTCCCTTGATACACGTGGCCCTAAACAAGCTGACTTTTCGGCGCTTATGGAGGTTCAAGGCAGCGCCTTTGAGCAATTGCTAGATGGTTCCGTCGAGGGTTCCATGCTCTCTCTAGACCTTAGAAAAGCACAGATGGCCACGTCAAACCTTGCCACCCTTGTCCGCGTTAGCCAACTTAAGAGCCGAGATCGACTCACTAGCGTGCTAGCGGACTTCATTGGAACAGCCAAGGAGACCGCTATAGGGCTGCAAAGATTTAGTTCCCATGTGCAATACACCGTGGATCGGTGAGCGAGTTTATGTTATACGCGTGTTTCTTTCATGTCCTGATCTGCTGCGCTCAGCATCATCGCCACCAATGACTATGTGCTGAATACCATCGAGGGTGCGCGCGCCAAAAGCACGCAATATTCTCTTCAAAGTCTCATCCCATGGTCGTCTTCCCCTTCATCCGACGAAATAATCCTGAAGACATTCAGTGAATCCATGGACATGCTGTCGCAAATGACAGAAATCCTCGTTCTCAAAGCTCAAGTGCAGTTGAAAAACCTTGAGGACCTAGAGGGGAATCTCATTGTTATCAATGATCTTGTTGCCACTGAGGATAAGGAGATCACCGTCGACAAGGATCAGCTCCTGGCCCAGTTATGGACCATCCTCGGAGGAAACAGGCATCTGTTAAAAGAGCATGACTATAAACTCAACCTACTCAAAAACGTAGGTGAATATCGAGAGAAAGCTCTACGACATCTCTACGAGGCGTTGCACATGCTGCATGAGATGAGCGCAAACATTGATGATCTCCGAGAACATGTCTCTGAGCCGGCGTTATTGGGATCTTCCATTCCACCAGAGGTCCATATCAAGAGCATTAAGAAGGGTTTGGAGAGATTGGAAACGTCCAATCGCCAAGCGAGAGAACGGGAGAAAGATGCTAGAAAACTCCTTGCGTGACTTTAGTTGTAGGGTGTTTCTTGACTGTCGTCGAACGCACTGAAGGTGGTGGTAGGAGGGCCTACGGATATTCAAGTTCAGAGAGACGTTTCCGTGTATATTTACTCCTTGACAATCGTTTTGATATCTGTTGATTGGACAGAATATTGAGCCAGTTCCATGATGTCGGCAAGCCTGTTCAGTCATACCACCGTGTTGCAGTAAGCGCCGCTTAGTATCCTCTTTGGCACATCGCACTTGAGGATCTTGGAAGCGACGTGATCGAGATCTTGGACAACAGTCCCACCCTCAGAGAGATCTTTGTCTGTCAGCCTGCCAGAAGCGCGATGTGTATGTCTTGCAATCATTGTCTACTTCTAGTCTTCTAAACAAATGGGGTGATAACAAGGTCGAATGCTTCTGCTTTGTTGTGAATTTGTCGAAGCTTATCGAGCTATCCCCAGTGCCAGTAACTCAATAGAAAAGGCCTTGGTCGGCGACCTGCACGTGCGATGAGACTCAGAGTATCAAACAACTAACGGCATAAGCACACGGAAAAATGTGAAAGTTATGTCTTCAGCGTAGCTTACGAAGCCTGAAAACATGTAATTTTTAAGGTCGAGATGGCGGCGTGCGAGTGCTGGGGCGCTGTCCCCTGGGGTTGGTCAAAGGCACGGAAGAGTTCTTATGAGAAGATTGGTCCCAGGTGCTGGTGGCGTCGGCCAAACGCCAGTGATGTAGACCCAAGGACGTATGAAAAGCCGTTGAACACTCCGAAGCAAGCGAGAAGCTTGGCTCGGGTCTATTCCCAGTTTATGAAGTTATGGAAATCGTGAACAAGGACAAGTAGTGAGACCACAACGTAAAATAAAACTTGCGTGCGTGAAGACACAAGCATTGTCCTTAGCCGAAGACACACTGGTCTAGGTACTACAGAAGAGGAATTAACTTAATGAACATGATAAATGACAAATTTTATGAATGAAACGGCGAGTGTATCTAAATACCTCTTTTAATATATGTTTAATATATGTCTACGAAAGACTGTACCGAGTCATCGGCTTCAAGAACCGGTGGTTGCGTTTGCAGTCACCCTTTTTCGTATATGGAAGTCGATCTATCAATGTAGCACCGATAGTAAGCATGCAGATAACAAAACAGTAAGATCTCTCAAAACAGTTCTCCTTGACCCTGAACTAAACCTCCAAAATAGCACGTCAAAGCTTTCAGCTTTGAACCCATCCACTCTTCCTCCACCTCGATATATTCCTTTGCCTGCGCGCCGTCATCCAAGAGGGCCCCAAGTTCTTGCACATCAGTATTTCTTGGGAGATAGTAAGCCACGTTGGGCGTCATCTGACGAGTAAGACGGAATAAGTCAGCGCCATGGATTGGCTGGATTGATGCCAATGAATAGGATGAGTATTCTGTTGACTGATCCTGGGATGCGCCACCAGTTTTTATTGGAGATGGTGTTCCTGCTAGATATGATGGTCCGCCCCACGGAGGACTCAGGAACACGACGTCGATGGTTCGATGCGGGGATCGTTCTCGTAGACTAAGGCACGATTTGGCAAAGGAAAGATAGTCAGAAAGGATAAACTCGATGTTATCTGCGACTCCGTATATCTGTGCGTTGTGCCGTGCCAAGGCCAGACGTGTGGGAGAGGTATCTAGCGCTATTACTGTCGGCATGATGTTGTCAGTAGTATCGATGTAGACAACAGCCCACGCCACGCACCTCTCTGACACGTCTTTGCAAAGGCGATTGCGTTTCCTCCGACGCCGCAAAACGCGTCGAGAATGGTGTCACAACGACACCGTTCGGCAATCTGGGCTGCAATGAGTTCCGGGGTTACACTGTACCAGCCTTCCTCATCCAACAGACAGCCAGGAGGGGTTGAATAGAGAGAGAAAAAACGTGTACGCTGGGAGAAATCTGATTTGATTGATTGCCCTTAGGGTCAGCAATGTATGGGACCAACGTAAGTGCACGAACATTTTTTGAGGTGCTCTGGAACCTGGGAGAGATCTGTGTAGTGTTCGACGAGCCCCGTGGCGTCGTACTTCTGTATCCAATGAGGACCAAAGTCATTTTGTGGAAATACTTTGGGAGTCACACTTGCGGGTCGCTGGTCCGGTTTGTGCTTTTTCAAAGGTGGTTCTGCGGTCTCGACCTCTGCGTCATTTGAGCTTCCTGAAAAAGCTGGAGTCGGAAGGACATTTACTTCGGTAGAGACCTGGTCGAAGGAAGCCTCAAGAAAACGGGAAAGTCCAGTGAAGGGAGCACTACGTTTGCGCGACTTGCCCATGATGGCAGGAGGTAAATCGCGAACCAGACTCTGGATTAGGCTTCCTGGCCGAAGTCGGCACGCGGCCCGTAATCAAAATAGACCATAACACACTAATTCCTCTTTCATCATGTCCGAAATCCCGCAAACCGATGTATCCAGGCCGTCTGCTCTTCCAACCGCTAATCTCTTGCAGAGAGGAAGCAACCTGCAAAATCTTGTCGATCAAAACTCATCCGAATACCTCGATGCCATTGAAGAAGAATGGAACAAAAAAGTAGATTTGGAAGTAGAAACCCTGGTCGACGGTATGGTCGACCTCGTCAGCCTCGCTTCGGTGAGTATAACAACACCAGTATGAATGGCACATCTGACCCCTTCTGCAGATAGGAGATAAGGACAAGTTCCGAATGGCTCAAGAGGCCTTTCAAGCCCAGTCTCGAGCAGAATCTATGGTACGCCCATTCGTTGCGTGCAATGCCCCTTCTGGCCTTTCATGCACAAGGGTACAGGTTCGGGCTGCGAACTCATTGCTTTCTATAACCCATTCCATGAAGCTACTGCTTCTTCTATCTGATGAATCCCAGATTTCGCAACGACGAGATGCCGAACTTAAAGCTGTCCGAAAGGAAAAGTCCGAAGCAAGGCAGAAGGTAGCCGCGCTGCTTGATGAATTGTTGTCAAGTTCACAGGCATGCGCCGAGAATCGTACGAATTCTTCTTAATCTTGTTGTGAGTGCTTCAGCGTTCCCCGGACACACGTCTAATATCATCGGACCTATGCCGTACGAACAGATATCCCCCCAGACTCGCCCTTGAGATGTCTGGATACCGATATGTAGCCGGCGTAGTCTATTGGCTGCATCTCCCGCCATGAAGGTACCGATTGGAACGTTTCGTATCTAATAGACTCTGGAGCCACGATCGACTGGAATCGATGTGTGAGATCTTTTTCTGGATCTTTTCTGTGGGATCGAAACATTGTGATCGTGTGATCTCGCACGGGTAATAGTATGCACCATCGCGTGGCAAGCCAGGGCGTGGCCGAATATTTCGAAGCGACTTCCCGCGAACGTTTAGCAGCGAAGAGTGCTCTGTTTGGATTTCGGATGATTTCATCTCGATCTCTGGAAGATCTCCGAGTTTGGCATGTTCTGTGACCAATGTTCCTCCAATGGCACTACAGATCCCGCTACATGCATTCATACGTGACGGTGCGAGTCAACCATTTCGTCATAGATGCATTCATGAAAAGTCGTCCACTATGCTAAAAGTACACCAGCAAGATTGAAACCACGGCCTATCACGGTGTTTCCGAGGATCTCATGGAGGTAGCTCAGTGTAGCTCCTGTCAGAACGTGGCTTTGCTGCTGGTAGAGAAGAGCAACGAGTCGCCAGTTGCATTGTGCATACCCGATTATCGTGGCGTCTTCATCTCCGCAACGCTTCCGTCATAGCAAGATCGGCTATATTAAACCTGTGCTCTACATTGTAGCACAAGAGACTGATGCCGCGATGCTGATGCCGGGTAAGAACTTTCACAGTGTGTCCATGATAGGAAACAGACAAGTCTGGGAACAGGACTTTAGGCTCTGGTGCTTGTGCTGGCCTTTTTTATCAATCCTGTCGAATAAGCATACCATTCAAGATGTCTCTAATGAAACGTCCGTTTTTCCCCCGCAGGCTCAGGAATCCCCCCCGAGTAGAAATAGAGATCAGTGGTAAGCGAGCTTTTTCGCGAAGTCATGGGTGTACCGGATTCCAGGACGAAGGCGAACGGACTGCCAGGCCCTTCACTCACATATGTTCAAAGCCTATCTAAATTTAATGCGCGCTCTGCTGAGATCTTACGGAAATGCGTTGGGATCGGCTCGGAGCCGTTGCAAAGTTATTAGGCCCTTCCGGATTGTCAAGTTTTCCGGATAGATGCCTGAACAGCCTATACTATGCAGAAGTATGTTTCAGTCTTGCTGTCAGTGGAGGTACCTCATAATGAGATGAAATTGACCCCCTATAGGACGAGTCTTTCTAGGAATGAAATTGCCTGATGTTATTGCTCCCGTTCCAACGGAAACGGCATCTTTGCCGAGGGAGACAAGTGACAATTCATAATTGTACAGGGTTGACGCCCATCAAGCCCACTTTGTGGGCGTAGATGCAAACTCGCCCAAGATCATGCAATACCAGAGGGTGCAGCTGATACAGTGCGAGTGCCACAAGGTCTGGACCTCGTGGCGTTCGCGGAGAGAAGAAAAAGAGCAGATAGCAGCAGAAACGGCATGTTGTAAGAGGTAGTCCCAGTGGAGCAAATGGAGTAAGCGCACCACAGCGAGATTCGGCAATTTCCAGGACGTCTGTTCCCATCTGACCTAATGTGATCTTGGTCAGGGCCCTTGAAATTACTGGATCTGATCAGGTACATACACGCGAGGGAAAATGCAGAAAGGACGACGACAGTTCAAGATGGTTCCTAAGGGTACTGGAGCACATACGGAGAGCATTTCAAAGGTGGAATGGGCGGAGGAAACAGGAGAAGAAGACGCCGATTTACCTTTCGCATCTGAGAATAAAAGTCACGAACTCGGTCACGTAAGGGTTGATTAATCGATCTAGATAGGACAGAAGTGGATCAGAGATTGCGTGTATTGGCGTTTCAGCGTCTCCAAAGCCTGAAAGAGGACGGGCAGGGATGTCAGAGGAAACAAAACACCAGTGTAGCACTGAATGACTTGTACAAAGGTCATATCCAAGGACCGAGGACAGCTTTCGAGTATTTTGAAGCCCGATAAATTTATGCAGAAAATAACGAAAAATAAGGTAATTTCAAACTCCGACCGAGCGAGATCTGACGGGCTGGGGTGACTTGGTCCAGGGCGCATTTCCGTCCGCTCAATTGTTGGCAACTCTCCTTGCCTTCCATCGCCATCGACCCCAGCGCCCTTTTCTGCCCTTGCTGTCCTCGCTGTATTGCAAGCTGTAGCATCTGCAGGCTTGTTTGCTCGCTGTCCGATTCGTCTCCGACGTGGTCGTCTTGCTTGCGGGTCGTCAACGGAAAGAATTGGTGCTCTCGTGTGGAATACAGGTTCTTCTTCCCTCCTTAACTATGCAAAAATACAAGTCTGTTGACTTGTATGCATTTCAAGATCCGCCGTCATCGGGAGATACATATATCCAGATTCGAAAACCTCATCGAAAACGCTGCATCACCGCTGCATCTCCTGATCTCAGTCTTTAACAGCCGATTCTTGTTAGCCCACTCATGGCTGCTGCTCATCATGCAGCCCAGGACTCGAGATATTCTCTTCCTCCCCCGCCGAATCCTTACAATAACAGGCGTTTACCCTCACTAAAAGACCTCAACTTTTCCTATCGCTTGCCTCCCTTGGCCCAAGACAGTCCTTCTTCTGGACATGTATCAGTAGCTGTCGATCCTTCTACCCAGTTGCAGGACCATTCTGTGCGTCAGGACCATGCTATGCGACAAGAGCATCCTATGCGACCGGACCAACCCATGCGCCAGGACCATTCCGTACGCCAGGACCATCAAGTTCGTCAGGATATTCGCCAGGACCCGTCTCTCCGTCATGTTGAACAATGGCGACGCGCAAATGCACACGTTTCTATCTCGCCGGCGTCGACTCACCATCCCGAGCCTCAGCAGCAGCATACGCCACCTTTATCTGCAAACCACGAACAATCTGCACATAAAATTATGGAATATTCACACCCACCTCCAAGACATGAACATGGCGGCTACGTTGCACCCGGAATACCGCTTTCTGGCCAAATGGCTCAGGCGCCAGCACCCATGGCCAGCAGTAGTGGAACTGTGCGCGGTGGCGACGATTTATCCCATCTACACGGTCATCACAAGCGGCCACGTACAAGTAGTTCATCTTCTGTCGATGTACCTCGCGATGCTCGACCACCTCCTGTAAGTCTGCTGTCGTACTTGATATTTGACCGCTCATCATGCAAATAGATGTCGTATTCTCCTGCTCATTATGCACACACACCTTACATGCATCCTCCCCAGCCTCATCAGGCGCACCAAGGTCACCAGGCGCATCAACAGCCGCCGCCGCCTCCGCCTCCGCCTCCTCACCCGTCTCACCACCAGCATCAGCAGCATCCGGCAAGCCCATATCCTCCCATGCCGCCGGGCCCGCCAGTTCATCCTAGTCCTAGTCCTCATACTCATAATATGCATCACCATAGTCCGGTGCAACCTCATCCTGGATATGCGTCGTATCAGCAATCGTACATGCCGCCTTCGCAGCCGCGACCACCAGAAGTTCACGCTCAACATCCTCATCATATGAATCCGGCCTACCAGTCACCTGTCCATCCTCCACCGCCACCGCCTCAAGATCATTGGGAGCAACCGCATTCTCAGTTGCATGCTCACCACCATCCTCCTGCGCCTTCTCATCCTATGCATCAACATCACCATCAGCAACCTATACCCGCCCCTGCACCCGTGGCCGCCCCTGCGCCCGCACCAGCTCCTCCAGCCATATCAGCACCAGCCCCTCCTCCGCCAATCCAGCAGCATCCTCACCAGCACATACAGTCCCAAACGATGCATGTTCCGGCACCACCTCCACCGCCTGTCCAGCAGCCACAACCACAACCTTCTTTTACCAGAACAACGGCCTTGATTCCCACTGATGTTGATACGCGAACGGCTTCTTATCCTCCAAATGGCGCCTCTGCTCGTGACAGCCTAGTTAATGAGGTAAGAGATGCGTCTCCATAACTTTCGCATCATTTCACCCCCTGAAATAGATCATCAAGCATTGTTCGATTCTATATTCTTTTGCCAGCCGTTATGGTAAGCCTCTTGGAATATTGGTTATCGAGCAGGGTCAAACATTTCAAATGTAGCGCAAATGCAAGCTAGCATTCCCCATTCTCAGCCCTCTCCTGCAGAGCTGGCTGATATGCAGCGCCGAGCCAACTATGTTGTCCGACTTTTGGAAGATCTTCGGCGACAGATGCAACCCGACAGCGAGCGTGTCAGAACTGACAGCCCGGTGACTGTCAGGTCTCCCGATGATCATCGGCAACCTAAGCGTCCATGGGAAGATATGTCTCATGATGGTGTTGTGGGGGAAACCGAAGGATCCTACCCTGAGGTGCGTACTGGTTTCTTGAAGGTCGGCGTTAAAGATATTCACGCCACGACCCTGATCTCAATAGGAATATGCTTCGCCTGATCCTCCACCCAAAGCACCGTCTGCCGCTGAACTTGACATGGAGCTAATACGCAGCAAACGTGCCACAAGTACTGCCGGGGGTGGTGGTTCAATTGGTCAGACGAAGAACAAGTATAGGAAGCGAAGCGTGAGTATATTATATATTTTACCACCGTTTGAGGCTGACTCGTCTTCCGATGCTTGGTCTGGGCAGCGGGCCACTCCTCCGGGAAAATGCCACTCCTGTAATATAAGGGAAACGCCAGAATGGCGTAGAGGGCCTGACGGGGCGAGGACCCTATGCAATGCATGTGGACTTCGTACGTATCACTTCCTATGTTCTTTTTTTACTCAGTTGTTGATCTATATACGGGGTTCAGACTATGCGAAGCTAATGCGGAAGCAAGATAAACAGCACAACGGCGCTGAACCGCCCCGTATCGATATGGATACACTTCGTGCTTCTGCACGGGCAGCGGAGCAGGACAAGTCGCATTCTCGGTCAGCCAAGCATCAAGCACGGCGAAAAACCGAGCCGGAATCACCTATTGAGAGACCTTCGACCTCTCAACAGGCCCAGCACCATCAAAGCTCCTTTCAGCTTGTGCCCGTGGCCCCCGCGCAAGAGCAGTCTCCGATCTCTGATGCTAGTCGTCTATCATCGCAGCCAAGTATTCACCCTCCTCCTCCGGCGGCGACTTCAATGGCTGCTCCTCCACCGCCCTGGGCGACGAACAACCGCTCATACTCATCGGACCAGATGCAGCCCCAATCGTTTGTAAGAACCGCACACTCCCACCCCCCTACGCGTTAGGAAATTTGTCGATTTATCAGTTATAACTCTCAGACGTCTCTTTTCCTCTTACCACGTATTAATTGAATGCCCTTCATTGCGCGTCTAGCGCATCATCTCCGCCTCCGCTACCATCATTACCTTCATTCCCTGCATTGTTGTTCCATCGGGTTCTGTGCATAATCACTTGTGTTGTTCACCGTGTTCAGATTTTTACGAGATCTTATTAATGCTTTAGTGTTAGCATAACATCTTTTGTCCGTTGAACGTTGAACACTTGTAATGTGTAATAAGTACATAGTATTTTCACATGCGTATTATTTTTTATCCTTGGGGATGTGACCGTTCGTGAGAGGTTGGATCTAACCCGGATCTAATATGGATTACACCAAATATGAATATAGCATCAAGATAGGTAGGCGCCACCATGGAGTAAGTAGATCTAGTTCTGACCTGTGATCAATTGGCCGTTCGATGGAGGCTGGAGCGCTCCCCGTGGGGGTTGCGAGGCCTATTTGGAAGATCCGACGGCATCAAAGAAAGAATGCTAGTGGCTGGTCATTCACATCCAAACAGAAGACACATTCAACATATCCAGACCCGTCCGTTACACGTTATTTATGAACAAGAGGTTCCGAGTCGTCCACTTGAGCATTCATGTCTTCCGGTCCGACTCCCGGCCCGAAACGCCGCTGGGGAGTGAAGGAGAAAGCGATCGATCTGATGCTCGTATGCAATCGGATCAGATGCAAGATGGATCTTGACCTTTTCCTCGATATTCTATGAAAGTGTTTACAACATACAACATACGAACTCTTACTATTACATCAATCATTGTAGCCACGTACTCTCCCAACAGTCTTGGAAGGACCATCGACCTTCAACCCCTTTTGTTTCCAAATCTCAAGTTGCCGGTCTTTCGCTACTTTACCCGTCGTTCGTTCATACTCTTCTACTGAGATTGGCTTTTCTCCATGGGGGGTAGCTCTTAGAGCGTGCCTCGTCTCGGGCCAAAAGTCAAATGTTGCAGAATGGGTTACAACCTGGTCGAATGATTAAAAACCTTTTAGTGATCAAGCCGAATACTTGGTTTACGCACCCTGTTATCCCAGAAGACGATAGAACCTGGTTCCCACTTGATCCTGACTTGGTGGTCCGGGTTATCGCTGATCTGGCGGAAGAGGAACTCTAGAACAGCATCGGATTCCGCCTTGGAAACGCCCACAATGCGCCTGGTGAAACCTGCAGGAATAGCAATGAAGTCAACGCCCATCGCAAGCGCAAGATAAGCTCACCAGGATTAACGTAGACGCTCTTCCACCCTGTTGCCGGATGTACTCGAACAACAGGATGAATGCTTTCGATTTCCTTCCGGCGAACGGGTAAACCTGCGGCACGCGCACCTTCCGCCTGCGCAACGCCGCTATGAACGGCTTCCAAACCTTCCAAATAGTTCTGAAACCCTGGGGAGAGCGAAGAATATAATGCGTAGCTTAAAGTTAATGCCAACTGGGGTAAGTACAAGGGTATCTCGATTGGTCGATTCATCACTCACCCAGATGAGAACAGTGTATCACCGCCTAGCAAACAATTAGGCAACATTGATAAGGACAAAAAGCGCCGAATTCATACCAAACTCGGGCCCAGTGATGACCTTGAATGACGTTGTGCTAGGGGGCTGAACCTCGTAACTGACCTATCGTGTATATATGATTTTTAGCACATTGAGAGGAAGAACGGAAACGAGATACACTGACATCAGAGTGCCATAATTCTAGCTTCGAAAATGCAGACGGGTCGGGCCGGCGGGATGCGTCGTTATAGACAACTATTGAAGCACGTTTGTGACCAGATCTCATAAGAAAAGTGGAGACCCCTCCTTACCATGGACTTCTTCCAATCCGTTCTTGGGAATGGGAGTGGTCGCGTGTTTGTGGAGGGGTCCATAATGACGAGCAATATCAAGTTGACCGTAGATATCGATGTCTTGATCGCGAAAGACTGTCAAGTCCCAAGAACGTCACTAATCACCGACGTACCCTCATCCGCTTTACGTACCTACGATGCCCCTTTCGCCTACAAGCAGAGCTCTATTTTAAGAGAAACGAATTGAGGTACCACCGTCAAATTACTGATAACAAGGCAACTCACAGATCATCCTTTTGTGCATCCGATAATTGACGAAGATCAATTCCGAGGAGTTCGGTCCCGATGGCTGGTGTGAGATGCTTGACTTTTTGTACAGCTCCTAACAAGGATCTCTTTTCGGGATCTGCAAAGTTCCCACGTTCCGTGACTGCGAATTCAGGCAATGGTTCCCAGGAGACATCGGGAAAATAAGGCTGCCAGGCACCCTAGTCAGTTCTCTGCAGGAATTGAGCTTGTGAATGTGGGCATACCTTGAATTGAGCGAACTTGTAAGAAGCATTGCCATCATCACTGATAGCAGGAGAGTAGAAGGGGTTGAAGAGCTTTTCTTTGCTCGCGGCTGATTGGCGAGGAGTGACGTCGGCGACTGCGACAGGGGCCATTGCTAGTGGGGCGTAAGGAAACCGTCCTTTGTACGCAATCCTTCTTATAAGTATGTCTCTGTCAGAGATGTCGTGCTTGTTGAAAAACCGTTGCGCCAGAGGAAACGCGTATTGCGCAACCTGTCAGATGACTGGCGTGTAAGTATACTCACGAAAGTAGAATCTATGGCCTATGAGTCGGCGGGAGAAAAAGGATTGACCCATGTTTCAGATGGGGCAAAACCTAATTGTATGAGACTGACTTGTTTCCTGGGATAAGAAAATAAAAGGTATGCCATTGACCCAGCGTACACTGACACACATTAGCAATCCGGGAAATGGATGACGATTGCACTAATAGCAGTTTTGGGGCGTAGACCATATCTTCAATATCACTCAGAGTCTAGATTTCACGTCGACATGCGTCCACTAATATCATCAGCAACAACTAACGGGCGCTTACGAGCGTGATTTGAACTTACCCACGGGTACCAATCCGGCATATTTTTAGATACAGTGTCCTTCAAATTCGGACGTCGTCGTTCGAAGAATGCGCGAGTCAGCTCCTCTGCATCCCCACTCTTCGAAGCCTCTGCAAGTGCCCTTGATTCGAGAAGAAACGTTTCCTCAACTGTGTCTCCCGGATGATGGAGTAGCCCTTTTGCGTACGCGATGGACACCTGAGATGTATTGGCGGCTAGCTCTTTGGCAAAGCTCAAGCTTGCGGGGAAAACCTCCTCTCTGGTGGATAACACGTCATGGTAGAGACCTTGGATATGTGGAGAATTCGGTTGGACTGTGGCTCCGGTGAGCAGTAAGGCTTTGGCACGAGCAAGACCTATGAGGCGCGGAAGGAGAAGGGAAGACAAGCCTGTGACGGAGTAAGGATATACATGCGTTCATACGAATGACGTGGATAGCTTACTCTCCGGAGTAACACCTCTTCTGATGAAAGGCAGCGTGATCTTAGCTCCAGACCATACGAAACGGAAATCAAAAGGGAGCTGTAGAGCAGTCACGCCAGCTCCCGCCTACACGTGTTTATGAGGATCTGGAGATGGATAGAAAATACTGCGCCTACAGCATGTCCATTCACTGCCGAGATTGTTATTTTGCGACAATTGTAGACGGCCAGGGCAACTCTACAGCCGGGATCTCGAAAGTCTGAGGTCGAGTCAATATTATGCAAATAGTGGGTGCTCGTGGACGACGTGCCTGATGGCTTTTCTTCGCGAGAGAGACCGTTCCAACCGCCTGACAGATCGGCCTATAAGGTATACTCGTCAGACGAGGACGTGACAAGTCGATGAGACCCTACGCCTGCACAAAACGCCAGAGCGGTGGGTTCTGCTGTCAGGATCACCACTCGCACGCGATCGTCTTTGTCTACGAGCTCGAAAATGCGAACAAGTTCGTTGACCAGGCCCATACTGAAACTATTTCGTCTAAGTACAGGGAATGCAGATGAATGGCTAGCAAAGCGAGAATAAGGCGAAGCACTCACTGTGCGGCCCTGTTAATCGTGACTACAGCAACTGAGTCATCATCCAGTCTGACGAGTATTTCTTTGAATCCAAGGGCGCTGTAATCCATGGTTCGAGTACAAAAATTCAGTGCTGTCAACTTATACTACTCGTTTCGGCGTCTTGGGTAACCGGTTCCGATATGAAGTATCACGAATTTGAATGATTGCTTCGACTTGCTTGTCCTCATGACTGAGTTCAGATTGTGGAATGGCCCTGAATTTGTAAAAGTAGGTAGGTAAGAAAAGTGAGAGTAGATGTTGAAGAAAGGGAAAAGAAAGAAAAATGTCTATCACTGTTTTACATAACGCGTGGTCGATGATCTCGACGGTCTTCAACATTTGGAGTGTCAATAACTCGTGGAGTCTCGTTTTGAGCCACCATTCTTGGATGCGGTACTGCTGGATACCTGAATGCTGCTTCCGATGACCCTACAGAGCCGCATCGATGCTGGACGGTACCCTCACGAACAAAGGAAACCCTGGTCGACACCGCCAGAGGAGATAACGCTGGGACACGGACACCACATACAGCCCATCTCAAACAGCCTTGCTAGGCGCCTAGGAGCATCAGGAGATGGGACAGCCGATGCTTCTCTTGTCCACCGCATATCTCCACGCCGGTCCAACCTTCTTTCTCGCATCCAAGGCTGCGAAATGGGCGACGACGGCGACACCAATGTTAACGGAAACGGCACGGAACGTGAAGAGGAAAGAACGCTTAATACCGAACAGGCGTCTGTTTCGCCTTTTGTGCGTCCTTTTTTGTTTTTGTTTTCAAAGGTTTCCTTGACAATCACCACGATTCAGGCCAGTCAAAATGCAACAAAGACTTTGCGCCGTTCTGCTACTCTCATCGCTCAGATGTCGCCAGGTCCATCTCGTCAGAAAAGTGCATCACATAAAGACTCTGTTCCTCCTCGCGGCACTCCTTCCAATCGTTCATGCCAAATCCACACCGATATCTCACGCGCGACCCTCACTTCTGCCATATCGCAGAATGCCAAGCTCAGACGAGGCGAAGATATGGGCGGCCTGAGTGACAAAGTAGACGCTGTCGTCACTAGTGAAATCAATGAGCTGTTTCGGAATACACTACAAAAGGTACAGGCAGAACTATCTGAAAAACAAGCAGCAGTGCCAGACGACGGGTTGCCTACGTCAGCATTCCTGAAGGAACTGCTACCTTCTGTGATGGAGTCGCGTTCGCAGTCTCTGGATCCATCAACAGAGCCAGAGAGACCAAAACACCCTCCGGTTGCCCCCAAAGCCATGCTCACGAGTCCCGGTGCTCGACTCGTTGAATCTATGCTTCAGGCAGGGGCTGACTTGACTTTGCCAGACGAGGAGCCAGACACTGTAATGCATGCCACACGCATGTCGCGTCCATCATCATCCTATCATCGGAAGGACTTACCCTCTCGTCCTGTCCGCTCCGACAGTAGAACAACTCGCAGCTCTCACGATGAGGTTTCCGGACATCGGTACACTTCTGAGCGTAAAACTCGTTCTTCTCGACATTCAAAATCACCCCATCGCACCTTCTCTCGAACCAGACATTATGATACCCGTACTCCTAGTCCCTGTCGCCATCGGTCCCGTTCACCCCGCAATCAAAGATCTACTCGCCATGACCGGAGCCGCAGCCCATACCGAGGGCGTCGAACTCATCGTAGAGACTATTCTGATCCGTCTCCTCGGAGAAATAATTACAGCGCTCGGAATCGCAGTACTTCATCTAAGCACCAGTCAGCAAGATATGATCGAAGACGCCAAGATCCCGAAAGCTCTCGGCGTCCACGCCGCCGCGAATCATTATCGCCAGAACGAGGAGTCCGACCCCACCGTGATTCCCAATGGATACCAGAAGCCGAAAGCAAACACCACATGGTGTATGATGAGCCAGAACCCATGCCCGATCTCAATGGCGTTTCCGATGTCCCGGGCGTGTGGGCTTTCCAGCCCTCTCGGGACCTTCCAGATGTTTTGGAATACTCCTTCAATGTCAGTGAGGAAGTGGCTGCAAAATGGAACCTCACAAGAGAGTGCGTCTTTCCATTTACATGTTGTTCGTAAGCTGAGTACTTGGGCACAACAGGAACAATCGAGTTATGGCAGAAGGAGAAACAAGAGATGAATTGCTCTTGCACCTTTTATGTCTCCCCACTGCACTCGCGATCTCGACACTTGATTCTGTCCTAACAGATCCATCACAAGAACAAAAAGCTGTTGCAGATGCCCTTTGGAAAATGCAGACAGAATGGCCGGAGCGGGGATCACTGATCATTGAAATAAATCCCGGAAAACCCGTAGGGAAAGTCTTTTTCCCTGGCGATCATCCCGTTGGTGATCCTGTCATGACTCTTCGTAACATTTCTGACCCCAAGTCTTGTCAGAACAACATACATAGTCCTCTGGAAGTTACCCATACAATCCAACAAGGCGTAAATACCATTCGTTTTGTCCAACTAGCGGGCATGCATAAATCCTTCTTCCTCCTTGCCTCTCATCGAGAAATTCCTATTCTTGATTTGACAGCACTGGACGAGCTTTTGCAATTTCGGACGCCGTGACTTATTCGTTTATCATTTCGCATTACCTATCATTATTGCATTGCCTCTGCTTCATCATATGTATATCAGAATTATGATCTGTAGCCATAATATTGAGTCCTATTTCCTTTACATCAGCTAAAATTGGATGACCAAAGATGTATGTGCATACCTCTATTCTGGTAGATCTAAAGAGTAGGAATGATAGATAACAGGTACACAGCATCTATGAACTAGGCTCGGGAACGAGGAAACCAACCATACACGCGTCGAGCATGAAATCGACGTTGACCCATGCATGTGTTAGCCCTAGGACGTCAAATAAGGTCAAAAGGTGCGAATAGTAGAGGAGACGTACCGAAAAGCTTTGTCCCGTCCCGCCCGGCAACGCGCATAAGTTCTTTCTCTCCTCCCGGGTGAAACGCAAGATAGGACGTTATATTGTACACCTTGCCGTTAAACGCAGACCAAGCGTCATCTCGGGTATTGTGCTGTTTCAACACAGAGGGTGGTATTCGCAAAAGGGTGTCGACGCCCTAAGGAGCTGTGTAAGTTGTGCTGTGGGTTAATACGACTGAGGAAGACCTACTCTCAGGTCCTCGCCGGAAGACTTGAGCTTCGCCCAATCGAGCGGGCTGTGTCCTGGAGCTAGAGCTACCTTTTCTCTCTTCGAGGATGGTCGAACGGGTGGTTTGGTCGTAGTAGGAGGAACAGCAAGGGAGCCTGAAGCTCTCGCAACGCCAAGGGTCCTGACAGCGAGTTGAGGTAGGGGCGGTGGCGGCATTAGCGCAGTATCTGAGAGGATCTTTGGGATGGTGGACGTTTGAGCTCTTTGGGCGCTGTCCAGGCTAGGGAATACTGGCGCGACGTCCAGGTCTCTCTCGGTCTCAGTGGCATCGCCGTCGTCGTCGTCGTCAGGTGGTGGTGGTGAAACTGTGCGAATTTCTGGAATAGGTAGGGGTGAAGGCGAAGGAACTGGCTGGGGCGTGAGCCAGCTTCGAAGGTAGGCCGCCATCTGAGTCAGATCTAGAGTGCCGAATTCGAAATTCCAATCGTTATTTGTCATTGCGGGCAAGATGTAATATATGACTCATAATCTACGATAGCTACGGCTCCACACCTTCTGGGGATTTTCGCAGTACGTCGCCGTCGTCGATGTAAAGTGAGCGGTGAGCATCTTGAGCAACGAGTTCCTCCACAGGGACTGCTCTCTTCCCACGGAGAAAAATGGTACCCCCAGGAGCATCCTGCAACGACCGAAGGATAACATCTTTCTCAAACAGGTACTTTATATCTTCCAGTGCATACCCAGATGTTTCCGGAAGGAACATATACGCCCATATCGTCATGATAACGCAGCAGAGACCGAAAAGAAGGAAGGTGCCGTAGGTGATCTCATTCAGCATGATGGGCGTGAGTTTTGAGATCGTAAAGGAGAAGAGCCAATTGACGCCGATGGCGAGAGACAGTGCAACAGTGCGCAGATGATTAGGAGCGACTTCCCCAGCAACCACCCAGGGAAGAGGCCCAAAACCGACGCAGTAGGCAACAGCGTAGAGGTACACAGCGACGATGGAGACGTAGCTCGCGGGAACCACCGTCCCGGAGGTGTGAATGGCACTGTATCCGCCGATCCAGAGCATAGTCGCTGCTTGCCCTAGTCCACCGACGATGAGGCACCTCTTTCTCCCTATGCCTTCAACGGCAAAAACTAAAACGGTAGCAACCGCGACAACCTAATATAAAACTGTTAGATATCAGAATAGCAGCAGGCGTATCAGGCGCGGACCTTGACGACACCATAGATACCTAGCAAAATCACCTGAGCATTCGTTCACCAATCAGTGCATGTGGTACTCGTACCTGTAGCAAACAGACCGGACGTTGTGCCCGATATCCCAAGACTTGCAAAGATCTGAGGACTGAAGTAATTGATAGCGTTTGTGCCTGTCCATTGCTGGAAGAACATGACCAAGGAAGGGATAAAGCATCGCAAGGCAATGGACCGCGACTCCCCCATTAATACGAACTGCTTCCACAAAGGCAGCTTCTGTTTGCCCTCGAAATCGCTCTTGATCTCTTCCAGCGTGGCTTGGACTGTTTCATCTTCGACCGATGTTCTTGCGACAAAGGCAAGTGTTCGGGCAGCACGGTCATACTGCTGGTGCTCGACTAGCCATCGCGGTGATTCCGGCTGGAACAGCATGGCTATCGTGAAAAGCACCCCAGGAACCATCCTGTAAAGAAACCTATTAGAGATTGCGCGCCTTCCAAGACAGACCTACTGCACGATGAAAGGCACGCGCCATTGCATCTCTCCATGCGGTATATCCTTCGAGGCACTATAATTGACCCAGACTGAAACACGATACTAAGCAACTTCTCGCCCAACGGGTCTAACCACGTACAGCTGAGCATGATCCCAATATTGTTCGCAAGCTGGATCATCCCGGTGCATCTTCCCCGAATAGCTCGAGGAGTGCATTCCGAGATGTATGCCGGAACGAGGGCCGAAACCATTCCAACACCTACGCCACCCACAAATCGGCTAAAGTACAGGACGCGGAGACCAATTTTCTGAGAGCTTCCGAGGCCAACGACGGATTGGATCAGGCTGCCAATGAGGTATATGATGCCGGACGCAATCAGACAGGGCTTGCGCCCAAAGCGGCCTGAGAAGTAGCCCATCGCAAGCGCTCCGAAACTACGACGTCGATATGTATTAGCTGAGTTTGATGGATTTACGTGCTCAATTACTGACAAACATCCACCCTGCAATACAGATACGATGTTGCCACTCAGGTCTGCTTTGACGGATGCAGATGCTTTGTCTAAGCCGAAATATTCCTGGAAAGAGGCGAGAGAGAGAACTCCCCCGATGAGACCACTGCACTGACAGTCAGACTATATTGTTATGTGATTGCACGACGTACATGTCCCATCCATAGAAAATGCTTCCCATAGCTCCCGAGAGAGCCAATACATAGGCGTTACGATACTGGGAAATCGCCGAAAGCTCATCTTTCCAAGCCATTTGAGAGAGACGACCAATGACGGAAAGATGACGAGAAGGGGAACAAGTTCAGCATTTCTTATAGTCGCCTGTCCATCATCTTAGCTTCTTGTCATGTGAATAGGAAAAGCAGAATGGAGATGACGAACTGGGAAAAGTTAGAAACCGGCCCGGCTTGCAATCACTTTCACCGCAGCTTCAGCTTTAACATCAAGGAAGAAATTGAATTGTTTGCATCAATTAGGATACAGTACAGCTATATAGAAAGCGTCGAACACTGACAGACAGATTGGTGACCTTCATGGAGGAGTTATATAGGCGAGAAGACTGAGAAATCGTAATGAAAGTATGTAATAAGTCAAGAGAACGGCGAAACAACATTCGAACAGCTTGGAATAAATATTATTATTACAAGAAAGAAAAAGATTCAGATTCTGGAGAACGAGAACAGCAAAAACAGAAAGACACAGATAGATCATGAACAGAAATCGAATTATAGAGATAGAATTGACCGTCCGTCCGCGGATCCCTAACCAAGCGTTGGCAGGGACATTCATAGTCGGTGGATAACTCCTTCGTTAGCGGCCGTCATTTGATCATAAACAAGACCTTCAATAGATATCTGCAAGGTTTGAAGAGATGATGATGCTGGGGGTACAGATGACTTTGGATGGAGGATGGGGAATGGTGGTTGTGACGTTGTTTGTGCTGATGATACAACTTGTTGGTGTAGTCCGCTTGATTGATACAACATAGCAGGCAGAAGGAGAACGATGGGGCGAAAGGGACACAAGAGGACCGATTGGAAACGGGGGGCGCGAGCGAAACGTAGGGCCAAGGTGGCACATACGCGAGTCTATACGCCATCATATGTGGCTGGAAAATAAATATGAGAGAGAGAAGGGACTTTGCATCAACTCTTCAACAAATCGATTCCTGCACCCAGGCCTCGGTCGTCCGTTCTCTTCATATGAGCGCTTTGCATACCCAGACGCAATTGTTCTCCCTCGAACAGCTTTCTTCCAACATCGGCACGTAAACCTGTTAATCTGTTGTGTTGAGGGTAGCCCCGGGAGGGTGAAGGAGACGCATTAATAAAATCATGGAAGTTGAAATCATGAGCTGATCCCGGTCTTGGGCTACCATCAATCGACTTCCGGCGGCCAGATGGACTCGACGGAACGGACGGTTGCGGGGGGAAAGACGGGGGAAGGAGCTGAGAAGGTGTAGACGAACGATTCGATGATCTATCGATGCTTGGAATGGAATCGCGTCGCCCACCCAAATCGCTTCCAATGCTGGAGATGCTAGACGTAAAGCTGCTTTCTCCACCACGGGATAGTCCAGACCCTGGCCCACGGGGATTGGCCCTGCCCGCATCTTGACTTATTGGATCACCGGGAGCGGTGGGAAACAAAACCCGGCCCTTGGCCCGCAGGGCTCCCGCGCCGCCTCCTAAGGTACGATACGCGGCCGTGTCCTTGGCGTCCCTATTAGATGGACGCGCAGGTGACGGAGATGTTGCGAGGAACAACATCAGATCCGCAGCTTCATTGTCCGTAGGTGCTGGTCGGGGAGTCGTTTGTTGAGTCGGGGACGCATTCGACATGGGAGGCGTCTTATCTCGATAGGAACCAACAGAAATGGTGGACGTTGAAGCGAGACTGGAGGATGGAGGTGGTCCTGAATTGGGAAAGCCCCGAGCAGAACTCTGAGTATACTGGGAGTATGATTGAGTGGACCCCGCGTCAGATCCGTCGAAACTTGAGCGCGGCGAAGACACACTGCCAGATATTGATGGTCGGTGATGCAGGAGCAGAGAAGTGAGAGTCTGAGCAGCCTTCATGTCAACATCGCCATCTGCGTCGAGGTCGCCGCGATCAGGATCGCCTCCCGACGTCCTAGCTCGGTGTTTACCTTTGCTTGATCCAGCTCCGTCGGGGCGGCGACTTTTAGAATGTGCACGCGTTCCCTCTGCGATGCTTCGTACTACCCTGCCGCCCTGCGTCTGAGGTGACGGAGCGGGCCGTATAGGAGGAGCAACGGGTGGATCATTGGCGTTCAAGATGGTGCGCGCCTGTTGTGTGGGCGGCGGGGCCAGGATAGACGTGAAGAGTGTCGGACCACCGACTGAATGTCGCGAAGGGCCGCTGCTGGGATCGCCTGTATTTGTAGGTGTACCATTAGTACCCAAAAAGCTGCCGCGCGACGAGAGCCCAGCTGTCAGCGTGATCGGACCCGAAGTACCTCTTCGAAGAGGACTGCCAGTAGCTCCTGCGCCACCCATTCCGTGAGTAGCTAGATTGGCGTGGTAGCTGCTAGCTATCGGTGGCTTGCGTCGGGCGGTGTTGCTGCGGGCGAAGGTGGACGAGCTGCCTGGAGACTGGCTCTGCGATTCAAAGTCACGTAACGAGGCATTGGGGGTGTTATTGGTAGTTTTGTAGGAGGCATAGGATAAGCGTGTTCGCAGCGCACGGGTAACCTGTCCAAGGAAAGAGACATAGGAGGCGTCAGCATATTTGTAGAATTTTCAGGACAACACAAGAAAAAAAGGGAGAAACGGCATGTTGGAGCCAGAAAATGAAGTATGAAGGGGCTCCGACTAGGGTAATGCGCTCATCACAGCAGATCAAACGACGCGTCTGGGAGACGAACAGCAACGAATACCTACGTTGGAAAGCTCGGCCCTGGCTAGAAATTTCTGAACAGCTTTTTTCTTGTGCTCTCTGTCGAAGGGCTCTGTAGGCAGCGACCCAGTCGACTGGGATCCGGCGGATGCGTGAGGAATATAAGTCATGGGAGGTGATGGCGACGTGGCGGAAGACGAAGGGGTAGCCATAAACGCGCGTCCACTGCGTTACGCAGTGAAGACAAAGGTAAAAGGACGCTCGTCACTGTGGACGGCAACGAGAAGAGGAGATCGGACACTGAGCGTGGTGGGCACGAACGATGAGTAAAAGTCGATTCAGAATCGGACCAAACGCGAGTGACGCGCCATATCGGAGCTTGCCGTTTTTACCCACTTTTACCAATTTTCCGCTAAAGTACAGCTGAAACGGTTTTCCCTAGGAAACTCCTTTTTTTCATATTTGCCAGCCTGCGACGGAGCCGGAGCTTGACTGCGCTACTGTCGCTACGGTCTCCATTTCGTCCCAGTACCATTTTGGCAGAAAGCCCACCCTTTCCTCCCCGTTCACAACCTCGTCCACGAGGCTATCAGTCAGCTTCATAATTGTCACACCCTCTTTCGGTACAAACTTCACTCGCCATACGGACGCTTTGTCGGCATCACTTCCCTGCAGAATCTTCTTAAGAAATGTTAATATCTCCTCGCCCCAATTCAAACATATTGATGGATCCCAGGAACCTGCCTTTCCTCGTACTAACCGGGGTATTTTTGTCGTGTCGAAGGACTGAACCGTTGTCACCTGGATCATTATTATTAATAAGTGCCTGAGAGCGAAAACCTGGTCATCACCTCTCCGGACGGCGTTCGAAACCCGACAGCGATCTCCTTGATATTATGAAAGACGAAGTCTTTCAACTGAGCACCAAAATACGTCTTGGTAACTCACCGGTACGCCGAGGAGGAATGATTGGAAATAAAATTTGAGCAATTTCCTGTCGTGCCGTCAGCCCATCCATGAAATGAAAAACGCAAAGAATGACTCACTTTTCGAATTTTGCTTCATCGTGGGGGCCGCGTATCGTTAGAGACGTCTTGAGCTCTACGAACGAGTCCGTTGTTCCAGTATATCTGTCTGTGGCATGACGATGAATTGAAGCATGCAAAGTTGGGAGACACCAAAACCTCGAACACAATCCACTTCGCCTCCAATAATGAGTCGATTATTGCCAAGCTTGGTCCGCACAACGCTACACCATTGCACATTGGTATCCACGTTTCCTCCCCACCCTGGGGGATCTTTGGAACTTAGTTTCGGGGAGGGTCTGCGGGGGGTCGCCGATGTCCCGTATGACTCAAAGGCATATCCAAAATAAGACTGCTTTCGATGTCGGGGTTCCATATTCTCCCTGATATACTCTGGTTAACGGTCGTATTACTGATAAAGAAGTTCACTGACTTTTCACTGAGCTTCTGATTGGATATATGCTCTTCGAAATACATGGTGCCGTTGATACACATGACATTTAATTCCCAGCCATCGCGATCCTCGTAAGGAGCGGTTAAAATTCTGGAGAAAGATATCAGACGGTACGGCCGAGGGAGGACGCGACGTAATATACCTGGTCATTACCCCGCGCCACGAAACTACAGCCACGTCGTCGAGGGCTACTTTTCCAATGCTCTTCACCCGGCAAAGAGCTTTCAAGAGGCCGTCAATGCGGCCTTTCTCTTCCGGGCGTCGTATCCAGTTGTCATATCCATAAGACAGCTGGGCCCCAATAGGCGGATCAACAAAGTACCGCATTGCCAGGTCATTGAACTCTAAAGTGCGAGACGGCGTATATGAGAATGAAATGATAGGCATTGGCTTCTGGAACGGTGTCGGTGCTTTAGCCTGAGAAAGTGAGAAATCTGGGTACGAGATAGAGTTGCCATCTTCCAAGCGTCGCGATTGAGTCCCACGAGATATTTCGGATTCATTGAGCGGCTCTGAAGCCTTTCTTTTTGACATGGAACTAGTAGTTCAGGTCGAAGCCGAAGTGACTTCCAAATTAGTCTCAGGCTCGGGCCAAATGCAGTGTCATTGTTGATATTTTCCCACCAGTATCATCCAGGTTTTATGTGAACCTAATCACAATTCTTGTTCTTGTAGAGGTCCAGAGCTGTACCGCTAATGTTTTTAGAACAGTCTAATAAACGGCTCATCTTTTGGCCCCGACACTCTGTTCGGGGGTTGTTTGAAGACACTTCTTGAACTAGCATGAACTTTCCTTCGCGTTGGGTTCGTTCTCATCACACTAGTACGTCCCCGCTCACTAGCTGGTTCTCGTATCTGATTACTTATCTAGAACTCTGCTTTTGTTAGATATTTTGAAGCCGGGTCTATTTCGTTGAGGAGAGGGGCAGAGGCAGAGGTTTGATCAAGTTTTGCAACATCCTTGCCTGGAGTTCTTACTTCCCTTATGTGTGGATTCGGAATACTTACCATACTTATCCGTGATACTGCTTCCCTGGGGGAGGGGCACTTACCTATCTGCTAGGTCAAAATGGTCCGCCACTGACTGCAAGTGGCCCGCTATTATCCTTGCCACAGGTGTGTCGTCTTCGTTGCGCTGAAACCGCTGATATTAATCGACTTCTTACTTAATTATTGACAGATAGCTTTTGTCATTGATGCGTGCTCATGAATAATGTATCATCGACTAAAAGTCTTTAGATGCATTCAGATTCGGATTTAGACGCGACGACCGTTGAACAAAGACAATTGTTCTTGGGTTGTCTTGAAATAGCTATATCTTCTTTGCCATGTTTGCCCTTTGCCACTTCTGCGAATATAAATAAGAGGGCGCCCAAATTTCCTCCATCACTTGTTCCCCCGTTCTTCCTATACTCTCGTTGGCGTCATTCTTTTGCTTTCTTTATCAACCTCCGTTTTATCTCAGAACATGTTCTGTACGTCGTGCTTTTGCCTCATGCGCGCCATTTCACTGATGCCACCTTTCATCAAGTCACCAGGAAACCCCTCGCTCCTTCCCAGCTCCCGAAGGATTGTCCCTCACACCTTCATCATCAATGTAAGGCCTGCGGTGCTTACAACCCACCACAGGCTGCCGCAGGGCGGTACCAATGCCTGAAATGCACCAAAGGCACCTATCATGTTAACAGCATGATGGCGAAAGCTTCCGAGAAAGTCATCCTTAGAGAACACAATCAAGAACGCGAGAAGAGGCTCAAGGAAGAAAAAAAGTGCCAAGAATTGGAACGACAACGTGCTGCCGCAATAGCACTTCGGAATCCACACCCGGCGCAGCAGGTCCAGCAAGAGAGGAGGGAGAAATTAGCCGCCAACCCGACCGCACCGCTGGAACGTCGCCATGCCCAGAGGAAGCGCCCCCCTTCTGCCGCCAAGACTCCCCGGATGCCCACTCAGGATCGTCTTCTGCCGACATATGTTCCTCAAGCAATATACGGCTATCCGCCCAATGGGGTCCCTATCCGTCCACTCCCCCCAGTGCCAACGTGTAGCTCCCAATGGTTTTAACGAAATAGTAAGCGACTCTGCTTTTCGTTGCATCGACGTGCATTTACACGAGTAGATTACAGGTAATGTCTTGCCCTCCTGCATCATTCTGGATCTATCTGTTCTCGCTGGCCGAACCTGTTTTCTGCGTCCCGAGCATTGGATATTCAACTACACCGGTTTGTGGTCCGCACATACGATCGTACAGTACTTCAATTATTCATGATTGACTCGTGATTTTCATATACACTGTGTGAATGTTCCGCCTCGTGAATGCAGTCTCAAGTTCATCTCCGCACATAAGGCTCATGGCTGCGTGCCCCGAGGTGTAATAGATTCGTCTCCCTTCCTCATTCTCTGATTCGAACCTCTGAGAAATCTACCTTACCATTCTAAACGAGTCAGTCCCTATAGATACCAGTGCCGTCTTGAACTCTCTGAAAGTGAAGGCTGCGTTCTTCTTGCTGTCACTGCAAGCTGGCTATCTCCCCAAATACCGAAGCTTCCACGAATGACTGCGTGCAGCAGTTTCGATCGGTCATATCACTTGGAGAACGACCCTCCACCTCATGTTCGTCGAGCGGTCTGTATAAGTGGATAGCCTCCCCACGATGCGCCCAAGTCCTACAACGATCTCCTCCAAAATGGCCTCTACCTTTTCGTTCCCGGTCATGATGCTCAACCATGAAAGTCCGGATTTTGACAATCTTCTGGACATGCCTCTTCCGGAAAAACAGCCCCAGTTGTGCGACAAGCGGCAACTGGCGATAAGAAACGGTATGGATATGGACGGATTACTGTCGGACACGGAGCTCAGATATACGTACAGACATTGGGCGCTCTAGCAAGCTCGGCCCCCGTATTGAACAATGCCACAAAGAAATGAAGAAGGTTACGGGAATGATATCCGACCGCTTGAAGGAGGCAAATACGAAAGCGGCGACGGACCAGCGTCGCATTGAAGAGCTGCAGTCGCTTCTCGCAGAAACCAGAGGTGCTGCGGAACTATCAAGCAGCAGGATGGGGGTCCAGGAAGACGAGATCAGGGATCTGCGTCGTCAGCTAGAAGACCTTCAACGGGAGCGCGCTCAAGAGTCTGTGACTCAATTCCACCTTGCCAAAGTCGAGCAGCAGGCGGATGGTTTAAAGGAAGAGAACGAGAAGCAGGCGAGGGAGCTAGAAGCACTGAGGGCTGCGTTGGAGGATTCACGAAAGAAAGAGGTCAGCCGGTCCAGGCAGATCGAAGACGCGCAAAGATTGCATCGAAGGGCGACCCACGACCGCACCCAGGTGCTGGAGGTTCTTGAAGCTAGACTCGACGAGGCAAGAAGAGAGGTGCTGGATACCAGGAAGCACATGGAGGAGTTGCTGCTCGAGACGGAGAGTAGAATTAGCGAGGCAGAGAATAGAGGTCGACAACTGCAGCTCAGGGACCTTCGAGCGCTGTCGCCCAAGGCTATGTTCGCATTTCTTGGATTCCAGCAACCACGCCTGTGGTGGATGGGATCAAATTAAGCTGCCAGGCACACGGTCGATCGCGGAAGTAGTTATTTATATACGTCGTGGACTAGTACTCATCCTTTGTGCTTTTCGTTTTCTCTGCAATGTCTATCTAGTGTGCTGTTAAACCGAGGCGGTCTGATGCTCCCCTCTCTATTGCCCCAACGATTCTGTTTTGTTTAAAAACCCCGGGTCGTACCTGGATCCCAGCTGGCCCTTGGGCCTTGATGCACGGTATTTATTGATTTAAATCAAGACAGAGTAGCTCCACCGACACTGACAAGCACCATGACCAAATCCAAGTATGGGCAAGTTTCCTGGGGCGATATACTGAGCATGGCGAAGATCCTATTGCCTTTGCGTATGTACAACAATATTCTTTCGCATCCGACCGTCGTTGCTGATCACGTATACAGCCTTCTTGCTCTGTTGGAAGCTCCTACTATCTCCCTTTGTCAAGCACTTGCAGCACAAAACGTGGCTGCGTGTCATCAGTGATTGTTCGGCCCAGCGGCTCACCAAATTGAGTTTTCCCCAACTCCAGTACGCACTGGGAGATTCCGCTACCGTATACAATGGTTTCGTCAAGCAAGCACGTTTAACGCCTCTCATCGAGGAGCTGGATGGCGGTGCACGGCTCGCATGGGTAGGCCCAAAGCGAACGGACCGCGTGGTGCTTTACCTTCATGGTAAGTTTATCTGCCCTTGCGTGGTGAAATCTCATCGACTTATGGTACTAGGTGGCGGATACAATTCGTTTGCCCCTCCATCCGGGCTATCCTTCTTCAGATATATTCAGCTCGAATTAGAGAAGAAGGGCGTCGAAGCTGGACTTGCGGTTCTGCTATACAGTGCGTGAATACGTGTTTGGTTACGCTAAATCGCATTCCTTAACGCCTCCTGCAGGCCTTTTACCGGACGCCAGTTATCCTACCCCGCTCCGCGAAATGCGAACAGCAGTAGACTACCTGCTCAAGTCCGGAGTCGCCCCAAAGAACCTCATATTTACAAGCGACTCTGCAGGAGGAAACCTCACTCTAGCCTTCTTCTCTCACATCCTGCATCCTCATCCTACCATTGAACCATTCAGCCTCCCATCAGGTTCTCGCTTCGGCGGCGCTTTCCTGTTGTCACCCTGGGTATCTTTAGCTGGGGATGACGTTCCCAATTCTTATGACGCAAATGGCCCCTTTGATGTTACCGACGCGCCTACCCTTCGTGCGTGGGGCCATTATGCTCTTGAGGGTGTACCTGGGCCAGAAATCAACTACATAGAGCCTATCAAAACTCCTGACGGTTGGTACGAAGGCACGGACCACTTAGTGGAAAATGTCTTTATTTCTGCTGGGGAGTATGAGTGTCTGAGAGATTCTATTCGCACTTTCTACGAGAAGAAGTTCAAACAGTACGCTGGTCAGAGCCAGTTATACGTTCAAAAAAGAGGTGTTCATGTTGATCCCTTCTATGATTTTTTCTTCGTGGCCTCGCCCAGAACAACTGGGGAGCTGACGCCAAAAGTCGTCAGTTGGATAGCTGACTCCTTCAAAACTGAATGATAATAGTCCTAGTATGTTTGTATGGGCGTAAATATATAAACGAAATCCAGCGCTGATGTATAGTGGTACAAAATGAGGTATGGAACAATAAATACAGTGTTCGTTAGAGCTCGTGCAAGATCATGACAGACGCCAATCTACGAGAGGATTCCCTTCAATCCCTCCTGCTGCGCCGGCGTTAATCTGTCAGGGAATCGAACATCCCACTTGACAATTAAGTCGCCCTTGCTCTTCACACTGCCGTCCTTCCGAATCGGCATTCCTTCACTAGGTATTGTCGTCTCTTGCCCAGGTTTGACGATGCCGAATGGTACAGAGACCTGAAGGTTCCTTCCGTCAAGTAGTGCCACGGTCTTCTTTCCGCCAACGCCAGTCAGGGCGTCCAATAGCGAAATAGGCACTCGACACACGAGGTCGTTGCCTTCTCGTGAAAATGTTTCGTCTGGCTTCTCCTCGACGACGAACACGAGATCCTGAGACTCGCCATTTGACTGCTCATTACCGGCACGAGCAAAGCGAACCTTGGTACCGCTCTTCCAACCTGGATGTATTTGGATGTCGTACACCTTCTCTTCCGTCGATCCATTAAGCAGCCGTCGGCCAACCTTGAGGTGTTTAACTGTGCCGGAATAGAGCTCTTTGAGTGAGACACGAAGAGGACGGGTTATTTCTGAAGGTGCAGATGACGTTGATGAACGTGTCTGTGCGCGGGGCATGTTTGGCATGCCGTTGGAAAAGTTAAAAGTGGAGCCATTCATATCGTCGTCTTCATCGAAGCCCCGTGTCCGTCTTCGGGTACCTCCCATGCCTGGCATACCGCCCATACCGCCCATACCGCCCGAACTACGGCCCGACATTCCGCCCAAATTGAATCCTCCAAGACTACCACCGAATATTTGCCTACGAAAATATCAGTATCACAGAATCAAAACCGAAGACGTTGGACTTACTCAAATATCTTGTTGGGGTCAGTAGGTGCAAAACCAGTCCCGCTACCATTCGAGCTGCTGAAGTTACCGCCAGGCCCGCTGGTGAAGGAGAAAGTCCCTCCAGGGAATCCGGGGAAGTTGAAACCACCAGGACCAGCACCTGCAGCAGAACCTCCGCCTTTAAGACCCTCTTCACCGAACTGGTCGTATATGGCCCGTTTGTTCTTATCACTTAAGACTTCGAAAGCTTCGGAGATCTGCATATTATAATAATAAAGATAAGGTGAGCTGGAACTCCTCACACGACAGTGGGTGAGACCTGACCTGTTTGAATTTTTTTGATGCCTCCTCGGAACCACCATTACGATCCGGATGATATTTCAGAGCCTGAAGATTGGCTTGTTAGTCAACAGGAAAAAGCAGAGAAATAAATGATACGACATACCATCTTCTTGTAGGCCTTCTTGATTTCATTCTCGTCGGCATTCCTGTCAATGCCCAAAAGTTTGTAGTAGTCGACGCCCATAGTAGATGTTATAGTTGAAGCAGAAGTATTACGGTTGGAAGTGAGAAGGAAGTTGAATTTATTGCAGACTTGGGCGTACTAGCAATGTCAAGAACATTAGGGAACATACCAGAAAGTTCCGATGACATCACATTCACGTGATTAAATTAACAATTTCGGATCTCCGTTGCCGACGTCCGGACCCGACATACGTTTTCATTCAGCGCCGCCAACGACAGGGTAATATGAGTTCGAATCCACGGCCACCCAAAAATCCCCTCAATGTTGAACGACCGGAATCTCTTGTACGACGGTCGTGGCATGCAATGACAGAAATGCTATCGCCTTTTTCTGCATCGGCGCTGGCGACGTTGCCCAACGCACAGCGACCCCGACGATACACTCGCGCAGATGCTATCCCAGAGACAGAAAATGACGAAGACGGCCAACGACCGACCGTCAGAGACTATCATGCTATCAACTCACTGCCCCCGATGGTCCGGGTACCCAAGAAAATTGCGACCCCGGTCAGGGTGGAAGGGAAGGTCTGGTTCGCGAACGAGAGGAGCAAGTTGTTGTCTCTATTCAACTAGCACTATGCTAATGGCGTCCATCTCAGCCTGGGTGTCTTGGTTGAATCTATCGATATTAATTGGAGCACTAGCCCTAGCCCTCTTCAACGCATCCAAAGATGACATAGCGCGCAATTTTGCCTACGCCTACGCCCTAATCAGCGCCGGGGTCCTAGTAAGCAATGTTAGATTGTGCCGGGACCGCTTCCGCTCATCACATGAAGGTCTACGCTTATCTGTTGTATCAGCACCGGATTACAATGATTCGGAGAAGAGATCCGGGGCATTTCGGTTGGTCCTGGAACGTCGTGGTCATCCATCTCTGTTTATGAATTCCGTTTCAGACGCAATCATTGGGCCCCTTGTCATCAGCGCGTTCCTTTTTCTCGCTATCTTTGCCAACTTTTTTATCCGAGGTATGTTCACGCGACTGTTATGAACGCATGTCATTGATGAATTTACTCGTGTCAGTCCGCGAACTGTAAGAGCCTCCGTTCATCAGTCATTCATTTAACTGACCATTATTCGCCTTATCCTCTTCAGTCGCGAAAAGAACGTCCCCATTCCTGGTGCAGGTTTCTTATCCACCATCACACAAAATTGGTACCCATTGAATGGAGCTGATTGCAACAGTTCGGTTGTCTTGTTGCAGCAACAGCCATAATGTAGCTTTCTCACGCTGTTTTCGCGCGTTTGCGGTGTCACACCGATAGTCAATGAAATTGTCGAACCTCGTTCTCTACTATTACCTGGTCCGCGTAATCTGCCTAAACTTCATTTGACGACATGTCCGTTCCGATGATCCCCTGAACCTCGAGGTACATACATCGTGAATCTAATATCGCCGCCACAACCAATCAGGGCAGGCAGACAATTTAACTACCGGAGGTTAGATCAATTTTCTCGCATTGTGCATGATGTCTATCTCGTTAAGGTATGGCGTAGACTGACTCACTGAATATTGGCTGTGCTCTTGTCTGCGCGATCCGAAGTCTCCATCCTAGCCAAACGGTGTTACTATCATTATATGGACTATGTGGTCGAAACTAAAGCTGGATCCTATTCTACGACTGATTAAGATAATTAAGGTATTATGTACGATAGCGATAATGGGTAAGCATGCCAGCGTTAATGCTATAGACAAGCTCGGTCCACTGGCCGGTCGGTAGCGACAAAGACCAGGTTGACGATACGCCGACTATCCACATATGGATCCGACGATTGGGACTCGATTCTGAATACAAGGTTGGCTTTATATACCTCTGAATAAATAGCTGCCACTTACACGACGGTCACTGTTTTATGTCTTTCGAATTCTGAAAGACGGGATGTCCCCGGTTGGGGTTTTTGTATTCCGCTTATAACATAGGCGCCACCGAAGCAGCCATTCTGTGGGGCAAATGAAGTCAGAACCAAGTCATTTCGGTTTAGAAAGGGAAATCCGACGACGAACACGATTGGTAGGCTCCCTCGGTACATCCATTGCCTGTTTCCAGTGGACTTGCAAGCCTTTCTTGGATCCCCCTCGCATTGCGGTCACAAGATGGATAATCCCCTCGTATCCCAGCCTCGACCCATTGAGATAAGCTTCAACGTTGGGTGCAAAGGTGTTTGAAATCGCACGCAGCGACTCCTCGAGGGTGGGTGCTTCGAAGACGTCTCTGATATGTCGGTAAGACCACTCTGTCAGCGAGGACATCGTAGAAGGCTGAACAAATGTTTGTGGTTCCATATCGGACGAGGGGCGGATTGGAAGGGGTGAAAGGTGAAACGGGGTGGGGAATGAGTCTATCGGGAGGATACTCCAGGCCACATTTATATCTTTTGTGGGGCCCTGAGAAAGGAAAGTGAAATGAAAATCGCATCTAAGCACTTAACGTCTCAGTCGAAAGGCGTTAGTCCGATCCATCTGGACATAAATAATGTCTGATCCGGAATAGCTTTGTAGCGTCTAGTTAGTCCAACGTTGCAACCGTGTTTTCGGTCATGCCAAGGTGTCTTACATCGCAACCTGTTCGTGTCATATTGATTCGGCAGCGCCACCCATCGATTAAGGTGGGGGCCTCAGAAGAGCTGCTGACTGGCGCACATGTATTGAGATTCGTCTTAGCCAAAGCAGGTCAGTAGAATCGACTACCGCTGATGTCGGGCGAGCCAAGGCGATGCTAACATACCTTTTATTACTGGAGATGCTTTCATCCGACAAAGCTCCATGGGCAGCCTCCACCTCCAATACGGTGTGATACAAATGATCTGCAGAGTTATGTCACATCAACGATCGGAAGCACTTTCAAAGTTGTGCATTCTTCATTCGTCAAGAAAATTTGAAGCATCTTCATCGCCGTTAGCAGGACGGGCATACGTAGACAGTTGAAGGCTGTCGGTTACGATGGTGCGAATCATGGTGGCGTTCGAGTCAATTAAAACTGGACGGATAATGTCGAGCTTCTCCGCCACAAGGACAAAATTCAGGCCCTCTATACACAGCCCACGAGTTTACTGGGGTCTCTCAAGGAACCAAAAATCAGAAAAGGCAGACCAGCGTACCGGGTCCAAATTCGGGCAAAGCGTCGTCAAAACGTCGGGTCCGTCTATTTTTGACATTTATGATTGGCAAGTTGATATTGTCTTGTTTTCTTCCGCTTCGCGGTTCGAAGGCGAGAAGTCTAACATTCGACATCCCGAGCGCCTAGGCGCATAGGCCAATTGCAAAACTGAAAAAAATTCGACAAGACGGTTGCAAGACGGTCGGGAATCGGGATCCAATTGATAGCCGGACCGCACTGCCGCTTCCAAATTTTTGCGGCCGCCTAATTTGTAATGAAACTTGGCTCCAGAATCTTTTGAGTAACGTTCACCATGTCTTCGCATTGGTAAGTCAGCTTCACTACCGCTTTACACGGATCTGCTATTACGGGTATCCACGTAACATTGCTCTTCCAGCTAGAGCACTGTTCGGTTAGGAAGTGCACGTTCATGCATCCAGTGACTACTGCCAGTAGGCAGTTAAGTTCGGTTACAGAGGCTATATAGAGCTGGCATGACTTCACCAATCCCCATCATCGTTGCAAAATGACCTCGACAGCTGCTGATGGCGAACAATACGACATAATTTTTGCTGGAGGTGAGCTTCGTCCTGCATGTGTAGCTGGACATCTTCTCAAGCGGTTCATAAAATAATAATAGGTGGCACTTGCGGATGCGTGGCTGCGGGGTGAGTTCTCCAGTTGGTTACGACAATCTTATCCTTGCTAATCCTTTCCTCCTCTCCTCCCTGACAGACGTCTCGCCGCTGCTGATCCGTCGCTCAGAATATTGGTGGCCATTATGTATTGTTGTACTCTGTGACATAACTTACCTCTGTCAAGGTCCTGGAGGCAGGACCTCACATTCGCGATGCTCAAGCTCATACCCAGCCCGCTCGCTACTTCAACAACTTGGCCCTCAGAAAAGAAACCTTTACCCTCCATGTCGGAAAGCCCAGCAAGTCCATCGCTGGTCGATCTCCGATTGTCCCGTCAGGTAAATGTGTTGGGGGCGGGTCCGGTGTTAACTGTATTTTCCGTCCTGTTCCTAAAAATACAGAGTTGACACTGATACACCCGCCAGTCGTCATGTATACAAGGGCATCTGCGTCGGATTACGATGACTGGAAATTTTTTGGGAACCCTGGATGGGGCTCGGATGATTTGATTCCCTTGGCAAGCAAAGTAAAGATGCCTCTATCTAAGGTTTTCGCCGCAGTTTTGACGCAGAACTGTTCATAGGCGGAGAACTATCAATGTGGTGTCGGTCGCACCCATGGCACCAGCGGACTTATCAGTGTCTCATCCGAAAATACTGTGGGAGTCTTCGGACAACAATATCTCGCTATCGCAGCGAAATATGATAAAGACCGTGATTTCACTGAGGATCCGAACGATTTCAAGACCTGTAATAAGTATGGCGTACGTGATACTATTCTCTTATCTTTTACATCTCTCTGAGAATTAATATAGCCATGGCGAAAGTAAAGGCATCTCAATGTGAATCGCATCCATCACTGAAGGTTCCCTCAGGTATATAGATTTGGTCTCTGGAAAAAGATCTGACGCCGCCCACCACTATATCTATAATCAAAACCACAACAATAACTTGGAAGTCCTAGATAGGCAAAGAGTCATCCGCGTCATTTTCGAGTATGGTTTCACATACCGCGAGAACCGTTTCACCACTTATCTCCAAATATTTAGCGATAAGCGTGCTGTTGGTGTAGAGTATGCGGACGAAGTTATTGGTACTGCTGTGCCCTCCACTCGGAAAGCCTTTGCGTCGCGTCTGGTAGTACTTTCAGCGGGTGCTTTTGGCTCGCCGTCCATTTTGGAAAGGTACCTTCTCAAGTCGAAGTTCGCTTTCGCTGCCATCTAAACTCATATGAAACAGGTCAGGCATCGGAGCCTTCGATGTTTTGAATAGGAATGGTATATCCCAACTTATTGAACTGCCTGGAGTGGGGGAGAACTATAATGGTACATCAACAACAAAGTCTTAATTGACAGCTGAATTATTGTCTAGACCATAATCTTCTCTGCGTTCCGTTCTGCGCTGACGAGAGCTCCGATACCCTCGACGCTATATTCCATGGTGATCCAACAGATATTGCATGTATGTGCCTGCGATGACCCATCCTGACTCTCTTTGACAAGCGCTCAGCTTCGGTTCACGCTGAGCAATGGCAGAAAGATGGGACCGGGTTGATGGCATCTAAGTTGAACGTTTCTTTCTTGTGCCTGAGCACTGCTAATCATTCGTCTTGCATAGCGGTATTGATGCTGGGATTAAGATGCGACCGACTGAAAGGGATCTGAAAGTCCTCGGACCTACCTTCACCAAACGGTGGAACGAATTCTTTCTGGACGCCCCAGATAAACCGGTCATGTGGATTGGCCCAATTTCCGCGTATGTGGAAGAGGTCTACAGCAGAATTCCAAAAACTCACGTTTCATAAGTAACTGCAACATGGATCCCCCACGGCAACCTTGGCGCAAGTTTTTTTCTATCGCATACTACACGGTAAACAAGTTGCCGATGTCTATTCCCGCTTTGATGATAAACTTATTAAAAGGAATATCCTGTGTCCCTAGGCCGAGTACACATTCAAGCTGGACTCGATCCCTACGCTCCCCTTGACTTTGAGACCGGCTTCCTTGACGAGTACGTTTTTCTCACTTTGCAGAGCATACCTCATCTGATTCGGTCCTTTACTCCAGTGCCGCTGACTTGGCTGTTCTGAGGTGGGGTTATAAGCACGGCAGGGAACTTGCTCGACGCATGGATGCCTATCGCGGTTGTTTTGTACCGGGACATCCTCAATTCCCTAAAGAAAGCGAAGCAGCCATTGAACTCCAAGCTCAAGGACCAGTTGCTGTGTCCGCCCCCGACATCAAGTATGGGCAAGACGATGACGACGTAATTGATGAATACCACCGTCTGAAGGGTTAGTAGCCTTATTTTTTCGTAGTTGATAATCGTCGTGAGCTCACTTATACTTACATCACAAGTTCAAACTGCTTGGCATTCGGTGAGATATTTTGCAATGTGGACAAGAGCAGAATGTCTAATGATGAACGTAGCTCGGAACCTGCGCAATGAAGCCACGAAATGAAGGCGGGGTTGTTGACTCTCGTCTCAACGTCTACGGCGTAAATAGTCTCAAGGTCGTGGATATGAGTATCGCGCCATCTAATGTCGGGGCGAACACTTACAACACCGCTTTAGTCATCGGAGAGAAAGCAGCATTGATTATTGGAGACGAGTTAGGGATTAAAGGCGTTTAGGACAATCAACTTCTCGACATACGTATCAGGCAGGACTCCAGAGCATTTATAACCACTAACGCGTACTAAGCGTATTACTTAAGTTTGTACTTGTATTTCGTGTATCTATTACCTCAGATCAGAGTTTGACGCGTGACATCACGCGTTTCTTGTCACGCCTGCTAACTCTTCCACTCTCTTCCACCGTCAAATCTTCAATTATCATGTCGCTCTGGGTTGACCAGGTAATCGGGCTCTCATACATGCTCAAGCCCTGCCTAACTTGCGGCCAAGTACCGTCCTAGGGCCCTCGATGACCTCCACTACCACCAAAGACTTTCGAGCCGCCTGAAGGCCCTCGTACGCATGTCCTCAATGTAGAACCTTGCAATGGATGAAACTCATTATTTAGGCTGCTTCTGGAGACTTTCCTCATATGCTATTTTACGGTCCATCTGGAGCTGGGAAAAAGACGCGTATAACGTGTACGTTGAGGCAGTTGTTTGGACCTGGGGTGGAGAAGGTGTGTGTCGTGCCATATTACCCAATTGATACTTAAGGCTCTTTTAACATAGCTCAAAATTGACCAACGCGTGTTTCTAACACCGTCTAGACGAAAAGTCGAAGTGAACCTCGTTCAAAGCAACTTCCACATCGAAATAACGCCGAGGTATGTTCTTGTCTTTGGAATCGATATATATCTTACTGGGACAATTCTTGTGCAGTGAAGCGGGGTCCTATGACAGAGTAGTTATCCAAGAATTGCTCAAGGAGATTGCGCAGACACAGCAGGTCGATCTAAACGCTAAACAAAGATTTAAAGGTGAGGAGCTTCTTCATGCCATCGTTGTCCGACGTCTTCATGCACTTGATATTAGTGGTCATCATCAACGAGGCCGATTCTTTGTCACGCGATGCTCAAGCGGCCCTGCGTCGGACAATGGAAAAATACATGTCAAACATGCGCATAATTCTTTGTGCCAATAGCACGAGTCGTCTCATCGCGCCTATCAAAAGTAGATGCCTTCTTATGCGTATCGCAGCCCCAAGTCGAGAAGAGGTTTGTTCAACAATATGGTCTACTTTTACTCTGCTGCTTAGCTGTTATCGTAGATGCAAACCGTCATGCAATATGTATCAAAACGTGCTGGCTTCGACCTGCCACCAGAAGCAGGCGACAAAATCGTTGATGATTCTGGAGGGAATCTGAGGAAGGCTATCCTTGTTTTGGAAGCACTGAAGATGCAGACGTGCGTGAGCTTTGTTGTCTCGTAGAGTCCCTGATTTATCTGTGTTTTAGACCTGATCTCTCAGGACCTTTGGCTATTGCAAAGCCAGATTGGGAAACTTACTGCCATAAAGTCGCAGACATGATTATCAGCGAGCAGTCACCGGCGCGTGTCATGGAGGTCAGACAGAAACTCTATGAGCTGTTGAGCCATTGTATCCCTCCTACCATCATTCTCAAGGTACATATGGACAGCGAAAGCATACTCCTCCCTGACAATCCTTTTCCCTCAGACCATTGCAGAGCGCGTTGTCGACCGAGTGGATGAAGTTATCAAGGCTGACATCATGCATTGGGCCGCCATATACGTGAGTCTGCGTTGAGAGCACTTGACTGCTGTGCTTAATGCTTGTTCCAGGAGGTTCGGATGCGTATAGGGAACAAAAAGATATATCATTTAGAGGCGTGGGTAGTGAAGGTGATGAGTATCTATAAGGTGAGCTCGCGATGCCAGGCTCCCTGAGCATAACCGGTGCTATGCTAAAGACAAACAATTCAGCACTTCTTCTATGACATGGATATGTCAGCATTTGATTGATGTTTTGATGTGGATTCGCTGGCGTATATGTATCACCTTGGCGCTGTATTGTAATTTATCATTTGTGATAAGTCCAAGCAGATACTGGTAATATCTATGTTAGCGCATGTTGAATGCATGATTGCACTGTAACTATCTTGACAGACTGCATGCGTACTCGCCATCAATAGAGGCAAGGAAGTCCAAGAGCTAATGCAATTTAAGAACAAGGGGTCCAAGGGAAAGGCGGTGGATACCTACCAATTTATGCCTCTTTTGACCCATTAACTTTCCCGGTTCTGTCTTCAGTCGCTCTTGTATGTGTATTAGTTTGTCATAGAAGTGTTGAATTGCGGAATCGCCAAGCGCTGGATCGTGTGGAGGCGTGTGTATAGGCCTACAAAGCCGTAATGCCATGTCAGTGAATGAATGAAGGCGTATCAGAGTACGAAATATACTTGTTAATCGAAGCTGTGTACGCAGCACATCGCATTACGCCTAGGCAGGAAGCAAATCAGTATGGAGACTGACACCAGCATTGCGGGATGAGCTCACCAAATGCTCCAATAGCATCTAATCTATCGGCATCCTGAACACAGTGCAGCTCGGCACACTCCTCGTGCCACTGAGCCCATTCTCCGGTTCGCCTTCTCTTTTTCTCGGTGCTCCAGGATACGTTGTCGATTATTTGGGTGATAAGACGCGCTCGACCGTCCGAGATGAGATCAATGCTGGTTTTGTGCGTTTCAAAGAATGGCAGAAAGAAAGTGTACGGATCGGCAGCCAGTTCTGCTGAGACATATTTCTTGTCCAGGACGTCGTGAAGAAGAGCGCCTGGTAACCTTTGTCGTCAGCGATGATTAACGTCCTGTTGATGCTGCAAAGCACCTAATTCGACCACCAGCAGATCAGGTAGGACAGGCAATGTATGGGCTATCGCTAACGCAGTCTTTCTGACCCTTTGCACTGGAGGGGGGTGAGAAGAGATGACTCGTGGCTAGGGCGCGTGATTCCTGACCGTGGTAGGCGTCGTGGGATGGGTCGTACCGGGCCATCGTGTTGATCATCAGCTTCTCTGCCGCCTCTATGATAGCCTTTTCGTTGTCTGTAGGGTACATGGTGGTAGGAAATGGAGCAACAAGCATGGACCAGCATATTTGTATGTGAGTGATGACAGTCAACCAGATCAGAGCCGGCGAACACGTTTCTCCGTCTCCATCATGGCGCAACGATCCCTGCTCTTTGCTGTTCTTCTACTCGTCGTCGCCAGCATACATGCACTCGAAAATACAGGCGACCTGTCGAATGATACCATGATTACTGTGAGCTGTGTTGCACGTCAGCCAGGACACGTCGGGATTGACAGCGATCAGGTCGACAGCATCCACCACTGCGCCTCTGTCCAGCAGCTCAGCGCCATCAAGAATGCTGCGGAGGACCAAGAGTCTCCCATCATGCGGAAAATCTTCGCTTGGCTGTTTCCCTTCGGCCCAGCGTGGAACTCGATCTTGGGCACTTTCTATATCAGTTCGTACGTCCTGCCCCTGCGTGGTCATCCGGGGAAGCCTTAGCGATTGGTCCAGTGTACCAAATTTCATTCTCGCGTTCATACCGGCACGTATAAATGCAAACACCCTCAACACGATGACAGCCTTCGCCGTGAGTACTGACGAATGTGCGTCGCACGAAAGCCTGTCTTATCTCTACACAGACGGGGGGTCTTCTTTCTGATGTCTTCTTGCACCTGGTACCGCATTCCTTCATGGGCGAACACCAGGATCCTGGTGTACATTTTGTAATGGTAGAAGATAAGCGCAACATCTTAATAGGGTGCGCTCGCCATTATTTCTTTCGTTTACTTCGGCCTATAACTCGAGTAGTCTTGGAATTTTCTCCGGCTTTGCTGCGTTCTTCTTTATGGAAAAAACTTTGCGCGTACTAGGAGGAGGGGAAGACGATTCCGGGCATTCCCATTCCCACTCGCATGTCCAACCTTCTGACGCTTCCAGTGCACGCGCTTCAGCCGTTTCGACGTCGTCAGGACCAAACAATTTGAAATCGAGGGCATCCACATCTGCTTCCGCTGAAGTCAAGGAACCTTCACCAGGACCCTCTCACGCTGCTACAGGGCCCTCAAAACTATCAGCTTACCTCAATCTCTTTGGGGACTTTGTTCACAATATGTATGCGTGTTCATTACTCAATCATTGGGTCTTGTAATAACTAGCGTGCAGCACAGATGGTTTGGCGTACGTTTGATTGGCCTCGAAAGATTCGTTTTCTTTCTGACCTACCACAATTAATGCCGCAGCATGGCGGCATCTTTTTACGCTTCCCCCCTCATTGGGGCCACCACCACTCTAGCATGCTTTGCTCACGAAATCCCGCACGAAATAGCAGATTATTCAATTCTGATTCGAAGCGGATTTACCAAGAAGCAAGCGATGCAGTCTCAGTTTCTGACCGCTGTTGGGGCATTTGTGCGTAAATCACCGCTCTTTCTCCCTTCTGGTGCTCACGTTCGTGGCAAATACCTCCACTTCCCCAATCATAACGCTCTATGAACGCACGCCAACGTATGTTAATTACTCGTGTCCTGCACGAAAGGTTGGGTATGTGTCAGCTCCAAGCTTTACTACAAATTCAGGTCCTGATCGGTTCTTCGTACGAAATAGTACTTTCATCGGGATTGCGGTCCATAGCGCGACGTCTAGTACCGACTCGGCGAGCTTCAAACACGATCTCGGAGCAGGCGTGAGACAGAACGCGACAGGGCTCTTGGGGACTACCCTGATGATCGCAGATTTGGTTAGGTTACCCGAGCATAGCCGAAGTGCCTCGACTGAATTCGACCCTACTTAGGTCATTCCCTTTGTCGCAGGAGGTTTCCTGTATATTGGCGCTGTTGCAGTTTTGCCAACGTGAGCCTTTCGTCACCCTTACGCGCAAAGACAGTTCTTATTATCAAATAGGCTTCTTGCAGAAAGTAAGAGCGGTGCCCAGGCAGTGAGAGAGGTGAGAGCAAGACTTGCCGTCAATGCGCGTCCCTATTAACCGAGTTTTCTGCCAGTTCGCGGCGATGTTCGTCGGCGTCGTGTGCATGTTACTGGTCGCGTGAGTGAAATTTTCACTATACGTTAACCGGAACCTGACGTGCAGCAGCTGGAATGAATAGAGTGTTTTAGAACGCTGATGAGCCTAGTGTTCAGCTATAGACTGTGGATTAGGCGTTCAATTAATATTGTCGTTAAGGATCTTGCAGGGCAGTGCAGGGCCCGTTGTTTATACCGGTCCGTTTAGCGATGTCTCAAGCGTCGACCCTTGAACGAGACCAACGTACAATTTCTCCGAAAGGGAACATGTGGTCTTCAGGCTTTGCGTACAAGTGATTTATACATTTTTGAACTTTGGGTGGTCCTGACACCATTTACTAGGCACTTGATCAGGACGTGGAGTCCTTGACACGCGCACAAAGTTGAACGCAGCTCTAGCTTCATTTGCGTGCATCTGTTTTCCGTTATGATCGTGGTTTTGAGGTAACGCATCTTTGCGAACGGATGTCGGCATTTTTCTGCAAAGTTTCTGGATTGCTGTTTCCTATTGCCTGGAATCTTTGGCCGGCTTTTCCCGGGCAGTGGCTCTGGACAATGGGTGCAGTAGGTATTTCGTTGGCGTACGATGGTAGGAGTCGGGAGATGAGGATGACACATTGTTTCTGACATTTGGATTGATCAAAGCAAGCGCTAATCTTGTGAATATATTCAACGGCCGCTGAGTCCGTCGGGAAACTCGGCAAAGTTGTGTGCAGGATGAATTTCTGAGACCTTGAATTGTTCGCCGATAACCCGGTACAGGCAAGAAGTGTACCGGACCGTCAAGTATTCTTTTGTGCTAACAATAGTGAATCTTAGAGGAAGGAACAATCTAAGAAGAAGCAGAGGGAAGCTCCGGAAACGTGTTTGTTTTGTTTTGCGTATGTTTTGAGGGCAGGCAGGGGGATGCAAGCCCAGCGGTCAACCTGCGGACGAGTTGATAGGCCATCAAAGGCAAGGTAGTACGCCACTCGGCGCGGATGCCGAGACACGTTCGTGAAGCTTTGAAAACGTAAGCGCCAAATAAGCCTCTACTAATTCCAGCTTTGACAAAGTCCAACTTTTTGCTCCCTCCTTTCACCTCCTTTTAACCAGCATCCTTGTCGTCTCCCCTCACCTCTCCCCCCGATTCTCGGTCTTTTGCATACGATTTGGGTCCAATAACTCCACCATTTAGCCTCAACTTACTCTTATTGGCAAGTGTGGTCCACAACTTTTTCTCGACCTTCCGTGCTGACGTTCTTTTTTCCACAGCTTGCGTGTCGTACTCGCCTTTGTGTTCGTGTCTCTGCTGTCAGCCGTCTTCCAATTCTCAACCCGTAGCAGCCGTGGCCTGAGGACGTCCTCCAGCTCCCACTCTACTTGGTCGTCTGCCCCGACGCTGACCGCGGCTTCCCTTGCTCACGCCCTTCAGCTCATGAAGGCCTGTTGAATCACTATCCAGACACCTTTCTGCCTTAGTTTTCCCCCACTCTTTTTTCGCCTACAACCGTCGCGATGGGCACAAAAGGTCGTTCGACACCCCGCATCGTGTGCTGTGCCATACCCATCGCCCGTGCAGCTGGCAAGGTCTTGGTCGTCACGAGTCGCAAGCGGCCTGATAATTGGGTCTGTGAGTTATCGTATTCCGTTTTATTCCGCTGTTTCTCTGCGTTCTCTGTTCCGCTATTCTAATGTCGTCATTGCCGAATGCTGACTCTCCTTTTCTCGGCATTGCCGTACAGTACCGAAGGGCGGCTGGGAGTCCACAGATGTAAAGTTGGAGAATGCTGCGCTGCGGGAAGCCTTGGAAGAAGGTCTCACCCTTTGTCCCTCTATCCGTCACCTCACCTCCTGATTCTCCTCCCTCTCTCCTTTTGCCGTGCCCCGTTCGTGTTGTCTGCATCTCCATTAGCTGGTGTACGCGGAACAATAACACGCTTCGTCATCACAATACCGACGCCGTCTGCAACGTATCACTTTTACGAACTAGACGTCAACGCCCTCGACCAAGATTGGCTCGAACGCAACGAACGAAGACGCGAATGGGTGGACTATGCTGAGGCTGTCCGAAGATTAGAGTGGAAGGCCGAGCTGTCCCAGGGGCTCAAGCTGTCGTCGCTTGCCCCGTCACGGTAACCTCACGACAAATTTCGCGTCTATATGGAGGAAGACGGCGGAATGATCCCAAAAAGCAGAGCGCTTTCAATGCGAGGCTCATATTGACTTTCTCCTTGCATTTCATCCCAATTACTTAGAGAAACATGTTAAGGCCAGCGCACGAGAGTTTCTTTTAAATTACGTCTCCCCATTAACGATACCCATCCATCTATTATCACACACATCTCTTCGTAACAGTCCCATCTCATCGTCCGCTTCGCATCGTCATCCACATCTTGCTGTCCATTTCAGTTGCACTCGTTCGCAGTTTTTGTCCTGGTATAGATTTTTCAAGCACTATCCTACTATCGGGTTCAAATTTTCCACAGTACCATACCACAAATTTAGATGTAGTTTTATTATTATTGCACGGTCGTGGCGAAATCGAACTTGCACCGATACGGGTCATGATGCGCTCCAATGCGCGCCACATGCGTCAGGTTCAGGGAAGACACTTGGCAGATAACACCCCGATATCCACGCGTCCACGCGGAGCTAGGCGATAACGGCTCTCGAACAGCGAAGTCCTCTTTGCCAGCGATTTTTTCTTTGTAGGAACATCAGTTGCCGGGATGGTATTGTTCAGAACTCTCCAGTTTCTCCTGAACGTCACGGGTTTCGTTGCTGTCGTTTCAGCCGAAAAATACAACTGGTTGGGCAATTTGTCTCCGTATCACAAGGCTCCTGTTCCCCGTGGAGTGTCCGAGACGTTGCCAGAAGACTGCACCGTCGTGCAGGTGATGCTGGTGCGTAGCCTCACCCATGTAACCCGCGCCACAATCTCATATTCCTCTGCATTAGATGGGGCGTCATGGCAGTCGATGGCCTCTGCAGTCGGAACTTGTGTATATCACAAATCTCACAGAAAAACTCGCCGCGTCCACGGAGTATATTCAAAATGCTGACCTTCCTGAAAACTTGCGATTCCTGAAAAGTGGCTATGTCTCGACTCTAGGCCACGACAACCTTACCGCCCCAGGCAGAAAAGAGATGTTCGATCATGGTGTAAAGTACGTACCCTTAGTTCCATTCGATCATGTTCTAGCGTCATCCTACGTTCCGTTGCCCCGGTGCTCATCATTTCTCGGTTTTATTTTAGTTTTCGGCTCAAGTACCAGCATCTGGAGGCTACCAGCGTACTTGCTGGAGATCAAGACAGGGTGAGGATATCCAGTATTTGAATTGTGAGACGGGTAAGATGGTAACAAAAATACCCAGGTCGTGGAATCAGCCCAGTGGTTTAGTCAGGGATACTTCGGTCGCGAGTGGGCTGAGCTCGAGTCGAGAGTGTTTTCTACTATCCCTGAGGACGAGGTTACAATCTCCTGGATCACCCCGATGGACACATGTGCCAACTGGGCGTACTCCTACGGCGGAGATGTATGTTCATCCGCATTTAGGGCGTCCTCGACTCGTTTAATTTTTCTAGGCAGTAGAAACCTGGGATTCCGTGTATCTGCCTGCGATAACCGAGCGACTGAACAGTTTGCTCCCTGGTGTCAACTTCACGGATGCTGATACTCACGGCGCGCTGTACGCTTGCGCATATGATTACGCGGCACTGCGCGTTTCCCCGTGGTGCGATGTATTCAATCATGACGAACTTGCCAATTTTGAGTGAGCCGATGGTCTTCTACCGTGAACCTTTTTCTCATAACTATCGCTGAGATTAGATACGAATTGGACATCCTCATGGACGGCGCGTTCGGATATAATCTCCTCGGGAACATGGGCCCCCTTTTGGGCACCATTTTTGTTAAGAAGTTGATTGAGCGGTCAGTAGCTAGAGTCGGCTACCACGGAGCCTGCCGATTCATTCCTTTCTCTTTACAGGTTTTCCGACTCGACAGGAAATGCATCCGCCGTTTATTTGGAATTCGGTCACGACACAACGATTGACACGGCTTTTGCCGCCTTAGGATTGGCGAAGTAGAACGGCGTTCTATCCAGGCAACAACAAACTGACAGCTGATATTCAATACAGGGACACCCCCCCGCTCTCTGCGACCGGACCCGTGCCGCCGAACAGAGCCTTTCGTACTTCCACTCAAGTACCGTTTGGTGCGCAGATGGTATGGGAAAAGTTCACATGCACATCTTCGTAAGCCATTGTTTCAATTAACTTGTCATGATAAATACAACTTAGCTCCCTTCATTCTCAGGTTCAACGGACCGCAGATTCGTCTCATTATGAATGACTCTCCATTCTCCTTATCGGCATGCGCTGGGACCGAACAAGATAGGTCCTATGGATCTTGTTCCTTTGATAAGTTCGTGGACTCGAACGCCTTCAGCACATCAGTTACTTGGGGCGATGCGATATGGAATGCAACTTGCGGTGAAGCAGATCTCTGAATCTCAGTCCGCAGGGCAACGGCCAAGAAGCCGTCTTTTTCGACAAATGAATATGAGTTTTCATTTTCTTCGAGATCAATCTACGAGTTCTGATACAGTTGTCATCGAACTACTAAACTTGAACAACCATGGACGCGTGACATCACAAACCCGTGCTGTGACGTTAACCCAAGTCGACAGCCTGAGCTCTTCAACTCCATCCGACAACCACGAAATCTGTTCTCATGTTGACTTCTCTGTGCACCGCATTCTGGTATATGATTTCCGTTTTCTCGTCTGTTCCTAGTGAGTCTAGAACAGTTGACTGCGAAACTGACTCGCACTGTTTGCCCATTCTTGTACTAACCTGTCAGAAATCTTCTTTCCCAACGATCTAATGTCAAAAACAATCGCATACGGCCATCAATCGGTGGGTATTTAGTGGTGTGATCGGTACGTTGGTCGCTAGTGCTGGTCGTCCTTCACTGGATGTTTCCGGACCCGACCCTCAGTCACGAAAATTTCGTCCCTTTGCCGCCATGTTGAATATGTTGCATTATTCTGTAATTGGGTAAAAACTTTTGATGCACGCGTTTTGTGCCTACGATCTCGGACTCGAATCTGGAGATCATTTCATATGCCCATTGCAGAATTAGGTGGGATTCTTAATTCGTAGAATGCCGTTTCTATCTGATGCTATACAGACCATCTGCGGAAGCTGTATGACGGGTAAATGACACACCTTCACCTCATGTTCTTCGCATGAGGTTTGAAATGTCAAAATTCACTTAGGCAACTCCACACTCCGCGAAGCTACAAGATTTAGCTGGGAAATCTCTTCTCCCAATATGACAACTCTTCGAATTAAGCGCAACGCGCTTGAGATTCTATACAAACAGGTATTTCAGAGTCCACACGGACGCAAGGAGACGAGCGAACCGTGCCCTGTATCACTTTGGAGAACTTTTCTCACCAACCGCTTCCGGTGAGTTTTGGATGTCCCGAGAAGGCGACCGTGATGCACAGCTTTGATATCGCAGGGAAACTACCGTACAATCGAGGCGATCGAGACGTACCTTGCAATTTTTGTGCTCCCGAATGATCGATGGTACGCGTATCTGAGACAGGTCTGTGGCTTGCGGGGAGACCCAAACCCGATTTTTAGTTGTCGCCATTCCGATCAATTTAGCGCCTGGTCCGTTTCGAAATCCACATGTACTGTCGGCCCTCGCCACTTTGGTCCTGCGAGTTGTTATGGTACCCGATGCGTTTATTCCTAAGATGCCAAATTCCGCAACCAGAGAACCGACTTCGTTAACCAGTTCGAGAACAACCCGTTACGCAAAGCCTAGGCGATCTTCTCTTCGGAAACTATGAACCAATAGCTTACGGCTGGTTTGGAAACCGTTTTTGCCAACTTCTCGATCAGCTCATTTCGTAGATCATTACATACGGGATCAATCCCTCAACGATGGCATATTCAGGCAACTTTTACGCTTCTTGACCCGTCACTGTGGCCTCAGGTGCGACTGAATCTAGGAGTGCCAAATTGTATATAAATAGAGGGAGTCAATCCATGTTCTCGACTACCCTACTCTCATGCCTTCATACGCCGACAACATTTCTGCTAGCTATGTTGGATTGTCCACTGTTGAGGATCTATCCTACACCCCTTCTGCCGATGAGCAATCCCGAGACGTTGCACAGATCGCTGCGACTGGTCGCAGGAGCTGGAAGACGTTGAAAGGAAAAGGAGAGGCTGTATGGCCGCCCAATCTGTACGTAACATATATTGCTGATCCAGTCCATGACCTGACTATGTCCAACAGGGAGGCCGCATTGATTGAAGGTGAACCCGTAGTTGTACCTGTCCGCAGGCGCTGGTACTCATCGTCCCCGCGAAGCCCTCCAGAAATACAAACCAAGTCCCGAACTTCGCTCTTCCAAATCCCCTGGTCGTTTCCCCATGCGCAACCGTTTTATTTCCGACTATATTTTTGATTCAACTGGGAAACGGCGGACACCCAAGCAGGTGGGAAGTCGGCTACAACAAATGAGGGACACATGCAAAGGCGAAGAAAGTAAGTCCGTGATCAGTGGATCAAATTCAATGGCACAAATACCGATCAATTGCTTACAGTACTCAACCTTATATGCCGCCCGTTCGACAACGATGTGGATTTGGGGACCGGTTCTTCAAATGGAAGCCCCGTTCACACCACTTCACCATTACCAGACCTTCGAGGCCAGCAACCTCCTAGCCAACGACTGAACATTTGGGTAGACATCATTCTTGAGCAGCCGTACCCTAGACAACAACCTCTGGTCAATTTCGTCGCAAATCGCAGGGACTCTCCTCTTCACATTCGGCTTGCACCTTTGGCCTCCGCCTCGTCCTATCACGCATCCTTACCTCTTTCCGGATCCGATCCTACTATAAACTTCATGTCGCCGTACCCAGTCAATCAGCAATGCACTTTCTCCGTCTTTGTCGACACGTTGAGCCTCCCAATACACTCGGAAGTCGCTCCGATGTCGTGTCTAGGTTCTCCTATGGACCGGACAGGCTGGTTATATAGTGCCCCCCTTTCTCCCAAGTTCTGGAAGGTAATGTTCAATGATTCAAGTACGTTGTGTGATACCTTCCGACGTAACCTACCATTCTGATACTTATTTAGATCCAATGCAATACACCATCGTACAGAACATCTTCCCTCAAGGCTGTCCGGGACAGTTCAACGGACAGTATCAAAATGACAACGCAATATTTTCCATTTTCTATCAGTTCAGACGTCCAACGTCTCACACTTATCATACGTATAGCGACTCATATGTGGGTTACATCTCTTTATCTTTGACACGATGAACTAATGCCTATTACTTGATAGCCTCAACAAGCAGTCAGCAGCTCTCGTCAATGGGCACAACCGCCCATGTCCAATTGGTCAGGGTCGTCCGAAAGTCCTAGACAGATGTCGAGTTGGCGATCTGGCAGTGGCGAAAGCTGGTCGTACTCGCACCACTCGCACCCCAGTTCGACACCGGCGAGCGCGCATTATAATTATCTCTCGTGAGAGAACACGCCGTAAATTTGTACATATTGACTTTCTAGTTCCCTTGTTTAGTCCGAGCCCTTGCTTTCATGTCTTACGCTATACTGCATGCTTTGGGGACGGAAATACGACGTTGTAGTCTGCCTTGGTATAGTAATGGATTAATAATAGTACAATTATTTACACGCATTCACACACACTACTAGTATCTCAGTAACATATTGTACATAGGCAGTACACTTCTGTAATAAAGCTTGATGCTATTCTGATATTCATATACATTGATGGTACCAGATATGCTCAAATACTGTCAACACGACTTTCTCCATCAATCCCCCCACTTTGGGTACGATTCGAGATCTCCATAACGTTGAACTTCTGCAAACTGTAATACTCTCGGGTGATTGCGACGCCGAGAACACTCTATTGACCGGTCCGTTCATTTCATGGTACTAACCTGCTAAATATGTGCGTACCTTGAATACTTCAACTAAGATGAAAAGAGTGGGATCTGTTAAATTGACAACATGCCCTTCTGGCACGCAGTCGGCAATAGTTTGAATGATGGTGGGGCGAGATAGCGTTGTATGGTTGCGGATTCGAAGCTCTATCTTGTACTACACGCGGTAGTCAGTTCAGTGGTTAAAAATCTGAGTATCTTACTTACGCTATATTTTCGTTCCGGTTCACGCGCAAAAAACGGCTCGAATGTAGAACGACACAGCGCTTGTATCTCCGGTATATTGGTGACACATGATCCTGATACCGGCACGAACCTATGACAGTATCTAATGGAGACGAAGGCGCTGAGCATGAGGTACGCTTCGAGAGTAATTGAATACTAACCTCGTACGCATGAATCCAGTTTTCTGGACATTCCTGATGTGTGTCTCGACTAATCGAACAGGATCTACCGGTGGCTTACAGGATATGAAAACCACTAAGATCAGTTCAGCGCTCGGAGAAGCTTAGGACAATGCTAAAGACCGAACCGCAGGGTGTATTTGTCTGACAGTTCGCTGAAATACATCAGTAACAACCCACAACCGGGGAAGCACGCAAGTTTCTTACTGAACCTCTGTTCGTGTCTGGGTCTTTTCATCGCTAATATCTCATTGGATATTTGAGCTTCCAGACTTAACGAGGCAGCCCCGGTATCGTCATTGTCATCATCGTCTGAATCGGCGTCCTTTGCGTTACCTCCGAGCGGCCATAGATCCGATGCTAGCTAAAGGATAATTAGTACTTCAATGAAAGCTAAGTCGGAAAGTACGCCCACCGAGTCAAATAAATCATACAATTCCCCGACCGTTTGCCTTTCTTTTCCTTTGACACCTGAGAGTAAAACGGTGTCATAAAGGTGTCACTGATTATTTGTTATTATACGTACAGCTCACCCATACTCCAGGTCCATCGATGTGTCTTTTGCTCCAGATTGGAGTCCCATCCTAGGTATCCAGTGAGGTTGGCACAGATAATGAGCTAGAGATAATACCGAGCGATATTTCTTCTTCTTTCTATCTGAACCTTGGGACTTCTGTTTGGACGATTCGTCGGCCATGGTGATCCGAGTGTAAGGAGAAAATCCGGATTCGGCAACTCAGTTTCAGAAAAGGCAACTGCTGATCGTTCGTATCGAACAACGGTGTCGCCGCGCCCACTGAATCACTCATTCCTATCTAGACAGTCTCCGTATCGGTTTCCGATGCAACGACTGGCTCCATTTTCAAGAGTAGCACAGCGTGGTACAGAACTTTATCCTGTTTGCCCCCTAGTTCTCCAACTCGTGCAGATCGCCGGGTACTCTATCCATTACTTTCTGGAAACAGAGGAGTTTGACTGGCGCTAAGTCCTTGGGCGTGCCTTTGACCCTGGGTCCGGGAACTGCAGAATGAGCTGGTTCATTGTCGGTATTGCGTCCTCAGAAATGGCCGTGCAGTACAGCGTTGAACTTGGCAAGTCTAAGAGTCGTCACTTGCTCTCTTCCTCCGCTCTTCCCGGCTCTCTATAACAAGCCGTCATATACCTTTAAGACGCGGCGATCTCGATATCAACCCAATTCTTGACGAGCTCTACGATGGTTGCACCGTTGTCATGTCACGAAAATTACAATGGACGACTACGTATTATCTTCTTACACCTAGTTGACACTCGAGGGACCTAACTGTCTGATGCAAATTTATATTCAATACGCCTGAATACAAGGGTTTGTGGCATTACAGCCAGACATGGCATTTGGCAGAGTCTCTCAACCGCGACTAACCTAAGATGCCGTGAGTTATTCAGGGAGCCCTTATTCGTCTGACAGTTGTTTTATCCGAAAAGCCGACGTAGTTAGGATGCTACCACCCTCTCGAGAGAAATTCAATGTGATCTGTACCCGTCCCTCACCCCCTCCGAGTCGCTAAATTGACTCGTCTCTTTGCGCCACTGCACAGGCTATAGAGAGCCTGCGCCACCACGACTTCCCGGTCTGGATCGAGTGACGATATATATTGAACTTAGCACTCGGTGATTTGCGATAACTTTTTCCGTATGTGTAGCCACTGACACAGGATGCTTTAGTACCCGATGCGAGGCCAAAACTTCCCGTCGATCTGACGACACGCAAGGGTCTGTTATTTGACACTCAGTTACACCTTCACGACATGATTGACTCGAGCCAGTTGGACTTGCGGTGAACACCTTATACGACACCGGAAAGATCCTACAGAACTGCACCCGTAGGGCATGCCCCAGGTTCCGGGGTGGTGGCGGCATGTGGATCGAAACTTGAAATCAACCACGCCAGCGTGCGGGAGCCCACGTACTGAATGCGTTTCACGATCGGACCCAACGCACTGGGGTTCTTTGTTGGCCTATCTTTTCAAGTTTATAATTGGCTTCAAACTTTCTCCGGTAAATTCATTTCCATTCGCCAATGGGTAAGTAGAAACATCACAAGCTACGTGCAGGCGCTCAAGATGAGTCGCAAGGATCATGTTCCAGCGAAGTTGTTTTGTATTGTACCTCGTCGGCTTCGGGCGCGATTTTGTTGTGGTGTGAACGAAATGTCTGCTTGTAGTCAAAACACACGGCGACCTAGAGTATCATCGCGACGCTCACGTATGGAAGAATCGTAAAACTTAGGCTCCATCGCGCGCGCCTACTAGTAAATACTAGCTGCATCGGGCACCTGTATTCCTACTTGCCCTCGCCGAGCGATATATACGGTGAGATAGCTCTCACACTGGCGACGAACCGCTCCATGAGCCATTTCAAAACGGATATTTTATATATCGCAAACCTGGGGCAGAGAATTGGAAGTTGTCTAATAACGAAGTGTGCAAGGTTCCTTGGAGCGCGATTGTTGGACACAAATAGTTTTTGAATGCAATATGACAAGCATAGTAGTTTGAAACCTCACTTGAGCCTGAGGTTTATGCGCACATGACCCAATATGTCAGGCATATCCCGTACTAGGTACTTCTGTAGCGATCCGCCACAGAACAACCGTAGAAAATAACCCACGGTTCCATTGGAGGCGACAGTAAGTGTCTGTCTTCCGCGGTACCATTGCCATCATATGCTATAGCACGGCTCGCACTACCGAGACCTCGCGGCAACACAGCAGTAGAACCGATGCTATGTATATCGAGCATTCTTGGACCCCGGTTTCTTGGGGTGAACAAAGTTCCTGGAGCTAGAAAGACAGATACGCGCCTGACAAGTAGCCATAAACCGGTACCCAAAAATGCTGAACTCAAAACACGAGTCGCGAGAAAAGATCACCGCCGGGTTGGTTCGTTGGAATCAAAAGTATTGGTAGCAAGCTGAACTATAACTTTTGAGTACAAGTCCATCTCGGGCGTTGCCGCTCCGTCGGGGCGTTCTGAATCATTCCCACGGTCTTTGTCCTCTACTACTACTTACCCGACATGGCATCCATCATTCCAGTATTTCTCGTGCTGGTCGTCGTTGCTGCGCTTATGACAGCGTCGGCCCTCTTTGTGCCCAAAGGACCAAACCAAATGTATTTGTACAGGCTCTGTACCGTCGATGGGCACTAACATGACGGCGCAGTGTTATACGGACAGGGCTGATGCTGGCACTTGCAGCCTGCTATCTCATGTGGATGGTGACCTACATGGCTCAGCTGCATCCCTTGATTGGTGGGTGTATTTCTGCTCCTTGGAGCCAGCACATTAATGAGTGGTCGTACGCTAGTCCCCGTGGTGTCAGCGAGGTTGGAGGAGTAGCTTTTGCTTTTGATGGACTTCTATTGTTTTCAGTATATACCAGGTACGTTTTCTTGCGTCTCCACTATCTATTACGCTCAAGGGTCTGTAGCTTGTATCATTTAATATTACATGGACTTCTGAACAACAGGCGTGATACATGAATACAAAAATATCAAGATGTATGGGTATCGTCACTTTCATCTCCGTCCCAACCAGCGGTAGAACCGCCAGAGCTATGGGGTGGTGTTGATGACCCCCATTCTCTGTTACCCCACCCTGTAGCAGCCGGTTCCGCCGCCGCCCAGCAGCGACGAACCTCGGAACCCCATTTTTCATCCTCGTCATCCTCGTCTTGGGTTTCGTCCTCAGAATTGTTCCAAGAAATGTCTCCTTCAGCACCTGTACTCTCTCCCCATTCCCTGTCACTGCTGCTGTCGCTATATGCCTCCTCGTTAGGTACCCAATCGAAAGGCAAGGATTCGAAGCTCGTATCTTCTATCTCTTCTGTCGTGGGCCACAGCATCTTGGGCTGTTTTGAACCGTCAATGAGTTCAACATGCCATGAATCTCTGTCCAATTTCGGTAATTCTTCATCGTCAGTGCCTTCCCTCTTGAGTATCAGGCCCTCGCATTCCTCGATGGCCTTAATCAAGATTTCCGTGAATCCACCACAAGCAACCCCAATGTCCCTGTCGTACCAGAGAGTCTCGAAGCGCACAAATCCTTCGCGTTCCTCCTCCATCTTTGCTTTGACAATCTTCCCAATCTCTGCAATGGAAATGGGTTGTCGCGATTGTGGATGAGCGACGTGTCTGTGGTCGGCAAGTAACTGGTGAGTTTGTTCTTGAGTGCTTTCTACCATCTTCCTGGCTTCGTCGACCAAGCGACCTCTCTCGGCATCTGCCAACGCAAGCTGCCTAAACTCTACCACCAAAGTAGCACCTCCCAGTATTTCATCTCGTCCCCATTCATCTTTTTCCATAGCGCGACCTACATCGCTGATATGTGCCTTGTAGCCCCAGCGTTCGGCTGTTTCCTGGCACCAGTCGTGGAATTCCTGCACTGTCCACTCAAACTTGTGATCATCGTGCCGGAAGATTCGATTGGTACGTCCCGTGGGGTCAAGATAACCTTTGCGAACCGAGGGCGGAGCATTGGGAGAGGTGAAACGAGCATTGAAGGTGTAGGATGGTGTTGTAACGAGGAATATTTTTGGATGGTACACACCAAGGAGAACTGGCGCGAAGAATGGAAAGATATGCGATGGGAGATGTTCAATACTGGCTCAAACTCAGAAGAGAGATATAGCACCAGAAATAATACTCACACTTCTGAACTCACAATACACTCTGCTCCTACAAATGCTTCATTGATAATTTCCAAACCTCCTTTCCAGATAGACGCTACCAGAGGCTCCCACCGGGTCGAAGTAAGGTGCCTATCATTGGTTTGCGGCGGCGGCGCAGTAGCTTGGATTGCGAAATCGAGATCCCTTTGCGAGATATCGAGTCCAGCTGTGCGTGTAGGATGGAGGTTTGGTATTGGATCATGCGGAGAGTTGAAGTTGGGCATTGCAGTATCGGTCGCGTCCGATGGAGGCAATATTTCTGGTGTTGGTGGGCCAAGCCACGGAGCTGGCTGGCAGAGAGCCGTTAGAAGCTGTCCCTCGCCGCAACCTATATCGACGACCTGGGAAAATTATAGTAAAGTGAGGACGGTGAAGATAACGACTGACATCGGTAACGCTATCCCTTCTCATCACATCGAGAATCCATATCTTTCGCTGAAGATATAGCGGTGGGTTGAAGGTTACTCTGAGCTCGTGGTCGCGGTCTTCCTCCAAGATTGTCGTGCAGTCATGGTCGGTCATGGTCGTCACTTGAAAGAATTGGTAATGGTAATATTTTAATTTGCCATTGTAGCCTCGAGGTGACTTCATGGTTTCTTGCACCTAGGGTGATCGAGAACATGTAGCAGAAATAGTTCCGTAATTTACAATAATTATACTAATCCACTCCCGCCCATTCTGATGGTATCCATCAACACCCTGACTATCTCACTCCAGGCCGTTCTCAGAACACCAGCTTCTCTCCCATTTACAACTTGAAGTCTCTTTCTAACCATATCAGCAGTATTGACGGCTCCACCTGCAGCTAACCGTCGCCGCCGCCTGAGCCGCAACACCATTGATATCAGTGGGAATACTACCGCGAGAATCAAAAATGTCGTCAGCTTGGTCGAGTTCAGAATGGTAGCTACGTAGGCTTTGACCAACGCAAAAGCCGTTGGGCTCCGGAGCTCGGTTGACGGTACAACAGAGTGTGTGATAACATTCGTGACGGGAGACAGTGTACGTCTGATCATTGTCTCGCGTGGTGTTTTCTGCTTGCGGTCAGAGAGTGAGGATGCGGAACGAGCAAGTCTTGCGGTACCATCTGAAGATACAGAGGTCGTAGATTGTGAGGCTGATGGAAGAGCGGCAATAGAAGTCATTGATTGGGCGACATGGAGACCTTTGGGAGTCGAAGGAACTACTGTATGGGTGGATGTCGTTGAAAGAGAGGAGGAAGACGAAGATGATGACGAAGATGGAGCCGGCGAGAAGCTACGGTCAGACGAAGGAGTGGTCGATGTACTCGAAGAGGCTGAAGCTGGGGGGCTGGGGAGTGAGGACGGTTGCTGCCGCACTTCTTGTGTCTGCGTACAAAGCCGGGCTAACGAAGATTGAAGATACTGATGTTACAATGAGACAAGTATTGGACCAGAAATATAAGACGACGTACCTCCCGCGACCTGGGCGACAACTCGCTTTCATAGTCCAAAAACTCTTTGGCATAGTCCCATTGCTCAAGGGCCGGCAAAATCTGCAAGCAGTATATTGCGAGAATTTTCTTGTACGCATCATGGTGGGTATGGTTCGATGACAGACAACCATGGCGATGAGCGAGCCATTCCTCAATGATGACCCGGCCGACATCAGGGCAGTTGACCTTCAGACTGGCATAGACGAGGGTATTGAGAACTGATGGGGGAATATAGACCACATTTGCTGACGCAACGCTCTTTGATGACCCACTGGACGGGGTAAACAGGGCAAGCGACCGCTGGTACATCCTCGTCATCAATGCATACGACGACTGCAGCATGACCTCTTTCAGATGCTCCGGGACATCCTCAGCTGCAGGAGGCGATGCAAAGACATGGGCTTCGAGTGTTATGCGAAATATGTCCCAGGTTTTCCGGTGGTCATCGAGCGCGTCAGGGAGCGATAGAGGAGGAGGAAGGAGGGTGAAGGCAGAGTCGACGAGGGATTGACTTAGGTGGTGGTCATGATTAACAAATGCACGACCTGCACGGTCAATCAAGGCGCTCAACGTTGCAGAGGACGACGAAGAGACCTTGTTTGGTTTGTGCGTCGAGGGGCGAGGCGAAGGGCCAGTAACAATTGTTGTGGTTGTCGCGGTTGGCATCTGAAAGGAACCCCGCATATTACCCCGGTTCATTGAAGCGTAGAAAGACACACAAGATGACAGGAGTTTATTCAAGTGCTCCCTCAAAATTATAAGCTGTAATGGTGTAGGGGTTAACATGGAGTCTTCCCATGGCTCCGCGCGGGGTTCGAGTCCCCGTTACAGCATTGAACATTTTCTTATATCTTTTTATCCTTAGGCTATTTATGGCATTTACTACCGTTTACACATACGTTTTACAGTTACTGTGCACCTTGATCAATATATGCAGGCACATTCCCTTGAAGTTGCAGTAAGCACAGCCGCATTGCTTTTCAGTAATTGTCTTTGATGTCGTTATCTGAGTCGAGACCCCGGCCCGCAACGCAAGTCCGAGTACTACATATCTTGTGCCTTGATAAGTATTGCCAAGTGTTGGCCAGTTCACATGGCCATGGCATCGACATCGACAGTTCCCCAAGCAAAACCCAATATCTTTTCGAAACACACCATCGTCCTCGATCATCCAGTCTCCAAAGTCTTCCCCATACTCGGAACAGCCAAAAACCAAGAGAAAATCACACGCGCATGTTCATCGTCCTCACCTGTAACTGCCTTCAAACTATTGACCAAGGACGTCGTTGCCGTCCCTCGTAATACCCCGCTCTCTGAAATCCACGACGCCCGCGATCTACCTGCGGCACAGGACTTCGAGTCCGAGTCCAAGGGAGCTCGTCAGCTGACACGACAGTCTTATGTATTTACCGAGACGCAGCACCTGTTGTGCCGAGCGATGTCTTGGAATGTGAGGATCGAAGCGACGTTGGTGTGGGATGAGGAGGAGATGACGTCGCTATACGAGAGTAAGGTTACTGGGAGAGACGATTTTCGCACATGGAAATTGAGAGAGATGGAAGAAATAGAGGGCGGTACGAAGACCAAGGTGACGGAGACCCTGGAAGGAGTCTATCCTGGGTGGAACAGGAAGTTATTCCAAAAGAAAACGCGGCAGGCACAGGTGTACACCACATTATCACTTACCTTATTCGACTGCTGAATACATCGACAGGGATCAGATGGAATTATTTCGTACTTTCTTCGATTAATGTATCCATTTGTTTGATGGAAGACCACCTGAGGGGGTCAATTCTATGATCTAGCGTCCGTTCATCGTCGAACCAATGTAATGCCTGGCCTACGTCTGTGAAACTCTTTCAGGCGCACTACATCTATTGCGTGACGCTCTTCATCTCGTAACAGGATAATGACCAGCCTCATCCTCTTCGCTGTATCCTCCTCTTGAGGCAACCAGCGCGACTGCACCATATCCGCCAGCAGACCATCCGTCGACGACACGCATCTCCACAACTTGAGATAATCAAGCTGAGGACACAGAAACGTAGGGTCACTGGGTGAGGAGGATGCAGTGAGCGCTCGGACAACATCGTCCGTTATGCAATTATCCTTTGCCCTTTCATTCGTGATATTGAGCTGCTGCAGAGTAGGGCTGGTGAATTTGAGCACATCAAGCAGCTCTGCCGAAGATATTTCTACATCCCTGACATCAAGCGTCCGTAGCGAGCATTGTGAACGCACAAGGAACGCGTTCACTTCCCCTTGATCCCAGAAATGCGGGGCATTTGCTGGATTAATGAGGAAAAATTCGTCCAGTCTGTTGATCTGGAGGGTGGTCAATGACGGAAAGAGTAATCGAGATAGCAGTGTAGTAAGTGCCATGTCGACTGTAAGCTCAAAGGTGTGAAGATGGGGGAGAACTATAAGAGATGTGTCCAATGTTGGGTCATCGGAGTCATCAGGTGCTCTGCCGACTAGTTGGACGAAGAAGGTACAGGACTGTATGGCACGGCATCCACTCAGGACGTCGAGAAACACATCCTTTGATACAGGACGGACTAGATCTAAATGCGTCAGCTGTAATGTATTGACTGTCTGAAGGTAGTCGGAAGGTGGACTTCGACTATGCCAAGTAAGGTCGTGAAGATGAGGAGCTTGGAGAACCCGCTTCAAATCGGGAGTGTCATCCTTGAACCAATACTCGCGCTGCAGATCCAGCGTCTCTAATGAATCTAGTAATGCGTCTGGGGGCAACTGTTCAAGACCGGACGGCCAGCGCCAGTCATGATACTCCAGCTTGACACTTGCCCAGCGATGATGAGCAGGGAGGAAGGACTTGAGAACGGAAGCAGCGGTAACGGGGTCTGGGATCTCTCTAGCATCCTCCTGCTCCAGCTCCGTGATGGAGAAAGACAGAGACTGGTTCATCGATCGCTGCAGCCAGAGCTCGATAAGAGGCACAGGCGGTCGGCATCGCTGAACGTTGACCTCAACGGCGATAGAACTCCATAACTGCGGGATCGAAAGCGCAAGCCGCCGCCAGCTGCTGCAGACCTGGACCAGGAGCAACGGCGCGCTCCTGAGTTTTGGGACGACATATGAACCCGGCAGACAGAGCTTGAATATTTCCGAGAGCAGCTCGACTGGTAGTCGGCGAATAGGCGACAGAGCGTCCCGTTGCGTATCCAGCGAGGCCTGGATAACGTTTTCCTCCTTCTCCAGCCTCTGCAACGCTTGTCTGCACAGCTCAATCTCAAAATCGAGGTGCTCAAGAAGATCGGGGTCGGATTCTGCGACCGTGCCCCGTTCGCAGCACATCCGGTCCCAGCTCGCCTTCACGGCTTGGTTCTCCTTCTGCGCTCGCCTCAGCTCCTTCTCCTTCTCTTCAATTCCTGCACGTAGGGCAGCCATATGCGGCCCGGATTTTCCCACTATGATTTCCTGCAATGCATCTCTGTCTCGCGTGATTTTCTCCAGCAGAGCAGTGGCTTCGTTGATTTCAGCGTTGAGACTCGCGAGGACGTGTTCTTCATTGTGGAGGAGTTGCCGTATCTCCTCGGCCTGCTCTGGGGTCATGAAGGGGTTGTGGCCCAGCAGATTGAGCGCTGCTGGCAGATTTGGTGGGATATTCGGTATGTTCATGATCGTGGTCGAAGATCAAGACCATGAGTTAGCCATAGTTCTTCCAGCTCCATATAAATAATGTACAGTGGGAATAAACGACTTTTTGCATAGATGACTGGTACTTGTCCATCCCTCTGCTTAATTATCTCCCTTTTGCGTCTTTACGGCGCTAAAATCTGATAGGCACACCTCTAACCGGAGATGTCGTACGCGACCGTCGGCACATCAGTACTAGCTTCCTTCGGAGGAACTACTGCTTCGGAGGATGTAGGAGCTGGAGAAGGAGGAGAGGGTAAAGCTGTCGCTCTCCAGCCGCCACGGAAGGAGGCCACTGCAGTGATGAGGCATAGGACATCCACCCAAACCTAAGTAATGATCAGCAAAAAAACAGGTCGCTCCATAGCAATGCGCACCTGATTTTTGATGAAACCTTGCTCAGTTGACCTGCACACCGCATCAGTAACCTGGACCCTTTCCACCAAGCAACGACGAAATACCAATTAAGAGCAAGCGGAAGATTCCCCAAGTTCAGTACCATTTCATTCCAATACGAGTCCCATCGATTCCGTATTTCCTGCTTCTCAGATTCCGTGATCCCGGTGCCTTTCGCCTTGCGTAACGTACGCTGTCGAGCCTGTAACAACTTCCGGTCCTCCCTCAAGTGGGCGAACTGAAGGATAACATACGCAGCCCAGAAGCGGCAGGACCACATTCCCATTGGTCCCGGCTTCAGTGTGACGAACTTTTGCGGGACAAGAGGGGAAGAGATGGTGGTGGGGATGATGTCTCGAGCTGTGAGATAGCTAAGATGCTCAAGGGGGTAGTAGCCCAACATAGACCATCCTTGTAATCGCTCAACGGTGAGCAAATTACGCGTCGGCTGGGGGTTCCGCTCCAGAGAGATCAGCCACTGGAGTATGGGCAAGAGACCTATACCTCAATTAGAGCATGTACCGCTGCCAAGAGTGGGATCCACTGACCCCAGAATCTCCACAATGTCCGTGAATCATTGATAATCTTGGCAAACTTGGCTATCCCGACAGCAGCCGAGCTCGTAGGATCCTTCCTGAGTCCAGCTTGACATTGCAGGCGCGCGCGCAGATTTAACAGAGGCACCAGTAATTGTAGGATATATTGTAGCACCTGGGTGTAGCGTAAGACAAACTACAGCCGAAAATTGCGCTACAAACCATGAACAATTTACTATCAAACAAATGAGCCAGCGCAATCAGAAGGAATGGAAGTAAATACGCAACTCGCTACCACTCCATGTTCCCAAATACCGTACCAAGTGGTCCAATGTTGCAGAAGGAGGAAGTGCAGAGAACGACCCGAGAATCAAATCGTTAATCCTGGAGAGCGTCAAAGGCTTGGAAAGCGACATAATATCGGAGCTGGTGGGGAGAACAGTAACGGTCCACACGGGTACCCGCGAATTTCACTGGCCAGTCCCGGTTCCGGTTGTTCGGTCCGACATGGCCGTGGGAATAGCTTACATCACCTTTTTTCGCTATAAAAATCTGCGTTGGTCGTCGTTCGTTTCTCAGAACAAACCTCTGGGGACACAAAAGTTCGGGCTCGGTTTAGCTCTTCCGCCTCCTTGTCCGCGTTCCCGTCCTCTAGATTGAACCAAGGTGTCAAAGATACCGGGGTATCTGTGCAGTCTTATATCATCGCTTAAAAAAATTCTTCCGTGTAGGAGGCATCGCTTCGGCTGGCGCTCATGATACCACGTAGGGAGTTCTAGGTGGTGTCTGATTGCATAGGTACCCTACATCGCCTGTGTTACTGCCCTGTAGTTCGATCATAGTTGTTTTCTCTTCATCGGATGCTTTTACAGCGCAAATGGCATTTGTGTATTTACATATTCAAAAAATAGAGGATCCATACCATGCATTGACAGCGAGTATACTAGATGTCGCTAGTAGCGATGAAGGAGAAAACAATACGAGTCTAAATACTAGATATATAATACAACTGGCACCTGCCATCTGGTACTTACTTGAGATCCAGTCTTGCAGAGAGAAAACCGGGAGGCGGTCCCCGACTAGCGCGTTTCGTGGGCGATGCTGGTGGGGAAGTGCTAATAATGCTTTTGGTCTTGCATAGCGCGGGAGGTGGGGGGCCCAGGAGGCGAGAGATGGCCCAGGGAAGTTCATAACCAGTACTGCCGGCATGGGCAATATACCGCGCAAGTTCCAGATGCAATGTAGGGTAGTAGGTGGTGGAAGCCTTTCGCGAGATCTGAAACACAACATCAGAATGACAAGAGACAACTAAAACGGATTCTTACGAGTATCATGCGTTCTAAGCCCGACAAAAATAGATCAGAATGAAGACGAAATGCTGACAAGTCATGCTCCTTGGGCATTTTGAGGTCAGCTGCACATTGCGCAAGTGCATTGATCAGCCGTAAGTGCGTTGTCTGTAAATTAAGTGTCAGAAGAGGTCAATATACAAGAGAAGTGCGGACAAAGTAACCCATGGCCTCAAATTCGACACCCCCGGTCATCCCGCCCGGCGCTCTCGGTTTCTCGACTCGACCTTCATCTATATCTGACAAGACCCAAATAGTATTGTTTGGATGACAGAACACCCAAAAGTAGTCGCGGCAAATATCCGAGAGCTCTTGCAGGTAGGATTTGTATATCCTGGACTTGTGTAGTGATTCGATGAACGCGTGAGGTGAAACGGGAGCAGCAGGCGATTCTGTAGGGGGTGGAGCTGGCGTTAGCAGCAGCGCTCTGATCAGCGAGAAGAACGTTTTATGAGGAGCCGGGAGTGTGATGAGATTACTGGACGTGGATATATCAGAAGCGCTATCCCATACTTCGCGTCGAGCTCGATTGGGCATCCCGTTACTGTGAGCAGGTAAAGCGGATGCCGGATACAGTTCAAAAAGAATGAGAATGAGGTCGACGATGAGTTGCCGAGTAGCGACGTCACCAGGCTTCTTATCCGAGTACAACAAGGCTACAAGTTGGACGAACGGGGTGGGGCACGAGCTTCTCAAAGCAAAGCATCCTATAGAGGACGTAGAGAGGGCCTTGAAGCATCTAAGCAGTTCGTGCAATAACTGATCATCGTGCTGCTCCTCCCTATCGCACTTCATGAGTAAGTTAATGGACTGCATTCGCGCCTATACATACCTCCACTCGACTTCCAAAATTTCATTTAAACGAGTCAACAGAGCGGAGTAGCCCCCCATGCTCATAAATTCCTGTGACCAACTGAAGGATATTCAGCAGGGAGGCAATGTTGGTAGTCGTTCACATACCTTGCAGATTCGTTCCGAAGCAGCAATCGTAACTTCTTAATCAACTCCACATCCAATTCTGTGCTTGAAGTGCTTGTCAAGATACTAATTAGCTTGGTGGGAGACATGTTCTTCCCAATAGACGAAAGTTTGTCTTTTACGGTCTTGCCTCCAGTGGTCAAGTCGATTACCGAGCCAGAGGATGGAAGATTGATCTGGCTTCGAGAGGCCAAGCCGCTGTAGGATAATCCTCGGATATGGTTGCTCGCCTTTCGGGGCGAAGGGGTCACACCCACCGACGAGGCATGATGCGATGACACCCTTACTGGGGAGGCAAATGGTAATACAGGTGGCCTCAACACGTCATCGTCTAGACATGCGGAGGAGAGCCGAGGAGATCCAAGAGATTCTGTGCTTCTCGTCCGCCGGAGAGTTGCTGAACGTGGAGTGGCGGGGAGTGGGACATCAACTGGGTTCGGTTTGAGGGCCAACACGTGTGACGACTTTAACATGGCAGCCTTGACTGTAGAATCCATGCCTGCAAGCTTGGGGCGGAGAGTCGAGGGTATTTGCAGGTCATCCTAGTAGTGAAATTTTTACAAACGGTGTACAAAAAGGATGAAAGGATGCTCACCAGAAGCCGATCAAAGGCAAGATTGGTCTCAGGACCGACCGTTCCTGACGGCTGGACAGTTCCTCTGGATTCTGTCTTCTTCTTCTTTTCGTAGGGTTGCTGGAATCCCTTGGTCGCCGTTGCTGGTCGTGCAATTTTCGTGACAGTGGCTGGTTGTGGTTGACCGCCGGGCTGATTCTCCTTGCCATTCGCTGGGACATCAGCCAGAGAGGTGACCATGGTAAAGTCTGAAGAGGATATCCTCTTTGCTGGAAGAATGCCTTTGAACATGGCCAAAGTGAGGTGCGATGTTGGGAATGAGGCAAACGAGAGGGAGGTTACATAAGGTTGGAGTTGAGCGCGGTCGCGTTTCCGGAAGATCACGTGCCCATATATTTCCCACGCCCCACTTTGGCTTCAGTCCTGGAGTGGGGCACTTCGAATTATTTCTGCATGTTCTAGGCTGAAATTTTCCATTTAATATTGTTCGTCGCTGGTTGACGGATCATGCGCCACAAATAAGGCCTAGCTACTTGCAGCTGCGTCGTCCGGACGCAATATGCCAGTGTGGGTTGCCGTCGATCCGTAACGACAGGCACGAGAACGGAATAAGGCTCCAGCAACGCTAGGGGCAGCCCCCAGCACAAGACCAGTTCGTGGTGAAATAAGCCTGCCAGGACGGGTGTAGGGCGAGGATGGATACCCCATTTCGGGGTGGCAGTGCCGGGTGCCGTCATATGCAGGGCCTCTACCCTTCCTCCTTCACGCTACTTTAGTATCCGAAACATCACCCTGCATACCTTTGACTCCGCTTTATTCTGGCTCTACGGCAGCCAAACAGTCTTTTTGGGATTTTCAAGAGACGAGCTCGCAGAAATACAACAGCAGTCGTTGACCAGGTCCCACCATCTACTTCTTCCGACATGCAGTCTCCACCGTACGTGCCCCCGCCAAGAGCCATGCTCGACCCAGCCCAGCAGGCACCCACAAAGGCGAATCTCAAGGCCTGGTGGAATCAGTTTAACTTTGTTCAAAAGGTCAAGAAGGAGGCCGACTCCAAGGGTGAGTGCTTGTCGTTGGGCAGCGGCTTTATCTTACCGACCGCAGAAGACTCTGAGCATCCAGTCTTCGGAAAGCCGCTCAAGGAGAGTTTGAGGTATGCCAGCGTCCAGATATCGACCGCAAATGCAAATGGAGAACTCTTCGTGTGGGGCTATATTCCAGTCGTCGTGGCGAAGTGGTGGGTCGCCTTCTTGAACACGGATCCGCCCTTTGACTGTTGCCTTTCAGCGGTCTGTATCTCAAAGAAAATGGTTTGATTCCTCTCCGCAGGCCATGAATAGCGCTCATTGCGAAACCAGCCACGGAGGTACCTGGCACATTTCGAGTAAATGGCTCTACCAAGAGAATGAGAGAGCTCCAGGCTGAATTTGAGACTCCTCCACGAGTACGGATCATACTCTTGGCCATCTTTCTTCCTTCTCATCTTTCCATCAGTACGGCAAATCCTTGGACTGGAAGCAAGTCTCATACACCTCTCATGATGTTGCAAGTGTCTTCCGGAGATACCTCACGCAAATGCCAGTTCGTGGAAGCCTCAGGTTGCAACTATATGGTCTTTGATAATTGAATAGGAACCTGTTATACCCTACGACATGTATCATGACGTAAGTTTTGTATGCTGCATCTTCCGTTAGTCTCACCTCCTTGTTCGTGCAGTTCCGAGACTCTCTAGGTGATTGTATTCTGCGACTGCTTCATTGCATTGTCCTCACTGCTTATTAGCAAAGGAGCCTCATAATCAGGACGAAGTCATCGCCACATATAAGAAGCTTATACGAGCCATGCCTCGTGCCAATCAGTATCTTCTTTTATACGTGCTGGATCTCTTGTCTGTATTTGCACGGAAATCTGACATCAACTTGATGACCGCCACGAGTGAGTATGCCCTGCATATGGACTTGACGACGGAACTTAATCTTTCTCATCAGATCTTGCTGTAATCTTTCGGCCTGGTTTGATATCTCATCCTCATCATGAGATGTCGCCGAAAGAGCACGCGCTAAGCCAGAAGGTATTAGAGTTTCTAATAGCCCAGCAGGATTGGTTCATGCTTGACATACCACCACCGCCCCAAAACACACCTGGATCACCAATATCTAACTCATCATCATCTGTTGACGACATCACCGTATTCCCTAGTTCTGACGATGAGCGACACTCAGGTAGTGGATGGAAGTTGGTAGGAAAGAAAGACATGCATCGAGTGACGCGGCGAAGAACAACCCTCGACCGCAGCGGTATGTTCTCCTGTCCTAGATGATTCAATGGTTGAATGTTTTACTCGCAGCTGCGCCGCATATCGATGTAGCCGAGACAGACCTTCCTCCCGTCAATGAAACCCCTCTTTCACGACCAGAGGATGGACCGGCGAGTGTCTCTCGAAGTCGGACCCTGCCCTCTGGTCGGCGAGCTGCTTCGTCGTCATCTGATGCTCCACGGCTTTTGCGAAAACAGAAACGAATGTCATCCTCCCATGGACAGACCAGAGGTGGACAAGATCCAGTGCCTACGACATCGTAGCCCTCTCCTTCTTTCCCTGGCTTTGGCATACCCCTCGCTTTCTTTGTACTCGCGTCTGGATTTCACGGCCTGTTTTTAGAAAAGGTCCATGGACTTTATTTTAACTGTGGTTGCTACATGTATTTTCCGGATATGGACATTAATCTATTAATATTGCCCTATGTACTTTTTTTAGCCTGCTTATTGCCCCTTGAAAAGGCCGACGTGACGGTCCAGCGTTACTTGCGACATGCGCAGCTGTACCGAAATGAAATATGAAGCGAAGTTTGTTCCTCCCACTGTACCCCCATCACTCCCCTGCCTGCCTTCAACCTTTGAGCACTGCTGACCTTTTCTCATAATGACGACGCTGTATAGTGATGGTCCACGGCATTCCAACACCGACCTACAGGACTATTACGATAGCGTTCCAGTACGCGTATTTGCACCGCTCAACCTAAGAAACTATTGACCAGCGCTATCCTAGCCACCACACCGCCTCTCTGGCATGAACACTCCTTCATCGTTTTCTACACAAGATATACCGCTTATTCCTCAAAGTCCCAGTGGACATGCTCCACGTTCATATGGTGCCCCTTTGGCGTCGCAGCCAACTGCGATGGAATCCACAACCGACATGACAACCGGCTATCGCGATTATGACCATCATGGGTATTCCGATCACGATAATATAACACCAAACGACAACTGGATGGAGAAGGGGGCCTCCACCGGTAGTGGCAAGAAGAAATGGGTTGTGAGTACCCCCGTGTAAACGTATTATCCATCATTCTCACGATTGTGGGGCCTAGGTTATTGGAGGTATTCTTGGACTCGTAGCCTTGATTGCAATCGGTGTTGCCCTGGGTGTCACGCTGTCCAAAAAGAGCTCGAGTTCAAGTAGTTCAAGCAGCAAATCCAGTTCTTCGAGCTCCGATCCGAGTAGCTTCACAAAGGACGCCAATCTCAAGCAGTCGTTCTACGGCATTGCATATACCCCCGCCGGCTCCCAGTTGCCAGACTGCGGCAATTCGCTTGGTGAGTAGCATTAAAATAGACGTGGTCCCTGTTTTGACATGATACATCATTAGATGATGTTATTTCTGACATTCAGGTAAATATTCCCAGCATTTTTCGAAAATTCCAGGTTTGATCTGATGCTGCGCGCTATAGTTGATGTCTCAGTTGACGACGGTAAAATAGTCTTCGTTGGCTCTTGAACATCTGCTAACCATTTGATCGTTAGCGAGTCCGACTTTATGGTGCCGATTGCAACCAATCTGCCCTGGTGGTATGTCTATATCTCAATATGGGTGCAGGCCAAGCTGATATCTCCTCCCGTTCAGCTAGAGGCTATCAAACAGACAAAGGTCAACATGACTGTCTTCTTGGGCAACTACCCTGTTTCAACCGATAATGATACCGCCTACGATCGTCAAAGAGACCTCATCAAGTCGGCGATACAAACTTATGGAACGGACCACATTGGTGGAGTGACCGTCGGTAACGAGTACATCCTGAAGTTTGTAACCTCTCTTTTTGGATCATGGAGATAGCTGACCGACGTCTCCCATGTTAGCTATCTCAATGCCAATGCCGCTACTGATCCTAATGGCGCTGTTGGAAACAAAGGTCCGACGTGATGCTCGTTTGTAAATTGTTGATGGGTTGACACTTTTACAGGCGGTGAATTGCTGATTGCTAACATCAATGATACGCGGTCCATGCTGAGCGATCTGGGGGTGTCCTTGCCAGTCGGCAATGCTGACGCTGGTAGTTACTTCAATGATCTCGTGTTGGAGCAAGTGGACTATGGCGTAAGTCTACTCACCTCATGTTATTGGTCTGAATAACCTGGCATCTGGATAGATGGCAAATGTTCATCCATGGTTCGCCAACGTCAGCGTCGATCAATCTGCGGGTTGGACCTGGGAGTTCTTTGAGACCAACGATGTACAGCTGGCGCAAGGTTTGAGCAACACCCCTGAGATGTATGTCGCTGAAACTGGTGCGTGATTTTTGCTCCAAGTCGTCATGAGGATGATATCAAGTGATGTGAACATAGGTTGGCCAACAAAGTCCTCCGATACTGCCGATGAATCCAATGGGCCGTCAACAGCATCTGTTGCAAACCTTCAGGTAGGAGAAGTGTTCGACCATGCGGTCTACTTTGATTCACCAACTCTGGGGTTACAGACTTTCCTTGACACATACATCTGCGAAGCAAACACTAACGGAACTAAGTACTTCTTCTTCGAGGTAAGGCTGCATTCCAAGTCTGATTCTTTGATACTGATACATTTTCTCCAAGTTCTTCGATGAAAAGTGGAAGGTAGGTGATACTTTATGGTGATGGACATTTTCACTCACCCGCCACTTCTTCCAGGACGAACAGTACGGCGGTGTAGAGGTATTTATGTTCCCCCTGGATCAGATTCATCTTCTGATCACCATTCATAGGGTTGGTGGGGCCTGTTCAATGCCAAGTAAGCCTCGCAGCTCGAATGTTATTTTTCATAGCGCTAAGACAGTTTCTCCCAGCCGAACGCTAAAAGATGGAATCACAATACCCGACTGTGTTCTGTCGTAGATATGCTGTCGCTGGGTTCGCTGATTTACTTGGGATCTGACATTTTAAATAATCTAATATACGTATCTCATTTTACGATACGGTCATTGTACACATGGACTATTCGAGGATCTGGACTACCTTTGCTTTCTCGCGTATGTGATTCGTTCCTTATTGTATCCGTATTGTTGTTTATGTCTTCGTCTAGTATGAAAAATACACTTGGACACAGAGTTATTGTGCATTAAAGGTACCAAGGCGTTTGGGTTAGTTGCGCTCCCTCGAATGAACTTCGCTCAGACTCCAAGGTGCTTGGTTTCCGTGACCGCTGCCGCGTCAAGCCTGCGATCTATAGCTTGAATACCAAATTTTACAGGCAATCCGCGTGTTTGTACCAAAGACTAGATGATTCCTTTACTTTTAATAATGCCCTTCCAACCCTTAAAACCGTAAGAAGAAAACAGACCGAGTTCTTCTATGGATGTCCTGAGACTGTTGGAAGTGTCGAACAGATTGTCTAAGAAACTATATGCCGTCGACGGTGACGTGAACTGATGAAGTTCTAGGGGAATACATCATTAGCATCCTCACAGGACCGGCATGAGGATAGAACCACCTGAGGCGCCATATATTCCCGCAATAGAAGCCCTGCGAGCATACCAAGAAAGCTTGGCAGATTGTCACTGGTTAACCGTCTCCAGGAAGCAGACCGAAACTCACCTGCACAGACGCATCGTTCGTTAGGTAACAAGACTCGTCTGCAATCCTTGAGGTGTGTTTGAGGGCAGGGATAGGATCAAGAAGGGGGACACCGGAACTTGGAGAAGCCAAGAGCGCAAAAGCCTAAGAGCAGGGTAAGCCATACAAAGTACCAAAAAAAAAGACAATATGTCTACCTCTGGTAGATGCTGCAACACTGGCTCGTTATATTGAAGTCGAGCATGTAAAACACTTTTTAAAGCGGGCGAAGATACAGTTCCCATATGCCGTATTCCTTGATCAAGCCAAGCATGTATAAGAGTTCGCCTCGCGTCGTCACCATTCCCGAATAAAGAAGACACAGCAGTGTCAGACAAAGGGTCTGGATGCGCCTGTCCGGGAGGAAGAATAAGCACTGATTCCGCCAGAGCTGCTCGAGTGAATCCGTGTGTCTTGACCAAGCTGGTAGCCAACTGAAGCAGCTGTATTCTTCAAGAAGGGAATCAATAACAGAAACCTGTAGTTTTCGTTACTTGTTTACCTTGACATGATGGTAAGAGCCCGGAAAATGCCGCAATGATCATACGACGTGTTAGCTCATTTCCATGCACTTTTCTCTTTCCTCACTAACTTGATCTCCACGCTTAGCGTGTCGTCGCTGATAATCCGGCATGTCTGACTGGGGTACCCATTCTTGCTCGCTAATCATACCCTGATCTTTGTACTGATTGACTATCAGAGGAATCTGACAGCGATACTCAAGCCAAAACTACCAGTCCTCAAGCGAAGGTGCCTCTGGCAAAGAAGCCTACCAAGGGAAAATGGGAGGGAGAAGATGAGGATGATGATGCTCCCGTAGTGCGTTACACATCGTTACCATCGAAATATACTCTTTGACACTTCTGTAGAGTGACTGGGAGGACTCATCCGAGGAGGAAGAAGAGAAGGCCCCGTCAGCGCCAGTAGCACCGCCCAAGAAGAAGGGTACACTAAAGGCAAAGATTGCGGAGAAGGAAGCTGCAAAGGCTGCACGTAAAAACGAGGACGATGAATACGACTCTGACTCTGTTCTGGATCCAAGGGAGAAAGCCCGAAGAGAGAAGGAATTGGAGCTTAATGCAGACCTTAACAATGCCGCTGAATTGTTCGGTGCGGCCGCCCTCGGAGGTAATAGCTGGCTCCTGGTGCTGGAAGATCTTACTAACACGTTTGATAGGCACATCTTCCAAGGAATTGGATTCCCTCCTATCTTTCCAGCCTCGAACGAAAGACGACTTCATACAGCTGTCATCACGCATAATCGAGGTTGTTATCAAAAGGCACCAGAACAAGCCGTTATATCCAGCCTTTGTCGAACATTTTGTGCGCGAGATGGCTCTGCCTCTCAAGGACGTCGAAGTACGCAAAGCGGCCAGTGGCCTGACGACCCTTGCCAACGAAAAGCAGAAGGAACAGAGAGACAAAGCAAGCGGCAAGAAGAAGCCGAAGGCAGCGTCGAAACCCGCCCTAGGAGCTGCGAAGGTTGTAAGCAGGTACGTCCTGATTCTTTTTCGGTCTGGTGTTCGAAATCTGACATGGTTCAAGGGTTGATACTAGTATATACGATGAAGCCTTGGACGATTTTGGCAGCCATGCTGATGATTTCATGTAGACGGCTTACCTTTTGTTTCTATAGTAAGTTCACGTCGTTTTTAATGCTGTGTTATAGAGAGTGCTGTTGTAGACTAATCATGCCCACTCTTTTGGAAGAAAGGGTAGGTATTTGACACATGCCACATTCGTATCATCATTAATCGTATTATTGCTCAGACACAGGCAATACACATAATTTGTACCATGTTTGGCCCCTCCGCATTGAGTATCGTACGGCTCAATAAAATTGTTACAGCTAGAAGATACAAAGTGCCAGGTATTTCTCTCTTTTAGAGTATGAACGATAAACAAGTCCTTCAATGAGAACGAAGTAAGCCACCGATATCCGTTCCTTTCCATGCCAACCTGGGTTCTACAGACACAAAGAAACCGTTGTTTTTCCAAGCGAGAGACCTCTTAGCCAAGCTCACGAAATCAACTACATGAGACTCGTTCCTTGGTTTCAGTAACCGGGACCTGCTCGCTGCAGAGCGGCCACGTGAGTAAGTGGTTTGCCTCGTATATGCCGATCATATGTATGATCGGAGACCGACTGACCTCATCCAAGACAAGTGCAGTAGCGACATCAGCGTCTACTTTCCCTTGCTCTTGCTCTAAATCTAAGTGCAGACACAATGCCTTCGCTCATTTTCCCTTCTGTTGGGGTGCAGTTGCTCAGCTGTTTGGTCTTTATTATAGGTATGCATGACTTCGTTGGTTTACACCTTCCCGCGTCAATCCAAAGAACAGGTGTAGCAACTCTCACCCACTGTTTGTCCCGAAGGACTCTCACCGAAGACCTTACAACTTGGAAATCTGTCGTCCGGATTCCGTGGCCCCGCCTATGTATCTTGCTTATTTTCTTGGACTCGTGGCTATTTCTCTTTTCCAGTACGTATCCTTTGTATCAGCGCTTCCTATGTCTCATGCAGTTAGGCGGTGTCCTCACCTTTGGTGTTGGCCTGGAAATACATGCAAGGATTTGTGCGGTAGCAATATACATTTGTGTATTCTTCTATTCTACCTCAAAGTTTCTCGTTTACTGTTTTCTCAGTAAGTCTTCTTATTCCATCGATCACCGCATTCTCTGATCCTCGTTGGCAGTCGAGAAAGTCCATCTTGTCTGGTCGCCTTCTGGGGGCGTCCGTCGCCTGCAGTCGAAGATTTATATTCTCTGCGCTATCACAGTGGGACTGTATACCATTGCTATTGCCGTAATGGTCATCGGTGAGTCAATGCCCCGCAGTCCATTCAACATCGTTGATTATGACATATCAACTTTCAAGGGAGTGTGACTTTCTTGAGAGAACATGATCAAGTTTGCATTATAGGCCTGAAGCCCTTTTCTTCGATATTTTTGTTAGCATATGATTTGTGGGGTCGCTTTCTTCTCTCTGTGACGGAACAAACTAATATGTCCTAGATACATTACTGTTTTCCTCACGACACTGTTTCTTTGGCCTATCCTTCGATCGAGTGTCCCGAATCCTCGTATCAAAATGGTTGCGATCAGAACGTTACTGTGAGCTCTTCCCATCCGAGTCATCCCTCTGCCTCACGAATACTAGTGCCGCCATGGTCGCCCTTACGACATCTATTGTGGGTTTCAAAAATTTCAAGCTATGATGCTGCTGAAACTTGAATGCAGGTCAACATGGCAGTACTGACCTCTTTTGACGGTCATGAACTAGGATGGGTATGTCTCTGTAGCTGCGGAGCAGATGTAAGACAAGCATGATTATACACCTGAATCTGATTCTTACTAGAAAACAGGTGATTTTCAATGCCTTGGCTCTCTTCTGGGTGACCAGCGGTTCTCTCAGTAAAATTAACGCAACCCCAAACCCCACCAGCGGAACCGATCCCAGACGGCCGGCAGAGATGCGTGCCAGGGCTTCCTCGGTCGTTGTCGTTGGTCACAACTCGCCTGTCAAGTCTTCCTTTTCTCATACGACGACGTTTGACAAGCCAAGGCACAGCATCACTTTGGACCTCCCGTCAACCCCTGCTTCAACTATGACCTTCAATTCAACGTCTTCGCCTGCTTTCGACGATACTTATTTTCCCCGATCCCCTCATTTGCCATCACCTCTTTTCAGGACCACGACGTCAACGACTTTCTCCGAGACCTCTGAATCTCATGAGGCTGCAGGTGTGCACTCTCTATATTGTCACGATGTGCATTCAAGAACTGAATTAGGTCACTATGCCAACCAAATGTGAAGCAGATGAGGACAAAGGAGAATACCCATGATGTTCATAAGTATAGTCGAGGACGAGGATAACGAAGAAAGAAAGGGACAGCATCAATTGGAAATACTTTAGGGTATACCGTAATATGTGGAAATAAAATCATGCGTGCATGTGATGGATGTCGAGCGAACCATATCACATTTCCTCCTCCTCATGTACTACAAGAGCTAGCACACATTTCGACGGCTGTCTCGCAGGTCGGATTCGAACGATGATCTATGATTCATTACATTCTTGCCTCCCAGATTCGAGTAGATATGGGTGTCACTGCCCACGGCTGCGGATCTTCACAAGAACGGTACGTCTACACCAGAGCGCGCGTCTATAACAACTCTCTAAACGGGTTTGATACCTAACTCCTCCGCTATGATGATTGCTGCTTTTTCCCCAATGATCAGCGCGGAATTGTACGTGTTAGCTCCGACATTGGACGGGGCTATACTCATATCTGCAACCTTGAGATTCGTTACACAATAGACGTTAAGGCGTGAATCGACAACCCCGCCTTGGCTACGTGGTTTCATCGCCCAAGTCCCGAGCTATATTGGGTCAGACTCACTTCGTATTAACTTCAGTAACCTTACCGAGTGCCAAGTTGTCGCCACTGATATTACCGAATGCGTTAATGAAGCAGAGAAGACGGAACCAAATCTCACCTTTGAGACGATGATAGTCATCAATTGCGGCGTCGTCTTCGTCCGTATAATCGATATCGGGGGCGGATATAGCAACAGGACCTTGAGCCTGGAATTCGGTGGCAGCCCCGCTCCCTTTGGGGAATAGAGGATGTGCTGTAGCAGTATAGCCTCGATAAGCGCTCATGCGACGAGCGAACTCTCGACTGTGCTTATAAGCCCATCTTAAAACAGCCAAGTCGGCAGGGCTTGAACGAAGTACCTAATTAGAAATGGCACAGGTCTCTACGAGAGGAAGGACATACTCGTCAAGGAAACCGGTCTCTAGGTCAAGAGGGGCATACGGATTCAGGCCACCTTGGATGTGGACTCTTCCCAACGACACAGGATACTCCTTTGAATACGTTCATATAATCAGAGCACACACATATATTGCAATAGAAGGCCTACCGTATAATATAGCAAAGAGAAATACTTGCGCCCAGGTTCTCGTGGAGGATCAAGACCCACGTAACTGACAAAAGTAGCATCAGTTTCAAGGTTCTGATATAAGCATAAACATTGTACCCGGCTATTGGACCAATCCACATGACAGGCTTATCGGGAGCGTTCAAGAAGAAGTTGTTCCATCGTTCGGTGAAGGTAGGTCCGATAATCTTCAAATCCTTTTCATTTGGCCGATGCTTAATCCCAGCGTCAATGCCACTATGAGACCATACATGAGAAGCCTTCATAACCAGGAAAGGTAATCCTCAACTTGGTTGCGAGTAATCCCGTCCCATCCTTGCGCCACCGTTGATCGGCGTGGACTTCAAGAATTCAAACTTCGTCAATAAAGCTAATTGAAAGGATGGAGATACGCACATGAAACTGTCGCTGGATCATCCTCGAATATCCCATCAAGAGTATCGGATGTTTCATCCGCGTGATAAGGAATAAACAGAAGGTTATGGTCTGCCAAAATGTGATCAGTGGACTTATGAGTTGCTATATGTCAAATAAGATGCCGTTGTAGTTCTCTCCTACTCCAGGTAAATCGACAATCTGAGGTATATCGTTCTTCTGCAAGATTCCAGTCCCTCCGATTCCTGACCTACGATTATGAATTAACTTTTGACGGACACATGTGGAAAAAGGGATACCTTTCCAGAATGGCCGGAGAACCGAATGCCCCACCGGGTAGTACAACAAGACGTGATGCAAACGCTTGATGGACACCTTCTCCGGGAACTTTAGTGGCACGTTCAACATCATCAGTATATTCCACGCCAATGGCACGATTATCGCTGCGAATATCAGGATGAATTAGTGGTCAACGGAGGGTTCATGTCAGAGCTAACTTACTTGAAAATTACTCGGATAACTCTTTGCCTGTCCAGCACCTTCAGATTATCGTTGTGTTCTTGATTATAAATGAAATGGTGGGCAGTATCGGATCGTGTTCCAGACACAGGATTGATGTACCTGAGAAACCTGTCAGTGATGGACGATTCACCCCGGACTAATTAATCCTGACTTTAACCAAGGCTGCTTAAAATCAGTCAAACATAGATGAAGAATAATTTGGCACGTACACTATATTGATTGCAGGACCTGAAATTGTTAGGATCCTCCGTGAAATCACGTTCCTTATCGTATTTCGCTGCCACATTAAGATATTGTTCTCCAAAGGTTCCTACCACGTTTTTAACCGAGATCGCAATGGGCCCATTTGTACCATGAATCGAAGCAGGGTCGGAACCGCATTGATAAGTTTCCACCTTGGAATAGGTCTGGCTTCAAAATTCGGGGTGAAATGACTGGAGTCCTCCTTACTTTGTTCGCCAGTGGAATCAGATCCTCAGAGCCCCATCCAGGGTTGCCAAAAATTTCCCATGCATCATAATCCGATGCAGAAGCTCTGGTGTACATAACGACTGGTGACAATATTAGCGCCAATTTAACTCGCAAATTGGGGCACAACACCCACAGTTAACATTTGATCCACCACCCATACATTTAGCAGAGGTAACGATGGGAGATCGACCGGCGAGGGATTTACTTGGGTTTCCTACATGAGATGTGAAGACTTCGTCTGGAGAAACTAGATTGTCGAAGTAGCGAGCGGGCTGGATGTGATTTTCAAGCCCACGAACGTGTGGCCCTGCTTCAAGGATCTGGAGTTGATGGAATGAGCCATGTCGAAAACGATACAACAAAGAAAAAGAGTTACCAAAATCTTGAGCGATGGATCAGCGGCAGCAAGTCGTCTTATCAGAGGAGAAGACGTGTCTAGCAAAAAATGCTTCAAAGCAACTAAGGTTGTTGCTCACCCAGCAGTGACGCATCCACTAGTTCCGCCTATCAATAATTTATGTAAGCGCCTCTTTTGCTGCCGGGCGGAATATGAAGCATACCTCCAGCAAAAATGATGTCGTACTCTTCATGCTGACCCAAGGGGGCTCCAGAAAATCAACTACACACATGACCTACATTAATTTGTTTAAGGCCGGCTGGGCCCCCCCCTCCTTCCTTCACCTTCCTTTTACAGTAATGAATTCCCACGATTTACCGTCCCTGTCATTCATTTTAAGACATATATTCCCACGGGGTCGGACAAAAGAGCAATCCTGGAAGGGATTTTTGATGCCATGCTCCAATAGTGAGAAATTTGAGCATGACAGTTAAGTTTAAGTTTAAGCCTTTAAAAAGCATGTAATTTGAACAAGTTTTCTGAGAACTGTGTTCTTGGAATGTTCATAACTATTTAAGTGATTGGAACACCAACAAAGCAATTTGTATGTCATGTCAACACTTGAGTGAGACAGATTTATGGTAACATCAATTCATTAAGTGACATGAGAAGGCATACAACACGCTTACCGGTTATTTTCCCATCTGCTGAGCAAATACAAGCTTTACATCATCAGGGGAATTGCTCAATTTGGTAGTTCCTCAATTGTTTGGCCCAATTCTGGCTAGAAAATGGCATGGAATGTAATGATTCCACTCAATATATCACCCATTGTGGTCAAAATGTTTCATTACCATCAATATATACTACTAAATTTTGGTATGTCACTTACATGTTTAAGGTCTACCCCCCTACCCCATGTTCCGGTTTGCTCCGACGCAATCCCCTTGTGCTGACCAGCTGATTGGGACATCTTGAAATAAGTGAAATCAATGGGACAATTCGTGTTGTTAGTTCTACTTATACTTTTGCTGTTTTGAAATGGGAGAGGTCATTCGGTGCATGCATACTTCAAAGCACTGAAGCAGGTGACCGAAGTTTACGCAAGATCCGTGCATCATGGAAACCTTGATAAAGATATGTTACCTACAAATGCCACAGTAAGTTACTTGAGTCAAACATCGAAATGGTTCCGGACAATCACAGAAGGTGGACTCGGATGTGATTTGTTCCGGCTATCAGAAGCACGTGGAACCGTCAGCTAACCTCGTCAGTGACTTCAGTCGGCAAAAATCAATCCCCTGAAATGACGGATCATCCTTCCTATTCTCTTCTTATTGAACAACGACAGCCTGAAAACTCCACTCAGTATTCTGAGTGTCTGGTTTCAACGCGGTAACTGGAAATGCCCAGATGACCTCTATCTCAAATCCATTAGGTCGAAGGTGCTTAGACTGTCCTCTCAATCCTTACTCGCATAACTCGTGCACTATGGATCATTTTTAAACCGTCGATCCCAAATACCTAGATGCTCAGTATGCTCTCGGAAATTCTTGTTCATAACTAGATGGCTCTTGAAAGGATATCCCTATCGTCCAATGTTCATCATCCACATAATGGCGGGCCTTAAAGTTGACTTTTCCTACCCAGGGAGAGAGGTACCTAATAAACTATGTGTCATAAAATGGGAGATCAAGTTCATTCCCAGTATGTAAGCGCGGTGTCAAGCCAATAGTATTGCGCTTGGCTGAGCTCTGCAAATGCATGAGGATTTACACTACAGTACCTACTTTTATACTAAAAGATTATTTACTAGAACTTTCCACGCTTTTCCTCCTTCTTCTTCCTTAATAAGCAAGATCGGCACAATGCCGGATTGCCATATTCCAACACTATGCTAAGCGGGGATGACCGGTTTCTGATGGATGTGATCAGATTCTTGAGTAGTAGTAAATATCCTCATCCACATTCAAGGCCCAGGACCCAGGGGTGTGCATTGAAATTTTCGCTGGCTATCTGCTCGGTTTTACGGTGCTATGTACGACTCAGCTCCGAGACTCACTCACCTTCAGATCTTACGTCTCATTGAAAAATGCGAAGGCGCTTCCCTAGATTCCTTCGTAATTGACGGGAACATACATCATTCTTTCGATGTGGGTTAAACGTTTTTCAATTCCCAAAACACATGGTATTTTTAAGATCCACTAGCTTCGGTCTTGGCAAACCAACTTGGTCTCTTCCCTCTTTCTGAGATGTACTTTCTCAGCACCAGATACTCTACCTATACGGCTGCAGTGTTTACCGTCTTCTTGACCAGTTATTTGCTCTTCGGTGGCATTCCGTATCCTTCCCGACTCATAGGGTCCGCACATGAGCAAACGTGTCCTTCTACAGTCCCCAAGTTATCGGAAGCAGTGGATCTCGAAGTCCCTACGAGTCACCATCACATCGCAATAGCTTCGACGTTCGGATTTCATCACGACGTTTACATGGCTTTAGCATGGACCATTGGACGTATATTGGAACGAAGCGTAGCGGGAGGAAGTCTTCAAGTATACGCACCCTCACCATTCGGATTTGACTTTCAAACTGTGGTCGATAACCTGGATCTGTACCACGGCAAGATACATGACCCTGACGATTTAATACGTGACCTACGGAGCATGGGAACAGAAGCAATATACGACATAGTTATACTGGGAACATGCGAGATAGGTTCAGAGTTGTTCTTCGGCTGTGAAATTCCTGATTAACATATCCATCGTAGAGTATGTGATGTCTCCAGCCAAGTTCCAATCTTGTAATCGGGATGCTGACGCTCGATAGTTTGAGAGATGGTCTGAACGACGAACTACTTGCAGCTTGGGATGAAAGGGATGAGCACCACAAATTTAAACTCGTTTGCATCGTTCACGACGTTAAGGTCGGTCTCTCATTTGCACCGAGAAGCGGAACTCAATCATGATAGGACACGAAATGGCAACCAGTTATTACAGAATGGACTCGGCGCAATACTATCCACTTCCTGCCTATCTCTGAGCAGTATGTGATCTCTTCTATGCAAGTACGATCAAGGGTGTATCTAATAGCTTCCCAGCGTTGCGAAAGGTTTCAGACAATTGTTTGACATATTAGCGGATAGCGACGACAAGGAGATTCGATCCGCAGGATACGAACATCTACCAATTGATGTTCATACACCAGTCCTCGATCTTGGGGATAAACCGGACCGCCCGTTTCGAACGTTATCGAACGCGGTTATTCAAGGCAGCTTTACCAAGAGTAGACGAGACTATGACAATATCTTTCATGATCTTCTTGCATCCCTGGGAGGTTGTTACTGTTCTGTGGCGCGCCGGTATCAAAAATAGCTCACCCTCGAGCCTAGATGATCCTACAGTGTGGGGCTACCTTCCATTACTTGGTTCACCCGGTGCTTCGTATGAGCCCGATCATAGTCTGCGCTCGCCACCATTCCGCTTGTTTCTCATCGGTTCTGGGTGGCTAGAAATCCCTGTTGAGCTGAAGAACGTTGTGACCGTGCATGTCGATCTGAATTACACAGGTGAAGACCGGTTTGGTATTATCGTTTCTATCAGGCTTATAGTTATGGAAGATTTCTATGCTCTCATGAAAGAAATGGATGTCTGCTTGCCCGCGTTCGCCGAGGACGGATATTATCAGCGCCAAGCAAGCTCAACATTTGCCATGGCTGTGGAGTGTAACGTGAGTTCCCCCATATAATGTCGACACATAAAGCTGGAAGAAACATTAGGTGCCCTTGTTAGTTACTAATCGTATGAAGAAGGCATACACGTACGTAAATGACGACAGAGCCGTAATAACTCGACCTGCCGCAATGCGGGAGATAGAAGCTGTAAAAGCTCTTCGTCAGGGATCAGCGCTAGACTTTCTGGAGCAGTTTGATTACAGTGCTCCTATCAGGGATTCCGTGCACCGTATGATGCGAAGGGGTTGGGTTAGGAACAGGGAGGAAGTTCGGACTTTTAAGCAATCCCTCTGGGAGAAAAACGAGAGAGTTGTGGAACGTTTATTGAGAAATTTGTAAAGCTAATGATATCTAACTTCTATAATTCAGATTTCTTTATCTCTAACACTTATCGCCCAATATCTACTTACATGAGCACTTTTTGACTTCTGAGTCCTGCTCGAGTCGATTCACGGTAAGCGCCGGACCGGGGCCTGGATACTTTGTTTACATGTGATTGGATACCAGGGCACTGCGTGTTGTCCAGTTCCTGCCATCCGAATCCGTGAACCATACAACCTGGTAGGCGATATCACAAGATGGCCGACCTTGTCGATTCTATGTTGGATCTCATGCGACGGCTTCCGCCAACTCGAACTGAAGAAAACGTCAACGCCCTAATTGGTATCTGTCCCGACTATGCCGACGATCTGTTGGGCAGCGTAGATCAGCCTTTGCAACTCAAGACGGATCGCTTAACAGGCAGAGAATATCTTGCCTGTGACTACAATAGAGATGGGGAGAGTCATAGGTCAGTGCAGTGTAACATTATCTTTGTCCTCATTAAAAGGCTGTCCCAGATCACCCTGGTCGAACGAGTATGATCCTCCTCTAGAAGATGGCACTGTACCCACACCAAAGCTTCGTAAATTGGAGATATCTGCCAACGAAGCGTTTGATACGTACCGAGAGATGTACGTGTGTGTTCGCGTCTGGTCGGTGATACTTCTAAATGTTGTAATATAGGTATTACGAAGGCGGCGTTTCGTCCGTATATCTATGGGATCTGGATGACGGAGGGTTCGCTGGAGTGGTATTATTGAAGAAAGGTTCGACTATCTTCGTCTATGACTCCACGCTCCTGACATGAATTTGGATGCGTAGTTATGACGGCTGCCTCTCCGCATGAACCTTCCGGAAGTTGGGACTCTATCCATGTATTTGAAGCGGCAGAGCGCGGACGACAGGCTCACTATAAGCTAACGTCTACCGTCATGCTACAGCTTGTCACCCGCAATGGATCAGATTCAGAGGACGCTCAGAAGAAGGATAGCAAGGATACTGATGGTTGGAAGCGTGATGGAGAAGTGAATCTTAGCGGAAGCATGACACGCCAAGTACGTTCGCCTGCTTTGCAAATAGGACACTGTTGACTTCTTCCAACACAGACTGAACAAGATATGGCTCTACACGATCCGTCATCTCATATTACAAACACTGGAAGAATGATTGAAGATATGGAGATAAAAATGCGCAATCTACTTCAAGAGGTAAGCCATGTCATTGGCATATCCAACCAGTAGCAATCATGATCGCGACAGGTGTACTTTGGGAAAACACGGGACATTGTGTATGATTTGAGAAGCGTCGACGACTTGGAGAAAGCACGAAAGCAACGGGAATTACAGAAAGAGCTCGTCGGGTTCATCAAACGATGATGTACTGAGGTTTGCAGTGCCTACTTTAATTGAATCGCAAACACTGCCGTACAAGACTCTCCGGCGCGATATGACAGCAAGTTGCTATGTGCGCGGTACGCAGTCACGGAGGTATTTTTGCCTCGAAGCGCACAATTTTTACATGATTTTTTCACCGCTGTAGCTGAGCATCGGCAATAGGGTTAGCATGGATAGTGATCTACAGGGCCATAATTCAACCGAGACTTCGAACACCGGCGTAGAAAATGACGTACACTTGTTAATTTAATTTCATCTAGAGGTCGGTTCTTATTGTTGACCGGCACTCGTTCCATCGCGTCCAATGCGGTGTCCGAGCCGTCAATCACTTTCCCAAGTATCGTATACTTGCCATCAAGATGAGCCTGCTTCGAGTATGTTATAAAAAACTGCGACTTGTTGGTGTCTGGACCTGAGTTGGCCATGGCGACCATCCCACGAGCGTTGAACTGGAGTAAACATCAGTCCAAGTGAAGAGTATGTCAGCACGCGGCCCACCTTGAGAGTGGACCTAATCTCGTCGGAAAATGGTTTTCCCCAGATGCTCTGGCCACCCTTCCCAGTCCCGGTGGGGTCGCCAGTCTGGATCATGAAGCCTTTAATGTTGCGATGGAATATACAGCCATCATAGTAGTTCGAAGCGCAGAGAGCGAGAAAGTTCTACGTGTCATGAGGCGATGAGAAGATGAAACACCTGTGCAATAATTTCAAACCAACTTCTGCTGTTTTAGGTACGGCTTCGCAGAATAATTCTATCTGGTGGATGCGGTTAGATGAGGTAGGTTGTATGAAGTATATATTACCTTCAATTCCCCGAGTGTAGTGTGCAGTGTAACGGACTAGAGCAGATAGTGAGTCAGCGAAATGATAGACAGAAATGAAAGAGATACCATCGCGGCAACGGTGATAGATGGGATGCGACCTCATGGGTCTTCAGTTGTGTGAGGCGTGACATGTCACACCAACTTTTGATGAATGATCGAGTTTACCGAAACAAGCAACGCCCTCAGGTAGGCGCCGCAACCTTTGTCTGCCTCCACCATCTTCGCCATGAAGACCCCTTCTCTCTACAGCCAGGACGATCCAATTACCGAGGCATTGAGGCCGCCTCCAACAGAAACCGAGGCCGAGCGCTTTGCCCGTCTGCAGGCGGAAGCGGAAGCAAAACGGATTTCAGAACAGATTGACGAAGATCTTAGGCAAGAGAGGGAAAACTTGAAGAGGAAGAAAACTGATGTCAAGGTTCGCATCGATGGAAATCCTCAACTGAGACGCATATACTCACTTGTTGACGCGCATATAGCTACTCTTGCTTGGCCAGGCGGAGAGCGGCAAGTCGACGCTCCAGAAGCAATTCCAACTCATGTATAAACCGAACTCTCTCGACCAGGAAAGGTCTTCATGGCGGACGGTCATCTATTTCAATGTCGTTCACTCTATCAAGCATATCTTGAACACTCTGGAAGCATGGGACGACTCCCTCGAGGACGAAATGGACGTCGACGGACCTTATAGCCACGGCAGGTCTACACCTACCGTGCACAGTTCCAGATCACATCACTTCTACGACCCTCTTACCTCGCAGACCACTATTGCTAATATCCGTCGGCGGCTGTCTCCCTTGGTCGCTTCTGACATTCAACTAGCTGACCGTCTCAGCGGTGGCATCACCGTATCTGGATCTGGCAAGGGCGGTGTTTACGTCCGTAGTGGATGGCAGGCACGAACCATTGAGAATGCCCTGGGACGGATTCGCCCAAGACCATCCGTTGATGGTGATGGCAGGAAAGGTCGGAACAGTATTTCGGCCGACATTGTACAGGATGCGCTCGTTCAAGATGTTGGGCGGATGTTAGATGCGGCTAAGGACGATATCAAGGAACTTTGGAATCATCCGACGGTCAGAGGCCTCATTAGCAAGCGCCGTCTAAAGTTGGATGAGTGGTCGGAATTGTGCGTGTAAACTTTCATTACATATCAGGGCATCCTTAGGCTCATCTCGGCCCCCGCACAGCTTTCTTCGACATATCAGCCGTGTGGCGGCCTCGAACTACGTACCTACGACAGGTAAATTATTTCCCAGTGCTGCCTGCACCGCATATACCCAACTTGGTTGAACAGATGATATCTTACATGCTCGAATACAGACTATGGGTGTTGCAGAACATATTTTCGATGTTACTATTCACGGGAAAGCTGTTACCTGGCATTTATACGATGTCGGTGGTGCTCGTGGGCAACGGCACTCTTGGATTCCCTACTTCGATGATGCCAACGCTATCATCTTTGTAGCTCCTGTAAGCGCCTTCGATCAGGTGAGTTTTCGTTGCCAATCTTCGAGATACTTTCCCTAGATCAGATTTTGTCGTTCCCATCATGAAGACAATCCCTTTTCTGATGCCTTTTGTTTTTTGCAGTATCTCGAAGAAGATCCGAGGACAAACCGGATTGATGACTCTTTGCAACTATTCACTCAAATATGTTCGAATCGTCTACTGAAGAACGTCCATCTCGTCCTTTTCCTCAGTCGGTGTTTTGTTGAATCTCTCTAAGCCCGAGTTGCTGACTTATATGACGTGCTCCTAGACAAGACGGATTTGCTCAAGAATAAGATAGATTCTGGTCTGCGAGTTCAGAAATAGTGAGTCAAGCAATGCCGTTGAGCGCTATCCGTTTAACTACTCGATTAGCATCACTTCTTTTGGCGAACGGGCGAACGATTATGAGACTGTCGTCCAGTATTTCCGTGCTCATTTTCTACAAGTTCACCGGCGAAATAACGAGAATCGCCGTGTGCTCTATACCCACTTTACCAGTGTTGTGGTAAAACAGCGCCCTACTCATTATTTTATTCACACCTAACTTGCTGCCTTCAGGATACAAAAGCTACCCAGCGAATTATAGGCAACGGTAAGTTACCTCCTCTCGGTTGATGAATGATTAGTTGATGCTGTTCTCAAGTGCGAGATTCTATATTCCGAGGATATCTTCAGGACGCCGCCCTCGTATAATCACGGCAGAGGTGTCCTTTCCTGCATCACTGGGTCAAGTGGTGGATGTTGTGGTGATGATCAACCACGCCTGTCTCTTAGAACTGAACGGTGCATTTCATGCTCTACTCGCTCTTTTTATTTTTGTTATCGTACTGCTCCTCACTGTTCGTGGTGCTCATCGAAGTGTATTCGTCGCGCTTAATAATTTTCTACTCCTCCCTTCATTATTGTTTTTATATTCTGGTCACTACGCGTGTATGTCTACCTGAACTCATCATGTATACTCCAGCTTTCCGCATCGCTTTTTTGTACGCACCCGCAGCTGTAATCCCCAATCATTATCATTATGACACATAATCCCCCAATTGTGCATATGCCGTTGACTACTTGTAGTTGTGTTGCCCCGGTCCTTGATACGTTGATGGATCTGGCCGTAGACTGTAGCTGCGCTGATGAAAATGATTGGGGTTCGGGGGTAAGTATTTGTTTTAATCCACGAGGAAGTCTTAGTGGGGCGGTGTACGCGAGAAGTACGTATTCTTCGCAACTAGTTAAACAGTATCTTCAACGGCTCGTAGGTCGGCACATCAATTGAGGAGATGTTTCATCAGTGCGGTCCGCTAACATCGTACATGTCAGCCGGTCGGACCGATACAGATAAACAAACTTGAAGCAAAATACACTGCCAGTGGCAGATATTGACTGAAGAGCGGGGTATATAGAACGCGCCCGTTGTGAAGGCAAAAACGCACTCTGTGATGTGCTATAGTAGATGGCCAATGGCCTAGCTCGGCCTGACGTACCTATGTAAGCTAATCGGTTGCTTTTTTACGTTCAGCTTTAGGGTGTCCGCAAATCGAGCCGACTGTTCGGTTATGAGTAGCAGACCCTTAGCCTAGCTTACTTACTAGTCCATATACAATCGCGGCCGTTAGACGGGGAGATACGAGTTTTGATAGCCAGGATTTTCGTAAGAAAAAGCGCTTTGGTATGCGGTATTAGTACTGGGGAGACGAAAAAGCTCAACGGTCACCGAAAGGGTTTCGACGACTTACAGAGCCAGCTCACTGGTATTCCTTCTCCGCACACGGACCGCGGAATATGCATCCAAATGGACAATCGCGCCCATCTGTACTTACGCGTAAATTACGCTGACAAACTCATTCAATCATGGCGACCCGTTACATTGTCAGTTTTCCCGGCCTAGTCCCCAATTCAATTCAAGTAAGATCCTATCAATGTAAGTGCGTACATGATTATGAGCAAACTAGCATGAGGTGGACTATCCACCGGGCACATGGGTACATGGCGGCCTAACGTTGTCCTGACAACGGTAACTGTGTCATTTGCACGTCCGATTCGCCTGGTACATCGTGAGCGGAAGACGTGGTCGTTTAGCGTCACGGAATGCTGGCAGGTGCCAAAACTCCAGTCATGCTATGTCTACGTTACGATTTGCGAGATGACAATGATTACGTCTTCGAAAGCTTACAACACATAAGATCTTCATTCTTCTCTAAGAGGATATCAGAAGGTTTCGACATCGGAGTTGCGCAACGAATCCTCACCTCAACGTCTACGATGTACCTTGTTTTTTTAATTCAATTGATCTTATTGACGCACATATGATTGCGCTCTGACGAAGTGTTTCAATTCTGCTAAGATATCTCATGTGAGTTCAGACTGCATTTAGCGCTTAACTCTCCTTTACTCGTACAGAATTCAAGTCGAATGGAAATACGTGTTTTTCAAGTTGCTACAATCCCCCCGAATCAATCACTACTTGTGCCTGAGTGGAGCGCGCCTTGATCATGCATTTGAAAGGCACGGGAAAGCTGTAAGTGTCAGTCAAGTGGCTGTAGTGCGTCTAACGCAGAAAGATCTACCTCAGATGGCCACCCGTAAAGGCACCACTAGGTTCGACAACGCGACCTTCAGAATCCACGGCCTTGGAAAAAGACAATGTCGACGCCATAGACGCAATGGTGATCCATACAGTATTCATTGCGAGGTGACGGCCGGGACAAATACTAAAGAAATATTAAACTGGAGACTAGACGAAAGTACAGCAAACGCACCGTCGTCCGAAACCAAATGCAGCCATAGGATTAGGCTGGAGTTCTTTCCCGTCCTCGGGCATGAACCTGTCGGGATCGAAAACCAGTGGATTGGGGTAGTCCTTTTCATCGTGCAGCATGGCCCTACATCGAGCTTCAATCAGACGCTTGGGTACATTAATATCCAATGAAAAACTCACCAAGCGTTAGCAACGACGGTCGCACCTACAGAAAGGATATACACAAACTGAAAAGGGGGAAACGTAGTCGAAACGTACCGGCAGGAATGTAATAGCCTCTGTAGACATCCGCTTTCATACTACGGTGGGCAACACCTAAAGACAAATCAATGCCCTGCATGGTTATTCATAGATCGGTAGAGACACACCCATTGGCACAACTGGATTCCATCTCAGGGCTTCCAATACAATAGCGTCAGTATAGGGCAGCTGAGGACGGTCCTCGAAATTTGGCAGCCGGGTGGGACCAACCACGGCATCCAGCTCAGCTTGAGCTTTGGCTTGTACCTCAGGGTAAAGAACAAATGCTAGAATCACAGAAAGGATGGCTGAGACGGTCTTTGTAATGACAATGATAAGAGACTTTCCACGATTCATAAAAGCGAAAACGTACCGTGTCGGCACCCGCTAACAAAGACATAAGCTCAGATGTTCAGCGAGAAATACCGAACGCAACTTACCGGCAAAGGCTACCCCAGCTGTATTCCGGATAATTTCAAGCTGTGTCACGTTCTCTGACACGCTGATGTTTTTCAACTTTGTTAGATTCTCAGAGACGAACGAAGAAGATGCAGAACAATTAGCCTTGAGGGCGAGGTATAGAGTCAGTACGATCCATATTAATCAACGAGGAAGTAAAGGCATACCAGTGACTCTGAAGCATATTCGAAGGGTCTGTTTTTCATGTCTTCAACATCTTTTCTCCAGCCGCTCGCAAGGCTCAAGAAGTTTGTACCAGGTAACCATCCTTCGTATACATTCAACACAATTCTGACAGTTAAAATTGCAGAAGCTCACGCGGAAGGTATTTTAAACAGGAGATATAGTCAACGAGAAACGTCCCATTGTTCGCAGTAGCGCGCGTGCTTTCTAGCGCTCGATCCGCCAGCTCTACAAATTTATCACCATTTACATCCACATCATATCCATATATAATTTTCATGATGACTGAACCGGCATAACTAGAGGGATATAGCAGAGTATGAGCTTTCAAGAACGTGCTGTCTGTATATATGAAGCTTACTGGCGAACATGGTGAAAAAATGCATCAGAAGATTTATTCAGCTGTTGTAGTAAGACCAATGTTGCTTTCATTTGCACAGGATTATATGCTGGAACTGCACGAGGCTGGAGGTATTGGTGAAACATTCTTCTATGCATCCTGGAAAGAGAAAGAGAAATGTTAGTGGATGGCTGACAGGAAGGGTTTTGAAGCGTGAACCTCCACCAGTCCGAATATCTCATAAGACCCAGGTTGAAATCCCATCCCGCTAACATTGTCATAGTGAAATCTGCATAGTATTAGTGACTATAAAATGGCATAGCATACACTAACCATACCTGGTCTATCTGAGTAAATCCCGGAACGCTTTTCGAACAGGTCCATCGCTGCCTGGGCAGAGTTGATTACAACGGTTGGATTTCTGGGAGTATCCAAGTATAAGATGTCGCCATAGGTGGCGGTCCATCGAGTATAGGTGACCCATGGGTATTCTACAGGCACGTCCCAGAGATTCCCTATGAGGGGAAAACCCTTGGGGCCGGGAGGGAGAGGTAGACGTCGATGATTACGTGAGATGTAGAACAAGCAACATGTTAATAGAATGCCAGATGCAAGAGTCACTGAGAAAACAGATGAATCCATCGCAAGGGAGTCGTCGTGGGAGACAAACTGACTTGCCCCTCCGCGGCTTCCAATCTCTTAAGAGAACGCGCAGTTCACTGGAATCCTTATCTCCTCTCTGTTCCCTAGCTTCTTGACGAAATAGGGTCAAAGTAGAGCCGATGATAGATAAGCATGAGAACAAACAAACGCGAACGTGTGCAGCGGAGGGTCGCAAAAGATGTCGAAGCCTGATCAGGAATAGAACCAGAGACAACTGCACGCGATATTTGCCATTGAACGTCGGTTGGTCTATTGTATTTTGGACAAAGATTCTGAAAATGCCAGACAGTACAAGACGACACACAGGAAGTGACTAGAACATGATAGATAGTGATCCTGGGTGGCGTTGGAGGGCGTACTGGGTGGACCATGGCAACACACTGAATCATAACGGCTCCCAAGAGTATTGCAGTCACAGGGCACCATTCTGAATAAAGATTGGAGTTCCATTGCCACATGCTCGCTTGCGTAACGCCCATGAAGGTGACATGAGAGAAAGACACTTGGCAGCAATATCGAGATTCGATTGCTCATCAGCTGGCCCTCTCGTGGATAATAAACGATTACAAATGATCTGCTTCCTCGTCGACAGATCTGGATCCGGAGCGGGGACTCTTTAGAAGGTTGAGAACAGGCCGCCCATCGATGTCGAAATGAAGTTGTTTCCTTTCATCCAAAGTGAGTCACCAGTCTATTGAAAGACGTACCTTTGCCCCCGAATCCACAACCGTTAGCCCCGGTGTCGAGGAGGACTTTTCCGTCATTGCAATACGATATGTATGGAAGGAACAGATCCTCAAAGCAAGAGACAAGAGGCGCTGACGGGATGACTCGAAGTCAGCCCGAGCAGAAATCTAGCATATATCTGAGTTTCAAAATCCTGCCTAGTGCCACGGATAAATTTATCGTGCGCGCCTCTCTTAGAACCTTACTCGTGCTGAACCGCAGTGGAAAATACTCATAGACTGCTCTCGGGGCCTATGGATTCACTTGGCACGGGATGCTGCTTTGCGACATTTTGGAAAGATTGGCAGATAAGCTGTATAAAATCTGTCGTTCATGAATTCAGAGAGCATAGTGGATAGCTCTCAATCGTCGGGCACCTCAGGATAGAGACATCGTTATGCGAGGCCGAGTGCCTTCGGATGTGGTTGATATCATACCATGATAGTAGGACGACCGACGGACGTTTCCGAAGGAGAGTCAAAAGATAATATAGATAGTGGGGAATCACAGGGGGAAACGTTAGTCTCCAAGGTATGAGAACGCTGCTCTTGTAGCAACTGAAAAGATTAAACCAAAAATGACAAGGATTGATACACCATTTTTTCATCCAAATCTCGCGTTAAGAACAATTCCATAAAGAATCGAAGAAGAGTCAAGCAAAAAACGGACAATTCTAGGGGAAGCGGGAACCTGCGCGCGCGTCGTGGGCATATGTAGTCAGTGCACGACACTAGTACTCGCAATTAACGCAGAGCCGGCGCGCCAGGCACTCATATGACCTTGCCGCGTTTCGATAGGGCCTGGAGTCAGGTATCATTCAGGTCGAGTCTCCGTTGATTTATAGTGATACAAAGTGTCCGGCCTTCCATCAGCCGTATGAAGACTTCGAGGAAGTACAAGTCATTCCATTTCGAGCTTTAGATCGAGTTCATCGTGAGCCTCCCCTCCTTGTCTTCTCTGTTTCACTAAGCGTTTTCTTCCTTGTTCGTGTCCTCTTCCTATTCCCTCTGTGTTTGCGTGGCTGTTGTGTCCCCAAGTCCAAGGCAGTGTTGTTTCTGTGTTTGCGTTCCCGTGTCTTGAGGGTGCATCCGTGCTTAGTGCTTGCTGTCTCTTTTCACATGGTTACAATCCGCCCAAATCTATCACCATTTGCGCCGCGGCCAACTGCGCCTTGATCATGCAATTGAAATGTACGGGAAAGCTATCCGTAAGAGTCAAAAGAAGATATAAGGTGTCTAACGCGGAACGATCTACCTTACACTGCCATCCGTGTAGAGAGCACTTGGTTCAATAACATGATCCTCAGAATCCACGGCCTTAGCTTGTGCAATAATCCCCAGCTTAGGAAACTCCATGGTAATGTGCATCGAGACCCTCTCACACTTTCCTGGTCCCCATCACCCTAATCATCACCAAGCGCCTCTCCACAACGCCATTGGTACATTATTTCTTCTCCTGCTAGTGGTACCTCCTTCTTGAAAGAAAGGGGAAACCCGCGAGATTCAAAATGAAGCATTGGGCATTGCATCTTGGTCAGAGAAGGCCATCCGCTGTATAAACGCATCATCTAGGTGACCTAGTTTCAACAACGCGACCTGGAGTTCAAAATCCACAACATTCAGTGCTTTATCCAAGAGCTGTAAATTCTGCTCATCGATCTCGTGCGAGCTCAGACTATATAAGTGACTCATCGAATAGCCTGGCACCGTCTCTGAATTCAGTCATTATCTGACCACTATGTGTACAACATTCAAGTCGAATGTAAATGGGTAGGTTTTCCAAATCATTAAAATCCGTCCGAATCTATGACCGCTTGCGCCTGAGAGGAGCGTGCCTTGATCGTGCATTTGAAAGGCACAGGAAAACTGTGAGCGACAGTCAAAACAGGCCGTAGCGCGTCACGAAAAGATTTACCTCAAAAAGCCATCCGTAAAGGTGTCGCTAGGTTCGACAACACAACCCTCAGAATCAACGGCCTTGGAAAAGGATAATGTTGATGCCATAGACGCGATGGCGATCCATGCGGTATTAATTGCGATGTAACGGCCGGGACATATACTGAAGAAATGTCGGTACGAGCGCTGAGCAAAGATACAATATACACACCGTCTTCCGAAACCAAACGCGGCTATGGGATTAGGCTGTACTTCTTTCCCGTCCTCGGGCATGAACCTGTCGGGATCGAAAACCAGTGGATTGGGGTAGTCTTTTTCATCGTGCAGTATGGCCCTGTATTGAGCATCAGTCTGACGCTTGGCAACATTGATATCCAGTTAATACTCACCAAGCGTTAGGAACGATGGTCGCACCTACGGAAGGGATGCACACGAATTAAAAGGGAAAGACGCAGTCGAAACATACCGGCAGGGATGTAATAACCTCTGTAAACATCCGCTTTCACGCTACGATGGGCAACACCTAAATCCAAATCAATGGTCTGCATGGACATCCATAGATATGTAGGCACACACCCATTGGCACAACAGGATTCCATCTCAATGATTCCAACAGAATAGCATCGATGTATGGCAACTGCGGACGATCATCGAAATTTGGCAGCCGTGTTGGACCGACCACAGCGTCCAGCTCAGCTTGAGCTTTGGCTTGGACCTCGGGGTAAAGAAGAAACGCTAGAATTACAGAAGAGACAACTGACACGGTCTGCTTAACGATAAGAGACTTTCCGTGGTGCACAAAAGCGAAAACATACCGTGTCGGCACCCCCTAACAAAGACATATGATGAGATGTTCAGCGAGAAACGTTGAATGCAACCCACCGGCGAAGGCTACTCCAGCTGTGTTCCGGATAATTTCAAGCTGTGTTGCGTTATCCTGCATGCCAATGTTCTTCAACTTTGTTAGATTCTGAGAGACGAACGAAGATGATGGAGAACCGTTAGCCTTGAAGGCGAGGTATAGAGTCAGTACGATCGACATCAATCAACGAGGAAGTGAAGGCATACCAGCGAATCTGAAGCGTATTCAAACGGTTTATCTATCATGTCATTGACAAAATTTCTCCAGTCGTTCGCAAGGCTCAAGAAGTTTGTACCAGGTAACCATCCTTCGAATGCTTTCAACCTGAGTCTGACCGAGAAAGAAGCAGAAGCTCACGCGGAAGGTATTTCAAACTTGGGATGTAGTCAACGAGAAAAGTCCCCAAGTTCCCAACGATCCGAATGGTGTCCATAGCCCGATCTGCCAATTCTACAAATTTATCGCCATTCACATCTACATCGTATCCGTAGACGGTTTTCATGATGATTGAACCAGCATGACTAGAAGGATATAGCAGATCATGAGCTTTCAAGAAGGTGCTATCGGTCTCTGTACAGCTTACTGGCGAATATGTTGAACAAACGCATCAGGAGAATTATGCAATTGTTGCAGCAAGACCGACGTGGCTTTCATTTGCACAGGGTAATATGCTGGAACTGCACGAGGCTGGAAATATTGATGAAACATTCGTCGATGCATTCTGTTAAAAATTATCAAACAATAGCACAGGGAAGGAGGTTGTGCTGACCTCCACCAGTCAGAGTATCTCATAAAAGACAGGATGCGCCCCCATCCCGTTAACATTGTCATAGTGAAATCTGCGTGGCGTTACCAACTCTGAGAGGCCGTTGCAATATCAACCAGCCATACCTGGTCTATCCGAGTAATTCCTAGAACGTTTTTCGAGCAGATCATCTGCCGCTTGGGCAGAGTTGATTATAATGGTTGGATTGCCAGGAGTATCCAGATATATGATGTCGCCGTAGGTGGTAGTCCACCGAGCATAGGTGACCCATGGATATCCTGCAGGCACATCCCAGAGATTACCTATGAGCGGGAAACCCTTGGGGCCGGGAGGGAGCGGTACACGTCGACGGTAACGCAAGAGGTAAAACAAGCACCATAGCAATAAGATACCAGGTGTAAGAGTTGCTGGCAGGAGAGAGTCGTTCATAACAAGAGAGTCGTGGGTGGCACAGCCGACTTGTTTCCCTCGTGCATCTCATCCTTAAGAAAGCAGGTTTTTCACTGAATCAACGCCGTGTAATCCTTATCTCCTCCTTGCTCCCTGTCTTCTCCACATATGGGTTCAAAGTAGAGCAGATGATACATAAGCATGACCTGAATGCATGCAGATGGAGTATCGCCTTACCGAAACGAAGATGTCGGAGTCCGACCAGGAATAAAACTGAACAAGAAACTTCACATGTATTCCAGCCACAGGGCAATAGTGCCTGATATTGAATGCCGAACCCCCGGTAAAGTGACATGGGAGAGGACATCCAAAGATTACGGCATCAGATGGCCTCATCTCCCGAAATTATTCGAGGAGATTCACGCAAACGATCTGCTTCCTCGTCAAGACCAAATCCGGATCGGGGACCTTGGAAAGTAGAGAACATATTGATGTCGGGCGCAGTGTGTTTTCCAACACGTAGAGCATCGGTCCAAGTCCCTGGTATTCGTACTTGAAAGGCTCTACCCTTTGTCTTAAGTGAGCTTCGCCCGCCTATCCCACGCTTTGAACGACGTACATTTGCCTCACCGTTCACGGCCATCAGAGCCGGCGTCGAAGGCCATCCGCTGTCAGTGGTGCGTTCACCTTGTCAGAAGTTCTGCGTGTGATTCTGGACGTCTGCGACGCACGGGATGTACGGAGATAGATATAAGATGCAAGTATCAAGCCAAGTTCTGTCGGGGACAATCCGGCCCGAGCATCTGTTCACTGAAATCTTGCCTCTCACACTATCAGGATTCATGATTCGAAGGAGTCGTCGTTGCAAAATTGTAACAATCATTTCGAATCTATTACTGCAGTTGCCTTATCGCGGTTTGATTGTGCATTTGAAAGACGGGAAAGCTATAAGATTCAAAATTACTAGGGGGTAGACTGTACTGGTATCTCCTGGTCCAACCACAACGTACATGTTATGGTCGTGTTCGTGGACATCTATACATTAATATCACCGCGTGTAACGAAATAGACATTATATACGGTCCGACAGATAGTCTCCGTGAGAAACACCTTCCTAAGCGACTATTATGCGACGATGACGCGACATCATTTCTGATTCAGGCTCCCATTCTCAATGTGCTACTCTCTTTTCGCCATCGACCACCACGATGAGCTCGTCTTCATCACTATCACTATCGACCATCAATGAACTGCTCGCCGGAAGCATTGGAGGCGCTGCCCAAGTCCTCGTCGGTCAGCCCCTTGACACCGTCAAGACGCGTGCACAAATAGCTCCCAGTTCAGTTCCATTTTACATGTACGGAAAGGGTCACTTACGATGAAGTGAATGTACAGGAGGGATGTTCGTGCGTATATATCCTCTGAAATGACACGCACACTCTTGCGAATACTCTGCAGAAAGGGCCTATGGATATTCTCGTACAGACTGTTCGCAAAGAGGGTTTTTTTGCGCTATACAAAGGTCAGCGAATTGTGTGTCCCATTATTCCATTATCCAACGTGTCTCCAGGTATGGCTAGCCCTCTCTTCGGTATCGCTGGAGTCAATTCGCTACTATTCGCCTCGTACGGCGTATCGCGTCGGATAATCTCACCCTATCCTCAACTAAGCCTTCCTCAGATTGCTCTTGCAGGGAGCATGGCTGGAGCCGCTAATGCTATATTAGCAAGCCCAGGTACGCGTTAGCTGTCAATCTGCGTCAAATCTGCCGACATTTTGTAGTGGAAATGTTCAAGGTTCTCATGCAGGGTCAATATGGAAGTGCAACAGACAAGCGTCTAAGAAGAGTCGTGAGTGACCAGTGGTCGCAATGGGGATTCAGGAAGGGTATTATGCGTGGTTACTGGGTAACCGTGGCGCGAGAGATACCAGCATACGCTGGGTTTGTGTAATTTCTAGATCCTTTGTTTAATTTTGACACTGGTTTAGGTTTTACACTGGTACGTCTCTTGATATCTCGCTTGTCCCTCCCTTATCTTCAAGATTCCAGCCTATGAATTTTCGAAGCGGAAATTTGCAGCCGCTTACTACGATCAAGATCTACCTGTGTGGGCATTGCTAGCCAGTGGCTCAACTGGAGGCGTAAGTGAAATCACCCTTGAAATACTCATAACCTCTCATTTACACCATAGATTTCCTATTGGCTGGCGTGTTACCCACTCGGTAGGTTCAAGTAAAATTACAGTAAACTTTACGTTCATTGCCAATTAGACGTCATCAAATCTCGCGTACAACTGAGGCCTACGCCACCCTTGGGAACGCCAGTACAGTATATTGCGCATGAGGCTAGAGCTATAATGGCAGAGTCTGGCCTGTAAGCCATCTACCACTATTGTGATCGTCGGTTCTTCATGTCTACTGGAATATTGCAGCCCCGGTTTATTCCGCGGACTCACGCCTTCCAGTATGGTTTCATCTTACTGGCCTTTGCTCATATTCTGACATTGCCTGTGCGTAACAGTATTGCGAAGGTAGATACTTCCTCGGTCTTTCTGTACATGCAGGAATCAAAGACTTTCCTCTCCCTCCAGCATTCCGGCCGCAGCGGCTACCTTCGCTGCATTTGAGTTGACCAGAGGTAGGACTATTCACGCTGACTTTGCACATCCTGACTAACTGACCATAAACTCAGAATATCTTACTGAATTGACTGGTGTCTAAAAGGATATCGAAGGTGTGTAGTATCATACTGCCATGGCTGCACTAAAAGAAACGTCGACCATCCACAGTTGTGATCTGTAGGCAGTGCGAGATCTTAATGATATACGGTTTATTGTAGCGGGAAATGTCAGTAAGATGGTGCATCACAGAAGTATATTGGTGCAGACGACTTCACATCACTGTCGACTAGTGCAAGACCATAGAAGCTTGTACAAGGACACTTTTGCTCTACCGAAGTACTTTATCCAATCTTCGCTGCTAGCACCTTCACCTTGACTATATCCGGCTCATCGGTAAGATATTCATCGGCGTGTGCATACAAGGCGGTAGCGACTTTGCCCTTAATGTGCGCTTGCCTTCCTTCATCTGGCAGGAAGAAATCCACTATGCCAAACAAAGCGGTTCCCGGAAATTCAAACGCATACCAAATGGGCGTCTGCTCTTCTTCGTTAACGAGGGGGAGGGCATTCTAAGGATGCAAGTAATTTCACAAGAGTGCATTGTATACTGAATAAAGCACTCTTACAACCAAAAAGTCCCTGACGACGTCGATCTTGCCCGGCTTCGCCCTCAAGAGACATCTCAACCCAACCTGGACGGTCTCCACACCGTGCTGCGCCTTGCCTGCGAGCATCTTGATCTGCCCTAACTGAGGAACCTCTTTTAACAGGGCTTCTGAATTGGCGCCGAGCGCCTCTGCGATCTTCCCATTGGCATGCATCGTCAATCCTTCCTCGTCAGCGAACGTATCAAAAATGGCATAGGTAGGATTAGAGGTGTCATATTGGAGCGCGAACCATTGTAGGGTAAAAGGCTCTGCTTGGACAAGGTCGTAACCCGTGTTCAGAAAGTCGGCGAGTTCCCCGTCCTTTCCAAGTTTGGGTTCAAGCGGGACAAGGAGACCACAACCGACTAGATCGAAGATTGTCAGAAACGTAAAACCTAGTAGACGGGCACCTTACCCATAATGTTGATAAGAGAGGTTAGGCTTGAGAAGAAGAAAGTGTGTGCGTGTGATGAATGTGATACCTGTTATATAAAGCGTTGACCATAGCTATTTTTGACCCCCAACTGTACTCCGGTGTGCCCGGTTGAACATGATTGCAAACCGTTCACACACCTCCGGGAACGCCTCGATTGTCATTGGTTTCGATAAATAATTTCCCTGCACAAGACATCACTCAGAAACGTGATGACATCCAACATGGTATACCTTACTCACCTTTCTATCTTACACACCTAACTGCACCCACTACCACATCCTCACATCGTCATATTCCCCTCACTGTTTCCCTTTTTCCACGATTCGTAGCACTCCAAGGTCACGGTTGCCATGAATCCTGGGATACATTGCTCCGTTCCGACCCAGTATTGCATCAAACTCTGTATCTCTTCCGGCGCACCTTCACCTTGCGCTACCAGTTGCATGTTCGCACCACTAGCGCCTTTCTCGGGCGAGAAGACGAAACTTGCGTTTAAATCATATAGCGACGTCACTCTAACTTGTCCATTTGGGTAAAAGGCCAGCTTCACGCCCAGGATTGACGCGATGGCTTCTCGGAATTCGGCAGACTTTGACTGGAATATCTAAGCAACTTGTTAGCAGAAGAGAAACACGACATAATACACGATGACGTACTTGTTGTAATCTCAAAAGCCTCTTCTCCTTCTGCGAAACAAGCTCCTCCAAATCTGACTTTTCTTTACTGACAAGCTCCCAGCTCTCTCTAGGAACCAGTTCTTCCCCGGGTTGTGCAGAGGCCGCTGCTCCTTTAATGCCGCTTTCTTCAAGCTCCTTTAGTCGCTTGATGAGTGCTTCGTTCTCTCCTTTCAGTCGGTCCATGGCGCTTTGCCGTAAATCTACCCAATCATGTAATGGATTCTCTTTCAATTGCAGAATTCGGACTCCTGGAGGAACATGTCGTCCGCCGGCGATCTCCCCTCCGAGGTCAAATAGCTTTTGTTCAAGCTCGTCGATCTTGTCAAGGTGGTTCTTGGTTTCCTCGTTGCATTGCGCGAGAGCTGCACAAAGGGTAAATAAATGCTTGTCGAGTACGTGACACAAAGAATACCTTCTTGGACCTGAAGTCTCTGCGTTTTCTCTGCCTGAAGTAAGTCTGCTCCTACGACAGAGCCGCGAGACGCTGTAAGGGCTTCCAACTCCAGTGTTAATTTGTCATTGACACCCTTATATTCTTCAAGCAGAGCTTCGGCGTGCTGTAACCTCTGCATCTGGGCTTCGTCGATGGCCGCAGCACCTTCTTTCATAGTCTCCTCCGCCGTGAAACTAGCCTGATATGACATGAGGTTTGCTCCAGACTTTGAAAAGAAGTAGCCTTACCACCATTGCTTTTGAGAAGTCGACCTCCCTATCGGCCAACTCCACTCGCCTTCGCTCCCGCTCAAGATTCTCCTTTAGGCCGTTCACATCTGCCTCGAGATCCTTGATACGCTCTTTCAATTCTCCCTCACGTTCCCGTACTTCGTCAAGTTCAGCTTCCCTCGCTCTCAGCAATGCATGCGTAGCACCATTCTTTTCGAGTAGTTTGGCATGAGTTAGACGAAGCTCCGACAAACTTTGGGTTATGCTGATAGGTGTTCGTGAGGGTGACTCAGCCACTTCCAGTGACTTGTTAGCCCTAGCAAGGTCGATGAGGAAGGAGTCAACAAACATAGTATAGAGACATACCACTCTTGTCTTTCCCGTCTTCCCGCATCCACCTGAGCCTCCAACTCTACAACTTGATGTCGCAACTCATCCATGCCCCGTAATTTTCGCTCCAAGCCTCGTTTCTCCTCCTTCAATACTTCAATGCTTTGACTGCGCGCCTTCAAAACGCGTAACTCCGCATTTTCAGACTCTAGTTGGCGAAGGTAAGTGGCCTGTCGACGCAATTCTTCTCGAATAATTGTCATGTCCTCATTGTCCTCTCGCCGTGGTGGTTCTTCGAGGTTATTTATCGACTCCTGGAGGTCATGTATGGAGCGCAAACGTTCTTCTGCAAGCTCCTTTGTCTGCACGAGCTCCTCTTCCAGAAGCTGCACCTGTCGCGTCAAAGTAGTGATTTTGGACTCCTGGGTAGTGCTTGTCTGAGACGTGGACCTTGATAGTGCAGAATGGGAGTCCTGAAGTTCTTCGTATTCCTCTCGTAGTGTCATTAGATTTGCCCTTAAAGAGCGTAGCTCCGCGTCGGTTTTTTTCTATAACTGATTAATATTAGGCAACACAACTTTAACTTGTAAATATACCTTTTCTTCTTCTCTTTCTTCTCTTTCACGTTCCTTCTCTTCGCGTTCCTCTGTCTCCCTGTCAGAAAACCACCGGCGATCCCTTTCAAGCCTTTCCACGGTCAAATCCCGCTCCCTCAGTTTAGTCTCAAGCTCAGTCTTCGTAGTCTGAAGAGTGGCAAGCTGTCTTTCCAGAGACGCGTGTGCCATAGTCGAAGAGAAAGCTTGGGAACGCTGTTGACGGCGAACCGTGGAAAGGCGTGGGTCTTTGAAAGAAGTAAGCTTAGAATTCGAAAGATAGTGCTTGACTCGACGAACCTCGCTCTAGTTCTGCAGCCAGTGAGTCCCGCTTTACAACAGTCGACCTTGAGAAGAGAGGAATTTGGGACGAGGAGGACGCATCTCTACTCATCGTTGTTAGCAAAAAAGAGGCGATTGGGTGGCGGTACACTGAGCTCGCTTCCACGTGCAGCGCGATTCGTTTCTTGTCAATGTCATTTTTCTTTCCATCTTGCACCCAACGAAGTATAGCATATTTTATATCCACTGAGGTCGCCTACTTACCGTCTTATCCCTGTTCATCTGTCCACGTCATCCACGGAACCTATGATAGTAAAAAAAGTCGGTTTATCTGATTGCGCTTCCAGTTTCTCCCAGCCATCCCTATCTCCGCCATGGAAAGCCTTTTTTCTAACTTTTCCCTTTCGTTGTCGCCGAAGTCGACGTAGAAAAAGCGGCTAGATAAAGCAATGATCCACGATCACGCCACCGCTTTGCTCAACGGCGTCATCATTCCCCAAAACTTGTCTGTCTCAACGATGGCCTCCACGGTGCCCAACGCTCTACTCTTAGCTTCTCTTTCTGACTTGTCGGCGCCTCATTTTCTCTCGCCAGCTATCATCACTGCCGCCACCAGCGCCCAGAAGCGACTCGTCATTGCCCTGTATTCTCCTCGCTTTACCTCGCCCAGCGGTGACGTTACAGAGTCCCCCGTTTCACACACAGAACGGTGGGATGACGTTCAACGGCTTTTGACTTTCGTATATGTCCAGGCAACCAAGGTCGCCCAGGAGATGGACAAAGTACTGTTGGAAGTCGATGTTTTGCTCAAGGGGGCAAATGAAGGCATACCGGAATTTGCAGTGGAGACAGATGTAGTATTTCGGGCGCAGGGAGGTATGCATGTCATTCCTTCAGCTTGGCATCCTGTTCGCTTACTTGGTGGATAGATACACTTGTACCGCCGTTGTCATCTCTTGTACCCCAACATTATGTCGCTCCAGACACAGAGGCTGAGCTCCATCATCAGCCATTGCCCCCTTCAGCGCAAAATGTGTCCTTTCCACCCATGTACCCTGTCACCGCCCTAGGCGGCACCTTTGATCACCTGCACGCAGGGCACAAGATTCTATTGAGCATGGGGGCATGGATATCCAGCGAGAAACTGATCGTAGGAGTCACAGGTGACGAATTGCTCAAGAATAAAGCATATAAAGATGTATTGGAAGACATACACACGCGTAAAGAGCGTGTTCGGAAGTTTTTGACCCTCTTCAAACCTGGTCTCTTTTACGACATTGTCGTGATCAGCGATGTGTATGGTCCAACTGGATGGGATCCCAATATACAGGCATTGGTAGTGAGCGCCGAGACGATGAGTGGTGCGAAAGCTAGTAAGTGCCCTTCTTCCGGAGTGATTCGTAACTAATGCATCTTTAGTCACTTCTCATCGGGCCAGCCAATCTCTGCCAACATTAGATATTTTCGTTATTGACGTTATCTCTCCAACGTCATCCAAGCTTGACCACGAAGACCATGAACTCTTGAAACAGACTAAGATGAGCAGTACATTCATTCGAGAGTGGATTTCCAAGCAAGTAGTTGGTGACAATTAATGTAGTCGACGGGCACATGAACTTGAATGTATGAAAGATGTATGGATAGCGGTAATAGAAGCAACGCTACGACGCATGATTGTGGCGTATGAGGGAAAACGGGTGTAAGATCAAGGCCTCAGGGCTTTTTGATAGGGCAGAAGCTAGATGCTATCGGTTCGTCGGATTCTGGATCCGAAATATCTTTGGTATCTGCTCTCCTCAGTTTGAATGATACATTCAACTACTAGGCGAAATGGTACTTTATATCTCGAGCATGAAATCTTCCACCTATCGCGAGAGCTTGGCACTGCTTTAGTTCCCCGCAAATCGGCACTTTGCGAAATGCATAGATCGCGTCGAATCTCGATGATGATACCATGTGAAATGTTTCCCCGCAATGATATGTGGGGGTTTGCGGTTTTAGGCAGCGGAACCGGCGATGAAAACGTGTTCGTGTTGTGTATTATTCGATGCACCATGTCCGCATGCAACGATGGCTCCTCAACGACGCGCCGCGGTAATTTATTTTTATGGACCCCGGGTACAATATGATGTCATGGGAATCCGGGCACGTGTATGCCGGACTCTCGGCGATTTGCCCTAGACGACCCACTGACACGGACCTTCAGAGCGGTTTGCTCCCGACTCCCATCTCCCTATACTACAGCCATCTCTTTGCCGTCTCTTGCGATGGCGAGAGGCCTGCCGCTGCTCACCTCATCGACGCCGACTAACATCGCGTCCGCGGACGTCTGGATCGGACATGTGTAAGTGCAAGGGCTGAAAACCTCATCCGTGTCTCTAAACCAGTTTCAGCCAACTGCGTGACCTCGTCGTGTGTCCAAAGGAACGTGGCATTCTCAACTATGTGAAGCAAAATGCCATCGTTGAACAGAACATGATTGTCCCGGATTCGGTGCGTAATTGTCTTCTACACCGTCGCTCTCGTTATTTACACTTTCCAAGGCGCCACGCAAGTTAGTACAGCTTCCATTCACGCCGAATACTCTTGCATCCATGCAAATTCCGAACACTGATGAGATTCTACTGGCTGCTGGTGGTCAGCAAGCCGAGATACATTTCTCAGCATACAAACCTTCCTCTTCCTCACACCGTCGAGCGAAGCTGCAATGGCACTTCGAGGACAACCTCTATGGATCCATCAACAACTCTGTGCTTCTAACTTCCTTAAGCATGACTCAATCTCATGAAAATAGCATTGAGCCTCGTGTCGCAATCAGCAACAACGATGGAACTGTTAGGTTCTTTGATGTTCCCATCCGGACACGATACCGCGCCAAGTTGCAAGAGGTCGGCTGTCTTGAACTCAGGGTTCCTATCAACCACTGTGCGCTTCGATGTATCACTCCCTTCCAGATTCCAATTGATATTTGGTAATCTAGCGTCTATATCGCCTGATGGCAGAACGCTTCTCTCTGTCGGAGACACATCCAAGGTTTTTTTGCATCGACTGACGGGTGGATCACGGATCAATATACAACCAATCGCTACGCTTTCCCTTCCTCCACCCGAAGCTTCACCGCTTCCATATGCATCAACTGCATTAGTCGCATCATTCTCGACCTCCTTTTCTTCAGACGGCACCAAGTATGCCGTAGCATCTCAAGAAGGTGTTGTCGCGGTCTGGGACGTCCGAAGCACTAAACCGCTGAAGACGTTCTATACCGACAAAAATCGCGTACCATTGGGCTACGGGGGGACAACGGGCTGGCTCTCAGACGATCTGTGGGAGTGGACGCGCGGCACCTGTAAAGCGCCCGGATGGAGCGTTCGGAATGTCAAGTTTGGACATGGGGGAAGGAATGGCCAGGGCAAAGAACTTATGACATTTACCGAGGTGCGTTTCATACAGACTTATTGTGACAAAGCCTGATCTCCGTGTTCCAGCACACCTCTCTCCTCCACGTCGTTGATGCCCGTACATTTGAAACGGAAGAAATAATTCATGTTCCTGGTTTTACATCACCCACAGTTCAATCATCTTCGCGTCCCCGTGATATGAATCACCCCCACCATCGAATACAATCGGCCTCTCGCCCCCCAAGGAGTGCTACACCGCCTGCCCCGGGTTACGAAGTTTTCGAACCGCCACCGCCGCCGTCCTCTTTCATGTTCATGGCGCTTGAAGATACATTCCGCATCCCCTCCATGTCCCCTTCGACGTCACAATCACGTAGACGATCACGACGCCCGACATCCACAGACTTAAATTCGGCTCTGGAAGCTATGGATAGCAATGATGAAGATGACCTTGTTGTCATTCCGCCGTTGGGCGATAGGCAAGTAGAAAACGACGTCCAAACGCTTTTGGGTCGACATGGGATACGTTCAAGATATACTAGCGAAGATTCACGAGATCCTGTCGACTTCTATTATGGTGGCGCGAATAATCATCAGGGTGGAGATGATGACATGGAAGTAGATGAGCTGGAGTCTGACTGCATCTCATCTCACACTCCTTCACGCTCCTCCTCACCTTCACCATCAGTGCACATCAGTGCGCCATCTCGATATCCTTCATTTTCTCCTGTGGGCACACCAAGAACGATCTCATTCCGACAGCGACGTGGGCATAATGAAAGACCACCGGAGACACCTCCGCGAGACGACGATAACCACCTGGATATCGCTGGAACATGCTTTGACCCTTCTGGCGCTTATATCTATGTTGCCACGACGGAAAGTGTAGCGGAATGGAGTGTGGACGGAGCTGAGAAGCGGTGGTGGCTGGATAATGATTGTTGGGCATGAAATCTTATATGCGCTGTTATGATTTTCTCTTGTACTCACGTTATTTACCATTGTTCTCTAGTTCTGGTCTTGGGGCATGCTTGTACAACTACTTTTGTACCACTAACGTTATGGAAACCGGATATCATGTAGCACATCAATCAAGCCTTTACGGTACCGAATCTAAATGCCCGGCTTTCTTCTTTTAAGAATGACCATGTCAACTCCTGCTTCCATCCCTTATCTTTCCAGCTGTTCAGGCTCTTGGGGAATTCGTCTATCTTCCCAGGAACAGAACTATCATGGGCGATCAGGAATAAAACATCCGGATGTGCATCGAGCTTGAGCAGCTTCTCTATTGTGGTGGTAGCTGTCTCGGGGTCGGCATACACCGACGCTCCCGAGGGTACGCTTAGCATGGGACTGGTGCGAGATAACAGATCAAATTCATCATCCGAGGATGACGAGAACTGCTTTGGGCAAACGGAGGATTTGGTAGAGTCAATGACGTGCCCTGGACAAGGACAGCGTGCATGGAGGGTTGCGGTCGGCCTGAGCTGACCTGGATGATGACAACAGTCGCCTCCAAGCAGGATGAATGTTGTAGAAGTTACCCGTGCAAGACCGGATATATGGCCCGGATGATGCTGCAGATGATGTCAGTCCTTCTGAAATTTGAGTATTCACTGCTCCGCACCCCGGGTGTATCTAGAATATAGAAGCTACCGTCGCCAAAATGATCCACAGCAGCTAGGTCGGCAATACGGAGGGTGCTATCCTCAAAAGATATCTCTGTGACCTTACGGCCTCTGTCAATGAGACTGTGTCAGGCGTATTCATTCACGTAAATGCGACATTCAACGCACACGAGATCACTTTCCACGAGCGTCGCGTCAGGAAATTCGGGATATGTTCGTAAATCAGTTCCTTGACCGACAAGAAGTTCCGTCGTTGTGGGAAAAGTAGCCATATCGCCTGACGGCCGAATCCGTGAGTACAAGGTACGGTCTCATATCATCAGCCAACCTACCGGTATGATCTAAATGGGAGTGACTATATTAATTATGACTGATGGTTAACGAACCGTCCTTGGCGAGTGAAAATAAAGTGGACACCGCTCACCTCCAGATGACAGCTTTAATGCTCTCAAGGTCAACACCACCAGCAGTTAGTCTCTGAGCGACGTCGCCGTCGACCACCAAGGAATATGGGCCCATCGAATTCCAAATCTCCAGCAGCCCCTGTACAGCTGGAGAGAGGTTCTCCTGGTCTTTGCGAATACCCAGATCGAACATGACTTTGCCCTTGAGAGGATGTTCGATCAGGAAAGCGTATATGGGCCCGTACGCGCCTTCGAAGCCATTGAGGACAGGTTGCAAGAAAAATGAAGCAGGGGAGAGCGTCGCGTCGGTACCAACATTAATGGCTTTCACTGTTACGACCGAGTCAGAGGGTGGGATGCACACGTCGAAAGGGGGGATCATGGCAGTCTCTATCTAGACACCTGAATCCCTCTCCTGTCTTTTTAAGTCTGCAGACGCGTGAGCTTTTGGGTTTCCACTGACGAATACTATATTAGGACCTTGATATTGTGATAAGGGACAGGACTACTTCCGAATCGGAGTGAACTGTGACCATCTTATTGTGGTAATTATCTGTCCACCCCCGCCAATCCCACCAGTCCCTCACATCAAACTCAATTAATGTTGTGCATATGTGACATGGCCGGGAGCAGCAGGGTCGACAGTAAGCACTGCCTAAAGGGCCAGTATTTCACACGGCAGGAAATTGAAGTGAAACGGGAACGAAAATTTGCATACTTGTTGAGGACTGCATACTGTGCATTGCTGGAGAACTTTGTCGAGTCTCCGGCCCGCACCAATGTGGTGATGATCGGCGAGGTCGCTCCTTCGTTAGGACCGGCGAGGCGGTTTAGTGAGTCAGAGGTGATCGTGTCACGTGCACAATGTGCCAGATTACCATCAGGCCTAGACGCGTTCTGATCTGTGATTTAACTGAGGACTTTCATGAGATACCGACTGATACCAAGCACGCCCTTGATCGAACTCGGTGGTAGTAGGTCCCAGTGGGTCCACAATTCAATACCGAAAAACCTCCCAGAGTGTGGATCCACGACTTCTTCCGAATATTTACCTGTGAGCCAGCCCTTCCAACTCTCTCCTTATTATTGATCAAACTTGCATTAACTAATTACTGTAAAACCTGCGGCTTCGGAGTCGGCTCTAGTTGTTGTTATTTTCTCCCTGCCATGCACTGCCGTCGAAATTTTCATCTTGCTCTCAAATAGCGGAGATGACGTGGACGGACTGTGACTAGTACTTTTTTCAATAATAAAATGTCACTTTACTTGCCGTTCTCGATATGGTGGAGGAGTTTACCGTCGTGTCAGCACTCGGACGACTCCATGATGGTAGCCAGGAAACATGGGGTTCACTCAAATGGAGTAAGCAAATAAACTCTGGCATCATGCTGGTACGAAGTCCGAAGTGTGTTGAAGTTCGGCGGTCCTCCTTCATTTCCTCCGGCCACACGAATGGGCTTAACTAGTGAGATATCTTGGACAAATCTTGAAGGTAGCCGTGAAAGGAAGGAAAAATAGATCCCGGTTGGCTAGGCGGCGATCCCAAAATACAGCGCCCGGTTCCGAATGTCGTAAATTTGGAACGGCAGCAATGGCCCGGGTTTTGCGGTTTAATCGTGGCAGTCAAAACGGTGCTCGAGATAATTTAGAGTACTGCAACTTTGAAGATGAAATCATGATGACTAAGCTTATCTGATAAGATAATGATTGCGCAATCAAACATCCAAGCTGACGCAGACTTGTGCGCGCATCATCTCTCATCCTGCTGCCATCGTGTTCGCGTCGAACGACTGAACCCAGATAATCGAGATAATCGTCGAAGATTTGTTGGGCCGCTGACCCTCCAACGCGAAATGTGGGCTCACACTTCCCGTATGACGGTCTTCGCTTCTAGGGTCCAGGCATCTTCTGTTTTTTTGCCGAAAGCGAGACTTTGTCTACGAAAGTCTTCACTAGGAAAATCGGGTCCACCGGGTATCGCCTATGTCTATCACCCGACTTCTCAAAGGCGGTCCCTTCAGCATCAGGCCGGTCCACAACCTACCAAAAGTCCGAACACCGCAACTGCAAAACCGGTGCCCGACTCCGGTAACGAAGTGACTGTAGCGCAGCAGCGTAAGAGTGATTGGAATATAGTCAAGCGGTTGATGGAGAATGTGTGGCCCAAAAACGACCGGAAAACACGAGCTACGGTCGTTCTAGGCTTTGGACTACTAATATCCGGCAAGGTGTGTACAAGTCACTACATGCATGTCTTATGTCCTGGAATGTTTCTAGCTACTTAACGTGCAAGTCCCCTTGATATTCAAAAGCGTCGTGGATGCCTTGAATGTGGATATCACTGAGCCAGCCGCAGTCTGGACAGTAGCAGGTTCCCTAATTCTTGGATGTACGTCTCGCTTTGCTTCACCTGGACTGCTTCTAACTTTTCCTTCAGATGGTGTGGCGCGAATAGGAGCTACAGTTTTTGGGGAGTCGCTGAACGCTGTCTTTGCCAATATCGGTCAGCGAGCTATTCGAAAGGTGGCACGCGAAACATTCGGACAACTCCTGAATATGAATCTTCAGTTTCACTTGTCTCGTCAAACCGGTGGCCTGACACGGGCTATAGACCGTGGTACGAAGTGCGTTCGTACTTTCTTCACTTGAAGGACATATTCTAATTGATAGAATACAGAGGGATTGCATTTATTTTGCAAGCAGTGCTCTTCCGGATCATTCCTACGGCATTGGAAATATCCCTTGTGTGCGGTATTTTGGTGAGTGTTAGTTGTACATGCATTGAGTATGCGGAAAGTGACGCTGGAGTAGACTTATAAGTTCAGCTGGGATTTCGCAGCTATCACATTAGCAACTTTGGCCGCATATACGTGGTTTACTGTTCGAACAACCTCATGGCGGTAAGACTTTATTCCGCCTAAATATAATCACTTCTCAATCGGCATGAAGAACGCGCTTCCGGCGAGAGGCCAATAAAGCTGATAATGCTGCCGCCACATCTGCTGTCGATTCTCTGATCAACTTCGAGGCTGTCAAGGTTTCTAATTTCCACTGAAGAGCTTGAACATTTGCTCACTTATCCAGGACAGCATTTTAACAACGAAAAATTCGAAATTAGCCAGTACGATCGTCATCTGAAGGACTACGAGAAGTTGTCGACTAGGATCACCACTTCCTTGGCCTTCTTGAATTCGGGACAGAATGTCATCTTCTCTAGCGCTCTTACGATGACCATGTTTATGGCTGCCCAAGGTGTTATAAATGGTCAGTTCGAAGGACATGAATTCAAGACGTCTTATATATCATTAATGTTCAGGGACAATGACGGTGGGAGACCTGGTCATGGTAAATCAGCTGATCTTCCAACTATCTTTCCCGTTAAATTTCTTGGGGACAATCTATCGTGAGATGCGCCAAAACCTTTTGGACATGGAAGTCCTCTTTAAACTTCGCGAACAAAATCCGCCGCTTGAGGTTGGTGATCTTTCGCTCCCAAAGACCTTTATATTCCCTGATGTCTTCACATACACAGGATGTACCCGGGGCCCTACCCCTGGACTTTCGAGGGGGTGCTATCCGCTTTGAGAATGTGAACTTTGGTTACCATCCTGATCGGCCTATATTCAAGAATCTTTCTTTCACTGTCCCGGCAGGCAAGAAAGTCGCGATAGTAGGACCATCAGGCTGTGGAAAGTCGACGGTCTTCCGCCTTCTTTTCCGTTTTTATGATCCCGATTCAGGTCGCATCTTCATTGACGACCAAAACATCCACGATATCCAGATGGAAAGCCTCCGACAGTGTATTGGCGTCGTTCCTCAAGATACGCCTTTGTTCCATGCGGACATCATGCACAATGTAAGATACGGAAGATTAGATGCAACCGATGAAGAGGTGATAGAAGCCACGAAAAGGGCCAATGTTTATGACACGATTATACGACTGCCGGAAGCTTTCAAGACCAAGGTCGGGGAACGCGGGCTGATGATCAGTGGTGGGGAGAAGCAACGATTAGCTGTTGCACGTGTTTTGTTGAAAGATCCGCCGATTCTCTTCTTTGATGAAGCCGTACGCTGATCCATCCTTACTTTACGCGTTTACTGATATGCTCCCAGACTTCTGCTTTGGATGCTCATACGGAACATGAATTAATGAAGAGTATCAATGACACGTTGCTGACGAAGACGCGAACCAGTATCTTCATCGCACATCGGCTGCGGACTGTTATTGAAGCAGGTGTGTCTTTTCGTGCTGCCTTCTCTGTGTGGTGGACTTATCGTAGCACAGACTTGATCATTGTTCTTAAGAATGGGGAGGTCGCCGAGAAAGGCACCCACCCTGAGCTCCTACGCAAACGTGGGTTGTACTACAGCATGTGGATGCAGCAAGCAGCTGCGCTAGATCTGAAAAAGGATGAAGATGCCTTGTCTTAATGTCCTGTGTGACTATCACTACTGTAAGCGTTGACTAGACTTACACACCGCTATAATTGTTTGGATACCACTCACTAGCTTATCATTCATTTACAAGTGTACAGCTAATGGATACAGAAATTCAAACCCGGTACATCGGTAGTGGGGCTCTTCTTAAGGGAGAGTCCTTGGATAACTTGTCATATTGCCACTCCTCAATTAATTGGCCGGCCTTCTTGACACCCCGAGACCAGCTGATTTTGGTTGGTGGTTGAGGCTACTGATCTAAATATCTCTTCAGAATAGCCAGTGACACCGCAGTATCCAAGAGTCGCGTCAGCTCATCCTTCAGAACTAGAATAGTAGTTCTAGGGCTAAACTGATATCCAAGTTTGGGTCATTAAGTAGTGATCGTTTATTACATAATGTTCTGAACACTCACCTTCAAACCCTTCTTTAGAATTTCCTAGATGACAACGGGCCCTTGCTCCGCGGTTGCGCGCTTGACGAGGTCAGTTAAATACCCGATTGTCAAAGCATTGGTGGTATGTTGCTCCACAAAAGAAGACCTGCAATTGGAGGTCGTCCCGATGTCGCTACCTAGAATTAGTGAGCACAATGTTTACACCTGTTCCCTCTCAATGCATAGGCAGCCAGATTGTTCACTGTTGGTACACGGGAACGTCTGCACTGATAGCATATATAGCCCAAAAATTCTCTCCGATATACCTTTCTTGAATGCTTCATTTCCCTGTCTATCTATGAGCATTATTTTTTATGAGAATAAAGCAATGCTTATCTTCTCTGTCGTGTTTATGGCAGTCAGCCACATATCGAATTCGTCGAAGTTCTCATCTCCATGATCCATTGCCTTATCTACCTTTCACGGGTATTATTTGGGCTACCATCGACAGATCCACATGAATTCCCGCAGAACACTGCGACTTGTTCGGGAAAAAAATCCCACTCTGGCGTGAGGTTTGGTGGGATTCGCAGGTAGCTCCGAGGAGAGTCTTCAATCATGTCATTCTTCAAGTTCAGAAATCCCTCCATGTTTGCGGGGTTAGGCACAGACATTGCTACAATGCAGAAAACAATATAGAATAGGGAGATAAGAGTTCTAGACAAGATTGAATTGAGTTGCTGAGTTGGGCTTCGTCGAAGCTTCAGCGACGCACGTGGATGCGGCGTACCGAACATAGTTCGCATCCGCTACCTCAGTTCCTTCGAATTCCGACAAGATGAACAGTAACAACTGTTAATATTCGTATATCCGCATTACGCCTGACCAGACAATAAATCTAAGAGCATTCTACATGTTATATAAATAAGAGTACCACGCTATCATACTAAATATCATGAACCATTATCATAAAATGAAGGTGAAGTGTGGATTCTTATCGCCAAGATGGGGTTCATTTGGCGCACCCGCGGCCACTGCCTCAGCCTTCTTCTTGTTAGCTTCCCGAAGATAGAACATCTATTGCAACGGTAAGGGTTTTGTCATCACAAAGGGCGCAGGACGTACCACAACGGTCGTTATTATCATACTGAGCGCCGTAAGCGCAATTGAAATATAATATGAGCGATGGTAATAAGGCTGCAGACGGGTATCATATATTTGACCGATGCAAGCACCGGCAGAGCTGTCCCAAAAGTTAGCAGGTGAAGATACCACATTTCAGACTGTAGACACTCACTTGCCGACAAATTGCATGAGGCCAACACCGGCTGCTCGCTTGTAATGAGGACCAAAATTATTTTGCGTCTAAGAAAAAGATGAGAAAAGATCAAATGAGACGACATCAGGACCAACCCATCCAACGTTAAGTGCAGTCGGCGTATAAAGACCCAAGGCAACAACGTAGACACCAAAATAACGCGCACCAACAGGCTTCGCCGTGGCCAGAATGATGTAGCCTACAATTTGAATGAAGAAATTCCCAATGATAAATGGTCCACGGAGCAAGAGGCGGTCAGAAAATTGAGCTTGAATCATAAACGAAAGGGCGGCAACGACGTAGACCGGGACCGTAAGAAGTTGTGCATGGTAAGAGGAGTATCCCATGCCGTTAATAAGGACTGGCCTGAAAATGGTGCCAGTTGAACGGGTATCAATAGACAATCTATGGAATAAGCACTCACATGAATGTAGAAATGGCATAAAGTGTAATATCTGCGCCAAATTGGATAACGCCGCTCGCCCAAGTTCTCCAATCTTTGAAAGCTAGAAGAACCACTTGAATATCGAACTTCTCATCTGGATCGTAATGTGTCATGTTCGTCTCATATCGCACAGCACACATGTCCTTCTCGTCCCTGTTCAGAAACCACGCCTGGTCAATGCGATTTGGGATCCAGAAATAGGCAATGGGAGCGAGGGCAACAGTAAAGAGTCCCTCAACAATGTATAACCATTGCCATCCGGACAAGGTGTCCGTAGATATATGCGTCAAGCCGTACGCCAAAAGTCCACCTACGCAATCGAAGCATTTAGATTTGAAAACTTAGGTTTAAAGTTTACTTACCGAAACCTCCAGAAAGGGCGGAACACAAGAAAATGTAGGAAAGTCGTCTTCCCAGCTCTTCACGGCGATAGGTCATCGTAAGGTAAGTCGCGATACAGGGGAAAACACCTATTTTCAAGAGTGTAGGTAAAGCAACATATGGGTCAACGATTTACGCACCAGCTTCGGACCAACCAAGGAGCACCCGAATCCCTACTAGCGGTCCATATGAACCAGAAAAAGGTGTAGCGATAGTAAGTGCCCCGAAAATCAGAGTAGAGACCGAAAGAACAATCTTCGGGGTGAGCAACTTGAGTAAAACAGCATCTGCGAATTAATAGGCATCAAGTTTTACTTCAAACAGACGGACGACGTACAAACGGGTTCAAAGATGACATAAGTTCTGCGAATTTGATAGCATCAGATGGAAGACGTTTAACTTAAGTGCCAATCACGAACGCGTACTAGGGGAAAAGATTCAATACGGGAAAAATTAGAGCTGGGGAATCAAACATACAACCACCGAAACGGCCGCTCCATACTGGTTGCCGACAAGGTGTAAATCTGCTGCCATCCCAGCAACTTTGGCATTACCGATGCTAGTCAAAAGAAGAATTCAGTACATGCAAGGTGCTAGGAAGGGAACATCACTCACTTTCCACGGTCGAGGAAACACGCGAAATACAAAACACCGAACATTGGAATCAAGAATGAGTCGATCTACTGAGGTATAAATTCCAAAACGCGGTCAGAGAAAAGTACTCCTTCACCTTCCACAACAATTTGGTTTCTTGTTGCGGGCTGAGTGGAGACGTCTCTGCGCCCTCATGTTCCACCGAAGCAACAGCGATGCGTGCCGCCTTTTCGGAAAGCTTCTCGTCGCTAGAAGATTTCTGCAAACAAAGAAATGAGCATGTTCCAGTCAGACAATGGAATAAGGAAACTCACGATGCTCATCTTCGTGATACTGGAAACAGAAGTGACCGTTGTGACTAAAGGGACATCGGATATATTATAAGAGCAGCCTGAGTTTTGGGTGAATGATAAGCGCCGTCGTCCTGTTTGGAAGACCGCCGCGCCATCACCCTATATTCCTGACATTCACCGAGCAAGCAGATAAAGGTATGTGCTGCAGAATGCTGTTATCCGTTCTGCCGTCAGAATTCCGAACAACTAGCCTCCCAAGGTCAAAATATTTTGTTATCTCGGAATTGATGCGTATCGTAGCTGAAAAGCACCCTTCTCCTTTTGGGAGCTTATTTCAAAGTCCACTGCCGCGGCCCGACTCATCGTTCACCCTGAAGGTGGCACAACTCTGGGCCCACAGGCTCCCACATGGCTTTGTTCTGACGAGTAGATGCCATCTAATGTGTTATACTTAAGTGAAGGGGCTTATCTTACATGGGATTCCGTTCTCCGATACCAACGAACGCGTTACAAATGGAGGCGAAGTTATAACATGTACAGAGTCTGGGATGTTTTCATGTGATATTCTGGATGGTTGTTACAACATGAACAATTCTATCCACTTTAATTGGTGTCTGCTGTATCCCTCATCTGTGAAAGACTTCCATTCGCTCTTGCCGGAGGAGCAACACGGTTGAACGCCCCATATAGTTGACTCGCCTCCTCTTCTTCAGATCCAGGAACACCGTATCCACCCCCGCCGGCAGTTTCTTCGGGATATTGATTAGTACAACTCGCAATAACATAGGACCGTCTTACCGATACGAATCCTATCCCCAGGCTTCATTGGGCACTCATTCTTTCCTCCAAGGGCAATCATTGTGACCGTCCCGTTGTCTTCTTTTCTCAACCAGAAGTTTCGCCCGGTCTGTCCAGGTGATCCGCCACGCATTCCATACGGCGGGATGGACCGGCGCTCGGAGAGAATGGCGACGTCCAGTTCACGAGTGAACTCAATCTCACGTATACAACCATCACCACCTGTATGTCGACCCAAACCACCTGACCCTGTACGAATGCTGAATTCGCGTACAATGACGGGGTATTTACGTTCAATATTCTCCGCATCGCCAATGCAAGTGTCTAGGATTATATTAGACATTGTTACCACCTCAGAGATGGGATACGCACTCGTCATATGAACATGAACCCTGCATATCACTCGATAAGACTCAAGACCCCGTAGGCATGGCTGGAAAACACATACCCGCTTTGTCCCTCCCAAGTTGAACCAGCCCCAGAACCCCCTGCAATAGTCTAAGATAAAATCTGTCAGTTAGAAAAAATTGGCGTTTCGACATTCGTACCTCATAATAGCCAAAACCTTTCGTCTCGGTCCCGTATCCGAACGTAAGACTAGCAAATTCACCTCAGTCAGTAGAACCCTGTTGAAAATAGTCGAGCCTCTTACTTGTTACATGAGCCCTGAGAAGCTCCACAAGCCTCGAAAGCTTTCAATACTACGTCCGTTATACTACAGACTTATTAGGTACTCATGTTCAGTGGGGAAGATGACATACCGCTGTGAGGTCTCGACGTTACCTGCCACGGTTGCAGCACCTGGTCCTGGTGAAAGAATCGAATGAGGCGGGACAATTACTTTGATTGGAGCCAAGCATCCATGATTCAATGGGATGGCGGTGGGTATCAGCGAACGAAGCACATATATGATGGCGCTGTATACGATAGCGGTCGGTGCATTCAAATTCGAATATCTGAAAGTATATGAGACAAAGTTAACACAGATGCCAAGAAGCAGAGACGTACGATTGCGGACTTGTCCCCGTGAAATTAAATACAGCTTCACCCTGCTCAGCATCAATGTCAATCTTGAGCTGCAACTGCTCTCCACTATCCATGTAATCGATGGCTTGCAACGACTTCCCACCAAACTTGTTATTCACAAATCGCAACAAGTCACGCACAGCGAATTCTGCGGTCTTTTGGATCGCGAACATGTAGAACTGTAGAACTGTCATTAGCCAGTGACCAACTTTAATAGAAACGGGCATACCTGTACAACTTGCAACGAAAACTCTTCAACTAGAGCCCGGATCAATGTAGCACCACGGTGATTTGCCGAAATCTGCGCTTTCATGTCAGAGATGTTCTACAGGAAAGTATATCAGGAATATGAAAAACGCTAAAGACTACGTGAAACGTACGTCTTTCAAGGTTCGTGTTCCAGAGCAGCCAGGGAACTTGGAAGGTTGGTTGTACATGATATCAACGACACCCTCCTCGTCAAATACTCCTTGTTTCACTAACTTAAAACTCAGGATCTGCGCCCCTTCTTGCCAAATCGTCTTGGAGAAGGGAGGCATTGAGCCGGCCCGGATGCCGCCTATTCTTTGGTCAACCGCAGGAAGAAACGAGGGAAGGCAAACATACCAATGTCGGCATGATGTGCACGCGAGGCCGTCCAGAAAACAATCTCGCCGTTGTGGAATGCAGGCGTCATTACAGTTATATCAGGCAGATGAGAGCCTCCTGCGTCTGCATGTTTCACTTACAGTTAGTTACAGTTAACGAGACAACATTTCGGCATGCCTGGATGGTTCGAGACTAAAACGTCGCCGTCTTGGAGCTGTCCTTTGTGCAGCTCGGCTTGGAAGCGCACGGCCGCGCTCATGGCACCGAGATGACCTAGCGATTAAGATTCTTACTCGTTAGAAGAGACATGAAAAACCGAGAAACACGCACAAGGTATGTGAGGCGCGTTTGCTACCAGTAGGCCATCAGGTGAAAAGAGAGCACAAGAACTGTCAACATGGATGAGTAATTCTGGTGGAATTTGGGAACAGAAAGAAATGGCATACAAATCTAAGCGTTCCTTGATGTTGGTAGAGATGGAAGTCTGCTTAAGGATTGTCCCCATCTGTACCCATGGTCAATGAGGACCGTTCCAACAAAAGAAATTCCTTACCTGTTCTGCGATACCCATAAACCTATGCCCAAACACGGATAACTGTATAGGGTCAATTTGGTCGATATCTAAAACGAGCTTGGGTGGAGGTGGTCCTGCGCGGTCAATGATAATATGCTTCGAAGTAGCTGTCGCCAGGTATCCAGGTTCGATAACAATCGTCTGAGTCGCATCAAAGATAATTGCTGGAGCCTATAAGTTTGTTCGTTTAGGTCTATTGATAAAGGATTGAGAAGCCTCACAGGAATTTGGTCGCCAGGAGATAGTTCCTCCAGAGGTACAACAGCAGTGTCAGTCCATCCCAGTCCATCGAAATACACCTTCTTTCTCTCGCACTTCTCCAGCAATCCCTTCGCCTCCATCAGTGTAGACCTTGCCAACTCGGCATATGGACTCTCTTGCTCGGTTCCGTCGCTCTTAGCGACTGCTCTCACGCGTACGTCATCAACATGCACACTTCGATTTTGTAGCGTGAATCCAAAGAGTTGTTCGTGCTGCCGGACAAAGCTGCCGACAAAATCCCCATCGGCCGGCTCGCGTACCATTAGGGACGTGCTTGTTCCCTGGAAACGGCAGTTGTACATGAGCTCAGTAGATATCTGTGCAGAGGGAAAGCCTTGAGTAATGAGAGATGACCGAGCACGGTTAATGAGCATGTCTGCTCGCGTGCGGAGCGAGGAATAGACAGTAGCGTTGTCTGCGTCGGTACGTGAGTCGAGAACATCAGACGCGGGTTCTTGTTCCTCGACGACCACATCCGCTAATGCCATACCGTAGGCAGATAGAATGGAGGAGAACCGGGCGACAAGAATACGGGCGATACCGAGGATGGATGCAATGGCAGTGCCATGTTGTCCTCCTGCCCCACCGAAAATGACAAGATTGTGACTGGCACTCTCGAAGCCTCGGGCTTCAGTCAGCCTAGATAAAATAAGAGACGATAAATGATAACACAGAAACCATATAAATGAATGGAACATACGTTCGAATCGGTCTACTCATGGCTTCATTCGCAACACGGAGAAAACCAGACGCAACTTCTTCAGGAGTCATTTTGATTCCTTTCTCAGTGCTGATCTTTGTAGTCAATTCCTCAAAAAGCCGACGAGTGACATCCATGTCTAAGGCCTCGTCTTCATTGGGTCCAAAAATCTTGGGGCTGAAGAAAATCAGTTTCTTGCTATGAATACATAAATATGAAAGCATACAAATGTTCGGGGAGAAGCCTTCCCAGAAGTAGATTAGCATCGGTGACTGCTAGTGGACCACCCTTGCGGTAACAGGCGGGCCCAGGATGGGCTCCGGCACTCTGAAGACGAATACATCATCAGTTCAATACCTACAGCCTCGGCAGATAGCACCAACCTCCGGGCCCACCACAAACATTCCATTCTCCCAAAACAAGCGAGAACCACCTCCGGCAGCAACCGTATTGATATCGAGTTGCGGTGCCTGAATGATAACCTCCGCCGTGGCTGTTTCGAAGACATGTTCAAGATGACCGTTATACCGTGAAACATCAGTAGAAGTGCCGCCCATGTCCACTGATACCAGTGGGGTACCATCGTTTGCGTCGTAACATGTCTTTGAGTATCCGATGACACCTCCCGCAGGACCAGAAAGTACAGCACGAAGGCCTGAAAAGTTTCTCCAACTGCAAAGGCCGCCGTCACTCTGCATGAACAAGAGTTTATTACCAAGCGCATCGAGTCCACCCTCAAAACCCTCGGCAAACGTCTCAATGTATGCCCGAGTCACAGGGGAGAGATACGCGTCAGCAATAGCCGAGTTGGCTCGCGATACGATCTTGATCATCGGTTGGAGTTCAGAGGATACGGAAACGGCAAAACCCATCTTCCTTGCGATACCAGAAACAAGGTTTTCATGCTCGGGATATACGTAGGAATGAAGGAGGGCAACGGCAATGGACCGGAAGCCCTCATCCCAAAGTGACTGGAGTTGGGTTTTTATAGTATCTGGGTCAGGCTTCTTGAGAACACGGATGAAGTCGCCTGTAAGTCCTCGCACGATGGACGCATCGGAAATGCCTTCAAAATAGGATGGAGATGACTCTGGGTCCTCGGTAGAGGTAGCAATAGTGACGCGCTCGGCGATTTCAATGACCTTGTCATAGAGCGATGACAGCTTCTTGGCTGATAGATCAAAGATATTGGGCCGAGCTGCAGAGGACTCAGTTGCAATTCAGCACAGTTGACTGATAATACGCACCTTGTTGCCCAATACGCAGGACGTCCTTGTGCCCCTCAGTCGTCAGGAGAGCACATCGAGCACCTTTGCGCTCCAGCAAGGCATTGGTCGCGACAGTCGTGCCCATACGAATGCTCTCAACCCGATCCAGCTTCAATTTCGAGCCCTTGGGCATGCTTTGACCGGACGTTAGCTCCAGAACCCGTCGGATGCCTTCCGCTGGTGCATCGGGGTAGCTGTGAGGATCCACAGAGAGGAGCTGGCGACCTGTAAGTGGGAAAACAGACAACGACGGCGATGGCGAACCTTTAGCACGATATCAGGCTTCCCAGTCTGCGCACAATACACGTCCGTGAACGTTCCTCCACGGTCTGATAACGGTAAGACGGCGTCATCTCTGCAGTAATCAACGTACCGATAGCAATTCTGACAAGTTCCGACGACATGGTTAGCTCAAGGCAGTATACGTCCGAAGGCTAGACTAGCTCCGTGACAAAGCTATATGAGAGACGGATATACATTCCTGGCAGATTCCGAAATCCATTCAGATAGGTGATAAAGGTGAACGAACCCGCAATTTCGACGGCAAGATCGGCTCGGACGGAAAATGCAAGGAATTATTTCCTTGACAATTCCTGTCGCTTTGCTAGACGCTTCCTCGAACGCTCACATCAGCTGAGAAATTTATTGTATCCATCATGCCATACTGTCTCGGCAAACATTGAACTGAACACCCCTAAGAAACTTTGCTAGCCAAATTTCAAAGTGACATCTATCCTGCAGCTACATAGTATTAGCTACATGTCATCCCGAGAGGCAATTCGGATGTTAAGATGCATTTGGGTCCCATTTTCCCGCTGGCCTTCAAGCGTAGGAGTCATCACGAAGCAGGCTTCCCGTCGAATGCTGCTCCCATTGTCCATCAACGAAAACTCAAAGTTATTCAAGAGTTCAACGATAAATGCCGATAGCTCGAGTACCCTATCAAGTCTTCAGATATACAGAATAATGCAGAGAACAAAAATTCACGTACGCAAATCTCCACCCAATACACGCTCGTCCGCCACCGGAAAAGGTGAATCTGTGAAGCAATTAAATTTTACTGGTATACATAGTAGTAGTGGGTAGAGATGCGTACAGATTGGCGTACATGCCAAGGGATACATTTGACTTGACGCTGTCACGCAACCAGCGATCAGGATTGAAGACATTTGAGTCCTCTCCGAATACATCCTTGTTCCTAAGAGGACAGTCATATACATGAGTACGATAAGGGCGAGTCATGGAGATCAAGTACCTGTTATATGCAGCAATCGACGTGATGATCTGGAGACCTTTTGGAATTGGAACTTCATGCATGACTTTGCCGTGTTTGCCGACTATTGGCTTCAGCAAAGGTAATACATCATCCTTTTCAGATACTCTGAAAACATTGTATGAAACTGGATGGAACCGAAGGCTCTCCTGAATTGACGGGATGAAATTTGACCCATCCTATAGTGGCGCAGTTACCTACCTTCACGACAGCAGTCAGATAGGGCATATTATCGAAATCTGTAGCTGTAAATGATCTGCCACGGGAAAGAACCAGTGGTTCCATGGTTCGAATCTCATCTCGAAGTTTGGCCTGTATTTCTGGATGCTTTGCAAGTTCCAACAATGCCCACGACAAGGAATTTGACGTCGTTTCGTGACCTGCCATGATGATTGTGCTGGAAGGGTTGAGTTGTGAGTCATGCACTAGAGACTTTGAATAACCCACATCATCTGCGCAAACAATTCTTGCTCTGAGAGTCTGGTTTCTGGATTCTCGGATGCGTTGGCTTTCACTGATTGATGTTACGACAACGAATTCGACAACGCAAAAGAATTAACGCACCTAACAAACTCATGATGTCCTTGCTAGATTTACCGTCGATCAGAGCGTCATGCTTTTCTTTGACTAATTGCTTTGAGACTGCGCCCGTCAACCGGTTCAATTTATGAGCGTGGGCCAAACGCGATATCGGCAAAGACTTGGTGATGAATCTGGAAAGCGAGAAAGGAAGCATGTCCATGACGCTCAGAGAGAGAACAGCTTTGTTTGTCGGAAGACCAAATGTATTGAAACTGAAAGAAAGGTGAAATTAACCATTGCTTCTTGCAGCCTATTTTGACCTACACTATATTCGACACAATCTTGGTGAGAGTGTTTTCTTTGTCATCAAGAGCTCCAAAGTCGTAGTCGAAAGCAGCTAAGTATCGAATTTTAGCATCTCCAAGTCGACGCTTAGAAATTCTAAACCTTGTCCTATGATGTCTAGCGTTGCACGGGATGTCCATGCAGGGACATCCACAGTACCCAACATGCCATCGTTTCCTGAAATGATATCTCTCCATTTGGCAGCCATCTGCAGGACACTTTAGACCACAGGGAACACATCTTGAATTGACATTCACCTTCCCGGCATGGGTGAAAAAAATTGGTACGAAGGCCTTGATTTCTGGAGTTCCGAAACCAGGCATCATAACCCTTCTCTGTCGCTTATGAACATCGCCTACTCCACTTAGTCATGCATCGTTTAGAATACAAAAGGCTATAGCGTACCGTCGACGCTCACGAGCCCAGGGCCAAAGATCGTTTGAGATATAGCAAGACGGCCTGACGTCTTGGTAAAGCTATACCCAGGCGATTGATAGATGTACTGCAACGCTTTAGGGTCAGAAATAAGCAGTCGATCTTCCTATATCATGTTAAGTTACGTCTGTTTTATAGTTGGAGGAACGAAAGACGTACACCGAAGGGTGCCTTTATTCGGATAACATCTCCAAACATTTCCTGCCACTTGAAGTCAATCTAACACATGTGATATAAGTTTTACGTAAAAAGAAGGGAAAAATAGGTAACAGACATCACCAGCTTGCCCTTCTATCATATCTGGGAAGTTGCCTAGGTAGATACAGTCTTAACGATCTCGTAGGCCGCATTTGGATAGATACTACACCTACCGTACAAGATTGAACGTGGCTGAGGCCCACGAATGTTAGCGATTGAAATCCGAGTCCATTTCTTGTATAGCAGATGTGCAATAATCGAGAGGATGGAGACCCAAAGCGCGGTGAGCAAAATCATAGCGAAAGTAGGATTCGAATGAATCAGGCGGAGATTGTACGCCGACTTTATTTAACAAGGCCGGCGACCCGAGAAAAACTTCAGGGTTGCACATGGAGTAGACCCGGACCTGAAACGCGATCCTTCTGTTCTTGAATGAGCGCTTGAGCAAGCGTCGATTGTAGACTAAGAGGGACCGTTGAGATTTATCACAAAAGTCCTTTCATACCTCGGGAGTGCCGATTGCGTACAGCTTGACAGTAACGCGTTTTTTGCGCGAGAGTGATTTGGACTATAGCTATAAAATGTGTGGTTTGTGGTTTAGAGACTTGATGTCGGGTTTGCGCCTACTTTAAAGGCTATTTCGGCGATCTCGGAGACCCTCTCGCGCCGCTGAAGTTCCCAAAGCACGGTTTATAACCAAGTCCGACATTCTTTCATCAGTCTGGACGGCTAGTGACGTCAGCCTCATGAGGCAAACCAAGTAAATCGAATTCGTCAACGTGATTACATAATGCGACCTGACTGTCGATGCAAGTCAAGGCCGAGGATGATCCGAGAGATAAGTTGAGTCGAAATTCCGGCTGTGGAACAGATAATATTATTGGAGGTTTCTGGATACTGTGTGTAATTCGCTCAGATGGTTCAGGTTCGGAACTAGAACAAAGAAAGCCGCTAAGTTGTTGCGTCCTCCAGACTCCAGAATAATTCCGTTGAGGGTGTGCTGGAAGTCAGCAAGCTAAATCCCACACCGTGATGTCATGTTTCCACTGAATTTGAACTTGCCCCTTCCGTTGTAAGTTTGTTGTGCTCATCTTGCTTGTTTCTCTGGGATCAACATGGGAGGAATAAGGAAATCAGACGCCAGCAAGATTACCTAAATAAATGAAATTCAAATGCGACCATGACCGTGACCCTAACCTAACCTTCTCCATGACTGAGGAAGGCGCTTTCGATATAATCACACTATCGCTATCGACTATTGTGTTATCTGCGGCCAGTGATTTGAAGACGATGATGGGGACAGTGCTACTACAATCCCTCCGATGATGAAATCAATGGAGCGCCACTACATGGCCATCTGCGACAAGGTATCGCCTTGCAGCCGTACTACTGCCCTTTTTGCGTATTTGATGAGAATCATCTCTCCCCGAGGCGATGAATGCAACAGTTCTCTGCATGACATGTCTAACCTGGTGTCATAGATCTGTCAATCTCTCATACTTTCAAACTCATCTCATGCGACAACATTTAGTCCATCTTGACAGCCATACCACCACTGTATGCCCTGTGCCATCGTGTGGAACTCACGATTTTTCTTTATTTGACCTAGCAACTCACCTTGTTACCTTTCATTGCCTGCCAGTTGCCGGCACCTTGCAGTCTAGTCATCTTAATATCCTTCGGCTTCCCGTTCTTGACCAGGGTGGTACTAGGCTTGACTTCGTTCCTGCGCACAACTCGGCAGTCCCTTTGAAACGCAAGAATGAAGACTCTACCGAGGACGAGCACCCAGGAATTTCCCCTTCCAACCACAAATACTATTGTACCGGATGCGGCAATCGACTCCGGAATATCAAGCGCCACTTGATTTTCTCACTTGACTCAAATTGTCGGAAACGTCACCAATTTTACCAGCTCGGAACTGATGGGACCAGGATAGGCGAGCGATATTCTTTCGACTTTCCCGCGGTGAGCTACTCTATTTGCTCTTATGACATGTTTCCTCATTTTTCATGTCAGGATACATCCGTTCAGGAATCAGGATTAAGCGAATGGATTCTCACTACATCACTGTAGTACATCTTCCGATTAGGTTCTCTAATACTAGATTGGGCTTGAAATTACTTGTATAATAAATAAATTTCCATACGCAACAGGGGCGCATAGTGCAGCAGACGTGTATAACATTCCAGCCCGAGGTAGGGTATGAAATAATTCCGAAGCAGCAACAGGTGTTTCGGCGTGGGAACCTATTGTTTCGGTCGTAAATGAATCATCACGCACGCCTTTGAGTCATACTTTTACGAGGTCAAAAACTTCCTTCGCGTCTACGCATCGGTACCCCTACATACCGGCTCGCCAACGCCGGATCGAACTACAGTGATAGCCTTAGCGGAGCTAATTGGATCTGGTGAGCAGCATGACCGCTTTCGACATAATCATCCTTGGAACTGGTCTCGTTGAATCTATTACAGCCGCGTGAGCCCGAAATCCAACTGTTCTTTTTCTTGTCTCCTTATTTCCCAGTGCACTGTCCAAAGCTGGCTTCAAAGTCGCCCATGTCGACAACAATCCTTTTTACGGCGCCGACGAGGCCAGTCTCTCGTTGGATGAATTTATAGAATGGACCGATAAGGACCACGAATCATTCTCTGCATTCTCCGGCACGCACACTAAGCTACCCCATGCGCGTCAATACTCCATTTCTCTCTCACCGGCTGTGATACCGTCAGTCGGGCCCCTCATATCTGCCCTCGTAGCGTCCGGAGTATCCAGGTATGGAGGGTTCCAGCTTGTTGAGCGTGTCGGTATACACGACATTTCTTCGGGAGCTGTGAAAGGCGTGCCGGGGAGCAAAGAGGACGTGTTCAAGAACAAGGAAATCAGTTTGGTGGATAAACGACGCCTGATGCGATTTATCATGTTTGCTTCAGGGGAATTCGAGGGGAAGCCTGAGCTAGAGGGAAGGGAGAAGATGGCGTTTGGCGAATTTCTGAAAACAGTGTTCACGCTGAACGACGAGACAAGAGCAGCGATTGTGTATGCCTTAGCTTTCTGCTTCACTGCCCAAGGTATGCCTTCTCAGACATATTAATCTGTGTCTCCTATACAGTCTTGCTACAGATCCTGCTCTGCTCACCTTGCACCGAATCCGCCACTACCTTCGTTCTACCGGACGCTATGGGTCCTCGCCTTTCCTCGTAGGTCATTATGGTGGCTCAGGCGAAATCGCTCAAGGCTTTTGTCGGACGGCTGCCGTAGCGGGAGGCGTCTATATTCTCGGCCGCAAAGTGTCTTCCATTACCTACTCAGACTCCCAATATACCGTCACCCTTGACGATTTCCCTGAGCCACTCACTTGCTGCGTCGTGGTTTCGTCTGCAACTCACCTTCCATCAAGTCCTGCTCTGCATCAGAAACGCGTCACAATATCTTCACCAGCATTGGTACCAGGTTACTGTATGGTTCGATGCGTAGCCATCATCGATCAGCCGCTGTCGTTTGGTACCAAAGTACCTTCAACAGACGAGGACACTGATGCTCGGGAACCCCTCCTTGACACAGGGATCCTCGTCTTTCCACCGAATTCTCTCACATCATCATCAACGGCTGCAATAGCCTTTGTTGTTGGTGAAGGGACTCAATCTACCCCCAAAGATAGATGGATCTTATATCTATCTATGCCTGTCCTTCCTTCTGAAACAGCATCACCGGAAAACATCCTCACGCCGTACCTAACCGCCGCTCTCAAGACGTCCCCGTCCCCTACTCCTCTGGTTCCGCTCTTTACTTCTTTCTACCTCCAGAGCCCAACATCGACTAGGAATCTGAGTTCCGAGTCTGATCTAGGAACCTGTTTAGTGTCCCCACAACTTCCAATCGCCCCCCTCCCAGACTCTTCAGATCTTGCCGTGGAATATGCAGAAGCCGTTTTCCGGGAGGCAGCTAAAGTTCTAAGGCCAGATGAAGAAAGTCCGGATTTTTGGCCACCGTTGGAAGAGGCTGATGCGGAAGAGGATTTTTTTTGAGCATTGTGTTGAAGTTTTACTCGCGTATTGATTATGATGTCTGCATGCTAAATCATCTTCCTGACTCTTTCATCGTTCTGAACACCAAAGTGTCGCCATACAAGAAAAGGATCGTTCCTTGACGATTCCGTGGTATTTCAATTCCAGACCTATTCCGAGGAAGTTATTCCGACCTTCTGAATCGGCCGAAGCTAACGACTTTATTTTCCTTCCGGTTATCTATCTATCTATCATCCTTCGGAGAACGTTGGTACTTGCAAACCTGTTCATGCCTTCACACACCATCGCCTTACTGGGCCCTGGGGCCATGGGATCTGCGATGGGCCTTCGACTTTTTAGCTCTGGAGCGGGGCCCATTATGACGAACCTCGCTGGTAGATCGGAGGCAGCAGTTGAACGCGCAAAGGTGTCTGGGATGGCCCATGCCTCGTATTCTGAAATCGTCGCCAAGTGCACGATTATATACAGCGTCGTTCCACCAAAGGAAGCAGCACGTGTCGCGGAGGATATACTCAACGCGTACAGAGAGTTAGCGGAAGTGGCTCGTCACGATATTATTTTTGCCGATTGTAATGCGGTCAATCCCGAAACGATCAAGCAAATAGCGCAGCTCTTCACTGGGACGAGAATCAGCTTCCTTGACGGCGTCATTATTGGATTCCCTCCTTCCGACACCAACAATCCTGGAATATATGTTTCTGCACATCCAGACGATTTGTCTGTGTTGGATGTGTTCACGGAGATTTCGACGAAGTTTGGATTGTATATCATCCCTCTCAAGGGTGAGGGCGCGGGTATCGGTGATGCCAGCGCTTTGAAAATGTCGCATGCAGTGAGTGACTCATCTTTCGAATCGCATCATATCATTGGTCATACATCATCCACGAAGGCTATTGTCAAAGGGACTATTGGAATATGCGCGACGTCCGTTCTCGGTGAGATACGCCACCCAATGAAACTGGCACGGCGCACTGAATAAGATATAGCTGCACAAGCAAGCTCGCCGGCCACCGCACAAGGGCTTTTGCATGCTATGAGCATATCTCAGCCCGCTTTTCTAGACATTATCATCCGTCTTATTCCCCAGATGATACCCAAGGCGTATCGGATGGCCTTTGAGATGGAAGAGGTTTCGGGCTTTGTTGGAGGTGAAGAGAGCAAGACGTTTGAGGGGATCGCGAGACTTTTCGAAAGAGTAGCAGAAGCACATAATTCACAGAAAGGTGGAGATGGTGGCGACGTAGATACTCTTCTCCGGTTTGTAGACGAGTCCAAGAAGACTCTGGGAACTTAATAAGGGATACGGAATCCCGACCGAACTGTGTACATCTGTTTGACTCACACACCTCAAAAGAGAAATACAAAATAATTCGTCTCCGCCAACATGCTCGCCTTGCGACGGGCAGCTTTAACTCGCGTCTCACCTTTAGTCAGATTCCGCCCTGCTCGTTTTGCATCGACCGCTGTATTTGATGCCGCCATTCACAATTTTGGCGCCGACCTCAGACAGAGACAACCGACTTTCTCCGTCCCCGCCAATGGAATACAAATACTCTCTCAACCGAGCGAATTTTACGCGTTAGTTTTGGTGTGTACTTGCACCGAAGCGTTTCTTTTTGAGGGCTGACCCCTACCTATTCCAGGACATGATTCAACGTGCTCAAAATCGAATATTTCTCTCCTCGCTCTACATCGGCTCAGGTGAAACAGAACTGGTATGTACATAGGTTGTATACCTCGGTTGTATTGACTAAATACCCAGATTACCTCGCTTTCTTCAGCTTTGCAAAGAAACCTGGCCCTTCAGTTGCATATACAGCTGGACTTGAATCGCTCAACACGACCTGGATCTGCATCTACAGCGAGATTCCTTCTTCCCCTTCTGCGTGCTTTTCCCCAGCGCGTTCATGTGCACCTTTTTCGAAGTCCAAGCCTTCGTGGACTACTAGCGAAGGTGGTACCTCCACGCTTTAATGAGGGCTGGGGCACATGGCACGCCAAGGTATACGGCGCCGACGATGATATTCTAATCAGTGGGTGGGTGAATACGCTGGCTCCGAAAATGCACTTGATTAACCAATTTTCAGTGCAAATCTCAACGAATCGTATTTCACCAACCGTCAAGACCGTTATATCCATTTTTCTAAGCAAAAACAACTTGCCAATTACTGCTTCCAGTTCTTGAAAGTAGTGTCAACATGTTCGTACATGCTGTCTCCAGCTGAAGAGACGTTGTCGGGTAGCACACCGTATTCACATCGACAAGAGGATTATACCCTGCGTTGGTCGGACCCTGATACACATCCGCATAATTTCAACGAGAAACTGCAGAAGGCGTTGTCTACCTTCCAGGAAGGACATCGCCAGTCTTCAACCTTCAGTTCGTCTGCCGGTGACGTCACCTTATTCCCGATAGTACAAGGCGGCCAATTCGGGATACGAGAGGAAGAGACTGCAATAGAGCTCTTGTTCAAGCACCTTCGAAGCATCTCGCAGGGTCCACGCCCATTCATGGACCTTACTAGCGGGTATTTCAACTTGTACAAGCCTTATCAGGATCTCTTACTTACTTCACCGGGCGTGGACGTTCGTGTTCTTGCAGCCAGCCCTAAGGTTTGTCTCTAATCTTTGTATTAGAGGTATTGTTGATTCGTTTGACTATCTAGGCCAACGGGTTTTATGGATCGAAGGGTATATCTAGTCGTATTCCTGAAGGATATACCATTCTGGAACGACGCTTCATTCGAACTGTAGACCGCGAGCAAAGATCTTGGGATAAAGGCTCTGGCACAGGCATCCAATTCCATGAGTGGGAGAAAGAAGGCTGGACCTATCACGCAAAAGGTGGGTGAAAACTACCGTCGCCAAGAAAAGTCTTGACCAAAAACAAAACTAGGGCTTTGGCTTTCACCCACGGCCACGACAGACCCAATCCTCACCCTCTTTGGATCAACAAATCTCAATGCGCGCTCGGCACATCTCGACACGGAGCTATCCTTCTTGATGCTATTGCAACCGTCAAACGAGCCCGAAGGCCACGGCGTTGCTGATTCAACAATGTTGTTAAGGCATCAATTGGCTGACGAGATACGGACTATACGTAGTCACGCGCATGAGTGGAACGGTCATGAGAGGACCATTCGAGCTGGTACGAGGACGATGTTAAAAATTGTAGAGGATATGCTGTGAAACTGCGCACATATATTTCACCAAGATATAACCCCCAACTCACTTGAAAACCAGGTATCATTGATCTGGCAATATAGCCCGAAAACTTTCCACATGTTAGTCAGCTCTGTATTCCCGAACTCTCCGGATCATCCCTTACCGTCGATAGAAAAGCATCCAGAATTCCTTGCTGGTAATGCAAGACTCATGGTTAAGTTACTAGATCTCCCTCAAGAGACCCTGTCTCTGATCGCCACTGAGGTCCATGATAATGCTTCCTTGCTTAGTGCCTCACTGGCTGGTAGCCATATTCTGTCGGCCATCATCCGCCCGCTCTTATGGCGACACGTTTACATCACATGTAATGTGTCTCTGGGACCCGAGGATGATTTGCACGCCGCTCGCATCACAACTTTGTGTGCAGATCGTCGGCGGGTGTCTGGCGCTCGGGCTTTGAACATAAAGCTGCAAGGACGTTTTGACTATTCACTTGGGATATTCAAGGCACTGGCAGAAGGTCTTCCAAAATTTACCAATGTTACGCACGCGTCGATCGACTGCTGCGAATCCCACGAAGTGATATCATGTGGTCAACCTGGTTATTTCGTTAGGCGCGTACTTATGTCGATCCCGTCGCTCGTCAGTCTTACCGTCAAGGGCTGCTACGCCGACGATGCCGACTTTGGAAACTTCAGTGACGACGAGGACGCCTCAGGCGACGAAGACGAATCCTTCCCTGACATCGCACCACAACTTCGTCATCTCTGCCTCAAGTACTGTGGTTGCCGCATGGCCAAGATTTGGTACAATATCCCTTGCCTAGAAATTTTGGAAATGGAAGCTGGGGACGGGAGAGCTTGGCATGCGAAAGAAATGAAGGGGGGAGGCAAATGGGGAGGCGAGTCACCTTGCGTTTGTATTGTTTTCTGCCTCATCTGATGACCTTAGGTAGGAATTGAAAGTCGCATTCTAGATGTAACGGTGCCGATGGAGTTGGAACATGCACAACATCTCACACGGTTGATGTTGCGCAGCTCTGCTGATACCGATAGTGTTATACTCGACGAAAATATCTTTGGGGATATGGATGGACATATCGAACATATACGAACCGGCATTTGGAATGACTTGGAGAATTCTGTCTATTTTTTTGAAGTGCGTTTTTTCCACGTCGGCGTCGAAGTCGCTGAACCGGCATTAGACCAACGCGTTACACAACCTCACAGAACTCGTTTTGGACCTTAAGTATAACCCTGAACTATTTGCCAGACTTCTTGCTTCGGCAGGAATCGCATCATGTCCGCTTCGGCGACTCTACATCGGTACATCTAAGCCATGGGATCGGAGAGAGGATTTCGAGACCGCGTTTCCAACAACTGGAAATGATAGAGAGCGTTCGTCTGTATCATTTTGTTCATTCAGTGCGTTGCAAGAACTCTACCTGCCATGTGATGGAATCAGTTTTGGGCAGCTGGTAATGACATATTTATTTCTCCGGAAGAAATATTAACTCCTGTTATAGGATGTCCTTCCTCTTCTGCTTGAAGAGCTTCCGCGACTTAACCACTTATATCTGGGCCACTCAGGTGACAAAGATCAAACCCATCGCAGATTCGAAGATGCCGCGAGAGTCTACTCTTCGATTATCAGAACTGCTCACACAATATCTTGGACTGGAAAAAGGACAATAAAAGTAGAGAGATACCCTGATTATTCCGTCAGGTGCCTCCAGACAGGAGAGTATAGATCCCCACGGTGGATACATCCTTATGGAATTGGCGAATGGTGGGAAACAGGCATGATAAAAGGGTGAGGTCCTCGCCTCAGACTATGTGTACGATGTGAACTCACTTCAAGCTGCATTCCAGGAACCAGTTTACTGGTGTTTAAAGATGCCTTGCCCAAATCGCATATTCCATTGATCTCATGGCCTGAACATTCAGCCTCTTCAGAAGTGGCGCATCGGGACTACTTTATCACGCATCTGACTGGACACATCATTTTCTTAATGCTACGTGCACAGTATGGACCTGTTTTGTTTTAGTCCATTTTTCAACAATTGGCTTAAATTTAACTCGCAAAGGCACGCCTTGAACTCGTGTCTGCAATACAATCAACTGTATAGACTTAAAAAGGCGGTCGCCTTCACTGCGCCTCTTGACTCCAAAAAGGGTGTAAGTATCACAGGTCGTCGATAGGCGCCCATGATGCTTCATCATGACATACCTAACTCGGATGAGAAGTTCCTATGGCTGCTTCCAGATCCATTTTGATAATCACAGGGATTGTGTAAAGCGGTTTCGGGGTATGTGGGGATATGATTCTAGCGGCAGCCGACTAAACACACGTTAACATTCTTTCCACCACCAGAAGCCACTCTCTCCTTGTACTTGAGCACATTGAAAACTCACTTATGACTCCAGACACGATCTATCAGGATCAGACCGACCTCGTCGATGAGATACTTGATTCGTTCTATTTTAGCATTGAGGAGGAAGCAACAGGAATAACTGATGATGAAGAGCAGGAGATATACAAGTAGGCAGCTAACTCCATTCCCCTGTTCTCTTGATTTCGACCTACCTGCCTCTAGTACTCAGAGCGCAAGTCTATCAGAACCCGAATCAGAATCAGACGATGAAGCGGGTGCATTTTATGCCCTATACGGCGGAGGATCGAGCCTTTCATCCTCTATGTCGTCTCTGTCATCTCTGTCATCTCTGTCGGCGCCGAGAGAACGGGTCGACCTTCCTTCTGAGACTGTAGAGGCCCCCGGTATATTCGCCAATGCCCGAGACGACGCCGCTTCCCAGCTGGATACATATCACCCGACAAACGACTCTTCCCTCATTTTCGGACATGAAGATATTCCTCAAGTGATCTCCGCTTCGTCAAAGACGTGTGATGAAGGAGTTTTAGGTGATGACAACCCTTTACCGCCGAAGTTCACCAGCCGATTGTCAACCGAGACTATTCGTGGTATAAGGTAGCTAGATGGTTACCAAGTTGAAGAGGACCTTCTTATGACTGATCTCATTTAGACGCATTCCTGCGAAGGAGGAAGTAGCATAACCTTCCGGAGTACCTCGGTGCCACATCAGAATTGGTACCGGACGTAACTTCATGGCAGTGCTGGCGCTGCGTAGTATCTACTGATCAGGAAACGAGTACCTTGTTGTTTCCCTTTCCTTCCAGAGTTGTACCGTTTCATGCGGAAAGATACTTCAAATGCTAGTACATCTTTTGGCGCTTCGTGTTATCGGCTTATCGACCACTACGCTCAAAATTTAAAAGTCCCTCTATCTTGTCCTACTCCTGCGTCTTTGGTCTTAAACAAAGTACATCCCTCATATGTCCGCCTGGACAACGATTGGTCTTGTTCTGATTACTAGCACTCGACATGAGCGTCCAGTTGATAGGTGATAGGGCGCTTTGTGACCGCCCGGAAACCCGACAAGTACTGGCATTGATTGCTATCGCTCTTTATGGAATGTCTTCGTGCTCTCTAGGTGGACCCCTCGACGTCGTGACGCCATACGAGATGATTAAGCTCAGTGCCCATCAGCGAAATCTACGTATCCGGAATGATTCCCAGCATCATCCTAACATGTTCACACCGATGACCAACGAACATGCGTCTGCTGTGCTGCAACAGGCTGTATCCAAGACATCCTATTTTATGCCTTCCCTGCACTCGGTCTCTCATACCCTTTAGTGTCTTGAATTTGGTTCCACTCCGTCACGTTGCTCCCTAGATATGATAATTAATCTGTCTGGTTCACCAGATCCACAGTTCAGTGTAGGTCCCATCAAACGCCGGCTGTCGACAACATGGCGTGCTCTTTCTCTTGGGTTTGTCCGGTTGCCCTCTCTAATAGCATTCTCTCACAGTCGGAACTGCGCCTCTATTTGGAGTCTAGACGAATAACGGACAAGGAGGCTGTGGAGGCTTAGAGAGCGAACAAAGAAAATACATCTCCGTTCACTGGCAGGGAGTCAGCGTCAGCAACCAGACTATCAGGTTTTGGTGTTATGGTATGCCCCTCGCATTAAACGGGCTGTGAGTGAACATGTGCGAGTTCAAACTCACGTTTCCATGCCGTTGGCAGACGTGGGAGATCTGAGCTTGATGTATTTATCTAACATTCCCGTAAATGTATGACATGCTGAATACAATGACATTAATGATAAAAATGTTCTGGTTGGAGTGCGTAGAGAGGCGGTTCCAAGGATGACGATGTGATTAAGTATGGAGGGTATAGAAGAATGGTAATACAAATGTCGATGAAATATAGATACAAAGGCGATTAGAAACATTCAATTACATCCGAAGCTTTGAAGATTGAAAGGGAGTATCATTATGAAAGTGAAGTTATTTTTGCGAAAGCACGGTATAAGCTCGCTACAAAAATGTCTGACAATGAGTGGCAACAGAACTGGTAGAAGCGCTGATGCTTACCGACGACGGGACTGCAGGGTGCTGAAATAGATTTACTAGGGCAAGGGTGCATGGCGAGCTCCTGGTTGGTTTCGTATCGGCCATCGCATAAGTTGCATTCAAAACGTCTAGAATGGAAGCGTGAACGCGAGGCGTGAATGAAAACAGCGACCTCGACATACCGGTCATCGACGATGTCATGTAAATGAAGGTGGCATGCTAAGCCCTTGACATTTGTTACTGTGTCACGGCAGCCAGGTCGTGGACAGACAAGAGGGTCTTCTGGAGTGAGTTTACAACGAAGCATTTCTGCAAAAGCTTCTGCTTTCTGAGTGATACATATCTTGAGCATTTTACAGTCATCAAAAGATAAAGAGGACCTACGAAATCGGTGAGATCGTCTGAACTAAATCTAATTTTGGGATCCGTGTCCATAGTGTCCCGGTGGACATCATCAAGAGTGCAGCCCTCCCAGTCGTCAACTAGTGTGTCGTCCTCTGAACTATCAATCGATAACGAATAGCTGGCGCGGGGAGGGATGACAATTGACAGACTCTTCCTGCCATACGATGATGCAATCTGCTTTGCAGGAGTGAAAGCTACTGATCCTTGCGGCCGGGTAGCCTCAGTTTCAACTTTAGGAGAGATAGCTTGAAGGAAGAGGTGCGATGGAGAAGGGTTGATATTCCATTCACTCCGATCGTCATCGGAGTCGCGCAGAGAGGCAAGGATGTCCGGGAAAGAGTCTGAAAAATAGGTGGCATATCTTTTCTTCGCAGGGTCGAAAGACTGAGTGGAGGCCGTGTCTCCAGCATGATCCATAAGGACAGAGACGAGAGAGTTCATCGAGAATGCCAACCGGAGAGTGAAGGGGGCAAACGTCAGTCCTGAACAACGATAATTAAAGCCGCTGAGTTTATATAGTTCAGTGGGTGCGAGGCCACATTGTCCGTGAACCAAAGCCACACTCGAGCTTCATCCGATCGGTAAAATCCAACACCGGCGTCGTCCATTTGATGGCAAAGACATTGTATAGAAGATTCACCGTGGCAAAGTCAACAAAGTCAACATAATTCCATTGTGCCTGAATGCGAGGACACAAGGTTCGGTTGGCCACGTGAGCGCGTTGCCGGACCCGGGTAGAAACTACTGTTGTGGTGCCACCACCATGGCTTCGCTGTGCAGACTAGCCACGCGCGTTGTCTCCAAAAAGAAATTGTTGACTTCCCTTCTCCCGGAACGTGCTAGGTTCCTTACCACCGTTCCTGCATATCCAGGTCATATCCCCCTCACTTGGTTCGAAAATGCCTTTTTGCTTGTCGGTGCTGGGCTCATGATACTCGCTGACTCGCGTCGTGGTGGTGAGCATTGAGGATGATATTCTTGACCGTATTTGAAGTTACCTTGTCACTAGACTTGGTCGCGGTAGTTGGAGAAACCTCTGCTGGCCCATCTCTTCGTCGTCTGCGTGACATCATGCTTGAAAGCCCTGAGGGGAGAAGGATCCTCAAGCAGCGACCACGCATCAGCACATCGACTTTGGATATGGACAAGTTGGCTCAGCTTCCCGAAGGAACTTTCGGTCATGCATATACTACTTGGTTAGAACGTTGCCGGGTGACGCCTGATACAAGGGCTCCAGTACGTTGGCTAGCCGTAGCTCATGATTGTAGCACTGAAATGCCTTAGGTTCACTATATTGACGACCCCGAATTGGCATATGTGATGCAGAGATATCGCGAATGCCATGATTTCTACCATTGCATCTGCAATATGCCTGTCAATGTCGAGTCTGAGCTCGCTATCAAGTACTTCGAATTAGCCAATCTTGGCCTTCCAATGGCTGGTTTTTCTGCCGCTCTATACCCTTGGCGCTTGAATAGCTCGAAGAGGCACAAGGTATTTTCGGAATACGCTCCTTGGGCTCTAAAGTGTGGCAGCAGCGCAAGGAGTCTCATCACTGTCTTCTGGGAGGAGCGATGGGAACAAAATATCCAGGACATGCAAAAGGAGTTTGGAATCTGGGACGGTCCGCCGGCGAAGTGGCCCAAGCCGTTGAAAGGGACCCGTGAGAAGCAAGCACCAGCAGAAAGCGCAGAGAAATCGGTATCCTTAGATACGTAGTCAAGTTCGACCCTGCTGATCATTTTATTTCAAGACCAAGACCATGAAGTCATCGGTCATCCCCAAAATACTCTACTCTAATGACAACTTAGTGTTCAACTAGATGCTGTCGCTCATCACTGTTATCGATATCGCTCTTAGAGAGGAGGCGACGGCGATGGTAGTGTGTTTTAGGATGCGGGTAAGAAGCTTAAAAAGGGAAATGTACAATGCAACGAAGACAAGTCTTCGCGATCAGGGGATTGCATGGTCAAGCTCAGGGCACAAAAATTAAATTCATACCACTGCTTACTACTCATTCCCCTAGTGAATTCGACAAAGTACCGCAGGCTTCAACGCGAAACTCTTATGGTCCTATCATTGAACAAGGAGCGGCGGACCAGCGGGCTTTTCAACCTGTTCTGGGTAACACGTCCGGATAACACGTCCGGACATGTGTAATGAAGATGAAGTATGCTTTGAGCCTCAGGATGAGTTGTTGTTTTTCACCACTTTGCTACTGCACAGAAAAAAAGATATAGAAATGGGAAAAAAGGTTACGAAGATTATTCTACTACCGGATGCCCCCCCCACAAATGGTAGAACGTTTATATCAATCACTCGCCGTATTTATGCAAAGCGTTGTCCCTACATTCATCTCCACAAAAGTAGTAATAATACGTTTGGGGCTCCATCCCGCACATGATGCAGAGCGACTTCTGGGAGAACGTGGGCGAGTTTCTGCAGTAAAAATAGGATAGAGATCAGGGTAGTGGAATACGCAGTCGTCAAAATACGTACACGGCGGTCAAGGTCGGACTATTCAATGAGAACTCTGGCTCTTCATCTTGGCTACGACCTGAGACAGTATAGTCGACAGGGTATGAGAAGACGGTGGGGCTGGGTGGTAATTGAGATACGGCTGTAACAAAAGACGTTGTCGGCGAAGTACCGTTCGTCTGGCCTGGGGCCGCAGTCCCTGTCTGCGGCCCAGGAGCTAGCATACTGGCGAGCTGGGCTGCAATCTGGTTAACGTTGACGGACTGGGACTGGCCATTTCCACCCGAAATTAACGCTTGAAGCTGGGGGATCTGTTGGATGATGGTGCCTAAAGCCACACTGTCAAGAATGGTCACGGCAGGTAGTGATGATACTTGCGCGCAAGATCAGCCACATCGATAACTTGACCACTCTGGAGTGTCACAGGCAGGCTGACGGTTGCTGGCGGAGGGGCCGCCGGGGTCCCCTTCGCCGAAGACCCGGTACATGCCACTCCTCCGTTTGTATTGGCCTTGGGAGTCGTCTGTGTAATGGCAGCGGCGGAAGTTGCGCATTTCTTTCCGCAAAATTCGTGATTCGCGAACTTCGGCTTCTGATGACAATACTAATATCCCAGAGTCAATAAATAATATGGTAAGACCACTGAAGAGTAAATACGTTGCATAAATTGAAGTTCACGGCCTGCTTTGCTTCCTTGGCGCAAGTCTTTCCGCAATATTCGAAGTTGTTGAACTTTGGCTTTCGGTGGCAGTACTGCCATGCTATCAGAAAAGTGATTCAACGCGAAAAAACGGCGAGGATTCACCGAACAGAGCTGCTGAGGAGTTGGAGCGGGTTGCACAGAGGCCATGGTAAACAGAATGAAGTTGTTGACGGACCATGAACCCAAAATTCCATCGTACTTATGGCTTCGGCCGCGTTTTCGAGGTGAGGAGCATGTTATGAAACGGTGTAATTACACGAAGGACGATCGGAAACCAATCATGATGAGCCACTGTGAAATCATTCACCCTGTCTGATACTCTCCCTGACCCTCATAAGAGCCTTTCCGAGCTCATTCCTGCCACGTCCATCAAGCCCCACACCCCAAAAGGCATCCTTGGGAGAATCCTGCAGTCAACCAAACCATTAACATGTGCCAACAGCGATGGAAACGAGGAAAACACGCCTCAACCAGCTCTGCATCTCCTGTCGCAAGGATTTCGCGCTTCAGATCACTGTGCTGTGTGAACTTGAGGTAAAGAGCAACTTCCATCTGATTCCATGAGCCTAATTGTCACAACCAGAGGCAAGTGTGCGACCATACCTTGCTGATATTCACAGACTTCCAGTCGGCACGGACTTCCGGCTGAAATCGTCGAGCCTCCGAAAATGCTACGCTCGGTCTTTCAGAGCAAGTCCTGATGTGTTTCGCGAGGCTGGGACGATGTTCAAACTGTTGATCCATCAGTTGTGGCGACGCGTGAAAGAGTCGACTTCCCTACTTTGAAAGATTGGAAAAGATGTTCACTTGTTGGGTATCTTTCGCCGTTATAAACGACAGGGTGGGCAGAAAAATTGGTGAAAAAATAGTAAGGCTTGTCCTTGTCGTAGAAGAGGATGCGATTGGTTGTAGGAGAAGTTACTGCAGAGCGACTCTGTCTAAAGGAATTGGCAGGAATACTGTACCGAGCATTCTGTGAACTGGGGTCTGCCTTCCCTTGCGTATTGTAACCTGGGGTATAAGAAACAGGTCTTTGGCTAGCTGGAATACAAGCCAGAGTGTTTCGTGAGGGAAATTGTGTCGTAGTTATCTGAAGGGTTGGTGGGTTCCTGTGGGCGACTAGCGGATCACGCGTAGTCGCAATGATAATGGTATGACGCTGGGCGTTGTAAGTCATGATAGGCTGTAAATCTGGAGAAATTCTGGAGGAAAAAGGGCTGGAGGCTGGATGTTTGGTGAGGGTCGAAGAGCACGCTCAGAACACGAGGGCCATGCCCTATCGCCTTTTAAATGCGGAAACATGCCGCTGGGTGTAACAAATTCAGAAAAGTCACTTATACAGCTCGTCGATGTCGGCGTAGTGGTGGCTGTGGTGTGCAACTGGCGCACAAGTTCAAAAAAGAACCTGCAGGCGTGGGAGAAGTTACCTACTTTTGTTCTTTCTTCTGTCCCTTCATGAAGACGCGCGTTTCATATATTCCTTACGACTCGTGTAGTGAACCTTTGATCGCGAGCAGATCTTGTTGCAGCTGAGCAGTAGGCGGATATGATGACAAGCTTTTCCGAGGCGTTCGGTGAACATGCACCCTGGCCGCTGAAGGTAAAATAGTGGCTTCAGTGGCTGTCGACGATGGCCCAAGCGTTATCCATGCACCTTACTGCTTCCTGTTCATCCGTTATGTTACCCATGAACTCGTTATCCTCGAAGAATTCTTGGCACTGCCTGGAAAGTCCGATGTACTCAAAACGAAAGGACGCGAGTCCAATCTTGCCATTAACGCCGGCAGATTTGGACTTTCTTCCAAGTGAGTCCTGCTTGCCGATATCTTATATTGCACCTGAGCAGGCACCCAGTACAGCAGCAATTTATGAGGTCTTGGAAGCATCCCGACAAACCGAAGCCTGAGGTCTGTGCTATTTTCCGAATACTTTCCCCCGAGCAGAGTCTGGAAAAGTACTCCTCGTACTTGTAGGCTAGATGATTCATCCCCCTTTGATGATATTCTGATCGCTTTACAGGCTTAGAGTAGCGAAAAAGCGTGGCCTTGCCAACGTTGAAGAGCTTCTTTTTCACGGCACATCTCGCAGCTGTCGTCTCGGAGAAACCAAGAACAACGTCCGATTGTGCACAATACCTGAATGTTTCCTATGTTGTATCATACGCCAATCTTTTCATATTGACAAGTCAGGTTCGTCGTTGGCCGTTACAGCACAATCCCTTTTTCATATGATCGCTTCAGGGACTAGTCATTCGTTTCAGAGATTCGGCAAAGGCATATACACGACATCATGTTCCTCCAGTATGTTTTGACCTCTTTTCTATCTGTATGGTCACAAACGTGTACAGAGGCTGATAGTTATTTCCGCGATGTTTCCGAGGGTTCCCCATTCCGTATGGTTTTAGTCAACCGTGTAGTTGTTGGAAAACCACGACGTGTACATCATAATCGTCACCGTACACTTTCGCCGTCAAGCTATGATTCCGTGCGTTTTGTCAGAATTTCTCTTCGTATCTGCTCCTGATTATTTCTAGTTGATTGGCGTACCTGGCGAGGTCCTCAACTACGAGGAAACTATAGTATATACAGACGAAGCGATCAGACCTGCATATCTGGTTGTTTATGCTTATTCTGGATCTCTCAAGAAAACAAAGGCGGCAAACTTTATATCGAAGATCTTCAGGACCCCACTGTTTGATGCATGAAGGTGGGGAGGGTTTCCGTCGTGTTATCGCTGATGAGTCGGTCCATCACGGTCAACTTCCTGCCTCTCAATATTTAACAATTGTTAACATTATGAAGACGAATTAAGATTATGGCCATAGTCTATCTACATACAAGATCCGAATGCTATTGCACAGTATTACTTGTCGTACATGAGAACATATCGTGGGATGATAGCATCGGGGGTATTAACGAATAAAGACTCATCCTCGGGAATCTGAGTACCGTTAGTGTTTCTATTGTTCATATGTTTCATCCTCTCACCTCGGTGCCAGAATCCACGACCGCGTCACACAGGATCGTTACCCGATATCGGGACGACGTACAGGAAGTGGCAAAACGATCAGCGTTTGCCGCAAACTTGTAGGAGTACATTCCTTCCCCGAATCTAGCTCAAGATGCTCAGTTGCTCCATCGGATATATGTACTTCTGAAGCTCACCTTCCATTATTGAAAGGGTCGCCGAATTCGAAGGCAGTGAAAGATGACTTAATGATGCTACAGATACCGCACGATTTGTATTGACAAACTTCGGGCGACTTCTCTCCTAAATCACAAATGCATTGCGCACTATGAAATGTGCGCACTTCTTTGGGCTTGTCGACACGTTTTCTAGGCAGTGTGTCAATTTGTGCTCGCACCCTCCGCGTAATGCTATCTCACCGGAAATCCATATAGGAATCGTTTTCCTCAGCGGTGGATCGGACCTTGTAAATCTTGCGCAAGGTCGGTGACTGGGCACCCAATGGATCCCAATGTCTTGTAAAATGTCTGTTGACTGAAAGGCAAGACAATTTAAGGTTTGCATAAACGGTACAGTCGATATACTGACCTTCTCTGGCTTCGCTAGAGATGCGACTCAATTCCTTGAAGCGGGACGAAGCGGATACCGTGGCGATCGTCGGAGATGTGGTCTGTTGCTTGCAAGCATTACAGAATCCATCAGAAGTCACTTTCGGGTATGTATGACAGGCTTTGCAAGACGCGATTTGACGCTTTCGAACCCCCTCCCTGTGATATCGCATTAATACCAAGCAAATACCAAACCACAGTGCATCAAGCTCACTTACATGGCATGTTCATTGGAGCAAAAGTCAGCATGTGCAGTTCGGCCGGTCTGTTGACATCCGACCAGCAGACACGGGTTCAATTTGCGTCCTTCCTGTGCTTCAGCACACGTCCGACCGCAGTATTCGTGCACACGTCCAATTTCCACGAAGACGGGTCGTTGCTGACACCTCTGAAAGTATGTAAGTGACTTCTCGAGTAATAACATATCTTGTCAATGAGAACCTTGCAGAGTGGTCTGGGTGGCGTCTGGGGAGTCATGACCAGAGAGAATGAAGGTGCAAGATAGCGAGTGTTTCGGTTTCGCGAGGAATGCATTGCCGAAGGGAGATTATGACAAGATGGAGGTAGAACCTGACTATCGCTATATACTGGCAGGACGGATCTAAACAGGATCCTCTAAGCGCGACGGAATCGCGTGTTCTCCTCATGAAACTCACGCCTCCACCGTGTTTTCAGACCGGCAGATGTGCCCCACGACTTTTCCAATAGGCGTATAGCATATATGTGGTGAGCTTCCCTCAGATTCTCACCAACGTCGCAATGTCTCTGCTAGCAGCAGCGCTTCCCTATAATCCTTCTTACGGTTCTCTCTTACCCATAGGACAAAACACGACGTCATCAAATCTGTGCGAGGTGCGTAGATCCTGAAATATTTTACTCTGACAAGTGTTGACCATATTTGTAGGGATGTCATAAGAAATCCAAGCGCGCTAACTATGATTATTGTTCCAAGACCTGCGGTGTTCGCGACTTGTGCGAGGTAGGTGGCCCACTCTTATCTAATTTTAGTTTCCACTGGGTCTCCTCATGGCATCCATCAGTTTTGTCACAAGCGCCGGAAATTTGTCGATGGAGCCAAGAAACACCCGTATTGTGGAAGAAGTTGTGCTGACTCTGCCATGGCAGCAACAAACTCGAGCAGCGCGCCGAATTCAACCACACCGTCGACACATTCAAAGTAAGTTGACTTTTGATGGAAAGTGCTTATCATGCGGTCTAAAAATACTTCTAGGCCCAAGGCTGACTGTCTTCGATGTCACAAGGTCCCGAAGTTGAGCGATTCACCGTTCTGTGGGCAAGTATGTGAGGATGCGATAGGGCGGAATGCGCCAACTATCCTAGACGTTCCGCATGACCATTCGATGTTTAAGAACGGTGAGCCGAAACATACCCATTTTTCAACCTACCACCCATCGCCTATACAGTCCAACATCAGTTTCAGCTAGGCTGGCGACACAATACGCGTTGTCCTACAGTCAGAAAGATATACAAGATCATTTTGAGATCAGACATATCTCAGAAGTACCAACAGTATCGGTGCGGATATTCCTTCGACGTATTTCTTGGTTGCACATACTTACAAGTCCTCAGTGATGACGTTGAAAAAGCGGGGAATTTCAAGGCCGATCCCAATATGACCGCTGGAAATGAGAAACGCCGCTGGCATGGTACTAGAAAGGACTGCAATCTCGGGGATCCCAATTCGATACAAGGTACCACGCTGTGCAACTCGTCGTCGTGTAGCTTGTGCAATATCATCCGCGAGTCTTTCAACATCAATCAATGGGGAAAGAACACAGGCTGGGGGAGGTGAGTGGACATTCAAACAGAAGGTGATGGCGTCGAATCTCTTTAATGTGTTCTACGTAGGTTCGGGAAGGGAATTTATACTTCGGCCACAACATCGAAGTACGCATGGATTATGTTTCGTTGATTTGCACTAACAAATCAGCTGTCCTTTGTAGGGCGAACGATTACACCCACAACACTGGACACTCTGATTACCGTGCCGTGTTACTCAACAATGTCGTAGTGGGAAAGGGACGCAAACTGCGTCAAGATGATCCCACCCTCACGCAGGCCCCTCCGGGCTTTGATTCTGTATGTTCATCTCAGTAATTTTGAGCGACAATGACTGACCATGTTTAAGGTTCTTGGGGAGCGAGGGGGGAGTCTCAACCACGACGAGTTGGTCGTCTACAAAGCTGAAGCGATCAAGCCGTCTTATGTAGTTGTTTACGATGACTAGAAATATCTAGTAATGTGTACACGTTTTGGTCAATGTCCATGTGATGTCGTATATTGTTACTTTATGGAATGTAAATATGAAAGATGCTACTAAAAAAGAAGTATGTCCAAGGCATATATACTAGAGCATTTCATCGAGGTGTATGAACTCGATGTCCGTTGCGCGCAGAGGACCACATCAGGAATATTAGAATGGCGAGGGCGCCGGAAAAGGTGACACTTCAAAAGGCCGAAAACGTGAACATGGGGTGAATGTAATAGAATTAACAATGTCACTCACATCTCGAGTACCGCAAGTGCTGAGAACAGTATAGGGTGAGAGTGATACTACGCTTGAAGAATGAGGGCCTACCAAAAAGCGTTCGTAACTGTCCGCAGTAGACGATCGAAAGACAACTGCCTTTTGTAATCAGGGAAGGGACTGCTCCGTTGACTACGATAGCGCCGGAAATCCAAAGCATCCACGTTATCAATAACCAAAGCCCTTGAGATCCCACAGACGAGACGGGATGGGTCCGGTATGCCGGATGTAAAAAGATAAGTGTAAATAACCCTGCAGTCAAGCATGTCCAGCACGCGGAAGATCTGACTGCATCAGCAGGAGAGACCGTCAAAGATGGAGAAAAGAATTACAATAGAATGATGGCTCCAGTACGCGTGAGAAAGTTTGGGTAGTTGTTATGTATGTGATATTGGATTAATAACCAAGACGAGGTGGCGACCTATTGGAGTTTGCGCAGCTTGTACAAGAGCCGAAACTAAACCAAATACCTCAGCTAGAGCCGTGATGACCATGAAGGCATAGACCACTGGAGATATTTGTCAAGTTAAATAAGCGGAATATGAACATTCACTACTGACGTGGAGCAAAGGATTGTATTTTTCGACCCGAAGATTTGTTGATTGGGATAGGCGATTTCTGGGAGTTATGAAAGCTCCAAATTAGGGACAGCAGATAGAGCAGAAACAAGATGGCGGTGATACAGGCAACTATGCTTGTTGCCGTCACAGATGTGTGAGAAGGCGGGGAAGAGAGGGACAGGGACCGTGTAGCAGTCATTGTCTATGAGAATCAAGGCAGAATCAGCTGTCCCACTCAATAAAAGGAAGAACGAACTCGCATGCTGGACGCATGCTATCCGCAGTACAGACGGTCGGTTTACGCATGGTAATTCCTAGCTTGCGCTCAAAAGGCGCTTCAGTGGGGGGACAACTGGAGAAATTGATTGACTAGCTACCTCTGCTAATACAGCTCAAGGGAATTATGTTCGATGGAGGGGTTGCCGTTGTCGGTCCGATCTTGATGAACGTAGTAACCGTGTGACCTTATTTCCTATCACAGATACTACGTGCACGCGGCGGTTGTCGGTCTGATGTCAGCCATTCAAGCTACAGGTCCGCCCGCCATCCGTGTCCGATGCTGCCAGTCGCGCTGCTCTCCCTTCTTGCATTGTCGGTGTCCGGTAGAAACGTATCATGGGCGCCAATTTCCAGCCAGTCTCTCTCTGTATGCCAGCACTTCTTTCGCGAGAGGAATCGGAACTGATATTCACTTAGGCTCTTACTGTCATCCGTCCGCCAGGTAAGGCTATCAAGCGTTTTCTAGTATTTTCTTATCTATTTCCTGCTTGTTAGACAAGTGCCCGCCCTGTTTCAACTGTTTACTACCTGCATTCACCTGCGGTCAATATGGCAACTGCGACCCGTATGATGGTCAATGTAAATGTCCGGCAGGATGGGGAGGCATTGACTGCTTAATTCCTCGTACGTACACATTGTCTTTGCGCCCATGTTCTTTTGAAGACCGTTGACTAGAATGTGACTCATTGGCCGACGGCGAACATCGAAGACTACGTGAAGATGGAAAGTCATGCGAGTGCAAAGATGGTTGGGGAGGAATCAATTGCAATGGTACGTTGACATTGCCCTAGCTTCCTTTGACTCTGACGGCTGCCCTAGTCTGTAAGACTGACCAGGCTTGTGTTGGATTTCCTCTCGCTGGAGAACCATCAAACACGTTCGATGAAGAAGTGACCAACATGACGTGCTATACAGGCGGGGAAACCGTCTTCAACAATCATCAGATGTGTGACGTAACAAGTATGTGCTAAGTACTCTTAGATCCTTCTCTTACAGACTACGTCTTCAGACCGAAAGATCATTGACCAGCTACCCGGGCGGCCTCCTCAAGTGACTTTCAGCTGTGATAATCCGTCAGCAACTTGTTCTTTCCAGTTTTGGACGGCCCAAGTGGAATCGTTTTACTGTTCTCTGGACCATTGTTCCTCTGAAAGTCAACCTGGCTACGATGTCAATGCGACTGTATACGCGTGCGAGAACATCAAGTGTAGTTGTGTTCCTGGCCGCTTCATTTGTGGAGAGGACGGCAGCATTGGTATGTGTGTGTAATATTGATATCTACATTGAATTTAAATATCCTCGACTAGATATCAGTGACTTTTTGACCGAGTCCATCCGAGGTCCAGCATCCTTCAGTTGCAAGACTCACGATGGTTGTAAATTTGAGGAACCTGCCATGAATGATCTAATTCTGAGCGTCTTCGGCGACCCTTATATCACACTTCAGTGTGAGGGAGGTGAATGTCTTCATTACTCCCAGGTGCCTGGTTATGTGGTACGTGATAACAGCTGCTATCTGGTTTCCTCCTGCTCAATGAGCTCCAGCGTCCCCCGAAACCTGACAATACTCGCTGGGTGGCTCTCAGCGCTGCTGGTGCGGGTATGATCGTCGTGCTAACCTCTGCAATTCTGTGGTATGCCGGTCGAGCCGGAACTGGGGAATTTGGTCAAATACGTCTTCCAGACAATGAAGCATCCAAGCTAATGGCCGAACATGTTCCTGCTTCCCTACACTTTTCGTCGCTCCAGTACAACATCGGATCCCGTGTCATCCTTGATAACATCACCGGTTCCGTAAGGCCTGGCCAAGTCATGGCTATCATGGGCGCTTCTGGTGCAGGAAAATCAACTCTGCTTGATATCCTTGCCCGGAAGAACAAACGGGGCTCAGTGGGGGGTGTCACACTCGTGAATGGCAGGGAGGTGGCTGACGCCGAATTCAAAAGTGTAACCGGTTTTGTGGACCAAGAAGACACGCTCATGAGCACACTGACGGTGTATGAGACGGTGCTATACAGTGCCTTGCTGCGATTACCCAGAGATATGAGTTTTGAGGCAAAGAAGTTTAGAACACTAGAGACCTTGAACGAACTTGGCATTCTGAAGATAAAAGATATGAGAATCGGTGATAGTGGTAAGCGTATTGGGCTTCGTACAGTTTTTTATTGATTGAACAGGCTTGTAGGTCGGCGATCTATCTCTGGAGGCGAAAAAAGGCGGGTTTCAATTGCTTGTGAATTGGTTACAAGCCCTTCGATTCTATTTTTGGACGAACCGACTAGTGGTTAGTACATGTCGTTGTCTTCTGTTTGCAAACAATAACGCGGGGTCCTCTGCAGGTCTGGATGCCTTCAACGCCTTCAACGTTGTAGACAGTCTCGTATCGCTTGCCAAGGACTATAACCGCACTGTCATATTTACGATTCACCAGCCCCGCAGCAACATCGTAGCCCTTTTTGATCAGCTGGTTGTTCTTGCTATGGGAAAACTGGTTTACTCGGGCGAGTTCTCTAAGTGCCAAGATTACTTTGCCGGTATTGGACGTCCTTGTCCTCCTGGTTTCAACATAGCCGACTTCCTCAGTTCGTTGTCTTTGCGTATGTGTCTCAGGATGATGTTGATCTTTCATTCATTAGTCGACTTGACCATGCACGCGAGCATGACCAGTACTCCAAGAAGCGAATCGCTATCATTAGAACCCAGCTCTCTGACAGAAGACACGAGTAACTTGGGAGATGAGGAACGCGGTCTAAGGCGTCAAGCCGTGCCAGTGTCTGTTCATTCCCACCCCTCATCTTCTACAACTTCTCCGCCCGGAGAAGAGACTGAGCTACAGACTCGCCCAAACTCCATCAGCTCATCCACAGGTGCCTACATCAAGCGCAAAACTTCTCAGCTCTTTGAAGCCGTCTCTGGACCTCCTAAGTCGGGTAGTGAACCCTTAGCTCCCAAACTTCTTGCCCTCGTGGACGCGTATGCTCAGAGCACCATTGCCGCCGATATCAAGGCAGAGACCGATCAGGTCCATCAGGGCGCGGAGAATGGAAACAGCTCGAATGGTAGTGGAGACGAGCTTCCCGATGTCGTGTTTGAGACTTCCCTGCTCAGAGGTCGGAAACGCGCGAGTTGGGGTACTCAGTTTAGGATCTTGAGCGGCCGTGCGTTTAAAAATTTGTACCGGGATCCCGCTCTACTGGCTTCCCATTACCTGGCTTCGATCGCTTTAGCTCGTGAGTGCAGCTACGCTATAATGTGCCCTCCCCCAAATCTCTGACTGAATGTAATTCCAGTGATCTGTGGTTTGTTCTTCCATAATGTCACGTAAGTCTGTCGATGAATCATCGTAGTCTTATATTCACTCATTTCCCCTTAGGAACGATATTGCAGGTTTCCAAAATAGACTCGGTCAGGACCTTGCATCTTTGCGTTATCAAATACTGATTCGTGGCAATACTTAGGGCTGTTCTTTTTCACATTGTCCCTTTTTGGGTTCTCCTGTCTGTCAAGTTTGGGGTTATTCGCTAACGAGCGGATTTTGTTTATGCGGGAAAGGTTGGTCTACGTTATGGGCTGAGTAACCGGAAAGCCTCTCAATTACACCTTCAGGTCGAATGGATATTACTCGACGTTTACCTACTTCTCTTCCAAGGCACGTTTACGTTCATTCAAACGTCGGAACCGTCACATAATGTTGACTAAATAGGTGTTGTTCGATATTCTGCCCTTACGTGTGGTCCCTCCCCTCATGTTCGGTGGGATTGTCTACGGACTTGCCGGACTGGTTCCGACTGTTGCTGGCTTTTGGAAGTTCATGCTTACCCTAGTGCTATTTAATCTCACCACAGCCAGTGTCGTCCTGTTGCTCTCGATTGCCTATTCAAATACCAGCGTGGCTAGCCTAGTTGGCACGTTAGTGATGTTGTTCAAGTACGTCGCTCGCAAAGGTGGGTGACCCAAAGATGCTCACAGGACTCGGTTCCATAGCCTACTGTTCGCGGGTCTCTTGATCAGTAGAGAGCACATCATCCCCGCTTTGGAATTCTTATACTATATCTCCTTCTTCCACGCTGCCTTCGAAGCACTTGCTGTCAACGAATTGCGTTATCTATCATTGAAGGAAGTCAAGGTAAGTTCACCACCAGGTGGTAAGGCCGTGATACTGATCCATTTTGTCAGTATGGGGTAGAATTAGATGTTCCTGCTTCGATGATTCTGTCCGTTTTTGGCTTGAAAGCGCAGGCATTCTGGTGGCCTAACATCGCACTTCTCGGCATCTTCTTCGCTTTCTTCACCGTGGCAAGTTATATCACACTTCATGTCTTCGTTAAAGAAAAACGGTAGTTGTTATCCACATCCTAGTACGTACATAAATATTGTGTTTTTGTTCACCGCATAAACGATATGATATTCCATCGGACAACTATTGGTATTACGCACTAGCAGGAGAGAACGGACCATTTCAAAAACAGACATTTGATCCCCTGTTTTCTCGCGCTGTAGCATCGTCGGAATATTGCGAGCAAGGTTTTGATGCCATCTTGGACATAGGAGAAAACCTTCGAATACTCGTAAATTCCACCCGAGAGCATGATAGCCCTGAGAGGCTGATATCATGCAGTGACACAATTTAACAAAAACCACGCCTGCTTTCCGAGTCATCAGTGCATCAGAACGACCTAGGAACAAAGTTTTGACTTTACAAACATATGAGGCACATTGCGTGCTGCTTCTTCACGTACTTGGATCGAATAAAAATTTCATTAAGAACCAGGACAATCCGTCCGAAGAAGCTTCGGAGAACAGGGCATATATCTGGCCGTGTTTCCAGGTTTAGACATGAAGAGAAAGTGGCGAGATGCCGGGGTCCTTGTTGAAGAGATCTGTCAGTCACATAATCTGGGCCTCGAGATCTGAGAGTGGTCAAGAAGTCGGAACCCGTTGGACATCAGCTGAGTCATTCTGATGAGCCACCGTGGTCCTAACGGAATACAGGTATACGAAACGGAGGTGGTGTCTGTCTGTTGGTCATGGTGTGAAGGCAGCGCTGGGTCTGGGGTAGGGCGATCGAGGACGGGCTAGCCTGATATCATGTGGGGTTACCACGGACATGGGGGGCCGGGGGGACATAACAAAAAGGTGTGGAGACCAGGAGCAACGATTTCATTGCCAAGTCGAGTCTTGACTCGATTCGACGAGGGTACAGGTAGCCAATCAGATTTGTAGTTTCTTCTCAAGCACCGGCCGCTGTGACCTGGCGGAGCAGTCTGGGCCGCCCTGTGGAGCGTACCACAATGACGCCAGGACGCGCAGAAGAGGTACGCAGCTTGGGGTATGCCGGTCAGGGATCCCTATTATGGGGACTGAACATCCTGATACAGGTCAGAAAAATCGAAATTGGAGAACAGTAAGAGGAGTTTTGGATAATTCTGGCCGTCAAACGTGCTTCAGCAACCACATCGAAGAGCACATAGAAAAGATGATGCCAGTTGACTCAGTGAAGATCAGCATGTGCCAAGCTTCAGTCAGGTAGTCCAATTATCAGTAGCAGTTGAACTCGACCAAACATCCAGGCAGATCTGTATTTTTGTCTCCTTGAATGTGGGAGCATGATGCATAAAACCTAGTCCAAAGATACTGGGAGAATTTTTTGACAGAGTGGGACAGACCGTAACGTACGGGGCTGCAGCAAAAGAATCCGAGTATTCGCTCCCGCATTCCATAGACATCCAACCAATCGTATTCATGGATGGGGAAATCCGCTCAGCAAGGCCCACATAGCCTTTCTTTTTTAGTACTGATGGTCGGGGAAGATAATTGAATCTACGTCCCTATATCGCCTGAGAATTTTTCAACCGCGAAATTACGGAATGGGAGACTGTTTTAGGCAGGTATCGCTTTTTCGGTGCTACCCCCATCGAATCCGCCGTGATGAGCAACGTGAACGTGGTAAGAATGGATCTTTCTTCCTGTGGTAGTACACATTCATCAGATGCGTCTTGTGGTAGACTGATCCGCCGGTCAATGGAACGCGCACTGGCCCAGCCGACAGCACAGGCCGTCATGACAATTTCCAAGTAAAGGCTCTCCCTGCAGACTTTTACATTCCTTTTCTTTCCCTTGTGGCAAAGAATCGGACTCCCAGCCCCAGTCAGTCAATCAGTCTTCAGCAATCTCTAGGCCAACCAGGTACCGATACGCTTTTGTCCAGTTCGGAGCCTGCTGCCCTTGGAAGCGACTCCAGGCATCATATCGCTTCTGGCCGGCAAGCCCAACGCAGCTACCTTCCCATTCACTTCGCTGAGTTTCACAGCTCGATCGCCTATTGACCCCAGTCGGGATGTCCCGGTAGATCTGAGCCAGGCTGAACTTGCCAAGGGCCTGCAATACGGCGAAACTGCTGGGATACCGCAGCTGCGCAACTGGCTCACCGGCCTGCAAGAAAACGTCCATGGCCGGAGACAGGGTGAAGGGTGGCGTCTGAGTGTAGGTTCTGGATCGCAAGACCTGATCTACAAAGTAAGTATCTGCCATTCTCGAAAGGGAGGTATACTCGATCCTGTATGATATGCTCACACCTTTAACAGGCTGTCACGGCAATGATCAATCCTGGGGATCCTATTCTCGTCGAGTCCCCAGTTTACGCGTGCGTAGCCCGTCGCAACGTTTCATGGCATGGACCTGACCGAGTCTCTTCATTAATTTCTTCCGCGTCTTGCAGGGGTGTGATTCCCATGTTCCAGAGTCTTCACTGTGATCAGATTGGTATGTTCGTCCCGCGACATTGTTTTAATACGTATCCGCTTCCCAGATCATTGATTCGCATGGTTGCTGTGTTCCGTTAGAGGTCGAGACGGATGCACATGGAATACTCGCTAGTTCCCTTCGGTCGATTCTGGAAAGCTGGCCAGCCGACAAACCGAAACCAAGAGTCCTGTACACGGTTCCTGTACGTATACGTACTGCTTCTTAGCTTTTAGTGGTTTACGGAGTTTCTGATGGGGCAGTATGGATGCAATCCCACCGGGATGACTGCTACCTTAGAACGGCGCAAAGAGGTTCTGCAGCTTGCTCGAGAGCACAATTTTATCATTCTGGAAGGCAATGTATTGTCATACACCGTCTATATATACCCACTTACCCTGCGCAGACGATCCATACTACTACCTGTATTTTGGCGAGGCTCCAAGATATCCTTCCTACTTTTCCCTGGAGCTCGGAGAGCCGGAAGTCGGTAGAGTACTCCGCTTTGACAGTCTTTCCAAGATTCTATCGGCTGGCATCCGTATTGGGTTTGCTTCCGGCCCCGAGCCACTCCTCGACGCCATGGATCGACATGTACGTCTTTATTGTACCGGCCTAGATCCCGGAAATTTTCATTTACTACAAGAATCTTACTGGTTTTTGATGATTGTCGGTGGCACCCGTCAATCATTCTTTTCTAGACGTCAACTTCAAATCTCCAGACATCTTCCCTGACTCAGGTCATAACTTTTGCGTTGCTTGATTCCTGGGGTTACGATGGTTTCAAGGCCCACACTGACCATGTTTCTTCTTTCTATCGGAAGAAAAGGGATATATTTGAACGAGCTTTGAAGGCGCATCTCTCGGATTTAGCTGATTGGGATTCGCCCGAGGCAGGGTTGTTCTTCTGGTACGTTTCGCCGTGGAAGAATTGGACGTGAGATTTCATTCGTTTGTAGGTTCAAGTTACGCCTTGGCGTGCCGGAGCATGAAGAAGGCGATTCGGAAAGTGTGATTCGTACGAATGCATTTGAAAGAGGTGTCATCGCACTACCGGGAACTGTCTTCCTACCGAATGGCAGGAAGACGGCATATGTACGTGCGTCCTTCAGCGCAGTCGGTGAAGAAGATGCAGAAGAGGCTGTCAAAAGGCTTCGGGATGCCATCTTAGATGCGCAAAGAAATCCGTAAAGACCGAATGAATAGAATTGCATCCGACATGAACGCAGATTGCTCTTTTCGATAAACCCTTTGAACGGTCACCGTTTGTTCTCGGAGCTGCGTGCTGGTCCTGTATTCCGAATTATAAGATCACTTGCATGCTCATTAATGTATTGCTCATCATCTGCTCCTCAGTAGTCAGCGATCACGTGGAGTATATTTTAAAAGCGCAGATTACAGCTGCGGTTACAGACTCCCTTTTTCCAACAGCCCAAGATCACCACGGTAAGCAAGGCTGTACTTGCTTCGAACAATGAGTTAATGGTGGGGTATCCCTATCAATAGAAGCAATATGGTACACCAGATGGAATGTGTCCCCGTAGACTCATGCTGGCTGGTCAAATGCGAGAAGTGTGGGAAGACTACGTGGGCTGTGAGTATCTGTTGCTTGCTTCTCATGCTCCCCCCATCAGAGCCGCATCATCAGAGTATGAATAGAGTGGCTAGGTGATCCGAGAAGCACTGGATTGGATAGGATGCCTGGCCCATTATTTCTATCGGAGATTCCAGGATTGCATATCTTTACGTCTTTCGCCTGTGGGTCTCCTAAGTTGACCGGCGGTTACTAACACGTTATCCACAGGGTTGCGGTCAGCATGTCGAATCAGTGAGTAGATGAAGACCCCCTTTTTCTCGGTGATTCCGAGTGCGTCCCTGCGATACAGATCGGAGGCCATTATGGCATAGTTCCTCGCGGGAATCAGAGCTGCTGGCAAATTAAATTATTCGAGGGCGTATATACTGATACGTATGTTTACAGGTGATGAAAGATGTCAAGGAAGAAGATAAATGTACGTGTGCGAGGGGAAGTGCTGCGTAGCACGGCGAAGCGGCAGGGGGGCAATTGCCTGGAAATAGTGACGGGATATAAGGAATTACTCGTAGTGGAATAAACTGGAAGGAAGATTTGAATCAAAGCATCAATTCATTGATTTCAAATTCGAAATAGATTTCCTGTTGTCCATTTTTGGATGAACGGTATCCGGGGTCGTTCTAATGAATATGTTATTTCTTGTACACTTCTCCTTGACCGTGTACCACCATCTACTCCCTTTCATGCTGCTCTCTGGCCCACCACAATCATGGTTGAGAGCACCCTTCCTGGTGGTTCTGTCGATAGCCGTGTATTCGATCCCCCCTCAGTCATCACCACCGACCACGTCGAGGTCAGCAAAATCGCGGTCAATGAATACGACCTAGGTCCCAAGGTCGGCCAGGGAAAGAACGGAACCGTATATATTGCTCGCAGTTCCCTGCACCCAGGTAGAATATTGGTGTGTTCGTCCTCTTTGCTTTCAGCCTCCATTCTTACTCATCCTGGACAGGCTATTAAGGCCGTGCGTCGCGTTTCTCCTCAAGCGAAGAGGAACAGGAAGTATGAGCAGCTACGGCGCTCGCACATTCCTCGAACTACCGATCCTTCGCTGGGAGATGCCATTCATTCTGCAGAAGGCAAAATACTCAAAGAGATAGCCATTATGAAGAAACTTCGCCATCCGCACGTTGTTCGACTCTATGAGGTGCTGGACGACCGGGTCCTTGGCAAAATTTTCATGAGTACGTCTCTTCCGACTATCCTCTGTATGCAGGCTGCTTTGTAGTGTGCGGCGTCTTCTAAGGCTGCCGTTGCCCCGCATACCGAGGTTTATGCGCCCCCATGGCTATATTCCCTCATCTGACCCTCAATTTTAGTCATGGAATACTGTGCAGGTGGAGAAGTTGAGTGGACCAACCAAGGCAACCCCGTCTCTACCGTGGAGCAGACTCGTCGCATCATTCGGGACGCTATACTTGGTCTGGACTACCGTGAGTACTCATGCATACCTAATCCGTCGTCTGCCAACCTTTGTCTTCCAGTCCACGCCCAAGGCATCATTCATCGAGATATCAAACCTGCTAACTTGTTATGGACCGCGCACCGTCAGCATGTCAAGATCGCTGACTTTGGTACCTCGCAGTTCTCCTATGCACTACGGCTATCCCATGTCGGACCTTCCGCCCAGGATGATCCCGAGGACCCCATTCTCCTCACAGACACCAACTTGGCTATCCGAGCCGGGACGCCCATGTTCATGGCACCCGAGGTTGTGTACGATTCTGTCTGCATAGATCAGACCCCTCCACCGCCACCGCAACCTATCACCAATGCCATTGACGTCTGGGCCCTTGGAGTCACACTGTACTGCCTGCTTTTTGGCAAAGTACCATTTGCCCCCAAGGAAAGTGGCGTTGGCAGTGAATGGAAAGTGTATCGGCGGATATTCCATGACGACTGGGAGGCGGAAGAGTTCATGGGCTATGATCGTATCCCTACTGGCGGACGCTATCCCACTGACGAGCATTCGGAGGGTGGAATTGTTATGCATCTTCTGGACCATTTTCTTGCTAAGGACGTGAAGCTTCGGATCACCCTCAGCGAAGTTCGAGTACGTCCGGTTTATCCTTATTCGACCTTTCCCATTAACCCCACATTGTCACAGTGCAGTCCGTGGTTCCTTCATGACCTACCAAACCCAGATACATGGCTTGAAGAAACGTCACAAAAAATCATCGTCTCTGCAGAAGAAGAGCGCAAGGCGATGTCCATGATTCACTTTAAATGGCGGTCACGGCTCCAACGTGGGGTGACCAAAATCACGAAGCGTATTCGCGCCGCTACACCAGACTTGACAAGCACACTTACACCTGGCCATAACGATAGGCGTGGCAAAGACAACATCGACAGTCCTTCCATGGTGCGACACCGCAGTATTACTCGGCGTTTTGGTACAGGACGGGACAAGGGGAAAGGGAAAGCAACAGACACATTGTCTTCATCTACCCTCCTTTCTTCGAATACTGCTCGCAAACATGCGAAGTCGAGATCGATGTCCACTGGCCGCTCCACATCGCGAGCTCGCGGGTCTACCAGCATCAGCCGACATTCCTCTATCAGGTCTCGAAACGACCTTGATTCAACCACCATTACCTCACCAAGCGCATCTAGATTCACTTTCACACTCCCATCAATTTTCAAGAAGTCCAGCCGAACCAGTAGTAGTACACCAAAATCCGTTTCTCCCGAGGACAGTGACAGCAATCCAACTCGGTCGCTGAAATTCTTCGGTCCTCCTCGCCCCCATGCCACTCGTACCGCTCGTGCCAGCGCAGAAGCCCTACGCTATCACCACCCATCTGCGGATGCTGACGATGTCCTGACCGCAGACCGGCGTGTCTCTAGCTGGGGGGATCATCCAATTGAATTTCGGAACGATAGTTTCGATATTGAATGGAATGACGACGAGAGCGAGCCAACTCCCGATCAACATGATTCATCTTTCAATTCCCTTACATTCGGCCGTCCATATGACTATCGGAATAGTGACGATCGCGGCGTCGGCCCTTTCAATCTGTTCCACCCCACATCGCGGGTGATCGACGCGAGACCACCGCGAAACACTTCATTTGACACTGAGGACGATGACTCGAGCTCTTTTGGAGACCACGGGAACCTTTCATCAGTTTACGGTCATGACATAGATGGCGAAGAAGACGAAGAAGGAATTGTATTTTCCCCGGGTCGAAAGCATGTACCAAATCATCAGGATTGATACCTGCTAGAGATTTGGTCGCCTTTCTCTTTTTGTACACCCATCTTTTCGATGTTCGTGTCCTGGGGTCTTTGTCTGTACCCCAATATTGATGATGCCCGTTCGTGCTCGCTTGCTCGTGATACCTCTGTACTTCTTTGCTAACTATCTCCCTCCTCCGTCATTTATATTCTTACCCATGTTTTGTAGACACCTCATTTCTTGATACTTTTCATTCGGACCATTGACATTAGAGTAGTGATAGCTTAACCCATTTAGACGACATTGTAAAGTGTCCACACTGTACATCAGATTACACTTCCGTTACAACACATCAGTATGCTAAGCATTTTGGGTCAATAAGGAAAGCAATAAAGAGAGTAAGTGATGTGGTATCTTAAGACAGCAGCAGATATAGAATGAGTGTGGGAGCATAAATCCATCCATGAAAGGATTCCCGGAAATTAGTACAGTACAAGCGAATAAAAAAAGCGTTACGTTCATTGTATTCATGTCGGCCAGCCTCTGGCCATTCGCGCAGCGCCGCCACCTACACGACCCAAAAAGTTCCATACGGCTGCAGTGCCATCAGGAGAAAAACCTTCTCCGGCCGCCTGCATCGTGTTGAAGCTGTTCCAAGCAGTGCGATCATAGTAAGTGGGACCGCCAGGAATTGAATAGTGAGGAACCATGTACGGGCCGAGAGCAAGAAGAACTAATGCCGAAGCACCGAAAACCATTGCAGCCTGAGTGACCACGCCGTTCGGAAGAGGCGTAGAACCATCGCGAACCACATACATGATGTTGTATAGACGATTTTTCCGACGCTTAGCATCCTTTGGTGGGCGAGAGCTGTCGGTTTTATCCGAGTTTTCAATAACAGTATCTATAACCGAGCAGTTGCACCCGACCGCCGCCTTGACCATGTTCCAGGCGTCGACAACTTCTTTTGAAACACCGCCTGGTACTCCTGCCAGAGGCGTCTCGACGCCAGGGTGTAATTTCTTCAGTGTATCAGAAGTAATACCCCGGTCATGTTCCTCGTGCTGGTCGTACGCGGGTGGCTGGTCGGAAGGGATTTCAAGGGATCGATGATGGGGCTTGGGCGTGGGAGGAATTATTGTTGATGAAGAAGAAGCCAACGCCTCATCGGGTGAAGGGGATCGGGAGGGCTCGTCGGTCTCCACTAAATCTGTCTGTATATCGATGTCCATGGTGACCTTTGGTAGAATCATAGGTTGAGATGGTGGCACAGGAAGTTCATCAGTCTGAATGCTAAGAGAGGCTGTTACGATGTCGGGTTCCGGGTCTGTTTGTGTCCCTATGACCGATATAAAAGCGCTGGCGTCGTATTGAACGGCAGTGTCGGAATACTCTTTGTATTCCTCTACCGTTGTGGTTCCCATCATGTTCGCGCGACCTGAGACCTTCTACAGGCGACAGATCAATACGATGTAACGAGGGAAGAAGCACAACAATGAGGCATACCCGTTTCTTCCTTGTTATAATTGTCTGGATCACATCTTCTCCGTCGCTATCGCGTTCAACCGTGGTCTCCGCGCTATCGCCTTCGTCTTCGACATCTTCCTCTGCGTCTTCTAACCCCCAGCCACCTTTGATCTTACTCGCTAACTCGGCACCTAGACTCTTGCTCAGGGTATTGGCTGCACTAGAGTTCCCGCTGGATCCACCCATAACACTGGAAGCACTGTTTCGCATCTCGTCCATATCAAATCTCATGCGATCAATCGTTTCCTTCAGCAGGAGATTCTCCTGCTTCTGTTCGTCTAATTGAACTTGGACTTGCTGCGCCAATTCTAATTCGATCTCGAGGCTAGAGATTCGAGCTTCGTATGCTTCATGTTCTTTTGTCCACTTCAAGGCCTCCATTTCATGCAACGAACCAGTTTCCTTGAGATTGCGAATTGTTTCTTCGCGCTGACGAAGGTCTGAACGGTATTTCTCAGAGGCGCCTGATAAACTACAGTGAGGCTCTGAAATGAGAGGAGTCTGCAGAACTCACTGCACTGCTCAGCGTACTGCTTCTGTAAGTTGGCATAAGCTGAGCGAGAAGATTCCAGGGACTTAGTAAGCTTTGCGATTTCGTTCTCTAGGGCTGAGATCTGGTTCATGTATGTTCGCTGCGAAAGTATAAATATACAATATGATGCCTGTGTGTGACGGTAAAAAAACGTACCTCCTTGGATCTCAGGTCCTTTTCATCGCGCTTAGAAGCATTCAGCTCACTGCGCAGTTCGTCTATTCTTGTAGACATCTCTTCCACTTCAATATCATGTTCCGAAATCCTCTTCTGTAAGGCTCTGTCTGTCTCGGTCAACCTCCTCATCAACTCTGCAATCTGCTTCTGCATGGCGTCGACACGCTCAAAGGGCTCTAGAGAAGCCGTCGAACTCGTGGTTTGACGCTCCATTACCAAGCCCAATTCAGGATCATCTTCCTCAGAGTCCGACGGTGAACGCGGCATGGGTAACGATGATACAGATGTGATGAACGAGTCATCCATACGCTGTCCTCTATAATCGTAAATCGGCGCGCTATCGAGCATGTGGTCGTCATCGTTCTGATAGGGGCTGCTAAAAGACTGTGGGTTGGAATGGGCGCGCGAATGGGGTCTAGAGGGAGGTGATCCGACAAGTGGGAAACTGCTCTGAGCTGGGGATGTGTTTGCTGAGGGGGAGGTGGGATTTGACGGAGTCCTGTTTCGTGATAATGACTGCCTAAAAGCAGCTGGACTGTTCTACAGCCGAGTCAATGAAGTGATGGCGCGCTACTTTTAGGATAGACTCACTTCTGAATCGCTACGACTGCCCGCATCACTTTTCCTTCGATGTGGTGCAGGAGGACGCTTGGTCCAACTTGATGGGGCATTATTACTTAGCGGAGTCGAACGCTGGCGGCGTTGCGTGTCAAATACTGACTGTGTTTTGGGTGTCATAGGGGGTCCACGGGATGGAGGTCTGCTCTGAGAATCACTACTTGACGATCGGGAATTATCTTCGCTGTCCGTCCGGTCTTCAGCGCGCCCTCGGCCCTCCGGCGAGTCTGCCACTTCGCTTGTGGAAGGTTCCAGAGAAGCAGCATGCTGTTTGATCCTTTCCCCGCAGAAATGAACTAAAAGCGGTGGGGTTACTTGCAAGCCAGGATTGTCCTTGAGAAAGTCGTTGAGCTTGACTATTTCTGTGCTGTCCATGAGCTCGAAGCCATTGTAAATATCCGATAATGACTTTATAACGTCGACAAGCGAGCCGGCGGGTATAGCAGAATCACCAGTATCGGTAGTGGTGACGAGTGGGTGGTGGTTGTAGATGTCTTGTAATGTCGCCTCAATGTCGGCGATCCGTTGGTCGTAGTCCTGTCAAAGAGTCAGCAGGTCGCCTAATAAAATGGAAAGGGCCGTACCATGATGGTTCAAGTAGAGAATGGGGGAAGGTCGCGTCGGGAGTGGTTGGTCGGAAATCCTGCCACGGACCCAATTTCAAAGTTGAGACAATGCAGATTGTAGGTGTTTGGCTGTGCTGATGGTGACCAAATCAGCATGTGTCATCATGTTCACAATACGTGGCTTCAATGAATGCAGCCTACAAGTGCAAAAAGAAAGACGGCAGCAATGTAATGCCACTTGAAGCGGACCAAGGATTGTATTATTCAAATATCTGAAATTTGCTGCTTCAGTCAGTAGCAAGACTCTGTAGAGCCTAGGGCTAGTCGGGGCTGAGCCAGGGTCAGTGCGGAGTAACGGTCCGACTAACATGTGGGCCGAATTACGCGGTTCCCCCAGATAAGCTCGCTAGCCGGGAGCCTATGTTGCAAAATGAACATTTGACAGCGACCTTGCAGTTGTTGTAAGTACAACCAGACCATTGCCGAAGCTGAATTTTAATGATCAGAATGTACAAGGCGGAAATCCGGGCCGGATGTCATATTCGGCACATCGGCAATCGAGCATTTCATGCTCCTTCGTTCCATCGAGCACTGCAGGACAGGACCATTGCATTTTGCACATTTTAACCGCATAATGACGTCCGTGTCTTCGGAGCGCAAGGAAGAACTACTAGAATCCCTTGCAGAGATTCGGTCTCGCGTTGCGTCAGCTTCTCCCGCTACACCCGCCTTACTAGTTGCCGTATCAAAGTATAAGCCAGCGTCAGATATTCAAGCGTGCTTGGAGGATGGACAGCTTGATTTCGGGGAAAACTATGTCCAGGAGCTGGCCGAAAAAGCGAAGGAGGTGAGGCGCACCAACAACTGGCCCAGCAACTTTTGACTCGAGCATCGTTTCATCAAGCTGCCTCTCGAAATCCGCTGGCATTTTATAGGTGCTCTACAAAGCAACAAGGCCAAAACTCTGGCTGGTAGGTTCTCCGAGACTGTTTTTTCTCTGATTCTACTGATGCGGTGCCTAGCAATCCCTAATCTCTACGCGATCCAAACCCTCACGTCAGAAAAAGCCGCGAGCGCCTTAAACAAGGCGCTACCTTCAGACCGTACGGCCCCGCTCAACGTGCTTATCCAAGTTAACACTTCCGGAGAAGAAGCCAAATCTGGGCTTGCGCCTTTATCAGACAACAACCCTTCGGGGGAACTAACCCAACTCGCCAAGTTCATCGTCAACCAATGTCCCCGATTGCGTTTACAAGGGTTAATGACGATAGGTGCATTGGAACAATCTTTGAATGCTGGTGATGACAACGTCGATTTTGAAAGGCTGAAGGAGACACGAAACCTTCTACACAGGTTCTTGTTGAGTGAGTTTCAGGATATGGGGAAAGGAAAATGGGGCGCTGAGACGGGCGATGGACAGTTGCTCTTGAGCATGGGCATGTCGAGTGACTTCGAGGCTGCCTTGAAGGCCGGAGGTGACATTGTTAGAGTTGGTACTGGGATTTTTGGATCTAGAAAAACTAAAGCTGAGATGGCTCCATGAATTAACCACTTAGCAAACGTCCTTTAATAGTGCTAATAATTTCTCTCCGCGATCCATAACATCGTCCTTTTCGACATCGTGACAATGTCCCATGAGCGTGTCAACAATTCTTTTTGCCCAGAAAGGATGCTCCGATCAACATGCCAGCGATCGAATCCCTGTACCTCTTCCACTACTGTCCATCCTGTCGGCGCTTCCTGAACTGGTTCCATTATCAAATGGGTGATAGATTTAGATGCAGTCAAATCCTGCAGGGTCAGGTTTTCTGTTTTGTTGTAGGTCCATGGTCGATCCTTCACGGCATTTAAGTAAGGAGGCGAATGTTCTTGGAGGAACAGGGATGCCCCGGTTTGAGCGGCAAGGTTTGATATATGAACATGAGGGGTGACTATCACACATAGTGAACAATACGTCTTTCCTACGGCTTCAAGAAACGTACCACCAACGTGCTGGTATCTTCGGTTCAACAGCGAAAGCGCTTCGCCTCCAGGGTAATTCGTTATAGAGGCAGACGTGTGTACAAAGCTGATAGCTAGATTCATAAACATGAGCCCAAAGGCCCCAGCATAGAGTATCCTCCCAGAAAGTCTGTTCTTGCCACGGCCCACCCTGGGTGGTAAAGATGAGACAAAAGACAGCACTTCCCTAGAGGGAACTTACATCCACTGTGCCGCTCTGGCTGCGGCCACATTGAAGACGGGCACGACGTAAATAATGAATCGCCATTCCTTGTGGCTTAACCCGCTAATGAGAGTTACAAACAAGATGAAAGGTAACAAGAGAGAGCGTATGCGATGGTCGATGCAAAAACCGAGCAGTGAAAGTTGAACAGCGGAGAGCAATAGTCGCGGAAGATGTCTCGTGAAGTATGTCAGAGGGGGGTCAACCTGTAGACTATGAGACACGTCAAAGCATTGGGTAGAACATATACGCACACCCCAATCTGCGCTCTTCCCTTGGTAGACGTTAAAATATATGCCGAAAAGCTCTGGCCACAAGTATTTCGTATCCCAGAAATAGGAATCTACCAAAACGGTCAAGGCTATTGATGCCAGTGTCGAAAAGACGCCAACTTTGACTAATCTAGCGAAAGTGATGTGACGAAGGTAGAGAAACTGCAAAGAAAGAGGTCCAAGTAGCAAGAGAACCTCGGCGCGAAATACGACTGCCGTGAAGGTCAGAAGAGCAATAACGGCGGTGACTCGGGCATCAGATAGTCGAATGGCGGCGGGATGTCCATCAACAATCAAATACGTTGCCAGGTTCACTGCGCCTGTCAGTAGACTTGCTCACTGTTAACAGATATTAGATCGCACCTGGGAACAGGGCTAGCATGTTCGGTAACGTTCGTCCCATCCAGAATGGTAGATGGAACTGTGACACTGTGAAGAGAGTGAAGAAAAGCCCCGTAAGGCGACCGAAGCGTCGGGAAACGCCACGTCGGATACAACAAAGTCCGAGGCTATTGAAACTGGCAAGGACGAGTCGAACTGGGCATAGTCTGAGCTTCAAAGAGAGGGATATAGAACAGGCACTATTACCGATTATTTGGAGGTCAAACTTTGAAGAAACGAAACCCAGTCGTTCAGCGAGTATGATCACTACTTTCGACATCCATGCCAACAACACGCTACCAATGAACGTTCTAGGCACCGCGCCAGGGAAGACAAAATGGTCGTACTTGGATGGTTAAGCATAGCACCGGGAGGAAGGATATTCCTGGCGCACTTTGGGGAGCGAATCTCGACCAACACCATACATAAGCACGTCGTGAGTAGCATGGAGGTTGAAGCTTTCTTCGACTTTGGTGTAGGGCGCCAGAAGGACATGGGCCCATGCCGTGATAAAAACGAGGGCATCGAGAGCGATACTCATTAGGCCCAGACAAGAGACAATAGCAGTGGAGTGGAGAGAACAACAAGGCAGCGCCTTCCGTTTCGGGTCGGGCCAAGCTCTTGTCTTTCTACCGCCATCATGGATGATGCCGCCACTGAGGAGAAGAAACATTTCGACGCCGAAAACGCTGAAGACGATGATTCGCAGCCTGATCCCGATGAGCAGCTAATGTTGGACCAGGGGAACGGCCGCGTCTGGCTGGTCAAGGTGCTTTTTACTTGCTTGATCGTCCCGGTTCACATCCAGCTCACTGGAACAGATACCCAAATCCCTTATGGAACGCTGGTCGGCCGTGAACGACGAGGATGTCCATTTGGCAACCATTCGTGTGTACAACGAAGCTATAGGACAAAGCGGAAAGTCACCGCGCATCGTCCTTTTCTTACCCCCTGCTCCCGACTCTATTCCCAACCCCAAACGCCCACATTTCGATACCAAACCTATCAATGGTGACTCCAGAAAATACGCTCCTGAAACGTCGACAAATGAACCGGACTGCTACGAGCTAGATATGATTAACGACTCGGTGGAGAACCAGATGGTGGTGGCAGAGCGACCCAAAGACGCTGCCTTCAATCTGTCTGGCAAGAACTCGAGCCTCATTAACTCTCGTGCACGCACCACCATTCTTACTGGGAGAGTCAAACATGAATGCAGCCTTCGTCCCGGCTACAACGAGAGTTATCGCAAGCAGATGCGGGAACGCCACAAGAAGTACAACACCCCAGTCAGACAGATCAAGATGATAGAGGACAACCTTGCCAGAGGTGGTATCAACAGACTCAGCAGTGGTGTTACTTTGGGGCAATCCGCGTTCTCCGACCTCGTGGTGCGTCGCATGTTCTGTAGGCTCTGAAATTCGCTCACCGTTCCCTTGCAGAAAGCAAAGTCGAAGAGCAAAGGAAAGGGCGCAGAGCGTATGGCTCGTATGCCGAGGAACCAACTGCTGGATCTCATCTTTCAACTTTTCCGAGATACTCCTCGGTGGAACATCAGGGATCTGCGCACCAAGACCCAGCAACCCACAGCCTTCCTCAAGGAAACGTTGCTCGAGGTTGCTCATCTGCACAAAAGCGGAGAGTATACTGGACATTACGAACTTAAAGATATCTACCAGGAGGAGGGGGTATGTACTTATGCAAACTCGTTTGATTGTTCTCTAATTTTTCGCTTGCAGATTAAGGCTGAGAACATCCCTATGCCTGTAGGAAATGGCTTGAAAATGGAAGAAGAGGATGATGAGGATGACGACGAGGATGAGGATGATGACATGGAAGAGGTTTCGTGAGGTGTCCCTCGTTCGCTCACTTGTGTAATATACGTTCACAATACTGTACTTTTTGCATATAATTTATGACAATTTGTTGAACTTGCCTCATAGTCACTGAAGTGCTTGGACTCTATTTAGAGCGCGATGCCATGCAGGATGCTTCAAGAGTACTTAGCATTAACGCCGAGATTCAAGAGCAAATTTCCGCGACAATTTCGAAAAACCACCAAATCAGGTCCTTCATCGCTTGCTATAGCCAGCATGCATGGAGTGTAATATCCGTAGAAGATCGCATTTTCCACAGGCAGGGAGAACCGGTTTTCTTGGCAAGGTTGTTATTTACCGCCAGCATGAAAGGTGGTTATCAAAGCCCGGAAATTGCGGATCGCAATCAATTCAACTTCCACTGTTGCCGACCCCTTTCGCTGCCTCGGCCGTGCAAGCTGCAAGGCCCTTGCCTCGCTCTGTATCTGTATCCTTTCCTCTTATAATCACTGTATCATGAAAGAATCTGCTCCAACTGCAGCGAAGAAGAGGCGTCTACGAGGTGCCTGTGACTTATGTAAACAAAAGAAAAGTACGCATTTACCACGTTGTTCTCCTCGAGGTACGCTAATCTTCAACAGTACGATGTGGGATTTCCAAAACTCGAGCGCTCTGTGAATCAATTAACCCTCGTCTTTAGGTGACAGTGCCAAAATGCCTGGGAATATATGCTCCAACTGTCTAGCCTATAATGAAGAATGTACTCATATCTCCTCAAATACGAAGAAAGTGCGCGCGCAGTGAATTTATCATTCATTATTCTCACTGATATGTTTGTAATGTTAGGATGTTAAGCTCCCGAGCACTTATAAGTAAGTTGATGAAGACGCGTTCAAACCGGGGACTTACTTCATTCGCCCTTCGCTTAGCTTTGTCAACTATGGTAGTCCGCCCTTTGATCAACAAGGAGAAGGGTCTAATATCAGTGACCTTCAAGTGCGTATACTTTTCCATCATTTGTACTCTCACTTATCATTTTCCAAGGTCTCTACTAGCAGCTCTGTCATCACAAGGGCGCTTGTTAATGACATATTAGCCGACTCATATGTGGTGCCATCAGATCCCTCTATTGCTAAACAATTATTAATAGACTTGGCGACCTCTGTCCATGCATTGGAATCAGAACTAGCGGTATGCCGTCAAGTTCTGGCTCGCGAAGTGTCCGTATCTGTTTCAGTCTCGAACGTGTCATCTCCTGCTCCTGCCACGGCTGTCGTTGATGAGGATGCAAATACGGTAGTCGAAGATAAAACAGATGTATATCTGACCGAGCCGTTAAAACGACTGACTATTGGACAATCTCGCCATCGGCATTACGGCAAATCAAGCGCGCTTATGCTGATCAAAAAGGCCATCGAAATCAAGAAAGAATTCACCGGTACCAGTGAGGGATTGTCTTTTGAAGCCAAGCGTCCTGAGTTTTGGAATGACCAGCCGGTAACTTCTAGTTAACGTGATTACTATAATTACCTCTGAAGCTTGTTTTCAGTGGCAAAAATCGTTGCACGAAGATGAACATCCGCCAGCGCCGCTCATATTTCCCCCCGACGACCTTTTACAGGACCTTATCGATCTCTATTATGAAGAATGTGATATGATAGTGCATCTTATCTACCGGCCCAAGTTCGAAAAAAGTGTTGCTCAAGGGTTGCACCTTTACGATAGACGTTTTGGGAGCGTGGTTTTGCTGGTCTGTGCCATTGCGTCACCTTATTCCAATGATCCCCGGGTTTTTCTCGACCCAACCGAGGAGCATTCTGCCGGATGGCAATGGTACCAACAAGTCCGACCTATACCAAGCTCTTTTGTAGCACCATGTTCGATATACGACTTACAAATATATTCAGTGAGTGAATTGAGTATCCATTTCTTTGGCACATCAATGACATATATAAGCTTATGGTCCTCTATGGTAATACATCTACCACCCCCGAATTAAGCTGGGTGCTGCCTGGCTTCGGCGTCCGCATGGCCCAAAGCGTAGCCGCCCATCGTCGCAAGCCAGATAAGTCACAGTGGACAGTGGAGGACGAAGAGTGGAAAAGAGCATTCTGGGTCATCTTTTGCGTAGATGTCATGAGCTGCGTTACGACGGGAAGACCACTGGCGACGACATCAGACGAGTAAGCGTACAGCGAAATATCAATGGTGTCAGCTGATCCTTATCCTTTAGTTATGACCTTGACATGCCTATAGAATGCGATGACGAATATTGGGAGCATCCGAATCCACGTCGAGCCTTCAAGCAACCAGCGGACAAACTTTCAACTGTCACGTTTTGGGTCAAATATTTGGAGTTGCTGGAAATTTTCGCTTTCATGCACCGTACCGTTGTGCGTTTATTGTATCATTATAGCCATTACAAAGACGTTCACACAGCACTAGTATGCTGTTAAGCGGTCGGCCATGTCGAAAGATGTGCGGGGCCCAGAATGGGACAGCAAGGTAGTCGTCACCATTGATTCCGCCTTGAATAAGTGGGTTGACTCAGTACCTGATCATTGTATGTTTTCAATTTGTTCTCTTGACTGATGCCCATATTTTCATTTTTAGTGAGGTGGAATCCCCACAATCCTGACCCGAGATTCTTCAAACAGTCAACAATCTTGTATTCCGTCTATTATTGGGTCCAAATACAACTCCATAGACCATTTATATCTACCGTCAGTCAGCCTTCGCCGATATCGTTTCCCTCTCTTGCTATTTGTGCGAACGCGGCACGATCTTGCTGTCACGTCGCTGATACGTACCATCAAAGAGGCTTCAGACCACTTACTATCACAGAGGTATGCGCCGATTATCTTATAGCGCGCACTATAATGTAACAATGGATTTTAGATCTCTCTCTTTTGCTCAGCTATCGTACTCCTGATTAATGTTTGGCGAGGGCGCAAATACGGGGGGAGTTCATCAATGCTGGATAGGGACATTGGCAACATCCATAAATGTATCAACATCCTACAATTTCATGAGAAGAGGTGGTGTTTGTCTTTCCAGAATTTGCGACTGCGCTCTAATCCAAGCGATTCAGGTGGCAAATTGCGGGGCGTTATAAGTATGCAGGTCAGCAATATCATTCCGCAGCAATGGCTAATTCTTCCCTAGTGACATGCTACGCGGCCTACTTGTGGACCTACACTCTATGCCCGAGATATATATCCCTTCACTGAAGCGTACCCGAGAGGGAGAAGAAGTTTCATCTGCTCCTCCCACACTCTCAACACTGCCAGTGATGGAGTGGACGTTTCCTACTCCGGAGTCCCTTCCATTAGATACAGAAATGGCTGCTGTTAACTCGCAACAACTCTTCAACCTACCTTTGTATACCGATGAACTGGGACGGCCTTCTCTACCCACTGATTACGAAGGCAAGGGTGTAGACGGGAATGATTATGCGGAATGGTTCCGACAGCATTTTCCCGGAGACACTTTCCTGACGACAGGATACTCGGACGAGATGTCATGGGCCACTGCGAATCATCCTGGTCGTCTATCTGGTGGCTTTTTGTCCAGTTTTATGGGAGAATACGGTTGGTTGTATTCCAAGTCGGTCAGACGGTACCATTGACACAGCTTCAAATAGACGCACGCTTTGAGATACCACAGCAGCAACAGGGAAACAGCCCGTCTTCAATTGACCAAGAGATGGCAAAGTGGTTTAGTCAGGATTAGGAATCAGTGCGTATCTCTCGGAGTCGGATAGTATTTACCACGTTTATAGACCGACATCTCCACAATTGCCATACTTAGATGTAGGTTAAAGACATCATGTTTTGGATAATCAGTGTTGCGGAGTGTGGCTCGGGTGTCCCGTTCCATAGCTCGACTGCGCTATGAAAGCCGTCTCTGCTCTTTTTGGCTATTCGATAGCTGCTGTGCATTCAATTATCGCATTGCGGAAGCAAATTAGATGTTACCGAACTGCCGGTCACTGTGACATCATAGCTCTTTTCCTTTCCCCTGTGGAGGTCCTGCTCCCCATTCCCCACGTTTCGAGCTAACAGAAGGCATGCCTTCTGTTAGCTCGAAACGTGGGGACCGGGCATTCAAGACTGACCTTATGATCTGGCCTGTTTTGGGACTACGCGCCATCCAGAGTGTATATGCGGTGTCCCCTCCCCGCTGCACTGAAACTCGCGCTATGTCTCAGACCCTTTCTGACGGTCATCTAGCAATTTATAGCCGTTCATGACCTCAGATAGATGCATATAAAGTTTGGTCAAGATCTCGCCGTTCCTTGAACACCTCCAGGCAAAGAAGAATGTTGCTGAGCCTGATATACGTCCTCGTTCTTTTGTCTGCTGTATTAGCTTCGCCGACGCCGCTGTGGTTTAGCCCGACTTCTGTCAAACGGGGCGAGATTTCACATGAACCACCGGCCGCCCGTGGGTTGACGAACGCGATGCGCCTGGCACGAGGGTATCCTTTGAAGGCCCCAACCAGGCGGTCTGATACCGCCAGTATTGCTTGCTTCTACCGTTCTTTGTCGGTGGCTAAATGATTGTCTCAGGGAGAGGTGTTTACTCCAGTGTTCCATCAGGATCGTACAAACCCCCAATTCGACTGTGAGTGATCGCTGCAGATCGATAGCGTCGTACTGACGGTTTGTGAAGGACCCGAGGGTATCTGCAATTTACTACCTCTAACGGTCAGAGTGCTGGGTTCGTTGGCACTCAGACAAACGCAGACGGAGACTTCTTGTTGGCCACCGGCAATAACGACAAGCTTCTGGTTGAAATCGATGTGGTTACGGCCCAATCTAGCCCCACCACCATAACCACGGTCGTATGTCTTTTCTTCGAGACAAGAACAACTACTCACGAACAAACACAGAATGGTGGTACAGGTGCACCTTATTTCGCCGGTATCATAGGATCGACTAGTACATCCAACAACCTTTCCCCGGACAGCTTCAGGTCTGCTGCCATAACTATTTTTGCATTGTACATCCTCATCCTTCCTTCCTCTAGTTATTTCACTTTTGGAGGAAGCAGCGATCAATCATCACAATCGGGTGCTTTCCTCGAGACCGCCATTGTAAGTTGTTTTTTCCATTCAATTTCTGTATTTATAGACCATAACTGACGACATACCCGGCTGTTAGTTTGCTTACAGCTCTACGAATAACAGCATCACGGTTCAGTGGGCTAATACAGACGGGACGAACGCGGAAACATTCATCGGTCTCACACAACAAGGTGAATAATCAAGTATATCTCTTGACGTCAATTTCCGTTTAAACGCAATGACTAGGCGCCTTTGGAACTGGTGATCGGAACTCATGTGAACAAGCGTTCGGAACGGTTACATGGGTGGTATGTGTTTGCATTGGAAATCTATCCCAACTGACTTGGACCCGGGGTTTTAGACGCTTTCTTTTGTTCCTCAGTAATTATGATTTTACGATACATAATTTGGACGCTTTCAACGATATATAGCGAACGGCATGTAGTACGGACACCGAACTATGTACTAACGAACTAACAGACACTTTGTTGACATTTTGAGCGTGCGATGCCGATCAGGCTTGTAAGATAGAGTGACGTAATAAACAGCTCTTAGCCTCAAACGACGACGACGACGACGACCGCCGCCGCCTTCTCCAATCGCGTCTGAGGCTGGGCCGTGAAGGCAACTTCTCCCGCAGCGGTGGCAGCAATCAACAGGCCTTCACCCGGATCTCTTTCCATGGCTCTTTTCTACTGCACGAGGCATGGCAAAAAGCTATGCAACAGCTTATCATTTAAGCGCCCTGGACAGCATGAGGAATGAACGAGGAGATTATTTCTCATTCTGCCGTCACTTTTTCATTTGCGGAGGGAAGACTCTGCAAAGTTGCTTTTTTGTGTGCGCCTCTGATCTCGACTTCGGAGCCACACTTCTGATGTCGAGGCAGACGCGCGTCTACCAACCACAGCCTGTCAGCATTCGGGAAATCCCAGAGAAAACGGGGTGTTGAGGTGAGGATGGCCGTGGCTCCTCCTGCGGTGCCGCCAGGAGTCACTAGTGACTTTCCTGCCACTATTTGGCCTCCACCTTCGAGCCGGAAGCACAATCGGAGTCGCCTGGCTTTTTTGCGTAAAATTTTCTGCACAGCACTGCCTTGACAAGTATGTCCTTCAACAGCATACACAGCCCAGTGCATTATATATTGATTGACCATGCTTTCACTCTTCAGCGCAGCTCTGCTCATACATCCCGGTCAATCGCACACAATAATACCTCCGTCGTGCCATCTCGTCGTCGATCTCGTTCCTTTAAATCGCTCTCTATCATTACCACTGTGGCAGGCATGTCCGAAGATATCCGCTGCAAGATCTACATTGAAGACGCGGACGGCCGCCACCAGCTGGATGACGACGATCTGAAAGATCCGCGTGACTCCTCCTACAATGGTACTTCGTGTTCTTCCGCATCGATGCGTATTATTGACCGTCTCGGTTTGTTTAGATGGGTCTATTTCTCCTCTAAGCCCGACGTCTCCCTATACATATTCTGTTAGCGAGGAGCCACATCGTTATATGGGGGGCGGTCAAAATATACCCTTAGGACGTGCCAGGCGGTCTTCAGAAACTGCTCTTACCGCCGCCTTCACGCCTTCGTTCGGTGCCAGAGATCGGTCCGCATCTGTTAACGGCCATCCAAGACACCTCTGCTCTCCCTCAAGCCCGTTTGCCATCGATAGGAATGATTCCGTCCCATACAGCGACTTTCTTTCGCCCGCAATATATCAGAGCCACTCCCAACCCTCCTTACAGGTGAATACCGACATACCGTTTGGGTTTTCCTCCCCGCCTCCAGGTTCCGCATCTCCTGGACTAACTCCTGCAAGCTCTGTCTCGTCGCCGTTTACATCTCCCGAAGAGTATCGTCCCCAATCTTCCAGTGGTTATTCCGACCCCAACGATCTGTCCGTCGTCTCACCGTCACACGAGTCCAGTGCTGTGGAAAATCCCTACCAATCCTCTCTCCTGTTGCATCCCGAGATCCCGCGCGGACGTACATTATGGCGATTTGAAGATGACTTTCTAACGCCAGGGTCCAACTCCCGCTCCTTGAGTTTGGCTAGTATGCCAAACTTGGGTGACTTGGACCATGACTTGTTCAATGTCTTGAGATCTTCAAGTGTGGTTCCCAGTACCCGCTCGGATAGCGGAGTCGATTCTTCAGATATTTTGGCCCACCTTGATCTTAACCCTAGCGTTGTTACTTCGGACATCTTTGGTGACATCCCGGAGCAGCAGACGGATTGTCTCAGTACCACAGACCCTTCGCTGCCCCCGACGTCGTATCGAGAGCAGGTTGCGTCAGACGCTGTGTCGCGCGCTAGTCAGAGTCGTCGGACTAATGCAGCGAATTATATCTGTCCTGAGTGTCATCAGACCTTCACAGCCAAACATAACCTTAACAGTAAGTTCTCGTCAATTGTTGTTTCGTGCCTCTGTTAACTTGGCTGTAGATCATCTTAACTCTCATTACGGAGTTCGCAATTTCCGTTGTGGGGTCCCAAATTGCAACAAAGCATTCGGAACGAGTCACGTTCGACGGCGCCATATGATAAAGTGTCATTCTGAGAGTGCTGAGGCTAAAAAGCGTAAACCGCGTAAACGGTCTGTCGTTCCCTCTCGTTGTCTTCGATCGACTAAAACGCCGCCGGCAGCCTTTCATGACGAAACTTTACGCTTTTTCTCTCCGTCTCTTGCTGTTGTTGCTAGACCTTACCTAACTGTGCTGTATTCTGTTTTTATTTCGTTCTTTGCTTGTTCTAGGTGCTGTGTTATATTTGCTGTCGCCTCTGCATCATATTCAACAATATCCGTCTATTCGCATAAAAAGTCTGTAGCTAATCTGTCCTGTATTATGCCATTTCCTTCGCTCATTATCTGCCTCTCCCTATGTGATGATCCTATATGTAAGCATTCTGTGCCTCAAAAATGTAGAATCCCATGCACAGGTTGTACCCGGAGCTGCCAAGAAAGTCTTCCAGAAAAAGTGATTCCTTCTTCCACGGTGATGACTTACGATATACCATCGATCGATGAGCGTTCTCTCCCCGCACACCCGCATTATGCCTTTCGCGGTCGCTCACATCCTGTGTTTAAGTTTCCGGGGCAGGACTTTGTTACCTTACAGCTTCGACGTCCAAGCTCCGTCCAGGTTGCAATGTAGCGGACCGAATTCCTCAATGGATCCTTCATGACCGTTAGGTGTAGGCGATGATTTTTAATTAGAAGGTTGCTTCGAGCACAGCGTTGAAGAGGTAGTTTTATGCTATGCCCAGCTACTCGCCTATTCCAGAGTCACAGCCAGTTCAGCTGTTGGGGACGAACTTCTCCGTGCAATTATCACTGCCCTCCTGCTGTTGATTCTATCTGGGGAGGACTATCTGAGGAGGAACACAGATCAGAAACCTATAAAGCGGCGGCTGGCGAACCCACAGCACCTTGGTATTCTCCACCTCCCTGCCCGTACTCGAGGACGAAAGCCTTTTCGGTGCCATGTATCAACCCTCACTTGAAGAGTCTGTTCTTCCACATGTGTGCCATGTAAACGGCATTAAACGTATCGCTTTAGGTCCCCATTTGGAATGACGTTTCTCGTCGAACAACCTCAGGAACCCTTCATCGACGATTCTTTCCCTTACTCTAACGGTACGTCAATCACAGAGCATCCTATTCCAGTTCTTACCCATCATTCCCAGACTTTTCTGCCGATCCAAGAACATACCCGGGTCAAAGTAGGTCTTTCAAGGTCTTAGTAGTTCTAGGTTCTCTATTAACGCGTCTTCTCAGCCTTTGACAATAGCAATTCCTTCAGTAGCGAGTCATGCCTTTCTTCTGCATACAGCTCCCCTGCAATCGAAGGACTTGGAGTTTGTACGTTTGGCGCCTCTTTCTGGCTGAATCCGAGCATTGATTTTCAGCGTTACAGCTTTCAGCGATTGTGAAGCGAACCATATGAGCAGCCACGAAGTGTCCCCTGCATCGCCACAGTCACCTTCAGGCGCCTACCTTGAGCCTCCCCCAGCCCGTAATTTCACCAGGAGAAAGTCGTCTTCATCCGCAGAAAATTCAGTCTCCCTTCTACGCGATCTTCGACGATACCCTTCTTCCCCCTCCCTCAGCAATAATTACCACCACCACCAGCAAATCATGGACATGTCACAGGATGTTAGGCAGATATCTTTGGGAATCAGAACCACTAGCATCTTCGAAGCATCGAAACCCGGCCCGACAACTTTCATGGACGGTATTTCGCCTTCGTACGGTGGTACATCATCCTTGATTCCAACACAGATGCAGGTTCCCAACGAGCCCTATTTTTGGCCGACCCCATCGCCTTCTCCCGTCTCTCCAAACTCTACGCTCTTGCCCGCAGATGGTACGCCATGGAACGACCGCCCCAAACGGATCAAATCACGCTCAAAAAAAGACAAGGAAGCCAGCCTGCGACGAAGGAAGACACAAGGCCCTGGGGAGTTCGTATGCGACGTTTGTGGTGACGATTTCACCGCGATGCATAGGCTCCAAGGTGAGTGACCATGGCTTGGAGATAATCTTACTGACTTTGATGATTGACAGGACACAAAGAGTCAAAGCACGATGGCGTCAAATTCTGGTGTGATGCGTGTAATTCAGGACTAAGTCACCGAACATCTTACGACCGCCATGTCAAGAAGACTTGTCCTGTTCTTAATCCTCGTGACGCGGGGCCCGGGAACTTGAAGTGATCGACAACGGAATCAACATCATTAATTTACATATAATACGCGAGAGTGCAATTCATAATTCCTGTATCATACACTATACATTTGTATACCCGTCAATGCACCCCGATGTAGCTTTTCGAAGGGGCGTGAATGATTTGCTTTGACAATTGCCAACCAACAGGCCTGTGATCGGTGTCGCTCGGATTCAATGAAGACTCCTCGAGCTTGGTCAGCACCTTAAGCGCGTCCCATTTACCATGACGTACAGCTTCGCCGTCCGCATATCAGCTCCATGTTCAGACGGCCGACTGAATAGCAATGTTGGACTCTGCTGTAGGCGCTTCATGATGCATTACCTCCAGCATACCGCACAGCCGCGTCCCACAAAACCTACCTGCTGACGGCTCTAGTCACAGCAGAGGGCTGTTAGAAAATTTCTGGAATACTGGTCACTGCCTTCAAGCTGCTGCTGTCGCAATGATCTCTATATAAGGCCCACTCAGAGCGAGTTGTCCTCCCTTACCGCCGCCATGTCTGCCAACGATCCTGTTGCTCACCTCAACCTCTTTATCCCGCAAGCCTTGTAGGTTTTCTTCTACATCGACGTGATTAACGTTGAACGTGTTCCACTAGAACGAGTCTGCCTTATGATTATGATGGCAATAACGACTACATGTTCAACATTGTCTTCGACGACACTCCTGCCAATGGTACGTTACTGAGATACACGTATTTTCTGTCCCCTTAGTCATCATTTTCAGACCACGATAGCCTTGGCCAAAGTTTGTCTTCTTCGAATACGATTGTGGTGTTCTCGATTGACAAGTTTACCAGCTTTTACTCCTGGGGATAGTAATTTCGGCTCCAACCCATCGTCCACATATAGTTCCCCTGCGTGTCAGAGTCTTGGCGATAGTACGATTGATATTTTCCTGACTCTAACCAGCATTGATTTTACCTGTATCAGGTTTTGATGCCATCTCAGGTGACGACTGGTCTCCCTTGTCGCCAAACCCTTCGGAACCATTGCCCCAAGACGCGCAGTTCCTCGTTGTTCCCCATTCTACAAGACGACGTTCACAATCGGGAGGAAGTTCAAATTCTTCTATTGACTCTTCAACTGTTGCTCGATATCCTGGGTTACGACGTCGCAATTCTGCGTCCTTGCTTGGCACGGGTCGGAACAATCAGCAGATCCTGGATATGTCACAGAACGTTGGGAGTCTGTCTTTGGAAGATAAGCGGCCTTACCACAATGAGGATCCCCAAGGCAGGGGAGGTCCTGAGCCGTCGCTTTCCACTGGTCCCTCGTTATATGGAGGCAGTACAGCCTTGATAATTCCGATACAGACACCAATGCCGGCCCGGGACGATCTTCCTTACTACTGGTCGCCTGCGCCATCGCCGGGGTCATCTTCTCCCATCTCCCAAAATTCTTCGCTTACACCGATAGACACTATGGCCGGGAACGACAACGTAAATCTGGCTGGAACACGCTCGATGAAAAGCATTCAAGCCAGCTTGAATCGGAGGAAGAGCTCTGGCCCCGGGAAATTTGTGTGTCATATTTGTCGGGACGATTTTACAACGAAGCATAGGCTCAAAGGTGAATAAACACCAGTGTTGACCCTTTGACGCAATGTCACTAACTTGTTTCTAAGGGCACGTAGCTTCAAAGCATGAGGGAAAAAAATTAACTTGTCCGTCGTGCAACATGGTCCTGAGCCATGGCACGTCCTATGATCGTCATCTGAAGCGGACATGCCCCGTCCTTTATCCACGCGATCGTCGGACTTGATGGCTGAAGTTAGTAGCATCATAATGAATCGTTAAGGTCACGCAATGTCTTTATGTCTTATACCCGAGATTATCGTGCGCGATGGCGCCACGTCTTCCCCACTTGTATCGTTAACTACTAGGTGTATTGTAGATTACGATTTACTGTAATAGTTACGTTCGACTTTATTGCCATTTTCAAAAATGATGAGATTCTGAAAATAAAAATAAAAGTTTTGGGCCTTGTTTGAGCCCTGCTAGAAGGCCTCTGAGCCAGCATTCAAAGGGCTCTAAGTATGACGATCGACATCATCGATTGTTACATGGGTTGTCTCAGATGCCGTGGGCTGAGATCAGGCTTGAACATCATGTCCAAACTTTTTTTTTTTTTCCTTTTTGAGATTCTTATCATTTTTGAAAATAGCAATAAATGGTTGGCTATCCGATCATTGAGCCGAATTCCAATTTGTCCTAGCCGAGCCTCGACCTGCGTTCTCCCCTCATGGAGGAAGTTTGCCTCTTTGAGTCGAATAGCTTAAGCGCCAGAGCAGTGCTCGCGTGCCTGCACGCGATTTACGCAAGGCGCTTTTGTTCATCAGATGCTGCAGCCGGAATGCGGAACCTTGCTTGAGTCACACTCTTACCCGGCTTCCATTCCGGTCCCCCCTTGGTCCTATAAATCCGCAAATAACCTCGACCTCCATCTCCCAAGGTCTTAGCAATGAGCTACCCCTACGTCCCAGAAATCCACATCTACAGCCCTTCTGAATCTGACGGACAACGTGCGTTCGACGAATCTCCCCTCGAAAGGTGAGTACATTGATTGCGCCACTATTAGCGCTGAGACGCTGATCTCTCGATAGCCTTCATGGTTTTCCTGAAATATCCCCTGACATCTGGGACCAGGGAATCATAACAGGCGCAGGTTCTGAACATGGTATGTGAAGTTTTGTTGAATGGTGTCCTGTTGTTCACAACAGCACCTCAGGTCCTTCTCAGTACCTCACCAGCTCAGCCGGTGACGAGGGAATGTTATTCAACAACGGTAGGTGGACTCACGATTTTAACATGGAATGCCATAGTTATATTTTGTTTTCCATCGCAGGCGCTAGCCCTTACAGCCCTTATAGATACGATTACTATTTCTCGCCTTCGAATTCGGTTTCTCCCCCGTCTCCCAACATTCCTCTTCAAACCCCAGAAGACACACCATATGCTTTGCTCCCTTACTCTCCGGTCCAGTCCCAAGGAAGCGCCTTGCTTGGAAACTCTTTTCAATCTCTTTATGCTTCGGAACAACCTCCGTCTCCGAGCTCCTCCATCGTCCAACCTTATAACTACTCTCAACAAAACACCCTTCCCACAGACTTCGATCGTCTTTGCTTGCTCTCACCGCTCTCTGCAACCGAAAGTGTGGCGCTCAGTCCCAGCCCTACCACAAGTGTATCTAGTCTTCCTGACGAGGAACAAAATATTGGCGGAGGGCTGGATTCTCTGGCAGGGAAGCGATGTATCCTTCCTGCGAACGCAAAACGCAATCTTCGAAGTCTCCCGGAGCATTCCGTCGTTGGTCAACATCGTAAGAAGATCAACACTGCGAAGGAACGCGCAGCCAATGGCAGCGAGGCTAAGCGTATACGCGAACAAAAATATAAATGCCATTTTGACGGATGCAAGAAGACTTACACAGCTTCACACAATTTTAAGGGTGCCGTTCTCATTCCTCATCTTTCCTCTTGCATAATCTGACCGGACATCGTAGATCATTTGAAGTTACATGAAGGGATGCGATTAGTGTGCCCTCACAGAGACTCGGGATGCCGTGAAGATTACGCACAAGAGGTGTCTCTGTACCGCCATCACAGAAATTCCCACAAGGACTGCACAGAGCACCACCGTCGTGCTGACTGTGTATGGGCGAGCAAAGAAGAATGCCAATAGGTTCCACTGCATGTGGCTCTTCAAACATGCAAGATCGCACTTCTTTAATACCCGCCCTTCGCAATACTTACTAGTTATACCATCAAATTTGTTTTCACCCTGCGTTCTTAATGTAGCCCTAGTGCAGTGCTTTGTCAATCGATAATCATCACTCTGAATCATTCTACTGATTTAAATAATGGCCACATTCTCAAGAAAAACGTAACATCTGCACCCCGAAGTGCTTTCCATCACCCGAATGACCTGGGGCTATGTCTAGGCGCGCGTCAGATCCTATTCTGCAGGATGAGGAGGAGGATATGGCGGTGTTGTGGATTCACTTCCTCGGAAAGACTCCCGATAGTCTACCCTGGGTTTGATTATATAGAAGCACATGGGCCCTCCTTTCCAAGGCGTTTGCAAAACGAAGTCACCAGAAGAGGGCGTCCGGGCCGATTATCCGGACCGGGTATGCTCACCTGCTCATCAGGGAGGCCGTTGTACGGTAGAAAAAGACATTATTGCACGTCCAGTTGTGCGATAATCTTGTACCCCTCCCACTATGACATCCGTAAAGACGTTCCCTACAATAAAAGCCATCCGAACTTTCGTAGTGGGTGGTGTAGGTTCCGGCGGTGACTACCACAACGTCGCTCGTGGCCACTGGTGCGTACATTCCTTCCCTTAAGAGTAGAAAGAATTCGAGGTGATAAACATGTATAATGCAGGCTTATTGATAATCCCATTGCCACACCCATGTCCAAGTACGAGGAGTACCGCAGTTCTCGAATAACCTGGGGCATCAATGTCCTTGGCTCATTCTGCGTCGAAATCGAAGCCAGCGACGGCACAACTGGGTTTGCCACTGGGTTCGGCGGTCCACCCGCTTGCTGGATCGTCTCGCAGCATCTCGAACGATTCTTGATTGGCGCGGACCCAAGAAACACGAACCGACTGTGGGACCAGATGTTCCGCTCGACAATGTTCTATGGACGGAAGGGGCTTCCCATTGCTGTCATATCTGTCATCGACCTCGCTATATGGGACTTGCTCGGGAAGATTCGCGGGGAGCCTGTGTACAAGATGATTGGTGGTTCAATCAAAGGCGAGATATCGTTTTACATCACTGGCCCGGAGCCTACGGCTGCGAAGGCAATGGGGTTCTGGGGTTCCAAGGTTCCGTTGCCATATGGTCCTGATGAGGGACATGCGGGATTGAAGAAGAATATCGAGTTTTTGAGGAAACATAGAGAGAGTGTCGGGCCTGACTATCCTATCATGGTCGACTGTTGGATGGCGCTGAACGTCCAGTACACTGTCGAGCTGGCGACGGCCTGCCTAGATCTGAACATCAACTGGTGGGAGGAGGTCTTGCATCCTGATGACTTTGATGGCTTCGCACGATTGAAATCTGCGCTTCCACAGCTTAAGTTTACCACAGGAGAGGTATGTACGGTTCCGTTGCCATCGTCTGCTTGCTGATTTCAAGATGCCAGCATGAATACACAAAGTACGGATTCCGCAAGCTTATCGAGGGTCGCAACGTCGACATTCTCCAACCTGACGTGATGTGGGTGGGGGGAATGACTGAGTTAGTCAAGATCGCTGCACAGGCCGCGGCGTACGATATCCCGGTTGTGCCCCATGCCAGCGGCCCATACAGCTACCATTTTGTCGTCTCGCAACCGAACTGCCCGTTCCAGGAATACCTGGCAAACTCACCTGACGGGAAATCGGTGCAACCAGTGTTCGGCGACCTTTTCTTGAACGAGCCTGTGCCGCAAGGAGGAAAACTGCAGGTGTCGGTGCTGGATAAACCTGGATTTGGATTAGAATTGAATCCCAAGGCACAACTGCTGCCGGCGAATAGTGTGCTGTTCCCGTCGCCGGGTAAAGAGATCACTGCTACGCTTGAGAAGGAAAAGGAAAACTGAGATAGTCCCTTGTGATGTATATGATATAGACTCGGAATGCCCAAGGATGATGTTAATCTCGTTTGGCCCAGCCCACAGGTTTGCCTAAATTCTCCCGGTTCCGAAAGACGCGTACTACAGTATCAAAATTGAAGACTTGCACATGCTACCGAGACGGAAAATAAAACAGCGAACTGTTGACGTCCAAGCGACGGTATAACCACGGCGGCGGCTGTGCTTTGTTTGGCGTAGAATTTCTCTTCAAAGACAAGGTATGGTTATGTCTTTTGCGACGATGATAGCAAGGACGAAGCGGTGACCGGCTGTTCGGCCCGGGTAGCTTGGCCCTTGCGCTTCCTGGAAAAATGGCCAATAAATCCAGTTTTCCTGGAAACCATCCATCACATCTTCGTGTCGTGTCGTGTCTATCGTTCCTTCCGCCAACAGGCCACAAAAACTCTACTAACAGAGACGTCCCGTATCCTAGACTCTGTAGAGGTGCCGCTGCTTTTGTGCTTGAAAGCCTTTCTTCGAGATCATCCGATGTCTCTTTGAAGGTGGTCCTGGTTGGCCCCAATCGCTGTCTCACTTCTACCTCGGGTTGATGCCACCTTTGCCCGTGCAGACAGGTTTGCACGGAGCGAAAGCAAATCGTTTGTTGGCATTGCTCACGGCTGGCACTCCTCATGCATTCGTCTGGCAGGCAGGATTTGAGCGGAATGCAAGCGAGGGGTATGTCCGGCCCCAGCTGTATCAGCAGAGGTGGCCAATAAATCCAGTTTTCCAGTTTTCCTGAATGCTCTCACATCTGTACCACTTTTGATTTTACTTGCCTTGTTTCTATGGCAGTTGCATCAACGGTGTATTTGTTGGGGACCTTGGCATCCTGACGGATGACGGCGGTTTCGACTTTCTGTTCAATGTCTGCACGGAAGCAGACGATCCAGTTAATCAAGGTCATGTCCCGCCTCAATTCCAGCCTCTACGGATTTCATCAAGCCATGCTATACGAAAAATACCTTTTCATCGTAAAAATTCCTCTATCACAAGCGCTCATGTATCAAAGACGACAATCGTTGTTGAGGGTTCAGCGGAGATGACGTACGTCGATGTTTTACTTTTCTGAAGTACCTATTCTCTGATTGACATCCACTATCAGCCCGTTCGTCGCCGGAGGCGGATTTGAATTCAGTACTTCGAAGGCTGAAGCCGCTATCTTAATGCTACCGGACGGCGGCAACAGATACGACACAGTGCATCGTTCCCGTTTCAAACAATATGCCGCCGAAAATGCTCTTTCATGGTATATATACGTGAACAGCCTAGACCATTTAGCACGAGAGGCTCCTAATGGCTCCCTCTATCTTGTTACTGGATGCGATAAGGCAAGATCCTGGATGACCGCTGCAGCGTCGCGCCCGTCTGAATCGCATGCGATATCTGTCAAATTTGCGATTGGACCAATCATGGAGGGAAGGATTGCTCTGCAGACATCTTGGAGCACGCCTTATATTGATGTTGATACCCGAATATATCCCGACTATCCCGAGCCCATGCCTCAGCAAGATAATCAATGTGTATTTATGCGGGGATACACCATCACAGTCAGGGAAAGCAGCCTCATGCAGAAAATACGAGGACCTGTTCAATTAAGAGTCATCGGTGGTGGATCCTCGAGGAATGCCGCGCCTTCCTTCAATTCACGAAGTCCTTATTCTTCATACCAAGACAAACTTGCAGGATCCTCAAGTTCCGGAGTCTCATCGTCTACGGGACCTGTTGACAGTTTTGACGCACCTGATTACTGGGTCAGTATGATCTTGACGTTAATACTTTTTACTAACTAAATCTCCCGTGTTAGGCAAATATATACCCTAAGGAGTCTGTTTTCGAAGACAACGTCGAACTCACTGAGTTACCTAGCAGGAGCACTGAGGTATGTAACTCGTTAATGCATAAAAGATGCATTCGAGTCTGGCTAAAATATCAAATCCTGCAGTTGCTGAACCCATCGGCCAAAATAAATGAACAATTATTGACCTTAGTAAGGATCATTAATTACAACTGTCTGCTTGGCTGAGAGGTCAAATCTTCAGCATCCATATATTACTGTCGCAATCACACACGATGAGGACTGGATGGAGCTTACAAAAGATCTCCCGCATGACGAATGGCCTGACGATTTCAAACTGGCTTCGATGGTCTCAGATCTCCTAGAAGAGAGATCAGCACAGTCCCTCATGATGAATGGTCAGCAGCCTCTGGCGGGATTACAGCCATCGGAACTTCCACGACCAACGCACGTGAAAACAAACCATTGTACTCACTGTCGAAGAAGGTATGTATGTTTCGCGTGTGTTATCCTTGCCCATGTAAATATTTTTATAGGAAGATTCGGTGCGAAGGCACACCGCCGACCTGTACTCGATGTTTAACTAAAAAAGTATGTTGTTCTTCTCACAGTTCGTTTGTGTTTCCTTATGTACTAATGTCGACCAGCTCCAGTGTGACATGCGATCACAATCAAGCGCGCTCACCAATGATGTATGCAAAGAGATGTTATCCTTAAGTGTTTTTATGGTGCTGACAGCCTGACTTAGATACGCGGAACTTCCAAACCTGATCTTGGTCAATATTTGTCCCTCTATAGTGCGCCTAGCATATTTTCTAGCGCTTAAATCAGCATTGATTTTTCTTGTACCAGATTTTCATGAGCCTCCCGAAGCACGCCGGCATATTCCCCTATGACCGGCTGTCTCCAATTACAACCGAAAGCAATATTCTGGTTCTGTTAACAAGCCTCCATTCGACGGGACCTCTGTGACCTCGCTCGCGCTTTATGGTCAGCAAATCTCGAAGATGTCGCAGAACGTCGAGGGACTGTCTTCTTCAAAGCTCAAGTCGCCGACTGTGAAGGGCAGGGAGAAGGCAAACGATGATAGTGCTGAATTCGAGGCTGTCACTGTGAGAGATCTCTTTCGCGATTCTTCAATTTATACTCGACGTCTCTCAGAGTGAGCACGCCCGTGTATTACCTCGTCGTAACGTACTACCGACTCGGTATCTACGACCACCACCTTTGTAAGGGACGCGAATTTATATGGAGTTAGTATTGCATCATTTCTTTAGCTATGTTTACGTATGGTCTGCAGGGAAATGCGCCGTTTTCGGTTCTTTCTTCATCTTAACTTCTATAATTTCTACCATGCTTTCATGTCTTTGACCTAGCGTTCTTCTGGCAATAGACGCCCGACTCGTACTCATTTCTGGGTTGAAGACCCATCGTGTGGCAGATTCTTTACAACCTTCCAATACCACTACCAAGCCCCGAAATCCTCGTCGACACGTCAAGATGAACCCTGTGAGCGCAAATCGAACTCCTCCACCGGGAAATAGTGGGCATTGGCGCAAGGGACGGTCGGAGGATGAAGAGATGGATGGTGAGTCTGACGGAGAGGACGGTAACACACAGTCCGTTTGGTATAGTGTTGCGGAGGAGCGCCCAAGAGCCACTTTCGGAAGTAGCCGGGAAGGGGCTGCACTTCCAGGAGTGAAGAAGCACAGGAGCGAGCCGTCCATCCAATCTCCGGCTTCGTCACCGCCTCCGCCAACACCCACTAAGGACCTCTCGACTGTCACCGAACCCGCGCCGCTGGGATACCCACACAATTTGCCTGTTGCTGCTATACCTTCAACACCACGGACGACAAGGCAGAACATGCTCGAGACAGAGACAAGATCTGATATGGGAGTCAGAGTCATATTCTTGCGCACAGACTTTTAAGCACGGAAATCTTGTATAGTGGATCAACACGTAAGGAGGGATAGATAATAAGCGAACAAAAAGGTATAATGCAAGACAGATTAGCTACAGAACGCTTTTGATGCGAATTGACGAAGTTCACTAGTGTCCACCCTGAGAGAGATGAACACAAACGACAGGAGATGTAAGAAGTACAAACCCTGCAGAAGAAACTCTTTGAGTAGGATACAGCCAATGACGATCGGTGCAGCATTTCGTGGCGAGAAAGGGTATCAATCCCTTTCCCATTGGGTGAGATGATATTCTGCAGCTGTTCAGCCAGGCCCGGGGTAGCTTGCGCTTACTGGATGTTCTCGCATCTGTACTACATGCTGCAGCATTCGTGAATCACTGGCTTTGTATCTTTCCACTTGCATGACGCCTACAAAATGAAGTCCCCGTGCTTACTCTACGATTTTCTTGCCTTTTTTTGGTTTTACTTGTCTTGTTTCGATGGCAGCATCAACTTGAAGGGTTTTCGACACGTTTGCATTCTACCAGGTTTAAGTGAAACATCTAATCAAAATCCCAACATACCGAACGTACACGAAAAGAAAAACAAACACGACCCTAATATACCCTGCTGATGTTTGGTCAAAAAATACTGCGAATCGGGGACGGTACCTGCAGCGAATGCAAGCGGTGAGAGACATAGGATGACTGTTTCCTATTATATAGGAACCAAGCATTCCTTTTTACCCACCTTCCGTGCGATATTTTTCAGGACGACGAATTATGGGCTTTAAGGTGAGTAAGTACCAGTATTAACCCTCTGGCGCAATGGTCGATAACTTTGTTCCAAGTACATATAGCTTCAAAACACGACGGTATATACTTAGCACGCCCATCGTGTGACAGACAAACGCGCGCCTATCAATCACAGCCTCCAGGAATTCCCATAGCAAACGGGGTATCGAGATAAGGATGATGGTCGTAGCCAGTGACTTAGTTGCCACCATTTGGCCTCCACCCTCTAGCTGAAAGCACACTCGAACCCCCTGGCTTTTATTCGTGGAATTTTCACGGTACCGCCTTGGACAAGGACGTCCTTCAACGGCCTACACAGCCCAGTGCATATATACCAACTTGGCTTGTTTTCACTGTTCGGCCCTGCTCTGCTCTTGCATCCCGGTCAATCGCACACACCTGCCTCCGTCGTGCCATCCCGTCTTCAATTTCGTTCCTTTCAGTCGCTTTCTATTACTACCACTGTGGCAGGCATGACTGAGTGCAAGATCTACATTGAAGACGCAGACGGCCGCCACCAGCTGGACGACGACGATCTGAATGGTACTGGTACTTCTGCATCGATGCGTGTTATTGACCGTCTCGGTTTGTTTAGATGGGTCTATTTCTCCTCTAAGCTCGGCATCTCCCTATACATATTCTGTCAGCGAGGAGCTGCATCGTTATATGGGGGGCGGTCAAAATATACCCTTAGGACGTGCTAGGCGGTCTTCAGAAACTGCTCTTACCGCCGCCTTCACGCCTTCGTTCGGTGCCAGAGATCGGTCCGCATCTGTTAACGGTCATCCAAGACACCTCTGCTCTCCCTCAAGCCCGTTTGCCATCGATAGGAATGATTCCGTCCCATACAGCGACTTTCTTTCGCCCGCAATATATCAGAGCCACTCCCAACCCTCCTTACAGGTGAATACCGACATACCGTTCGGGTTTTCCTCCCCGCCTCCAGGTTCCGCATCTCCTGCAGTAACTCCTGCAAGTCTTGTCTCGTCGCCGTTTACGTCTCCCAAAGAGTATCGTCCCCAATCTTCCAGTGGTTATTCCGACCACAACGATCTGTCCGTCGTCCCACCGTCCCACGAGCCTAGTGATGTGAAAAATATCTCCCAATCCTTTCTCCTGTTGCATCCCGAGGTCTCGCACGGACGTCCATTGTGGCGATTTGATGATGATTTTCTAACGCCAGGGTCCAACTCCCGCTCCTTGAGTTTGGCTAGTATGCCAAACTTGGGTGACTTGGACCATGACTTGTTGAATGCCTTGAGATCTTCAAGCGTGGCTCCCAGTACCCGCTTGGATAGCGAAATCGATTCTTCAGATACTTTGGCCCACCGTGATCTTAACCCTAGCGTTGTTACTTCGGACATCTTTGATGACATCCCGGAGCAGCAGACGGATTGTCTCAGTACTACAGACCCTTCGCTGCCCCCGACGTCGTATCGGGAGCAGGTTGCGTCAGACGCTGTGGCGCGAGCTGGTCAGAGTCGTCGGACTAATGCAGCGAATTATATCTGTCCTGAGTGTCATCAGACCTTCGCAGCCAAGCATAATCTCAGCAGTAAGTTCTTGTCAGTTGTTGTATTCTCTGCTAACTTGGTCCTAGATCATCTTAATTCTCATTACGGAGTTCGCAATTTCCGTTGTGGAGTCCCCAATTGCAACAAAGCGTTCGGAACGAGTCACGTTCGACGGCGCCATATGATAAAGTGCCATTCTGAGTGCGCTGAGGTCAAAAAAGCATAAATCGTGTAAACGGTCTGTCGTTTATGGGCCGACCGAATAGCCTATACATACAAGTATGTCAGTCAGAATCGCTGGGCGCTTTATGATCGGGTAATTGTCATGGCAGCTAGTTAGCTAATAGACGAAAATTTTAGTTGAATTATTGCTGTCCTGATGATGCTGAATTTCTGTGAGCTCCTGAAAGCATACCATGAGCTAACAGTGAGTACTCAGGGCCTTGAAATTTATAACACCTCGTTTCAGTTCGTTTGGCTTTGCGCTACCATCGCCAGTGATTCCTCAATATGTGCGTCAACCACAGCTTGACACAAAAATCAAGACATAAATATTTTGCAGCTTTCTTGCCATCGTTCCTGGACCTCTGATTTCTTGCCACTTTAGCAGGAGAAAGTCAAACTCGTTCACAGAAAATCCGATTTCCTCCTCGTCTAACATTCGGATGTTCGAAATCTGCTTCCAATACAAATAACGACCGATGGTCGGAGTAGTACCGTGTGCAGGAACTCGACAAGGATACAGGACCTCCTCCTGCCATTAGGGTTCAGATCCAAGCACGCGTCATACCAGACGTTCTCTGATTCTTCAAAAATCGATGTTCTTCTTCAACCTTTCATCAGGACCATACGGCGACGGAACCCTCGTCTTCGCAGGCGTCGGCTCCGGGCCAGTGATGTAAAATGATATCTTTGATCGAAGGGCTTCCGGGGATCTTCCCGAGTAAGTCCCGTATAGCGAGGTCGATGAGCGATGGGGAACTCCTTCGGTTAGAACATTGTCGGGCGGAACGGAAGCGATTCTTCTGCGCCAATCAGGAAACGTTCGACAACCATTGGCTGCAGGTATGGATTAGCAAGGCACAGCTGCTACCACGAATAGGGCGTTGTTCCCGTCGCCCGGTAAAAGATCATTGTTACCCTTGAGAAGGAGAGAGGAAACTGAATAAGTACTAGTCCCTAGCGATATAAGTATATGACGTAGATTCGGAATGCGCAAGGAAAATCCTGTCGGTTCAGATTGGCAATCAGACAAATTGGATGAATTATAGCGTCTCCCGAGTTGGTCCGACTAGAATCCGTACGCCGGCGTCCTTCGTCTTGAGGCATTTAGAGGAGCACTGTGAGCGTAAAAAGCGACCAGGGGAGTGAAAAAGGACGTTGTGGGCAGCGGCGGTGGTGGAGGTTGCAAAAAAGGTAAGCGGCAAGGATTGGCTGCAGATCCGGCAAGGAGCCACAAACAAACTGACGTTGGAAGGGGAAACTCGGAATCTGAATTCTTGCTACTGCCATATACCTTCAATACCCAGCCGTTCTCGCTCAACACGTCGAATTTGTCGTTCGCATCAACGGAAGAGTGAATAAATCTGGTCCAGGGAGACCCGTACGATGGCAATCCACCCAGTTCCTGGACCGGCGTATGCGATTCTAGCAGCGGCCAATGGCAGCAATCCTCAACTGGCTTCATACAGCATCGCTCAGGCTGTTTCTTCGCTTTCGTCGACAGCCAACAACCTGCAGGCGTCGTCGCTGCCGGTGTCGAATGGGTTTCGGGCGAACACGGTGCACAATACTGCATTCAAGGCTCCGGCGCACAAACATGCACATCACCTGCATTCGATACCGCCTCGAGAAAAGAGTACACGGACGCTGATTATAGATCATATGCTCTGGGTTCACGGTGCGCTGGCATGCCATACTCATTGAATTTACTCATTATTTTATTAGGGCGAACTCGGTTTGCTCAGGCGCGAGCAGAACTAGGCATGACGGATCGCACAGGCGGACCCCGATCTGCCAACTACATCCACCGACGGCGGCCCGAGACCTTTGAGGAGGAGGAGGAGGTGGGCAGCGATGGCGAGGATGTCGGTCTGCTCAAGACGCGGGCTGCGGGGCGGCACCATGATCCTCTTAGCGATGCCGAAGAAGAGCGGCTGCGCAAGCAGGATCTGGCACTCGCGCGGAGCCTGCGCCTGCGGGCCGAGGACCTCGAAAAGGTGGTCCTATCGATGCTGGAGCAGCCGCCTCCGGTTCTGCCCATTCCCGACGAAGACATCCTCACGCCGCCAACGTCGCCGCAGATGCACCCATCCAGTCAGCGCACGGGCTCGCATCCGCACACACTGCCGAACGGTGTCCGCCTCCGTCTCGCGCTGGGGGTGATGATCAACGACCTCTTCGCCCGGCATGCCCCGCCCCCGCCCTTCCGCCACCAACGCTCCCAGAACTCGCCCGCCGTGAGCCACACGCCTTCCGACATCTCCTCCGTCGACCCCACCTATCTGCCTGCCTCGGCGCATCTGCCGCCCGTTCTGGCAGCCGTGTCCTCCGTCTCTGCGTACTCGCCCCTCGTCCCAGGGTACAACCAGCACAACTATCCCGTAAGCCACCCGAGCATCGACTTTGCATACGCTCACTCACCTGCGTTTATCCAGCCAAAGACCCCGATAAAACCAGCAGGCCGTGTCCACGCCTTGTACCTCGAAGGCGCAGATCCCAGCACCGCAAATTCCCCGCCGGCCTTCCGCTGTCCTAGACATCTCCATACAGGCTGTGAAATATGCGTTGACGCAAAGTCATCTGCACGCGTCGCCGGTGGACGCGGTCATTCAAATTCCACCAGTGCACCAGGCGCAGGCGACCGACCAACAAGGATGGGCCCCGCCCCTACGTGGAAGGGCACCGCAGCCGGTATGAGTCCTGACGGAGGTGGAATAACCGGCTGGAAAGACGGTAGTGGCATCGGGTCGGGCCTCGCCAGAACAGCAGCAGGCGGCAGTGTTTTGCGGCGAAACAACCACGCTGACGATGTCATCGGGTCAGGAATGGGTACAGGGTCAGGGAACACCAAGCTGTCTGCTCTCATTCCCAGGTTCCTGAGGCTGTCCGCTTTAGCAGCAGCAGAGTTGGGACGGGAGAAGAGAGAAGAGGCTGGCTTCGAATCCCCCCGATCAAAGGATGGCGATGCCGCTTACAATGACATGTCAGGCGAACGTAGTGAAAATGGGAGGATGTATGGAGAGTTGTCTCCTTTGCCATCACCAGCCCATACCTCCACTGTGAGGGCCATTGCTGAGGCCCAAAATCGGTTATACGGCGTCGCCCTTCGTCCATCCAGACAATGGTACATGCTTCTCGCTGGCTTACTCACTAGAGCGGTGTTAGAGGGGTATTTGACAGATAGCTGGAGAGGTTCCCATGCCGTCGAGTGTTTGTTGACCGTCGGCCTTGGTATCATTGAGCCTGTGCCTGGCAGAGACGCAGAGCCAGATCAGGCATGGCAAGAATTTGACCCGGACGAAATGCCGAACCTATCCGAGGCGGCGCGAGTCCTCTTTCCTGGACTCCGACAGGGCGCCCCGCTGAGGAAAGGCCCAGAAGAACAGGAATTCGAGATGGAGATGGACGAACGCCTACGAAGAGTAAGTCAATTGACACTAATCTACCCTGTACCCACTCATCTTTTCCCAGTTCTACGACATCCCTGCGTCCACCCCAGACTTGTCTACGCACATGGAAGATCTCGCGTGGCAGTATCCTGCGGAGCCAGTCGAGCGTGCAGCGGTCAGGTTCTGCGAAGCCATCGCAAAATGGCGCGGCAAGCCAGAGTTGGAAACTGTGAGTATATATTCCGTCCGTGGTGGTGGTCCTCTTATCATGACACTGTAGTACAAGAAGAAATCTTCGGCGTCTGGTAATGGCGCGTCTTCGGCTATGACTATCGAGTCGCTTGTACATTCCAGTCCGTCGACGAGTAGGGACCCTCTCAGGCTTCCCCCGAGGTTCCGCACGAACGCACCGCCTAACGACCGGCAGCCGAATATCGAGGCCTACTTCATCCAGCCGCAATACTCGATGGGCGGAGACACCAACCCGTGGGGCTGGCAGAAGCGCGCCCGCTCACCTGAGGATGATCGTTCCCGCATGTCCAAGAGAGCCCACGTATGAGCTCCACACGCTTGGCCGTCATGTATCATTATTGCTGTTCGCACGCTAGGTGTTATTCTTTGTAGCTTTTGGGTTCAGTTCGCTCTTTATCGTTTTTTTGTTGTGCAGTCATGGACTTAGTATAGTCAAGTCGTCCAATACTTGTATTTCTAGGCATTATAATTGAATATCTCCAGCTCAATATACAGTCCATCAAGATGAAAAGTAGTACAATCTTTGGTAATAGACATACACCGTTCATAATTCCTCCAATGATAAGAGATCTGAGCACGACATGTCGCTTCCAGTCGACTCCAAGTCCCTCGAGACGTCCCCGTGAGAGACTAGCTTGTCTTCAGGGCGATTGTCCTCCGAGAACAACACCAGATCCGACCACGAGACCTCTGCACCAGTCGATTGAAGAGCCAGCGCCGCCAAAACCTTGTCAAGAGACTTGTACGTAGGGAACCCTGCAACAAAGGTACTGACAGAAGAAACCATGGCAGAATCTTGGTTGGTGTACGCGAGCTCCGACTTGTCCGTGTTTTTGGCGGACTCTAAAGGCGAAGAATACGTGCTGAACGAATCGTCCGCATAGTCCTCCTCAATGATGACAGACTTGATAGTATCCCAAGCAGACCGCCTATCAAAGATAGCCCTCACGTCTTCCTCTTCTGCGCATTCCTCGATAGCCCGGCGTATTCGCGCGACCACGTTCGTATCGTCGTCATAGTTGGAGTACCTAGTGTAATCCCGACTAGCCGTGGGTTTCTTGAACCAGACTGTAGAGCTTCGTTTCCTCTGATGCAGGCTGGGCTCCGAGTCCGGAGGAGGGAAATGGGATAGAGAGTAGCTCTTGCGTCGTAGCGGGTTGTAACTGCTTCTGAAGCTGTCAGCCTGGGACGCGTATGTGTCGTATTCAGCGCTAGACGGGCAAGATGCATTCGTGTCGGTGCGAGATATGTCCATGACGGATTGATGGCGTTCTTGCTGTGGATCTGCAGAAAGTAAGAGTCCGCCCTTGTGCGAATGTTAAAATAGGCAAACGGGTGGTGTCATGAGGGTCTTGAAGTCCCCGTTCGAGGTCGTCGAGACTTGTGGAGCTATAGAGGAAAGGCGTGACGTTGGAGTGAGCTGGATCTGAGGGCCGTGTTGTAGTAGACAAGTACGACAGAAAATGCCGGATGTAGGCGTAGAGGTGAAGGACAGCTGAAGATATGAGCTGGATCATAGATGATAGATGATGGTGGTAAGCAACAAGGCCTTGTATCATGTAATAAAGCACCACCTTCGTTCAAACCTATATAGGTAATATCAAACTTCAACATCGCCTTTCCATTTCCGCCTTCAACTTGAGGTCTCTTCGATTTCTAGAACCGCATCCAAGTATTGACTACTGTGACTGGCCTATGACGATGTCGAGGATCCCCAGGGACCAAATAACTTGGACAGGATAAATCAACCCCCCGACTCCAAGACAGCCGCGGGATGTAGAGGCTTCGTATACAGCTGCCGTAAGATAGAAACTGCGAGTTACCAGAGCTGTAGAACATATACCAGAGATGGGACTGCGGACTCAGAAGCGAAATGCAAGGAATGCCAAAAGGCGGATAGATAATAGCGAGGAGGTCAACGAGATATGTACCATTAGCCAAGCCGAGGCGAACACTGATCATGGCCTGATCTATTAGGTTCACGAAATGATCACCATCTGGTTCAACGTCGTAGCCATAAACCGTTTTCATGATAATTGAGCCAACGTGACTAAGGGGTGAATAAGTATTGGTGAATAGACATGTTGAATTCCACCTACTGACGAACATGCTGGAAAAAATTGTCGGGAGACTGCAGTAGTTGCCGCAGCAAGACTGATGTGGCCTTCAATTGTGTTGGATAATAAGATGGAAGGGCGCGAGGCTGAAAGTATTGATGGAAAATCCTCCGATGCATCCTAAGAAAATTGAAATCAAATTATGCACAGACATCGATGCGGAGGAGCACCTGCCTCCACCAGTCAGAATATCGCATGAGGCCAAGGCTGAAATTCCATCCCGCCAAGAACATCATATGCATTTCTGAAATATAGAAAATTAGTATCTAGGGTAGTTTCAAGTATAATTCACTCAGACCGGGTCTATCTGAGTAGTTTCCGGAGCGCTTTTCGAGGAGTTCCGTGGTCGCTTGTGCTGAATTGAGGATAATGGTTGGATTACCCGGAGTATCCAGATATAAGACATCGCCATAGGTAGCTGACCATTTAGCATAGGTGAGCCATGGGTATTCGGAGGGAATATCCCAGAGATTTCCTATGAGAGGAAGACCCTTCGGACCCGGAGGTAAAGGCAGAGAACCTTGCCTGCGATAGAGGCGGAAGCGACGATAGAACAAGAACACTACAAATACGAACGATATGAGCAAGGGAATCGGATACATGGTGATGTTGAAGACGAAGAAGCACGGTAGCGCGTAGTAAGCGAGGCCCGGAGCGTCAAGGTGGGGAGTTCCTGAAAACACTCAGCAAATTTAAGTGCATCTGACATGATGAGATCCCCGTTGATATATATATGACCTGTCCAAACGTAAAAGGACTCAACTGATAGGTTTGTGGATCCGGCCCTGGTCGGGATTTCGAAGCGGCCCATCAATGACCAGATATTAGACCAAGGGCATAAAAATCACTTCACCAAATCTGACGAATCAGTGGATATTTCCAATGACTTGGCGAGGTCAGTATTCCGCGTCTGAATGTCAAGTAACCCTATGCAGTATAAATGTTGACAGGAAAGAACACTAGCCACTCCTTATCCCTTTGGGTCAACTCTATTGAAACATCATGGCATGACGTCAATCATAAACTAAGGCTCCAACGAGATATTATAAGTGTATACGCCCCAATAGCAGATGGAGTATAGAGCATACATACCGTATATATATATAGTATACATACATCAGTAGCGAGCCGGAACGCCATTATTGATGGTATTATTACTAGCCGCATCTGAATTTCACCAGGTGGAGTGCGATACATAGCTATATGCGTCCAGGTTGACAAAGGCGGGATGGGATGAAGGAGCTTCGTATACAACGGCCGTGAGATAGAGAATGGTGATCAGAGCTATAGAACATGTGCCAGAGAGGGGACCGCGAAAGCAAATACAAAAAACAACGGGACAAAAGACGAGTCGTCGAGGGTTTCAGAGTCGTATATTGGCGAAGCAGCATGCCAGTGACACAAATAGTGAGCTAAGGCTATAGTAAGTAAAGAGAAAGAAGTAGAGAGTGGCGTGTAAACGAGCTTTCTCAGTCTAGCGTATCAAAAACGACTGATGAGCAGATGAGAAGAATGCTGGACCAGGTTAAGTTGAAAGGTTGAAGTATCATCAAAGTCACGTGAGAATCGTCTGATCTTGTACGTGGTATTATTCTTTTATGCGACGGTGACGCGCATTCAACGCGCAGTTTCCTTGATCCAGAGTCACAGACATCTGAATGAATCCAATTCCACTTTTCTTAGGCTCTTCCCCCAAAAGTGTCCATCTTATCAACACAGGACGTTCTTACAAGAACACCGAATGAACTTGCAAGTTCATGCACGTATTCCCGTCCCCTGTAGCCCAAAGTATGGGAGCGTCGACCCCTCGACACACGGGGATACAAGAAATCTATGCCACTGAAGGATTGAAATATGTCTGTATACCTGCTGTAATAACTGGGGCTGGCCACGAGGAAGCGCCGCCACGTCTCTGTACATAGATTACGGGTTGCAATTTCAAAATGAGACCAGACCTTAATATCGATAGTAGCTTCGTCACCATTACAATTATTCTAGCGTCTTTCCATTTCTCATCAACATTGTTCCGAGTCTACGAGCACATGCGCCTGGTTAGAACGCGCCTTAAACACGCATTTGAAAGGCAAGGGAAAGCTGAAAGCATCATGTCAAGCACGCCAGTATTGAAAAAACTAGGTCGTACCTCAAAGAGTCACCAGTAAACGTGTCACTGGGTTCAATAGCATGCCCATCCGAGTCGACGGCCTTTGAAAGGGACAGTGTCGACGCGATAGACGCGATGGCGATCCAGGCGGTGTTCGACGCTAGATGACGACCAGGACAGATACTGTGACTCCAGTTATTACTTCGCGAGTATCATCGAACTCGAACAATGATACGAACCGTCTTCCAAAACCAAATGCAACCGTTGGGTCGGGTGGCATTTGCTGGCCCTCCTTTTTCATGAAACGTTCGGGATCAAACGTCAAAGGGTTTGGATAATCTTTCTCGTCATGGAGGATTGCCCTGCAACAACGTTGTAACGTCATACACACTCATCGCGAGCAGGAACTGACCAAGTATTTCCAATGACTGTTGCACCTAAGAATTTGTTCAGAGAAACTCAAGACATCCCGAAACCGGAACACACCTCCAGGAATATAATAACCCTTGTATACATCATCCTTCACACACCGATGAGCTATGCCTGGATGAATCATAAGCTCTGAAATCAATGGGCATGTTGAAAAATAATCACCCATGGGTACAACAGGATTCCATCTTAGCGCCTCTGATAGAATAGCATCGACATATGGAAGCTGTGGACGATCATCAAAGTTTGGCAATCGGGATGGGCCCACGACATTATCCAGCTCTGCTTGAGCCTTGGCTAGGACCTCTGGATAAAGTACAAATGCAAGGATTGCAGAAAGGACTGTTGAAACCGTCTGTGCAACCAATGTATTAGGCTGATAATTCAACTGATTAACCACGAGGAAAACTTACAGTGTCGGCACCCGCTGATTGTTGCGAAATAAGCTAGGTTTTTCCATTGGGGACAAAAGGAAACGTGCCAGCAAAAGCTACCCCAGATGCATTCTTGATTATTTCCAAAGTTTGCGATTCAGAGGCTTCGTTTTGTTTCATGTTCTTAAGATTTTCGGAGACAAACGATGACGGCGCAGTACCCTTGGCCTTGAATGGACGACGAAAGATGAGTCACAAACCAGTTTTGACCAGCTTCAAGTGATACTTACGACCGATTCCGCGGCATATTGAAATGGTTCTTCTCTCATTTCTTCAACATGTTCCCTCCATCTTTGCGCAAGTTTCTTGAATTTGGCACCAGGAAACCAGTCTTTCCTCATTGATTAGAAGTAAATCGTGTTTCGACAGGAGGACATGACTTACCAGGTACATTTTTCAGTATAGGAAGGAGGTCAACGAGAAATGCACCATTAGCCAAACCGAGGCGAACACTGATCATGGCCTGATCTACCAGGTCCACAAAACGATCGCCATTTGGTTCAACATCGTAGCCATAGACGGTTTTCATGATAATTGAGCCCGCGTGACTAAGGGGTGAATAGGTATTGGTGAATAGACATCTCGAATTCCACCTACTGACGAACGTGCTGGAATAAATTGTCGGGAGATTGTAGTAGTTGTCGTAGCAAGACTGATGTGGCCTTCAATTGTGCTGGATAATAAGACGGGAGGGCGCGAGGCTGAAAGTATTGATGGAACATCCTCCGATGCATCCTAAGAAGAAATCAGATTATGCACAGGCGTCAATGCGGAGAAAAGCACTCGCCTCCACCAGTCAGAATATCGCATGAAGGCAAGGCTGAAATTCCATCCCGCCAAGAACATCATATGCATTTCTGAAATATAGAAAATTAGTATCTAGGGTAGTTTCAAGTATAATTCACTCAGACCGGGTCTATCTGAGTAGTTTCCGGAGCGCTTTTCGAGGAGTTCCGTGGTCGCTTGTGCTGAATTGAGGATAATGGTTGGATTACCCGGAGTATCCAGATATAAGACATCGCCATAGGTAGCTGACCATTTAGCATAGGTGAGCCATGGGTATTCGGAGGGAATATCCCAGAGATTTCCTATGAGAGGAAGACCCTTCGGACCCGGAGGTAAAGGCAGAGAACCTTGCCTGCGATAGAGGCGGAAGCGACGATAGAACAAGAACACTACAAATACGAACGATATGAGCAAGGGGATCGGATACATGGTGATGAAGACAAAGCCACACGATAGCGCGTAGTGAACAGGAAGGTTAAGGTGGCCAGTTCCTGAAAACGCTCAGCAAGCTTAGGTGCATCCGACATGGGGAGATTCCCGTTTATATAGGTATGTCCTGTCCAAACGTAAAGGATACAACTGGTGGGTTTGGGGATCCGATGGTCGGGATTTCGAAGGTGGCCTATCAATGACCAGATATTAGACCAAGGGCATAACAATTACTTCACCAAATCAGACGAATCTGTGCATATTTCCAATGACTCAGCAGGGTCAATATTCCCTTCTGAATGCCAAGTTCGAACGGGAAAAGATGCATCAGAAAAATACATAGGCTAGAAGAGTTCAAGAGCATCCGAACTCTTGAACTCTTCAGATAAGCGTTCTCGTGACAAAAGATGAGGTGAATGTTCGATATGTTAATGCCGATGACCAACGTTTATGATTGACGGCACGTTTTAAATCATAGAAATCTCCACTAAAGCAGAAAGTTGACCCAAAGGGATAAGGTGTGGCTAGTGTACTTTCCAGTCAACATTCGCATTACATAGGATCTAGACGAACACTTACGACCACGCATACAGCCTATGGTAAAGCTGGGCAAGCAACATGCCTAACGGCATTAATAGATGCCCTAAGTTCTCGGACAGAAGAAGACAGCCGAAAGGTGAGATCAGAAGGTTTGGTCCTCCCCGACACGGCCAGTTCACCCAGTGCACGGGCTTGGACTTGTCAAGGTGGATCAATGATCGCATTCGGAGCTCCGTGACAGTTCTACACCTCTCGGACAGGCGCGACAGGCCCGTTAGCTTGTTTTTTTTTTTGAGACTCAACGAGTAACAACATACATCCGAGAAGTTTCTGCCAATAGTAATGGTGCGTAGCTGGTAGATCTTATACCTAAGACAAAGAGCTTTCTGTACTTCCCCTCTCTAGTATATTCTTCTCAGAAGAAAGGCGACGTCGGCAGTGAGATGAACAAGAAATTGTCAGTGGTGATGTAGACACCAATGGAGAAAACAATGACGGTACTTTTATCAGCATCTTTAGGTTCGGCGGCCAGCTGAAGGGTCCGCACAAGGTTTCTTAGACTATGACTTGACGGAGGCTGTTGCTATCCTCGAAAGGTTTGAGACTGGGATCTGCAGGCTTTTTGTGCGTGGTTTCTGAGGAATACAATCGAAAGATACCAACGGTCCGTCAGATTTTCGCAGCGAGCGTACTGTTCATCAGTGACACACAAGCAACAGCCCGCACGATGAGTTAGAGAGCCTGATGTTGAGCAGGTTGAGATGCTTCAAACTATGTCCTGAATTGATTGGAATTCGCCCACAGATGTCCATTTTCGTCTTGAGGCATTTGGAACCTTGAGCAGTTTTCGATCGCTGATTAAGTGTTGCCTCCGTGGAGTTAAGGACGCCAGCCGAAACTCCAGTCCGGATACAAGGTCGCCTATAGTATTCGTTCCATTGAGCCTAGGTTAGTCAAGGTCGCTAGGAGGGTAGATTCCTGTAAACTGAGATAAGCAGAACGGGCAATAACCAGTATAAAAACAACGTCAAACAAAACGCGTTATAATTCTCAAATAATTCATGAGCCGACGTATCATCGAGTAGAGGATAAACGACATCAGAAGGGCCTCTCTGGTCTTCAAGTACCGCATGCCAGGATTCAAGCTCGAAGATTCGGGATGTCATTTTCGTGTGGTACTTGAGGAAGCGATCGGCTAGGGGCCTTGCGGGGAGAAGAGATGTTTCCTAGATATCAGAATCCTAATCACTGTGCCAAATTTGGTCCGTATACGTACATGCATAAGCAGAAAATCAAGACAAGAAATATTAGATGCAAAACACGGAAAACGAGGTAAGAGGATAGGATGATATAAAACGACCACAGAAAATAACGTATTAAAAGGACAGAGGGTTGACCCTACCACCTTCATCCAGATGGACTATCAGCACCAGCACGAATAGGTCTGAACAAGATATGATAGGTATACGGAAACTTTTGTAATGCAACGATGGGAGGTGATGATTGTGTATATGAGCGTGAAAAATGCAATCTGGGGGATGTATGGGTATGGTAAAATGGAAAACAAGACAGGATGATGTGATGGTAGGCTCAGTGCAAAGCAAGGCAGTATCCCCCACCAAATGCAACAGTCTGATGTCCTAGTCCAACTCCGGCCTATCCAAAGGTGGAATTAAATCGTCTATAGTCGTATCATTCATCTCCCGTAACATGAAAAGCATCCACTACCGGGGAGCATAAGGATCAAACGCGGCTTGGGGTCCTGGAGATGCCCTCCCATATGCTGGTGCAGGTGATTTGGCGCGCAGCGCTGCCGATGGACCTGGACTAGCACGTCCTGCAAGCGTAGGAGACGCTCTACCAGTATCCGCATAGGCCAACCCAGGCCCTGGACTCATCCTGCCGGCACCAGACATCTGCGTCATGGGAATGGCCTCGCCTTGCGACCATTCAGACCCAGAGGGTGCATCATTGAATGTGTTTGGCACAGGTCCACGATATGGGTCATAGTATGCGTTGCCGGCATTTGGATCATCACGGTATGGTATGGGTTGGTTGGGATTCAAGTGAGGGAGAGGAGGCACGGCATAGGGATCATGAGGCAGATCTGGAGTAGAGAAATTGTTGGTGGAGGTGGAAGGGGCACGAGACAAGGAAACTTCAGAGCCAGTGTCAAAGCCAGCTCGACCAGTACTGTGAACAGGTAGAGGGTGGATATCGCCGCCGTCGGAGCCGTGAGCATTAAGCTCTGGCCATTTGATAGCCTCACCTGAAAGAGACGTGAATTGAGGAACAAATGGAATAAACGGTAGACATACCATCGTCAAAGTCAGAGAAACGTTTTCTCGTCAACTTCCACACAATGAAGCCGATGATGCCCAAGAGCGCTACTCCACCAGCGACAGACAGACCGATGACTGTTCCGGTGCTAACCCCAGAGCTGCCACCACCAGAACTAGAGCTGCCCGTGCTGCTGCTGGACGCACCGCTGGACGAAGCCGACTCGGTCTGACTACTTCTGCTGTTGGTACTAGTGATCGTCACCGTAACTGCTTCACCAGCATCGTTGGTGGAGACAGACTCGGTTGTCTGAATCTGGGGAGCCTGCGTGGTCTGAGTGTTTTGAGAAGTGGTCTGTTGATTGTTCGTAGTGGTCTGGGAGGTATTGTTGTCGGTGTGACTGGTGTTTTCCGCCGTAGTTGCTGACGTCTGCTGCTGGTTGGTCGTTGTCGCCGAGGTCTGCTGCTGCTGGGTCGTTGTCGTCTGTTCCTGAGCTGTCGTGGTCTGTTGGGCGGTGGTGGTGGTGGCAGCGGAAGTTGTTTGCGTCTCTTGGGTTGTTGTGGTCTGCTGTCCTCCAGTTGTCGTACCAGTAGCCGCCGCTGTGGTTGCTGCTTCTGTTCCTGCACCACTGCTCGCTGCCTGGCGAGCTAGATGTGGTCGCTCCCAAGCGCTGGAAGTCTGGGCCAGCGCAATCGCCAGGAGACACGAAAGAAGAAGCGAACGAGACGGCTTCATTGGGAATTAGGGTATGCGAATATACTTGGCGTCTAGTATAGGGGAAACAAGAAAAAATTGGAGGCCTGGAGAGAAGAGAAAACAGTGGCGCTGGGCGTCGTCGCTGGTAGAGAAGATAGCGAAACGGCAGGAAACGGCGATGTCACATCTGTCACATATATTGTTGCCTTTTACACGCTGCATAGCCCCTCGCAGCAACAGCGATCCTTCTGCACTGCAACGGTGATGTAGAAGCCTAGTAATATCATCGCTTTCTACACTACGCATGACGCCTATCCGTCATCGATAGGGGCCCGAGGCGGCTACGCTGCCAGCACAACAACCGGATATTTTCCCGAATAACGTCTGGGTATACCTCTATTGTTGAGGCACGAACGTCTCCTCTGACTGCTCGCCCTTGGTTATCTGCAAAATTATCATAGTTTATCTATCCGAATCCACTTTGGTGATTTTCATCGACACGCTTGATACACCTCAGTATTCTTCCGAATGTTCCTTGTGCAAGCGCCTTCTTTATAATCTTTTCTTCTGGACAAGCAGCCACAGCAGGGAAGTCCGACCATCGCAACCGTCAACTTTCTTGGGGGACTGCGTCTGCTGCTTCTTGATCTCCAATGCAGGGTCTTTGGAATCAAATGATAAAGCACTGGTTCTTGTAGGTTCTCGTTGCACATCACCAAAGTATCCGTCTTTTCCCAGGAGCCAACTTCGCAGAAATGACTAGTGGGGCCTTTGATAGTGGGTGCGTTTATCTTCCTCGTGATTCATAGCGTATGTTTAGCCTAATCTATACAAGTACCGTTCCACCAGGTGTTAGACAGAGTATTCCCGCTGCGGTGTGTATTGTAGATACTATCTAGCATACTCGTGGACGTTTCTTGCATTATGGAGATTATTTTGTTGGCAGAATCCTACAAGACATTGCGACGCATCCTTGTCAATGGCTGCTTCATGAGATACAATGTCTTTCCCTGGGTCCTGTATATTGACTAGGTCCAGCAAGGCTCAAGCGAGCGCAATACAGATCATGCATTTCTTGCGGTGAATTGTCTCGTAGATTCATCGAAGTCGAATTTCACTGATACTGCAACAAATGTGTAGAACCTAACGCAGTCTACGTGAATGCATCTTCAGCATTCCACTAACAACACATCAGTAGGAAAATTGCCGCAACGCTCAAGCACAATGCCAAACGGTGTGCTTTGCAGAGAAGTTAAGAACAGAATGTCGGTCTTCTTTTAGTCAAATGTACGCTAATAAGCAATGCAAGCATGCACTTACCTGGTACCCAGGATAGAGAGAATACTATGTACTACTAGACGGCGGCCAGGTCCAGGCGGCGTAGTAGCGGCACGTGCTGACAGTCCATGTTGCCCTGTCATTTCCTTCTTTTTGTCACCATGGAAAAGCATTCGTATGATATTGAAGTTGGCCCAGAAATCGTTGACTCACTAGCAAGATCGTTAAAAGACTGTCGGAGACAGTTAAAGCAGTCTGAGGTGGGACTCTGGCCTTGATTAAACGAAAATTTATTGACTTTGAATCCCAGAAAAACGCGAAGGAATTGGAAAAATCCAATAGGATATTGACGGAAAGCATCGAGGAGCTCAAGCAGGAGAACAGTAGACTAATATATGACCTCGCTGAAGCTCATGACTCAAAGACTGCCGTTAAGGCTGAGCAAGCAGTAGTATGTATCGCGAAGCATTTCTCCGGAACTCAGGTACTTAACATATAAAGGACATCATTCCAAAGCTCGAGGAAGCGGTAAACAATGTTGAAACGACTGCGAACCAATGCGCAGATCTCAAAGAAAAATACCAGAAGGAAAAGACAAAGCGACGTCAAGCTCGTGAAGTACGTGATTTTTCCTGACAATTACAGCAGTAATAAAAGTACTGGGTCAAAGCAATGTGATGCGTTGACGGCGCAGCTGGTCAAGGTCACTGGCGAGGGAACAGCACTGACCAAACGGATTGGCGAACTTGAGGATGTTTTGGAGAAGCTCCGAAAAAAGGTGCGACTCTTTGTTTCAATACTATCCATTGACAAACAATTGTTAAGGCTATTCCCTCGCGTGCAGTGAGACTCTACGTCGATATGTCTCCAAGGGTTCTCTCATCTTTCCGTTTCAGAACGAGCGCAAAATGTTGAAGGACGCCATGGAACAACGTCCCTTTGAAAGACCTCAAGTTCAAATAGGTCCAATTACAAAACACAATTTCACCACTACCACATTCCGCAAGTTCTTAAGCTCCGTGAGTTGTTTTTTGCCAGACGTTCACGTCCCATTGATGCCAGATGCCTCAGAATTCCCAGCTACAAGGGTCAGTGCCACGTCTCAGAGTGCTCACTTCAGTGGCTAATTTCCACACTCATTAGAGTCGCTTCCCCAAAAAAGTCAATGTCTTCAATATTCAGACCCATTCTTGTGGTCTGGGAAACCGGGTGGGCATGCCCTACTATTTGCACCATCGCATCAACTTCAACTTAACGTCGTTGAGGCAAAATGGATTTCACATCCAATGAAAGAGATATACGGGACAACTAAAGAACTGTTTGTTGTCAATCATGATACGACTTATTATGACGGGACATACAAGTGTTTACCTTTGAGCCACGAGATGAAGCCTGGTGGCTGTACGGACCTATCTGGATTGGTGTGTGCTTTGAAAACTCACTCTTACTCAATACTCAAGCTATTTTTTCTTAAGGATTTGGAGGCACTCGCCCGGGCCACTATTTCTGACAACGGTGCTTCGCATCAACTGTATCAAGATAGCTTCCAGAGGGTTATGGAGCTGTGGAAATCCGACATCCTCAAAGCAGAATGTATCGGCTTGCAATATGTCGGTTTTGATGAGGGATTATATAGTGTGCTTGTATCGACGGGCCGGAAATTAGACCATGAAGCATTGGGAAATACGAGACCTAGAGTGGAGGTTCGGGGGAATTCACACTCAAAACGCAGAATGTTGATCGGGCATGACGGCAATATCAGAATATCCGAGTATTCAGGAAGCAACGAACATCGAGATAAAAGGCGAAGAGAGTAATGGTAGAGAGGGTACCTACGCTAACATTGGTTCTTCCCGACAATTATTGAGTAGGACATGTATCATATTTCCTAGACAGACCACTGTCGTTCACGGTTCAACATTAGGTATGGAGAATGCTACAGAAAGCGACGAGAGAAAATGTCGTGTATGCTTGGGTTTGAATAGTCTGAGAGTCGTGATTACAGTACCTATGTATATCTAGGATTCAAGTAGATGCATCAACTACATCCATAGTGCATACGACGTAGTAAATCGTTCTGCTATAAGTATGTACGGATGTAAGTACACCTAGGGGCTAGGGCATAGCAGTAAATGAGTAAATATTGAGCGCCCTACCCATAGCAAAAGCTCCAAGCGTCAATGACGAGTTGTATTTCGAATTCAACAGCAAAATGCTTTGGCGCCCAAGACGAGCCTCGATCATGTGGCCCAGTCCCTCAGCTCGTCGATCATCGATCAGCGATCACTGCGAGTCTGCCAGTGCCCTCCCCACTAGCACAACACTGGCACGCAACTCTCACGTGCAACCATCTTTTATGCCCGTGCTACGAGATAGCAGATCGTCACAAGACAGGATGTACTATACTTTGACGATATGGATCGATATCCAACGAGTGAAGGCACGACATCGTCGAAAGGCCAAGTCCGAGTCGGGTGAGGTAAAGGATCTGCTCTCACAAGTACGTACTTGTCACTTGAGAAACACTTTTTGCTGCTAAATATTGGCGTGCAGACCGGTATAGCTGCCTCTTTGTCTCCTATCATGTCAAACAGTTGCATGTCTAGTCCATGGAAACCCGATAAATTGTTGCGGCAGCACAGTTAGTCAAGAGGAAGCACAGCGGTTCCCATGGAGCACCCGAACGTTTATGATGGTGGAGGTCGTGTAGATGACGTTGATAAGAACGAGGAGGAGGAAGACGCAGAGCTCATCGATGAGGAGCGTGTGCAATGTTGCCAAGCCTCCGAATCCAGCGACATCCTTCAAGGTGAAGAACCAACAAGAATGCTTCGCTCAGGCTGCACATGACCTTGTGGCTTCCTTTTGTGACACGAAGTTTATTTCTCTCTTGCCTTCAGCTCGTATTTCGCGTCTCTTTGTAACATACGATATCCTCTGCGAAAATACTCCTGGTATGCTTTCCAACACCCGTCTCCAGGCGAATCAACGGAGCAAGTCAAGGCGCAGTTAGACATTACTAGTGTGCAAGAGTTTCCCAGCGTGATCCGATATGGCCTGTGAAGCTGAGTCAATTCGAGTGAGGCATGTCCAAGAAAACACGGCCTACTTTTACCACTCCCTCATCAGCATGACCCAGCGCATTTACAGCGATTCCGGCTGAGAAGTCCAAGTATTTCCGATCTTCTGTATCTGTAACGGAAGTGCGACAAGTCACAGTTCCGTCACGCGAGGACCTTAGTCGAGCGAAGACAGACCAGTTAAGTGATACTTCGATTCGAGAAAAGTCCCGGTTAAACTAAGACAAGTCGAGGTTTATATACTCGTAGGAAATCAATATCAAATAAGGAAGGAATCGGAAAGATATAGGAGGAGATCAAGTAATGGAATAAGTGTAATGTAAAAGGATAGAAAGAGAAATATAGTAAAGTAGTTAACGTCATATGGTTATATTGGTCATAGGGTAGGAGTAAGGGGACGACGTCGAGTCGGTGTGTTACACACGCCCTCCGGCGCATTGCACGGCAATCGCCCTAGATCTGAACGAAGTCAGAAGAAGAACCAATATCACCAATGGGCGCTTCCATGTCCACGAAATTGAACAAATCGTCCGTGTCAGGTCCCATTCCGGGCAGGGCAGCAAGCTCATCCATCATGACGTCTTCTGCGGGTTGAATGGCAGGGGTGGGCATGGGGGTGACGGCATGGGGAGCTGAGTCGGCAGGTGTGTCCTTCGCGACCACAGTACTAGTGGGTTTGGGATCGAAAACGAAAAGAGGAGCTGGTTTGGTGACGGAGGACGATCCTGTTGACGTGGCAACCGGTGTCACAGCACCTTTGATAGGTGCTGCAACTGAATATACAGATGTAGGTTGATCCTCACGGATTGTTACCACACCGCTGGGGGTCGAAGCCCTGGATTCCTGCTCGAAATAACGTTTTTGCCGATTTTGCGGTTGACGAGGCAGCTTTGGGCGCGTCGCGTGCTTCTGGACAGAGGCAACCTGGGTGAATACTGCTTCCAAGGCGATCTCCTCATGCCTCGCGGACTTGAACACCCTTGAGCTGCCATCCTTCTCCGCTGCGCATTTCTTGGAAGGGGCAGGGAGGAAGTTGTCTATGGTGGGGCTTTCATCACTCCAGATGACGACGCTCCCATCCTTTTCCTCGAAGGCCAGGAAGCGTGTAGTGGCGGAGTAGGAGTTCCAGCGGACGTGGAACCGTTCATACCCGATGGGTGTTTGACCCAGGCCAATATTCAGGGGACAAAGGTAGGTCTAAGGCTGTCTCGCGTTCGGGCAGTCACCTTAGAGATCCTTGTAAGAGTCCAGAATATGGAGAAGGTGCAATTTAGATAGCCTGTCAGCGAGTGAGTCGGCAAGATAGAGTTATATAAACTATAGCTTGAAGCTGAGGTTACATGCTGGCCTTTACTGTCCTTATATACTAAATGTCGGGTCTAATAATACTACTGAAAAGATGGAGAAGATGGGATCAGAGGGTGTCGTAGCGGGTTGCGAGAGGATTGTGCAAGCGTACTGGTCTCGTGATGGGAAAGTATGAGGAGATAAGATAAGATAAGGAAAAAAGTGAATAAATCGTAACATTACCCTCTCGTTAAGGCAGTCGTCCCGACTGCCTATATGTTCTCCTCATTGTCCTCTTCTTGATCGTAGAAGATGCAATCACCTCGTTTGATCTCTTTTTCGATCTCCCTCTCCCAATAGTCGTCGATGAACGTCTTCCACTGCTCTCTGTCAGGTTCTTCTATCCAGAATTTCCTACCGTCTACGTGTTCTACTTGATAGAACATGCTCCAGCCCCCAGTTGCTTGGTTTTCGCGATAGTTGCGGTCAACGATCTGTTTGACTGCCTTTTGGGACCTATCGATTACCCTTCGCATTGTGGTAGATGCTGTGTGTTTGGTGAGTTCCTTTTGATAGTCCTCGATCGCTTCTTGTGCATTTTCCATGTCGCTTTCCCTTGTCCACGAGTTGTGTTCGCGTGTCCACCCTTTCCATTTGACGAGGTAGTCGGTTACGAGTCGAGATTTTTGTCCTTTCTTTCCTCGGACTCGCCTTGTGCGTGAGTCTAGGACTTCTTTGACTTCGTACTCTTCTTCATCTTCGATGAGGTCGGGAGGAGGTGGTGGGGGTTGTTCCTGGTTTGGAAATGCGGGTGGTACGTAGGGCATCAGCAGCTTTTCATTGAAACGGGGGTGGATTTTCCAGTGCGTGGGGAGTTTTAGTTTGTACGCGGAGGCGCCGGATTTTTCCAGGATCAGGAAGGGGCCTACTCGTTTGTCATCGAGTTTCTTCTTTGGTCGGGGAAGGTGTAGATGGGTCGCATCGAGCCACACCCTGTCCCCAATAGAGTAGTTGACGGAGTCCCTCTTCCGTTTGTCGTATTGGGTTTTCATCCTTCCGGCAGCTTCCTCGAGTGATTCTTTTGCTTGCCGATGGATCTCTTGCATGTGTTCCGCAAACGACTTGGCAGCTGGGTTGGTGAAGGGAGTAGTTTGGACAGTGTCGGGGAGTATACGGGGATTAATTCCGTAGTTCGTGAAGAAAGGGGTTTGGCCGGTGGCCGAATGGATTCTGTTATTGTGGGCGAAGGCGGCAAGAGCAAGCCATTCATCCCAGTCCGTCTGTCGGTAATTGACGAAGATACGTAGATATTTGTTGATTTCTTGATTCGCGCGTTCGGTCTGGCCATCTGTTTGTGGGTGGAATGCGGTAGAGGCATTTGGGGTGATATCGAGGAGCTGTAGGAGGGCCATCATGAATTTGGAAACGAATTGGGGTCCTCGATCTGAGATGACGGTTTTGGGCATGCCATGACGGGAGTAGATATGGTCGCGAAGTATCTTTGCCCATCCTTCAGCTGTGAGCTCGGTGTTGCATGCTATGGGAACGATTTCTTTCGAGAAGTGGTCTATGACCACTAGAATTGCGTCGTAGCCGTTGGAGTCAGGTAGTCCGGTTATCATATCGACCGATATGTGGGTCCATGGAGTGGACGGGACTTCGTTGGGATGGAGTGGGTTTGCCCCGGGTTGGGTATTGGTTTTCGTTCGTTGACATACTTCGCAGGCTTTGACATATTTTTCGATAGTCTGCCGGAGTTTGGGCCACCAGAACTCCCTCTGTACGAGTTCTTGGGTTTTCGCGATTCCGGGGTGTCCCGCCGTGATATGGTCGTGATGGGTTGCAATGATCTCGCCCCTCAGTTTGTTGTCTCGTGGTACATAAATGCGCCCATCGTATCGTAGTAAACCTCCCTCTTCGGTGATTCCTTGTTCGTGATTCAAGGAGGCGGCTATTCCTTGATCCCACTTTTCGCGGCTTCGGATGGCGTCCTTGATCTGTTGATGGATCTCATCCATGGTTGGCATGATCATAGCCCTGAAATGCTCGGGTTGGAGGACAACGACGTCGTCGTTATCTCTTTTCCCTTGGTCATGGTCGTCCCTTCGGCTGAGGAGATCTGCCTTTCGGTTGGATGTGCCCGGCTTGTGGTGAAGTGTTAGGGCCGACGTCCACGTGACTCGTAGTCGGGTAATTGACAAGCTGTCTCGCGTTCGGACAATCACTTATGCAATACCGCGGATGACCCGAGGTGGTGAGCGAGGCGCGAACTATTAGTTGCTCTCAGCGAGTGAGTTACAAGTAAGATTTGGGTAAAGTAAACCTTAGCTCGAAGCTGAGGTTGTACAGTAGAATGTAGCTACTTAAATACTAAGTCGCGAATGCTATTAATATACATGAAAGATTTGTCGAAGTCAAGAGGCGTGCTGGTCGGATGACGAGCACGCAATATCATGCGTTGTCCATCATGAAAGTTTTGGCGAAGTTGATATCGGTGATGCGGTGGCGTTATGCGTAAGCGTGATGACGCCGATAAGATACGATAAGACTGAGATAAGGAAAAAAGTTAATAAATCGTAACATTACCCTCTCGTTAAGGCAGTCGTCCCGACTGCCCTATGTCTTCCTCCCATGGTCCATTGTAGGGTTCGTCCTGCTCGTTGTGGTATATCGGGTCTGTGAACTCCTTCTCGCTCTCCCTGTGCCAATAGTTGTCGATGAAGGCTTTCCAGACTTCACGATCGGGTTCCTCAATCCAAAATTTCCTTCCATCGATGCATTCCACTTGGTAGAACATGCTCCATCCGCCCGTTGCTTGGTTTTCTCGATAGCTGCGATCGACTATCCGCTTGACGATTTTTTCTGATCTGTCGATGACCTTGCGTGCGGTCACGACTGCTTGTGTCTCGGAGATGCTGTCTTCATAGTCTTTGATCGCTTCTTGGGCGTTAGCCATGTCATCTTCCCGGACCCATGAGTTGTGTTCTCGGGTCCATCCCCTCCATTTGACGAAGTAATCAGTCACGAGTCGAGATTTCTGTCCTTTCTTGCCACGGACTCGTCGTGTACGCGAGTCTAGGACTTCCTCAACCTCGTATTCCTCCTCGTCTTCGATGAGGTCTGGTGGTGGTGCGGGTGGTTGTTCTTGATTGGGAAACGCCGGTGGTACGTACGGCGTTAGTAGCTTCTCATTGAAGCGCGGGTGGATTTTCCAGTGCGGGGGCAGTTTAAGTTTGTACGCAGATGCGCCGGTCTTTTCTAGAATAAGAAATGGGCCGACACGTTTGTCGTCGAGCTTTTTCTTAGGGCGAGGCAGATGAAGATTGGTGGCGTCGAGCCATACACGGTCTCCGATGGCATAGTCCACTGGGTCTCTCTTTTTCTTGTCGTATTGGGCTTTCATTCTGCCCGCCGCTTCCTCTAGAGCCTCCTTGGCTTGATGATGTACTTGTTGCATGCTTTCCGCAAACGACTTGGCCGATGGATTTGTAAAGGCTGTGGTTTTGATAGAGTCTGGTAGGACGCGGGGGTTTGTTCCATAGTTGGTAAAGAACGGTGTCTGACCTGTGGACGAATGAATTCGGTTATTGTGGGCGAAGGCGGCCATGGCGAGCCATTCGCTCCAGTCTGTTTGTCGGTGGTTGATGAAAAGGCGGAGATATTTATTAATCTCCTGGTTGGCCCGTTCGGTTTGGCCGTCGGTCTGGGGGTGGAAGGCGGTAGACGCATTGGGTGTGATGTCGAGGAGTTTGAGAAGTTCCATCATGAACTTTGAGACGAATTGTGGTCCTCGGTTGGAGATGACAGTTTTAGGCATCCCATGTTTGGCGTAGACGTGGTCACGGAGTAGCTTGGCCCATCCTTCGGAAGTGAGTTCAACGTTGCAGGCAATTGGAATGATTTCCTTAGAGAATCTGTCGACAACTACCAGGATGGCGTCATAGCCGTTGGATTCTGGGAGTCCGGTTATCATGTCTACAGAGATATGAGTCCACGGCTCGGAGGGGATTTCGTTGGGATGAAGGGGAGCGGCTTTTGGATGAGTGTCCGTCTTTGTTCGTTGGCACGCTTCACATGCTTTAACGTACTTCTCTACTGTTTGCTTGAGTTTTGGCCACCAGAATTCTCTTTGTACGAGTTCTTTGGTCTTTTCAATCCCTGGATGTCCGGCGGTGATATGATCGTGATGAGCGGCTATTATTTCCCCTCGTAGTTTATCATCGCGGGGAACATATATCCGCCCATCATAGTACAGCAGTCCCTCCTTTTCGGAGATGCCGCGCTCGTGGTCGAGGGAGTTCTGGATTCCTTGGTCCCACTTGTCATGGTTGCGGGTTACGTCCTTGACTCGTTGGTGAGTCTCACTCGTGGTGGGCATGATCATTGCCCGGAAGTGCTCCGGTTGGAGGACGATAACGTCGTCGTTGTCTTGCTTTCCTTGGTCGTGGTCATCCCTTCGGCTTAGCAAGTCGGCCTTGCGATTGGAAGCGCCGGGTTTATGATGTAGTGTGAAATGATATTCGGCAAGCTCGGTGACCCATCGGGCTTGACGGCGATTCAGCTTTTGAGGTTGGCGAAAGTACTGCAGATTTTGGTGGTCGGTCCAGATTTCTACGTCTTCGAATGCCCCCATGAGATAGTGTCTCCATTCTTCTAGAGCGAGCATGATTGTGAGAAGTTCTTTGTCATATATCTTGTAATTTCGCTCCGTCACGGTTAATGCTTTGGAGAGGAAGGCCACTGGTCTCCATTTTCCGTCCTGTTCTTGACTAAGGACGGCGCCTATCGCTCCTTCACTTGAGTCGGCCTCTACTCGGAATTTCCCTTTGTCCGTGGGAAACGCCAGTACCACGTCCTCGGCCATCTGCTTCTTGAGACGTTGGAAAGCCTCATTCTGGGCTGCACCCCATATCCATGGCGCATTGCCAGTGAGTTGGGTCATTGGGCGTACGATCTTGGAATAGTCCTTGATGAATTTTCGATAGAAATTCGTAAAACCCAAGAAGGACTGTAATTCCTTCTTCTTGGTGGGCGTGGGCCATTCTGTAATGCCTTTGACTTTGATAGGGTCCATTCGTACCGATCCTTCGCTAATGATTACTCCAAGGTATTCGGTTTCCAATACCTCGAATTCACATTTCTCGGCTTTGAGGAATAGCTTGTGCTCCCTGAGACGTTGAAGCACTCGTTTGACTATTCGTCGATGTTCTTGGAGGTCTTTCGAGAAGATTAGGATATCGTCGAGGTAAATGGTGACTTTTCCTTCCATTATGAGGTTATGGAAGATGTCGTTCATCATCCATTGGAAGGTGGCCGGTGAGTTGGTCAGGCCGAAGAACATGACGGTCGGTTCGAACAGGCCGCGGTTGGTTCGGAAGGCTGCTTTAGCTTCGTCCCCTTGCTTGATCCGTACGTTATTGTATCCCCATCGAACATCCAGCTTGGTAAAGTACTTGGCACCGTGGAGCTTGTCCATGAGCTCCGAGATGAGTGGGAGGGGATACCGATTTTTGATCGTCATTTCGTTCAGCTTTCGGTAGTCCTGAACGGGTCGAAGAGAGCCGTCCTTCTTTTTGACGAAAAAGAAGGGGGAGGCAAACGGGGACTTAGAGGGCCGAATACGTCCCGACTCGAGGTTCTCGTCGAGGAATTTGTCAAGCTCCTCTTGCTCATGACGATTGAGCGGGTAGACCTTGCAGTCAAGGGTAGATTTGGCGTTGGGGATCAGTTCGATTGCGTGATCCCACGGTTTTCGGTCTGGTAACTCGTCGAAGTTTTCTTTGGAAAAGAGATCCTGGAATTCACGATATTGCGGTGGTATCATCTCCTCAAAGGTCTTTTTGGCTTTTCCTTCGGCAGCCTTGGCAGCTAGGTCGTTCGCGTGATGTACTGCACGGATCTCTAGCTCCTCCCGCAGGTCGACCATTAGGATGGTTTCGCCTTCCTCCAACTCTTCGTCCCATGGATCCTCTGGGTCGGCATCCGGAAGAGGGAATGGGTTCTTCTGGCATTGACACCGGGCGAAGATGACCTTCCCGGTGGTCCAATTGATGACGGGGTTATGGCGAAGAAGCCAGTCATGCCCTAGGAAGATGTCGCCCTTACCAATATTGGTGACGGCGAAGTCGATCCTCTCGCTGTGGCCTCCAATCGTCATTCGTACTTCCACGAATTCAGTGATTACCCCTGCCTTATTTTTGGTGCCGTCCGCATTGTATACTGAAATGGGAGCAGCGGCGGGTCTGGTGATGAGTCCGTACTTCTTGACGTAGTTTTCACTTATGGTGCTGCCAGTGCATCCGCTGTCGACCAACGCCTGGGCTTTAAGAGTCTGTCGATTCTCCAACGTTTCGAGTTGGACGTCGAGGAATAATTCCCGAACGCCCTTGGTGCTTACTCGTCGTTGGTATCGAATTGGTTGGCTTAACTCATAAAGTTCTTCCCGTGCTGGTTCTCCCCCTTTTCGTAGCGAGGCGAGGAGTTCATGGTCGATTTCGTTGGCTTTCTCCTTATGGGCCCAGAGATGAAGCGAGGCTAGTGCTTCCGAATCTGTGCGTGCTTCCATGACGGCCCGAAGGGTCCAGTCCGCGCCAAATGGCTTGAACCAGGTGGACTTCGGGGTGGAAACACTCACTGGGGTGGATTCGGAACGCCTCGCCCTCAACGATTCTTCTTCCTTCTTCTCTTGCGCCTTGGCTTGCGTCATCTTGAATGACGTATCATCTTCTTCGTCGGGGACTTCTTCGACCGTGGTATTCCGGGCCCGTGAGCGCCGCACATCCGACGCTGGAACCCTACTTGATCCTTCGGCGGTCGGGGGCCTAAGAGGGTTTCCCCTGGTTGGGGCATGCTCCTTCCCCAGAGGTCGCCCGCTGTCGGCTGTTTCATCGGGACTCGGGGGTTTGGGGAGTGGGTCGCTCCTGGAGTGACCGAAGGGCTTGTCAAGACGAACGGAGGGAGTCGTGCACGTCGCGTTCTTGTCGCATGAACCGTGCTCCCACATTACCGTCGGGTCCTTCGGCGCCTGTCCCGGATCCCTATCCCTTCTTGCGACGGCTTCTTCCTGTGGGGTCGTGGATGAAAGGGGCGCTGCCTCGATCAGTGTGATGCCTCCGAGAGGACGACGAGAGCCGCAACCTTTCGTTTCTTCTTCCAGACGAGAGGAGAGGGGGTCGTGTATCTGCGAGGGCCCCTGAGCACGAGGCGAATCATTGGGGGCATGATCGACAGGCATCGACCTCGTACTCCCGCCTTCGTCTTGAGGTTCCTTTTCAGCGACGACGGGCTCGGCCGGTTCGGGGAGAACCTCCTTCGTCCGTAAGGACTGAGAGATCCCCGACATTGTTCGGATGAACTCCGGTCCCCATCGAGTCTGAAGGTCCTGGAGGGTGAGGAGTTCTGGGACAGAAAGGGTGAGCGAAGGAGGGGGATGAGTCTCGCTTCGCTTCTGGGGGATTATATAGGCCTTTTCAGGCGGAGTCTGAATTGGTTGTGATTCTTTCGGGGTGGAGGTTTCAGACGTACTGGTGGAAACAGCAGATGGTATATTCGAATGCTTCAAAACAGTTGACGTACGTAAAGATGTATTACAATCGGGTAAGGTCCGTGCAGCAGAACCCGATGACCGACCTCCAGAGGGGGACTGGGCCGAGGAAGTGGAATCACTCACTTCTTGGCCTTGCCTTTTACTTCTTCAATCTTCGTCGTCGAGGGTGTCTTCTCCTCGACCTTCTCTTCGTGCGTGTGTCCATGTACTTCCTTGTCGTGCGCCTCGTGCAACTCGGCTTCCGTTAGCATGGTGCGAAGTTGGGCCGTCGTATATTGCCCGCTTTTCGGGTCTCTAGGCCGCTTCGGCTTCTTGCAATCCTTCCCTAAGTGCCCCTTGCCTCCGCAATTGAAGCATCTGCCTTCTTTTCTGAGGCGATCTATGTCCATTGGTTCTCCGGCCCCTCCGTAGGTGGTCCACCCTCCTCCCGACGATCCTTTGCTGGTGGATTTGTCGGCCGAGGAACTTGTCGCGCCGGAAGTTCCTTTAGAGCTTCCGGCACTTTGGTTCTTGGGTCGGTCGACATATCCGATCTTGTCGAAGGCGGTTTTTCGGGCCTTCTCGTCGAAGATGCTGCAAATTCGTTGTTTCCATTCGGCATAGGTCGAGGGGATCATTACCCCTAGATCGGCTATGGAGTCGGTGTAGGAGGCGGGAACTCCTCGTCGTACTGCTCGGACCAAGGCACCTCGAGGACCTAAGTCTCGGAGTTGGTCGGCCTGGCGAGCCAGCTCTTCCAATTTGCGGAAGTATTCGGCTGCCGTGCCGGTCATTTTTAGTTCATTCATGCGCCGCTCCATTACTTCTTGGAGGGCGGGATCTCCGTATTCAACCTGTAGGGCGGCTTTAAAGTCGTCCCAGGAGCAGTATCGGTAGTGGTCCTCGCCGGTGCATCGGAACTGCAGACGGTATTGGGACCACCAGCCCTGAGGCTTTTTGCCAAACAGCGATGTTGCGAATAGGATTTTGCTGGCATGAGTGGGGTAGTACGGTCGGAAGATCGAGAAGTATTCCTCGCAGGCTCCGGTGAAGCGATGGATATCGTCGCTTCTTCCCTCGAAGTCTGTGGGAAGTCGAATTAAGGTGGGCTTCACCTGTAACCAGGGAGCCTGTTCTTCTGCATTCCCCGAGGGCCAGTCTGGTGGATCGGGGGGCATGTCCTTGGGAGGGGGTCGAGGAACCGACCATCTGTCGGTACGGTGAGTGGGACTGCCCCATCGTTTAGGGACCGGGGCTGCGGGTCGTCCTCGTCGTCGGTTTGGGTCTTCTAGCTCAGGGGGGAGGGGTAGTCCATTGGCGAGTGCGAAACTTCTTGCTTCCAATATTTTCTGGGTCAAGTCGGCGGTCAGCCCTGGAAAGGCTGCCTGCTTGGCTCGGTGGTCCTGTCTTCTTGCTTCTGCTTCTGCCTCTAGTCGTTGACGTTCTGTTTCATTTGGGTCCTCCGGAAGGTCGACAGGGATGTCGCTTGGGCCTGCTTGCCCTGAGCCGGCAAACAGCCTACTCGTCCCCCTCCAGGCCTGGTTCTGACGTCTCCAATCTATCGGCGGCGAGTCGGGCATTGGCCTGGGCCACCCGTACTCGGGATAGCTCGGCGCGGTTGGCCTCGTCCCTTCTCCAGGCAGTGAGTATAGCTGCCAGTTGCCTGTTGAGGATTCGCTCCTCCTGCTCGGTCCTTGCTCGTAAGTCGGGGATGTATACCCCTGGGATGGGGCCGTAGTTGAGCTCATGTAGCCATAGCTCTTCGTTTGTGACCAGGCCGAAGCGGTGTCGGTGCTCCTCCTGGGTTTCGTCAACTCCTCCTCTTTGTAGATAATCTGCCCTTCGAAGGGCCCAGGCCTGGGATCGATAGGTTCCATGGGCCATTCGCTGGGATAGAGAGAGGGATGGCCACGCTCTGTCTGGAGTTCCCAAGTAGAAGGGGTTGCTCTCAATCTCTCGTAGAGCGAGGCGTCGCTCGCTTCTAGGGTCTCTGGGGGCGGTGTCTGGGTCTTCCTCGCGTTGTCGAATGCTGTATGCGAGCGGGGATTCTCCAGTTCTTCTTCTTCGCTGGTACGAAGGCCGCCCGATGTAGCGGACTCGTAGGCGTCTTCTCCGGAGCTCAATATAGAACTCTGGGTCATCGCGGTTGAGCGAGGCCGGGGTGGAGGCGGAGCTCGAGGGGGTGGGGCTGGCGAACGGAGTCTCTCCGCTTCCTCTTCGAAAGATATGAGGTTCGGGGGACTCGGGGGCGGGGGAATCGGGATCGGAGGAGGAGAGTATAATTGTCGACGCAGGTGTATCGAAGGTTGCCTGGCCGGTCCTGAAGGGGCGGTGAAGTCGCGAGGGGCCTGGGAGGTGAGCCCTCCTTCGGCTCTCCTCCGAATCATATTCTGGAGCCGCTCTTTGTCTCTCTGACGAATTAAGTGAGGCGGCGTCGGTGGTCTCGGTGGGTTCGTCAGGATTGACGACCCGTAGGGTCTCCTGGGGGAGGGTCTGGCTATCTGGTCGGGGCTGGCCGACCTCGGTCGTAGGTATCTGCTGGAGGCGTCGCTCCAGCTCTCTCCTGGCATCCTCCAGGGGTTCTGTTCCAACTCCATGATAGGCTCTAATGAGCTCATCGATGCTTCTCTCGTTGGAGGAAGTACTTCTGGCATCCTCAGAGGAGTGCCGGGTTCCGGAAGGGCCAGCCACTGGGCTTGGCGTTCTTCCTCGTTGTTCGACGAAGTAGTCGGCGAAGGGGCTCTGTAGGTCCCTGATCGGCGACTCTGGGGGCGTTCCGTAGTGCTCCGGCCTGTAGACGGGGTAGTTCGTGGTGTACGTCGGAACATTATAGGGTGGGTTGTAGAAAATGGGGAGTGTTGGGGGTGGATAGACTAGGCGTCCTCTTCGTAGGGTGATTCCGTGGTGTTCAAACCACTCTCTGTTTCTGTAGTAGATTGTCGCGACTGCTGTCGTTGTTCCGATAACTCCTGCTAACGTAAAGAGGATTACGGCGAGAGTACTTGTTGTTCCTTTAGAGATGTCGGGGGTTTGTTGTAGGGGCATATGGAATCCTTCCTGCGTCTAGCGTCGTGGAAGGGTGAAGGGAAGCTTCGAGCTAATTGTTAGGGCCGACATCCACGTGACTCGTAGTCGGGTAATTGACAAGCTGTCTCGCGTTCGGACAATCACTTATGCAATACCGCGGATGACCCGAGGTGGTGAGCGAGGCGCGAACTATTAGTTGCTCTCAGCGAGTGAGTTACAAGTAAGATTTGGGTAAAGTAAACCTTAGCTCGAAGCTGAGGTTGTACAGTAGAATGTAGCTACTTAAATACTAAGTCGCGAATGCTATTAATATACATGAAAGATTTGTCGAAGTCAAGAGGCATGCTGGTCGGACGACGAGCACGCAATATCATGCGTTGTCCATCATGAAAGTTTTGGCGAAGTTGATATCGGTGATGCGGTGGCGTTATGCATAAGCGTGATGACGCCGATAAGATACGATAAGACTGAGATAAGGAAAAAAGTTAATAAATCGTAACATGAAGGGTAAAGTGGTATTTGGCTAACTCGGTTACCCATCTAGCTTGTCGGCGATTGAGCTTTTGGGGCTGTCGGAAGTATTGGAGATTTTGGTGATCCGTCCAGATCTCAAAATCTACTGCGGCTCCCATGAGGTAATGTCTCCATTCTTCGAGGGCGAGCATTATTGCAAGTAGCTCTTTATCGTAGATTTCGTAGTTGCGTTCCGTGGTAGTGAGTGCCTTGGATAGAAACGCAACGGGCCTCCATTTTCCCTCGTGTTCTTGACTGAGGACCGCACCTATGGCTCCCTCACTCGAGTCGGCCTCTACTCGGAATTTACCCTGCTCTCGCGGCAGAGCGAGTACGACATCCTCTGCCATTTGCTTTTTGAGTCGTTGGAATGCCTCATTTTGGGCGGTTCCCCATATCCATGGGGCTTTTCCAGTTAGCTGGGTCATTGGACAAACAATCTTCGAATAATCCTTTATGAATTTTCGATAGAAATTGGTGAAGCCTAAAAAGGATTGTAATTCCTTTTTCTTGGTAGGGGTGGGCCATTCGGCGATCCCTTTTACTTTGACGGGATCCATCCAAACTGATCCTTCACTGATGATTACCCCCAGGTATTCTGTCTCCAGGACTTCGAATTCGCACTTCTCAGCTTTCAGGAAGAGTTTGTGTTCCCGAAGGTGGGCCAATACCTTTTTGACTATCTGGCGGTGTTCCGATAGGTCCTTTGAAAAGATCAGGATGTCGTCTAGGTAAATGGTGACCTTCCCGTCGTGAATGAGGTCTGAGAATATGTCGTTCATCATCCACTGGAAGGTTGCGGGGGAGTTCGTTAGTCCGAAGAACATTACTGTGGGTTCAAATAGACCCCGGTTTGTTCTGAAGGCGGCCTTATGCTCGTCCCCCTCCTTAATTCGGACATTGTTATATCCCCAGCGTACGTCCAATTTCGTGAAATATTTGGCCCCGCGCAATTTATCCATTAGGTCGGCGATGAGGGGAAGGGGGTATCGGTTTTTGATGGTCATTTCGTTCAGCTTCCGATAGTCCTGTACTGGTCGAAGGGAACCGTCTTTCTTCTTAACAAAGAAGAATGGGGATGCAAAGGGGGATTTCGAGGGACGGATTCTCCCGCTCTCCAGGTTTTCGTCGAGGAACTTGTCCAGCTCTTCCTGCTCGTTCCGATTGAGAGGATAGATTTTGCAGTCGAGGGTTGCCTGGGTGTTAGGGGTTAATTCAATTGCATGGTCCCATGGTTTTCAATCCGGGAGGTCATCGAAGTTCTCCTTTGAGAATAGATCGAGGTAGTCCCGGTATGGGGGTGGTACCATCTCTTCCAGGCTTCGCTTCATCTTTCCCTCATTCGCCTTTGCCGCGAGGTCATTGGCGTGGTGGACGGCTCAGACTCGAATTTCCTCTTCTAGATCGACCATCAGAATGGTTTCCCCTTCTTCCAGTTCTTCGTCCCAGGGGTCCTCGGGATCCGCATCTGGAAGGGGGAAGGGGTTTTGTTGGCATTGGCATCTGGCGAACAGGACCCTCCCGGTGGTCCAATTAATAATGGGATTGTGTCTTTTCAACCAGTCGTGCCCTAGAAAGATGTCTCCCTTGCCCAGGTTGGTCACTCCCAGGTCGATGCGTTCGCTGTGTTCTCCGATGTTAAGTCGGAGTTCCACAAAGTCTACGATACTTCCCGCTTTGTTTCGAGTGCCGTCGGCGTTATATACTGAAATGGGGCTGGCCGCTCTTCGGGTGGTCAGGTTGTGCTTCCTGACATAGTCTTCGCTTATCGTGCTGCCGGTGCAGCCACTGTCCACGAGCGCTTGGACTTTGAGCATCTCCCAGTTGGTGAGAGTCTCGATCTGGGCTTCGAGAAACAGTTCTCGAACGCCCGAGGTCCTTACTCGTCGTTGATACCGAATAGGATCTCTTAGCTCATGCATTCGGTCGATAGCGGAAGGGGGGGGGTCTTCCCGAAGGATGCGTAGAAGTTCAATATCTATTTCGGGCCATTTATCTTTATGTGCCCATAGATAGAGGGAAGATAAAGCCTCCACCTCAGTCCGTGCTTCCTTTACCGCCCGAAGGGTCCAACTCGCACCAAACGGTGGGAGCCAGGTGAAGTTCGGGGAGGGGGAAACACTTACTGGGGGGGGTATGGACTGCCTCTCCGCTCGCGCTTCTTCGTCACGCTTCTCTTGAGCCTTTAGGTAGCGTTGGTATGAAGCGTCGTCTTCTTCGTCAGGTACTTCTTCCAGTGTAACCCGTGGTGGCACCGCGCATCCGATGCCGCTTGATTCCATTGGGGGCATACTAGAGGATATCCCTCTTCGGATATTTTCGGTCCCTCGTTCCGCTGATCCCGAGAGTCGTCGGGATGTCGCTTCCCCAGGCGAGGTGTACGCCTTGGCTGGGGGGCGAGCATCACCGCTTGCCTTGGCGGGGCTCGGTGTGTCCGGGGTTGGGTCTCGCGTGACTTGTCTTGGGGGGCAGGTGTCCTGGGAGAGCGTACACGCTTGATCAGGCGTGCCGTTTCCCTCGTTACTCCCAAGGGTCGATGGCACCCATGGCCCGTAGCACTTACCCGACCGAAAGGCGGGAGGTCCAGGGATTTCTTCCGAGGCAAGGGGAGAGGGGGCGGCTGGAACAGAAGGTGTCAGTGATCGGAGGAGGGATGGGGTTCGTGGGTTGTTGAGGAGGTTTTTATGGGTTTTCGATGGCGATTCAGGGTCAGATTGGGGAGTAGACAAATCGGGTATATTCGAATGCATGATGTGAATACGTGACAAATTGTTACAGGAAGTGGAAGACCATATCGCAGGTTCCAACTTCGAATTCCCTATCTGAAAGTCCTGGGCCGAGCAAGCAGAATCGCTTACTTGTCGGCCTCGTCTTTTACCTCCTCGACCTTGGTGGTCTTTGCGACCTCCTCCTTCTTATCTCCTTCTTCAGCGATTTCAATCATGGCCCTCAGCTCCTCTCTGGTAAATCGTCCAGTACGGGCTTCGCAGGGTCGCTTCTTTTTCTCCTTCTTGCAGTCCTTTGATATGTGTCCCTTCTCTCCGCAGTTAAAGCACCGACCTTCTCGTTTGAGTCGGTCTATTTCCATTGGCTGTCCGCTTCCCCCATAGGTCGTCCCGGTTCCCGTTTTCTTTTCGGGGGTTGCCGTGCTGCTTCCTGTGCCTTGGGGTTTCGTCCGATTGTCGGGCTTCTTCCTGTCCCTCCTATCACCCCCATGTGCTTGGTCAAAAAGCGTTCATCATTGTCGCTCTTCGTACATGGTGGTGACCCGCTGCTTCCATTGCGGGTAGGTTTCAGGGATGTTGAAACCTGTATCGGCGATGGCGCGAGAGTAGCTGTAGGGGATTCCCCATCTGACTGCCGTGACGAGCGGCCCTCGGGCGCTTTCGTCGCGTCTTCGATTGGCCATCTGGGCCTCTGTCTCCAGCTTCTGGAAGTACTGATATGCAGTCATCCCTTCCATTCGTAGGTCCATCATCTTCTTCTCATGAACATCTTCAATGGCTGGGTCTGTGAAACATTGAGCCAGTAGTTCGGCGAATCTGTCCCAGGAGGGATATCAGAATCTTCCAAGATTTCCACTAAAGTATTCGTCGACAAGGTTGACCCACCATTCCAGGGCGGGTCTGATGAGGGCGGAGGTGGCATATGCTACTCGTTGAGACTCGTAGTGATAGTATGTTTGATAAGTCTCGAAGTAGCTGGTGCACTGATATAGGAACCTTTTGAGTTCCGAGTGGGCCCCATCAAATGGAATCGGCTCCTTGATTAGTGAAGGCTTTATCCCCAGGAAGGGGGCATCATCCGCGGCGTTGCCCGAGGGCCACGGCGGTGGCGGTCCAGGGGGCATTCTGTCGGGTGGGGGTCTTGGGATCGACCATCGGTCGGGGTTGTCGTAGGGGTCGTCGTCGGGGTCTCCTCCTGGTCCACCGGGTGGTCGGGGCGGGTGAGTGTTTGGATACTTTTTGTAGTGGTCTTCAAGTTCCTGGTCGGCGCCTTCCTTTTGTTCCCGGAGTTCCTTTGCCTTGGCTAATTCCTTCTCTCGTTTGGCTCGTAATTCGGCGGAGCTCAACTTTACTACCTCCGGCTTTTTCCCCGAGGGTCCTGCTTCTGCTCCCCCCCCGGACTCTGCAAACATCCTACTTGTGCCGGGTCAGGGTGCTCGGTCCTGCCTCCGGAGAGGTGGTTCCATGGCGCGGGGTCGGGGTGCTTGGTCCCGCCTGCGGGGTGGGGGAGCGTCGGGGAGGGGACGTGGGTACTCTCCTGGCCCTTCTCTTGGCCACCTCTCGGAAATGCTCCTGGTACTCTCGGGTCTGGTCGGCCAGGGCACGGTCTCGGTTGGCTTCCTCGGCCAGCTGTCGTACTCTTTCGGCCACCTCTCGGTTGGCTGCAAGGTTCTGGAATGCCCGATCCAGGGTCCCCTCGATCTCCCTCTGCTCAGAGTCGGTTCTGGAACGGAGCGGCGGTCCCTCATAGGGATGGGGGATGGGGCCCTGTAACTCTCTTCATAGGGCTTCGTGGATTCTACTTCCCACAGTTCTTGGAGTGAGTGGTCGCCTTGTTCCTCCCACCATTCGGTAGTTGGGGGTGGTTCCCAGGACGTAATCGTCCATACTGATTGCCGGTCCTCCTCTTGCGACGAAGTCTCGGAGTCGGACCTCCCATGCAAGGGTGATCCATGGTCCCAGGGCGTATCTGTCCTGGTCGGAGAGGATGGTCCACTCCATCTCTGGTCCCTCAAGGTTGAGGGGGTTCTCAGCGAACCTTCGCTGGTACCTGTCTCGCTCTCGCTGCTGGTAGTCGATTCTGAGCTGTGTCGAGACTGTGTCCTGCTGGGCCCAGTTGGCCCGGCGGAGTCGGTCCCAATATCTAGTACGCGTCTCGCCTGCCAGTCTAACGCGATTTGCTGAGCTGTAGTATGCGTCAACGAGCTGTAGTCGACGTCGCCTTCGCTCTTCTCCTTCCTCATCCTCGGGGCTCGTTGCCTGGGATGAGGACTCTTCCGTTCGTATGGTGATGACCTCCTCGGTGGGGAGGTCGGGATATAGTCTTCCCGGCCGCCCCCGGGTTCTCCTTGTCTTGGTGAGGAGAGCCGTGGGGGGTCGTATTGGGAGAACGGGTCTGGGCGATAGGATTCTTGGAGGGGGTGACTCGGTAGACTGGGGGTCTGACCGGTGGGTACCAGGCTCCGAGCTATCTCTGTCATCTCCTGCAAGGTCGCTTCCCATTGCGTAGGCCTCGATGACGTCTTCGTAGGAGACATTCTCAGGCTCGTGGCGGGATAGGGTTGGAGGGGTTCTAATGGCAGTATCAGAGGACTCAGTTCTGGTGGTTTGGGATCCCGATAGGATCGACGGGATGACCGGGTCTTCGCTGTTTTCACGGATGCTGCGTCGTCGGTGGATTTCAGCAGAACTTTGTCTTTCAAGGTCTGCATGAATCCCTTCTTCGGGGGTTGCTGGTCGGGGGGTTCCGACATAGTATCGGGGAAGGTTCGGGTGATAGGTTCTGATCGGTCGCCTTTGTTGCCGACGTCATGGGCGGATAAAGGCTACGGCTGCTAGTGCGAGGATTATGGTTCCTAGCACTGTGGATACTATGATGGTGGTTCTTGGGGAGGTGTCAGTGACGATGATCATTTATCCTCCTTCGGCTAGCGATGGGGAGGTAAAGGTAGGGAAGCTTCAAGCTAACTGTTTGACCCAGGCCAATATTCAGGGGACAAAGGTAGGTCTAAGGCTGTCTCGCGTTCGGGCAGTCACCTTAGAGATCCTTGTAAGAGTCCAGAATATGGAGAAGGTGCAATTTAGATAGCCTGTCAGCGAGTGAGTCGGCAAGATAGAGTTATATAAACTATAGCTTGAAGCTGAGGTTACATGCTGGCCTTTACTGTCCTTATATACTAAATGTCGGGTCTAATAATACTACTGAAAAGATGGAGAAGATGGGATCAGAGGGTGTCGTAGCGGGTTGCGAGAGGATTGCGCAAGCGTACTGGTCTCGTGATGGGAAAGTATGAGGAGATAAGATAAGATAAGGAAAAAAGTGAATAAATCGTAACAATGGGCTTCACACGATCAGCCTCACGTTCGTGACCACGGAGATACTTGTCGTGTCTCAAGTACATGAGGATCAAGGTGCGGGGCATGGCACAAGTGCCATCAGCATTGGAGAAGATGAGAACATCTGGGTTCTTGGGTGAGAAACCCGGGACAACGAGAGGCATGGTGAGGTGAGTAGAATGTGGCAGACTGCGGTATTGCGAGGAAATATTATCTCTGGCCTTATTCCTAGGTTCTGTTGGTCAGGAAAAGCTAAACGGCCTTGAATGAAATGCTGGCGCACCACGAGACTTCACGCGACTTGTCCCTCTACCAATGATAGTGATGGTAGAGGTAAATAGGCAACCGACTCATGCCCTGCTCGACAGCGGATCCTTGGGAGACTTCATGTCAACAACTCTGGTGGATCAGCTGAAGATCAAACGAATTGAAGTATCACTTAACTGGTCTGTCTTCGCTCAACTAAGGTCCTCGCGTGACGGAACTGTGACTTGTCACACTTCCCCAAATTCATCGGCCCATATCGGATTTCTAGAGATTTTGGAAATGATTCTTTCGAAATTGAACTGCCTCCAGAGCTCAAGCGGCGAGGAGTTCATCTGGTATTTCATGCCTCATTGCTTCGGATCCATGTACCGAATAATGATGAACTTTTTCCAGGCAGAATGGATCTCACTGTGGGACTGCCTGAGGCAATAGACGTGACAGAATGGCGATTGAATCGCTTTGTGGCTCATAAGGGTGTCGGTAATTCTGCCCTTTTCCAGGCTGAATGGTCTTCAGGAGATTTGACTTGGTTGCCTCACTCAGAAGCATCGAAGTTCCCGGCTTTACAGGATTATTTCGAAATTCTGGGGGTCCAAGGGCCAACGGAACTGCCAGATATGAGGCAAATGACAGTGGAAACAAGCTTTTTAGGACATATGATGTTCGGCCTCGATGATATAAGAAGCTTGGACAGCTCGTCCCCAACCTTGCCTTCCCCGCAATACCACAGTCTGCCACATTCTACTCACCTCACCATGCCTCTCGTTGTCCCGGGTTTCTCACCCAAGAACCCAGATGTTCTCATCTTCTCCAATGCTGATGGCACTTGTGCCATGCCCCGCACCTTGATCCTCATGTACTTGAGACACGACAAGTATCTCTGTGGTCGCGAACGTGAGGCTGATCATGTGAAGCCCATCGGGTATGAACAGTTCCATGTCCGCTGGAACTCCTACTCCGCCACTACACGCTTCCTGGCCTTCGAGGAAAAGGATGGGAGCGTCGTCATCTGGAGTGATGAAAGCCCCACCATAGACAACTTCCTCCCTGCCCCTTCCAAGAAACGCGCAGCGGAGAAGGATGGCAGCTCAAGGGTGTTCAAGTCCGCGAGGCATGAGGAGATCGCCTTGGAAGCAGTATTCACCCAGGTTGCCTCTGTCCAGAAGCGCGCGACGTGCCCAAAGCTGCCTCGTCAACCGCAAAATCGGCAAAAACGTTATTTCGAGCAGGAATCCAGGGCTTCGACCCCCAGCGGTGTGGTAACAATCCGTGAGGATCAACCTACATCTGTATATTCAGTTGCAGCACCTATCAAAGGTGCTGTGACACCGGTTGCCACGTCAACAGGATCGTCCTCCGTCACCAAACCAGCTCCTCTTTTCGTTTTCGATCCCAAACCCACTAGTACTGTGGTCGCGAAGGACACACCTGCCGACTCAGCTCCCCATGCCGTCACCCCCATGCCCACCCCTGCCATTCAACCCGCAGAAGACGTCATGATGGATGAGCTTGCTGCCCTGCCCGGAATGGGACCTGACACGGACGATTTGTTCAATTTCGTGGACATGGAAGCGCCCATTGGTGATATTGGTTCTTCTTCTGACTTCGTTCAGATCTAGGGCGATTGCCGTGCAATGCGCCGGAGGGCGTGTGTAACACACCGACTCGACGTCGTCCCCTTACTCCTACCCTATGACCAATATAACCATATGACGTTAACTACTTTACTATATTTCTCTTTCTATCCTTTTACATTACACTTATTCCATTACTTGATCTCCTCCTATATCTTTCCGATTCCTTCCTTATTTGATATTGATTTCCTACGAGTATATAAACCTCCCGTTGGCCCTTGGACCCCCAGAATTTCGAAATAATCCTGTAAAGCTGGGAACTTCGATGCTTCTGAGTGAGGCAACCAAGTCAAATCTCCTGAAGACCATTCAGCCTGGAAAAGGGCAGAATTACCGACACCCTTATGAGCCACAAAGCGATTCAATCGCCATTCTGTCACGTCTATTGCCTCAGGCAGTCCCACAGTGAGATCCATTCTGCCTGGAAAAAGTTCATCATTATTCGGTACATGGATCCGAAGCAATGAGGCATGAAATACCGGATGAACTCCTCGCCGCTTGAGCTCTGGAGGCAGTTCAATTTCGAAAGAATCATTTCCAAAATCTCTAGAAATCCGATATGGGCCGATGAATTTGGGCGCCAGTTTACGGGCGAGGCCCTTAGGGAGAGAGAGGTTCTGAGTAGAGATGTACACTAGATCATCTGCAGCAAATGGTGTAGGACGATGACGACGGTTTGCATCCCTTGTCTGCTTCACTCGGGCAGCAAGAATCGAGTCGTGCGCTGACAATACTGCATGCTTGATCCGTAAGGCAAATTCCCGCACACCCGGATAGACATCGTTTGACGGGGACATCCATACCAGGGACCGCGGAACCCGACCATAATTGACAAAGAATGGGGCATATCCCGTCGATTCTGATACAGCCGAGTTGATTGCAAACTCAATTGCGGGTAGTCGCTGAACCCAGTCTTTCTGGTCGGCCGAGATACAGCACCGTATCATCTGAGTAATCGTACGATTCGTTCGTTCAGTCGAGCCATCCGTCTGAGGATGGTACGAACTAGACATCTTCAAGGTTATGCCCATTAGATGATGTAGCGCATTCCAGAACTCACTAGTGAAAAGGACATCTCTGTCAGAGATGATGTTCTCCGGTAAGCCATGTAGCTTGAAGACGTGCTCAAACATGAGCTCAGCCACTTCAGGTGTTGTGTAGTCAATACGACTTGGGATCAAATGAACCATTGAAGAGAGGACATCGATGACCACTGTAATGGAGTTAAAATTGCCATCACGATTTGTTGACTCGGGCAGAGGACCAACAAAATCTACACCAATTGTCTGCCATGGTCCAGTCGGAACATCCAACGAATTCAGCAGACCATAGGGACGTTTGTTGCTGGGTTTTGAGCGTCGGCAAGTCTGACAGGAGTCACAGAATGTAAGGACGTCTGCTGCCATCGATTTCCACCATACGTGATCCCGTAGGTAGGCCAGTGTCTTGAAAGAGCCTAAGTGAGCCAACAAAGAATGAGCTTCCTCAATTATGAGCTCACGAATCTTTCGTTTGCCAACTACAGCACTGTCTGGAATGCAGAGGATGTCTCGCCCTCCAGAACGCAGGTACAGGATGTCATTATGCACCACAAAGTTCTTGAATTCCCGAGGTGAAGCCATCACCTTCTTGAATACGGTGTCAGCAGCATATGCAGACTTCAGGCTGGTGAAGAACTCGCTATTCACAAGGCGAGATGACAGCAAAGCAACGAGGGACGGGTCCAAGGCATCTGACCAAGTCTCGCATGTTCCGTGACCCTGGGAGTCAGGGACCGGCAATTGATCAGACCGATCATTTGAGTCCGTGGGACCCAATTCAGTGGAGTGAGTAGGGAGTTCAGATGACGGATTTGCCACGTCACTAGGTTTCTCATTCCTTGTAGCATCTGGTCGACTATTCACCCCTCGTGGGCCAAGGATACGAACTTTTCCTGCCATTCTTTTCGCAAATGTCGTCGCCGACTCGTTCTTACGAGGTTTCCGTGGCAAATTCGACCAAGGGTCGTTTGCAGCAGTAGCGATGCGCACGGCATTTGCCTCAAGTCCTACCACCAGCGGCATGGTTATATCTGTGCTATACATGCCAGGTGGATGATCCTCGTCATGTGTAGCATACTCACATTCAGCCCGAACGGTGCCAGGGCCGTCGTTTGAATAGAGACGAGACAGCGCATCACTAAGGATGTTATCAACGCCGGGGACATACACCACCTCAAAATCGTAGTCAGAGATCAGCTCCATCCACCTAGCCTGATGGCCGGACAGTCCTTTTTGCTTCAGTAAGTGTATTAACCCTTTGTGGTCTGTGTACCACCTGAAGTGACAACCTAATAGAATATCCCGATAACGGCGCATTGTTTCAACACCAGCGAACATCTCAAGTTCATGTACCGGGTAGTTCTGCTGAGCCGACTTCAGTTTTGCCGAGAAGAAGGCAGCCACAGTTGCATTGCGCCAATCATCACCTTGGCTAACGACGCCTGCAATTCCTGTTGCGCTAGCATCAGTTACCAGATTTATACCAGGAGCACCCGCACCGTACTTCAGAGGAACACGGCTGTGGTCACGAAACGTTTGGACATATTTCTTTATGTTGTCGAAGGCACGTTGATGAGTCGACGTCCACCGAAACGGGACAGTGTTCCCAGTCAACCCATGCAGTACCCCCATTGGTATTCGGACGTTCGCGACGTCATCTGCAAGGTATCCCACGGAACCCAGAAATGCGCGCAACAAATCACGATTAGTGGGGACCTTCCATGCTGCCACAGAATCCACCTTTTCTGGGTCCATGCGAATGCCATTGCAGTCGACTACATGCCCTAAGATTGAGATCTGAGGGGCCAGTACATGACACTTCATCTCAGATAGGTATAGTCGCTCACGCTCCAGGATGTCAAATACTATCTTACAGTGTTCTGCATGATCCTCCAGAGAGTCAGAATATATCACGATATCATCGAGATATACATCTACAAACACTCTGAGATATGCTGAGAAGAGGTGATTCATCAAAGCCTGGCATGTCGCAGGTGCGTTGCAGTCACCTTGCTGCATGACAAAGCTGACCATGTTGCCGTCCGGGGTAGTAACAGCTGTATGTGGGACATGTTCGGTAATGACACGAATCTGCTCGTACGCGGCTTGTAAGTCAAACAAGGAAAACCACTTATGGCTCGCCACCCGTCGTAAGATTCCATCAATTGCAGCCAATGGCGCAACCATACGGAATGTATTCGCATTCCTTTCCCGTAGATCAAACACGGTACGTAACTCAGGCAGGTGTTTGGGCTTATGTGGCTTATAGATACACAGCATGGGTACCGTATTACGTGCTGTTGTCACCTGCCATCGGCCAGTGCTGAGGTAGTCGCGTTTCTTCTGTATCCACTGTTCGAGGAGAGGCTCAGGGCAGCGAGAGGGTCTCCAATGATAGGTCTTCGTCTCATCTTTCAAAGGGATAGAGTGATTTACTGCACGAAAAGGTGGTAACGGCGACTTGGCTGCATCCTCAAACAGCCCACGATCTTTCGCATACCGCCATATCAGAAGACGAACTTCCGCAACGTGATCCTTTGCAATCTCCATTGCCCGAGATGACAGTTCACCAATATTTTTACCTTCAATGGGTAAGGGCACAGCACTACCAATATGTAAGTGTGCAGGGTTCAGTCCGAACGAAATCTGATGCTAAAACAGGAATGGGGTTCCCAGAATGATGTCGTACTGGGAGAGATTACATACATCAAAGTAACGTTGCTCATCTCGGACACTTTGGAATGATATCGAAGCCTTTGTGCCAAAATTGATGCGAGATTTTGAGCCCTGAACAGCGAGGTGCAATACCACTGGTTTTTCCAGTTCGATTCGTTTGATCTTCAGCTGATCCACCAGAGTTGTTGACATGAAGTCTCCCAAGGATCCGCTGTCGAGCAGGGCACGAGTCGGTTGCCCATTTACCTCTACCATCACTATCATTGGTAGAGGGACAAGTCGCGTGAAGTCTCATGGTGCGCCAGCATTTCGTTCAAGGCCGTTTAGCTTTTCCTGACCAACAGAACCTAGGAATAAGGCCGGAGATAATATTTCCTCGCAACCACCTGCTACATCCCTTTCTACGAAACTGCTGTCTTGTGTTTCAACCTCAAGGTGTTCCCAATCAGATGCCATCCTATGAAGGCCTATTCGGCAGTCATCCCACATATTCCAACGGCAACCACGAATCTCATATCGATGGACACGAGACAAGTACCAGTTGAATAGTCGGAAATGTCTGCGCTCTGCAACATCCCGCCGAAGCTTGAACACATGTCCTAGGACCAAATCTCGGATACGGAACACATCCCGAGATCTATTTTCAACGATGAAACGATTTACTGATCCATCATAGTTCAGTCCAGCATTCAAGGATTCACTGAGAAAGGTCTTCAGGACATCCCCTTCATATCCAGAACAGCGCTCAATATCTGGAAAACCGAGATGCTTTGAACAGTACTCGTGATACCAAGCCGCGATTTCCCCAGTCTTCACCACAGAGCCAGGTACAAGAATGTTTTCCCAATCGTCGTGCATGTTATCCATTAAGAGAAACTGCTTATTCCTGACTTCATAGACCACGAAGCGACCTAGGCGCCCGGAAATCCAGTGGGGTTCATCCCCTGGATACGGGGCATTATACGCCAGGTAATGTTCAGCGACAGACCCATAGACATCACCCATTGGAATTTGTAGGAATTTGAGTGCAACGCCATCTGTCCCTTCAGGGTCCAACGAACTTTCGCGATGGAGCCTGGGATAATTGTCATCTTTCCAAGCACGTCGTCGTGCCCGCCACTGGCGAGATTCCTGTGGGACCGGTGTGGTAAGTTCCCCGTCATCAGCTTCGATGAGGTCGGGGATACTATCATGATCTGATTCCGTTTCACAGTCACTGCCATCATTACAAGTCGAACTGCAGGCTGAATCACAAGCGTTGTCAAGGACATATTCTGCGAATTCAGTGGGAACCAGGTTGTATAGGTCATGCATTCCAACACTATTCAATTGTAAGTCCAATTGTGTCCCAGACCCACTTGCCAGCTCCGTCACTCTATCAGCTTCTCGTAGAGCCACACGGACACTAGCTGAAGAAAGACCAGGAGGTCCCGTGTGCTTTCCTTGGGCAAGACGGCCGTCGGCACATTCCCTGGATTTATGGCCAGTTTTTCCGCAGCGGAAACACCGTCCTTCAGCCAGGTATTCCGATTTTTGCTTCTTAGAAAGTTCCTTCTCACCCCAAGGCTTCTTTTTCTGATAGGAATTATCCCAGTTCCGAGAGCTTGAACCAGCGACGGCGCCGGAACGAATTTCACGAGCCTCCTGAGTAGAATTTAGTCGTGCAGGCTTTGGCGAGTTATCATGCTTCGGACGCGGCACATTGTTATACTTGTTATCCTCAGTGGGGAAATTAGTACGCATGTTGTTCGCGCGATGGTTATGCTCATGGTTACGTCGGTGAGTATTTTCCATGCTTGTCTGGGCAATTTCAATGATCTCAGCCATATTGACAATCTCATCCCATGAATTAACTTCCTGGTGATATCCGCGCATCAATAATTCAGATTGGATACTCGAACGGAGACCACGCCACAGTTTCAGAACTTGGGTGCGTTCTGATTCGTCTCCCAGCATCATGAAATGATTTCGAAGCTCAAAGACATAGTCACGGCAGCGTCGCGAGCCTTGGAAACACTTCGCAATCTTACGCCGGATGTCCGTACGATAGTCGCGAGGGAAGCACCAATTGAACAACTCATCGTAAAATTGAGTTAAGCTCCAATCCTTGTAATTAGAGCTGACGTTCTGGACATAGAAGCGACGTGCTTCACCCTTCAGAAAACGGGCAACACGATAAACTTCATCACGACGAGAGATGCCTGCAGCCTTCAAGTACTGTTCAGCTTCTTGTATGAACAACGTCAGGGCTTCCGGGTCAGGGCTTCCATCATACGGCGTTGGGGGAATGGGACGATCATTCTTCGCGCGCCGTTTTCGTCGCTCCTTCTTTCGCGACTTCTTAGACTTCTTGTGAGTCCCATCAGTATCTGTCTCTGATACAGACTCACTGGAGGATGAATCAGATGAGTCGTCACTATCAGAAGGGTCAGGATCCTTTTCGGGCGCCTTCCCCAAGACACGCCCCAAGAAACCCGTCGGAGCGACCTGATCCAATGCATACGCCGGGCCTACACGGTGGCTACCGACCATTGGTGTAGTGATCGTAGTACTACTCGCACGTGAAGGACGTATTGCAGCCTCCACCACATGTTGCATTCTGGTGCGAGGCAGGATGGGCCTAGCACTCGTTACCGTGATGTCTGGTGCAGGCGACACAGGTGTAGAGTCCAACATCACCGGCGGTGCCCTGGGAGAGATGACATGGTAAACGTTGTCAGCCTCCTGGATTTCAACAGAGCGTGCTTCGTGAACAGGATTCGTAGCTGGCTGAGGTGAGTTTGTGTGCAATTCCTCAGGTGTCTGCACAGTAGCCCGTTCAACACTCGTCTCATCATAGCTGGGGGCAGAGCTACGCTCCTTAGATGTTCGCTCATTGATTACAATACCATTCGCAGTGACCGGAATGTCTTCAGCTGGCTGCGTACGTCCTTGTAGACGGGTAGCAGCTTCTTCCAACAATAAACGTTGTACCTCAGGCGACTCATTTTGAAAGGCTTCCCAAAAATTAAGAGCACGACGTTGATTATCAACGTCGAAGTCGTCGTTTGTGAACCCTGGTAACGTCGCGAGCTTGTTGCGATAATCCACGATCTTGCCTTTATCCTGAGATGGGCCGGCTGTGGGAGTCGGTGCGGGTGTGGATTGGCTCGAAAGCCCCATAGCCGTCCTCCGTCTCTCCAACACTTCTCTGGCATGCTCAGGTATCAAGGCTTCTGCCTGCTGCACTGTACTCAATTGTACGGGAGTTAATCCCTCGCCCTCACCGGCGTGTTCATCGTTGAGGACCTCATATCTATTGCGTGAGGGTGTCAACACAGCGTCAGTGCTGGCACTAGTACTCGAAATATTACTACCCCTGCGATGAGGTGATCCCTTGATCACCGTCGTCCAAACACCATTCCCAACGGGGGTGTCATCTGCCATAGTATCGTGTCCTTGCACGATAGGCATTGTGGAACCATCCTCATGATGGCCCACAGTGGAAACATCCCTCGTCGGATGCTCCATCGCTGATACTGTCGGCGTACGACGTCCAGCCAGAGCTGCAGACCCTACATCCACGCCGGGATGGTCTGCGCTCATGTCCCCAGTCGACAACTCGTCGGCGGGACTAGCGTGCTCGTCAGCACCGCTGTCAGCACGCCCTCCATCAAGGGGCGAGCTCTCAATAGGCAACGAAGAAAGGTCAGACAAAGAATCGGAAATAGAAGACTCACCTTGAATATTTTCCAGAGCACGTCGAGCAGCCCGAGTTGGGCTCATGGACCAGTCGCCGGGTATGGCGACGTTCCCTGCGCTGCGGAGCTTGTAGGTTGAGCCGGACATATCAGAGAGAGAGAAATGAGCAAAGAGGATGGAGAAAAGCAGAGAAAAAAATTTTTTGATGGGCGTTGTCGAGGTCGTTCCGGTTGATCAGGCCGAAGGTTCCCTGTTGGCAGCGTCCACCGAGGTTGGTGGTTGTTTTTGTTGTTTTTGTCGAGGTGGTAGACGAAGAAGCGATGTCGAGTCGAGTTATCGAAGTGTCGAAAGGTCAAAAATGTGTAACGGAAGTGCGACAAGTCACAGTTCCGTCACGCGAGGACCTTAGTCGAGCGAAGACAGACCAGTTAAGTGGTACTTCGATTCGAGAAAAGTCCCGGTTAAACTAAGACAAGTCGAGGTTTATATACTCGTAGGAAATCAATATCAAATAAGGAAGGAATCGGAAAGATATAGGAGGAGATCAAGTAATGGAATAAGTGTAATGTAAAAGGATAGAAAGAGAAATATAGTAAAGTAGTTAACGTCATATGGTTATATTGGTCATAGGGTAGGAGTAAGGGGACGACGTCGAGTCGGTGTGTTACAGTATCCCAGACATACGACCCTTTTCCATGGGAAAGAACAAAGTCCGGTCTGGCATATACGGGCAAAAGATACTCAGGACCTGGCGCCGCTCTTCTGCAGCCAATTGCAGGCTGAGGAACGACGAACGTTCGTTTTGTACGCTCATGATATAACACCAGTCGGCGGGAACTTAATCCGACGGGATGTGAATACTTTCAACCTCTCTTTCCATCTCCCTCCCTCCCCCTATCTCTCACCGTCAATGGCAGCGGACTGGATGCTAGTCTTTTCGAGATGGGGCCAACTCATTACGCGTGAAAGGAGGCATAGGCAGAAGCGAGGTCGCGTGCACCGGGGATCGAAGATAATCTTATCGGGTTTTCTTGGCAACTTCTAATTTCTTGGCAGAAGCCCCCTTGCGCTATTTTCCTTTATTTAAATAAATGCGTTTCCACCGTGAGTTAATCTAATCAGATTCAGTGCTCTTACGACCACTATGGCCAAGAACCTGTTTTCCGTACCCATCTTCTTCATCGTCTTTCGGGAGACCCTCGAGGCTGCAATTATCATCTCCGTGCTTTTGGGTCTCGCGGAACAGATCGTCCAAGACGAACGACGACCCATCGTAGCGGCAGAAGCCAATTCTGAGGAAACGAGCTCTGAAAGCAATTCGGATAGCGTCGCTAAGCGTCGCAGACTTATCCGGAAGCTGCGAATCCAGGTATGTCGCTGGTATTCTATCTCAGAGTTCACCAACGTACGATCGACTTAGATCTTCCTTGGTGCTGGTATTGGACTTGGTATTGCATTCGCGATCGGCGCTGCGTCTGTTTCTTCTTTCCTTTGATAAACGCGCTCGATTAATGATCGGTGTCCAGATTTATTGCTGTATGGTTCACTAAAGCATCAGACCTATGGCAAAAAGCTGAAAAGCTATGGGAAGGTGCGTATTGGTACTCTTACTATTCGCTCTCGGGGAGCTGATATTAATCGCCAGGTATCTTTGAGCTCATCGCCTCCCTGATGATATTCGTGATGGGGATAACAATGCTCAAAATGGATCGAGGTAAATTGAACGGCGACTCCTAGCCTAACATGTTCCTCATATTTCCCACTCAGCGAAAGCCAAGTGGCACATCAAGCTCCAAAAGGCGTTTGACGGTTCCAGTAGGTCCATTCGATACTGTATGAAACATTTTTTACCCACCTGTCGTAGACGAACAAGGGGGCGGCGCGTCTGGGAAATGGGCCTTTTTCATTTTGCCTCTGATCACAGTTTTGCGTGAAGGTCTGTTCTAATTGAGGTACCAGATGAATGAAATTCATGGTAGATCAGGTATGGAAGCTGTAGTCTTCGTCGGAGGTGTCTCCCTCGGCCAACAGGCAACGTCCATCCCCATCGCTGCTATTGTTGGTCTGGTTTGTGGATTCATCTGTGGATTCCTCATCTACCAATTCGCAAGTCGTTCGAGTACGTTTATCTTCGCCTCCCTGCTCTTTTGTCAACTCAAAGTTCCTTGTCAGCCCTGACTATCTTCCTCATCGTGATGACCAACTTCATTCTGCTGATCGGTGCTGGCCTTTTCTCTCGCGCAGTCGGTTCCTTTGAAGACAACGCGTTCAATCACCTCCTTGGGACGTCTGTGGATGATGCCGGAGGTAGCGGGCCCGGCTCGTATCGTGTGCAAGGAAATATATGGCACCTCGACTGCTGCAATCCGAATGACTATCAGAAGGGCGAAGGCTGGCTGGTCTTCAACGCTATCTTTGGGTGGTCTAACAATGGTTCTTGTAAGTTTCTAGCTTCTTTGCCTGCAAGTCCCCACCTAACCTTCACGCAGTAGGGACGGTCCTCTCATACGTCTTCTATTGGATTGCGGTAATAGTCTCGTTGGTATACCTGAAATGGAAAGAGGTATGGTTTTCTGAGTTTTGTCGCGAAAAGCCCCTACCATCTGTTGGAACAGGGACGGGTCAAAGTTTTAGGTTTTGAGTCTGCTGCCGGTTCGCGTCGACGCCTTAGACGAGAAGCGAAGGAGGAGGACCCGGTCACTAAGGACGAGGCGCCTGTAGGCGAGTATGCTCTGCCAATGTAGAGGTGCTGCAACGAAGGTAGTAAATGAATTGAATATGTTGAAGTTTGTTGGAGTAACAAAAATATGACAAGTTTATTTGAATTTCTAAGCCGGGCTAGGGCACAAGGCGAGCTGGCCTCTTGTAAAAGGCTGACGTAGGTATAGCCGGGCTACAGGTCGACAGTCTCAGCAGCGATAGGGTTCTTAAGCTACATAGCAATAACAGTTGGCAGCTCACTAATCGATACGAGATGATGAGATGTAGCCGGAATGGACAATATAGAGCAGGCAAGTCGTTCACGTAGGCACCAACATCACTAGCATGCATAGGTGTCAAGTCCACGGTGGATGAAAGACTACTGGAGAACGTGGGCAGAAATGCGGGGGACCCGTGTTCTTCCTTCAGTAGCGAGTATGCCAGGCGATGAGACCAGTCACCAGGTCCATCAATTATAAATCAAGTTTATGCATTTCATGCGGCAAATTGTCTAGTCTGAAATTGAGGTACTTCGAAATTCGAGAGTCAGTCATACTGCAAAGGCGTGCAGGTCTGGAAATGAACACTCAGCGTTTTCTTGTCAACATATCAGCAGGAAAATGCTCAACACTCAAAGTACCAAATAATAGCATCTTTGCGAGAAATCGGAAATCGAATGTCGGTTTTCTTTAGAATTGGATCCACTGCCGATAAACATGTAAACAGGCCCCCTACCCCTTGGTATACCTAGAATATATGACGTACGAATGGACGTCAGCAACTAAGGGGTGTAACGGACATCTCAGCACGTGTCGACATTTTATGTTGATTTGTGGGTCCATGTTGAACTTGCCTTTCTTTCTTTTGATATTTCCACGATAGGCAACTGTCATCTACAATGAGATACGGAAAACGTTACAGAGGATAAAGGAAACTGACGAGAGAGAAAGTCATGTAATAAATAGTCTGAAAGTCATGAGTACGGGACTTATGTACATCGAAGATTCAAATAGGTGTGTACACGGTGCATACAAAGCGGCAAAATTGTGTTCTGCAGTACGTATGCACGAGTGTAAGAACACCTAGGGCATAAGGGGAAAAAGTACACGGTTTCCAAGCACAGAACGGAATGTACGTGGACGGTACTGGCGCCCTTTTCAAAAGCGTGACATTGACAGCAACGGTAGGATAGGAATACAGTCAAGAAAAGAGATGGGGTAAAAATTATGAAGGGTAATATGTGCCATCGTCCCACGATTCTGGGTACTAGCATGAGAACATGAATTACATACAACACAAAAAACGTACCTTCGGTTATACTTCTCCACGCTAGATAGAGAACACCTACGCACGCAGTCTCAAGAAGGGTAGCAATAAAGCTACCGTCGACCTTGGAATTGCTCCCACTGCAAATAACTCTCCCCAGCAAAAACCACGCAAGCTGGGAAAGCACAAAGAGGACTGCGGCGAGGACGTAAAACCACATGGGACGTGTCTCGTTGAGCACGGTAAGTACGATGTACGCCATCAAGGCAAAGAAGATGACGGCGCAAGCTGCGGGCCATATAGTGGTAAAGACGAATAGAGGTATAGAATGCAGGGATGCAGCTGGGTCGGATGGCTTCAGGGCGTTGGAGAACCCGAGGGCGATGTCAAGGGATATATAGAGGGTAGCGACAAAAAATGCCAGTGTAAGGATGCTGAAGGGCATGATGGACGCCATGGTGCCGTCCTCGACGACCTGCGTCGCGACGATGGCGTTGGCAAGGAGGGCCGCGAAAAAGGCAGCAACGAGTCCTGCATGGATGGCTGTGAGTACGACCAGCGCGGTCGTGCCCTGCTCCAGCAGGGAGCCTTCGGTCAATATTGAGAAGGGTAGGGTGAGAAAATAGACGAAGAGCAGGAAGCGAAGCTCAACCCTGCCGACTGCGGCTTTGCGTCGGTTGGTAAGGAAGATGAGCACGCCAACGAAGACCATGCTGAGCGCACAGACGACGATTTCTGCAATGTTACTGATGCTGCCATCGGTGCCCACCCTCGGAATTCCACACACTGGATTCACACCGACTGGATCACCGCTGGACCGGTCCTGTAGGGTATCGGGGGCATTGTCGAGCAGGAAGCGGTAGAAGAGGTTGCACCATGGGTAAGACGGGGTATGGTGGCACAGAGGCGCAAAGTCGCCAAAGCGGGTCATGGAGGAGGGAGGCGGGCGAGATGAGGGAGATAAGGTGAGAATGCCTTTTCGTTGACTGTCGCGTGGCGACCGGCTTCGGCCCGATCCACCATATGATCCGCCGGCCGCCACTGCGACGCCTGGCGACAACCTCATGCAGTGCTAGACAATGGCAGAATACATGCCGTCGCTGAAACCTGGTGTCAGCCGTAGCTTTTTTTTTTCTGCGCTGGTACACGGACAAGCAAGTGGACTATTCACCTATGTATAGGACGCACTAATCCCTACAAAGCGCTGGCATTGTTCTCTCGTCTATTTCTGCAAAGCCTTTTGTCGCGGTCATTAGTTTGACAATGGCATTATTCCGCAAAAAGCCCGCTCGCCAGGACCTCGGGGCACTTTACGAGCGTCTTTGTCGTGCCATTCTCTGCGGCTTCTTGATCTATTTCTGGGCGTAAATGGTCTTGACTTGAACTTCATCATGATATCTTCTTGTCCGCAGCAGCCTATCTGCAAACACTCACGGCATCCAGTCCGCTGAAGCATTACTGGGAAGCTCAAGTTTACGAGTATTCTTGTAATATTTGCAGCGTACTTGATGGACTGCTAGACTTTGAGACAGAACAAATCAGATACCTTCCCCTCAGGTATGATTCCCTATGCGTGGGATGGACCACTGGAACTTGATAGTGATATAAAACCAGGTAAAGTGTAATGTGTACATAAAATGATACTATCTCAAGTACTCTCAAGCATTAATGGGGTAGTGGTAACCTGGGTCGTTGCCATCGACCCGCCGGGGGTTCGATTCCCCCTTAATGCATGAAGGTTTTTTCCTACTCCATTTCTTTTGAGACTCTAAAAATTAGAGCCCTATAAGAATCAAGTTTAACCGACAAACACTGAATTTTCAAACCTAGGGGGCTCATCGACTCGAGAGCAGTCAACGGTAGACTCTAAACTACAGCGATCGTCGAACAAAACCATTTGAAGTTTACTTATAGTTTTCTGACAACGTTTTCATATTTATATGGTGCGCTAAAGTTCCAGACGTTTCGGGCCTCCGGTCTGCGCCCAACGCCTCCTCACGGATTGTAACCTGTTAGCGCCATTTTTTCTGTCGTATCGCTTTAGAAAATCGGAAGAGTTTTGTGTCCGATATCGCGACGCTGTATTAACTGACATCATAGCGCAGAGCAATCAGTAAATCCGGCATTCTCAACCGGGTGCGCGTCTGCTGCTAATCGATTAGCCATTGATCCCCTCCGCTTGTCGTGATTAATGTAGTCTCTCCCGAATCAGCGTAAGTAAAATTTTACGCGTAATGCCCGGTTTTGCTCAGTGTTTTCTATTATGAGGCGGTGTTTTTGGTGATCGCATTATTTCCTCGACGTCGGCTGAATGGCTCCGCAGGGGCGTCTCAAGCCCTGATTTGCGCTTCGAACTGCGTTAGTATGCTATGGCTAGGCACCAGACTCTCGTGTAGGCGCTTGCCGACTCTTTCCTTTTGTTGTTCTGAATTACGCGACGCTAGCATTCTACCTTAGGGTTCTGTTTCGTGTCTAGGAAATGTTTGCGGATACCAGATGTACCCTTCATCATCAACGCGAACGGCGATGAACTCATTGGTTGCCGGTCTCCCGCATTCATTTAGAGTCGCTTAGATACCTCACTATTATTGTTCGGGCGAAGAGAACTTCGCATCCAAGCAACGCAAATAACAAAATCATTTGTTCCTTCTTCTAAGCGCGTGGCGACGCGTACATTTCATTTGGAGGATGGATGAGTGGCTAATTTTGTGTGCCTGTCGTTTTGACATCTTTTCTGGGTCCGGTTGGAGCTGATTGGGATGCTTTTTGATAGGATTCACCAAAATGGTACCTTCAAAAGACCTTGGTAGGTAGAAGGTCCGATTCGGAATGTTTCCCTGATAGTTAGTCGACGTCAATGTCGCGGTTGGATACCCGGGAGGGCCAGGGTTAGTTATCACTTCTCACTATAGATGGTTCCAGTGAGTGTTCTTAGATCGTAGCCCAGTTCTTCCGGATTCCGAACACAATAAGTACTACTACGTATATTTGGCTTTAACGGGTTACGGGGAGATATAAGGTTCAGATCCACGAGTATTGCACACTTGTACTATCTTGAAGAAGTCGTTATATTCGATCGGTACCGTGAAAATCGCGATCGGAAGCTGTCGTAAAGTTTTTCGTGTTCAAATCCATTTCTCGCAACCACAGGAACACATATGTTGAAGAAAATTGCTTAATTTATCCGAGGCGGATGTTTGTGCGCTCTGTGGCAACCGTTTACATAACTGAATTGCGAAGACGAGGCGCAGGGAGGACGGAGAGGATTCGGCAAGTAGAGGAGCCGTGTCTGTTCCTCGGTAACCATGCATCACGAGGGAGCGGGACAGGGGTTACGCGCCGTAGATCCCTGATGGAATGGGCGAGGGACATCTAGACATACCGACATGTGCATATGGGCTCGTTAACGTATAGTTGGGTAACCGCATACAATGGCTGAAGGACACGCCGTAACAATATCAGGCCCGGCACAACGCTCCAAGAAAGGGCTCTTAGGAGATAGAGAAAGTTCCTAGCCAGACTGAAACGATGGATGATCCATTGTTCAGGCTAGCGGCGTGGACATTGGACGAGGCGACAATAACCCTGATGAAACCGTACACGAGTTAGTCGAGACCGTAAAACAATCAAATACTGTAGATGGCAAGTTTGAGGTGATGAGTGCTTTGGAATGATACGTTGATTTTGGACGACGTAGTACGTGGACGGTGAAGGTTGCTTGAAGGATGATACGTACGCTGCATGTGGGTATATTCGACATGTACTCAAGTGACGAACAGTTCTGAAGAGGGAGAGAGATTGGTTCCTTGGCAACAAACTTCAGCGGGCTCGATCATGATCGGAAGAGTGCAACAAACAGGGAAATTGGAGGAGTTGACTGGCAGAGGAACTAGTGTCTGATGATGGAGGTCCGTAGCCTTGGTATGCGCTACACCATCAATTTAGCAGTAGCGGGCAATAGATATACGATACAAGGGAGACTGAGACATAAATTTGAGTAGGGAATGATATATTTCATTAATTGCTCTAATTTATATATGAGCGGCTAACGCCCAATGACTAGCGGGGATAAGAAGCCGTGATGAATGATGAAGGTGATACGTGAGCAAGAGTACAGGTGATAAGAGTGAAAAAAGGAAGCATGAGCTGGCGAATATACGGGGACCTGGAAGAAAGGAAGCCAGTACGGGGGGGACAAAGCAATGCAGCCACGTTCTCTCGGGGTGATGGTGAGGCAGAAATAAAACGGAAGGAAGGGGGATGCCGGGATGCCGGGCAAACTCCGACACAGCATAAACACAGCCCGACACAGACACTCCCATCTCTCTCGAACACTTTGTTATTATAAATTCAATATGGACCCCCGTGTAATGTCTCCCTACCTGTCCGGTCTGTCCACCGACGAGCTCGACATCCACGACATCGACTTTATCCCGCCTTCACCACCACCGCCCGCCGACCTCGATTTTGGTTCCATCGACTTTAGCGGAGACCTCTTTCCTCATACCCCGTCCTATCAAGGATCACCGTTCTCGCTTCATTCCGAGCTCTCCGACGAACCGCCCACCGAGTACAATCCTGCAGACTTTGACCATTCTCCTTCAGGCTCTTTGCTCATGATCAACGACTACCCAGCCTATTTCGACGCCCCGACGCCATCTGAGCATTCCCATAGCCAGTCGCCTCACCTGCCCCCGGCTAGCCTCGATGTCGCGCAGAGCTTCGAGAACATGAGCTTCCACAGTCCTGCGTGGGGCAACGCGCCCTTACCTGAAAGCGGGGGCGGCGGGAAGCCTCCCAGTCCGCCCAGGCTGCTCATGCCGGAGGACCAGACGTACGGCGCTCCCCCACCGACGATAAATGCGCCAGATGGCGATGGCTCGGGAGGCGGACCGCATTTGCGGATAGTGCCTGCAACGCCGGTCAGTGGCGGGAATACCACACAGGCAAACATGGGCGATTATGGTCAGTCCTTCCCTTCGCGGCATAATTCTTAGCTAATGGTTATTAGGCCATGCCCAGCGTCCAAACCAGTCATATACGCCTCCTCCACCCCAGCCTTCCCCGTCTCTGCTCCCTCCCCAGTCCCAGTCCCAGGCCCCGTCCCAGCAGTCCTATTCTTTCCCGCCCAGACCCTCACCATCACCTCAACATTTTCTGAATCCTACCCCGGGCCGTACACGCTCCAAATCCGACTCTTCCCCCGTGCATCCAACCTGGGATACTCTTGGCCTTGGCGGCATGGGTCATCTCGGTCTTTCAGGTGTGCCGCCCTACTCTAATCCTCAGGAGGAGGCCGTAGACACTTCCCAGTTCCTCAACGGTTTCCTATCGCCGTCAGATGATGGCAACGTAGTGTCACTCAGACGGAGCAAGAGCGACATCGGCAATCAGCCTGTAAGAGGCCATGTAAGGGGGAGCAGGAGCGAAGATATGCACGGCGGAGGACTTCTAGCACCCCCTGGGTCAGAGTTCGGTCAGTATCTCAGCGTCGGATCTGGCATGAACATGAACATGGGTAGCGGAAGTCTGATGAGTGGCATGGGCATGGGCGGGATGGAACATCGGGGCCGGCACGTCCGCCGGGCTTCGAGTGGCTCACGTAGCGAACGAGGCGCCAGCATCTACGATGGCCCCTCGGCTTCATCAAATCGCGGCAGCCCGTATCCATCTCCCAATGTGTCACCACGGGGACGATACACTGATCTTCAAGATCCGAGTGTCATGGCCAACGTACCTACGGTAAATGTGGGCGGCCAAACATTCCCTTTGGTGGTCAGTAAGCAGAACGTAACAACCGGTCGAACCGCCAAAGCCAGTCACAACCGGCGAAAACAGGACGCAACATTTATCTGTCCAGTCCCCGGTTGTGGAAGTACATTTACAAGAAGCTTCAATCTCAAGGGTGAGTTACTTTCTTTTTATGTATGAATTACCGACTCATCTCAGTTTAGGCCACATACGCTCTCATAACGAAGAAAAACCATTTGTCTGTCCATGGCCCGGATGCGGTAAAGGCTTCGCACGACAACACGATTGCAAGAGGCATGAGCAGCTACATTCCAACTACCGGCCCTTCTCATGCGAGCCCTGTGGAAAGATGTTTGCTAGGATGGATGCCCTCAACCGGCATCTGAGGAGCGAAGGAGGAGCAGAGTGTGCAAGAGTCTTAGAAGGACGAGGCCTGGAGGTTGGGACGGGGACGACGCCGCCTGTGCCAAACTCGAGTGGCGGGGAGACACTCAAAGTCGAGGCGGATTGGGATGGTGGAGCTGGACTTGCTCTAGCAGTATAGCAGGAAAAGAAGCTTCAGTCTCTTCTTCTCTTTCGCTTTCGTTTTCTTCTTCGGATGCTTGATACTTATTTATTGACTTTTTCTGCCTACTTGTTGTGTAGATTACTTACGTGCTGGTCTGACCTTGCTTTTTGTATTGAATATCTGAACTCAAATTACGAAACTGTCCTATCCCACAAGAATTTCAAGCTTAGATATAAGATCCTGGCCTCTGAGGATGCATATTTTTTTCGCAACTGGAATGAAACGTTGAAAGGAACGTGTTTCAACTTTCAACTTTTATTTTCAATTAGAGGCAACTTAGTAAGTTGGATCTTACGCTATGAGAGATGATCCATATATTGAAAGTTTACAATACTACTAGTTAGTGTAATATGCAATGCTAGGGCAGCGCACGAAAACTAGGTTTCGTTACACTTAGGTTAATTACCGGTGAATTACCTCCCCTCGCCTACCATGTATGCAGTGTGCACTGTAAAAATGAAAACTCGGGCCAAAAAAATTACGGTCCGCAGACCTGAAGGAGAAATCAAACCAAATCATTACGAATAATATGCATTAAGAGGGAATCGAACCCCCGGCGGGTCGATGGCAACGACCCAGGTTATCACTACCCCATTAATGCATCATATACTGTGTTATGGAGAAATCCTTCTTATGAATACACTCCGGAACTGTAAAAAAATTATCGATCTCTGCACAGGTGACCCTTCGTTTGTCTACTTGGTCATAAGCAACAGCACCGAATCACACAATTCACGACTGAGGTCTACGACTCATATATATTTGACTCATAGAAGGAGAAAATTACGCCGTCAGAATGTAAAGCGTATAAAACAGTTTTGAACAGGTAAAACACTACAATAAAATAAACGTTACAAATCAATTTGTCTGGGCTCCAACAGCCTAAAAAATGCCAGTGAGCACCAAAAAGTAGTGGGCAGTCACAAAACTTACAAGACGCTTCAAATGCTCCATGAATACTTGCAAACTAACATCGTCTGTGAAGATCGCCTGACCAGCACCTGCTCCTGAAGCTTGTCCGTACATAGATTGCGACATGTGTGTCGTGGAAGGGTTAAGCTTGGATAACAAGAACCGCGCCTGACTGCCTCCTTGGTCGCAAACAATATAACGCGGTATAGGGAAACGATCAACCAGGAGTTCCTTGAAACAAAAGTTCATTACACCTCAAGTAATCAAGGAAAAGTATCACGAACCTGCGCATCCTGAACTGGTTGCTCCAACAGCTCCTTGAAATTCTCGTAACCCTCTTGCTCTTGATATCCCTGTTTTCGCCACTGTGCCACAAGCTCTCCATGGAATATGAGGATATGGAAGAACGTGTCTAGTAGTAGAACAACGTCGTGCTTAATCGACACGCTGTCCAGAAGGACGGGCTGCGGCGGTGTGTCGAAGGTATAAGACATCAAAGTAGGCTGTATCATGATAAGAGAGTTATTGACATCCTCTTCATTTAGAATATGTCTGCCAAGGAAGGTTAACGCAAGAAATGCATCAATTGGGAGGCGTACCTGTAAAACGCCGATTCGTCGGGACTGTTGTTGAACACCTGCAAGAACTGACTTCTCCGCAGATGGAACATGAACTGGGGGTAGATGCTGAAATTGTCCGTCAGACGGAAGCTTGTCGGATCCTCCTTCCTGTAATCAGCAAACTTCTGGCAAAGGCGGATAAGCATTCGATCGAGCCAGCGCAAAACATCGGGTGAATCGTCAATCTCGGCCTTGAAGACAGCAATTCTCGCCATGAGAACTGCGGCGGCCTCTTGATCGAAAGCCGCTGCTATGCTTGGAGAGCCTGCTTCAGCAAAGTTGCGCGCAATGGTGGTAACACGCAATCTCTGGGTACCCGATGCGTGTTGGTAGTGAGTGACGAACTGGATCAAGCCCCTGGATCCAGGCTGCAATGGTTGGCCTGCGGGAGTAACTACTTCAAAATACACTGCAGTCGACGTGTGGGGAGTGAGAGTATTGATTTTCCATGCTGAAGTTTGACCAATGCCTATCTCAGTCTCTCCAACGCAAGTGGACTTCTTGCCAGCAGAGATTGCGTGACCGATAAGTCCAGAAACTTTCAATTCTTTCGTTGTCTGTGATTGATGAGATCAACGACGTGAATGGAAACGGATGTCATTATGTCACACCTGAACGTCGAACGTCGCGTTGAAGCCCATCTGTAGATTGCCCTGATCGTCCTTGTTGAAAATACGTAGGAAGCTTTGCTTGAATATGGAGGTTGCAAAGCCATCAGATAGAACGATAACACCGTTTGTTGAGTTGGGCAGGGATTTCATCTCCAGAAGTCCGACTTGGTCGAGACAACCCGCAAAGAGGTCAACAGCATGACCGTTGTTAGATACGCGTTTAGCAAGACCTTCGTAGAACTACACAGTGAATGAGAATCGGTCCTTGCGTTGAACAAAGTAGTGCTTACTTTGGTGGCCCTCTTAAAGTGCTTGACGCTATCGCGATCGATGTCGTGATGCGAACGAATGGGCTCTTTCAACTCGTTGCTGACTACCATGCCAGGTCCTTCCGTGCATGGTCCACCAGCAAACAGCATGATGCGAGCACCAGTATTAGGATATGTTGTCTGGACGCAATGTCGGGTCAGTTGCAATGTTGAGGCGCCACAGATAGCAACACACCTCAAGTAGACCGACAGCGACACTCAAAGCAACACCGGTACACCTCAACGCACGTTTATCATTGGCAACGGGCCAAGGGTCACGGGTCAAAGACTCCAATATACCAGTCAACTGGAATTCGCACTCTTCCACGGGAAGCAAGAATCGCGAAGCTCCAAAAGATTGGGGGGGCATGGGCTGTCCAGGACGAGGAGCGGCGCGGTTTTGTGAGCTGAGACCAAGCATATCCTGGATTTGCTTTGGCTGGTATTCTTTGCCTCCCCGAAAGACGAAAGATTTGCTGCACTCAGAGTAACCAATCTCGTGGACTTGTGTCTATAGAATATCGGTATAGGTAGTGTAGACAGGCCAAGGTTAGGACGTGACGTACCATGGTACCGTATGTTATCAGACCGACAAGCGCGTAGGGTGGGATTAAGCTAAGACTGACAACGAGGGCATCACGGAGGGCCTTAAGGTCATCCTCGTCAAGGCAGGTATCGACGACGAAAAGGAAGATAGGACGCTGCGTCATCCGGGCGAGGGTGTACTCTATGGTAGTGTATTTTGGTAGGAGCTCAGGGGGAAGGTTGGTGTTGGAGATATCTTTGTAGTGAGGAGGGAAGGCATTGCGCGACAGACAAAAGGGACAGATCCAGAGCTTTCCTCGAATATCTATTGAGCTACGGACGACACCACATTGAGGAAAAGGCGAGAATGTCAATGACAGGCCGCGTACCAGTATGGGTTGAGGATAGCCCGACAGGGAGCTTTGCAGGCGACAGGCTCGTAGACCACAGGCGGCAAATCTTCGCGAATTTTGAGGGGCGTATAGAGCGCCGAGATGGGGACGACCGTTCGTGTGGCCTCTATACGCGACGATGGCCACACATTCCACGACAGTCGCACGCCTATACCTCTATCAGTAACTCGAATTTTGGGGTTTGACGACAAGCTCACCATCGCGCTCCTCTATGTCTTCGACGTTAAGCATTTTATCGAGACTCGCCCAGATTAAAAATGAGGTTTCGCAGGCACGGGGACGAAAAAATGAAAAAGGAAGATGTGGAGGATGGAACGCTGTTGCAAGAGACACGTAGAAGTAAATATCGACCAAACAAACAGGCGGGTGGCTGTGCTACCAAGCGGACTCGGAGCAGAGGAAGATAAGATGCCATGTATCAAGGGTTCTATGTAAACATCGTAGAAGCGAGCTGCTATTTTCGTTCAACATCTAAGTTATCTACCTCACCACCACTTTCGGAGATCTGTTCCCAGTTCAGTCGTTCTCGGAGCCACAGCGCAAGGTAACTTAGTGACAGCAGCACTGGAACTTCAACTAGCGGCCCTAATCTAAGAAGACAGGTCCTGTCAGCGTTGATCCCCTTCGTAAATTTAAGGACTTACGTGGCAGCGAGCACTTCGGGCGAATCGGGGCCAAACGAGGCGATCCCAACGGCGATTGCAAGCTCAAACTGAGTAAAAATATTACCGTCTCGTTAACTACAGAGCGACATGCTGACTTACATTATTGGATCCGGCGGTGAAGGATTGGGTTACCGCTTTTTCATATCCCCCAAAAGACGAGTGACGGCGAGACAGAGCCCAGAAGGCAAAGAAGGTCGCTGTCCATACGATGGAAAAGTAAAGGATCAGCCTGTACATGGCATTGGATCAATGAAGGCTGACGGGCAATACAACAGACTTACGGAACGCAAATACGGAAAACGACGCCTATGTTGTCTACAATTCTTTTCCCTTGGTTTGCGAAGAGCACAACGATGGTGTACAAAAGTCCGAGAGGAGCTAGGAGGCCGAAATACTTGAAGAACTTGTTTATGCCCGAAGACTTCAGTGTTGACAGGACAATCATTCGAGTTATCAACCCTGCAGCTAGGGGAATACCAAGATACTTGGTAAGATCGAATGTCATTTTAAGCGCAATGCATTAGGACGATAAAGATCTTACAATACCAACGGCACGGGAGGCATCTGAGTAATCTAGATTGAGCGAACTATCACTAGATCTCCCGCCCATATAGTTGAGGAAGAGGACCGCATATGGCGAGAAAAGAACGACCTGCAATCGATCAGATGGGCGCCGAGATGGAGGTGGAACTGACCTGTAAGAGCGAGTTGAAAACTACGAGGATAGCGCAGTAGTTGTTATCCCCACAGCTAATGGTGTTCCAGATTAAAACCATAGCTGGAAGATAAAGTCTGAGTCAAGAAATGTATCATCCGCAAAGAAATGACAAACCGATACAACGAGCTGGGAGAAAATTAGCGAAAAAAAGCCTGTCGATCAGCGAGCTCGCTTACCGACACCAACTAATAGCAGTCCTTTGCGCTCCCGCTCCATGCTGGACTCAGGAAGAGTCATCCACGCTACGGCGAGCATGATGAAAGGAGCGATAATCCAATTCAGAACAAAAGATATAGCGAGATGAAGCCAAATATTGCCTAGGGACAAATATTTTAATGATCATACTAGCAATAAAAGTTGGCTTTACGTTTTCGAAACAAATCTGGAAGCCGCTCCCATTGCACTTTGGCAAGAGCAGGCCAGATCATGACCAGCAGTCCGATGAGAATAGCTAGATGAAAGACTTTATGTTAGTACGGGACTGAAGATATCATCGAAAAATAGAGGTACGAATAGAAACGCCGTCCCATGTAGCTCCTTGCTTGAATGTATGCTCTACGCCTTCTTCCTGTAGAATGTTAAGATTTACTCTTATAATTGGATCGAGTGAATAAACCTACTGCATAAACACCGATTATTACTCCAAGGATGATGGCAAGAAGAACAAGCGGTGCCAAGAGCCTGTCTATCCAGCTCAAAGATTTCCAAAGGTCTATGTTACCGCAATGAGTCGAATTGTAGAGCGTGGAGAAAAAAATAAGTTACGTGAAAAGCTATGAGTTTCCTTCCCCCCACCAACAGTGTGGGGGCAGGACGTAGTATTATCTTGCCGAGGGGATGTTGGGTCCATTTTAAGATAAAAATTACTTTGGAACGTCTTCGAAATTTATAGGCCATGATAGTCATTCCGAGAGGTCAGTCGAGTTATTTCATTGGGTCGATCGTTTTGGGTGAGAAACCGATTCAACCCTTGGTCAGCAGCACCGCCACCCGTCATAGGGTCTCCAAACACCATGACCAAGGCCAGCAGCGAATCGTCCTCATCTCGAGCTGCACGAGTCAGGGAGAACCAAAGACAATCACGGCAGCGCAAGCGCGACTATCTTGCCTCCCTTGAAAAGCGGTTGGAAACATTCGAACAGGAAGGAATTAAGGCAAGAATAGATCCCTGTGTTCTTGATCGTTTGATTGGACTTTTTTTTTCTCTTCACAGGCAAATGTCGAACTCCAAAAGGTGGCAAGAGCCATTTCGGCAGAGAATCGAATATTACGAGCGCTACTAATCGAACGGAGCGGCATGTCAGAGGCCGACATTCAGCAGCTTCTCCGGGAAGGCTCCGTGAGCAGCACTGAGGCTTCACCGCCTCCACCTAGCTGCTCTCCGTGCAGTTGCGTCTGTATACCTGCGAGTTCCGAGCCCTCGGAATCGTCAGCGGCGGCAGTTCTGGAATCCTCGAATGTCTCTGCTACCGTAACAGAAGTCGCGCCGTCCAATCCTTCTCCATCTACTCACTTCGATTTGTCGCTCAATTTTCTGAACGATATTGCTGGTATTGGATCTGAGTCGATCGCGAGTTCTTCAAGTACATTGCAATTCCCTGCTCCTGAAACATCAACGTCTCTACATCCACGGCCTCCACCTTTCCCTTGTACATTTGCCCAGACGCCTGATGACCCAAACGGCGTCCTAAACTTCTTTTTCGACTCTTCCTCATTCGAACCAGCCCTTTCATCTTTTACTGACTGCGACGTTGCATACCGTCTAATCAAGACACTGAACCGGCGGCGAAAGGTGAAGATGGACATGGTTGATATTGTTCTTCGTTGGCTTTGGTCGGGGTTTAGGGCTACAAATGGACCTGCATGTTGTGTTATCGACGATGAAGTACTCTGTTCTGCTGTCGTTAACTTGATCACCGAGTAGAAATATCAAAGAAATATAAATAATTATAAGTAATTGAGGCGACTGCACTGCCACCATTCGCGTTCGTCCATGTCGTCGTCATTTGAGCAGCTCTTTGGGTCTGCTGTGCTCAATGTCGTCGTTCCCGATACCTCAGTTGAATACCCACCCTCATCGTCGCCGGATGACTGGCTTTCTCGATTGAAATCCCCTAGCTCTGAGAGGAAACTGGCATTCTTTGGTGCGCCTGTCTTCCGCTATTCCTCAGCCCTTCTCCAACCAACGTGACAGATGAACAGATGAATTCTTATTTGACGGTCAGGCTGCCCCATCTGACTAGTTTTCCAACTCTCGATACCCAAAACCCAGCACAAGACCTGCTTATGTTCCTTGCACATCTACAGATAACATTGGAAGCCGCATACATCTCCTCTGTGCCAACTCCCGACCCTTCAAATTCAGTGAGATTATCGACTCCACCTCGATTATCAAAGACAAGGCACCATCCGCCCATATTTCCTCCAAGTACCCCAAATCCGACTCCAGTCGTCGCAGAGACTGACCGCAGATACCTCAACTCCGAGAAAACTGTCTTGCTGACGAACATATGGGGACAGAATACCACTGATGACTCCCTTGATGCATTTTCATTGTTGTGGTCCGAGGCTGAGAAGGCTTGGATGGCCGTGTACCGCTTGTCCTTCACTGTCGGTGCGTGTCCGACGGATTGAGGCCGCATAAATTCTCATTTTCAATAGCTTTTATACGTCTCGCATATGCTGATCCTCTGTTGTGTCTGACGGTCTCTACGACGCTTCGGGAGAAACCCTTGGCACTGGGCCAACTCAAGAATCCTCTCACTCTGTATCTCTCTTCTTTTGAAACCTTCATCACGGATCACACCACCCCTACCACCGCAACGACACCAGTACCAGACCGAGGACATGGACTTGGAGGGTTTGAGGAGGTTAATATGCTTGAGGGTCTTATAGCCGGTTCGTCGTAACACGTTTCATAGCTTTGCATCACCGCCTGAACATCTACAAGGCCCCACCTTTTCAGCATTAGGTGTATCTCTGCCAACTTCTCGTCTTGGCTCTGATTCTCGTCAAAAGTTGTTTTCCTTACCGCCAATTTCCCCCATTACGCCTACTGCCCCTACACCCTCACCGCTGACTGCGACGCGTATTGCCCATCCGACGCTGCGCAAGTCATTCCGTAAGACCTTGAACACAGTGTCTGGATTTCGTGTGCGTATGAGGACTGTGTTCGTACCCGCAGTTCTACTCCCCGAAGCGGACATGGATCAGGATGAAGAGCGCGAGCGTCGCGAAGCAGGGAATGAGGAGCGGACAATTGTGCTATGTCTCGAGGTAGAGAACACGGGAGAAACTGATCTTGACGTCGGATTCACCATTGAAAAGATCGACGTCAAGGTTGGTGGTGAGGGTGCTGCAGCTGTTTTGATTGGGTGGGGCGAGGGGAGAGACACCGTCTTCCCACTTTCAATCGCTTCACGAGAGCAGTATAACCTGCTATATGCCGTGTCTTTCTTGCGCTCCCCGGAGGAAGTCCAAGGCCTCACCTCTCTTTCTGTGAATGCGTATGGTAGGGGCGAACACAGTGATGGCCAACTGCAGAGATCAGTGACGATCAATATCTTTGGAAAGCCCTATATGCGTGATCCCCAAGACAAATCACACCCGACGAATACATTTGTATCGAGGTGGAACTGTGTTTTGGACCTTTCTAAGCAAAAGAACCAAGCGGTGATCGATAATCCAGAGCATGGCTCTAAGAATATCGAAGTGCTACCTGAGCCGCCTTCACCGTTCCCTGTGACGACGTCGAGTATGACGCCGCGAAGGGAATCGTTAGGTACACCATTTAGGCCGTCTACTCCTCCGCTCGCTCTCGCCGACGTTGGATCCAAGCGACACACTCTATCGGGCAGTATTCTAGCTAGTAGCCGTCCGATTAACAGGTTATCCTCCCCCTCGCCCACCCCGCCACCACAATCCAGTCGTTCCTCTACACCCAACCTCATACCTCCCCCTCGAACTTCTTCGTACTCACCTCTCCCGCCATCTATGCTTCAAATTCCCCGCTCTCCTACAACATATGAACCTCCCCCGCCTCCTCCACCAGAGACAAAGCCGCGGCCGCCGGCAACTCCCGCGTATCCTTCTTTCCCTCAAAGCCCCGCTCTCCCACCGACACCTGTCTTTCAAGCTCCTCTAACATCTCAAGCACATGTAGGTCCCAGTGTGGATATTCCAAGGGAGAAAGGGGCAGGGACTGTACCTCCTACGCCTGGTCCCGTTGTCCACCCAGGTGAGGAACATGGAGGGGGAGCAATGCAGCACAGCCAAGAGTCAATCGTTGTCTCCGTCGGTTTATTATCGATCAGTGACGACGAGGGAGAGGATGAGGAGGACCGGAGAATTTATCCTATGGGAAATTTCACACTGGATATATTCGTGTATAATAGATCGAGGTGGACTAGGAGGTTCGAAGTTAGTTGTCCGGATCGCAGGCATAGGCGACGCAAGACCGAGGAAGGCAAGGCCGCTTCTACACCGGGAGTCTTGCCCTTGGAGAATAGAGTTCGCATTGGGTGAGGAACTTTCAGTCTTGTAATAATCAATATTTGACACTCTCCCTACATCAGCCCTCTTCTTCCAACGGCTTGTCAGTCTGTACGAATGAAGTTTCTGGCATTAGCACCAGGCGTACATACGATTGAGGTCCTGACCTTGACGGATGTGGAGTCGGGATTTTCGACAAACCTGAGGCGTGTTTCTTTTCTTAGCGACGTCAACCTTACTAATTTTCCCTGCAGGTCTGCTATAGACATTGTCGTGCACGAGCGTAGCTAAAGTGGCTTTTGTACGTTATGCTTGCCATCGTATTACGCATAGGGTAGATGATCTACTCCTCCGATTTTTGGCATTCAAAGATACTAATGTTGGATGGCATATGTCAAATATTCGTGCACGTTTTGAAGACATTTGATCGCCGTTGTTTCCAGTCTTCTCTCAGTGCACGACTTACATGCTGGTAGGTTGCAGTTTCTGGTCGTTCAATGCTAGAAAGTTTTGAACGTCTGTACGTACAGACGTCTGAGGGTTACCTCTCCGATTCGCAGGTCGATTGCGAACAGTTACTTGGACTTCGGAACAACAGCATATTTATCATCCAAGATGCTCAGCTCTGCCACTGGAGATGGAGAACTTATTGAGAGGGGATATCTTTCAATCATGCGGAAGAGTTTCCTGAGCTTTGACATACTCCACTGTCAGCGACATTCGCTCTATGCTCCGAGACTTTGTGATGCGCAGCAAATGAAAGGGTTGGACGGCATAATCTGAGCGCCGGAATAACCATGTAGAGCACTCCGCCTGAGACGGGATGCTTTGCCAATGGCAGGAAGACATAAAGCAACGACATACCACAATCTTATTGATTTCCAGTCGATCTACAGATAAGAACGGCCATAGTAGGCCTAAGCAAACGTCAGATGTGAGATATGTTTCGTAAATAAGGCATTACATAGCATTGCAAAACGAGTAAGATAGACGTGTCGTTAGGTAGAATACAGCGGATACTTGTAATTACAGTGCTCTAATGGTCCAATGATGATATGCTTTACAAAAAGAGAATAATGCAGTTAGTGTTTGAAGAATACGACCTCATCGATGTCTTCGTCGTCAATGATCGGCGACTTTACGCCTCTGCGAGCCGTGCTGGCCTCCTTGATGCTTTCCAAGCTTTTGTACCTCTCCAATCGTTTCTCCTCGTTTGCCGGCATTCCGTCAACAGACTGCCGTTTACGTTCGACTGACCAACGAACACTCGCCCGAAGCTCCCCCATGGTTTCGCGGCGTGTTCGATCCTTCGCCACTCGAGGCACGCTGGGCGGGACAGGAAGCCCGGCAGCCTCTAGAACATCGACCACAGGAGCGTGTCCTTCCCGGGTTTGCATCCGGTGTGCCCAGGTGCAGGTCATCCTGAAATGCAATTTGATTTTGAGTACCGTGGATGGGAGAAAGCGAAGAGAACCACCAACCCAGGACCAAGCACAAATTCACCTCCAAGCTGAGCACTTTCACCACCCTTCTCCCACATGGGCATGCCGACCTTCAAGGCCCTGAACACGACCATGGCAATTCCTCCCAACGCGCCTCTCTTGACATAGCTATCGACCTTTTCCCTGCGAGCCCTGCTCTTGGAATTGGCAATGGTGCCCATACCCAAAGCGCGATACACCTCGAGATCAGGATCAACGTACATCTGGAATCGCAGGCCGAACATTTGCCGATACTTGTCAATCAAGGCATGGGAGCCGTTACTGATGATTACTATATCGGCGTTGCGGGGTGCAAGTGAGGCAAGAGAATGCATGTAATCCTGACAGAGCGGACACCAAAAGTGTCTAATGAAGATCACTATGACGCGTTTGCGCGCGAAGACGGTACCGAAAGGGACGCGCAAACCTGAAGAGGCAACGAGCGGCTTTTCTGCGGCGCGAGCGATCTGGGTGGGGGTTGGAGGGAGCCACTCTGAGGAAGCAGGGAAGGCGAAATTGAGTGGCAGAGAAGTCGTATGACCGTGGCAGGACGAGTGCTGTGCTACAGACGGAGCCGGGGTATCGACGAGCGATCGCAGAGAAGGCGTAGAAAGCCCGCGAAGGCACGGCGACGCCACAGGGGACGACTCTGACGATGGCGTGGGAATGTAAGAGTACGAGGACGAGTGCGACTGAGTGCTCGATGGCGGCGGTGGGTAGTACGCACTGGGCGACGACACGAGAGCCTTCCGTGTTGACTCTGGCTGCGAGACATAGCCAGAGCGCCGAGGCTTGAGAAGCCTGTTCGAATCCAGAGACGCGCGCTTTGCAATCAAAGGAAAGGGTCGTTTGGCGTCGCTGGCCACAGGCATAGGCGACGATATCGACGTGACGGAGACTTTGCGCCGTCGTGAGTCGGTACTAATGAGGCTCGTAAGGCTCGTCTTTTTGGGCATGAACAGTTTGGCGATTTTACTCCGCGACGAGGCGGCACTGGGGCAGGCTGAAACATTTCCATCGAGGCCATCACAGCTTGTAGGCACAGGAGAAGCTGGAGCCTGGGGAGTAGATAGCGAGCGTCGTCGGTAGTGGCTGCCACTTCGCGCCACGGGTCTGAAGGCTGGCTGGACGATGACCTTGCTGGTGGAGCGTCCGGGGCTGGATGACGGACGACGGACACGATATGAATACGAGGCATGCTCCCTGTCGACGCTCTCCTTGGGTCCAAAAAGAGTGCTGGACCGCGAACGGAGGACGGTGAGCGAGGCAAACGGGTCTGCTGGGTCAGGCGGTGGGTATCGCTCAGTCACGTCGATGCTAGGCACTGGCTTTCTCTTTACCCTGGGCACCTTGGGGGGCACAGTCGCGGTGGAGGGAAGAACAAGAGCCATGAGCAGCACGGCGGCTGGAATGCTGGGATAAAAATGTCAGACTTTTATAATTTGAAGATGGTGGATTTAAAGGGTACCAGCAATCAGAACGCTATCAAAGACCTTGAATGGCTGCCGGGACGCGATCCAGAACGCGTGGCAATCGTGAGGCAAACGAATGAAACGAGTGAAATGGTGAAAAAAGAAGGAAAGTACAACGCAGCACCGTCCCCACGTGCTTGATCCCCCTTTGCCTTCATTACGGTACCACATGATGGCTCCAATACACAACATTATCCACAGTAGTACAAGTACGGTAACGTTCCTAATACCAATTATACCTCAAGTATTCTTAGTCTAACCCTCTATACCTCTACGTCGGGGGGTCGCAGCTCCCAGTTGGCTCGCCTGCCCCAGGTTCAAACATCAACTGTGGGGACAGTCAGGCCTCCGCAATTTGCCGATTCAATGGGATTCACGTACCCGAAGAGTCTGTATTGTCGTGTAGACCGCTGCAAGTAGACCAAACACCATCATCGCGATATCTTTTAGCTTCTCGCTACGTGTATGTGCGCATGCCTTGTAGTGAAGCATGGCAGGATAAACGTAACACAGTGGGACACTAGAATCCTCGATCAGCAAGGCATCCACAAGACCACAGCGCAAATCCGTACCATGCGAAACACCCAACGAACGCAACGAATTTGTCCAAGTCAGCTGCACCGACGTAACTGATAAGCGTCGTGACAATGACCACCAGAAATCGGAAAAAGTTCTTCAGCCACTTGACTTTATTATCGATCTTGCCGCTACGAACAAACAGCCCGTTCTCCATAATTCGGACCGCAGGGAACAACTGCAGAGGTACTGAAAGCATGATGGCGACCGAGTAAAGAAATTGGACCTGAATCAGCACACCTTTAGAAGACAGCCCACACACGATCATGGAAAAGGGTACATACAGCTTGAACCATCGGACTCGACGTGTCCAAATTAACCAGAACGACAGTTTTGATATCAGAACCGAACGTCAAATACGCTAGCACACCAGCTCCACCGAAGAGAACTATTTTACCATGTTAGGCGTATGACCCAGATTGCTCAAATAAGCACTTACCAACTAGACCAGCCATCACACCAGATATGACAGCAGGAAACTTGTGCGGCTCCCTCATGGCATCAGTAATGGGTATCACCTGCAATGGGATAAGCAACCATTCAAAAAAGGATACCAAAGACGTACAAGTCCAATGCCCTCAAACGAAAATACTGCTGTTCCAACAAACAACGGAAAGTCCTTCGGATTAAACAACGCTACATCCGCAACGCCTCTGTTGGCGATGATTTTAAACTCGCTTCCAAAGATATAGACCAAGCCAGCAAGGATGAAAACATCCGCAACGAGTGCCGTCGTGCTCAACTTGGCAAGATCTCTGATCAGAACCAAGGGTAGGAAGAACACGAGCTGCATAAGGAGAAAATATTGCACTCCAATCAGCTTAGCGCAATGCGTGACGCCCATGACGAATGATTGCATGTTCTCTGCCACGAAGATCATGTATGCACCGCAAAATCCCATTTGCGACACAACGATAGATCCCAGGATAAGCTGACGCATCCAGTTTCCATACAAGGCCCCACCGATATCTATTGTTACCAAGGGCAATCAGAAGAAGATACTTGCGATAAACATGGAAGAACCCACCTCCGAAACTTCCCGAGACCACAAATTTAGTATGTACCAGAAGAATGAACGAGTATAACGATATCGCCGCAATGAAGAGAAACAAAAATGCCGAAAAGAGGATACCTCCATTGTAGAACGCACGCCCCAGGAATAGAACGCCCGTTCCAATGAAGGCTTTGAGAAGCATAAGAACGGCCTGGGAGACCGTTGCATTTCCATGCGGTCCCATAGACGACGCACGGCGTCTTGAACGGGACCTCGACCTCGCTAGACTTGATTTCCTATCCAAGAGGGGTGCTGTCTCATCGATACTTTCAATTTCTGTTCGAACGGCACTTTCGAGGTCGGCTTCCTGTTCTTCCTCATCCTCCTCTAGGTCTTCCCCAGCCTGGATAACCAGTCAGTCGCAACAAGCACCTATGATCATTGAACGCCGCTTACGAAATGCCCGAACAAGAACAAGAAATCAATGAAATTGTTGAGGACTTGCGGTTCCTCTACACCTTCCTCGTTGGCACGCAGTAGGACATAGTTCCTCCTGAAACCTCCTGGTTCGTGGATATGCTCAAACGCAGGATCAGGCGTGGAAGTTGAGGGTACTGCGACCGACGCAGCTCGTGATCTCTTTCTCTGGTTGGACTGCCATTTGTAGATATCGTGGCTAGAGGAAACACGGTTTAGTCAAGCGACATATGGTGGGACGAGATAGAAGATCGCTCACGTCACATCTGCACCAGGAACATCATAGTGGACCGGGAAAGGGTCAGTGCTCTCATGGGGATGGTGTATAGACGAGGACGAGGAGGCCTGGGCGTCCTCGTTGTTGCGCTGCCGCTCCTCTTTTGAGACCAAATGCCTTCGCAGCACCTTGATCTTCTCTTCCTCCGGTAGATCATCCACATCCGGTGGCAAAGGCGTGGCACTTCCGTCTTCCGAGGGTGACGGTGTCGCCGTACGTCCCCGCAAGGCTGCAATGCCGGCTAAGGTAGCCTGAGGTCCTGAACCGTTACCGCCGACACTTGGTAGGGGGACGTCGCTAGCAGCGGTTGGAGATGCAATTTTCACTGGAATGTTTCGAGGAGGGATAGCGAGGGAATTTGGTGGAGGGGTTCCGGTGTACTGGGCACGCAGCGCTCGCATATCAGGAGTTCCCATGGGCGTCGACGCACCAGTCAAGGAGCCAGACGCACCACTGCTGCCATCTTGGAGCTGGATTGGACGGCCACGTATGCTTAGTGGTTTTGTAGGGGTCGACATGGTGGTCGGGGAGAGAGCAAGAAATTGTATGTAAAAGCCGCAGGAACCGATCGCTGTTCATTCAGTCGTCGGCATTTCCGGCTCGCACTACCCCGGCCCGTGCTAACACTACAGCACAAGCCATTCTTAGGCCGCAAGGCTGATGAACAACAAGTGATAAGCAACGCAAAATGGAGGGGACGCAATAGATCCGCGCCTGCATTGTATTATGGATATGAATATACAGTAAGGTATCGCTCGCTACACGGCCCAATAATCCGGGGCGCTCCATCGCAAAATATACAAACGGGGAGAACAGGACGGGAAAATAGTGAAACTAGCTCTAACTCCTCAATCTTGGCGGGACAGAGATAAGGCTTGTAAATCAGACGCGAGAACACTAGAAGGACGACTGCGACGTTCGGTGGTGCCAAAGCAAGAATATCGTACTCCTTCGATGTCTTCGAGATCCATGCCGTGTCTTCCTTCCCTATATGATGGCTCCATATCTTCTGAAAGAGGTCGCCTTTTGGTACGAGTAGACTTGAAGCGAGCCAACGACTTCCAAAAGCGATTCGTGACAAACTTCCTGTGAGCAAGAGTAGTCCAACGCTGCCAGGCGTTCACTTCTTCATGAGAAAATCGACTTGAAATCGGTATGTGCAAAACCCCGAGCTCGTCGACGATTGATTGACACCCGCACAGATCAAGTGTGAGCTCGCAGCTATCACAAAGGAAGGTAGGTTCAGAATGATCCACAGGGATCGAATGAACGGAAAGAGCGGCGTTACCGCACGGTGGCGGTGAGAAGACGGGAGAGTTGGGCAGTACTGGAGTAGGAAACGTCAGCATGAGGGATGGGATTGGTGGATAACCACTTGGTAAGTCGGATTGATCTTCTGGAAAGACATTCAGCGATAAGATTTGACATATAGAGAATTTGTACCAAGAGCCTGGCACGAGATAGACTTGAGGATAAACGACGGTTGAAGGACTGATCCGACTTCTTCGTCCTATCATGTTAGGTAAACGAAACCAGGATGGGTGCTATGGCTGAAGCTCAAACCTTCTCGTCGTCAGCGAGGACAGATGTTACGTTCCTAAATACTGGTGTGTCCTCTAAGATAGGCGACAAATTGATTTCAAAAGACCCGGATATGCGAGGCTGTGAATGGGAACGCTGAACTTGCTGAAATTGAGTTGAATCCTGTCGATCCAATGACGATGGCGGATTAGCGAGATTCATCGGCGTTGACATAATTCTTCTGGTCGTTCTCCGAAGATACTTTGATTCACACGAAGCAGTTTTCGACGGGACAGTAGATGAATCTCTATCATCCGACACCTAACCACTGTTAGATTTTGTTTCAAGGGTCACTGAATAGTTACCTGTGCAGAATCCTATAGCATACACGGTGAAAAAAATAAATAAGAAGTAATAAAAAGCCAACCTGAGATAAGAACGGGCGACTGAGATGCCGCTTGAGTTTGCGCTGGAAGATGGATTGGCCTAGATATTCCAGGACTAAACGGATGACGCACCTTTACACTTCCAAATGAGTCTCCTGAATGCCTTCTTGCCTGTTGATAGAAGTGGTCTTTTGAGTAAATTCTGGGAAAAGAGTACTTGGAGAATATAAGTTCGCTTGTCCTGGTCGAAGTTCTGGCCGGTCACCTACTTCGGAGGCAGGACGTGGAGGAATTTTCTGGACGGACGATTCAATGGGCGACATAGAAACGAAACTTTGCACGTACATTTTTACGCTTGCGGAGAGAATGCAGAGGCGGCTGGTAAATGTGACTGTGTCAGATGAATGGTGCACGAAGCCTTCATATACCCCGAACCTCAAGCGTGGGTCCCTGATATACTAAATAAGAGCATCTTGCTCAAAAAAGGAGTATACGTACAAATATGTCATCACCTTCGGCACAAGGTGGAAAGGGTGGGTCCTTTGGCGCGTCAGTGCGGACCAGAGTTAACATTCGACGGGCATCGTACCAAAGGTGAAGGAGGAGCTGCATGAATCACGTTAAGCCCAGAATCTGCCGAACGTCTCTATATGAAAGCTCAGACCAAATGGAAATATCATTAAAAGTAAACGAGCACACCGGAGTAGTGTAAGGGCAATGACAGCTACAGCAGCAAGTCGCTGCTCGTCTCGACTTCTTTGATACTATCGATGCCCGTGTATCCGCAGCAGAGTTCCGTCGTTGTCTCGTCAATTTTGCCGGGGTGTGCGGTGAAGCTGGGCGAGTGAACGTTTGATCAACACCGTAGTTTTGTGCAGGATCCCATGAAATCTCGCTGGGATCTACATACTATTCAGTCCGAAGGAACGCTGGTCATAATATGAGAAAATACATGTACTGAGAGTGTGTCTTCGAGGATTTGTGACACAACGTATGGGGTCGTGGTGCGATGGCGGTATCTCGAATGGCTGTTTCACTAGTTCAGCCTTAAACAAATCGACATCGGAAAGGTGTCATACAGGTCTGGGTAGGATTAAAGAATATAAGAACTGTAGGCGGTTGTCGAACATGTCGACGAGAGAGATGAAGGTTTCACGGACGAAAAGGTGGTGGTAATTTAGATACAAGGGAAAATACACGTGATTTGGAAATTCACCAGAAGTTCAGGTTCAACCTTCTTCCCAACGAACTGACAGCCAATCAGTATTCGTCTCATAATAAATGGAACTTCCTGTTGTTTCTAACGATATAACAAACGTCTGGCACTTTTCGATTGTCGAAATACATATTTTTTCATTTTACGTTCTTAGACGCGAGATACTACACCAGCGCCTTTATCATTCGTTCATTCTACTCGGATTCACGCAGGTTGACTACCACCCGGACGACCAGCTGTGATGCGGTGATGATAATGGCATTCTCCGGGAGTGGGGAACGTCGCGCCAGGTTCCAAAGTGAGCAGAGTAGCAGAGACGACAACCTCCAAGGATGGGACCTCGGAGAGATCAACTGCCGTCCTGTCAACCTAGAGAAACCATAAGCATCAGCAGGGTGAGAAAGGAGTAGACTCACCTTCTGAATACGCCAAGACAATTCACGCTTCAAATATGGCTCAACAACAGCAGGCTCAAACGAGCCCAATCCGGAGCGCTGTGCAATTGCAGTGTTCAAGTGGACGAATCCCTCGATAACGAGATCTGCCTGATTCCTGCAGTTCTCGCATTGCCCCGCTGCGCTGTTGACGAAGGCATGGTGGGCGCCTACGAACGACGGCGAAGAGCGCCAGCTCCGCGGATTCTCGGGAACTTCACCCAGGAAAATCAGAACGGAGAAGCTGCCTCCGAGCGCGTACTTCTTGACACGAATGCGGGCAGTCCAGTCGTAGAAGCTGTTGAGCGCTGGGGTACTAGCTGGGTCAATGGACCGGACTGAGACCGAAGTATCTCCGGAAGGAGGTGCTACGGCACTCTCACTTGTACCGACGGCCTGAGCATCACTGGAACTAGGAGCCAGAGACCTTGATGCCACGAAGTTCGTCATGCTGGGACTCGTCTGGCTGAATATGTTGAAAATTGGACCGCCGTACAGTTGGTTGACAACTTGAGCGATCGCATCTTGAACAGCAGACGGGTTCCCCATATCGAGACCGTTGAACTCGGGGTAAGTGTATCCGAGTTTGCTTGTGATGGTGGCCTCCGAAGACGCCCAATAACCGGTTTGGGAATCCCAGAATGGTGTCAACGCTGTGCTTGGATCAACAGATGTAAATGGTGAGAAATTTCCGAGACGTACAAGTGTTAGTGTCAACTGGGGCGTTGGAGGCCACGGTGAAGGTTCCCCCCGTTGCCGGTCCTTCTGATACCCAGACAGCAGGATTTAGTGCAGACCACAGCGAGAGCATGCGGTCGACGTTGGCGTGATGCAGGAAGAAGATGGGATCGAAACCTGACAGTTGTTGAGTTCAAGAATAAAGAAAACGGTTGTTAAAAAACTCACCAGCCACAGCAGGGTCACCCATATGACCGCCAGCTCCAATATCACTGCGAATAACCATTAAGGACGCGTCCCTTCGTCGTTGAAAAAGAGAAAAGACGTACTCGTGAATACCATCATGGATCGCCTCTAACGAGTTACTGCTGCTGCCACCGTCACCGGGAGTATGGTTACTGAAGGCTGGCCATGTATGGACACGAGTCAGCAAGTTATAAGTACTCGTAGTAATGTCATCTTGCGCAGCACTGAGATCACTCTTCAAATCATTGATATCGCTCGTTGCATTAGGTCTTGCGCTTGTTGGATGCCTCAACGTCGTGGGCCATCCGCTGTATGGCCGAGGGAACGACTTGTCAATGGGATGGAATCCATAGTTAAGTAATGGATTCGCGACAGGACCCGACTTGCCATCTGGTTTGATGATATTGACAGTTGTCAGTGAGATGACTTCTGGAGGAGGGACAGAATTGGCGGCCCAATCCCAGTATGGGGCACGAAGGTTGGCAGCCGCGGCTTTCCAGCGTTCCTTGTCGACAGTATACTTTTCAGCAATGGCTGTAGCGTGTTGCTGCAGGACTTGCTATCGCAGAAGTCAGTATAAACAATACCTTGGAACCAAAATCAACAAAGATATACCTCGAAGAGCGCGACGTAGGGTCTATGCCAAGTGGGGAAGAGGGTTGATCCATGGTGGCAGTAACCGCCCCATCTTGTCGATACAGGCTTGGTGCTGCCAGATCCATCCCACTGGATGTATGGAAGACCATGAATGCCCCCGATACCAAAGAATGAAATATCGTTGCTTTGTTGCTCGGAATACATCGCGTCTGTGAGCGATCAAGTCAAAAACCGGGAACGGCTCGACATTATGAAGTGGGAACACACCGAGGGCTTGGATGTATAACGAGAACTGATCCTGAACCTTGACGAGTTTGTTGATCTCGAGTCGATTCGGAGCGTCTGCACCTTGGGTATTACCACCCTTGGCACCAGTAATGATGAAGCGAGACATAGCTGCGAGTGATGTGGGATAGCTGTGAGTGAGGTGGTTCAACTGTTGGTTGGAGGAGGGTGGAAGTACTGGGCGGCTTATATGCCTCACCAGCGGATAGAAGAATGAATACCGCTCCGGTCTTGGCGGTGATGAAATAAGTACAACGCGGAGCGCTCGTAGTTGACGCGTGACGGGGAATAGACGCATATAATCATTCTCCTGTCAGCTACCTATTAGGCGGTGGAACATATCCATTGGTAACGTTTCCGTCCCAACCGGTATGTATTCTCAGCTCGTCCAATGTCACGGCGTCCCTGAAGGTGAAGGGCAGGAAAAGGTGTTCAAAATATCTGGATATGCGAGGTGAGAATGGCGGACTTGCTAAAATTGAGTCGAAGCCTGTCGATGGTCCAATGATGAAGGGTTCAACGATGTACATCAATGTTGATACGATTCTTCTAGCGCCTCTCCGAGTTAATTCACAAGAAGCAATTTTCCACGGGACAATAGATGGATCTTTATCATCCGACGCCTAACCACAGTTGGATTTTGTTTCAAGGAACACTGAATAATCACCTGAGCAGGGTATACGCAGTGAAGGAAAGACGACAAAGAATGAATCAAATCCTAACTCGAGACAAGACTCGGCAACTGAGGCGCCGCTTGAGTAAAGATAAATTCGTCCAGAGATTCCAGTACCGAGTAATTCCCAGAATACATATTTGTATACTGATGAAAGTGGTCTTTGAGTCAATTCTGGGGAAAGGTTCGTCCGTCGAATTCGAAGTCCTGGTCAGTCACCGACCCAGGATGAGGGAAGACGGAGACATTTCTGCACCGATATGAAGGAACGGAGCGAGATCGAGATGAAATCTTTCACATACACTTTGTTGCTTGCGGAGAGGGAGCAGGGTGGCCTAGTAAGCGTGACTGTATTAGATGAATGTTAGATAAAGCGATTATATGCCTCAACCTCTAGCGTGGACATGTGGATTCCTGATATACGGACCGAATGAGAGCATTTCCCCCCGAAAAAAAAAACCATACGTACAAGCGTGCCATCACCTTCGGCACATGGTAGGAATAGGGAGGTCCGTTGGTACGTCAATGTTGGCCAGATGTTGACGTTCAACATGCAGCATACCACATTTAAAGGTGATTCTCAGGGACTGTTAGTATGAATTTTAGAATTTACCGGGCGTTTCTTGCTAGGATCTATACATCACGCAGCCGAGAGCAACGCTCGTCATAATATGGGCAACTACACGGACTCAGAATGTGTCTTCGAGAATTGATACAATGTATGGGGTCGTGATGCGATGGTAGTATCTCGAATGGCTGCTTCATTAGTTCAGCTTTGACATATCGATCTCGGAAAGACATGATACAGTTTTCGGATATACAAGTTGGCGGTTGTCGAACATATCAACTAGAAGGATGATCGATATCGATGAAGCTGTGAAGCTTTGACGAGGAAAGAGGTGGTGGTTGATTGGATGAGACGATATACACGTGGTTTGGAAATTTATCACAGGATCATCGTGCTGTGGGCGACTGTTTTGACAGTGCCGCCACAGTGACCCGGCCCAAGCACAAGACCCTTAAGATCAGGTGTGGTATTCTATGTGCATATATGCCTGTCTATCTGATCAGAGAGAGGTGCCTCTTTGCAGAAGTTGTTTGGACATTCCAGATCTGACTTTACATTCACTAGGCTACTTTGATGATCGAACAGTCAATTGTCATGGTCTCGGTCGGATTCACAGAGTTCATAACAAACTTGAACGGTCGACAGTGACCACAACAACAATGAGCAATAGACCCGGTCACATGGGAGCTCTCTGGAGTACTTTTGATGCCTTGAAATATGATGCCACCCATATGACGGCCTTTGATGCTCCCGAGCTAATGAATACAGTTATCTGTTGTGATTTCTGTCTGACATACTTATTCCCCCAGTGAAGAAAACCAGCCCAGCAGTTCTCCTCGAGTCAGGGGTCCTGCATTCCTGATTTATGTCGCTTCCTCTGTACGATACAGAGGTTTTCGCTATCTGAGTCGTTGCAGGAGCGCGCGCTTGCAAAGATGGAGTCACCATATCAAGGTCCAAGCTCCTCTATCAGTCTCTAAAACTGATCTTTGCCTCAGACTCCTCCCGAACACATTGCTGGTTTCTTCTATTGATGCAAGCTTTGACGGAAAGGTGAAAGCAAGAGTCTTTCGCATCTGACTAGCTTTCTTCCGGTCGCGTCTCTGTCCCGATTGCTCTTTATGTCTTAGTGTCGCAAATCAAAAACTAACATAAAACATCACCCTTCCGCATAGTGTGATGCAACATCTTGCAACGGATTCAGTTTTTGTGTCCATCCTTTAAAGCTCTGCAGAGTCCAGCGCTTATTCTTAGTATATCATTCCCAGCGATTATGACCTTTCTGGCGCTCCGACTCCCTCTTGACAATCACGTTGGGGCTGACATGGGCAGCTCATACGACACAGATTACGACGAGGTCACTGCGTATTGGGACTGCATCGTGCAGAATGACCACAATCCTGATATCCAAGGTTATGCCGTCTGATTATCCAGTATGTTTTGTCTATCGTATTGACGGAAGTGGCTGATGACAACATTATGCAGCTTATATCGCTGATCTCTGCCTTGGTACGCTCGAACAGGCTTCTGATTGTACTAGACCGTTGTTTTGATTGATATTTTCCCCAGCCATCCTCATGGCATGGTCGCACGAGGATCTCAACTCGTCAGTCCATGTCGTCCTGATGCAAGCATACACAATTTCCATAGCGGCGTTCATTAGTCTCTGGCACAAGAAGCTCTCAATTGCGGATGCACATTTCGTTTTTTCCCTCACCATCTCCCCGCTTTCTCTCTACCTGGTTTACGGCACGTTCCGCTTAATGATGGGCAAATCGACTATGTTATACCAGCGTCTTGGCGAATCCAAGAGATGGTCCATGATCTGGTCAACTCTCATGCTTGTTATCTGGATCGTCCTTGATTGCGTTATTATCTATGCTGCCGACTATGTTTTTGAAGGAAAGAGATGCGCAACACCTACCCTCGAAGGATGGCTGTCTTACCAAGTGCTCGCTGGTGCGGTAATTTTTGATCATGCTTTGTTCATCGCACCTGTTCTTCTCTTCATGTATCTCCTTTGTTCGTTCTGACATTGCAAGGGTATGTACAGAGAGTATAAACGGCATCAGGGCAAAGTCGTAAAGTGGAAATTACCGTTCTTTCACATTTTACAGATTTCTTGCTCAACAGATGCTATCGACCTACGCGACAAAAGGTTAGGCATAGCTCCTGTACGGTCTCTTGTAATATCCAACGGGTACGTCACAACGTCTTCTGCCTTAAGACTGGTGTTCATTGTCTCTTTCAATTTAGCGTTGTGGTCGTTCGGTCTCATCGATGGCTAGTTTTTTTCACCGCGTTTCATAGCTTACCTATTATGGGCGGACGGTGTTGGCATCAGGTTCACGGACATGGAAGCATTCTGCGACATGTTAGTCTATGTGTTACCACGACGAACCTAATTATCACTATACATCCAACTTAAAACAAGGATGATTTTGATCCTTTAGGCTTCGGACAGGTATATAATTTAAATCCATCTTCGCTTTGTCTATCTCACAACTGTACAGATTCTGGCCGCCATGGTGGCCACTGAGCCGATCTACGAAGTAGTAATACTCTCGTTCAAAAGACGCTGGGATGTATAGGAAGCTATTAAACACTATCCTGGCTCAATGAGGGACGGAATTGTTTTTATTGTAGCAGAACACCGAAATCCGTGGAAGAAAATTCTGAAGCAACGAGAGGATTCAGAGACGTCTTCCGGAGAGCACACATATACTATGATTAGCAGGAAGGACTCAGAAGGTCAAAAGGCGTATGGTTCTCATCTGAAGATGCCATCGCGGTCGTATTTTCTTGGGGATTGACGATTAAAGTAGCCGGGCCGCTGTCCATGTGTTATCTAGAAACTCTCATATTTATTTATTACACGAGAATTACGGCCGATGAGCTACCTCCAGATGGAGCACCGTTATCAAAAGTCTGTAGAAAATCCCCAAGTTCCAACTGATCTCAGAACGTCACTATCTTTCGTGGCTCTGGTGTTTCCTTCACACAGCATTGTTAGAGCCGCATAAAATGCCATAGAGCCGGTAACATTGGAGCAAAGTACGAGTCAGAAGAGGTCAGAATTCAGTGCATCAGAAATTACGGTTCCGAAGTGCCTGACTCCTTGAGCGCTTTCGATCATATCTGACAAATAAAAAGGACCAGAAAAAGTCTTTACTCTCATCAGCTCTCCCATCAAAGATCAACAAGATCACCTCTTTCTCTTCCTCTCCTCTCCCGACACAGTTCCACAACTTTTACCACATTTTTGCAACTCTCTTCCTCTATGGCCACCCGTATGGAAACTTTTCCTAAAATTATTGCATCTGACATAATCTTCCTCTTCGTCAGGTATCCAGTTCGAAAACAACAGCGACATTGGTGTCTTTTCCAAGTTGACAAATAGCTACTGCCTGGCCGCCATCCAGGGCAGCACAAACTTCTACTCGGCCTTTGAGAGCGAGCTCGGAGATGTCATTCCTATTGTGCACACGAGTATTGGCGGGACGCGCATAATAGGACGGTTGACGGCCGGTGCGTTATACTCAGATACATGCCTTGTCCAACCCTCACAGGCCTTCTCTACAGGAAATCGTCACGGCCTTTTGGTTCCAGCGTCCACCACCGACCAGGAGCTCCAACATCTGCGCAACTCTCTCCCAGACGCCGTCGCCGTCCAGCGAGTTGAAGAACGACTCTCTGCTCTCGGAAATGTCATCGCATGTAACGACTATGTCGCCCTTGTTCATCCAGACATCGATCGGGAAACAGAGGAGATCATCGCAGATGTCCTCAAGGTCGAGGTCTTCAGGCAGACAGTCGCCGACAATGTTTTGGTAGGAAGCTACTGTGCGATCACAAATCAGGGCGGTCTGGTGCACCCAAAAACGAGTATACAGGACCAGGATGAATTGAGTAGTCTGCTGCAAGTTCCACTGGTGGTGCGTGCCTCGATGTCGACTTGATACACTATACAACGTTCTACTAGGCTGGAACAGTAAATCGCGGTTCCGATGTTATTGGTGCAGGTCTCGTCGTGAACGACTGGTGTGCATTCACAGGTCTAGAGACAACCGCAACGGAGATTAGTGTCATAGAAGCCGCCTTCAGTATGTCGGTGTTCTCTCTTTATTGTTGCCCTTCTCACGATCTTCTCGCAGAGCTACAAGGACAGGACTCCGCCGCCGTTATAGGAGAGATGCGCGATTCTCTTATTGATAATTGGGCATGACCAAGAAAGCAAAACAGCTGAAAGCAGTCATCATCTGTAGAACCAATATCTTGTTGTCGAGCATTTACCCTAGTCATGACAATCTGTATCCCTAGACTAGTCTATTCATATGCACATACCAAAAATTAGTCCAACGACCGCCGACTCAGTAAGTTTGTGATTTCTCTATGCCCGGAGAGCCATTCTGAGAAGATGATTTCAACCTTACTCTCCCGCACTTCGATAAGGTAGTTAGCGAACACGATCAACATCCCATACCGGTATCTTTGAACAGATTTAGCATCAGATCGCGGTGATCGCGTTGGGAAGGTAAACTTACAGGTAGTTGACGGTCACGCTGCGTAATTTGCGCTCCTTCAAACTACCTTTCTCGCATGCATCAACCTTCAGCTTGTAGCTATTCAACTGATCAGTCGCAGGCATCGCCAGACAAAAGTGTACTTGCTCGTAGATCGTCTTTCGTAGATTTTGAACATCCTGCATCTGGTCGACCGCTCTATCCGCTAAACGTTTCGCCACCTTGCCATGTGATAACACGCCGACGAGTTGAAGAATCGTCTTGTACTCTCCTGGGAAGCGATATAAGTCGTCAGGGTTGCACGTTGATAGTCCAGGTCTTCCTACCTTGCCTATAGGCCTCTTCCTCCGAATAGCCATCTATTGAATCGAAAACCCCAGCAGCCTCGTCATGGGACAAGATATCGTTCGTTCGGCTGTTCCAATTCATCATTGTAGATATCAAGCAGGCTGTCACCATCCCTGTCGTTGTTCGTCCTCGTCCCATCTGGCAATTGAAGATGAAATCGCCGGCCTTTGATAGCCCCGATTTTACGCGTTCCAAGAGCAATGACAGTGCATCCGGCAAGGGTGCTTGCTCATCAGTCTAGAAATATGTTAAAAAGTATAGAAGACAAGGATATGTCCTTACGATTGCTATTCGACCGTAGTCAAGCTGACGGCATTGGGTTAGAGTGTAACCCTCACAATAAACAATATAGTTCACCTTGAAGCCTTCTGTTGTCATGAGGTCGAACACGTCGCGAGGGGTCAAAATATCCTTCTCCTCCACCTCTTCCCATAATGGTATAATGGAGAAGACCCCAGGTCTCTCTTCCACTTCATCATGCAACAAGATACGTCCCTTACCTGCCCTCAACTCACGCAGGACGTCTCTCTTGAAATTATGTTCCATAGCTTCAACCATGGCTGTAGTTACACCTGTCGCTCTGGACATTGGATAAGAATAGGACGACATGAGAGCACACATTTGACTTACTCTACGTTCTCAAGAGGTTTGTCTACAAGACGGAGTACATGGGGTCTACCCGCAATATAAATTACAGGCTCCTGCGAAGAAATGTGAACAATGAAGTGTTGATATGACAAACCACGAACCTCTCGCAGAGACGTCCAATAAACCATATTATGTCCATCCGGTCCAGCGTCTACGCGTTTGAGTGCGTGTCTTAAACCATCTACTGTAGGCATGCCGCTGCAGCCAGTCAGTAATTTCGCTTTTTGTCGTGGAAGTCGAACCACCGCTTACCTTCCACACACCATTTTCCCATCAGGGGCAGTAGATGCTTCGTCTTGCTCCACCGTCGGAGTGGATTCACCACAAGAGGAGAGCAAGAGCGTCAATGGTATTCTGCGGAAATTGGGCGATCCTTCAATTCGTCTTTCAGACCACATAAGTCAACGTACGAATACTTTGAAAAAAGGGCCTACTCTGGGAGTGTCATCTTCTGTAAATTTGAGAAGAAATCACTCTTCAGTATCGTTGATGCTGAAAGAATGCTACCGGAGCGATTGGTGACGACTTGCTGGACTTCATCAGGATGGGCAACACCCTGTGTAAGGTTTGATCGCTCCAGGGGTTTCAAAGCATTTATGCCGTCGGCGAGCAGCTCCTTCTCAAACGTCTTGATGACTACAAGCAGGATACGTCGCATGATATCTTGTTGTCAAGAAAAACACGCACCTGGCCGGTTCTTCACAAAGGTCTCCACACTTTCAAAGTTATCCATAGTGTCTAGTTCCGTGGATTGCAGATAAGCCTGGAACACAATCAGATCGAAGTACCGCCTCAAGTTATGCAAAGCTCAAGAAAAACGGGTATCAGCATATAGACTCAGAGCAATTCTCCAACGAAACTCACCTTTCTGTGTATGCAACTTTTTCAGCTTCTCGTCAGTGGCTTGTTCGGCTCTGATACGATTCTCTTCAATAGAGTCTCTAAGGTTGTAGAATACGTCGCATTGATCTATAGTGTCATCCACGATGTTCTTGACATCTAAACCTTTTCTAAACACTCGGAGAAGATCTAACAAGACAAATTTAGGTCGATGCAGGGATGAAATGACAAGGACTTACTATTGATGACCTGGTAAGACTGGCGGTGCTTGGAAGATGACGAGGGAGGCTCTATCGGTGACATGGTAGATACAGACATAGTACGCTGAAGCTTAAAGTGAGGCGTTTGAGGGGTACGACGCGAATCCAGCCACTGCCGGATGAGCAGGAGGATAATTGAAGCCAATGTGCTCCGACCCCGACCTAGTTGACAATTGACGACAATGGGCGTGTCCCTCGAAGAACGCAAAACGACATCAATCATCTCGCTGAGATCAGAGAAATCAGGCGGTCGCTCCGCAGTGATGGGGATACGATCGTAAACGAGTTGAATCCCTTGCGTCGACTTTCGACTGGCCATGACGTCTTTGAGAACGACCACATTGTCACTTTCGACTTCCTCCCAAATTGGCACGATGGTTCCATCAGACGTTTCAGAGTGGAGTAGCACACTGTTGAAACTGTGAGTGATCGACATCATCACAGTAGAGTAAGGTTCGTAGCTCACCGTCCCCCAAATGCTTGTCCCTCTGAGATTATGTCATCTCGCAGACGCTGCTCCAAGACCTCCAGCCGAGCAGCAGAAATACCGCCGTAATCTATCAGTACCGTTCAGTCATTCGCATAAGATGAACACGCACGAATGTGAGCGTCTTACCCTTCATATTTCTCAACGAGAACCCTTCCCTGCGAAGACAGTAGGGTGCCCCATTGATATAGACAATGGGCTCTTCTCTCAGTGTAATCCAGACCACTCTTTGTGCAGATGGATGAGCATCCTTGATTCGATCCACAACTTCGTCAATTGCCTCGATAGTCGGTTGCCCCAAAGCATAGATGTTTGTTCCTGGCACTCGTCTGAAATTGATGGCACCACGGACACCGTCGTCAACGCTACGCCCTTGACTGAGCCATTGGTCGGACTTCAGTAATGTGCTGGCATGAGATTTTAGTTCAGAAATATGGCTGAGGGAGGGAAAATATGAGACCTTTCACGCAGAATGATACCGCTACGATGCTGTATCGGCACGCGTTAACAGAAAGAATGCTCCGTGTGATTTTAGCGCTACCTTTATAACGTGAGTCGAGAATTCGTCTCCGAGAATTTGACCTCCGGCGATGGCTACATCGTTATTCCTTCCGGGAACCAGAGCCCTGCCTGCAGAGCCAGACTTGGATAACGAAGACAGGTCATTGATAGGTGCAAACACATTCAATCTTGTTCCAATCGACTTGCGCAAAAACATCACTTGACTTGTTGATGTCAGCATCAACTCATTTACCGGCATTGACACAACTTACTTCCAAATCTCTATTCGAGTCTATAGGTGTCGATGAATGATTAAAATTGTTGGAAGAAGTCTCTGAGCATACCTTCAGCCAGTTCGAAAAACTCTGACTAAGATCTTCCGAACTATCCACGTAACTCGTAAACGCAATGATGAAGAAGCTGGAAAAGGATGTATAAGTGAGATGGAACGCACAGATATTTAGATGAGGCAAAAACGCACTATTTTTCCAGCGCACGCCGAGACTTCTCAAGCAATATTTCTCCCTGCTCTTCTTCCATACTGATAAGAGAGTACTTGATGCGATGCACAAGGATGTCTTCGCGTAAGTTTGTAACGTGGTCCGCTAGTCACCGTCAGTCTCAAGTTTGCACGGTATCCATGCGAGTACATACCAGCATCGATGATGCGATCAACCAATTTCTTTGCCTGAAGGCCCTGGTCCAAACAACCCAGTAGACTAAGGATGATACCATAGTTACCCATGTGGGCTCTACGTAGATTTTCCAGGAGAGTTGGCTGAGTGATAAGGAGTTCAATAGCAGATTGAGAGTTCTTGTCCTGCAAGACTAAATTTAACGGAGCTCTATTAGTGACTGTGATCGAAATTTGATTCTGCAAGGCGCCTACTCTGCTGAAGAAGGTATGTAAGCCTTAAGAGTGATTTACTGAGTTCCTGTTGAGCGTTGGCCTGTTCCATAGATTGTAAAAGGCGAATCTCTGTATCCTGACAAGTGGGAATATGAATGGCACAGCTAGGTGAAAATAGCATCAACGTCAACGAACCAGGTGAGGGGGCTGCAGGGTTTAGTTGCAAGTTGTATCAAAACAGCAGGAAACTTACTGAGCTTGTCCCGCCGGCGCTTGAGAAGCCTTTCGCAGGATATGGGTCCGTCAAACCCTTGCATATGAGCTGTTTACGTCGGACGACACATGCTGCGACCATAGCGAAGGTCGTTCGTACAGCACCCATGCCACAAGAAAACACCAAAGATGTGCGCAGAGGATCAGTTTGTTGAATGACGCGTAGATAAGCATCCAGATAATTATCCTACTTATTCAGTGGTTAGTGTTCTACCTTGGACAAATAGACCCTTTGAACCCGCCTCTATAGGCCGATCAGGGGAAATCGGTATCCGGTGATACTACTTTGCGTGAGTGCATACTAAACACCAGGGAGGCACGGACTAACATCAACATTCCAGCCACTCTCTTTCATGAAACCCCAGAGTTCACGCGAAGTCTTGACATTATTAGTATCGACAGCTGTCCATGTCGGCAATATAGCGCCTTCTCCGCTATCGGTAGCCATTTCGTTGTGAGTGAGTAAGAGTCCACCAAACCTGCTGGCTTCATGTAATATATCATTCTTCAATCGGAGCTCGATGGCTTCGAGGTTTTCAGCACGATCTGAGAGGGAGAGTGTCCTCTTGGGCTCCGATGCATCTCGCAAAACAAAAGGCCTTCCGGATATGTATACTACGTAGACTGATAAGTGGCTGATCTAGTAGTCAAAGCAAGTCGACGTTACCGATGGGCTCTTCCCTAGTCGAAAACCAGACGACATGGGAAGGATCTGGTGTGTTCGGCGAGCATCTAAGAACAGAAAGAATGGCTCTAAGACCCTGGGTTCGTGGCTGGGCGACTCCGAAGACGTTGAGATTGCCGATACGGGGTGCACGAAAGTTGGGTGCACCATGAACGTTCAGATCCAGGTCAAGAGCGCGGCCTGCCTTGTGTCAAGCGCTTATCAAGTGACGACAAAGGTAGACATACCTGAAGGATAAAAGTCTGTCTTTAGGATGAAGCCCCGAGACAATACGCTTCCGTTTCTTGTCTTGACCACAGATGGTTCCGACCGATGCAGACTGGCCATTAGATCCAGAGAAGTGCTGTTATCCTGCTCAGTACGCGTGTTATTAGTGTCGTTTCTCTCGTGACCAACTGCGGCAGAGGGCCACATCTGCAAGGGTTCCGACCGTTGGGGTATCGGAGGTGCCGAAGAAGGGCGTTGGTGGCGAAAGTTGTCGAGCTGTGCCTTTAATGGGGGTACGCGCCTGCTACCCATGGTGGAATTAGAGGTGCCCCTGATACGTGTAAAAGAAAAAGACTAAAAACAGAGCAGACACAAAAGTCCGAAAGTGAGAGTTGCTGCTCAGCCACCTCATGTCCTGTCACCAGCGCGTTTGCACAGCCACCGCCACATGTAACTCATGTCATGAAAATCGTGACGTCATCTTCCTTGTTCATCTCTTCATGGCCGGGACGTTTGTGTACTACTGCTCAGGCCACGGTACGTGTTTTTCACTTTTGTTATTATTTTGCTCAATATATGCAGGATACGGACACGCAACACGAGTTTCGGCGTTTGCTTGTCATCTGCTCGCTCTTCCGGAGGAATCCAAGCCAACAATATGCATCGTTTCCTCGGCGCCAAAACACGTCTTTTCCGAGTGCATCGCAGCCGGATCACAGTACCGGTACTCCGAAATTGATCCTGTCATCGTTCAGCCCTTGGCGTGAGTGCAGCTGCCGTTCCACCCTTGGCAGTAGTTGACACAGGTGTCCAGATATCGTGTCGACCGTCAAAAAAGCGTGCAAGTATTGAAGCAATTTCTCGGCAACAAAGAGGCTTTGTTGGATGACGAAGTCCGCTGGCTGACTAGTATCAATGCGCGGTGTGTACTGAGCGACGCCGCTTTTCTCGGATGGTAAGAGTCGCGTCGCCTCGTGTTCTTTGCTAATGCTCTACAGTTTGGCCGCAAAAACAGCCGGCGTGCCTTCCATTCTCATTACAAACTTTTCTTTCGACTCGGTCTACAGCTATCTCGCTACGTCATTCACTGATAAGTCTCCTACTCTACAGCCAAATCTCGATACCCTTGTCCCCGATATACCTGTCCCAGAGGCCGAACTCATGCCATTGGTCGAGCAAATCCACTCAGGCTATCGCTGTGCAGACCTTCTTCTTCAACTTCCAGGGAATATACCCATACCCTCGTTTTCTTTCGAGCCATCTCTACCTGCCTCTTCCTGGGTAAACACTCAGGACAATAGATTCTATCCCAACATTGTAGCGAAGCTATCTCGTCCCTATACCTCATTGGACCTTTATCCGGGTATTCCCTTCCCTCCTTCTACAAAGCTAGCCGGAAGATGTATACCTCGAATGGTCAAATCCGTGTCTCTTCTAGTACGGCCACCATCTACCTCACCGTCTGTGTACACACCTGAAGGAAGATCTCATCTACTGTCTTCTATCGGGGTGCCTTCCGAATTGCATTACCCGGAAGCTACCAAGGTCTTAATTGTGTCGTTTGGTGGTCAGGTTTTCCGAACACCTAGTAGGCAGGGCAGCAGGTCTCCCAGCAGACCTCACAGCCGACAGCCGAGCGTCGCTGATCTATCTAAACCAGTTCAAGGACTTGGTATCTCCTCAGTCAATCTGCCACCGTCCTATCCTGGATTCAATAATCTCCGGCTGGGTGCTATTTCTATTGATTCTCCGTCAGCGAATGGATCAAGCGGAGATTCTGGATCCGTCGCTTCCCCTCGCCTAGCTACCTCTTCCCATATCTGGATTCCTGGTGCGCCACCAGCTTCAAAAATATCTGGCTCTCCACTTTTGTCGCGAACTTCCTCTACCGGCTTTCCATCCTTCAATACCATTCCCTCAACGCCTATCGAACGATTCGCGGAGTTTGCTGCTGAGGTTGAAACTGAATCACAGCTGCTCCCGGACTCCTCTTGGATTGCTATAGTGTGTGGCGTCACTAAAGATCAATGGGAGTCACAAGGCGACTCGGAACTACCTGAGGGCTTTTATGTGGCGCCACGGGATGTATACATGCCGGATCTTACAGCAACAGCAGATGCTCTCCTCGGTAAACTCGTGAGTCCTCTAATTTTAAGTTGTGCAATCAAACTAATTCAATTAATAAGGGTTACGGAACTGTCTCAGAATGCGTCGACTCAGCCACCCCTTTCGTCTATGGTGTGTTCCCTTTAGCTCGTTTTGGCAGAATCTCTTACAGAATCTCTCTCAAGTGTCAAGGCCTCTGTTCATTGAAGAGCATGGTCTTCGCTTACTCCTTGACAATGAAGGTGTGGGTGTAGAACTCTCTAGAGACTCTTATGAAGCTGGTGAATGGGCTCATGCCGTTCAAGATGCATTCCTCAAAGGTCGGGCTGCAAAGATCAAGAAACGGGAAGAGATGGCGGCTGGAGTAGGCGTTGGCATGCACGCTGTGCAAGGAAAGAAGATGGCTGCATCGGTTGTGGCGTGGGTTAACGAATGTTGGAGAATTTAAATACAGCTAGACTACTCTATTAAGTACCATTCAGGTAGACTTTGTGAATGTGACTTGTAAGTTGTCACCTGTATCGGACCGGAGTGCCGGGTACCCCGTTTCGCTTTTCTTTCGGCATATCTAGTGGTCGCTGGATGCCTTGGTTAATGAACTTACATCTACCATTATGCTACGCCAATCTCGCAAAATCTTCGGGACGAGTTTTTCGCGCTGCTTTCCCTCTTTTACCCATCCAAATGCATGTTTTTTCCGCTATGTATCGACAAGTCCACCGGTCACAAAAATCGAAAAGATAGTCCTTGACCACATCAAAGTGTGTTGAAATACGATCTCTACGGCCTTTTGATACTGACAACTTCCCCCAAGGCAGTTGGTCCTATGCCCTTTGGAAGTTACATGAACTTGTGTCTATCACATCCAACAAACGGATACTATATGAATCCCGCTAATGCTGTGTTCGGAAAACGAGGAGATTTCATTACAAGTCCTGAAATCAGTCAGGTTTTCGGAGAGGTGCGAGGTGTGATTTACTCTCTAGGAAGCTCATGGATGACGAGCCAGCAGCACTGAACATGAAGCTTGTGGCCATCTGGCTTCTGTCACAGTGGCAGAATGCAGGTTCCCCACCCTCAATACGCCTCGTTGAGCTTGGGCCGGGAAGGGGAACGCTGATGGCTGATATTCTCCGGGTACTTTACGTGACTTTTTGGGCGACCTCTCAGTCATTTGACGGATTTCTTAGGTGGTCCAGCAGTTTGCGAATAGCGCGTTGAAACGGGTCCATCTTGTCGAAACAAGTCTTTCCATGCGGGCACTTCAAAACGACAACCTTCTGCCGTTCTCTCAAAAAGGTGGCTGGGACCTCGCCTGGAATGAATCGATAGACGAAATCGAACCCTCGTCCGGTGACTATACTATGCTCGTAGCTCACGAGTTTTTTGATGCATTACCAGTCAGTATGCTTGAGGTGAGTAATTCGTTATGCCATAAGATTGATTCTAAGATACTTATGTACAGCGAGGAAAACAAGGGTGGCATGAAATAATGGTTGATTCCATACCTGACTCAATACAAGAGCTTGCTTACCCGCGATTGCGTCGCGTTCTCTCCCCAAGCCCCACAGCTGCTTCTACGCTCCTCGGCAGATCGTCGCTACGCTTCGACCAAATGCCCGAAGGTTCTCGCCTAGAGGTCTCGGCAGCGTCTTTCAGAATTGCCAGGAAAGTAGGGGACCTTCTCTCTCCTGGTGGATGCGCATTGGTCGTTGATTATGGCGGAGATTCACCGTTCGGGGATTCTTTCCGCGTACGTTATGCATCTCATTTCTCGGGCAGGTATCTTTATATCATTCACAGGCGTTCAAGAATCACCAAATAGTAGATGTCTTCGACCGGCCAGGTGAATGTGATTTAACCGCCAATGTAGATTTTGGTTACATCAAGGAAGCGATGGGTGATCTGGGTGCATGTTCTCTCTCATTTGCGACGATCCTCGAACTCATCGAACCCTCCAGTTCCCACATATGGTCCCCTGCCTCAGTCGCAATTTCTGGTATCGATGGGACTAGAAGCGCGTGTCAACATATTGATCCGCTCTGCCAAGACAGAAGAGCGAGCAGATGACATCAGGAAAGCTTCCCAGCGTCTTGTAGATGAGGCGGGAATGGGAAAGGAATACAAGGTGTTGGGTATCAGTAGTTCACGTAGTGAACACGGAGTATGGCCGTTTGTTTAATAGAAGTAGTCATGTCGGATTGCGCCCCGTAGGGGATAAAGAACGTGAACTGTGTCGGCGCTGTCGCTTGCTACCTTCGTTTACATCACGGTCACGGTGGCGCTTGCGTCTGCGTCCTTTCTCTTCTGCAGCGTCGCTTCGCCGCTGCGATTTGTCCTCTGAATCGCCTGCTTTCTCTGACTTCTCCTTCCTTCGTTTCCACATCATCTTGTCCAGACACTTCTTACACAGAACGGCCTTTACCAATGCAGATTTCGTCTCGCCGTGCTCAGAATACGTGAATGGCAACTCTAACGTTGTTAGGGAAGTCTTGTAGTCGTCGCTGGGGTCGTGGTGCACACAGCGAGTATTGCCACATGTCGTCTCTCCAGCTCTAGATAGCACCTCTTCCTCGGTCCTCCAACGTAAGGCAAACTGTCCATCGTAGTTCTTGAAGGCTGCACACACGTTCAACAATAAAGGACGCACGTTTCCGGACTTGTAATGCTTCAAATCGCACACAGCAAACTCCCGATAAAGGCTTGAGTAGTACTTTGATGCCAGCTTGTCTTCCCATGACGAATCCTTCTCATCATCCTCATCTTCGCGGAGAAATCTGTGAACCAAATGAATAAATCGAAACACCTGCAGATGTGTAGATATACTTGTGTGATGCCTTGAGAATCTCGAATTCCGTTGGCCCTTGCACCGGCGTTAATGTCTTCGAAGGTCCTCCGTAGTGCCCTGGTGCCATGATACAGGAAAATGGATAAGTGCTGACAGACAGCACGTTGACTCGGACTCACACCCGGCGGTGACCTCCCGACCCTTCACATGAATCACCGGAAAATGCCGAAGCTATTCAAGATCGCTTTGATTTTGACAGCTGCAAAACTTTGAAGGTGTAGCTTAGCTACAACAACTTACAACTGGCACCACCGTTGGCAACCTGGGGTTCATCCGATTCCTTGCGATAAATGGCATGATTCCTCGGTTTATGGTTCCATCACATAACGCTGAGCTCCGCTGATTCTATAATCATTAATTGATGGCAAGTTGTTCAATACAAAGGTGGAAGATCGATGCAAAAAAAAACGCAATAGAAATACATCGCCTAATGATTCCGTCTGCCAAAACTAACGTCAATACAAACCCCGCAAGTTTTTGTATTGTGTGACGGAGAACGTCGTGCTCTTGTCACTAAACGTCGAAATCAAGTGTTTGCCAACCGTATGGACGATCTTGCAGTGTTTAGTGTTAGTATCAGCGGAGAGCTATACTCAAGGGGCAAGTCCGCTTTCCTCCAGTAGTGCCATATGATCACGGTGACCTCGAGCTCTAGGGGTACAGAACATCCATAGCCGCGTGGTCTGACACGGGGAAGCTGTTCTACCAAGAATGAATCAAAACTCTGAGACGAGCAGAAGAGCAGCCCCGGGTTCACCTCGTGGGCCACATTCTCCTCGAGCAACGCTCTCGAAGTCCAAGGGAGATAAGCCTCTCAGAAGCTTGAATCACGTATCTCACCTGCCGAAAAATTGTAGAGATGAAAGATAAAGGAGTTGTCATCAGTAAGAGGAGACATTGTTTCAATAGACCGAAGGCATCTATATAGAGAGTTTGATCTGGTGATTTCAGCCATGCGAGCTCCTCACCCAGAAGACCTCCCACAAATAAAGGATGGATGGTCCAGATCTGTTCGACGACGGAATCACTGGGGGGTCGAAGTCTAATCATACACAATGCCTAAATCGTCAAGAGGTTCTCGAGAGTGATACTGTCCGTGAGAAGAGATAGGGGGCAGTTGAGTTTCTTGATCCAGGTAACAGTGCCACAGGATTGCAGGCGATGGGAACGCATGCGATCATCTGGTGGCAAACACACGCGGCGGCATTTGAATATCGTAAAAGCAGGCATGGATCCAGTGAAAATAGCAAGGTTTCTCCGCTACTCACCACGACGAGAACCGGAACTCGGAATCCGAGAAAATAGCGGGGATAGCTCAAGGACCTGGATTAAATCACGGAATATTTGCACTACGGGTCCGAGTTGCAGTCTCATTAGGCGCTACACCATCGGAAGCTGACATAGAGTGGGGCGCACGAACTTGCTCTTCCAGAACTTCAAGATGTCCGAGACACCATCCCAGGCTCAGAATCCAGGCAAGCAAAGTGGTAAGACTTGTCGGTGTAATTCTCATGTCCGGGGGAATTAGAAGACTGGGCGCGTCCATGTCAAGAGACAAAGTCGCTGCATCCGGCCGACTCTAGACGTACTCTGAGTGTCGGTTCCGCACAAAAACGTACTATTGCTCGCGCCTGCGGCGCGTATGTAGATGCCGCGCAGCACGGACTCATACCAGAAACGCATATGCATACCGGTACCGCGTGATTCGCTCACAGGTTTCACCATGATGGCTTATAATGAAGGGGCGGTATGTGATAGCCGACCATCGCATGAGCAATTATGTTCAGCTGAGTAGCGAAATCGCCGTCGTCCATGTTGCCAGAGCAAGCGCCCTCGTATCACCGACCAACATTGTGAACGACGCCTAAATCGAATGCCGGACTGCGTAGATAGATAACCGGGCGATGTAGAATGGAGCGTCACGGGATGATTCCCAAAATTGAATCCACCATTGATCATGGCCATCAAATGCGCAACTCGACAAGCGGTCCCGAGACTCGAAACAGGTGTAGGCGTGAAGTGATTCTAGTAGATTGTTGGGATCCTAGGTCACGAGACAAGTAGTATACAAGTAGACTGGACTAGCATTAATGACTAGCTTGCGCCGTCTAAAGGTCATAAGGAGGAGCCATGCAGCGATAGAACAGCGAGTCGGTGGATATTCAACGCATTCAAAGCGTTGAAAATGAAATTGGATGCTCGGGAGAAGCGCGTCAAATTCGGGCGTCGGAGTTTGTCGGAGTTTGAAATTTCTCTACTTCACGTCACCCGAACGGGCGCCATTTCACGGCTACACCGAAACGTATGGACTTGGGCGCATTTGTCGACGGCCGCTCCAAGTTCTTTCGTTCAAATGTATATCCTTACATTGCTTGGGCCGAAAAGTTGCCGTCGGCGTCGAGATTTGATGAATACCTCGGTCATGGTTTATTGTGCGTGTGTTAACGTTAACGTATTAGGTATTTCCATCTTTTTTTCTAGTCATCATGACGAAGGACGGTTGCGAGGTAGGCTCCATTGTGATCGATTCCCTCGCTTATTTTCCAAGTTACTCCGGCATGGAAACAGCATGGAAACCATCCACGTGTGTCTAGGTCGACTTCGGTAACCTTGTTTACTTTTTTCCCATAAAATGAATCAGCGCATATACCCTGGCATGGTAGTATTTTCTATGAGTAAAGCTCTTCTTCGCCTCGTGTTGCGGAAATGAAGCTGCCATGACTCATTGCATGTCACTTTGTAGATGGCTTCGTCGTTGATTGAAGATGTGTTGTATCTCAGCGCTCTCCGAGTGCAAGCGTTCAGATGAATGCTACAGTGAATCGGTGAATCGGGGACTTGGTTGCTGTCCGAAGCTAAGCTTGCCGATTTCGAAGCTACGCTCAAAAACCGAAATGAAAAACGGGTGCTTTTCAGTTCTTGTGGTGGTGGCGTCGACAGTCGACAAATCTATAGGCTATCGGGATTCCATCAATCCTTACGCTGCGTCTGTCTGGACACGCCAGGCGCTCACCGTCAGGGCCTCCAGTTTTTATCTGACATTTGGAATGACTAGCCTTGCATCTCCTTCTGGCATTCTCTGTGAGATGTTGAACGCGCCAGTCGGGGTTCCTGTTCCTGCGTTGAAGTACCAATTGCCGTGCGACTCATCTGTCTAACATTTTGACGGAGGAACGCCCGTTCAAGGGCCGTGTTCCTAGTTTCTTGGCTTATGTGTGAACATCGCAGTTGTGATCCTTCCACTGGACTTGAATAGAGTCCAGAAGGTACGCAAACAGATGCTGAAGCGTGATGGTTCCTTTTATAAAATATATTGTCCGTGGTCTCGGATTCCTCCCATCCTGGCTTACGATCTTTTCAAGGGCTAGGCTGCGAGTATCACAGCGAGGTTCGTTTGAACATCACGCCAAGTAATAATGCTCTCTTAAATTTAGATTTCGGCTTTCGTTGAACAGTCCATGGAGCTTTCAGAATGTTGTTTACCTTCCGGGACGGTAACCTGAAGGATAGCTTGGAGAAGATACCGTTCCCTCGAGGTTCGGACTACTCTGTCAAAGATATATTGCAGCTTTCTTAATCGGATTCGCTAGATGATAGCAGTGTGCTTCGACTCCCACAGGTTTCAGTGGCGAGCTTCGAAGCACCTGACAGACTCGGTGTTTCAGCAGATGGAGAGAAAGGCAGCTAAACTCAGACCATGTGGTGCGGGTCGAACAGCTGTGAGACGAGCGAAAGGATGTCCCGGCTTCTGATGTGAGGGCGGGCAATGCTAGTACGAAATCATGTGAGTTGTAATTCAGTACGAAATCCGTAAAAACCAGTTGAAATTTAGGAAGATTACCCGAGGATTTCTAGATATGGAAGCCGATCGGTGATGCCGTGAAATTACCCCAGGATCGGGTCTAAAGGATCACGCGAGATCCCAGCCGGAGATTTGCTCGTCTCCTGATCCAATTTCCTTCAAAATGTCCAAACATATAAGATGTGCGCATCCCCTACATCCAATTTCTTCTCTTCTTCTCCCTTGCCGTGCTCGTCGTTACCGCCAGCGGTAACTACCAGATCGTCCTCGACAACGACAGTGACCACGTCACGACTTGGACTTGGCAGCGACACTACCACCTGATCAGTCCAAACATTCTGACACCCCGTGGAACCACTCGCTTTTTCCAGGCTGCATATATCCATCTTGTCTTCCTTCTTCTTCCCCCCTTCATGTCGACTCTCCTTCCACCAAAAATACCGTTTGCTGAGGTTTTACCTTCTAGTGCCTCACTGCCAGAGGGCAGCACGGGATCGAGGACTTCATCGCTGCGAGGCATGTCCTTGAAAGCGCACAGGACCTTTGTCTTACCTGTCGCTAGTTTTCTGGGAAGAAGAGGCAGTGGTCCGAAGAATACAGAGGGTAAGCAGGGTCCTGCTTTTAATACGAGGCAGAACGGGCCTGCTGCGTGTGAGAAAGTTTTCGGAGAAATAGACCCCCCCGTCATTGCTAGGTAAGTTTTTCTGTAGTATGTGCAATGCCCGCCTTTCTTAACCCTATTCTCTCGCTTCAGTCTGTCAGAAAAGTTTCCTGTGAGGCGGTCTACTGGCGCTGAACGCCACACGACGAAGTGAGTTGGTCAAAATCCATATGGTATTTTTTTGACCGTTTCCACAGCTCCCCGACGCCGCAACTACAAACGTCTAAATCGAAAACTCTATTACGAACTATATCGACCACGTTTCGTAAGGTTTCACCGACAATTCCTAGCTCCCCAAGCCCTTCAGTCTCCCAGTACAACAGGGATGCAGCGCTGCGCGAACGCGGTCTTCTTCCTCCCCTTCCTTTGAGTATACAAGAATTGGAGCAGGATCGACGCATTCCCAGTCTTGAATTGAAAGACGATACTGATGATGATCAGCCCAGTGCTGCGCATCGGATCAAAGAAGAATGGGAGACCAAGAATCGCACGGCCGAAGCAGAGCAGCGCGAACGTCTTACTCAGTTCAAGTTTGGTGGCTCATCGTCGCAAAGCGCATCAGACTTGGCTCAGCCTCAGGTCTTGGAAGTTGTCATTGAGTTGGACTCTCCTGCTCCTTCCCCCACTACTGCGGTGCCATTACACGGCAAGAGCTTAAAACCGCCTGCATTGCGTCTTCACCCCTCTACTTCCTATGTTCCCTCACATGATGCACCCTCGGGGCCGGAGCCGGATCCAGTCTTTGTGCCGCTGCCTCTATCGCCTCTCCTTACGTCCGTAACAGAGGCGGCTGACGTTGATCCGGCCCTTATCCCTATACCCCCTTCCCCCATTTCGAAAGACATAGTGTTACCTGCTGGACATGCTACCTCAAGTTCGATACCTGCTGACAAGGTCGAAACACAGAAGCAACTTTATCCTCCTTCGCCAACCTTCCTCAATTTGGTCACGCCTCCTTCATCTCCAACTATGTCCACCGGACATAGTACAGAAGAAGGATCTCTTGCGCTGCCGTCACGCATACGTTCACATACTGTTCTTTCCCATGAATCCTCAGACGAATCTTCTATTGCAACTCCTTCCATCGACGCCACGTCACAGGTACTTACTATCGTTACGACGAGCTCGGAATCTCATGCGAGTAAACGGAGGTCTGGAGGGAAAGTTTGGGCAAATGATTTTCCTTCGCACGACATCCCCGTGATCGTTGAAAGCCCGAAGGAGGAATCGACCTCTCCCTTTTCAAATAACGGAAACCCCTTCGATACTCCTGTAGGACCGGAAAGTTCCACCCTCCGGCGAGGGCTGACTGACCCCTCTCCGACAGAGTCTCGAGCCAAGGGACAGCGTCGGAGGTCGCTCAACCTTTTCAAGAAACTCGACAAAGCATCTGGTTCTCGATCTTTGACAACGATTCGCCGGTCGGTAGTAGGAACTCTGGGAAGGAAGGAAAAATCCACTCTTCCTCCTTCACCTACTATTCCCTCACTTGTTCCCTCTCCTCTCCCCTCTCCCCTCTCCTCTCCGCCTCCTGTTGAACGTCGAGGCTTGCGCGCAGTGCGGTCTTTAGGCTTCAACCGACAACTCACGGTAGTGACTGGTGCACCACTGCCCCCTCCAAAGCCTCGGCAACCTCTGAGCCCGACAATACATAACCCTGGTAGCATACTTCTCGGAACGTGTGAAATCGAGGACGAAGAGAGTAGACGAGTGACGGAGCTCGCTTTTCTTGGATAATTATCGACATTCATTTATCGTTTTACTCACGTCCGCGTTACCTTTAGCATCATGACACTCACGACCATTCACTTATACCATCATTTGCATCGTTTGTACATCTATCTCTTTGTTCTCATCTGCTATTTCGCATTTACTAGCATCGTTGGGTCCATGTCGTTCCGTCCTGTCGTTGACGTACTTTGTTAATAACTGATCTTTTACCCTAATCAAATCCTTTGCGACGAGTCCCTCTTCATTGCTAACTTTCGTTCACTCGATACTAACACTACGTCAGTTCAACGCCGGACAGCGAAAGTGCCTTGAGGTACAGATTCTTGTCTTCACTAACCATTGTTTTAACTTGCTGATGTGACTCAGGAAAGTCGGCTTCAGTTCGAGCCTGACGGTTTCATCGGGCGTCCGCAATGTACTTGTCCAATGTCAACTACAGGGCTATCATCCGTTCCCATATGCAAGGGACTATTGACATCATGTCAAGTGAAAATCGTTCTGAGCAAGATGTCGGATATGACCCTGAGCTTGATTCTTTCCATGCGGAGGCCGGGTTAGCAATGTTCCCGACGTGATTCTGACGTGGAAATGTTAACTTCGAGCCTCTATCGCTGATAGGACAATACTAACTATACTGCTTTCAGGGGCATCCATACTTGCTGCTCCATCAATGTCAGGGACTTAATTCGCAAGGTCCACTTCAGGCGAGGTCCCGGACCTTATAAGTTATCTAGCAAGGTACAGTACTTGTTCATATTCGCTGCCGGAACCTGAACAGGCTCTCATACCAGAATTGTGCTCGATGTCACGTCCAGTCGTGTTCAATTAAATAAGACCTGGCATTACCGTTCATTGCTTTCTCCGGTCATTCAAGTGAAGCAGGGTCGCGTTGCATCTACGATCATATACGATCGTCAGGCTATTAATATTGGGCTTGGAGTCTTCCTATTTTTACCGCAAGGAACGCTAACTTTCACTGGTCCCTTCGTATGGATACGCTGCCGTGGGACTTTAGTTCCCAAACTAAGATGTCAGTCACAGCGACAGGGCCCCGCGCGGTTTGCGATCTTTTGCGACGCTAATATAAAGTAATTGACGACTAGCAACGGGGTAGAAACATTACATTACCTGTTTCATTTTTAAATAAGGCTCACCGTTTACTAGTGCTACCCCCTGCCATTGCCAACCTCTTGGTGTTCAGTCAGCATGAGCAAATCACTCTCAAACTCTCAAAGACTCTGGGCTCCTGTACGCTCCCATGCCGCTATGGCATACTCATACTGCCCAGCTACGCATCTATGTGCCTTGATAAACAGCTCATCCAAAAAGTTAAGGCCCAGCCTGCGCGCAGCGACTGATCTTTATCATTGATGAACTATAAAGTCACGACATCGATCGGACACCGTCATACCCCTAAACGACGCCTCCTACACCCACCGTATCATGACAGAAGCCCTCGAAAAGCATTTGATGCTCTCTGATGGGAGGAGGTTGGCTTATGCAGACATTGGAAATCCAACAAGCTCCCTTGTTATCGTCTTTTACCACGGGGTATTTGGTGTTGGAAGAGCGGCTCGTCTTTCCCCAGCCTTGCGAGAACTAGGCGTTCATTTTATTGCGCCGACTCTTCCCGGATGGGGTACCTCTGACCCCCACCCTAAGGACCTGCCATATCCTACCTGTGTAACATCCGACTTCATTGCGTTAATCAATCATCTTCACCCCAACGATGACAATCTCAGGATATATGTCAGTGGAGGCTCGTTTGGGACTGTTCCGGCACAAATTATCTATGGAGCATCCTTCGACGTGTTTCCGCTTGGGCGAAACATACTCGGGTGTCTGATCTTATCACCGTTTTCTCCGTTCAGGTGGGACAAGGAATATAGGAAAGGAATGACGTGGCAGAATTACATCTCGGTCGGGCCCCCTTCGCAGTGGGTACCTTTCAGAATCGTTCCCCGAATGCTAGCGGCAGCATTGTCGTGGCAGATGGACACAGTAGAGAAAGCTGAAGTTCTCCTCAGGAAAATCCTGTTTGACAAAACGGATGAAACGGAGCGCGAGGCCTTTGCGAAGTGGAGGAAACAGAATGGTATTGCTGAAGGTCAGCTTGAGAGGGAGTTCGCAGAGAATGCGAAGTGTAGTTTATCAAAGACGCGAGAAGGTTTCTTGGAGGCGTCTGATGCCCTTCATTGCGACTGGGGTTTCTGTCCTAATCAGCTGGATGAGGAGCACTCGAAGCGGCCTTTGTTGATTATCGCCTCGACGGGTGACGAACTGGGACCCGATATGGCGAAGTGGCTTGTCAGTAACTATGCCAACTCCAAGCTCGAATGGGTGCAAGGTGGGCATATAGCTGCGCTATATGAAATGGATGGTATCTGGAAGCGTTTTATTGAAGAGGTGGAGGGGTCCAATGTCACTCATTCTGAACAGCAATAATATGTGTCTTTCTTCTGCAGCAGTAGTTTATTCCGGGCACGGTTTTTGATTTTTCCTATATACACTTCTCCCGCTTGACAAGTGTGATTTTTATGTAGTACATGATAACCCTCTTTTTGACCAGATCTTCATCGAATGTCGGAACTCCGTCAAGCAGCTAAAGCCATCACACTCGACGACAAGAAAGCTGTTCTCTACACAAATTGCTCTGCTTGCCATCAATCATTAAAAAGGTTGGACCGCACGGGTAAAAACTGTTCCATACGATCCATGAAATATTGATTACTAGATACTTCGTATCAGCGTGCCCTAGATACGTTACCGAAGGGCGATCTCACACCAGCAGAGGCCAAGCAGAAGTCACAGTACGAGATTGGCTTGAAGAAGGCCCAGAAACTTTTAAATGCGCCTCGCAACCAATAGAGAGGGATCCCTTGGCCCTTGAAGTTGACGCACCTTGAAAATCGCCCCGTAGGATGCAGCCAATGATATACTTCCAGAACCAGTGGCAAAATCATCCGATAGCAGTGTATGTCTTTTGGCACCTTGAATTGAAGTGATGAATGATGAGTCGAACGTAGTACTAGGTATGGGACATCCATTCCGTATATGATATGATTTCAATACTCTTGTATCAGAAAGTTGCGCCCTGATTTTGAATCGGCAGGAATTTAAAGGTGTAGATATCATGGAGAAACACCAGACACATCCGAAGTCACGACGGAAAGATGTCGATCTTGGGCGATAGTGGTGTAAGTTAGATGTTCCCATTGCGGCTGGAATTGAAGTTTCTCTCAAAGGCATTGGAATATCATACAAATGGTATCATGGAGGATGAGAGGGTATTTCATATATACCATTCCATGTTGAGGATGATGGTTTCACAACCACCAGGCTGACGGCTCGCCGTCTTTTGTTTTACCTTATTTTGATTTTCGTACCGATCATTATCGTTTCTTGGTTTCGTACCACCACTACCTACGTATCTGTCCACGAATATACGTTCGTTCGAGCCATCCCCCCCACGTTCATCATGCCTGCCGACATCTATTCCCAACATTCCAACTGGCTGCGAATGTTTGAAGATCAAGGTAAAATTTATGCTGAATCAGTAAAAATCTCCAACATTCTCCTTTGAGACGTTTGGTCAAATCGGCGTTAATTCGTCAAACTTGGATGAGTGTTGGCCCTGATGTCATTATGAGAATGGCGCCTGTGCGTCTAAGAATCATTGACCTTTCCTATTTGACTATGGATTATGCGTGGGTTCATGGGGGAAAAGCTCAAACATGATCGCGCCATTAAGGTAGAATACCTCAACTGCGCTCTGGAAGGATCGGAATGGGATCCGAGTAAAACCTGGAGTCAAATCGGGTGCCATTTTGAAGATACCTTGATTCGTGATGTTCGAAATATGTATCTCACCCCACTTATGGAAGTACGTCGACTTTGGTAAGACTGCCCCTCATTTTGTTGGTCCGATTCCATTCTTCTAGTGTTTTTAGCGAGAGCCATCGAATGAAATCCTCGAAGAGTTATAGGAAGAAGCGAAACGACTGATCAGGAGTGTTGATAACACTATTTTCTCGCATCCATCAAATGTCGGCTGGTCGTTCTTTAGGAACAGTTCAGGCAAAGCTAACGTGTACGTCACGCTGAGTCACCATACAATATTCAGGTTCGATAATTGTTCTAGGTCGAAGGGGTTCTATGACAGTGCATTGGCGCGTATGAACCAGATGATGAAAGACAGCATTTCCAACTCCGGAAAATTCTATCTTAAGGTCGCAGATGGGTACGCAACCGACGATGAAAATCACCCGTGTACGTCCGACTTGAATTGCAATAATAGTTGGTCTTCATTCTGTGATCTTAGGGTACCTGCATTACACGCTGCAATATATAGTGTCAGGGCTTCCACTCAGGAAATAGTAGGCGTCCTTTCCTGTATTCGTGAATCGCTTCCTAAGATGCAGAGGATATGGCGTCGCAACCCCGCTCGAATCCAGAACGTGCTTCACTTTATGCACAGGACTTAGTACTCGAAGCAGAATTATTGAAGAAAAAGTTTAGGCGGTGCAGATGAGACTACTTAAATTGTATATCAAAAGCACAAGGACAGCCCGCCCTTGCTGTCGTAGTAGCCCAGCCATGGTACCTTGTAAGCAGAGCGCCGTAATACTACGATCACAATGTAGGAATTCTATTTTTGAATGCTAGGATTGCAAGCGACATTGAACTCTTGGAATGGCTATTGTATATTATATGGTGTGCTGTACTATGTTCCAATTGGCGATGCTATGTGTAGCAATTAGAGTATTAGATACTTCTAGATAAGTCCTCTTCCTAGTTGAATTAATCGCGAGCTGTAGCTGTGATGGCGAGGGGGTAGTCGAAGAGGGTTGTACGCATATTCAGTACACCATCCAGGAACATCTGTTGGTCAAATGATTTGGGAAGCTCCATGTCATATGCCAGCACGAGTTTAGCCACTGTGAGGTGCAGTTCCTGCGTAGCAAATATCTTCCCGAGGCAACTGAATGCACCTGTTCAAGATATGTTTGAGAGTGACATTTCCTCCAAAGTAAAATGCAACGAACCATAGGAGAAACACAACATTGCATTTTTCTTGGTGATTGTCTCCGGACCAAGACCCTCAGGCTGCCATCTTTCTGGTAAGAATTCCATGGGTAAGGGATAGAAGTTTTCTGGGCTGGTTTGCTGGGTATAAGGCGGAACAGACTGTAGACATTTTCAGATGCGAAGTGGCGAAAGTGACGGAAAGACCCTACCACAATAATGTCTTCGGGTATAAATTCGGAGTCAATCATAGATCCACCCTGTCCGACGACACGGGGGAGACCACCAAATGGAGTACCCAGGCGAAGACCCTCCCAGACGACACCGTTGAGGTAAGGCAGCTCTTGCAGGCCCTTGGGGTCATCGATTTCATCGATGCTGTGGAAGTGAGCATCGAGTTCATCACGAAGTTTCTTGTAGACAGCACGGTCACGGAGAAGGTAGAAGAGAAGGATTGTAAGGGTTCCGCCCGTAGTGTCAGACCCTAACAGAAGTTTTATCAGAGGATATCCATTCTTACGACGTTCTATGTACGTACCGGCAGCGATGGCAAATGCAGAGTCGATGTTGAGGTCCTCATCGCCAAGACGCTCACCACCCTTCTCACCCAGCTGAAACACTGTATAAGAATCCGTATCATAATCCCGACAATGTACCGTACCAGGTACGACGCAATATCATCGCCAGTTATGTGCTTCCTAACATCCATAAGCTTTGTGGCGGTCTTCTCCAGAACATGGAATTCGTCCGAAGCAGGCAAGTTCCATGCAATGTCGAAGATGGAAGGTGCTTCACCAAGTCTGTATAAGAACGATTAGGGTATATTCAAAAAACATCACGCGGAGGGAGCTCACACTTCGAAGACCACGGTGGCGTTTTGGGCGTTCTCAGAGACATTCTCCGGGTCACCGTTAGCCATCAGTTCCTGAATCGTTTTGTAGCCATACTATTTGGGTGTATCAAACGAATATCACTCACGACGTCACTGGTTGCACCAAAAGTCATCTCAGCCTAGCAATATCGTTAGCAAAAGAAGATTGTACCAACAGAATCATTTCCTTACCATCAAATCATATGCCCAATGACGGATGATCTCAGACATGTCAATCACACCATCAGCACCACGACGTTTGTCCATGACCTTGATCATCTGCTTCGTGCGCTTATCAACGACGGCAAGAAGCTTGACAAGTCTAAGAAAGTTCGAATCACTATGGAGAAGAGAAATGTGAGAAGAGAACATACGATTTGGCACTGAAGGCGCCGGCCCACGCTTTCCGGCGAATGTTGTGAATATCTCTTTCGGGGGTGAAGAATAATCCTCCAACTGGTGCACGTCCAGGACGGTACGCCATGCTCTTGTCCATACTCTGTGCAGTTGTGTAGATGGGATGCACGGCTTCGACAGATGCAATAGAGAGCGTATTGGGACCTGACCACTATTATTCTCTGTAAATGGAGGAAAGGCAGTAAAACGCACCAGTTCGAACAAATGTGCCATACTTCTCATGAAGTCCTTTGATAATCGTATAACGATGACCAGTAGACACCATGTGCATGGCCTTCAACGACGTGATTTTGTTGAGGAAGGGACCAGGGAAGCGCCAGAGCGGGTGCAGAGGTGATAGGCGATAAGCGACAGCAAGGACAATCATGGTTCCCAAGAACGACGCGACTCCGCCAGTCGCTATCCCTAAGGATTGGCGGATACTGAGCCCCTTGAAGATACCTGCGCCAAAAACCGACACCCAGCCCAAAGCACAAACAACCACTGCGGTGTCTCCACGGTACTCATGACGATTGAGATATAATGTAGTCCCCTGACAGTCAAGATACCGTTTGATATGTAACACATGAATGCTTGACCAAAACTCACGGCTCCGATTCCTGCTGCAGCACTTGAGACGCCAGCGAAGTCAAATGAAGGAGCCAATCCTTGTAGAGCAGACAAAGACATGGTGAGGTGGAAGTGGAGTGAAGGAAAGGCTTGCAGAATGGCCTCATAAAAAGACAGATGTGACGCCGACTCGGGAGCAGCGTAGATCCAAAACGGATATGGGGCGCAACATGCAATGCGTTCCGCATTAGATGATCTCCGGCGATCTGGCGAGAAGCAGCGGCAGACCTAGAAAATGATTGGCAGTTTTCTTCGCGTTATGAGCTACGGCAGCGCTATAAATACCAATTAAAACTTTAAGGAGTAGAGGGATTGACAAATCAGTCGCTCACTATATGCCCTGAAAATCGGATGGGCAAGTTAAATTGCATAGCCGCCGCTGTAACTCTAGCCATGGTGACGTCCGAATTCTCGCCAAGCGCTCTGAGAGCTGGGCTCGACTCTGCAAGTTCTATAGCCCATCTTACGTTGCTGAAGCAAAAGACTTTACAGCGACATCTGCACGATTCGTCGAATACAGCGTCTAAGGAATTCTGCGTATCCACCGATTCGTAGACCAGTGATTAGGATGTCCCCTCGGAGCTTGTTATCTGTCAGAGTTTTATGACTGTCTGTACTCGAGAAGTTTATGAAGGCGGCCGGTTAGATTTGATATCCAGTGAAAAACATTCGTCTTCAGAGTCGTAATCAACATTCAGGTGACAGAACTCTGAAGTAAATTCCATCACACGAGGAGTTAATTTAACTTGGTGTATACTCACTGCTGCCATGTTTCCCTGAGATAAGGACCTCTTCATTGATATCGTGACGTCTGCTGGCCGTTCTACGCCCATTGTGGCAAAGTGAATTATACGAGTCCAAACGAAGTTTTTAAATTGATGTCCAGGCAGAGCGCCACTGGGGGGCGTCCTCGCGACGAGCTCCCAGTACTGGAGAAGGGCTAGAGATGGTGGAGAAGAAGTGAGGAAGACGCCGCCCAAGACGGAAGCTCCGGTTTAGGGCAGGCTTGGGCCGTTATGTCCGACATTGAGATCTGAACCGATGAACGTCCGAAATATTTCAACCCTTGGGATACCTGGTATCCTCGCCCTCCTCCCAAGGTTCCCCTGAATCGACTCGCCAGCAGTTATCCTAACCGAACACGTCAGTTCTGTCTTACGAAATGTCTCAGTGTCCAAACAAACCGACTATTTGCCGATTGACTATAAATACGTACCAACATGCCAACCGACCTCTCCTTTACTTACATACAATGTCCCCAACTGCTGTCCAGTTCAAAGACGAGGGGAACAAACTATTTTCCCAAAAGAATTTTTCTGGTGCCATCCTCAAGTATACTGCAGCGATTGCGGCAGATGAGAACAATGCGGTCTTGTACGCGAACCGAGCGGCGTGCTATTTGAATACAAAAGAGTGGGTGGCTTCGACGCGTAGAATGAGAGTAAGTATCAACTGAATGTGGTTTAGATATCTCAATGCCGCCAGCGATGCCAGACAAGTGAGTATTCAACTTTATCACGCGCTCGTCGTAGAGTAAATATGTCCCCAGGCTATCACCATCGATCCAAAGTATGCAAAAGCCTATGCTCGACTAGCTACTGCTCACGACGTATGCGGGTCCTCCTCAGCCTTTTCCTGTTCACTGACATCCTGAGGTAGATGCTTACGGAGTATTGGCAAAGCGTCAAGGACTGGCAAAACGCCCTAGATGCCCTTCCCACGGAAAATCCCTCAGACGCTGAAAAAAAGCAGCGTGAGCAGTACCAGGCGGGTCTCAACACTTCCCAAGTAGCTCTACAGAAGTTACTTGCTCAACCGGAGCTGGCCTTCGCGATGCCAGCCCGTGAAGCCTCCAAACTTCCTTGGGTTGCTGCGACGGCTCTCCTCCCACGGTTGGCTTTAGAAGGAAACTATGATAGTAGTGTCGGTTCATCTTTGTCTTGAAAAACTGTAGCTGACTTCGTTAGGCTTGGGTTATTTGTACTGCTGCCCAGGTTTGTAGGAGACCGCTTTTATATGAATGCCTCTTCATGTATACCATAGGTGTTTACCGACGGTGTCAGCAAGATGAAAAAGACCGCAAAAGTTGGTGCAGCTTTGATTGGACACGTGAATGTGCGTGTTTCTCTTTCAAGCTCGCGCATACTTGAATACTAACTCGTATTTTAGGTCATTGACGACATTAGTAATGCCGTCCTCTCAGATAATAGAGCCTTCCATATATCAGACCCCCAGTTTGTTTCCATATATAACCTGCAAGGTAAATTTCATCTTTCTTCCATCCGTTAGTTCGACCGCTTCATTCTCCTCCGTAGTACAGCATGAAGTCATAAGTAACGGGGCGGAAGCATGGACTGATGCAGGTCCTGCTCAAGTCAAAAAAGAAGTGCAAGCCCGGTTGCAGACAAGTGGATGGAGCACAGTCCGCCCTGCAATCAGCATCACAGTTCGGTTAGTAAATCTTAGATAGAAGTGTCAGCGCTGACTCCTTTTCCATGCAGCTGCCTGATCATGAGGGCATTTATGGAAGGCAGTTTTAGAGGTCTTCATAGTCTCGAGCTAGAGTTCCTAAATACCGTTCTCGACATCTTAGAATGGGGTCGTAAGGTCTTCCGTGATGTTTCCAGGTCTGTGCGTCTCTTGTTGGCAACAAAGACCACTGAGTCAGTTGTTTTAGGGAGGAACGTGGCACTGTGTTTGATTTGACCTTCGTGCGCGGGGTTCGAAACATGCATCTCCATGCACTAATGGAGGTTTGTCTGCTGGAACATGTCTAGCGTTCATGCTGATTCATTCCACTTTAGATCTACGCCAAAAACCCTACTGGTAACGAACATTACCTGGATGAACTGTTAAAGCGATCCAATGATCTCATACGTGAAGTCGATGAAAACCCACCTCCTGAATCACTGCGAACTACCGATCCAGGATTCAAGCTTGCGTATTATGATTATTGCAAAGGACATGCTCTTGCGTAACTCTTTTGTTGTCGTTGTTTGCTCCATTTCCCGACGTCTTTACAGGATGAAAGGGTTCTACTACAACAAAATGGGAAACTCCCAAGCTTCCAAGAATGCGGGTGCAGCAATTAAGTCGTATAGTGCTGCTGGACATGCATATCTTGCCGCAGCTGAATGCTTCCCACTAGACGACGAGTGCTACAGTTGTAAGGTCAAATAATTCTCAAAGGTCACGCGACGGCTAATCTTGTCTTTCTGATAGGGTTCATGCATTGCGCCATCCAGGCTATGTGGGGCTGCGGTACTCCTGTTCGTGTTCAATTGGAAGCGATGGAGAAGCTGCGGAAATCACTACCTGGTATGAAAAAAATTTGGTCATGCTCTCAGATGAGTAAAGGCGGGGCCATTGAGCTCTGTGAAAGCATGACCAAGACGGAGACCAACCTCCGGGATATGGTTGCTAAAGGAAAGGTATCCCTGGATGATTGTGTTAGTCCTTAGGGACTCTAGAACGAAGCATACGTCAGGTATGCTCATCAATCTATAATTGTATGATATCATTCAGTCTAGTTGTCTAGTGTACATGCATGCTGCGTGCTTCCTTTTGTATATATATTCTATCTGTATACGTATTCTTGATCAAGATATAGTTTCCGACTTCAATTGTCGATTCTTGAACATCGGAAGTTTTTCAATCTCAGTGTGACATATCATGGACCGACATGTGGAGGATGCTTTGCGAAGCAGAGGTAGGAAGTAAAGCTTGCCGTGTTAAAGTTGAACTTAGAGCACAAGTCGAACACTGATGAGTCTAGCCGGCCAAAAATAGGAGCTAACCGGCGGCGGCCCGTGACAACTTTGGTTGGCTTGGGTCCTCCACCACCATCGACTGACGACCGTATCGACCTACTGTGTTATGCTTACATGTTACCGACATCCCTGGCGAGCTTCCTCATCCCGTTGCTCAACATTCTCACCAACCCTAACGTCCCACATGCTCCACCACGACCCTTGCAGCTCCGGCTTCGCCACGTCCACGCAGTCTCGTCTTCAGCTAAAGTCGTCTTTGCCGACGTTGCATCGAATACAGATATCGAGTCTATCTCTTACAGCGGCCACTCGTATGATCTAGTGACACGGAAAGTCAAGACATCCAGGCCTCCCAACTTTGATGCATTCTCTCAGGCTCGCGTGCGCTCAATGAAGTTTGGACAAAGTGGAATCCTGGATTGGGAAGAAGATAAGGTTCTCGCGCCGGACGTCGAGGACCGAGAGACCCTGCTTGCGTTGGCTAAAATGGCCAACAATGCTTACGTCGTACCCAACGAGAGCTCGTGGTACGATCTAGGCATAAACTGGACAGTCGTATGCATCCCCACAATCTCCCTTGGAAAAGCACTAATCTTCCGCAGTCTTATCCAGTTGGCTGGGAGCCCGACGATGACGGCTTCAGAGGACACGTTTTTGCGACGCCTGATAACAAGACCATCGTGCTATCCATTAAGGGAACCTCTGCCGGTGTTTTTGGCGGAGGAGGCCCGACTGTGAAGAAGGACAAGCTGAATGACAACCTATTGTTTAGCTGTTGCTGCGCTCGGGTCGACTGGACGTGGACTACCGTCTGTGGATGCTATCGTGGGGGATGGAAGTGTGATCAGGACTGCGTCGAGGAGGCGCTCATAGAGGAGAGCCTCTTCTACCCCGTTGGGATAGTAAGTCTCCAGTACATGCCGCAAACTCACCTCATCCCGGCTGTCTAGAACCTGTACAATAATCTCTCGTACATGTACCCGGATTCAAACATCTGGATCATCGGACATTCTTTGGGTGGGGCTTTAGCGAGTCTGGTCGGAGTCACTTTCGGTGCCCCAGTTATCGCATTTGAAGCCCCAGGAGAGAAAATGGCCGCGTCTCGACTTCATCTCCCATCACCGGTATGTCCCTTTGCTACCTCTCCATGACCAAGTTGCTTTATTGGTGCCTAGCCTTCCACGCAGCACATTACGCATGTTTACCACACAGCCGATCCCATTGCAATGGGAACATGCAACGGCATTCTGTCGTCTTGTGCCCTCGGTGGATACGCCATGGAGTCTCGGTTAGTCGTCTTCTTTGAATACGCCCTTCTGAATCCGACCATCACCTCCAGATGCCATCTAGGCGAATCCATTGTCTATGATACAGTCTCGAACCTTTCATGGGCTGTCGATATACGAACACATGGTATTGTCACCGTGATTGAGAAGGTTCTTACAGATCCTTGGCCTCCAAGCGTTGATATGGGACGACAAGTACCTGAAGCTGCCACAGAAGAGGATTGTGTGGTGAGCATGTGCAATAGCATGTTCCGTAACTCTACTGAGTCCTCCATGTGCTAGGAATGTTACACTTGGGAATATGGAAACTTTGGCCAGTAGAAGGGCAAGCTGTCAAGCCCTAGAACCTGACGAGATTGCGATGCAATGATATAGATCAGCATGTTGTACTTTATACACGCCTGGAACCTTGATTAATACATTATTGTAGTTAAGTACTTATCTTCCTGCGACTTGGTTGCGAAGCCCGCCGAGTGGCGGTGTTATCTTGTTTGCTCCGGCCAAATAACGCGTTGCTGCGCGTTTGAGTTCCAACAATCTCTCCACCACGATGCTAATCCCGATTGACATACCTATTCCCTCTACGTCTAATCAGAAACTGCCGCCTGCCTTTACGAAGGTGTCTCATGATGAGACTGTCTTGATTGAGCTGCAAGGCGCGCTCGACGTGGAGAGTAACCATGAGAGTGAACGCAATGGAAAATTGGTCGGGAAATTATCAATTGACGAGGATATGGTACGTGCTGCATGCGTGGACAATATCTCACTCTCTAATTAATTCAACAGAAAAAGCCTACTTTACGTATCGGACATCACCACCTCGAAGGGAAGATTGTAGCTCTTCCCAAAGCCATGGCTGTAATACAAAAGTCTCCATGTACACGGAATAGCGAGGATGATGCTATGGATGGCGAATGTACGAGTGAGGGTAATACTTCTTGGCGAGCCATTGCTATTGTCAAAAGGAAGATTGTATTTTCGAAACGGCCAATGCCAATTGTTGGGCGATCGAGTTGAATTCTAGTACACCTATTGTTTTCTATAGTTCATCTAATTTGACCCGGTTTTTTACTTGCGAAAACAGAGAAAGGACGCAGACTAATATTACAAAAAACAAACTGGGATTATGATGTGTTCGATTTTTACAGAGAATGTTCCAACATGTGACTGCAGATAGAAGAATTAATAAGAAAAAACGAGTGCAAATAATTGCACTCACCATAACACACGGAGATACAGTCGCTTAATAACAAAGAACGGCACGACAGAGATGCGAGATGATGTGGCAAGACGGCACAGATTATGGTCTTTTACCGGCGGAGTATATCAACGATTATGGAGGATGATGAAAATGGAATCGGTGGGGCAAAGAACTGACGACGGGAGAGATGACCGAGGATATTATACATTGATGACGACTGTGGCGCTTAGAACACATTTAAGCCCATACATACAGAATGTCTCCTTTTCGGTGATTGCCATTGGGCTACCAATGTTTAAAGTAATACAACCCACAGCGATTGAGGGTATCATGCTGTGGAGGGAATGCTAACTGGAATGACAGTGGTGAAAGAGATCGTAGTGAGAGCTAGCGACGAAAGCAGACAGGAGAGCACAGGAGAGAGATTAGTTGAAGCCGTCGAAATGGCCCTTGAGAATACGCTCGCCCATAGGTGATGGAGCCCTGCGTGGCTTAGCATCCACGCTAATGGTGGCGGAGCGGCGGGGACGGCTGTCTCGAACGAACGGAAGCTGTTTGCCCTCGGTGGGACTAACAGCGGAGTTGGGCGGTGCATTGGGCGGCGACCGAGACCTCATGTCTGAAGGCTGCGCGATCAATGAGTTAGCGACTGATTGTACCCCAACAGATGGAACCAACCTTGGCGAAGGTGCTGCTCATCGAGAGCCTGCGTAAAAGACCTGTGCCACGCTCTGTGTGGGGCTCGGGCATGCTAAGCTGTGGCTGCGCAAAGCGGCCCGCAACAGCAGTGCTTGTGCGTCGAGCATGCGCTGCGACGGGTATCTCCTTATCCTCATCTTCTACGGGAAAGAGATTAGCAGAGCGCCATGAGCCGAAGTACGTGAACTTACCTTCGAAAACCGGCGCAGGTCCGAATTTTCTGAATGGGTACGTGGAAGCCGAACCGGGCGGCGCTTTGGTAGGAGATTGGGAGAAGAAATACGAGAGTATTGGAGAGCTTCCTGGTGACACAGGGCCGATACGAACTGGGCTCGTGGAAGTGGAGATTGGAGTCGGTATCTCGGTGGGCGAGTTCGACGAGCCAGACGACGAGGAAGACACCGAAGCTGAGCGACCCCGACGAGTCATAATTGGGATCGGCTTTGAATGTATGGCGGAATCAGTAGAATTAACGTTGGAAGACATTGTTGAGTAGTAGAAGTAGGAGACAGAAGAGAGACAGGGGAAGGGTGGTGGTGGGAAGTAAGCAAGACGCGATGGAGTCAGACGACCTTTTGTATTCATTTAGCAGATCCCGATTTAATTCGTCACGTGTTTGGCGCTTCCTATTTTTACAATCACCACTGCCTTGGCTCATCGTTCAGTTCTCGACCCTAGCCCTATAGCGGGATTTCTGCTTTCCTGGGTATGAAGTCGAGGCCCATGCGAGGTCCGGCAGATCAATCACCATTTAGCTTCCCAGGAAACCCTCGAAAGTTGAGGATTTTCTTACGACAGCCGTGCGACAGGGTCATTACCCGGGTTCTAGATCAGTGGACTTAGCCGACGTGGTGGGATATCCATTCTTGGTGCGGAAGTTTCTGTATTACGCGCTACCCCGCATCACATGAACTCTACCCCGCATTTAAGCTTTATTCAGTTGCCCCTTAGCCGCCCTTGCTCGAATAATTCACCGGCTTTTCTCACAATATTGTCTTGGGTTTGTAATTCGCCTGAAAAAAAACACCTTGCTGACCGCTGTCTGCATCGAACAATCCGAATCGGTAGGCTGGCCTGGACAGAGTTCAGGTGCTGACTTCTTACTTCTTCTTGAACTTGGCATTCGCACACTTCATCTCTGGCATCTGCAAGTTCTTCCTTATCTGGCATCTAAGATCTATAGTAGCCAGCTGTTCTTATCGTGAAACAGGACTCAGGTTATCGCAGTGACGAGTTTGTAGGGCCGCATTGCAACCCCGCCATAGTATGTACTATAATCCCATCACACGACGATTCGTTGGGGCCACCTTGTCGAATGAAAAGCTGTCTTCCCACCACGGTGTCAATCACATGCGCACATCCATTCAGTCCCTCAGGCTTCCATCTGTTCGTCTTCGCGGAACCGGAAACATACAGAGATTCGACCAATAAGAAGGACCCAAATGTGGTAGTACAGCACCATCATCAGTCAACGCATTGATGAACCGTGGGTGCACGCGAGTGGAACAACCGTGTACAGGATCTCGTTCCGATTGAATGATTCTTCAGCACAAAACACGAGGAGAACGTGTGGAACGCCATGGAAAATCGTGAGGTCACTACGGCGAAATCACAACGCCTTGGATCTGGCCAATGAAAGCTCGCGGAGAAAGTAGCCAAGGAAAACCCTCGAATTGTGATGAGGCGAGCATAGCTATTCCAAAAGCCGTTACGTGTGTGTCCGGAAACGAGAATAGACCCAGACATCCAGTTGGCGATCCGAGCTGTTTACTACAGAACCCTGATTGAAGAGAGAAAACTCCGGTGAAACTGTCCACGTATGTCCTTATCTTCAGATCGTCTCGGAGCGCCTCGGTTGGGGTTTGCATTGAAGAGAGCTCGTCATTAAACCCAGGTAAGCTATGATAATTTCTGTTGTATACTTCGTAGGTATTTTTGGAGGCGTCAATTGACTCTATTTACGGCTGATAAGTAGTCATCAAGCGTCTGACATATCAACACAGCACCTCGCTTAGCTGTAACGCGCAGCAGATAGGCAAAACGTTGGGGAATGAGTATTCCGCTTGAGGTAAACTGAGGCACCTCTAGCCTACCAGTCCCCGCCCCGTACGGCAAGTGTTTAGTAGCCCAGGTCTCATCAAAGCGTTAATGAACTCTAGATTGGCCCTGAGATCGGAAAGAAAATACCAGGGTCAGAACATCTCCAGAAGTAATAGAAGCATCAGCGAATATAGCGCACAAATTGGGACTAAGAAACGGGGCGGGAGCTGGGAATTCAAATCGGCGACGCACGTCCTATCAGGGAGATCGGCATTGACACGTGGATGTGTCTCGTTTCGTTAGACGGCGAATAGCGGCTCCCTTTCCACCCTACTTGAGCTATTGCTTACCAAGCTCAGAAGCTTGACGACAATTCTGTTATCGCGGGGCTGGACTCAAGGGAAGTGAGTAGTAAAAAATGGTAGACACGACATAAGGACTAACTACGTAATCTACAGCTTTATATATTACTTACGAAATGGCTGCATACGTTATCCCTACGAGGACCCGGCTCGAATAGAGAGAACGTGGAGCCGGGAATTTCTCGCAGCCATCTTCGTTCTTCGTGTCTCGACAAGGCACAAATGCACACGGGTTGCGAAAGGAAGGCGCCGTTGGCGTAATATCACAAATGTTACTATGACACTATCTCGTCGCGTTTCCAAAGATAGGAATTCAATTCTCCAAAGAAACACTCGGGAATGAACGCGTCTCCCAAAATTTCTGCGGGGCCCTATGGCTCCCGTACAGCGAGCGTACCTTGACAATGGGTTTGTGGGCACCTAGGGAGTACAAAAAGGCTCGCAAATCCAGAGTATCCTACAATTTCTCCGTATTCCCTGTTCACGCTCTCTCCAGGTGTCCTTCCTTTTTTCGCTCTTTTCGAATCACTGCACGTCTGCGGCTGGCCATTCAGTTACAAATCCTTCCTCATTATTCATTCGAGCTCTAGACATGCTTTCCGCAACCTGGATCTCCATTTCTGTCGCCCTTCTCTTTGCCGGCCAGGCCTTGGGACACGGGAAACTTACTAGTCCATCACCCCGTAGCGACACAATTGGCTCCGCATTTTCAGAGGCTTGCGGTTCGCAACTACTTTCCGTAGAAACATCTGATCCGTACGGCAATATTCAGCAAGAACTGCAAACCAGCACCGTCGATTCATCGATTTGCAATCTTTGGTTGTGCAAAGGATATCAGTTCGCGGATAATGAGTCCAACGTCCAGAGTTACACAGCTGGCCAGACCGTCTCGATGACCGCAGAGATTAGGGCGCCACACACTGGCGTAAGTACATCGTCTCAAACGTTAACCAAGCACTCATCTCTTCTTCTCTGATCCGGCTCTAGATTGCCAATGTCTCTATAGGTAGATAGCAACTCGCCTCTTATTGTCCCCAGCGATTGATGTCCGGCTAACACACAGTTGCAACCGCAACCAATACCATCATTGGTGATGCCCTCTACTCTTGGGATGATTATGCCAGCAATCAAAGTGGCGTGACGGCGGACGATGAGGCCTGGGACATCACGATTCCTAGTGACCTTGGCGATCAGTGTGCAACGGCTGGAGATTGTGTCATTCAGTGGTAGTAAGTCTGGATGTCTACTTTTCACATGTGTTTTGAAGTAACATTTCACCTAGCTGGTATTCCGAGAGCGTTGATCAGACTTACGAAGATTGTGTTGACTTCACTGTGGGAGGATCTAGCGATTCGTCGAGCTCAACTTCAGCTGTGTCCGCATCTGCTACGGCAAGGTCAGCGGAGGCTACCACCAGTGCAACCTCTGTCATCGCCGTCCCCGTTAGCAGCTCCGCGACCTCGGAGGCTGCAGCATCTACGTCGGCAGCCACCGCTGTGAGCAGTGTTGTTGTATCTGCGACTAGCACGTCGTCAACCGCCGTGGTCTCTTCTATCTCGAACACTGCAACTTCCATCGTTGAAACGACCACCGCTGCGACCTCTACCGCTGTCGCCTCTAGCGGCGCTTTGACTGTTAAAACGTCCAGTGTTGCTACGTCCATCTCAGCGTCTGCTGCAAGCACTGCCACATCTGCTAGCACTACCAATGGTAACGAATGCATGAACAGTACGCCACTCCGTTCTCATATCGATCCCTCTGACAATAACATCACAGCTTACAACCAATGTATCGCGGCGTCGCAGCCCAACCCTGATTGGGACGGGTGCTCGGCGACTAAGGATACATGTTTAGAAACTGCTACTTACTTTCGCCGAGTAAAGCGTTCAGGTACGCTGGGCCGCAGGATGATATGAGGCTTTCTTGGCACTTTTTAATGCAGCTTTTCTTCCCTACCTATATTTACACGTCACCACTGAGTGGTAGCCTATATCCTTCTCGTAGATGCTGTTCGTCGCTCCCACTCTCCAGGAGAGACATGATGTTGTGCTATCAGGATTACTATTAACAATATTTCAATCCGATATTCCTTCTTCATCTAGGTCCATCTAACCGACCATTGATAAATTCACCGCGCTTCTTATAAATAAAAACTTTGTTGAGCCAGGTTGAGCTAATTCAAGTCGTACAAGTGACATGAGGCACGTTCCTTCACTTCTTTTGCCTCCGCCACCATCTTTTTACGCCTAGATTCTTTGTGCCTGCCGAAACCGACCTTGCGTGCTACCCTCCCTTTTATGTTCTAGTCTTTGGGGCAGGCAAAGCACATTGTTGGCACGACGCTCCGGACTATGACAGGTGTATAGCACACTGACCTAGGCAGGGTTATATCTCGTTACAATGGCGTGATACTGTATTACTACTCTCACACTGAGGCAGTGGTCTCCGGTTCATCTTGAATGGAGCAACCAGTACACGCCATAATTCTAAAGCTCCTGCTTCTCGGTTTCAGCCGGTCTGTGTTTCGTGAGTGCGTCTGGTCCATAATAAGTAATACCTTATGCTATACGCTGCAACTTTGTATGTACAGTGAAGTAACGCATGCAGATTGAGATGGTTGAACGCTGGCTACTTGTTTCGTAGAGCCTGAGTGGTCGCTAGAGAAGCCTAATGCGTTTTCGAAGTATGAGCCCCAAAACCGTTCTACCATAGCAGCAATATGAGCTCTAATGTCGTTTGTCCTGATTCTAGTTGACATAACGCGCTTTATTTTGCTAGTACTCTAGTAGGTCCTTGTTTGCGATTCGCAGGCCCCCAATTTGAGGCCAGGCCCCTAATGTGTCGCGTTTGTCACGGAGCACGTGAAGGTTCACGTTGCGTGACCAAAACACCTTGTATTCCTTAATCTCATGTCTCCACGAAAACCCGACGTTATTGAGCCAAAGACGCCCACACGTCGCTCCAAGCGAGGACAGCCTCTCGTTTCTGCTGCAACATTGGGCCTCTTTGACCTTTCTTGGTGTGGTAGCCCAGCCCACGTTCACCCACTCAACCCGGAACTGGATCTCAGACTCGAAGATCGCGAAGAATGGGAAAGACTCGACGATGTGGAAAGGCAAAACAAGACGGCCATGTTCTACGATGCTTTCCAGCGGAGGAAGCCAACGATTACGAGGAAGTCATACGGGAAGAAAAGGGCGTCTGCCAAACAGGCTATCGAGAACATTGAGACATTCCGTGTGGGGGACACGGTCCTCGTTTCTAACGGGAACAGCCGATATCCTAGCGTTGCGGTCATAATTGCACTCTGGGAGACTGACCTGAAAGAGGCAGGTAACGACCCACCGTCAAAGGCCATGTACGTCAGGGTACATTGGTTTCTGCGGCCCAAGGAGTTACCTAGTGTACGCGCCAAAAGAGAAGCTTTCGAAGTGAGTATCAACTACTGCGCTGCTGTCGCTTAACTCATGCATTGCCCGTAGAATGAGGTATACTACTCGCTCTCCGAAAACGTGATCCTTGACACACCTGAAGCTATCATACGGCATTGTGTGGTTCATGACGATTTACCGAAGAGGGTGGACAGCGGTTAGTTATCTTTACTGTGTACTAGTACTTATTGACTGTATCGCAGACGATAATGATGGGGAAACCTGCAGCACTGCCCAACAGGCGTTTGTCTGTCGATTCGCAGTGCATTCCCGCCATGGGCTATACTATACGTTTCGCTGGAAAAATCACCATAAGGCGGCGATGTCTGCTATGGGCCGCGGAACCAGAGACCAGAGGGCGTCGGGTAAGTTTTGGAGGGTCTTGGTAGATGCCTTCCCAACCAAGCCCAAGCCCAAGCCGCGCGAGAAGAAACGAGAAGACGTAGACATGGAGTCGGGAGCGGAAGAATCCAGCGACGGCCATACAGGCGATGGCTACATAGAATCTTCAGACGATGCTGACGATGACGATGAGCTTCCAGTCGCAGAGGAAGCAGATAGCGAAGATGTCGATGAAATTTTAGGTGAAGAAGAATATGACGAACCCAAGACGCCAAGCAGAAAACGGAAACGAGTTGTTGCAACAACACCTCGAAAACGTCCAACACCAGCCATTGCTCAACCCACTCCTCATTCCAAAGCCGCGCTGGCCCGAAGGGCACAATCATCACCCAAGAAACGTCATAAATTTACGAGACTGCCACAGGCATCATACGTTGCCGACAACTTCATTGATACCCTGCCAAAAGATCCATGGTTACGGTCGATGCATGCTTTGCATGTAGGTAGTCGTCCCGATGCATTGCCGTGCAGGGATGATGAATACCAACACGTCCTTCGGAGTGTCAGGGACCTCTTGGAGGAAGGTAGTGGTGGATGTATTTGTGAGCTATCTTATCAGTGTGGAGACCTTTATTCATAATGATTATTTAGATATATCAGGCGTCCCTGGTACAGGAAAGACAGCGACAGTACATGCGGTTGTTCGCGAGCTTAAAAGGTTGGCAGAAGCTAGTGTACGTTCTCCTTTACCGTCATCGAGCGTCTGTTTAACAATCGAATAGGAGACGAATCCATTTACTTATGTCGAGATCAATGGCCTTCGGATTCCTGAACCAAACGCTGCTTACAACGTACTATGGGAGGGCATTTCTGGACACGATGTTAAGAAAGATGGGCATCTGCAAATCAGTGCAAAAGAAAGTCTCAAAGCATTGACGAATTACTTCGGTAGGGGACATGCTAAAGGTCCTGGAGCGCATGCATGGTGAGTTACCTTTTAATCATCTAATCAGACCAAATCTATAAGTCTAAACGGTACAAAACGTATTGTAGCGTCGTTCTGATGGACGAACTAGATCAGCTCGTCACAGCAAAGCAGGATGTCGTCTACAACTTCTTCAACTGGCCTACCATCACCGGAAGTCAGCTTGTCGTCATCGCTGTCGCAAATACTATGGATCTTCCGGAACGAGTGATGACAGGGAGAGTGAGGAGTCGATTGGGTGAGTATCTTTTTTCTTGCAAAATCAACAGTTATCCAATAAAGCGTAGGAATGGTTCGCATCAACTTCAAGCCGTATAAGGTTTCGCAGTTGATAGAGATCGTCAATGCAAGGCTGGAATGTGCGAAGAAAAGTCTTGGGGATAAATCTCAAGATGTCATTAATACAGATGGCATCAAATTCGCAGCCATGAAAGTGAGCACAATCAGCGGTGATGCTCGGAGGGTCCTGGATATTTGTCGGTACGTTGTTCAGTTGATTGAAGAGGCATTGCTTACAATGTGTGCTCTTTAGACGCTCAGTAGAAATTGTTCGTCTGGACAAGAAGATGGCGTCTTTGCCTACAGTGAAGGAGGTAATAAGTGTCATGCAAAACAGTCCAACGGCTGCGTACCTGCGCGAATGCAGCTTCCATGAACGTTTGATGCTTGCGGCGCTGGTGAAATGTGTCAAACGTGAGGGTGTGGAAGAAATTAAGTGGGGCGAAGTAGGTTACGTATGGTTGTGTTCAATGCGATCGAATCTGACGCAGTTATAGGTTCAGCACCAACACCTAATCTACATGAATGTGCTCACTTCTGAATCCGACCCGACACGAAAGCCTACAGTACGCGAGCTCAACATTGTCCTAGAATCATTGTTAGCTTCTCGGGCCATGCTGATAGAAGATGGGGTTGGTGCGTCGAGGAAGGCGGAAGGAGAAAGGAAAGTCGTCCTGAACCTGGAACAGAGCGAAGTAGAAAGGGTTCTTAGCGAAGTTGGAGGTTCAAGATGGAAGAATGTGCTTAGTGGATAATCTTCTTAAATCTTAGTTTATATGGCTGGTACACACGACCTTCGCGTCTGTAAACTTACTCTTGTAAAACATCAGCACCACACCTTCTGTATTATGATTTCCACAATAGCACTACCATGTGAGCAGGCCACTGCATTGATCTTGGGGTAAATTATAACGACTGCTGAATTGAAATAAAGGGAGGGCAGGCTGTTGAAAACCTATCAACGTATCGTGCGATATCGTACCATAAAGACATGATACCAACATACCCTAACCAACAAATTAGTCACATGACGATGCAGATGCAGTAAGTGTTAGGTGGCATGTAGATTCCCAACATACCAGCTATCCGAAGGGAGGAATTCGGACAGCCGCTTAGTAGCATTCGCTTGCACAAGCTCGTCTGACGCCTTTGCATACAGCCTTGCGTCATAGTTCCCTTGTACTAGGCCCTGTGCGCGAAAAGCAGCCCAAGCTACATTTCTCGCCAGATGCGAAACATGGCGATTGGGCTCTGCATCCATTATAGCAAAATACTTCACTGGAAACTTTTTGAAGTGGAAGAACCATCCCGCACTCTTGGGGCGATCCAAGGCCGTCAGATAACCAACTATTCCTGGTGTACGCCCGAGCCCCTCGAGGCCTTTGACAGATTTGTTCTCCCCCGTACCGTATAGGATATCAGTCGCGCTTCGCATAACGGACCACTCTTCTTCCGCTCTTGGAGCGGGATTCGAATCAGCTGTCCGTGCTTCGAACATCATCCCTCTCATTTGGGCGGACACAGTCCCAAATGCCTCAACTTCCCTACCCGGTACAGTCTCTGAGCGCGTCACCACGTAAAATGCGTCCGGTCTGCAGCGGAGCTCCTTCAGAAAGGCATCGACGAAGTCGTCGGGTTCATTGCGAAGCGCGCCAAACATGTACGACCGAAATTCAATATTGGCCCACGTCCTGTAGCCGGGTTGGGAGGCCGGTTTTGTACTGGGTAATGGTCCAGGAGGAAGGTTTGGAAATCCCGTACTGACCATGTCGGTGATGAGGACACCACAGAGACTCATATGATTTCTGAGACCTCTCAGATCGCGCGAAGGGTTATTTTTGTCCGTGCAGAAAGATGGTGATTCAAGTAGTCCAAAAGCGGCAAAGGAAAGGAACGCATGGAGGTCGTCAAAGCTATTGCACAGACGAACGAAACGGTTTTCGGTATCTCTTGTTGGTCTGCCCTTGAAGGAGTCCAAGAGGACCTGGGTTAGGTTCAATATCACGTTGTCATGGGATGATGTAGAAGTCGTGGCACGTACCCACCAACCTTCATTGGATAGTTTTTTCTTGTGAGCGCGGTTGTATATCCATCCGCCAACTATATTGAAACGATTGCCTGAAGATGAAAATAGTCCAAGTGAGATACTCCACGTCCTGAAAGCACCGGCAATCACACACGTACTAAGATCTCCTAAATTAGCGGTATTGCTGTCCGGCTTTGCTGCTAAGGCGAGGGCCTCTATCACCGAGTCCTTCCACCATAGTAGACCAAACTCCAACCGTTTGCTGAATACAATCGCGAACCTAATCAAATCGACGATATCGAAATCATCATCCAAGAAAAGGTCTTTGAAGGAGACTTTGTGGAGGGTCTTTAGATACAAAGTAGGTTCGTAGAAAAGGATTCGACAAGCATACTGCTGCATGGCATGTTTGGATATTTCCAAGGACCGTAATTCACCCGCGGTTCCCTTCAATACATCCCCTGTTGTCTTATGGTAAACCGATTTTATGAAGGCTTCGGGCTCCAGTAAGAATTCCAGGGAATGGAGAATTTTGTCCCTGAGCCTGCGAGAATTATATGCGTCAGGAAATGCCAGTGGATAAGTAGACACTATGCCTTCGTAGTTTCAAATCGATCAAATCGTCCTCTTGAATGGTATTGTCGCTTTCCTTCCCATCTGCCTGTTCGCCAATAGATCGATCGTAATGCTCTGTGATCGCTTCGGGGGAAAGATCAATCGTTGATTCCTGAGATTCGCTGGGGTCTTCAGATTGAAACTCCTCCATCCATTCCCGTCCTGGATGGTCCTTCATATGAAGAGTCACCGCACGACATTCCAGCGCATCGCGGATTTCAACAGCTTTCCGACATCTTTTTTGCAAGTAACTTTAGTCGTATCTTATGGCCGTCATCGACTATATGGACTAGTATTTTATCCCGGGCACTTCGAGACAAAAAAACACATACCTTTCAAAAAGAATCTCTGATGGTGAATACTTCGCCCCATTCTCTCCTCCCTAATTGCGCTGATGTACTTTTTCATCAGGCGTGCCTTCTCTAATATGTCGTGGATGCTGTCATACGCCAGGATCTTTGCCTTGGTGGGAATGGATGCTCCACCAAGTGTCTTGTCTACAAGCTGCGCGGCCTTCTTGTATTTCTTCGTAAGCTTTATGTATTGCTTATGGTGCATCTGGCAGCGCTCGATCGGGTTTCCATGAGTTCGAGGCTTATGACACCTAGTCAGCTCATCCTCAAGCAATGTTGTACAAGTCAGGGAAGGAGCTGGGGCTTTCTTGTTCTTGGGTCCCATCGTCGTAGGTCACAAACAAATAAGCGCCCGTTAGACTTCCCACCATCAGTATAATTCACGTGAGAGGCTTCTTTTCTGATGAACAACCCAGTGGCTTTCGATTTCGATGAGGCATATGTATGAAAAAGTGATTTCAAACAAAGCACAGAAGATTGATAGAACGTACTTCGACGAGTGTTCGTAATCATTCAACTCCCATATGTCCTACAATGTAATCAGGATGCATTATCATTACGTCGTCTGTGCAGATGCCACTAGACATTGGCCCTCCGTTGCTCCGCCAATACAGAAGTTAGCGTAGATGATATCTTCAGAGCACTGCCTTCCAGGATAATGCTAGCGTAGCTAGTCGGAAATGCTTGACTGTGTCCATTCACTAGGTATACGATGGAAAGAAGTCATTATTCAATATACAACCCGATTTTCTCTTGAAAGCCTTCCCACCTAAATCAACTGCAAAATACTTTCCGGCGTATTTTACGCACCTACTCAATACGTCCTCTCAGCCAGCTCAAAAGCCCCTTGATGCCTTCGCGCTCCCAAACCCTTCTTGCGGGTACTCGGAACCTAGGAGGGATCAGTTCAGACGAGGGCCAACCGAGGTGCCAACTTACAAGTTGCCATCGACCAAGAAAACATCCAACGGCAACAGTCCCAGTTCAGCCGGAAGCTTCCCAATTTCATTATCTCTCAAATCCAGCTCGTCCAATTTCCATCCTGGAACGTCTCGATGGCCCTTAAACAGCTCCGCGATACCCTGGAAGCCGTCAAGCGTAGTGATCTTGTTACCACGCAACTCGAGACGTTTCAATCCCTTCCGTTGCGATGTACATAGAATAAGGGAGGATAATGCGTCCGTTGTCAGACACGAGCTCGAAATCGCATTATACGAAAGATTGAGCGTTTGGAGACTGGGAAATAGTCTCGTGAGGAGCGGTAAAAGTGACTCGTTTGTCCAGGTGGGAGTAGTAGTGCCAGATGACGAAGGGTCCGATAGAGACACAGGAACTTGATCAGCGAGATTACATCCTTCCAGATTCAGTTCTTCAAGATGCGGTAAGAAAGGCCCGTCCTTAATGGGTAAGCTAAACGAACGGTCCATCCTGCGGTTTACCAGGATAAGCACCCTCAGGTTTTCAGCGAATGCCTCTGTCACAATTGAGGTCAAGGGAAGAGTAGGGGTTGGTATAGCAATTTCGGCTGGCGAAAGCGATGAAGAGGACGAGGGACGAAACGCGAGGGAAAAAGCCCGCGAATGAGCAGACTTTGGAAGTGGCGTGGAAGGGGGCAGAGTGAGAGTCTGGGTGGTTTCAGAATAACACCGCGAAGCCGCTAGGGAAAAGGTGGATTGACCTGACGACGGTTTGCTTGAGGGATTACCGTATCCTAGGCCCAAGTCCTTCTGAGCAGCGGCAGCCCGTGCCCGACGCTTTCCTCCTTCCGTCAGAAGGCCCTGTTCGGCCTCGATTTCCCATGCCTCTTTCACTACCGGCGCTGACCGTTTAGACACGGGTAGAGGTGTAGACTCTGTCACGATAGCAGCCGCAGCAGCTTGCGCTCGAGCGCGCCGTTTTCCGCCTTCTGTAAGCAAACCTTGCTCTGCTTCTATCTCCCAACCCTCCCTCACAATTTCGACCTTCTCAGATGCTGAGATTTTCAACTCCGTCCCCTCGCTTGGCTCAGCATTTCTGACGAACCTAGACTTTGCCCTTCTCTCTGCTTCTAGCTCCCATTGTTCTCGGATGATCTTCTTGCCGACTAGTACGCGAATTATACCTTCGCATGGCTCTTCCATTGTCAAATCGTACGAGATATCCTGTTTGATGCCTTTCAGAGCCACTTTAATGGCATCCTTTGTCACCGCCGTTTCCCCAACGTCCAGGAGGTGAAGCCGGGGGAACACAGGTCCACTCGAGAAATCAGAAGGAAACGCATCATTGCCGATTTCTGCGCGCTCAAGTTTGAGTTCTTTTAAGCTGGGCAATGACCTTAATTTTTGAAGAAGTTGGCGAGTAGCGGAGTTATTAATGCCAAGTGGGTTTGATGATATATCAAGCTTGGTCAATGCTGTAGGTATATTAGGAATATCCATGGTATCTGAGGCGAGTTTGTTGTACGACACATCGAGGATGATGAGGCGGGGTAACGGTGTGACAGAACGGTTCACTGCAGGAGCGAAGGGGTCAGTGCTTGTGTATCTGATTCGAGAATTTCCACCAGAGAAGGGAGCATTGAAAGGGAGAGATGTAAGCTGATTGTGAGCAAGATTTAATGTCGTCAGTTCTGGGAGGGAGAAAATATTGGTTGGCAAGGTCGAGAGAGCATTGTGGGACAAGTCTAAACTCGTTAAGGAAGACAAGTCTCCGAGTGTATCTGGCAACGAGAGAAGCTTATTCTTGTGTAACTACAAAGTGTCATTAGAGGCTATCTTGCAAGAGACGATCGACTCACATCGACAACCTTCAGAGACCCGAACATAGATATCTCAGGCTG